>JASDDO010000022.1:532514654-533831257 GCA_030015575.1 Agapanthus africanus | reverse complement strand
ACGTCGTCAGAGAGGTGACGGGTCCCGACGACCATACATGCAATGGACCACTATGTCCCTAAACTGGAACAATAGAGCCAATTGCTCTTTTGTCGGATCTAAACGATCCTGTTAAGTTGATCTTAGTCTCAAATTAGACTAACGTATCCTTAACAAACGTTTGAGTTGATCTTAGCCTCAAATATGGCTAACGCATCCTCAAACCAAAACCCTAAACCCAAATCTAAGAAAACACGGATTTGGACTAATCACGTCCTACGGGCGACGACATAAATTGGTCTCCGTATACAATCCACGGGCAGTCACAAACAAAACAAACACCCACGACACGAAGTGAAATTCTGGAGAAGGAGAAAGTTGTTACCGCGAAGCGGTAGCGTAATTAACTGCAGGGGCTTGCGCCTGCAGGGAAGAGCGTCCCCACAATCAAAAACCCCTCAAGCGAGGGGGAATCTGACGAAGTCTGCTACATCGGCCGCATCCATCTAAACCTCCGATACACGGTTCCATAAATCAACTTGGCATCTTCGGAGAGGTGGACGGGTAAAACCAAATAGCATCTGCCCCGAATTACAGGCTAGACGCCCTAGCGTCATCGGCCGCCGTTCGGAGGGGAACAGATTCTAGCACGCCCGGTGGGACCTTTTCCTCTTTCCACTCCACACTTCGTGTGTCGTGTTCGCGAACAAATCGCGGTTTGCTGTGATTGCCTGTGGATTCAAGGTACTAAGATTTGGTGTCTTGCTCTATGCAGAAAACAGAAAATCGATGGCTTCGAACTGCACCGCCCGCAGCGATAACTCTCGCTCCGTCATTGCTGGAGGAGTGACTTATGGGCCCCAAGCGGCCTCCCTTTTCAAAATGCCGGTGGAGCAGGTGGCTCAAGCCACGACTGGACTATTTTTTGGGACCATGCTCCCACCAATGAGCTTCAACGCCCCAATAACATTGCAAGAAGCTCCAAAGAAGTCGGTCTTCGATCGACTTACCACTGCCGCGACCCCTCTCAACGGGTCGCCCAACTCCACTGCTTCAGGTTTTAATGGATTAGGCCAGAGCTCCATCGGGCCCATGAAGAAGCATGCCATACCAGAAGACGTTATCCCGAAGCGGATAGCCATCCCAGCTCCCGTTCTTGGCGAAGTCACCAAGGTTGCTTCCCATGCTCGGAAGTCCGCTTCTGACAGGTTGGCCGTCCCCGTTCAACGGACGTCGATCTTTAAAAGGCTGATACCAGCATATTCTGACCAACACGGGGGGCATGAGGAGGTCACCCCTATAGCTAAAACAACTCCATTAGCACGACATGCTCGACGTCGCCACTGGCGCCGAGTAAAGAAGGCTGGGGGCAACTTCCCCTCTGGATTTACTCCTCCAGCTCCAACGGTGGAGATCAATACTGCTGTTCCAATCGGGAACAGCTTTGAATTGCTGAATACGGTGCTCAGAAACTCTCCTACTGCGATGTTGAAACGAACTCCTTCACCTATGGAGAATACTCCAGAGAAGAAGCTAGAGCAGCCCCCTCAACGGCTATCCTCTGAAATTTACAAGGTCTGGCGTCAAGTCCAAGATTCCGCGATGGATCAAGACTATCTCCGCCGACAGAAAAAGATGAAAGTTCGGCAGGAGAAAGACTACTCTGTCAGACCAGAAAAAGCAACAGCTACTCGGGTACCCACTGCGACGGCCCCCTCAACTTCAACCATTCAAAAGGAAAGGAGGCCGCAAAAAGCCCCTGTGAACATGGTGAACCGTAAAAGCGCAGAGCAAAAACGCCCTAAGTCTGGGGGCATGGTGCTGCACACCGTTTATATGGCTTCTAGAAAGGAGGAAATCCATGCTTCGACGGGTCACCGACCGCTCACCCGATCCGTGACAAAAGCTCAAGAACAGCAACATCAGAAGCTTCAAGAGATGCTGACTACAATGGCCGCACTTACCGAGCCAAAAGAAAGCCCAGAGGCATCATCAGAGCAGCGTCACGAACAAGAAACTGATGCTGACTTCTTACGCAGAGTCCTCGAAAAGAAGGACAAAGAAGCCGCAGAGCAAGCGGCTAACATAAAACAAATGGCGCTTCTCTTCCAAGATATGGTAGGGATGATGATCCAGCAAGATCCTCCTGCTGAAGATCCTCCGATTGTCCTTGAAGATGACAAAGGAGAGACATCGAATCCTCCTCCGGCTCTTTCAGCAGCCAAGGAAGAAACCATTTCCAAGGCCGCACTGGATGACCATATAGCTCAGCAATTACGAGCTCACCAGGAAAATGAAGCGGCTGGGCAAATTGCTAGAACCGGACGACCCTACCCGGGATGGTATGACCAAATTAGTTACCCGCCGGGATATACGATCCCTAAGTTCCATGTATATAAGGGGACGGGAAATCCGCATCAGCACGTCGCTCAATTTAGATCCATGTGCGGCAACACTGGAGGTGATGATAAATTGCTGCTCCGCCAGTTTGTTGGCAGCCTGTCGGAAATGGCATTTGAGTGGTACTCTGAACTCCCAAATGACTCTATTAAGACATTTACGGAGATGGAGCTGCTATTTACACAGAGATTCGCGAGTGCTAGTGGACGCATCCCGATAACAGCACTGATTAATGCCAGGATAAGGCCAGGCGAAACATGGGTCCAATACGCAACACGATGGCGGAACCTATGGTCGAAATGCGAACAACGCATAGAAGAGGCTCCTGCAGTAGGCATGTTTGTGGATACCCTTGATCCGCAAGCGACCATCTCACAGTTCATGATGTTCTTCAAGCCGACCACCTTCCAGGCCTTGATTGACAAGCTGGCCCAAATGGACCAGATGGGCCATAGGCCTTCCTTTTTAAAGACGGAGCCTTCGAATGAAAAGGGCAAAGGGAAAGCAACCTTCGTCGCCAACGCTCAACAACAACCGAGCAACTTAAAGCCGGTTGTTCTCCAAAAAAACGTGCGTCCACGCCCATCCCTCGAGGAGAGACTGGGACGTCCTTACTCGTTTCCTCAGAATAAAACGAGAAGACTGTTCGAGCTGGCCGTGCGCAACAGACTCATTAATCTGCCGAGTCCAAAGCGTCTATCGCAGCCAGGCGATCTTAATAATCCCAATTATTGCCATTACCACCAAACGGTAAGTCACCCGATTGAGGATTGTTTCGTCTTTAAGGGATGGATCGAAGATCAGTACCTACAAGGCAAGTTCGCACTGTCGGAAAACTGGAAGGTAAACCCACCACAGCCACACTCTCCAAAGAAAACGGACACGCCGGGGGCAACTTGTTCTTTCGTCGAGAATGAAAACGATGGAGAAAACTTATCGAATGAATCCGAAGACTACGTAGCGACTTGTCATGTGATTTCTCATTCACTGACGGATGATGAGGAGGCTCCTTGCACTGAGAAATCAATGGCGAACCCTGAGCCAGAGATTCTACAGCCATCAGACGTGTTGATCGATGTCTTCCTAAATGAAATTCATTTGAAAGAAAAAGACAATCAAGAGCGTGAAATGGCCATACTGGAAAAAGCCAAGGCATTCCAGTCAAATCAAAAGCCATCCACTGCGGATAAAAAAAAATTCAAGACGAGGAAAAGGTTCGCCAAAGCTCTGTCAGTAGGAATGAAGCTACCGCCCTCTGAAGAAAATACTCTTGCTGAGGCAGAGATGCACCCTAACTTCTGTTTATATCATCAGAAGATCATACATCCTACCGAAGACTGCGAATCCTTTAACTGTTGGTGGCAAGGGTATGTCGCTCAAAAGCAACACTTCGACGGGACAAAGTGTGAAGCTTGTAGACATCGGAAAAATGCGATATATGAGCGCAAAAGAGTCGCCGACGATTACCATATAGCCGACTCTAAGGTATCGCAAATTATCACCTTTGGAAGCAACTCTGACGAAGAAGCTATCCCCAACTCTTCCCTCGGGGAATCTATTTCAAAAATAAAGGAATTGAGAAGCTGCGAGAACGTTCAGCCATGCAATCGCATGCTACTCGGAAAGAATCCCGGCCCCGCAAACAACGGAGCGAGCAAAAAGGATAAAAGAAAAGGAAAAAAGGCCCCCGTCGCCAGCGCTCAACAACAATCAGGTGACCCTAGACCTGTTGCTTGCCAAAGCAACAAGCGGCAACCCCTCCAGGAAAAGTTGAAACGTCCTTACTCGTTTCCGCAAGATAAAACAAGGGGACTGTTCGAGCTGGCAGTGTGCGACAGACTCATCAATCTGCCGGGTCCAAAACGTCCGTTGCGGCCAGGCGATGTTAATAATCCTAATTATTGCCCTTACCACCAAACAGTAGGTCACCTGATCGAGGACTGCTACGTCTTCAAAAACTGGGTTGAAGACCAATACCAACAGGGTAAGTTTGCGCTGTCTGAGAACTGGAAGGTGAGTCCGCCACAACCGCACGCTCCGAAGAAGATGGATACGCCGGGGGAATCATGTTCATTCATGGAGAAGGACTCATAGACCGAAAAGTCAATAAACCAGATATTCGCCTCAAATACGGCGACAACGGACCGAAACGTCCTTAAACTAACAACGGACCGAGATGTCCTTAAACTAATGATGGACCGCAATGTCCTAAAACTTGCAAATGACCGAAATGTTTTTAAACTACTACCACAGCATTCTCAGGCTGACGAGAATATAGAAAAAAATAAAAAAAATAAACGGTATGTCCATAAGCAAAATGGGCACGGATGAAAACCCGAAAGGGCTCCGTGAGTAAAAACAGCAGGGCTACCGGCGAGTGTTTGTGAAAACCTGAAAAGGCACAATCTCGTTAGAAAAAATAAGAAGAATAAAAAGAATTAAAAAAAAAACGGTATGTCCATAAGCAAAATGGGCACGGATGAAAACCTGAAAGGGCTCCGTGAGTAAAAACCGTAGGGCTACCGGCGAGTGTTCGTGAAAACCCGAAAGGGCGCGACCTCGTTAATAAAAAAAAGAGAAGAAGAAATAAAAAACAAAAAAAACGGTATGTCCATAAGCAAAACGGGCATGGATGAAAACCCGAAAGGGCTCCGTGAGTAAAGACAGCAGGACTACCGGCGAGTGTTTGTGAAAACCCGAAAAGGGCGCAACCTCGTCAAAAGACACTTACAGGGCCCCCTCGACCTTGTAAGGAGAAACCACCCGCGTGAGATCCTTACGACTCACAAGGGAGCAACACACTCAGGGATCCCCACGATTCCTAAGGAGAAAATACACTTGCGAGATCCTCACGACTCGTAAGGAGAACTCTCTTATGGGACCCTCACAGCTCATAGGATTTGAAAGTTTTGAGTTACAGAGACCTAAACCTGTGCTTAAGCAACCCCCACTTTCGATATTTCCCTACAAATGGTCCTATATTGGCCCTTGTATACAATCCACGGGCGCGAATAAACATTTCCCTAACCAAGTCCCATCCGTGACTGGGGATATGTCCACACGGTGAACAACCCTTGTGAGTCCTCTCGACTCATAAGGAGATAACACTCTTGTAAGATCCTTACGACTTATAAGAGAACATACACTTAGGAATCCTCACGATTCCTAAGGAGAAAACGCACCTGCGAGATCCTCACGACTCGTAGGGAGAAACACCTTTATGAGACCTTTACGGCTCATGAAGTTAAAAGCCTTAGTCGACGGGATCCTAATCCTGTTTACTAAGCCACCTTTGTTCGACATCGACAGAGGCAAATGATGATTCGCTCCTGGCAATATTCCAGTTGTAGCGATGCTGATGCCTAAATCAGTATCAAATTCCAAGTCCTTTCATGGCAGATGATGATTCGCTCCTGGCAATATCCCAGTTGTAGCGATACTGATGCCTAAATCGATATCAAATTCCAAGTCCTTTCATGGCAGATGATGATTCGCTCCTCGCAATATTCCGGTTGTAGCGATGCTGATGCTGAGATTGGCACCAGATTCCAAATTCTACGCTCGCGATAAAAATCAGCGAGCTGAAATGCATATTAAATAGCCGAAATGATTGGGCAACTCGCAATAAAAAACAGCGAGTGAAAAAAAATATATATATATATAGCCGAAATGATTGGGCAACTCGCAATAAAAAAAAACAGCGTGTAAAAATAAAATAAACAGCCGAAATGATTGGGCAACTCGTAATAAAAAGCAGCGAGTAAAAACAAAATAAACAGCCGAAACGATTAGGCACCGCGAAAAATAGCCGAAACGATTGGGCAATCGCGACCTTCGCGATATAAAAGCTGAAATGATAGAGCATCGCGGAAAGAATAAAAAAAAATGAAAGAATGAAACTTTTTGTCCTACAGGTAAGATCACATCGATTCCTGTATACAATCCAGGGGCGCAGATAAAGAGGGAACCATACCTTCCCAACAGGCTCCATCAGAAAGCGAAGCCAAATCTCGACGGTTCATAGACAACCTAGAGACAACCTCGACATTTGTCGCAATATTGCAGACACAATGTCAGCAAATGAAGCAAAGGAAGATCCCTAGCTTCAGGGTCTCGACGTCAACATCGACAACTTAGAGATCAACACCGGCATGCTTTGTCCCTCCAACCTGATGCAGACATGACGTCAACAACCGACTTCAGAGTCGCAACGAAACGGAACCATGGCAAAGTCTCTAGTTCCAAATCTCAATGGCCACATCTGCAGCCTGAAGACCAACAACGGTGTGCCTCCTCATTCCAGCAAGACACAGATGTTACACCATCAAGCGGAGCGATGGCAAAATCCCAGCTTCACTTCAGCATTCGCCTCGTTACAACAGATGCAATGTCAACAAGGCGTTCCTTCGCAATCCAGCAGGATGCAGACGCAACGTCAAAACAAAGCGGAGTGACGGAAAAATCCCAACTCCACCTCAGCATTCGTCTCGATACAGCAGACGCAATGTCAACGACGGCGTTCCTCCACAGTACAGCAGGATACGGATACAACGCCGACAAAAGACCTCACGGTCAAAACAAAGCAGAGCTGCGGAAAAATCCCAGCTCCACCTTGACGTTCATCTCGATACAGCAGACGAAATGTCAACCCCATCATTCTTCCTCCAACAGGGATTCGGACGTGACAAAGCAAACGAAGCGAAGGCCACATTCCGAGCTTCAACGTCTTGACGGTAACTCATATAAAACCGGAAAGACAATCGGAGATCATCTCGCACCAGCACAGAATGGTCACCACCTCGACGTCCGTCTTAATACAGCAGACGAGATGCCACCCCAACGTTCGTCTCGACACAGCAGACGCAACGCCATTAAATGAATGGAGCCACGGCAAAATCCCTAGTTCCAAACCTCGACGGTTCACCAGCAACCTAGAGACAACCTCGACGTCCGTCTCGATACAGTAGACGAGATGTCACCCCAACGTTCGTCTCGACACAGCAGACGCAACGTCATTAAACGAATAGAGCCACGGCAAAATCCCTAGTTCCAAACCTCGGTGGTTCACCAGCAACCTAGAGACAACCTCGACGTCCGTCTCGATACAGCAGACGAGATGTCACCCCAACGTTCGTCTCGACACAGCAGACGCAACGTCATCAAACAAACGGAGCCACGGCAAAATCCCTAGTTCCCACCGCAACATTCGTCTCGATACAGCAGACGCAATGCCAGCAAACGAAGCAAAGGCCAAATTCCTAGCTTCAGGGTCTTGACGGCAACTTATATAAAGCCCGAAAGACTATCGGAGATCATCCCCACACCAGCGCGGAGTGGTTATGACTCATCGGGGCTCACCAAAATAAGCCTAACCTCAAGTAAAAAGCGACATGGCAAATTCCTAACGCTTGCTCTTCCGACGGTCAAACTGCCAAGGAGGATTGCTTGAAGACGTCTTGTCCATCCCCCGAAGGGATCAGAGACACGGCAGTCGCAGGGCTACTCGAACAGCACGATTGCCTATCGAGGACTATATCGGCTTATGCGACGGTACGATGGCCAAAACCCTAAGTACCACCAACCTTAACGGGCTTCTGTCGTAAAGAGCAGAGGTTAAATGCGACGTTAAGATGTTCTTGCGAGAAACGCTCGATTCGTCTCGACTTGTGGAAAAAATTGTTGAGGCGGCTCGACTCGTGAGATAAAGCCTTAGGCAGTGGGCATAAAAGAAGCCTGTTTCCTAAGCACCGGGACCCTGCAAGTTGGCCCAAAACGGTCTCTTGCATACCATCCACGGGTCTCACTCTCCAACATTGAACTTCGACAAGGAGGGAAACAACCGCTTACAAGTCCTCTCGACTCATAAGAGGGAAAAATTCTCTTATAGGATCCTTACGACTTATAAGAGGAAAGCACACTTAGGAATCCTCACGATTCCTAAGGAAAAAACCCACCTACTAGATCCTCTCGAGCCGTAGGGAGAAAAGTCTCTATGAGACCCTCACGGCTTATGGAGTCGAAAAGTCTTAGGCAGCAGATCTGAACCTGCGGCCTAAGCTATCGCTGATTATTAGGAAAGTCAAGATGCATGCCCTACTATCCGTCAACCATGATCGCTAAGATAATATGCTGATAACAAAAGAAAGAAAAGGGCAGAGAAATGACACAAGACGTTACAAAAAATGTGTATCTTTTATTTATAGACTTGATTGAGTACAAGATACATTGTGCTAAAGAATAAAAAATGTGCATATACATTTTTTTTTTACAAACGATACAAAGAGAGCTACTGAGAAGGAAGCCTCCTGAATAGCTCTATCAATTGCTCACGTGTTTCCTTCCATGCCTTCTCTTGATTAGCCTCCATCGCCAGTTCGACCTCTACTTGAGCCCGCTGCTGCTTGATGGAGGCATGCTGTTCCCCAACAACCTGCTGAGCTGCTTCACGGCCTCGGGCATCACGCTCGGCGGCATCAAGCTTCCGCTTCAATGCTAGCCCATTAGAAATACGCTCCAGAAGTCCTTCAAATACGACTTTCACCTCAGCAGCATTCGCCCTAACTTCAGCACGTAGGTGAGCAGCTGCGCTTGAAGATTCCTGACGTTCCTTCAACCGTAAAGCTGCTTCTTGCTCCAAATGACGGAAATAAGAAGTGCTTTGCTCGTACCAAGCTGTCCGTTGGGTGCTTATGGCCAAAACTTCAGGAGAAGGACGCGTCGACTCCAGCCGATGTAGGCAGGCCTCGACCTCCCTACAGTGGTTAACCCAAGATTCGACGACGCCTTCATTGTGAAAGTTTACGAGCGCCGCCAACATTGGGTTAACTTTCACAGCGAAATCTGCGGCAGAAGGGAGAGCGTCCGCGTTAAGCTCTTCGATATACCCGCTCAACATGCCCAAACTCATCACGGCACCCTTTGAAGATGGACGTTTCAAGAAAGGGCCTACCGGTGAAAGGACACGAGACTCAAGAGGGATCGGAGCCGGAATGATAGCTGCGAAACAAAACATGGTTAAACGATGGTTCAAGAGATGTTAAAGAATCATCAAAAAGGAAATTTACTATACCGGCTGCAACAGATGGTAAAGCTGGAAGGGCCGGTGGCGTGGCAGGTCTTGCACCCCCTCCTTCAATTCGTGGCACTACAATAAGGAAGAGGAAGGTTCAGAAATCATCCCATTGCTAAAAAGGGGGGGGCGGAAATAAAGACATCAAAGTGGAAGTATACTCACCGGCACCACTAGAGGAAGAAGCGAGTTCGGATGGGAAAGAGAAGTGTGGAAGCAACACTTGATATAGATGATCAAAGAGCACTCCTGAAAACACACAGTGGTACGGCGTTAGTACATAAGTTATGCGGTTAAAAGATAAGCTAATGAATAGCAAATTCGTACCTTCCAACATCCGTGATGGCACAAGGGAAGGCTGGGAGGTGACCACCGCCAAGGCAGTAATTGACGGTGCTCCTTCGAGCAATGGAGCATCGGCGTTGGCCGCGCCTGCGTTAAAAACAAAGACAGAATTGTTAGAAAAGATCGCAAGGTATGTAAAAAAAGGAGGGAATGATGGTAACTCGAAGTTTACCCGACGAGCTGCCCGCCGAAACTGAGGCAATACCCTCCTCCAGCGACATGAGGCCACCACCCGTAACCTCATCACCCGATTCGATAGGGACCGTCGTCGTGCTTGCGCGACCAGGAGACGGCAAAAGATCGTAGACGGGGAGGGCAATGATGGGAGCGTTGCCGGACTCTTGGAAGGAAGCGGCTGACTCTTCCCCAAGAGTCGTGCCCATCTCACCCGCTACTTCCTCGGGCTCCGCTGTCTCCATCGGCTCATCTACCGTCACCACGAGGTCGCCAGCCTCAAGTGCCTCGTCCGCCATCACCCCGGACTCAGTTGTAATGATCGTTTCATCTGCCGCCACTTCAGGCTCGGCATCAACGACCTTCTCGGCTATAGGCCCCTCAACCTCCGCACCAGGCTCCATGGCCTCAACGATGTTGCCCACTATTGGCTCGAGTTCGGCAGGCACCGCCTCCTCTGTTCCCCTGGGTTCAACGGTCTCCGCCTCACCCTCGGTTGGACTTGGCCCTGCAAAATAATAGATATAAGAACCGTCGGCATTATAACTCTCACAATAAAAATTCTGAAAGAAAGGTTACCTGAAGTGGACTTATCATTTGCGCTTCGAATGGCGCGCGCCACTTGTCTGCGAGCAGTGGATAGGGCGACAGGGGCCTCTCCGGAAGGAGTATCTGCCCGAGGGACGGTGCTTGGGCCCGCTCCCATAGCCAAAGCAGTCCGGCGCGCCTTCGCCTCGCGCCTCAGCCGCTTTCTCTCCTCCTGGGCCGTTGAGACGGACCTTACCAGAGCCTCTCTCATCGAGGTGTCTTCGTCCGTGAGTAGGGATGCCTCCAAGTTTTTCAGGGCATCCCTCGTCGTTTTGTCAAGTCGAGGCTCTTGCAGCAGCCCCGATGAGACCGGGACTTCAGTAACAGGCTCAGGAAGGATCCCTGCATCAACTGATATAGCTCCTACAAAGAAACAAAGGAAGAAGGTTAGGTTGACCATCAGAAGGGATAACGTTTTTTTTTGAAGAAAAGGGGGTGGGACGCACCAACGCCTGCCAGAGCACGCTTCTCCTCCTCCTCTTGGAAAGTTTTCAAAGAGGCAGCAATAACTTCTTCAGTAGAGACACCTGTTGAAAATGGGAAAAGTATTAGTCAAGAATAATGATAAAAAAAATGCGATGAACTGATGAGGAAAGCGGCTAATGATCACCTGACTCTGTGAGTTTGCTTAACATCGCTTCGAGCCTTGCTGATCGCTCAGAAGCTGCAATAGCGGCCGCCAAATTGGTGTCTGCAGGGTCTACCAAGAAGCCCTTATTGCTGCCATATTCACTTATTCCTTTGGTAAGAGGGGCCTCAGACTCTAAATTGAGGATTGCGTCGAGAGAAAGGATCGACTTCTTCTTCTTTTGCCTGCCAGCTCTAGATGCACCTAGAATTGATTTGCGCTTGGCAGTCACCTTAGGGCGGCGGGTCCCGATATCCGCTCCTGCGCCGGATTCTGGCGATGTTACATCAACCGTCTTCATGGGAACACGGGACGCCTGTGGTGCATTCACCGTAGCAGACAGCGGCAATCCACGCGGGGGGCTCAACACGCGTGGTCGGTCGACTCCGGCATCTTTCAACGGAGGAATGACCGGGATCCTTGGTTGCAAGGGGGCCTTGCGATCACCGCCAAGAGACGCACCCCTACGGTCAACCAGTATACGCTTCTCCGTTAAGATAATTGGGCCCATCGCATGAGCATACCAAGCCACGTACGTGTTAAGCATCTTAGGGACACAGCTGGGTTCACTAATGAAGAAATAAGAACCCGTGTTAAGCCGTGTGAAATGGTGCATTGCGTTCTTCATCCCCTCTCGGCTAACCACAGGCTTTTCCAAGAAAGCTTCCATCGGGATCCCTTGGTTATAGCTCGATTGCTGAGCAAACCGGTGCGGGTTGTACCTCATGAAAAGTGCGGTCTCATTCTGCCTAAACACTAGATAGCCCGGCCGAATGGAGTAGAGGTGGAGGATTTCCCGAGCCTTCAATATGGAAGCCCCGTCCTTGAAATCATCGCGCAGTGGCACTACTGACTTAGCAGTCTTTGAGCCTATGGTTATAACCTTATCCACAAAGGAAATCTTCGCTCCGACCAGATGTGGACGAAGGAGCAGCCCCCTAGAATCCCGCGGGGATACAAACACAATTGAAGCGCCGACCAACCGCATGACTCTCGGAAGTCTGCATTTCTCGAAGAACGGAGGAATCTTATGGACACCGAACACCCCTTGCACATGCATTTCCATCCAGGAGGTGAAATAATGCGTCGGGAAGTTAGCGGGCTGTATCCCCGGCTCACTAGCGTCCGCCGCTATGCTAAGTCCTTTATAAAGGTAGGCCAACCCGGCGACTCCTACCGATAACTGTAAACAAGCCACCATCCGATGCGCTGGGTAAAAGACGGAGGGCCGCATGTGACGCGGGTGCATGGGGAGCGCAAAGCTGCATAGCCACAAACCCAAGAACCCAATAAAAAAGGTCTCCTCATCCATGCCCGGGACGGCAATTTCTGAGAAAGGGACGACGGCAGCGCCGGGGAGATAAAAATCCCTTTGATCATTCTCCGATACAGGTCAGCGGTCTAAGCCGAAGCCGAAAGGGTCATCGAGCTGAGCAAACTTCTCACTCCGCTCCGATAGGAGCTCCGGGCGAATGAAGCGGGCAATAAAATCTGCGAAACTGATGCCCCGGTCGCCCAATTCCAGATGGAGTCCTTCGTAGATCTCCAACATCTTCACCAGACCCGGATACTGATGCTGGACGGCATTTTCCGGAGTTAGGTCAAACACCAGCGGCTTGGTGACAAAGACGTATTCGTCAGGAGGTAACAACTCCTCGTAATGCTCCCCCCTCATCGGTAAACCCGAGAGCTCGGCAAACTCCTCCAAGGAGATTGAGACCTCCCTATGCGCCATCAGGAAAGTGTGGGTGGGAATATTCCATTGTTCAATGAAGGCTTTGATCCACCACGTTGGAGGAGAGGGATACTCGAAGAGCGAGACGTAGATGGCCGAATACAACCCAATCTTCATTAGGTGAGTCCTTTTCGCTGATAAGATGTATCGGGCCTACTGCAAGTATCCGGCGGGCGGTCGCGGCACCAATCCAATATTATAGGCCTGTCCCCAAGGGCGTTCTTCACCCTGACAGATTCGCCTTCCTAAAATATCTATCGCCGGCGGCGGCTGCACGGGAATAGCACCAATTGCGGGTTGGAGGAGGTCATCCGAATTCCAATTTTTAACCTCCACGGCATACTTCACCGGGGGTTCGTCCGCATAGGGGATTGGAGTTATGGGTTCAGATGGCGTGGCAAAACTGAAACTGCGACGACCCTGGATGATCTGGCCGTACCACCTCCCCCACAGGTGGAGTTTTTTGCACTCAGGGTCATGATCCTTAATAAGAGCGAGCGCCACCCGGTCCACTGGCGAATGAGGGAACCCTCCTTCCGAGCGAACAAAGGGGAAAGACGAGTCGTTAGACATGTTTCCTGTGGAAAGACAAAAATAACCGTTTAGTGTTCTAACGCTTGGCATTTTAAATCTTACTCCACACTGTGATGCAGTGGGTAGGGGACTAAAGGGGGACCCACAAAATCTGGATGACGGTGCATCATTTAATAAGACAATCCCATCATTAGATGAGACTGTCAATTCATGGAAAAAGATCCACAAAGAATATCCTCATTGATGGGAAATCCCTAGAGACAAGGAGAAAATCCCTTCTTTTAGAGCAAAGCTCTGTCACAGAGTGACATTTGTCAAACTCTGGTCTCAAGGGAACAAGATTCCTCAAAAGAGCATAGCTCTTTGGTAATAATGGACAGATCCATCAATTTTTTTTTAACACACTTAAAAGAATTAAAATGTTGGAAACTTATGAAAAAATTCTTCATTTCTAAAAAGATCTACATTTGATCCAAGAGCAAAGCTCTGTTCATGGGTTAAAACCCATGGACCAGATCTCTGTAAATCTGTGAGTTCTTGAGAGCAAGGCTCTGTTGAAGAAGCCCCAAAGGGGTTTTCTTTAGATCAAAGATCTATAAGAGCAAGGCTCTGTGAATTAAAATTTAATTTAAATTAATTTAAGTTTCTTACCTAGAGTGATGCTAAGTTTTGAACTTTAAAATTCTTGGGAAGAAGCAAGAGCAAGGCTCTGAGAGTTCTTAAGCAAGAGCAAGGCTCTGAGTCAAAATTCTTAAAAGATTGTAAGAATTTTCTAAAGACCAAGGGTCTTATTTATAGGCGCCTGCGCCCCTTCAACTTACCCCGTTTGATCCAACGGCCAGGATCTTGCCACCGCTGCACTCACGTGCGCGCCACGTGAGCGCAACGGTGGGGGGGCATTTGTTTCCCCAATCAGAGCAAGGCTCTGTTTGAATTTCAAAAATTCAAATTTTGAAGCAACGCTTCAAATACTGTGCGCTGCGCGCAACGCGCCATATGTCAGAAGTTGATACGACAGCGCAACGCCAAAGGCGGTGCGTCCAATCAGAGCAAGGCTCTCTTAAAAAACAAAAAGTAAAAGAAGCAACGTTCAACTGCGCAAGCGCTGCGCTGCGCGCCACGTGTCCGCGCTGTTGAGCAAGCACAACTGCGCAAGCGCTGCGCTGCGCGCCACGTGTCCGCGCGGTTGCGCAAACACAACTGCGCAAGCACAGTTGCGCAAGCGCTGCGCTGCGCGACACGTGTCTGCGCAGTTGCGCAAGCACAACTGCGCAAGCGCTGCGCTGCGCGACACGTGTCTGCGCGGTTGCGCAAGCACAACTGCGCAAGCACATTTGCGCAAGCGCTGCGCGACACGTGTCTGCGCGGTTGCGCAAGCACAGCTGCGCAAGCGCTGCGCTGCGCGACACGTGTCACGCGCTGGGGGAGTTGCGCAAAACAGAATAAACCTTTTCTGTTCTTGTTAAAACAAGAAGATTTTCTTCTGTAAAGCAGGGGCCTTTGGATCAAAGATCCAACGGTGGGGAAAATTCCCCAAATCACTCAGAAAAAGATCTCTGTAACAAAATTTAACTAATTTGTGAGCACTATAAAAAGGACCCCAGACCTCATTTCAAAAGGGGGGAACATCTTGTTAAAAAAAAAGGAGAGAAAGAGGACTCTGAAGAACTCCTCAAGAATAAAAAAAAAAGGTATAAACCTTTGAAAGAAGAGAAATTTCTCTTATGAACAAGATCATGGATCTTCAGTAAATAAAAAAAACAAATAAAATAAAAATAAAAATAAAAATAGTGCCTTGCACTTGTTATGAACCTTGGGTTCTCTGAAACAAGGGACCAAAAAGTGCTTTGCACTTCTGTTTTGAATCTAAAAAAGATTTTTAGTGCTTTGCACAAATGCAATGCATTTCCTAAAGGGCCAGGCCCAAATCAAAAAGACTTAGTAGGCCTAATTGAATTGCAGTGCAATAAAAGGGGGAGAGCCCAAACAAAATAGATGCTCTGCATCATTTATAAAAGGGCAGAGCCCAAACAAAACAAAAATAATGCAGTGCATTATTTAAAAAGGGACAAAGCCCTAACTCAGGTCTAATAGGCCAAAGACCAATAAAGATGTTGAACATCCAACTGGACTTAGCCCAGTCATGGCCATAAGTCCTTAAATTAAATTGACTGAGCACGACTGCTTTTTTAAATTAATTTATATCCGGTTCGAGGGTACATCTCTGAGCTCCCCTGACACCTATCGTTGTAATCCTTCAACGACGTTAGAGAGGCGACGGGTCCCGACAACCGCATATCAATATTGGACCGAAATGTCCTTAAACTAATATCGGACCGAAATGTCCCTAAACTAATATCGAACCGAGACGTCCCTAAACTAATATTTAACCGAAATGTCCTTAAACTAATATCGGATCACCACGTCCCTAAACTGGAATATGGACCACCACGTCCGTAAACTGGTGATGGACCATCACGTCCCTAAACTGGAAAATGGACCACTACGTCCCTAAACTGGAACAATAGAGCCTCCAAATGCTCTTTTGCCGGATCTAAACGGTCCCGTTTAAGTTGATCTTAGCCCTAGATACGGCTAACGCATCCTTAGACATTTAAATGAATGATAAAACCCTAAATCAACTTTGGTTCAAGGGTACATCTCTGAACTCCCCTGACACCTGTCGTTGTAATCCTTCAACGACAACAGAGAGGTGACGGGTCCCGATGACCACATACGTCAATATGGACTGCGGGGTCCTTAAACTCGTGGACCGAAACGTCCTTAAACTAATAGTGGACCGAAACGTCCTTAAACTAATATCGGACCGAAACGTCCTTAAACTAACGGTGGACCACCATGTCCCTAAACTGGCACAATAGAGCCCAAATGCTCTTTTGTCGGATCTAAACGATCCCGTTAAGTCGATCTTAGTCCCAAACTGGATTAACGTATCCTTAACAACCGTTTAAGTTGATCTTAGCCTCAAATA
Source organism: Agapanthus africanus (assembly GCA_030015575.1). NCBI lineage: Eukaryota > Viridiplantae > Streptophyta > Magnoliopsida > Asparagales > Amaryllidaceae > Agapanthus > Agapanthus africanus. The sequence continues at coordinate 533,814,813 of JASDDO010000022.1, read as the reverse complement.
TGGCTAACGCATCCTTAAACCTTCAAACAGACTTTAGTCCCAAATTGGACTATAAATTCCCCCAATCAACTTTGGCTTAAGGGTACATCTCTGAACTCCTCTGACATTTGTCGTTGTAATCCTTCAACGTCGTCAGAGAGGTGACGGGTCCCGACGACCATACATGCAATGGACCACTATGTCCCTAAACTGGAACAATAGAGCCAATTGCTCTTTTGTCGGATCTAAACGATCCTGTTAAGTTGATCTTAGTCTCAAATTAGACTAACGTATCCTTAACAAACGTTTGAGTTGATCTTAGCCTCAAACATGGCTAACGCATCCTCAAACCAAAATCCTAAACCCAAATCTAAGAAAACACGGATTTGGACTAATCCACGTCCTACGGGCGACGACATAAATTGATCTCCGTATACAATCCACGGGCAATCACAAACAAAACAAACACCCACGACACGAAGTGAAATTCTGGAGAAGGAGAAAGTTGTTACCGCGAAGCGGTAGCGTAATTAACTGCAGGGGCTTGCGCCTGCAGGGAAGAGCGTCCCCACAATCAAAAACCCCTCAAGCGAGGGGGAATCTGACGAAGTCTGCTACATCGGCCGCATCCGTCTAAACCTCCGATACACGGTGCCATAAATCAACTTGGCATCTTCGGAGAGGTGGACGGGTAAAACCAAATAGCATCTGCCCCGAATTACAGGCTAGACGCCCTAGCGTCATCGGCCGCCGTTCGGAGGGAAACAACCACGATGCAAAACAAAAGAGAATGCCCTTGCAATAACAGCTTTTTGAAAAAATGTTCCAGCAACATCAGAATAGGTTTGTTTAGCTTGCTTTGATCCGAATCAACGCAGTCCCATCAATTTATCACACCAATAAAGAACGAAAATAATGACGTACGTATATGCCACCCGCATTCGCCACTGGGTCCAGTCATCACCCGTTAGGTTACTTAACTAACGACAGAGTGGGGACTGGACTAGCGCGGGTGCAAAACATATACAACAGCTACTAGTATATATATCAATATATAATATTCGCTCAAGGCGTGATAAAATGCAACATCACAGAAATGTAATAAGCATCACAGAACAATACAGATATCTGGGATCCCCGGGTTTCATAGAGCCGCTACTGAAACCCGACGTTCCCCTGGTCCTGTGGATAGCCTGTGCAATGAAATCTTAGACCCCTACGGGCGCGGCAAGTTACCCGCCAAAAACTGAAGCGAGGCAGCTCCCTTCAGCAACGTGAATGGACCATCCAACACTTCACGGAATTCGGTAACTTGGGCACCCCTCCTTGGGTCAACCTGTACCCCTTATGAGTGCGGCGAATAGCCCGCCAATTCTAGAGTGAAGCCCCCTCCGTCTCAATGCCATGAGATGCGGGCTCGTTGCCCTCTAGAACCCGGATATCCGTGCACCCCTCCGCGGGGTAATCCTAGTACAGAAAGCAAAATATACAACGGGTACATCGACCTCACCCCGGTCGTACCCCAAAAGAATTATATACAAACAGGCAGTGACGACAGTCCACATGTCGGACGCTCGCCCCGCAATATCAAATGTACATATAAAACAAACTGTACTAACATTGCATCCAGGCTGTCCCCCACGACCAATCCACAACATCACAGCACAACACAGAACATCAACATGAATGTCACATTCGTAAATCCGTATAAAAGGGCTATAACAGATAGACTGGATTTACCGATCGAGTGACATTCACGGTCGCAGATATAATGTAAATACTGTGAACTAACATGTTTAAAATTTTCGATCGATCAAATTTACCCAAGTGGGACCCAAGCACAACTGTAGCACTCAGAGAAAATCTGGGCCCAGAAAGAATATTCCAAAAACCCTATTTCCATGTATAAAGCCCTCTGTAAAATTTTGGTACGGCGTTGACTTCCTTCCACCGCGGAACCGCGGCCAAACTAGGGGTTTGGCCGCGTTTCCGCGGTCTAACTGAAGCATCACCCAACCAAATTTTTGCAGAATGCTTAAATTTGCCTGCGTGTTTCTGCAATAACCTGAAAAATTTTTAGAGCCCAAAAAAATTTCGACAGAAACTAATGCAATGAAAATGCGGTTTTTGAAAATTCGTCCGATCGAAGTTCTAAACACGTTAGAGCAAGCTAGACTAGGTTAATGGCGAGGCTCTGATACCAATGTAAGTGCACGGCGGCGCCCTGGCCGTCAATCCGACGCCGGAATGCGGAAACGAAAAACTTTTCAAACTAGAAAACCGGCACCACCGCGCACTAAAATCCCAGATCGGGCCATTAACCTAACTCTAGCAAACTAGAATAAGAGTAGAGAAGCTATACCAAGCGATCCGTGTCCTTCGGTCTTCGCCTCCACTCCGATCTCCTTGCGGAATCTCCGGTCGTCGCCTCCTCGTCGAAACGGGCACCACATTGCCGGGTTCTTTTAGGGGCTCCTACCTCTGGATCGAGGCAACTCGGGCACGAAGTTGGCGAGCCGACGTGCCCAAGAAATGCTGTAGGCTAGTGTAGAATCACTTTGTCTCAATGGGGTGAAGTTGCTTTTGATGGAGGAATGAAACAATGAACTTTGGAGAGGTGTTAGGAATTTAGCAAGCAAGCAAAAATGAGATGAATCAATTTCCCTCACAAAAATGAAAGCTCTCTCTCCTCTCCTCAAAGTGGCCGGCCCCTTATCCAAATGGTGGATAGAAAAAAGAATCAAACATGAAGGGAGGTGAGTGTAGGAAAAGTAAAAGGGTGACCACATCAAAAAATGATGATAACAATATCAAATCAATTTCTAATCCATTCTAATCTCATTAATGCTAAACCATCATGAAAAAGCAAAGATGCTTAACCTATCATAATGCCACAAATACAAATAACCCCCTCCACAATGGCTAATTTGCACAATTGCAAATTAGCCCCTCCATCGGAAAAATCCGGCCGTGAAGGAATAAAGGAATACTGGCCGAAACGGAATGCAAACCGGCAACTTCAGAAAACTGATCCCGTAATAAATTACAGGAAAACCCCGTGACTGCATATACATGCCCGCATTTGTATTCCCACTGAATACAAATGCAAAGAGACAAAATCTACACTGTACAATACTAGGGTCCGGCTTAAACCAAAGCCCGCTAGTATTATCCGTCCGATCATGATCCGTGCAATACCGCCCGGATAAGATCGAACCCTGCCATATCTCCATACGGCCTCTACAGCGTTTCACCCGAAACTTGAGAAACTGGTCTGTGGGGGACTCTAAAGACTCGTCAATACTTTGGCTGTGGATTTAACCACTAGCACGTCAGAGGTATTAGCCATACGTGACGGGCTACCAGGTATTGACCAAAAGGGACGTCGATGAGCGAAATCATCCGGACACCCTACTGAGCTTGTCAGTGACAATATCCGTACAGTCCGGTCCGTTCGTCTATGAGCATCGCATGGCGGGCCTAGGGGGTTGGTGAAAGTCAGACCCCCAAAAGCGGTACAAGTCGTGTCGGAGTGTAGCCCAGGACACCCTGAGATAATACTGGAATACCTACCAGTAAATCTCCTGCCTTGGCCAAGGACTTTCATGTACTGTAGGGTTCCTAGGCACTCAAAGGAGGTCTCACAAGGCATCAACCATGCCAATTTAAAATTTTACGGTGCCGAGAAACCCTAGACTAGATCGTTAACTAGAATTTTAGGCGAAACTAGAAACTAGTTAACAACTTAACTAAAGGGTAAACGGAAATACAACCTTTGTAGATCCGGTCCTCCACCTCTATAGCTCCATGACGGTGTACCCTCGCTGCGATCATCGGATCCCGGGCTCTAGCGTCGGCTTCATCGGAGAAATGGGCGGGCTAGGTCATCGACTTCGATGCCGAAGATGATCCACGTCGAGGCAACACAAGATCAAGCTACAACTTCACCAAGTCAAGAAACTTGTGAAGAAAACACCCTATTCTACTTGGCAAGTGGTAGAGGATGAAAAAATAGGAAGTGGGTTCACTTTAGAATTGTATTTCTCACTCATTTCATCAAGTCACCATTGATGGTTGCAAGCTTTTCTTCTTGAAGAAGAAGAAGAAGAAGAAGAGAAAGAATATGATAAGTCCATTAGTATTATCAAAAAATAGAAAATAATATGATAAGTATCATATTGCAACCATGGTTATGTGTAGAGAGTAAACTAAGGTTAGGTTTAATGGTTAGGTTAAGGCTAAGAGACAAAATGGTCAGAGCTTCATGAAGTTTCAATGTAAAACAAAAGTAGCAACCATTTTATTTCTTGCCAAAAAGAAATAAATGAATAAATAAATTAAACAAAACCCTAACCATTTACTTAACCAAGGTTTAAACTAAACATACACACAAACAGACATGTATCATCAAACATGATACAAACAAGTGTACAAAAGTATATCACATATACAATGTGCACTTCAAGTGAGAAAATCCATTTAAAGTGAACCAATACTAGTTAATGCAAAGTAATATATCAAATATATAATTATGCATTAAATCATTAAATCAACACTTGATTTAACGATCCGGTCATATCTCATATAACCGACTAATATCCAATGTATCGGCTTATCGAATCAATCCTTGAATCGATAACTAGGTTATATCGCATACAACCATTAGATACATTCATCGCGAGAATAGAATACGGTATCACATATACGCATTATTCTCGGTCCCGCACATATCTCATATGCGCTCCTATTTCGTTTCGCTTGAGCCAGGAAACCTCTGTGTAGGACTCTAAAGACTCGTCAATACGCCGGCAGCAGGTGATGATCATATCAAACACCCACAAGCCGCAAGCGGTCTGCTAAACGTAACGGCCACCCGGGTATTGAGCGATCAGAAGATCGACGAGCAAGCCCGCTCATACTCCTGTGAATCCAACCAGTAACACTTACCGTACAGTCCGATCTGTTCGTCTGATATGTCGCATATCTCGCCTAGGGGTGGTAAACGTCAGACCCCAATAACTCGATAAGTCGTGTCGATATGAGGTCTATAACAGTTCGAGAAACTACTAGTAACACTTACCAGTAAATCTCAGCAACCCTGGCCAGAGATTTCCGGTTATAGCCAATCGAACACAGCGCAACATCAACTCCCTATACCGGGAGAGACGAATCCCCTCCTATCGCTCATTGCCTCCATGTGATTCGGGACTGTACCCAAAAACCACCGTTTTGCACGCCCTCTTGGACGTGGTAAGGTGGAAATCAAAGCACAGTGGGAATCACACAAGACTCTATGACGATCTCGGGTCTACAGACTAACCTGTACCAGTGTCACCAGAGAACTGCCATCTGACGTGAGGTATTATACCATCTGGGAGTTCTCGGCGAGTCCGTCCAGTGTACCCAGTCTCCACTGAGCACCCGTATATAATCTCTGATGTCAAACACCAATGGATATGGGATCATCCATCGCCCATCTGTATGGGTCGAGAAGGTATACGCTAGTCTACTCTGGTATATCGATGCCCCGTCTCGATACACCCACGACTAGGGACCTTGAAGGATGTACTTATAGACTACCATGTCCCCACTAGTATGATCCGCATCATAGTCCAGGTAGTCAAGTACACATCCTAAGGGCTTTACCAACATGTAACAGAGAGACAATTAGTATACACGTTAAGGTAAAGAGCAACCAGATAGCATACTATCATGTCGAGCAAGAAAGTCCTCCCTATATATGTCCAAGCATCCACTATAATATACATCCTATGTATAGTAATGGCCTCTAGGGCATACATATAACTAACAGTACTGGCTCTCCTAGACACAGCGCGACCTTACCCCCAATACCGGGAGAGACGAACCCCTGCAGATCCGCTCACTGCCTCCATGTGGCTCGGGACTGTACCCAACTAAAACCTGTTTGCACGACTCCTTTGAGCCATGGTAGGTTAGTAATCAAAGCACAGTGGAAACTCACACGAGACAAATGACGATCTCAGGTCGATGAACTAACCTGTACACATGTCACCAGGGAACTGCTATCCGACGTCAGGTGTAATACCAACTAGCATGTTCCCGGCGAGTCCTGTCCGGTGTACTCATAACCCAATGAGCACCTGTATACATCTTAGGTGAACCAACTGACACCAGTGACTTGTGAGACCGGCCACCGCCCCTCGTCGGGGTCTCGACTGTATACACTAGTCTACTCTGGAGTATCGATGCCCTGTCTTGAAACTCCCACGACTAGGGACCTTTTAAGGATTTGCTTATAGACCCCAGCTCCCACGTATATGATCGCCCTCATACTGCTGGCAGTCAAGCAAGAATCCTAGGGGCTCTATCAACGTGCAATAGTGATCAGTAAGGTCACCTAAAGCAGTACACGATGATAAAGACAAACCAGATAGCATACTATCATCTTGAGTAAGACTGTCCTACCGGGATAGGTCCTCTCTCAATCATTGCAATCACGTGCCTGTGATCCAATAATTGACTCTGAGGGCACTATCTCCAACACGCTGGTGGTCGGTGGAGGTAGCTTTTGTAAGTGCACGGCGGCGCCCCGGCCGTCAATCAGACGCCGGAATGCGGAAGCGGTGATAAACTTTAATTTTGCGAACTTAGCAAACCGGCACCACCGCGCACTAAACCCGGATCGAACCATTAACTAGTCCTAGCTAACTACAAGATAGGGAATAGAGATATACCGACTGATCCGAGTCCTCCGGTCTTCTCGTTATCGTCCCGATCTCCTACGGATACTCCGGTCGTCGCCTCCTCGCCGGAAGGGCACCACATCGCCTGCATCTTTTACGGGCTCCCACCTCAATACCGAGGCAACTCGGGCACGAAGCTGGCAAGTCGACGTGCCCAAGATTTGCTGTAGAATGTGCAGTGCTTTGTCTCTTTGGGGTTATGTTGCCTTGATGGAGGAATGAGGTTGAGAAATGAACTTGGGAATTTTGGTGGCAATGGAAAAAATGATATGAATGATAATTTTCCCACCCTCACAAAATGATCCTCTCTCTTCTTCTCTCTCTAGTGTGGCCGGCCTCTCTTAGGAAATGGTGGAGGGAAAGCATCATGTATAAGGGAGGTGAGTGTAGTAAAAGTAAGGGGGTGACCACAACCCTAAAGAAATGATAACAATCTCACATCAAACTCTAATCAACTCTAATCACCATAAAGCAAGTGATAAGAAGGAAAAAGAATCTCATCATGAAAAACTATCATGATGCCACCAATATGCAAGATACCCCTTCCACAAATGTTATTTGCAAACTTGCAAATAACCCCCTCCATCGGAAAAGTCTGGCCGGGAAAGAACAAAGGAAAACCGGCCGGAACGGAATGCAAACTGGCAACTCCAGAAAACTGGACCCGTAATAAATTACAGGAAAACCCCGATACTGTGCATACACACCCGCATCTGTATTCCCACTGAACACAAATGCAAAGAGACAAAACTACACTGTACTATACTAGGATCCGGCTTAAACCAAAGCCGGCTAGTAATATCCGTCCGATCCTGATCCGTGCAATACCGCACGTATCTGATCGAACCCTGCGATATATGCATACGGCCTCTAGTACTAACCGTCTGATCCTGATCTGTGCAATACCGCACGTATCTGATCGGACCCTGCCATATCTCCATACGGCGTCTACAGCGTTTCGCCCGAAACTTGAGTAACTGAAAGTGTGGTGGACTCTAAAGACTCGTCAATACTATGGCTGTGGATTTAACCACTAGCACGTCAGAGGTATAGGCCAATACGTGACGGGCCACCAGCTATTGACCAAAAGGGACGTCGATGAGCGAACTCATCCTGACACCCTACTGAGCCTGTCAGTGACAATATCCGTACAGTCCGGTCCGTTCGTCTATGAGCATCGCATGGCGGGCCTAGGGGGTTGGTAAAAGTCAGACCCCCAAAAGCGGTACAAGTCGTGTCGGAGTGTAGCCCAGAACACCCAGAGATACTACTGGAATACCTGTAAGTCTACGCTAGCGCCCCGGCAGTCTACAGACGCCAAATGCGGAACAAAAAACTTTTAACTGGCGCTATCGTATACTTTAACCCGGATCTTCCATTATTGCTAAACTAACAAACTGTAAAGAGTGTAGAAAGGTTATACCGAACGATCCGAGTCCTTCGTTCTTTAACCATCATCCCACGCTCCGTTGCGGCTGCTCCGATCTCGTCGATCTCCGATCTCTTCGTCGAGGTGGCACCACGTCGACGATTCTTTAAACGGGCTCCCGCCTCTGACTTGAGGCAACTCGATCGTCAAGTTTGCTAAAAGAGACGACCAAGAATGATGTAGAGAATGAGTAGATGACTTTGTCTCACTTCGTCCAAATCCGTGGACGATCGGTTAATGAAGTTGCCGAGGGAATCGGGTGATGGAATGAAATGAGGCAATGAAATTTCCATGCACCCTTAACCATAGTCTTTTCTCTCCAAAATGAAATCATTCTCTCTCTCTCTCTCAAAGAATGGCCGGCCACTATAAGTAGAAGAGGGAGGTGATGGTAGGAGAGGGGAGAGTGACCATAAGAGAAAGCTTCTCACAAAATATCCTTAAGAAAAACAAGAAGCTTTAATGATAATGCATGAGTCACTAATACACATCATCAAGCCATTAATGCAACCAATGAAAACACAACACCAATTAATCCTAGTCACCTCATCTAGATGCTTCTAGAACACTGACTCACTTCATCTGAAGAAAAGATAAATCCGTCTTTAACCGAATGTTAAAAGACGGCTGATAGAAAACTGGAAACTGGCAACTTCCAAAAGTGATCCTGAAACGACTTTCAGGATAACCCCGAAACTGTATAAATATACCCGCATTTGTATTACGACCGAATACAAATGCAACTGAGACAAAGATATTATACCTACTCAATATAATACTCGGATCCGGCTTAAACCAAAGCCGACCAGTATCATCTGCCCGAAAAATAACACGTGCGTAAACGCACGTGCATTTTCCGAACCCTGCCATAAAACCATACGGCCTCTACAACATTTCGCCCGAACTTGGGAAACTGTCTGTGGGGGACTTTAATGACTCGTCAGTACCCTGGCAGTGGGTTTAACCACAAACCGTCAGCGGCACTAGCAATGCGTAACGGCTGCCCATGGACTGACCTCAAGGGAGGCTGATGAGCGAACTCATCCAGAAACCCTACTGAGCCTAACAGTGATAATGTATATACAGTCCGGTCCGTTCGTCTATGAGTATCGCATATCTGCCTAGGGGGCTAGTAACGTCAGACCCCCAATAGCAGTATAAGTCGTGTCGGAGTGAAGCCCAATAACACCCTGAGATACTACTGGAGTACCTACCAGTAAATCTCCTGCCACGGCCGTGGGCTTTGTGTAATGGCTCTCCTAGACACAGCACGATCTCGCCCCCAATACCGGGAGAGACGAATCCCCTGCCGATCCGCTCACGTGCCTCCATATGGCTCGAGACTGTACCCAAAAGCTACCTGTTTGCACGACTCCTTTGAGCCGTGGTAGGGTAGAAATCAAAGCACAGTGGGAACTCACACGAGACAAATGACGACCTCAGGTCGATGAACTAACCTGTACACATGTCACCAGGGAACTGCTGTCTGACGATAGATATAGTACTAACTAGCAGATTCCCGGCGAGTCCTGTCCGGTGTACTCATAACCCAATGAGCACCTGTATACATCTTAGGTGATCCAACTGACACCAGTGGCTTGTGAGACCGGCCACCGCCCCTCGTCGGGGTCTCGACTGTACACACTAGTCTACTCCGGAGTATCGATGCCCTGTCTCGAAACTCCCACGACTAGGGACCACAATTAAGGATATGCGTATAAACCACCCAACTCTCACGTATATGATCGCCATCATACTGTTGGTGGTAAGCAAGATCCTAGGGGCTCTATCAAAGTGTAACATGTAATCAGTCACCTGAACATGTACACGACTGATAAAGGCAAACCAGATAGCATACTATCATCTCGAGTAAGACTGTCATACCGGTATAGGTCCTCCGCAATCATTGCAATCACGTACCTGCGATCCAATAATTGACTATGAGGGCACTATCTCCAACAATCTCCCACTTGCACTCAAGGCTAATTATTACGATGTCAACTACTCACAGCCCGTGTGAAACCGAACATCCAACTCCTCTACTAATCAGTTTCACAAAGCCCGTTTGTAAAACTATTGTGTTCGAGAAATAGCCTTAGTGAGTGGATCCGCCTAGAAGTTTCTTTCTATATCTCTCTTAATCTCAAGTTCGCGGAGAAAGCCATCTCCCGAATTGAGTAATACCTGTCTTAGAATATGTCTGGATATCTGATGGGACCTAGTTCATAAATGAACTCCAAATCCAAACTTCTTAGACTGTATCGATCACTGAACCTAATCAGTATCCGGCACCAGGCCACCCACAGTATCCTCTTGAACCACCTGTCCATAATACTGTCCCTCTTCGTCAGAGGGAAAACTATAACTCTGACAATCACTCTGTCAACCATGTCACCTTTGAAGCCTGGAATGATAATCGTCTCCCGAAGGAGGCTGCCGTCATCAAATCCTTAGAACATGCACTTATGTTCAAAAACTGCTTCCTTATGTTTCTCCAGGATTGGATTAATACAAACTTATTGCATCTAGTGCAAAAACAACATTTGGTGTGGTACTTGACATCTCATGATTGACTCAATTGCCTAAGCAAGTGATCTGCCAATCATGCACATCCCTCTCCCCTTTAGTCGGTAAGACACCTTCAGAGAGGGTGACTCCATCACCTGCAGGTACACCACCATGCTAGGAGTCATCTATTCTAAAAACCATTAGAATACTATCAAAGTACCTACATTGGGAAACTACCCAAATCCAGATCTAAAACCATAGATCTAGAAACCAGAATGTCAAATATTATATCCATATCCTGTCTGGAGAAACAACTGTGTGACGACCACAGTATAACCGATCGTAGTATAGGAATTTTACTTCCTACTTTGTGTATGTCATCCAGATACCATGACATCACACCCTACTACCTTCTTAACAGATCCATCCCTTATTCTGATTGAAGTCAAAACCATGACTGTCATATCAAAATTAGATGATCTATCTCCGCTATAACTGCTCTAGTCTATAAATAGACATAAGCTACTTGCCCACCATGCTTCCGTTGCTCCCACTGACTACGACAACCCTCCTACCGGGTCTTATAGCCTGGAACAACAGTAGTGTCAAGTCTGGGTAGATAAAAACCTCCCTGTCACCGTCCTTGAGGCTACCGAAGTACCTCTCGGGTGTCTGAGGTTACCCACCAAATCTGCGGAGTGGCTAATGGAATGTCAAACCTGATTGAATCTATTGGTCCTATTAAATTTTCCGTAACCGTTTGCGGTTCTGGAATCACTTCCATTTCTACCATACTCCCACTACTGTTTTCTGAAAAAGATCCATTTTACTAAAACTGTGGCGAGTCAAGAACAATATCACTATTGATCTTCCAAATGGTAGAATATCAACCCTCGTCATAGCCAGGGTCAACCCACAAACAGCCATTACAGAAACGTGCCCTGAGTTATCCAGAGTCTGGTTTTAAGCATAAGCTGGACAACTCCCCGTACCTCAATATCTTTTAAGGTACGAACTATTCTATATCCAATATAGAAACTTTGGCACTAATTTAATTGGAACCATATTCAAACCATGCAGCTGTCTCCAGTGCATATCAACTTAATGGAAAGAGGCTAATCAGCATTACTCAACTTAGGAATCCATCCAATTATGAGTAACCTGAAAGAGAAACACGTTTCTCAAAACCATCACTATCATCTGAATACCAATCACAAGAATCTACATCTTCGATCTCTTTGAAGAATCCCGATACTTGTGATACCTTGTTCTCTACTTTATTCTTATACCCACAACTTCTCAAAACTTAGACCATGTATTTCTACGAAACACTTGTCTAAATACTAGAGAAGTTATAAGTAAACAGAACATAGTACGAGGACCTACCCTTTTGTCCTGATGGACACTGGACAACATACAATACTCTGTATAAGTCCGCTGAGTTGAACAACTCATAACCTGTGCGTTGTAGGTGGAAAACTGTACCCCGGCGATTTCCTCAAATATCACCAATTACAACGAATTCCGATATAATGAGGATGATCACCTAATTCCCAATAACTTACTCCCACTCATCATCTGTAAAACCATACAGATATGAGAATGAAACCTGGTAAATACATACCATTGGAGTAAGTATCTAATCGGGAAAATAGTTTTTCCTTTAACAATGCACTGAAACATGAAAATGTTTCGTAGGGGTATCCTGGTATTCATAGTAATGCCTCTTCCATAATCCAATTCATGACTTCAACCGTATATTTTATTGCCATCTCTCCAAATCCCTTTATTTGTCTTTAGTCGTTACCTTCTGTACACCATCGTTAGGCTAAATGGTTTTCTTCCTTCCCTACCGTTCGGCACCAGCCTATGGTTTGGAAGAAGACTATCCAGTAAGCATAAAAGGTGTACCCTCCTAAACCAAGGAGTACTCGCAACTGAGAGAAGGTGATGATAAAAGACAACTGAATAATACCTTATTCTTTTAAAGGTGAAATAGGAGTGGCGATGAAGTACGCGGTTTTGGTCGTGAATGATATCAGTCGCAATTTACTTTGCCCTCTTTCTAATCCCTTTATTTTGTCTTTACATATTACCTTCTGCACACCCTACTTAGGCTAATTGGTTTTCTTCATTCCCTACCTTTCGGCACCAGCCTATAGTTTGGAATAAGACTATCCAATAAGCGTAATAGGTGTACTCTCCTAAACCAAGGAGCCCTCGCAACCTGAGAGAAGGTGATAATAAAAGACAACTGAATAAACCAATTCTATTTCTCCTGAACCTGGATCCATCCTCGAAGAAGTCCTTTCGAGTTCGTATATAACCATACGATGGATCTATCCAATGGAAGTGGATATCCGCTGTAATACGGGTGTTCTGAGAAATTCAAAGGGTAAAAGAAGGAGTGGCAATGACTTATGCAACTCAGACAATCCAAAATCCAGTATTTTAAGAAGGTTCGGTCAACCTGGTCACTGTGTCATAGTCTAGGGTCGGTCAAAGGTTGCTGCCAAAGAGAGAGAGAAAAGAAACACTCTGCGTGCACTCTAACCTAGATCAGAATGGTCATCAATTATCTAATCCGGAAACCTCCCACTGTCCTGTCAAATTCTCCTCCAAACCTAAAGAAGAATCAATCGGGATCACCCGAAGAGTAAACCAACTCATCAGTGGGAATCGGGATCCAACTCTCATCGCATGATAACATGATGGAATGCATCCACGTTACTCATACTCCAGAAGGTATGCGCATACATGGCAAGTTTCAGTTTCTTTAGAAACTCCCGATATGATTTATGCCCCATGCTCTTATGACCTTGGCGTATGTCAACAAATCATAAGTCACATGTCAAGTTCTGCCCGTCATTATCTTGTTAATTTGAACCCACCCGTACATACCCTTGACGTATGCCAACAAGGTAATACGACTGTCCCAAACCAACTCATCTATCTATGCAACAAATGAATACCCGGCAGCTACCAAACACTATGCCTTGACGTATGCCAACAAACATAGCTTGAATACTACTGACCATCCATAAGAAACGACGGAGGGCTACGGCTGGTTTTTGGCGAAAAACCTTTAACGTAGTGAACTTGATATCGCTGAAGGAACCTGATAGCTTTTTAAAATATAGTGGCGAAAACCTTTTGCTAAAGAGGTCACTCCCGGTAAAGGGATCTCAGCTCTTTCCTCGTGGAATGAGGTGCAGGATATTCCACTGAATACCGCTATGCAAAGCAACTTGTAATCGACTATAGTGAAGTTATTACTCTGACGCAAACTTCTGCCCAAGGGGTCTGTCCCGGTGAAGGGAATCGGCCCTTGCCCCGTCGAATGAGGTGCAGGATATTCTACTGAATACCTCTATGCATAACAAAAGGAAACGTCTTTGCAATAACACTTTTAAATTTGTTCCAACAACTGCAAACAGGTTTTCTTTACTTTGCATTGATCAGAATCAACACAGTCCCATCATTTAATCACACCAGAAAAGAACGAAAATAAAATGTACGTATATGCCATCCGCATTCGTCACTGGGTCCCGTCATCACCCGTTAGGTTACTTAACTAACGACAGAGCGGGGACTGGACTAGCGCGGGTGTAAAACATATACAACATCTAATAGTATATAAACCAATATACAATAATCGCTCCAGGCGTGATAGTATGCAACATTACAGAAAAGTAATAAGCATCACAGAACAATACAGATAATCTGGGATCCCCGGGTTTCACAGAGCCGCTGCTGAAACCCGACGTTTCCCTGTCGTGTGGATAGCCTGTGCAATGAAAACTAGACCCCTACGGGTGCGGCAAGTTACCCGCCAAAACCTGAAGCGAGGCAGCCCCCTACAGCATAGTGAATGGACCACCCAGCACTTCACGGAATCCGATAATCTTGAGCACCCCTCCTTGGGTCAACCTGTACCCCCTACGAGTGCGGCGAATAGTCTGCCAATTCTAGAGTGGGGCCCCTCTGCCTCTCAAAGCCATGAGATGCGGACCCGTTGCTTCTCAGAACCCGGCTATCCGTGCACTCCGTCTCGGGGCAAAACCTAGTACAGTAATGAAAAATAGTACAATAGGTACATCGACCGCAACCTGGTCATGCCCCAAAAGAATATTATACAACAGGCAGTGACGGCAGTCCACAAGTTGGACGCTTGCCCCGCAATATCAAATGTACAAATAAACTCAAACTGTACTACCATTGCACACTGCTATCTACCACGACTAATCCGCAACATCACAGCACAACACAGAAAATCAACGCGAATGTCACGTTCGCAAACCCGTCTAAAAGAACTATAGCATTCAGACGCGGTTTACCGATCAAATGACATTCCCGGTCGGAGATATAATATAAGCACTGTAAACTAACATGTTTAAATTTCGATCGACCAAATATCAAGAAGTGGGCCCCACGACTTACTGGTGAACAGTAACAAAACCTGGGCCCAAAAGATATATACCAAAAACCCCAAAATCCAGAGAAGAACCCACTGTACAAATTTGGGAGCATGAGCTCACCAAGTGGCCGCGGATGCGCGGCCAAACCATGGGTTTGGCCGCGTTTCCGCGGCGGTTTGGTGGAGTCACGTGCCCAAATTTTGTCGTGGTTCTTAGAAAAGCCTGCACAGATTTTTCAGACATGTAGAAAAATTTTAGGAAGCCATTTAAAATCAACAGAAACTGTCAAGCTAGAAATTGCAGTTTTTAGCATTCCGGTTCGATCGATGTTTTAAACACGTCAGCACAAGTTAGTATAGCAAAATGGTTAGGCTCTGATACCACTGTAAGTCTACGCTAGCACCCCGGCCGTCTACAGACGCCAAATACGGAACAAAAAACTTTTAACTGGCACTATCGTATACTTTAACCCGGATCTTCCATTATTGCTAAACTAATAAACTGTAAAGAGTGTAGAAAGGTTATACCGAACGATCCGAGTCCTTCTTTCTTTAACCATCATCCCACGCTCCGTTGCGGCTGCTCCGATCTCGTCGATCTCCGATCTCTTCGTCGAGGTGGCACCACCTCGACGATTCTTTAAACGGGCTCTCGCCTCTGACTTGAGGCAACTCGATCGTCAAGTTTGCTAAAAGAGACGACCAAGAATGATGTAGAGAATGAGTAGATGACTTTGTCTCACTTCGTCCAAATCCGTGGACGATCGGTTAATGAAGTTGCCGAGGGAATCGGGTGATGGAATGAAATGAGGCAATGAAATTTCCATGCACCCTTAACCATAGTCTTTTCTCTCCAAAATGAAATCATTCTCTCTCTCTCTCTCAAAGAATGGCCGGCCACTATAAGTAGAAGAGGGAGGTGATGGTAGGAGAGGGGAGAGTGACCATAAGAGAAAGCTTCTCACAAAATATCCTTAAGAAAAACAAGAAGCTTTAATGATAATGCATGAGTCACTAATACACATCATCAAGCCATTAATGCAACCAATGAAAACACAACACCAATTAATCCTAGTCACCTCATCTAGATGCTTCTAGAACACTGACTCACCTCATCTGAAGAAAAGATAAATCCGTCTTTAACCGAATGTTAAAAGACGGCTGATAGAAAACTGGAAACTGGCAACTTCCAAAAGTGATCCTGAAACGACTTTCAGGATAACCCCGAAACTGTATAAATATACCCGCATTTGTATTACGACCGAATACAAATGCAACTGAGACAAAGATATTATACCTACTCAATATAATACTCGGATCCGGCTTAAACCAAAGCCGACCAGTATCATCTGCCCGAAAAATAACACGTGCGTAAACGCACGTGCATTTTCCGAACCCTGCCATAAAACCATATGGTCTCTACAACGTTTCGCCCGAACTTGGGAAACTGTCTGTGGGGGACTCTAATGACTCGTCAGTACCCTGGCAGTGGGTTTAACCACAAACCGTCAGCGGCACTAGCAATGCGTAACGGCTGCCCATGGACTGACCTCAAGGGAGGCTGATGAGCGAACTCATCCAGAAACCCTACTGAGCCTAACAGTGATAATGTATATACAGTCCGGTCCGTTCGTCTATGAGTATCGCATATCTGCCTAGGGGGCTAGTAACGTCAGACCCCCAATAGCAGTATAAGTCGTGTCGGAGTGAAGCCCAATAACACCCTGAGATACTACTGGAGTACCTACCAGTAAATCTCCTGCCACGGCCGTGGGCTTTGTGTAATGGCTTTCCTAGACACAGCACGATCTCGCCCCCAATACCGGGAGAGACGAATCCCCTGCCGATCCGCTCACGTGCCTCCATATGGCTCGGGACTCTACCCAAAAGCTACCTGTTTGCACGACTCCTTTGAGCCGTGGTAGGGTAGAAATCAAAGTACAGTGGGAACTCACACGAGACAAATGACGACCTCAGGTCGATGAACTAACCTGTACACATGTCACCAGGGAACTGCTGTCTGATGATAGATATAGTACTAACTAGCAGATTCCCGGTGAGTCCTGTCCGGTGTACTCATTACCCAATGAGCACCTGTATACATCTTAGGTGATCCAACTGACACCAGTGGCTTGTGAGACCGGCCACCGCCCCTCGTCGGGGTCTCGACTGTACACACTAGTCTACTCCGGAGTATCGATGCCCTGTCTCGAAACTCCCACGACTAGGGACCGCAATTAAGGATATGCGTATAAACCACCCAACTCTCACGTATATGATCGCCATCATACTGTTGGTGGTAAAGCAAGATCCTAGGGGCTCTATCAAAGTGTAACATGTAATCAGTCACTTGAACATGTACACGACTGATAAAGGCAAACTAGATAGCATACTATCATCTCGAGTAAGACTGTCATACCGGTATAGGTCCTCCGCAATCATTGCAATCACGTACCTGCGATCCAATAATTGACTATGAGGGCACTATCTCCAACAATACCTACCAGTAAATCTCCTGCCTTGGCCAAGGACTTCGTGTAATGGCTCTCCTAGACACAGCGCGAACTCACCCCCTATACCGGGAGAGACGAACCCCTGAAGATCCGCTCACTGCCTCTATGTGGCTCGAGACTGTACCCAACTAAAACCTGTTTGCACGACTCCTTTGAGCCGTGGTAGGGTAGTAATCAAAGTACAGTGGGAACTCACACGAGACAAATGGCGATCCTCAGGTCGATGAACTAACCTGTACACATGTCACCAGGGAACTGCTATCTGACGTCAGGTATAAGATCAACTAGCATGTTCCCGGCGAGTCCAGTCCGGTGTACTCATAACCCAATGAGCACCTGTATACATCTTAGGTGAACCAACTGACACCAGTGGCTTGTGAGACCGGCCACCGCCCCTCATCGGGGTCTCGACTGTATACACTAGTCTACTCTGGAGTATCGATGCCCTATCTCGAAACTCCCACGACTAGGGACCTTTTAAGGATATGCTTATAGACTACCAGCTCCCACGTATATGATCGCCCTCATACTGCTAGCAGTCAAGCAAGAATCCTAGGGGCTCTATCAACGTGCAATAGCGACCTGTCAGGTCACCTAAAGCAGTACACGATGATAAAGATAAACCAGATAGCATACTATCATCTCGAGTAAGACTGTCCTACCGGGATAGGTCCTCCCTCAATCATTGCAATCACGTGCCTGTGATCCAATAATTGAGTCTGAGGGCACTATCTCCAACAGCTTTGGTGATGGTTGCAGCGGCGGTGAGGTTGCAGTGAGGGAGTGTACTCGGTCGAGGTGAGTGGCGGTGATGAAAATGGTGGTCTTGATGGCGAGGGAGCTCGAGAAGTCGATGGTCCCTTAAGGTGGGTCGACGGTGTTGATAGAACGCCGATAAGGGGCACGAGGAGGAGATGGTTTTTTTATGAGTGAGGTGGAGAAGAGGAGAGGAAGGTGGTAATTAGGTGAGGGTGGCAGCGAGGAGGTCGTAGTGGAGGGAGTTGGGAGGCTGGAGAGAGGAGGGGTCGCTGGCAATGGAGTTTGATGGGGGTGGAGGCAGTGATGGGGGTCGGTGGTGAGGTGAGGAGGAGAGAGTGTGAGGGAGAGATTTAGAGATGGAGAGAGAGAGAGAGACGTTGAAGAGATGAGGATCTCGAGGGAGTCGGCGAGGAGATCTCGGAGGCCGTTGAGGCGAGTGGCGATGTCGTCGTCGTGTAGCGGTTCTCGCGGAGACGTATCGAGGATGGGGGAGTAGCCGTTGGGTTTCAAACGTAGGGAAAATAAGGAAGAAAGAAAGAAAGAAAAGGGGAGAGAGAGAGGGAAAGTGATGGGTCGGGTTCGGGTCCGAGTTAGGGATTGGGGCTTAAGCCTTAGGCCAGGGTTGTGTAAGGGTTAGGAATTAATTAGGGTTTTGGGTTTTATTAAAAGGTTTTAGGTTTTAATTAATTAGGGAAAAATAATTAGGAAAATTAAACATTTAAATGGGATTTAAAAAGGGGATAAATATTATGAAGAAATACGGAAAAATATAAGAAACCGGGGATTTACACTACCCAATAGCTAGTATATATTAGTAGTATAGGTACAAGACATGCGAATAACTGTGAACAATAAAATACAGCGTATTAGTCAAATTAGCATGTATTAATCAGTGTACGGTAACTAGAGTATCACGACATTCGGTATTTCGGTACTATTTACTATTAGAATAAGTACAAGTACAAGTACAAGCATAACCATAACCATAAGCATATGTACAAGTATAAATATAAGTATAAATAAAGGTATAAATATAAGTTCGATTGTAGGAATTTTATTATGTAACCAGAATATTCCATAATACCACGGAACAACAGCAACACAGGATTCACGAGATTCAATACACACACACACATATACATATATATACATATATACATATAATGCAATATACCATTTTTCTTTTGGTACCACGAGAAACAAGATATGATCCTCCGTTACATATAAATACCCCATTTTCGAGTTACTCAAATTCCCATGATATATATATATATATATATATATATATATATTGTGTGTGTGTATATATCTAATAAATAGTGTACATGTCATGTTCACGGCATTCAAGATATTCATTAGATTCACGATATTCACGAGATTCACGACATTGAAGATATTCAAGTGGTTCATATCAGGTTCAGGTCAAGATAGTATAATCTAACGCAGAAGTATTTACAAACCCAAAGCTATCATCCAGGGGTAAGGAAACACGGGCCCACTCATGAGTAACGAGACTCCAACCATCACTGGAGTATTCACAGACCCAAGGCTATCATCCAGGGGCTAGGAAACACGGGCTCATTCATGAGTCGATCATGGAACTCCTGAGAATACAGGTCCAGTCCTAGATATAATTCTAAATATCTATATATACACTAAGTATGTAATAAAAGTTCAGTTTAAGACAAGAAATAAGTATAAGTTCGCATGTAGAAATCTATGGTTTTGGTTTAGAATTTTGGAATCTTACAAAAGAAATAAATTGTAGTTCAGAGTGCCGTGTAAACAACGAGACTGTGTTTTCCTCGATCAGGTTCGTAGTAACAGAGTTACAGAAGTTTCGTAACAGTGCGCAGATCAGGCCAGTGCAGCTTTCTGAATATATGCACTGATAGTATTTATGATTTTTTGTAGGTTTTGGTTCAGATTATGGTTTTTCCTATTAGATAGAAAATTGAGTGTCTGTGAGTCGTGAACGATTCACAATAAGAAAATCCCGATTACGATCAGCGAGTAGGGAGTTATGCCACTACAACCGCGCAGATAGATTCTGCTGCAGTCCAGATTCGTCATATTTTGTTAGGATCATATTTTCATAAACTTCTATAACTTTTTAGGTAAATTAACCTATGAATAAAATGTAGCTAACTTTATGTACATATTCCAGAAACTTGAGTTTGTTCAAATTGGAATCTGGGGTTAGCAGATATATCTATTCTAAGTCAAGGGAAATCAGTTTCAGCATACTAACGAAAACGTTTTTGAATTAAAATATACAAATAACAGTTGTTTTATGTTATAAAATTTTCAAATATGTATCATATTATATAATGTGATTGCAGAATAAATTAATGGATTACATTTCCCGCTTGTTACTATTATATTTTGTTTGATATAGGTTCCCTTAAGTCAATTATTGTAATTGAAGGAGGATTTATACGAGAAAACAATTTTACTCGAAATGATAGTATGCTATCTAGTTTGCCTTTATCTTTAATGTGATGCATTTTATTTACTATCATGTATCGTTGAGACATGAGATAAAACCCTAGAATTTTTCTTGACTACCAGGACGATGATGGAGATCATACTAGTGGAGCCTGGGTAGTCGATAAGCACATCCTTAAACGACCATAGTTGCAGGAGTATCGAGACTGGGCATCGATACTCCAGTTTAGACTAGTGTGTACGTTTTCTGACCCGGTTGGAAGGTTATAGCTGATCTTGCAGCTATTGATGTTTGATATCGAGGATTGTATACATGTGCTCATTAGATGAGTTACACTGGATGGACTCATCGAGAACTCCTATTTGGTAATATACCAATGTCAGGTAGCAGTTCTCTTGTGACATGAGTATAGAGTAGTCCCTAGGACCTGAGATCGTCATAGTGTCTCATGTGTGTTCCCACTATACTTAGACTTCTACCCTACCACGGTTTAAAGGAGTCATGAAAACAGATTTTTGTTGGGTATAGTTCCGAAGTACGTGGAGGCAGTGAGCGGTCGAGAGAATTCGTCTCTCCCGGTATAGGGAGTTGATGTAG
This sequence comes from Agapanthus africanus, assembly GCA_030015575.1. Classification (NCBI taxonomy): domain Eukaryota; kingdom Viridiplantae; phylum Streptophyta; class Magnoliopsida; order Asparagales; family Amaryllidaceae; genus Agapanthus; species Agapanthus africanus. The sequence goes on along the minus strand of JASDDO010000022.1, from coordinate 533,793,437 downwards.
CGCTGTGCATGATATGACTGCAACCATAAGTCGATGGCCATCACAGTAGAGATAAACTGTATCTCCGGTTGGTTATGAGTTCTCTGTCGCACGACTTATCGAGTTAATGAGGTCTGACAGATTCCAAACTCTAGACCCGATATGCGATAATCTTAGACGAAAAGACTGGGCTGTATGGTAATGTCACTGATAGACTTCGTAGGGTTCAGATGAGCTTGCTCGCTGACCTTTTTTTCGATCAATACCCGTGTAGCCGTTAGATGCAGCTAGTACCGCTAACGTGCTTGTAGGCTAAGGATATGATCCTAACCTACTGCCGACGTATTGTCGAGTCTTTAGAGTCCTACATAGAAGTTTCCCAGCATATGTGAAACGATGTAGCGCACGTATAGGGATATGTGCATGAGTTCGATTAAACATATGTATTTGATACACGTATTTTAATCGGGTATTTATTGATATTAGCCGGTATATATATGATATAGCCGGATTATTAAATCAAGTGTTGATTTAATAATTAAATGTATATTTATATATTGATATATTTATATATTAACTAATATCATACTCACTTAATTATTTTTCTCTCTTTAATTATATTTATATTTGATATAAATATTGTGTCATGTATGATGATACATTGGAGATGTGTGTATGAGAATTATATGGAAAATGAGAACACTTATAAGAAAAAAAATGAGTCATAGAAATAAGAAAGTTGTAGAATATATGAGATGGTTTATTTTTGAAGACTCGTAGTTATGACCCATTCTTATTTTATTCTCATTTTTTTGAGCCATGCTTATCTTCTTCTTCATTCTCATCTCCTCCATGGCTATCCTCTCTTAAGATTTTCTTCAAGTAAGGAAAGAAAAGAAAAGAAAAAAGAAAAATTAAGTGAGATAATTATTCTATATCCCCTACTAATCATTCTTAGCAAGTTTAATTAGTGGGTTGCTTCATTTTGATGAGATCAATTTGAAACTAAAACTTGTGTTGGAGTTATCTCAAGGTGGATCATCTTCGGCAAGAAGATCATCGAGCAAGCTTATTCCGAGTTTTGTGGAGTCTAGCCAGAGTCCAAGGAGAGGTGGCTAATGCGCTACAAAGGTTGTAGTCTGCTAAACTTTTGTTATAAGTTTACTAGTTTAGTGACAAATTTAGTAGTTTGGATTGATTCTTGGTTTGGGTATGCTAATGCTCTTTAGATTTTTAAAATTACAGCTTCCGCCGTGTTTTAAACCCTACTAGAGGTGCCTAGCAACCCAAATATTTAGAACAATAAATTATTACATGATAGTTTATATGCAAGCTGCTTATATGTCATACTATAAATATGAAAGTAGCATATTAAGAAATATGAGAATAATTATATATTAATGATTCATTGTAATACACAAGAGTTACAAAAAATATTATAGATTAGATATTGATGTAGTTGAAGGTAAAAATTAGTAGATTGTTACAAAATATGAAAACAGTATTATCATATATAAAATGAAACAAACAGCTATTTTAGTTATGATTGTTCATGTAGCTTATTATAGTTTTTTTAGTAGTGGCTGAAGCGTCAGTATTTGGAAGTAATATTTATGCATGCAATCTTCTAGTTTTATTAGTATGGTATTAATGGTTACACAATTTAAATGAATTTGTAGTTGTTAAATCTAAATATAAGAATATCTAATTACAGTATATGATCAATACGATTAACATACATTAATGCATAAAATTGTGTTTAATATGAGCAGTAAGATACATTAGCATATAAATATATATTAAAATTTGTACAAACATATGATTATTCAGAAAATGTGAACACATAAGTATTCATAGGTAATTTTGTTGTATACTCTTTTGTTATTAAACAATACATATATTTAATATGGTATTAAATAGCATGTATGATATTTTTATATTTATGCAAGCATTTATGAAGTGCGTTTCATTGTACCACAGTACAATTATAAATTTGTTTAGTTTTGTTAGTACACATATATAAACAGTAATATAATTAATCATGATGTTATTAGTGAAATAAATTCAGGGCATGTAAAACTTCGGGTGAAAAAGATTTATCAGTGCATGACGTCTTCATGTACCGAACGATCTTTTTTTTTTATATATTTATATATGGGAAAAAAATTAAAAATAAAACCTTGATGATGAAAATCAACGGGGGAAAAAGAAGAGGGGACTTACAAATAGCAACTTGATCTTAATATCAAATTGCTAAAAACGTGTAAAGTTAGCCCCGAACTTCGATTTCAAGACTCTCGTCAGCAAACCAGCGACCCTTTCTTTTCTCTTGACGATCGTCTTTTTAATCTTTTAAGGAATGAGTATAAGATGATAAGGAAGTAACAGAGGGGTTTTGGTCTTCTCAAAGTTAAGAAAAATAAATATAGAGCAATGAAAAGAAAGGAAGATTTATGATATTTATTGTTATAATTTGTTTAGCTTTCATATCAAAATTAAATAACCTTAATTACTGTAAAAAAAATAATATACAAAAACAAAAAAAAACAAAAACAAAAACATATACATGTATGTAAGATATGATTTGACGGTTATAACTGCAATAAATTATTTGCTAGCGCTAACAATGTTTTTTGCATGCAGATATTAATACAGTATAATACTTAGAAAATAGTTATAATATATTAAACTGATATCACTATGTACAATAAATAGTGTATTTAGTAATGTGGCCAAAAAAATAAAACAGATAAATAAAATACTAAAAAATAATAGATAACAATTATATTATAAAATGTTGTTAAAACTTTATACAAGTAGTTGAATATTCTTAATATAAAGTTATAGATGATAAGAAAATATGTAATGAATATTAATAGTATCCAGACATATATTAAGTGGCTGTTTACATATGATATTTAAATCGTGATCAAATTTGTATTGAGATCTCAATATTTTATTCTTTTTTGAAAAAATCTAATAAAATCTAAAACAAAATTCATTTTTTTCTTCTCTCTAAAAAACAAGATTTTATAATGCAAAATAATTAAATTGAAAAGGCTGGGATTGAACTCGAGACCAGTAGGATGGTAATGCAGCGTCTCAACCAATAAGATACAAATAATGATCATGTATAGATTTTGAAAAGAAAATATACATATAGATATTTAAAGAAAAGTAATTATTTTTTTTATTGAAGGAAATGAAATACAAAAAGAAAAAGGTATATGGATTTTGTGGTCGTTACACCGCCGGACCTCCGCTGCCTTCTCCTTAACCAACTCGATCCTCATCCCAACTCGCTGCCCCAAGTCGTCGCTTCAAATTCGTGGCCTAATTCCATGCCCCCATCTCGCCGTCCTAAATTCGCTACCCCCATCTCACCGTTCCCTTGCCTCAACATCTCCGCCATTTCCCTTGTTTATGAAGATCTCTCCTCAAGCCTCGTCCTCGCCATTGGCAATCTCGCCGCCGCCGCCGCCGCCGATGACGACGACGACCTTGTCCCTGCAATCTCTATTCAAACTTGTTGAGAGTGAGAACAGATGAGAAGAAGAAGAAGATGTGATCGGGATTGAACGGGGCTTTGAGAAAGATAAAGATGAGAAGAAGGGGATTGGGGTTGCATTGGGGAAAGTTTGCGGTAAGATTAAGATTTGGTGGCTTATGGCTATCATTGTGGAAGTAAGTGCTTTTTTTAGAATAATAGTTTTGATTTTGAGCTTTTGAACTATTTCATATATGGTTTGATACTTGTTGCATATCATTGTTACATATTTCATCTACAATAAGTATCAAACCATAATTTGAATGAAATCAGCTCATGTATTTGCATGTATTGTGGTTTTTAATAAAATTTTATTCCACTTCAATTGATTAGAACAAGAAGTGGTTATCAGGGAAATCCATAGTATAATCTTTAAGCATTTTGTGAGTTTGTTCGGAGATATATTGATATAGTGGAGCATGGCGTCTAAATGAAGGCCAAGACATAGCGAATGCGCTGGAGGGAAAGTTTTTGGAGCAGTGGCGGTCGATATTAAATGGATAAATTCTATTATCGTCGTCGAAACCTCAACAAAAGTCTTGATATTGTTTGTTCTAAGTTTAAACATTTTGTGAGTTAGTTCGGAGATGTATTGATATATTTTTATTTCACCGATATTGGCCGATTGTGTAGATTGTGTTATTCGTGATTATTATTGTAGATTTTTACCTATAACATTTAAGCACTTACTTGTAACATCTAAACAACTACCTATAATATGTAAACAGTTGCCTATAATATCTAAGTAGTTCCTTGTAATATCTAAACAGTTACCTGTACTATCTAACCACCTTCCTATAATATCTACTGAGTTGTCTGTAACATCTATGCAGTGGCCTGCAACATCTAAATAACTATCTGCAACATCTTAAAATGTTGTATGCAATATCTAACCACTTGTCTGTCATATCTACAGAGTTGACTGTAATATCTAAGCAGTTTTCTGCAACATTAACCACTTGCATGTAACATTTATTAAAGCTGTATGTAATATTGTTCATATCATAATATTGCGTTTTACAATCCCCATTCTTACGCATTTTACAATAAAAACAGGTGCTTTTGACCCATGTCTGCTACATGTTACATGTTACAGGTTCTTGGAGCGAAAACAGTGTAAAAGACAAAAGACGACACAAAAAGGGATTTTTGACCAACAATTAGGAGGATCTCAGTCAAGCCTAGACGAAGAATAGTTCACAATCAACAGGGCAGTGCAAGGTCCAAAATGTCAAGGCAAACGGTTAAAAGACCGCTAGAAGTTTTCTCTGAAAGATCTGAAGAAGAATCAGAAGCCAAACAGCGAAAAGAACTGAAGAAATAACCAGACCAAAGAACCCTGAAGCAGACCCTGAAGTTTCATGAGCTGAACTCACCAAAGGGCCGCGGAACCGCGGCCCAAGGCCTACCCATGCCGCGGTTCCGCGGCCGTCTAGTGCCCGTGCGCGGTGAAAATTTTACCATATGCTGTTGCGGCGCTGAAAAGATTTCCTGAGGGTATATTTGTAATTGTAGACATGCGGATCGGCTGTAGCCCTAGGGTTTCTATGTCCTATAAATAGAACCCAAACCCTTGTATTTTCTCATGCCTCCTTTTAATAATAAAATTCTGTTTTCTTTGAAGTTTGGAGTGCATCAATCATAAGTAGGTATTTTTCTTGCCCTAGTTCTAGTTTTTATATCTGCCCTAGGTAAATTCTCTACTTGCCCTAGTTTAATTTAGTTTAGAATTTTATTAACTTGCAATAGATGTTTCTTCTCTTTAATAAAAAGCAAACAAAAATTATGTCTTTCTTAATTCCCTCAATGAGCGAGTAGTTTCCTCGCTTGTTGGGGTTAGGAATAGGGAAGGGTTTGAGAGATGAAGATCTCTCATCTCTTTTCTTTGCCAATCTATTATGAACATTAGGACTCCATGCATACTCTCATCTTCCGCTCCCTACGACACTCTACCCTCGAGGTAACGGTGATCCGTAGTATAAAAGACCGGAGTTATGAGTTTTCCATGGAGGTTAGGATAAAGGTTAAGAAAGGAAGGACAAGGATCTAGAGGAATAACATCTTCCCAATCATCCTAATCCCCTTTATTAAAATTTACCATAACCCCTAAAATCAAATCTAAATTAAGGCATTGAAAAGAGGTGAAGATCTTTGTTTACCAAACTTTACCTAAACCTAATCCTAGCAAGTTTTCTAATCCTAGCATAACACAACTTCATTTTAGATTTAATTATAAAAGACCAACACCATTTGGAATTAGCTCGTAAGAACTTTGAGGAAAATTACAAAATCCCTATGGACCGACCCGTATTCACCGGCTAGCTTCGTGCGACGCCGTTCTTGATTGCGGTAAATATTTTTGATCGATAAAACCTCTCTTAATCAAATGGCGCCGTTGCCGGGGATGGCGTAAAATTTCCTTTTTGTAATTTCGGGTTAATATAAAATATAAAAAACCATAAAACTCGGAAAAAATCAAAAATATAAAAATTCTATCATCTTTTATTGTTTGAAGGGTTTTCTTTGTGAATCTTTGCAGGATTGACGGATCTGAAACAACACAGAAGGAAAATCAGAAAAGGGTACATCAGAACAGAGGGAGATTGCCACAACAGAGCCATACCAATTTTTTGAGGACCTGATCTCTTCTTTCAACCGCGAAACCGCGGCCTTGACGCGCCTAAAACCGCGGAACCGCGGTCTGGTGGAGTCCTCTCTGCACGAAATTTGCATGGTTTGATTTCTTTCCTTCTCCTCTGCAAACCCCCATATATCTTCTGTCAAAATCTTTTGCAGGATTCTTTGCGCTAAAAATCTTCTTCCCCCTTCCAATAATTGATTTTCTGCAGGATTCTTTGCGCCGCGCTAAATAGCAAATTGATTGCAAGTGATTTACTGCTTTGCATATTTTAATCTGACTTTAAGGGGCTATTGACCAATTCAGATTGGGTGGGGATTTCATCACCCTTCCCAGGACCCCAGAAATCACTTAAAGCATTTGCATTGACCACTTTTAATTAAAAAATACTAGACTCAGCCCTAAGGACTTCGAGCTCAATAGGACAGAGGACTAGTATAGGCATCGGTCGTTTATCCTAACCTGTCTTTGCGGTGCCTAGGCAAGTGTGTTAAGGCTAGTGGTTTTTAATTAGGCCCACAGTGTGGTTCCTTCCCACTTACCTGGCACTTACCTGGCCGCAACTGATGGTGAAGAGGCGGTTTGAGATCCTATCTCTAGCCCTTTGGAACAGTTAGGAGCTGTCTAGCTGACCTAGGTGACCCTAGACCTAGGCCTGATTGTGCATTTGTAGTTAATTGCATTTGTGTCCCAAGTCTTTTCAAAAATCTTTTTGCAAAAGCTCACATAAAAAAAATCTTTTCAAAACTTGCAACTTGTCGCAAAAGAAATCTTTGCACCCACTTCTTCTCATTGACGTTTTCTTACCTCCACATTTTGTCTTTCATCTTTCGACTGCACTAACCCTCTTAGTGTATGTCCGGTTGGAATAGGGACCCTTGCGCCCGATTAGTCCGTGTTTCGTTGGTACCGACCGACGAACCTTTCGACTCCGAAGTCGAAATCCTGCCAACTTCTTCACTTTCACCATCACATTCTTCTTCCGAAGGTATGTCGGGATACAATCCTAACAACACCTTACCGACGGGAATGATTCCACCTCCAGGTGCGAATAAACCGAATCTCCCGCCTGTTGAAGCGCCCGCACGAGTCGCGCTCCAGGATCTTTTCTACCCCGTCCGCACCGCCCTTCCTACTTGTCTTTCCCTCCCACCGGCTAATGGGGACAATTTTGAGATCAAACCCCACTTCATCAATATGCTGCCTAAGTTTCATGGTTTGGAATCCGAAGATGCATATATCTTTATCAATAAATTTCAAAACATGTGTGCTATGATGAAAACAACCCAATTAAGTGATGACGCTATAAGGCTAAGGATCATTCCTTTCACCTTATGCGACTTAGCCGAGAAGTGGCTATACAACACAACATCACATTCAATTAGAAATTGGGACGAGTTTGTGAAAGCTTTTCTTAAAAAGTTCTATCCTCATCACAAAACTGCTAGAATCCGTAACGAGATTATACAATTTTCTCAGCTTCCTTCGGAACCATTTTGGAAGTGTTTTGAAAGATTCAAAGACCTACTCGTTCAATGCCCTCATCATGGGATCGGAAGTTGGCAACTCTGCCAAACATTATACGAGGGATTGAACCCGGCAACGAAGCAGTTGCTAGAAACCATCTGTCAAGGTCACTTTCTAACCAAATCAAGTGAGGAAGCGTGGCAGTTTCTTGAGGACCTTAGTGAACAAACAATTCAATGGGAGAGCACCAAAACCACATCATCTTCTTCTAGTGGTCAATCTAGGGCAGGCATACATCAATTAGATATATCGATTGCTATGAAGGCCGAGATGGCCGCTCTTACGAAAAAGCTAGAAGCGCTTGAGACCAAAATCTCATCACCTTCTCCTGCCCCTGTTGTGCCTCCACGAACTGTTTGTGCTTGTTGTTCGGATCCATCACATCTCACCGAAGAGTGTCCTCACACAGCTTCTACTCAAGGACAAGATCAAGTCAATGCTGCCTTTCAGCAACGACAAAGAAATGATCCATACTCTTCGACATACAATCCGGGTTGGAAGAGTCACCCAAATTTCGCTTGGAACCAAAATCAACAATCCCAAGAAAACAACAATTTTCAAAGGGCTCCTCTTCCACAACAACAAGCACCTCCACAAACTCAATTTCAGCAACCTCTCCAACAACAACCATACCCTAATCAAATGAATAATTTTGTACCCAACAATTTTGTTCCCCCTCAAAATGCTGTTAGCTCGCTCGAAAGAAGTCTAGAAGCGTTCCTAAAGCAATCTGCACAGTCCACAGCTAGGATAGAGACTTCTGTTCAATCTTTGGTACAAAACAGTGCCTCACACGATCAAAGCATCAAATCTATTGAGGCACAAATTGCACAACTCAACGCAGCATTGAAAGAGCGAGAGAAAGGAAAGCTTCCGTCTCAACCACTCCCAAATCCCGGTTACGCACATGTTGCACATGAACAGCAGAATCATAACGTAAATGCTGTGACCACGTTGAGATCCGGAAAAGTGCTGCAAAACTATGTGGGTATTAACCATGACATCCCTGCCGGTGGTCCTTCTTCATCTTCTTCACCTTCTTCTTCTTTGTTAGAGCCTATTCTCCATCCTTCACATGGCTCTACTTCTTCTAGCTCGAACGGACCCACTTCTCACAACACGAACACATCTACACGGGGTTCCGTTCCAACTCAACAATCTGATCCGCAGAATTTGGACTCAACAACTTTTCAAAATGTTCCTTTTCCAAATCGGTTGAGATCCAATAAACCAACTCCACAGATGGAGAAGATTGTAGAGTTGTTCAAGCAGGTTAGCATAAATATACCTCTTTTGGATGTAATCCAACAAGTTCCTTCATATGCAAAAATCTTAAAGGACTTATGCACCAAAAAGAGGAAGTCACAAGTACCAAAGAAAGTTTTTGTGGCTAGTGCTGTTAGTGATGCTCTTGTCAATTCTTTACCCCCAAAGCACAAGGACCCCGGTTGTCCTACTATTTCGATCACAATTGGGGACAAGACCATCAATAGAGCACTATTAGATCTTGGTGCTAGTGTCAATTTGCTACCTTATTCGGTGTACGAACAATTAGGCGTTGGAGAGCTTAAGCCCACTCATTGTACTCTCCAAATGGCCGACCGATCAATCACCCATCCTAGGGGAGAGTTTAGGATGTGTTAATTAGAGTAGGGGATTTCATTTTCCCCGTTGACTTTATTGTTATGGATACACAACCTGTCGCTAACCCCCGTAATCAAATTCCGGTGATACTTGGTCGACCATTCCTCGCGACTTCTAACACGGTAATCAACTGTCGTAACGGTTCAATGAATTTATCTTTTGGCAATATGACAGTTGAACTCAACATTTTCAAGTTAGGAAGTCAGCCTTGCGAGCCTAATTCTAGCGTACTTGATGTTTGCTCGATCAATGAGATCGCGGAGGAGGACTGTGAGTTCGAAAATTTTATGTTTGATCACAGCAATGAAGACGCCACTAGTGCGTTCCTCCTAGAATCCGACACAGCTTTCACGACGGACAAAGATTATGAGTGTTTCACCTTTGTTGACGATCTTGAAGATTCTCCACTCGAGTTTGAGTCTTTTGCTTTTCCGGATGAGTTAGTTGAACCATCCGAGTCGGTAGCGTACACTCAATTTGAACCTTTGATGGAATCCTTCGAGTTTGAAACAATTACTCCATTATTACCATCTATTGTTTCACCACCTAAACTCGAACTAAAGCTTTTGCCGTCGCACCTAAAATATGCTTATTTTGGTGAGAATGAGACCTTACCCATTATCATATCTGCCTCTCTATCTCTCGAGCAAGAGAAGGCTCTTTTAATGGTCTTACACAATAATCGGCAAGCTTTCGGCTGGTCTATGGCGGACATCAAGGGGATTAGTCCCCTCATAGTCGAACATCATATACACTTGATGGATGATGCCAAGCCGGCAAGGGATCCACAAAGACGCCTCAACCCCATTATGAAAGAGGCGGTCAAGAAGGAGATTGTTAAATGTCTTGATAGCGGTATCATTTACCCTATCTCGGATAGCCTATGGGTTAGCCCCATTCATGTCGTGCCAAAGAAATCGGGCATCACGGTCATTACCAATGAGGCAAATGAGTTAATTCCTATTCGCACCCAAACTGGGTGGCGAGTTTGCATCGACTATAGAAAACTCAATGCCGCGACAAGGAAGGACCACTTTCCTTTACCTTTCATTGACCAAATGCTAGAACGATTGGCGGGGCATGAGTTCTACTGCTTTTTAGATGGCTATTCCGGTTATAACCAAGTCCCCATCGCCAAAGAGGATCAAGACAAGACCACATTTACTTGTCCCTTTGACACTTTTGCTTATCGTCGCATGCCCTTTGGGTTATGCAATGCACCCGCTACATTTCAGCGGTGTATGATGGGGATCTTTTCGGACATGGTGGAGAAGTTTTTGGAAATCTTTATTGACGATTTCTCCATTTTCGGTGACTCCTTCGACGAGTGTTTATGGCATCTTGACGCCGTTCTTACCCGCTGTAGGGATAAGAACCTAACGTTAAATTGGGAGAAGTGCCACTTTATGGTACGAGAAGGCATTGTCTTAGGACATGTCATCTCGCAAAACGGCATAGAGGTTGATAAAGCGAAAATTGAAGTCATTTCTAATCTTCCTCCTCCTAAATGCGTCAAAGATATCCGAGCTTTCCTTGGCCATGCCGGTTTTTATAGACGGTTCATCAAGGATTTTAGCAAGATTGCTAGACCCTTGACTCTCTTATTGGCCAAGGACATAATATTTGATTTCGACTCAACTTGCATGAAAGCGTTCGATTCTTTGAAACACTCTCTCATTTCTGCGCCCATTCTTTCATCTCCAGACTGGACGCACCCTTTCGAAATCATGTGCGAAGCATCAGATTTTGCCATTGGTGCTGTTCTTGGACAACACATTAATAAGATGCCTCACCTGATTTATTACGCTAGCCGAACATTAAATGAGGCCCAATTAAACTACACAACAACAGAAAAAAAGTTTTTAGCGGTTATGTTTGCACCTGAAAATTTTCGGCCTTATTTAATCGGCTCTCCAGTTATTGTGTACACTGACCATTCAGCTCTTCGCCACCTTTTTGCGAAGAAGGATGTTAAATCGAGGCTCATACGTTGGATCCTTTTGCTACAAGAATTTGACTTTGTCATAAGGGACAAAAAGGGATGTGAAAACGTAGTGGCCGATCATCTTTCACGACTTTCTTCTTCGCCTACACTTGAACTTCCTATCACTGATGCTTTCCCCGATGAGCAACTCTTGACTGTTTCTTGCGAACCATGGTTCGCCGATATTGTAAACTACTTAGCCACCGGCTTGATACCTAACGATTGGTCGAAACAGGATAAACTTCGATTCTTGTCCCAAGTAAAGCATTTTTACTGGGATGAACCTTATCTTTTTAAATACTGTTCCGACCAAATCATTCGTCGGTGTGTGCCGGAAAATGAGGTTAAGAGTGTGCTGTCTTTTTGCCACGATCAAGCATGTGGCGGGCACTTTGGCCCAAAGAAGACAACCGAGAAAAGCTTGCAATGTGGTTTCTATTGGCTACGACTCTTCAAGGATGCATATAAATATTGCAAGACTTGCTCCCGGTGCCAACACTTGGGCCGGATATCGCGGAGAAAAGAAATGCCGCTCCAACCAATTTTGGTTGTAGATATTTTTGATGTTTGGGGTATAGACTTCATGGGACCATTTCCTAACTCTTTTGGAAATGTGTATATTCTTTTGGCTGTTGACTACGTTTTAAAGTGGGTCGAGGCTGTGCCTAGTCGAACGAATGACAACAAGGTTGTCGTTCGATTTCTTAAAGAACACATCTTTTCTCGATTTGGGCACCCTCGCGCGATAATAAGTGATAATGGTTCTCACTTTTGCAATAGGACTTTTGAGTCCTTAATGCGCAAATATTCTATCACCCATAAGCTATCAACGCCATACCATCCCCAAACATGTGGGCAAGCCGAGGTCTCTAATCGGCAAATTAAGCAAATCTTGGAGAAAACGGTTTCTAAGAACCGTAAGGATTGGTCACTCAAATTGATCGATGCACTATGGGCTTTCCGTACTGCATACAAGACCGATCTTGACATGTCTCCATACCGGCTTGTTTACGAGAAGGCTTGCCACCTCCGAGTAGAAATTGAGCACAAGGCATTTTGGGCTATCAAAGAGCTGAATTTATCTTTAGGAGATGCGGGCAGCAACCGAAAGCTGCAGTTGAATGAACTAGAAGAGCTGCGGGATGAGGCATATGATAATGCCATAATTGCTAAAAACCGAGCTAAGGTGTTCCACGATAAACACCTTTTGCGTAAAACATTTAATCCTGGTCAACAGGTTTTACTCTATGATACTTGGTTACATTATCACCCCGAAAAGCTCCGTTCTAGATGGAAAGGACCTTTTGTAGTCCGCACCGTTTATCCGCACGGTGCGGTTGATCTTGAAAACCTAGAAGACGGTGCTTTATTCAAAGTGAATGGGCATCGATTGAAACCGTTCTTCACAGCGGACTCATTGGAGGAGCTCCTGTTTTTGCAGGAGCCGATCTACTCTGATTAATTTTCCTCCACTTTCACCCCCGAATTTCCATTTTTTTCCAAAACATTATTTAAAATAAGTTTGAGGGTGTGTATATAATTTGTAAATACATAATTCCAAAATACCGTAAAAAAAAATAAAAAAAATGGAAAAAATAAAAAAAATATATTTTTGGACCTAATTAAAATTTTCAGAATTACAGTATAACTGACTTTTTAATTTACAAATAAAACCCTCATTTTTGAGGGTGTTTTCTACACATAACCATCTTTCCCCTCTATTTAAAGAGAACCGAGCCCCTGGTCTTTTAACCCTAAATCTTTCATCTTCATAAGACCCTAGCCGCCGCCTCCTGTTACCTCCAGAAAAATCCCTCAGCGCCGCCGCCAGACCGCCGCGATCCCGCCGCAGGAGCCGCCTACCGCCGCGCTTCCGCCGCCGCCTTCTGTCGTCGCCCACTGAAAATTTCAGGGGAGGTAAAACTGAACCTTTTCTCTCTGTTTTTAGCATTTGATTTTTTGTAAAAGCTATATGGCACCCAAAATGCAATTTGAGAGGGATTTTCCCCCAGTTTTCACGCACGAATTGTACGGTAGCTATTTTGCACACGAAATAGAGCAGAGGGGCTGGAATTTCCTGACCTACAATCATCCCTCTGCGTTTGCTCTACCTGAACTAGTTACCCTGTTTTATGAATCTATGGAGGATAGAAGTCTCGATGACTTAGGCTACATTAAATTAAATTGGGGAGATCGCGTAATTCAAATTGATAGGGATATGATCCACGAGGTCACACTTATATCTCGTTTGCCTGCACATGACCACCCCCTACACTTTGAGGATTATATGCCCTTGATGGGAAATGACTGCGCGAGGGAGCCGCGAAAGGGTATCCAAGCACGGACCCTTTTTGCGAACGTTTTTACTGTGTGCCGATGGGCACAAAACAACATCTTTGGCAGCTCTCACAACACTACCTTTTTCACCCCCTCCTTACATGTCGTGCACACACTAATGACGAAGAATCCACGGTTCGGCATGTGCACTGTTTTGCTCCATTCTTTAGGTGCGGGGAAAAGGGGTACCATCTACCCATGTCCTATGCTAGTCACCCAACTCTGCCGTTATTTCCTCCCCGCAGAAGAATTTGACTATTACATGATAGGAGGAGTTCCGGTTCGACCACTTGTAGAGGGCGTTACTTCGTCCTATTCTAGACTGACTGAGATTTGGTCGCGAACCGAACCGGCCGAGCCGCACATACCCCTAGTTCTAGCTCAACATCGAGCGAGGGCGAGATGACCCCTCAAGAGCATGCACGCTTAATGAGGAGAACGATGAGGGGAATTGATTCTTTGAGGGACGAGTTTAGGGCAACAACACGAGAGCATGACCATCGGCTGACGGAGATTGAGAGGGGTATTCAAACCCTATTGGCTAGAGGGGAGCTATCACATTCACGCTCAAGGGCGCGACGTGGGGCCGGGCAGTGAAGGCACTGCTTTGCTTAAGTTTGGGGGAGATGGTGGTGTATATAGTTATCTTTTGCATGGCATATTTTCATTTTGTATATATTTTTCTTTTCTTTTTGCATATTTAATTTCTGCATTGCACCTTTATATAAAAATCATAAAAGTTTGAAAAAATTGAAAAATAATAAAAAAATTATTAGAAAATGAAAAACCCATAAAAATTGAAAAATTTCAAAATTATAAAAATTAATGTATTCAATTTTGGCTAATTAACTTGAGTTTGATGAATGGGTTAACTGGCTAGGAACAACTAGATCTTAGACTTAGTAAATTAAAAACCCTAAAAATAACCTTCCCTAAAGTCTAACGGTAGAAAGTATATGTCTTTGTAGTTTATTTAGAAATAGGCAAATTTTGGGTTCACTTCTTAGGCTAAGTCGAAATGAAGGAAAAGTATTGAAACTTTTATTAGAGTACAAGTTTGAAAGATAATTCCTAACTTAAGTCCAGATTCTGAAAACGTATACCCTACAAATTGCACAATCACGTACCTTGAAACTTGGAATAGTAGAAGAGACCTTGAAATGCTCTTGTCTAAAGTCCTTAGCACAATAAAAAAATGAAAAAAAATTGAATAAAGGAAAAAAATGGACACTGGTTTTTGTGATTACTTAAGGCTAAAAAAAATAGAAAAATATTTAGCGAGGGTGATTCATCACCTAGTGCCTTAGACCAACTGGTTTGGGAGTTACTGCTAAAGCCTTGGGTGTTACAAGACTAGGAAGTATGCTTTAAAGTGCTAACGCATCTTGTAATCGGTTGTTGGTGTCTCAAGAAGTATTAACAGTCGCATGAAGGATGTGTAAGCGAAATTCAACAATTAATAAGTGCTTTGGACAATGGACAAGAGTACGATTGCTTGATTTGAATTTCCAAGTGTAGAGGTGATATTTACACACACGCGGGGATATGTGATTAGAGTTTAGATAAGAGAAAGGAATGAAGAATAGAACTTGTATCTTTAGTAAAGTTGATAGAAATTCCCAAGTGGAGATGGAACTTTAGAAGGAAAGCTTAGGAAATGCCGAAAACTAAGTAAGTGTATAGAACATATATAATCTTAAGTTAAATGATGAGGAAGTGTGAAGAATATGGGTGGATAATTTACGGGTTGAAGATAATAGAATTCCTTGTTAGAAAACCTAATTGGAAAACAAAAGTCGAAAAGCCAAATTGATAGGATTTTGTGGGTAGTATCCGCTGAAAACCCTCAGGAGACAACACTCCTCCTACTAGGGACACCTAGAGGTTTAACGGCTTGTTGCACAAGATCAGTGCAATCGCGTTTCCCTGCGAAAGTGCGGTTAGGTTAGATTTTTATCGAGAAAAAAAAATAAGTTTGCTCGAGGATGAGCAAAAGATAAGTTTGGGGGTATTTGTTCATATCATAATATTGCGTTTTACAATCCCCATTCTTACGCATTTTACAATAAAAACAGGTGCTTTTGACCCATGTCTGCTACATGTTACAGGTTACAGGTTCTTGGAGCGAAAACAGTGAAAAAGACAAAAGACGACACAAAAAGGGATTTTTGACCAACAATTAGGAGGATCTCAGTCAAGCCTAGACGAAGAATAGTTCACAATCAACAGGGCAGTGCAAGGTCCAAAATGTCAAGGCAAACGGTTAAAAGACCGCTACAAGTTTTCACTGAAAGATCTAGAGAAGAATCAGAAGCCAAACAGAGAAAAAAACTGAAGAAATAACCAGACCAAAGAACCCTGAAGCAGACCCTGAAGTTTCATGAGCTGAACTCACCAAAGGGCCGCGGAACCGTGGCCCAAGGCCTACCCATGCCGCGGTTCCGCAGCCGTCTAGTGCCCGTGCGCGGTGAAAATTTTACCATATGCTGTTGCGGCGCTGAAAAGATTTCCTGAGGGTATATTTGTAATTGTAGACATGCGGATCAGCTGTAGCCCTAGGGTTTCTATGTCCTATAAATAGAACCCAAACCCTTGTATTTTCTCATGCCTCCTTTTAATAATAAAATTCTGTTTTCTTTGAAGTTTGGAGTGCATCAATCGTAAGTAGGTATTTTTTTGCCCTAGTTCTAGTTTTATATCCGCCCTAGGTAAATTCTCTACTTTCCCTAGTTTAATTTAGTTTAGAATTTTATTAACTTGTAATAGATATTTCTTCTCTTTAATAAAAAGCAAACAAATATTATGTCTTTCTTAATTCCCTCAATGAGCGAGTAGTTTCCTCGCTTGTTGGGGTTAGGAATAGGGAAGGGTTTGAGAGATGAAGATCTCTCATCTCTTTTCTTTGCCAATCTATTATGAACATTAGAACTCCATGCATACTCTCATCTTCCGCTCCCTACGGCACTCTACCCTCGAGGTAACGGTGATCCGTAGTATAAAAGACCGGAGTTGTGAGTTTTCCATGGAGGTTAGGGTAAAGGTTAAGAAAGGAAGGACAAGGATCCAGAGGAAGAATATCTTCCCAATCATCCTAATCCCCTTTATTAAAATTTACCATAACCCCTAAAATCAAATCTAAATTAAGGCATTGAAAAGAGGTGAAGATCTTTGTTTACCAAACTTTACCTAAACCTAATCCTAGCAAGTTTTCTAATCCTAGCATAACACAACTTCATTTTAGATTTAATTAAAAAAGACCAACACCATTTGGAATTAGCTCGTAAGAACTTTAAGGAAAATTACAAAATCCCTGTGGACCGACTCGTATTCACCGGCTAGCTTCGTGCGACGCCGTTCTTGATTGCGGTAAATATTTTTGATCGACAAAATCTCTCTTAATCAAATATCTAATCATACGTGTAATATCTACAAAGTTGCGCGTAACATCTAAGTATTTTACTGTAACATTTAAAAAAGTTGTATGTAATATCTAATCACATGCCTGTAACATCTAAATGGTTGCCTGTAACATCTATACACTTGCCTGTAACATCTAAAAAAGTTGCATAAACATCTAACCATTTACCTATAATATCTAAGCAGTTGCCTGCAACATCTAGACAGTTTCCTGTAATATCTAAGCAGTTGCATGTAACATCTAACCACTTGCCTGTAATATCTATAAAGTTACATGTAACATTTAAGTACTTGCATGTAATATCTATAAATTTTCCTGTAATATCTAACCCCTTACCTGTAACATCTAAAAAAATTGCATTTAACATCTATCCACTTAACTATAATATCTATAAATTTGTCTGTGACATCTAAGCAGTTGCCTGCAACATCTAAATATTTACCTGTAATATCTAAAAAAGTTGCATGTAATATCTAAGGAGTTTCCAGCAACTGTTGGGGTTAAAAATTACACCCAGGTTAATCAAGTAAAAGTCAAAATCAACCCCAAGCCAAGTGGGTCCGAGCCCAAGTCAAGACCAAGCATAGAAGGGGCCGGATCCATGCCAAAATGGAGGCAATAAATTAGTCTAAATACAATTTTTAGAAATAAATGTATGTAAAATGGACGAAAAGCCAAAATTTTATAAACTTCATGGCTTATGTGCAAAAAGAAATAAGCACATAAGGCATGGGGTGGCACAAATACCATTTGGTAAAACCCAAGGGGCTATATGTAAAGTGTGTAGTCTATAAAAGAAAAATATGATGAGAAAATAACAACTTTTTTCATTCTCTCAAAAACTAGGGCTTTGTGCCTCTTTCTCCTTCCTCAAGGTTCTAAACCTTCTTCCTTTTCTTGAATTAAATCAAGAGTTTAACTCTTCTTTTGCTAAAAAGAAATAGTTTTTCACCATAAAACCCACGAAGGGGTGCTCAGATCTCCCATCAAATCTCTAAAAGGGGAGATTTTTAAGTCTTACCCCTTTTTCTCCAAGATTAAGCCAACCGAGAAGAGGAAGAAAGAGACCTATCTCAAAAAATCCTATTTTGGGAAGATCCAAGGCTCAAGAGAAGAACCAGAGCTCAAGTGAGAAGAAAGGGGTCACCTTTCATCATCTCCGAAAATCTTTCGTGAGTTCAACTCCGAACAAGAATCTTTTCTTTAGGAGTCAACTCCAAACCGATCTTTGAGGAGTTTAACTCCAATATCCAAATTCTCAAAGAAGTTTAACCTCAGAATTCAGATCTTTTAGAAATTTAACTCCACAAAAAGATTCCTTTTTTTAGGAGTTTAACTCCAAAAGTCACTCGGGGGTTCAACTCCCAGTCCATAGGCTATGCTTCTTTTTCCGTGGGCGCCCAACGCCCATGTGCAAGGCGCGTGATCCGCTGGTGCCCAGAGTCCGTGTGCCGGGCACGCGACCCACTCGCGTCTTGTGTCCACATGCAGGGCGCGTGACCCGCTGGTGCCCAGCACCCGCACGCCAAGCATGTGAACCGCTGGCGTCCAGCGTCCAGCGCCCATGTGCAGGGCACGTGACCCGCTGGCGCCCACACGCCACACACGTGGCTCGCTGACGCCCAGCGCCTACGCGCCATCTCACGCGTCCTCAGGACGCTCCTCACTCCACTTTTTTCTACACGCTCCACACTGAAAACACATCCCCCGTGTAATACCCTAGTACTGTTATACCATAATTATTTGGGGCATTTCAAATTTTGCGGTAAAATTCTTTACTATTATTGCTTTTGGGTTGCGGATAGTGCAATTAGCAGTTATGGTTATTATCCGACCCGACCTGCATGGTTGAAACCCATCATTGTTCAAAATTATATCAAATATTTGCTAGTATAGAGGATCCTTGCAAATTTAGATATTATACACATATATAATATATTCCACATATCTTTTAATAATACAAAATAAAAATCAAATAATATATTTTCTTGTTTAGTCTTGCATGTCTTAGTACCCCATATCATGTGGTCGCGCCATATATCATGATTCATGTCCTAATTATTAAACAGACTCGTTTTGGATCGCTACGTATATTTACGTAGATCCGTACTCGGGGATATACATTTTTATTTACCGGATATTATATTGTGGTTTAAACTTTAACATATATTCTCCATATTTGAAAACTAGATTTTTAAAAGGATACGGGTAATATTTGGAGAGATATGGTATTATCTGTAAAATCCCACAATATATATAGATATATAATATTATATATATATTTAATATATATAAAAGGTTAATATATAAATATATATATATTTAAATTTTATTATATAAAATCTCTCGTTTCTCTAAGACAGCGCGAACTTTCTCTGTTGATACTGGTCCTCGACCCAATTCTTGAAGACCTCAATTGGGTGGCTCACCATTCTGTGATAAGAGCAGTAATTAGGGTTATTGACGTCGCCAGGTTGCGGTGGACGCTGTGGGTCTGGCAATGTGATGAGTTTGTTGCGCACTGCCAATTCAAGCAGTCTCCTCATCTTATCACGGGGAAACGAGTAAGCGCGTCCAAACCTTTCTTCCAGAGATAGGCGTGGACGTCCGTTGTTTTGGCGAGCAGCCGGTTTTGAACCACTCGGTTGTTGTTGAGCGTTGGCAACGAAGGCCGCTTTCCCTTTACCCTTAGCGTTTTACTTGAGGAGGAAGGCCCGTGGCCCATCTGGTCCATTTGGGCCAGTTTATCGATCAGAACCTGGAATGTCGTCGTTTGAAGAATGTCATGAGCTGGGACACAGTCGTTTGAGGATCAAGGATCCCGATGAACATGCCCACGACAGGGGATTCTTCAATGCGCTGTTCGCACTTAGACCATAGGTTCCGCCACCGGATTGCATATTAGACCCAGATTTCTCCTGGTTTTATCCTGGCATTGATTAATGCCGTGATCGGGGTGCGCTCGCTTGCGCTGGCGAACCACTGTGTGAACAACAGTTTCATCTCTGTGAATGTTCTCACGGAGTCATTTGGCAGCTCTGAATACCATTCAAAGGCCGTCTCTGACAGGCTGCCAACGAACTGGCGAAGCAACAGTATGTCGTCGCTTCCAGTGTTGTCGCACAGAGATCTGATCTGCACGACATGCTGATGTGGGTTTCATGTCCCCTTGTACACATGGAACTTGGAGATCGTATATCCCGACGGGTATTTAATTTGGTCATACCAGCCTGGATACGGTCGCCCAATTCTGACGATTTGGTCTGTGGCTTCATTAGCTTAATGAGCTCGTATTTATTAAGCGATATAATCATCAAGAGCAGCCTTGGAGATTGTTTCCTCTTTGGCTGTCGATAAGGCCGGAAGAGGATTTGATATTTCCCCTCTGTCATCCTCGATGATTATCGGCGGATCCTCGGTCCGGGGTTCTGGCTGGATCATCATCCCAATCATGTCTTGGAATAAGAGAGCCATCTGCTTTATGTTAGCAGCCTGCTCAGCAGCTTCCTTGTCCTTTCTTTCAAGCACCCTTCACAGGAACTCTGTATCGGTCTCCTGCTCTTAGCGCTGTTCGGATGTTGTGTTCGGGCTTTCTTTCTGTCCGGTAAGCGTTGCCATTTTGGTCAGCATTTATTGGAGCTTCTGTTTTTGCTTCTGAGCTTTAGTCAGCGACCGAGTTTACGGTCGGTGACCCACGGAAGCATGGCTTTCTTCTTTCCCGGAAGCCATGTAGACCTTATGCACAATCATTCCCCCAGACTTGGGGCGTTTGGGTCCATCACCTTTGGGATTTACCGCCGGTGGTGGGATTTTCTCTGGACTCATCCTTTTGTGGGAGATCGAAGTTGAAGGAGCTGTTATAACAGGCACCTGTGTAGAAGAAGCCCCTTGCTGTATGACGGAGGAGTGGTCTTCCTCTTGCCGAGCCTTCGATTTCTTTGGTCGACGAGAGTAATTTTTGTTGATCACGGAGTCCTGGACTTTCCACCTGACCCTGTGAATTTGGAGGGAGAGCCGTTGATGGGGGCGCTCCGGCTTTGCCTACACTGTGGTTTCTACAGGCGGGGGCGATTTCTTTAACATCCCCATTAGAGAGTTCTTGCATACCATCCTGAGTAGATCAAAGTTGTTCTCAGTTGGAACAGCAGCGCCAACTTCCACTATTGGAGCTGGTGGGGTGAGTCCAAAAAGGGAGTTGCCCCCAGCTTTTCTCACTCGGCGCCAGTGGCGACGTCGAGCGTGTCTTGCAGATGGGACCGCCTCAGTTTTGGAAGCGACTTCTTCGTGCCCTCGGCTTTGCTGAGGGGCTGCTGTTGGCGTCAACCTGTTGAAGGCTGACGTCCTTGGCAGGGTTCGAGGAGGGCCGACCAATCTTTCGAAGACCAACTTTCTGATAGTGGAAGCACCTTTTACTTCTTCACCCGTAGCAGAAGTTAGGAGGGCTATCCGTTTTGGGGTAGCCCTTTTTTGTGTCACGAGTCTCTTTGCGGGCATGTTTGGGTTCTTGCCTAGGCTGTTGAAGACTGAGGCGTCAGCTTTGGACGACCCGTTGAGGGGACCGCTGTGGTCGCTAGTCGATCGAAAACCGACCTTTTTGGAGCTTCTTCCTACGACACTGAGGCATCGACCCCCACTGGTTGGAACATGGTTCCGAAGAATAGTTCAGTAGTGGCTTGTGTTACTTGCCCCACCGGCATTGAAAAGATGGAGGCCATGTTGGGCCCGTAGGTCATTCCTCCAGTTGGGGTGGAGGGAGAGTTGTTGTTGCAAGAGGTGCAGTGGGAAGCCATTGATTTTCTTCTTCTGCACAGGAGAAAGACACTAAATTTTAGTACCTCAAATCTAAGGGCAACTATTGCGAACCGCGATTTCGTTTGCGAAACACGACACACGAAGTGTGGAGTGGAAAGAGGAAAAGATCCTACCGGGCGTGCCAAAATTTGTTCACCGCCGGAAACAGGAACGAACTGGGATGGATCGTCTTGCCTGAATTTGGGGGAAGAAGCTATTTGGACTTATCCATCCACATCTCTGAAGATACCAAGTTGATTTATGGCACCATATATCGTAGGTTTGGACAGACGCGACCGTTGTAGTAGACTTCATCAGATTTCCCCTCATTTTATGAAGGGTTTTTGATTGTGGGGACGCTCTTCCCTGTAAGTGCAAGCCCTTGCAGTTAATTATGTTACCGCATTGCGATAACCACTTTCTCCTGCTCCGGCAGTTCACTTCGTGTCGTGTGTGTTTTTGTTTGTTTAGGTTGCCCGTGGATTGTATACGGAGACTAGTTTATGTCGTCGCCTGTAGGGCGCGGATCAGTCCAAATCCGTATATTTTAGATTTGGGCTTAGCTTTATTTAAGGACTGTTGATCTGGTTTGAGATTAAGATCGACTTAAAACATATGGGTGATCATTTGGGCTCAGTTTGTTCTTGCTAAGGATGCATTAGTCTTATTTGAGACTAAGATCAACTTAACAACATTCTAGGATAATTTTTGCTTAAGATCCAGCAAAAGAGCATTTGGCCTTAGCTGCAAGAAAATTTCAGATTTAGCCAATTTGGGCTTAGTCTACTTAGTCTTTTTTTATTCAAAAGTGCTAAGCACTTATTTGGGCTTTGTTTGTTCATCCCTTTTCTTTTCATGTAAAAGTGCTAAGCACTTATTTGAGCTCTGACGCTCACATGTATGTCATGTGAAGCATTCAGTCATGAACGCTGCCCAATAAATGTTGAACACTTTTAGTCATTTTGACTAAATGTGAAGTGCTAAGCACTTTTATATGGCGTCCACGTGAGGTGCACGTGCGGCGCTGGGTGTTGTCCAATCAGTGCTAAGCACTCAGCTGTTTTGGCTACATATGAAGTGCTCAGCACTTTTTGTATGGCGCCTGCGTGAGGAGCACGTGCGGCGCTGGGCGCTGCCCAATCAGTGCTAAGCACATAGCTGTCTTCGGCTACATATGGAGTGCCGAGCACTTTTATTCAGCACCCACTTATGTTTCACGTGAGGCGCTAGCCTTCTTTTTTGGGCACCCGCGTGTTTTTCACATGAGGCGTTAGGCGCTGTTAAAAGGGAGCGCCTATGTGAGGCACTAGCCTTTTCTCCCTTTTTAGAGATTAAATCTCTGTTAATGGCATTTTGACCATTAATGATCACCAAGATCTTCTTTTTTGAAGATATGGGATCAGGTTTTTCTTTAAGAACTAAGTTATTTTATAGGTTCTTTTTCCTTTTGTTTTTCTTTTGGACCTAATTTTTTTTTCTGAATCTTTGATTCTCAAGAACAAGATCCTCCCGATAAGAATTAAATTATCAACTTGTGAGAGACTTGTCTTGTGGATCTCTAATCCAGAGAAAGAACTAAGTTTTTTGAGAAGGGTTAAACCCTTAAAATAGGTAAAAAGAGATATTTTGATCTCTGAATTTCTTTTACCTAGGTTTCTTTTGAAAGGGATGTCTTCTCTGAGGATTGAATTCTCTATTGTTTTTGGAAGCTTTCTATATTTTTCAAAAGCTTATGGTTTTTTTTTGACTTGAAGTCTCAGGTCCTTTATATAGTGGAGGCAAGTTTGTTACTTAATTCTGAAAAAATCTCTCATTGAGAGATTCCAATTGATTTAATTAGACTCAAAATTGAGTCAGGGAATTTTCCCGCCATTGGATCTTTGATCCAAGGACTTCTGATTTTAGAGAATATGTTCTCTTGTCTTTAATAAGATTGGGGAAATATTTTACCATATACAGAATTTATTCTGTAAAATGGTGATTTTTTAATCACCATTGGATTTTTAATCCAAGGGTTCTCTGTTTTACAGAGAGCAATCTTTCTTATTTAGAAAGAT
The DNA here is from genome assembly GCA_030015575.1 of Agapanthus africanus. Classification (NCBI taxonomy): domain Eukaryota; kingdom Viridiplantae; phylum Streptophyta; class Magnoliopsida; order Asparagales; family Amaryllidaceae; genus Agapanthus; species Agapanthus africanus. The sequence continues at coordinate 533,769,515 of JASDDO010000022.1, read as the reverse complement.
CGAGAGAATATATTCCAAAATAGAATTTTATTCTATAATTGGATGTTTTATCCAACCGAGAGTATCTTTCTTATTTTAGAAAGATTTGGGAAACGTTTTATCCCAACAGAATTTAATTCTTTATTTTAATGATTTATCATTTATTGGATCTTTGATCCAACTGCTCTGTTTAATAGAGAATATTGTAGAATTTCATTCTACCTGGACGCTGGCGCTCACGTGTTGTGCACGTCGGCTCCACTTAAGAATTTAATTTCTAAGATGGGTATTCCTGTGCTTTGCACACTGGCGCCCGCGTGAAGAGCACGTGCGGCGCCATCTAAGAGTTTAACTCTTATGTAATGAACTCTTCTATGCTTTGCATATTGACGCCTGCGTGAGGAGCACGCGAGGCGCCACCATAGGATTAAATCCTATAAAATTGGCTCTGGCGCTGGCGCCCTCGTGGAGAGCACGTGAGGCGCTGCCTCATTAAATTCAACAGAGCTTTGCTCTTTTATTAGGTTAAATATATTGGGAAAATAAATTGGTTTTATCATCCATCTGCCAGATGTCATAGTCATGGAAGGCAATAATGGCAAGTAGGATCCAAATGGATTTAAGCATAACCACTGGTGAAAAAGTTTCGTCATAGTCCAATCATGGTCTTTGACGAAAACCTTTAGCAACAAGTCTAGCTTTGTAGGTTTCTACCCGACCATCTACACCAATCTTCTTTTTGAAGATCCATTTGTATCCTACAGGTCTTACCCCAGTAGGAGCAAAATCCAAAGTTCAAACTTGGTTTTTGTACATGGATTCCATCTCGGATCGCATTGCATCCAGCCACTTTACTGAGTCTTTACTCATGATGGCTTGCTGAAAACTAGTCAGCTCATCATCGTTGATGATGCAATCCTCTCGATACCCGTCTATGAGAAAACCGTAGTATCTCTCGGGCGGATGAGACTGCCTGCTAGATCTGCGGAGTGGCGTGGGTACGTCCTGTTCCATTGAAATTTCAGGTTCTACTAAGTTTTCAGTAATAGTTTGTGGTTCTGGAATTTCTTCCAGCTCTATTGCGCTCCTACTTATCTCTTTTTCGAGAAATTGAGTTTCCATGAAGCGGGCATGATGAGAAACAAAGACCTTTTGTTCCTTAGCGTGATAAAAATAATACCCCTAGAATCCCTAGGGTATCCCACAAACTTACACAGTACTGAACATGCCTCGAGTTTTTCCGGATGAACCTTTTTGATTAAGGCAGGATATCCCCATATCTTTAGATACTTAAGACAGGGTTTCTTTCCACTCTACATTTCATATGGAGTGGTAGGCACAGACTTAGTTGGAACCTTGTTCAATAGGTATGTAGCAGCTTCCAGTGCATAACCTCAGAAGGAGGGCGGCAACTCAGCATTACTCATCATGGAACACACTATATTTAGTAAGGTGCGATTCCGTCATTCTGATACACCGTTGTGTTGTGGTGTGTATGGAGGAGTAAGCTGAGAGAGAATTCCATTCTCTTTTAGATATTCTAGGAACTCGACACTTAAGTTGTAACACCTTAGATCGCGATTAGAGATAATTAAGCGATATAATGCGGGTTTTTAATAAATTTAACCAATAATTGTTTTCACATATTTTATTATAATTAATTAATATTTTATTAAATTATTTTTGTACTTGCATACACATGTGCATGTTAATCTAGGGTTAAGGATGTGTTAACCATGCTTTGTTAGCCATGGCACTTAACCCTTTTTTTTATATATATATAGATATAGATATATTTTGTTTTGAGTAATAAAATGTTTTAGTTTTAAAAAGGAAAAGAAAAAAGGGGAAAATAATAGAATAAGGAGGCATAGAGGACAAGCATGGAAGGCATTTAATGAGGAGAGAGAAAGAGCATGGCTCTCATCTCTCACCCTCACCCTCTCACTCTCTCATTTCCTCACAACTCTAACACCCTCTCATTTTCTCTTCCTCTTCTTCTTCTTCATTAAAATCTTCACTTGATCATATTTTTCCACTAACCTTAAGCCTAAATCAACATCAAAGCTCACTAAACCCTCAACTAAGCATATTTAACCCTCTTGTCATGACATGGAGATTGGAAGTTTTGGTGAGGTAATGATCTTTAACCCTTGTTTAGGCTCTAAGGAAGTTTGTTGTGTTAAATAGTTTCAGTATTATACCTTAATGTTTTAAAATTAGTGTTAATATCATGTTTTGGTTAAACTTGGAGTCTCTGCTTGAATCTGCTATCGACCTAGGTATTATTTTAGGAAGTTGTCATCATTGAGAGATGTATTTGAGACCTAGAACCTAGCCATAAAACCTGAGATCATTCCCTTTAATTATGGCCGCAATTTTATCCCTTCTGGCAGCAAATTGCGGCCAGATCTTGGAGCTGGGGTTCGTGTCTTGGTCGTAGGGTCTCTGGGGCAAAGTTTAGGCTTATGGTGTATGCAACTTTCTCTAACTCATCTTGTATAAAAATCTGGGACCGTTTATCTAGAATTCAAGCGTTTCGTTAACATGCGATACGGATTTATCCGACATTCATTTAAGTGTTTCGTACGTTTAACATCCATAGGTTTGGTTTAGGGTGTCGCTGCACGCGTTTAGCCCGCTAAGCTAACATTTGGTAGCTTGTGGGAGTTGATTCGTTAGTTTGGCGTTATGTCCGTGTTTTATCATAAAGTTTACTAATTACATGCGTTATGATTTTGTGTGATGTTAGGATCACAGACGGGGACTTCAGACGCAGCCAGAAAGGGGAAAGAGGTGATCGGATTCACTTAGCTCGAGATCGTTTGGTGAGTAGATTTAACGTCTACGGGGGAATCGCCCGTATGTCGTTAAGCGCCAAAGGGTAGATTCAAATGATATAACCATGTGTGATATGCTTATATGTCTATATATATTGATTGCGCATGAGTACCTTTTTTGTACATCCTATTACCTGTTGTACATCGACATGTCATTAATAGGGCACTGCACCATTACTAACGGTTCATATTGCACGAGCACTGATTTATATGTCACACACATCGTTGGTAATTACCATGCCACACACACTATAGAAATTGCCATGGATAAACATATGTTGTACCGCATTCATTATTGACAGTTAGATAACGATTCTGGTACTAGTATGTATCATGATTTGCATCATGCATACGTTGCTATAGTGATTTATCTCATATGATGTTTTTATGAGATTTCTGTTTCGTGGATTTGGGAAATCGCTAAGTACATTTTGAAAACTTGAAATATTTAAAAAGTGCGGCGTTCCCTTGATATGATATTTCATATCCACCATGAGTTTTCTCGGTTCTGAGCTATGAGCGTGCCCGATTCGAGGAGTTGGATGAGCCGTTTGCGGGTATATGGTGGACCCGGTAAGGTACCCTGGGGCAAGACGATTGTGAGGATGACGATGATCCTGGCAGGGGGAGCACTGCCTACCGGTGGTTGTATGGAAACTCGACGGATATCCGGAGGATACCCTTCGGAGTTATATGATGAGATGGATATGGGGGCCGATCAGAGTGACGGCGCCTGAGATATTGGGATTTTGGGTGTCATTGATGGACACCGGATTTTTATGATGAGGACTTATTGATGATGACTCTGTTTTATCCCACACTCAGGACTTTTATGGCATACTCTGTACATATAGTTATTGTACCATGATGTCGTATCTTGATCATGATTATACCGCGTCTCATGTTATTATACATATGCCATCATGACCGCACACGTAGGATTGGTTGTTTATCGTGCATGCATGTGATTACCTGTACGATATTATTTACTACTCACGAGTGGGCAACTCACCCCCTTTGTTTCACAGTGTTTTGCAGGATTGACCCTCAGTGTAGTCGCGGCAGGGCTCTTTATTGCATATACTTCTGCGGATTCCGCTACTTTTGTGTAGGTGGGTTTTGTGAGTATCCGTATGATTCCACTTGTATATCTTATTTGTATCTAGTACTCTCCATCTACCACCTTTATGTATTTGACTTAAAGACGAGACTGAGAGATTCGATATTTGTATTTTTATGTGTCTTTGGTTGTCGTGCTCATGTGATCCGGCTTTTATTTCATACTTCGATGTTTTTTTACTCCTTATTTACTTATTTCTTCGCTACGGCGTCTTATATATACCTGTTGTGGTTGTATTTCGCTTTTAGGCGTGAGTTGCTCCCGATTGGGGATGCTTTTTATATTCTATGTTTTGTACCCGTTTGGGTTTAGTTTTTACAAAGGAGATGCTGTCGAAATTTTAAAGAAAATAAATTTAAGTTTTGAGATTTTTAACTTGAGATTTTAAATGTTTTTAACTAATGTTTTATCACTCTATCTTTTTATGGTTTAGATTTCTGGGTTTTCGGCTTACTTGAATTACGTTACGCTTTTAGACGTTGCGTGATTTAAGTGCCGGTCGCGTTCCTAATTTTGGTCGTGAAAAAATTGGTATCAAAGCGTTAAGTTTTACCTTTCGGAGTGTAGGATGACCTTTGGTATGATGGAGTAGGTAGCTTAAGCAGAGTGACATAGCGTGTGTATGTTCTGCGGCATACTTACGAGACGGTACTCCGCCTAAGTGACCTTAGGACATATTTTTTTGTAATTCCTTCCTTGATTCTATGTATCCTTATGATTCGATTCTATGTTCTTATTGAATTCTGTTTTCTGGTTCCAGCCACTATGCCGCTATGGACTACGAGGGCGCAGAGAGCTGCCGCTAGAGATGAGGTCAGGGCAGGCTCGTCTGAGACGGGGACTGACCAGGACAGTATGCCTATTCTTTAGGAGCAGATTGATCCACCTTCTTCAGATCATATTGCTAGGCTAGAGGCCAGTGTTCAGGGCTTACGTTAGATGATTGGCTCTTTGATAGAGATCAGTCGAGCACAGGGATTAGATGTTGCTCTGTAACAACCCTAAAACTTCTGTACAAATTTTTTTGTAAAGTACAGAAAAGAATACCTTAGCCTGAGCACAAGTTATAAATTTAAATTGCTTTTGAACAACAAGAAAGCACTTGTAGCTCATTGGTAAAGCCCTGCACTGCTGTGACATAGCCCCTGTGTTCAAATCCCCTTAGCCACATAATATTTTTATTGATTTTTCTTTTAAACTTTTAGAAGCTCAAAAGCTTACACGTGCAATATACATAAAATGAAAAGTCACTGAAAAATCAAACATGTGCAAAATAGTATTTATACAGACCTTGACACGTGTCTAAAATCCAAGCACCCACCACACCAAAGTGACCGGGGAGATGGCATTTGTGGCCGGTGCCACCGCCCCCCCATGGCAAATGCTCCTAAATTTTCACTCCTAACCCCTTGGTCTCCCCCCACTACTCCTCTTCTGTTTGATTTCCCTGCACATTCCCAGAGAATTAAAATGAGCCATAAAACCAAATTTTAATGCATTTTTAATTCTTATTTCAATACCCTAAACCCTAATTTCTCCTTTAAATACCACACTACACCATATCCCTTCTCATTCAGAATTCTTTTCCTAAAACTCTCTAAATTTTCTAAATCCAAGAAGTTGTATAAGTGGAGTTATCCAAGGTCAAAGTTCCGGCGACGTTTCGGGAAGAATCCGGCGACACCGTGACTTCCCGACACCTTCAAAAGTTTCTTCTACCTCCCCCCTCTATAATCAATCAGTAAGTCCCCTCTCCCATCCTCTCTTTCTATTAAAATGACTTCTCTTTTAAAAACTCGTCGGAAGCGGAGTTAATCCGACTTCCGATTCTAATTTCTTTAAAAACTCAATTTTTCTTAACCACATAATAACCATCTCTTTATATCTTGTTAAATAAATATAAAACAACATTTACAACAAGTTTCAATTCAAAATTATATGTATTGTAACTTTTATTTCATTTTTACGGTAAAATACCATTAAGTTTACATACGACATTACTTTATCGTTTTGCTCATTTTACCTTTAGAAATTGCACGAGGTAATGACCTACCTCATCACAACACTCATCTTGATATAGCACGATGGCTTTTGTAACAACTTTTGAGGGACAAAACACAATTTACATTAAAATACCTTAAAATATCAAAACCCGTATTCTTTAAATTGTTTTAACTAATTCCTTGCAAATAAGCCTCTACAACCCATTTTAGGGAACCCGACCGGAATGGTGTGGGTTATCGCACGTCCTCAGGATTATTAGAGCGAGATGCAGAGCTCCTCACGGAGCATTCGATTTCGATGGAATTTTTATTACAATTTCTAAGAAAACGTGTTTTCTATTAATAAATAAATTCTATTTTTTTATAATTATATATATATATATATTATCAAAATACCTACTTTAAATATATTATATATATTCAATATTTTTTAATCAAAGGAAAAAGAATCATAAAAGATCTTGAAAATACCATCACATTCAATACAAGTCAAATTACAAGAAAATACCATGTACTATTCAAGTTATGTTTATATCCACTAGAATATTTCATTTTATAAAAATTACAACTATGAAAACCCTAAAAACGATAAATAAATACTTGAGGTTTGTTTACCGACGAAAATCGGGAAGACAAACGTCTTACCTGTATTTGGGAGCAGATACTTTTTGGATTATTTTGTCCACCTCTCCGAAGATGCCAAGTTAATTTGTGGCACCGGGTATCGGAGGATTGAACGGATGCGGCCGTTTTAGTAGATTTCATCAGATTCCCCCTCGTTGTGAGGGGTTTTTGATTGTGGGGACACTCTTCCGTGCATGCGCAAGACCCTGCAGTTAGTTACGTTACCGCATCGTGGTAACCACTTTCTCCTACTCTAGAAGGTCACTTCATGTCATGTGTGTTTGTTTTATTTTTGGTTGCCCGTGGATTGTATACGGAGTCTAATTTGTGTTGTCGTCCGTAGGGCGTGGATTAGTCCAAATCCGTATTTTCTTAGATTTGGGTTTGGTTTGATTTAAGAATTGTTAATCTCATTTGGGATTAAGATCAACTTAAATGTTTATTGAGGATACGTTAGTCTAATTTTTATACTAAGATCTACTTAACATGATTTTGGGGTCATTCAGACCCAACAAAAGAGCATTTGGGCTATATTGCTTTAGTTTAAGGACATTACGGTCCGTAGCTAGTTTAAGGACATTGCGGTCTATAGGAATGTGCTCATGGGTTTGGGAGTGCAGCAAAGAGCTGTTGGTTGTCGGGACCCTCCATCTCTATGAAGATATTGAAGAATTACAATGACATGTATCAGAGGTGTAGAGAGATGTACCATTGAACCGAACTCCATATTGAAGGGAGAGATCATGGTGGAATGAACATCATTTTAGATTCCATGTGTCAGGAGATCATTGGTCATCTTTGGAACTAAGATAGATTTGGAGAGATCTTATCATAGGAGGGCTAGGTTGGTTGGTGATCAAAAGAGTTTTGGTCTCGGGAGACTTGGCTAATTTGGGCTAAGGTTGGCCTCTCACAGTGTTAAACACTAATATCTGCTTGGCGCTCACATGCTCCCACGTGAGGCTTTAAAGCAGTGTTAAACACTGAAATTTGGAGCGCTCACGTGTGGCACGTGAGGCGCCTGAGAATTAGGCACTAATTCTTTGGGTTTATTCCCTTTTTCTTTTATAAGTGATAAGCACTATTGGGGGTCACGTGGGATCACGTGAGGCGCCCCAAAATGGGAACTGTCTTTGATTTATTCCTTTTGTTCCTAAGAACTATTAGGGGTCACGTGGAATCATATGAGGCGCCCCAAAATGGGAACTGTCTTTGATTTATTCCCCTTTTCCTAAGAACTATTAGGGGGTCACGTGGGATCACGTGAGGCGTCCCAAAATGGGAACTGTCTTTGATTTATTCCCCTTTTCCTTTTGAAAGTGCTAAGAACTATTAGGGGGTCATGTGAGATCACGTGAGGAGATATCAGTTGTTCCTTTCGTTCCTCAGAGGTGCTCACGTGGGAACACGTGATCTGTTGTGATAGCGTTGAACGCTAATCGTTTCTTTTATGTGTATGGGGATCTGGATCTTAGTTTTGAGAATTTCATGTCCCTTGTTTTATAAGAATTAAATTCTTATGCAGGGTTAAACCCTAGTTTTATCAGAGAAATTAGATTCCTATATCTTTGTGAAGAATTAAATTCTTCAGGCTTAGTTCTTTCCTCTCAGTTTTGAGTCTGCATAATAGAATCTCCCCGATGAGAATTAAATTCTCAACTTGTGCGGAGATCTGCTTCTGTAGACCTCAACTAGAGAAAGAACTAAGTTCTTTTTTAGAAGAGTTAAACTTTTGAAATGACGAAGAAGAGATAAAATGATCTTTATGTCTTTCTTCTTACCTAGGGTTTCTTTTTCTAAAAGAGAGCTCTTCTTCTTTTTTTTGTTTCTCAAATCTTATTGGGGGGGTCTCTCCTCTTTTAGACTTAAAGTCTTGGGTCCTTTATATAGTAGAGGTAAGTTTGTTGATTTAGTTAAGGAAATCTCTCATTGAGAGATTTTTAATTAATTTGGGGATTTTATCCACCGTTGGATCTTTGATCCAAGAACTTCTGTTTTACAGAAGATATTTTTCTTATTTTTAACAAGATTGGGAAAATATTTTCCCATACAGAGCTTATTCTGTAGCTTAGTGATTATTAATCACCATTGGATCTTTAATCCAACGGTGCTCTGTTTTACAGAGCGTAATTTTTCTTGTTTAGAAAGATTTAAGAAAATATTTCCAAATAGGGTTTTGATCCCTTTATTTAGAATTTAATTCTATCAGCATGGAAGGTGTTTAGGCACACTCATGTATAGCACGTGACCCCCATAGTATTAAACTGGTTTGCTTATATGCAGCAGTCCTAGAGAAAAGGCATCATGTGTTGGCACGTGAGCTGATGTTCAGAAATGTCACGTGTGACACGTGACCCTCACGAAGTTAAGCCTAACAAAGAGCATCACGTGCTGACATGTGAGCTTTTCTGGCCTGTTATTTGTTTTAGGAAAGCACCTATATATTTTGTATATAGATGCTCACGTGTTTGCACGCGAGGCTTAATTTCAGCCTTAATTGTCAAGCACAATATAATTTTTTCTCTAAGGAACATCACGTGTGGGCACGTGATTCTCCATTAGAGGAGTTTTTCCCATCGCTTTTATTATTATTTTTTTTATAAGGGAACAAATGCCGCCACAGCGTTGTTCTCACTTGATTTGCACGTGAGTGCAACGCTGTCACCTTTACGACCGTTGGATTGCCTAGGGAAATGGGGAGATGAACCGTCCTTGTCACGTCTTATAAATTCAAGGTTTTGTCTTTGGGAAGCCCCCGTTCCTTCATCTTCTTCCTTTCTTGTCTTCTTTGAGAATTTAATTCTCTTCTTCAGAGCTCAGTTTTCTGCCCATTGAAATTTCAGAGTTAAACTTTGCAAACCTTCCTGTTGGATAAGGATCTTGAACGACCCTAGCTTGCTTCCTGCCTTGGATTTTAAATTCATCAATTAGAGCATAGTTATTTCTTGAACCGAGTTCTTAAAGACCCCCAAAACACATTTTTTTGTAGATTTTGGAGTCTTGGATTAGTGGGAATTGTTAACCCTCCTTTTAGGATTTTACCCCATCACTAAGCTTAAGAATCTTGGAATTTAATTCTGTTTTCATTGCCTCCTTGCCATGGGAGTCTTCTGGGATTTAATCCATTTATCAAAGGAATTTAATTCCGTATACCCACAGAGCTTGGTTCTGGGGAAATTTTATCCCATGCTTTCCTCGAATATTTTAGGGTTTTAATACCCTTAAAACAGATTTGAATCTGTTGCATTCTCTAATAAAACTTGCTTTAAGAGTTTGTTAGGAGTTGTTTAAACTCCATTGTTCATTTGACGAGAATCCTTTTTGATTCTCATAGTAAGCATTTTCTTGATCATTTTGATCACTAAACTCTTACTGATTTTTCTTTTCAGATACTATGGCTGCTTTTCTGTATGATCTTGACGAAATTATCTCCTATGAAGACATTCGCGTCCAAAGCCGCTGTCAAAACTAGGAGTTTACGAATGCCCAATGCGCTGAGATTATGTGTCGCTTCGATGAATACAAAGGTCGACTACTCCCTTGTCGTTCCGTTCTTTTGAAGATTATCGTGGGGGTGATTTGGGAAGCACTTCCTGAATTTAACGAAGCCATGCTGCTTGAGGCACTTGATGATGCCGAAGACAAGGTGCACTCAGTATATCTGATGGGCTTGATCTCGAAGAGGCGGCGAGATGATCTTGTTGATATCTTTCATCAAGTCTTCCAATAGACGACGATAATCTCTGCCTACCGGAGGACGGATGATATCAGCGAGAATCCCGACGCTTGCATTCGTGAGAAAATGCACACGAAAATGGTCAGAGAAGACAGAAGCATGTTACTCGGTATTGGTTCTGAATTCCTCAATCCATGTCCGGGATTTAGTGTTTTACCATTATAACATTTTTTTACCATGTATAAGTTCTTGGAGCATGAATGACAAAACTTTCTCTTTCCCCATTTTTTCTTCTTTTTTTTACCAATGCTCACATGTGTCTTGCATGAAGGGTCATGATACTGTTGTTGGCATTCACGTGTTTTGTGCGTGACGCGCTGTTGAGGATTTTAATCCCAAACTAGCGTCAGCACTTACATGTTATGCACGTGCGGCACCGCTTTAGTCCCCAAAAGGATCAATACGGGTGCTGACATGCCATGCACGTGAGGCTCTGTTGATGGGGTCGTTTCACCTCCTTACTCTGATTCCCATGAGTCAACCCCTTCTTTTCCCATGCCCCTTTTTCAGGCCTTGGAAATAGCTCCACTATGCACGACATTTTCTGTGCATAGCTTTGAACGTTTCTCTTTATAACCCGAAACTATGTCTTCCTTCTTCTCTTCAAAGAGAAACCCATTTCTACTAACAGAACTCAAGGCAAGTCATTTTCCAAAGAAGCAAACTAAGTGCTATGGCTTGCAATCGTCCTTACGCTTGTCGGCAACCATGGGAGGTGCCCATCGAAGAAACGATTCCTTGCTTTGCTGCACGGCTGGTAGACCCACTTCTCACCGACGCTCAGTGCGACGCGATGATGTATGAGCTCCTGACTCGTAGGGGCTCTTCTCTTTCTATGGGCTCCATTTGGATCTGGATGATCTTTCTATCCGTGCTTGCCGACATCCCTCCTCATCTGGCAGAGACGACTCCGGCGATTCTCGATGCAGCGGAGGACAAGATCAAGTACTTTTATGAGTCACGTTTGATTACCCAGTCTTTGAGGGACCGATCAGTTCAGCTGCTCAGCCAGATACGGGCTCAGCGGGCTATCATGTCCGTCTTTGCTGATGAGTACGATGCTAATCGATGGGGAGCAACTTCTCGCGAAGACCGCCGCTTCAACATGGTAGAGAAAGCAGAAAGGGAATTGGAGAACTTTGTGTTTTCTTTTGTTAACCCCTGCATCTCTGATCCCATATTTGGTGATCTCTTCCCTATAGAGTAGTATATTTATATCAATGTATTTCTCTTATTATTAATTGCTGAATCTTTTCCGCTGAATGTTTCCTCTTCATTATATATCCGTACGTGTATCTCGCCTCTGTGCATGAGCTGCATATTTTACCCTTAGGAAATTTTTTTTGCTAGGTGCTAGCGCTATTGTTGTGTTGCACGCTAATCCTTTTTACATATACACAAATCAGCATGCTTTGAACACTAGTTCCATTTAAGTATATACGCAGTCGTACTGCTGTGTCTCTACTCCCTTCGGGGCTGGACAAGGCGTCCTCAAATAATTCCCCAGGTCATATTACTATCGGGAGAGCACATCTTCCCTAGAAATCGTGAGGATTTCTTAGTGTTCATCGCCTCTGTGAGTTGTCAGGATCTCACTCGGATATTTTTTTCTTTTTACGACTCATGAGGACTTATAAGTAGCTTCTTCATTTCAGTGGCATGTAACTTTGGCAAATGTGGCCCGTAGATAGTCTATCGTGATCCTTTCTGTAAGGCAACGATGGTTTAGGAGACAGGGTTAAGGTCCTGTCGCCTAAGACTTTTCATCTTTATGAGCCGTGAGGGTCTCATAAAGACTTTTCTCCCTACGAGTCGAGAGGATCCCGTAGGTGTATTTTCTCCTTAGAAGTCGTAAGGACTCCTAAGTATGTTTCCTCTTGAGAGTCGTAAGGATCTTACAAGAGAATTTTCCCCCCTTACAAGTCGAGAAGACTCATAAGTGGTTGTTTCCCTCCTTGTCGATATTCGACTTTGGAGAGTGTGGCCCGTGGATAGTTCATCTTGATCTCCTTGGAAGGCAGCGATGGCTTAGGAGACGGGGTTAGGATTTGCCACCTAAGGCTTTTCAACTTTATGAGCCGTGAGGGTCTCATAAAGACTTTTCTCCCTACGAGTTGAGAGGATCCTGTAGGTGTATTTTCTCCTTAGAAGTCGCAAGGACTCCTAAGTGCGTTTCCTCTTGAGAGTCGTAAGGATCCCACAAGAGAAATTTTCTCCCTTACAAGCCGAGAGGACTCGTAAGTGGTTGTTTCCATCCTTGTCGATATTCAACTTTGGAGAGTGTGGCCCATGAATAGTGTGCAACAGTCCATTTTGGACCGACTTGCAGGGCCCCAGTGCTTAGGAAACAGTTCCTTATCCCCGTTGCCCAAGGCTTTTCCCTACGAGTCAAGATGTTCTCGCAGGAACATTATTTTCCCTATGAGTCGAGACGAATCGAGAAGTTCTCACAAGGATGTCCTAACGTCGCAGTTAACTCCTGCTAATAGAAGCCCGTTAGGGTTTGTGGTACTAGGGTTTCTTACCCGTCGTACCGTCGCGTTGGCCGGTGTATTCCTCGATACGCAATCTTGCTGTTCGAGTAGCCCCGCGACTGTCGTGTCTCTGATCCCTTCGGGGGCTGGACAAGACGTCTTCAAGTAATCTTCCAGGTGATATTACTGTCGAAAGAGCAAGCGTTACGGATATTCCATGTCGCTTTTTACTTGAGGTTAGGCTCAGTTTGGGAGCCCCGACGAGTCATGACCACTCCGCACTAGAGTGGGATGATCTCCGATAGTCTTTCAGGTCTCATTTGAGTTTTCGTCATGACCCTGAAGCTAGGGATCTTCCTTTTCTTTGTTTGTTGATATTGTGTTTGCAATATTGCGGAAAATGTCGAGGTTGTCTCTAGGTTGTCTATGAACCGTTAAGATTTTGAATTAGGGGATTTTGCCGTGGCTCCGAGGTAGTCTCTAGGTTGTTTGTGAACTGTCGAGATTTGGAACTAGGAGAATTTGCCGTGGCTCCGAGGTGGTCTCTAGGCTGTCTGTGAACCGTTGAGATTTGGAACTAGAGGACTTTGACGTGGCTCCAAGGTGGTCTCTAGGCTGTCTGTGAATCGTTGAGATTTGGAACTAGGGGACTTTGCCGTGGCTCCGAGATGGTCTCTAGGCTACCTGTGAACCGCCGAGATTTGGAACTAAGGGACTTTGTCGTAGCTCCATTTTGTTGACATCGTATCTGCTTCTGGTTGGAAAGAGGAGGAACGCCGTTGTTGATTTCTAGGCTGTAGATGTAGCCATCGAGATCTGGCTTCCCTTTGACGAAGCCCAGTGGGGTAATATGGTTCCCTTTCCGTTTGTGCCCATGGATTGTATACAGGGGTCAATATGATCTCACTTGTAGGGCAAAAGTTTCATTTTTTTGTTTCTTTCCGCGATGCTCTATCATTTCAGCTTTTATATCGTGAAAGTTGCGATTGCCCAATCATTTCGGCTATTTTTCACGGTGCCCAACCATTTCAGCTGTTTTTTCTTTTTACTCGCTGCTTTTTTATTGCAAGTTGCCCAAACATTTCGGCTGTTTTTATATGCATATATTTTGCTCGCTAATTTTATTGCGAGTTGCCCAAACATTTCGGCTATTTCATATGCTTTTTTTTATTTTTTTATTACGAGTATGGAACACAAGATCTGATACCAATCTTAGCATCAGCATCGCTGCGATTGGAATATGGCCATGAGTGAATCATCATTTAACGTCAAAGGATTTGAAATTTGATACCAATCTAGGTACCAACATCGCTACTACTGGGATTGGTTGCCAGGAGCGAATCATCATTTGCCTTTGTCAATTCGAACAAAGGTGGCTTAGCAAACAGGGTTCCGATCCTGTCGACTAAGGCTTTTGACTTCATGAGCCGTAATGGTCTCATAAAGGTGTTTCTCCCTACGAGTCGTGAGGATCTCGTAGGTGTGTTTTCTCCTTAGAAGTCGTGAGGATTCCTAAGTGTGTGTTCTCTCATAAGTCGTAAGGATCATATAAGAGTGTTTTGTCCTTATAAGTCGAGAGGACTTACAAGTGTTGTTCACTATATGAGGACATTCCTCATCGTTGGTGGGACTTGGTGGGGTAAACGTTTATTTGTGCCCGTAGATTGTATACAAGGGTCAATATTGAACTGCTTGTAGGGCAACTTGGGGATTGTGATGGCTTAAGAACAGGTTCAGGTCTCTGTATCTTAAGGCTTTTGAATCCAATGAGCCGTGAGGGTCTTACACGGGGAATTCTTCTCACGAGTCGTGAGGATCTCGTAAGTGTAATTTCTCCTTAGGAATCGTGGAGATCCCTAAGTGTGTTGCTCCCTTGTGAGTCATAAGGATCTCACGTAGGTGTTTTCTCCTCACAAGGTCGAGAGGACCCTACAGGTGTTTTTTTTATTTTAACGAGATCGCGCCCTTTCGGGTTTTCACAAACCCGCCGGTAGCCATGCTGTTTTTACTCACGGAGCCCTTTCAGGTTTTCATCCGTGCCCATTTTGCTTTTGAACGTACCGTTTTTTTTGTTTTTTAACAACGAGATTGCGCCTTTTCGGGTTTTCACAAACTCGCCGGTAGCCTTGCTGTTTTTACTCACGGTGCCCTTTCGGGTTTTCATTCGTGCCCATTTCGCTTGTGGACGTACCATTTTTTTAATTGCGAGTATGGAACTCAATATCTGATACCAATCTTAGCATCAACATCGCTGCGACTGGAATATGGCCAGGACCGAATCATCATTTGCCGTGAAAGGACTTGGAATTGGATACCAATCTAGGCATCAGCATTGCTACCACTGGGATTGTCGATTCGAACAAGGGTGACTTATCAAACAGGGTTAGGATCCTGTCGACTAAGGCTTTTGACTTTATGAGCCGTAAGGGTCTCATAAAGGTGTTTTCTACCTACGAGTTGTGTGTTTTCTCCTTAGGAGTCGTGAGGATTCCTAAGTGTGTGTTCTCTTATAAGTCTTAAGGATCTTACAAGAGTATTTTCTCCTTATAAGTCGAGAGGACTTACAAGTGTCGTTCACCATATGAGGACATTCCTCATCGTTGGTGGGACTTGGTGGGGGAAACGTTTATTTGTGCCCGTGGATTGTATACAAGGGTCAATATTGAACCGCTTGTAGGGCAACTTGGGGAGTGTGATGGCTTAAGAACAGGTTCAGGCCCCTGTATCTTAGGGCTTTTGACTTGAGGAGTGTGATGGCTTAAGAACAGGTTCAAGCCCCTGTATCTTAGGGTTTTTGAATCCTATGAGCCGTGAGGGTCTCACAGGGGGAATTCTCCTTACAAGTCGTGAGGATCTCGTAAGTGTAGTTTCTCCTTAGGAATAGTGGGGATCCCTAAGTGTGTTGCTCTCTTGTGAGTCGTAAGGATCTCACCCAGGTGTTTTCTACTCACAAGGTTGAGAGGACATTGCAGGTGTTTTTTTTATTTTAACGAGATCGCGCCCTTTCGGGTTTTCACAAACTCGCCGGCAGCCCTGCTGTTTTTACTCACGGAGCCCTTTCGGGTTTTCATCCGTGCCCATTTTGCTTTTGAACGTACCGTTTTTTTAAGAACGAGATTGCGCCCTTTCGGGTTTTCACAAGCTCGCCGGTAGCCCTGCTGTTTTTACTCACGGCGCCCTTTCGGATTTTCATCCGTGGCCATTTCGCTTGTGGACGTATCGTTTTTTTTGGGTCACGGTGGGACTTCGCCACCAGGGTGGCTGTATAGGCAGCGGGATTTGAGTTGCAGTCTTTTCCACTGGGACCTGTGGACTTGAATTCCACTATTGCCGTGTTTGAGATGACGTATTTAGTTTAAGGACATCACGGTCCATTGTTAGTTTAGGGACATCCCGGTCCATTGCTTCGAGGTGAAGTTTTGCCGGATACTACTTACAGAGTGCTGAATCAGGAAGATAGCGAGCGGACACGAGTGTCGTCATCTATCGTTAACCTGAGTTGTGACTTGTCAGGGGTAGTATTTCTTAAGGAAGCGGCCGTTTATTGGCCGAAAGGGTCTTTCGCCATGCATATCCATGAGCATGTAGGCCCCACATTGGTAGACCTTTTCTATGATATACGGACCTTCATAGTTTGGCTCGAATTTCCCCCGTTTGGCACGATTGGGGATCATAGGTCTTTTTACGACTAACACGAGTTCGTCTTGGCAGAATGTTCTCGTCCTAGTCAGTCTTTCATATGAGCGTATCATCTTTGCTTTGTAAGCTTCCAGGTTTTACTGCGCCATGAGACGGGTTCTATCGAGGGCATCGAGCTCCTCAAGCCGAAGGTGGGCATTTTCTTCATCCGTCAGCTCATATCGGACCGCCACTCGTAAAGAGGGAAGTTCTATCTCCAAGGGGAGAACCGCTTCCGTTCCGAATACCAACGCGAATGCGTTGTATTCGTGGCCGTCTTGAACGTGATCCGATAAGTCCAGAGAGCTTCATGCAATCTCTCGTACCAATCCTTTCTTTTTCTGGACACCGTCTTCTTTATGATCTTCATCAAGGTCTTGTTGAAAGTCTCAGCTAGACCGTTAGCTCGGGGGTTATAAACTGAAGAGTATCTCCAATCTATTTTATGTTGCTGTACGAAGCGGCTGATCTTATAGCTTCTGTAGGCTAGCCCGTTATCTGAGATAATCCGTCGCGGAGTGCCAAATCGGTAGATGACATGTGTCCTGAAAAAATGTAGGATGTTCTCCGTCTTCACCTCTCTTAGCGGTATTGCTTCTGCCCACTTAGAGAAGTAATCGGTTGTTGCAAATATGAACCGATGTCCTTTAGATGACGCTGGTTCGATAGGCCCAATTATATCAGTTCCCCATATTTCGAATGGTCAGCTAGCCAGTGTTAGGTGTAGCGGATTCGGATGCTGGTGGATGAAGTCCTCGTGAATTTGGCATGAGTGACACTGCTTCGCATATTCGAGGAAGTCCTGAATCATTGTGGGCCAATAGTAACCCATTCTTTTAATCTTCAGCTTCATCTTTGGCCCGACTTGATGAGAACCACAGAGTTCGTTATGAGTTTCTTAGACGACTCTCCTTGCTTCTTCCGGTCCTAGGCACCTTAGCCAGAAACTGTAGAATGATCTCTTATATAGAGTATCACTGACAAAGGAGAAAGACAGAGCTCGTTTCATGAGCTGATGTCTTGAAGATGCGTTTTCGGGCACTCGATAGGATTTGAAGTAGTCTATGAAGACTTCTCTCCAATCCTTAGCCTTTTCTTCGTTCTCTACTTGGAAGGCCGCTTGTTTAGTCGCTTCCTCTTCTTCGGACGACTCAGGAGATATTTCTGCTTGTGCGAGAATCCGGCGGTTTTGCACAATGATCCTTACGTCATCAAGGTTTTCGTCGGCCAGTTCTTTAGCGAGCTTGGCTAACGCATCTGCCTTGCTATTTTCCGTCCGTGGTATGCTTTTCAGGATGTAGGAGGGGATTTGAGTCAGCAGTTGCCGCACTCTTTCGCCATATTTTACCAACTCTGGCTTGCATATCTTATAGTCACACTTTACTTGGCTAATGACCAGCTGGGAGTCTCCATATATGAGGAGGTTCTCGATTCCCATGTCAATGGCGATCTCGAAACCTGCTATTAGAGCCTCGTATTCAGCCTCGTTGTTCATCCTTGGCTCTGTTAAGGACAGGGAAAAACGCATTATCTCTCCTTATAGAGTCACAAAGATAAGGCCTACTCCAATTTTGATTTTGGAGGTGCTTTGCTTCCACCTCTTCATAGACGATGCCCCATCGAAGTAGAGTTCCCATCGGGTATCACTCCCTTCTTTCTCCCCGTCGATTGCGTCAAACACGTGTTCGTCTGGCAACTCGCAGTTTAAGGGAGAATTTGCTGGTATCGGATGCTCAACGAGACAGTCATCGATGGCTTGGCCTTTTATTGCCTTGAGGGGTTGATATACTATCGAGAACTTCATCAAGAGGAGGGCCCATTTGGCAAGCCTTCCCGTTTGTATGTCTCTTGACATCAAATATTTAAGAGGGTCCACCTTTGATATGAGTTGGACCTCATGTGCCAAGGCGTAATGTCGGAGATTCATTACCGCGAAGATTAATGCCAGGCAATGCTTTTCGATTGGGGAGTAGTTGTTTATTGCCCCCAAGAGAACTCGACTCATATAGTAGAGAGCTCTCTCATTTCCATGATCTTTCTCCTGTGCCCATAGCACGCCTAAAGAACCTTCAAGGGCTGTCGTGTACAGGATAAGGGGTTTTCTCTTGACTGGAGCGGTTAGTACCGGCGGGTTCTGCATATATTGCTAGATTTCGTCTAGTGTGCTTTGGAATTTACGATCCCAAATGAACGGGGTCCCCTTCTTCATTAGATGGTTGTAGGGGTGGCATTTGCCAGAGAGGTTAGCTATGAACCGTCGGATATACACGGGCTTTTCTTGAAGAGACCGCGGTTGTTTGAGAGTTCTTGGCGCAGGCATTTCCATAATTACCTTAATCTTTGATGGGTCTATTTTGATGCCTCATTGTCGTACGATGAATCCTAGGAATTTGCCTGAGGAAACTCCAAACGCGCATTTCAGAGGGTTCATCTTCAGGTTGTACTTTCGAAGGTGCTGGAACACTATCTTAAGATGCTACCAGTGCTCCTCGTACGATTTGCTTTTCACCACGAGGTCATCAATATAATATTCGACAATCTCGTGTATGAGATCATCAAAGATCTTTGTCATGGCCCTCTGGTAGGTGGCGCCAGCGTTCTTCAGACCGAAGGGCATCACTTTGTAGCAAAATATGCCCAGCGGAGTCCGGAAAGCAGTGTGGTTTTGGTGTTCAGGATGCATCTGGATTTGGTTGTACCCTAAGGATCGATCCATGAATGAGAAGAATTCATGGGTGGATGTGTTATCAATCATTAGCTCGGTAACAAGCACTGGGAAGTCATCCTTCGGACAAGCTTTGTTGAGATCCCAAAAATCTACGCAGATGCGTACTGTCCTATTTTTCTTCATTACCGGAACGATATTGGCGATCCAGTCAGGGTATTGAACTTCTTTGATGAAGCCGGAGTCGATTAGCTTCTTGACTTCGGCATTGATACTCATCTCAAGCTCGAGCCGCATTCTTCTTGGCGCATGTTTGACTGGCTTGACGTCCGGCGATATCGCCGGTTCATGCACAACTATCTCTGGATCTAATCCCGGCATCTCGGAATAGTTCTATGCGAAACGGTCTTTATACTGCATAAGCACGTCTTTTAACGTGGCCACCTGTTTCTCAGACAGCAGCTCACTGACGAACGTTGGCCTTGACTCGTCTGCTGTCCCAAAGTCAATTTTTTTTTAGGTTGTCCGCCGTGGTATGTACCCATCTTCTATCTCCTTTGGTGCCGGTGGAAATTTTGAGATCACCTCGTCTTCATCTTTATTTGCAAAGCAATGGGATGAGTCATCCATATTCTCATGCTCCTCCTCTTTTGAGAATGTTATCACGTAACAGGTACGAGTTCATTTCCATGCTCGATGTTGATATGGACTTTCCCTTGTAGTGTAGGTTGCTCTTGGCTCATGTTTTATGGTGGGGTTAGCCTCCAACTGTCAGATAGAGCAAACTTGCCTTACTGATACTGGTCTTCAACCCAGTTTTTAAAGGTGAAGCAGTCTTCAAGAGGATGTCCTATTGCTCGGTGATAAGAGCAATAAGCCGGGTGATGGACCTCGTCTATTTGTTCGGGGCGCCGAGACTCTGGGAGCATCATCATTTGATGCTTCACGACAAGGTTGGATATTTTCTTTGTCTTGTCTTGAGGGAATGAATATTCCCAACCCATCTTCTTCATAAAAGACGGATTCTAGCTGACTATTTCTCGATCGCGTGGGTTCTTAGATTCGCTTCGCTGTTTTTTAACGTCATTCTCGTTCTTCACCTTGTTGTTTCCTCTATGTCGGGCTTTTCTTTTGCCATGAGAGCGCACAACGGGCTGACGGTGAAAGGCATCGTCATCCTCCGTAGCCTGCTGAATGAGACGTTGCGTCCTGGCTTTCTTGTAAATGGTCATTTCGCGGCTGTGGTCATCCCAAACCTTTTGACCCACTTCCCTTATTAGCTTGTTAATCTGCTCTTCGAATGACGGACTTGATATTCGTACGGACTTGATATCCGCTTCCCAAACCTTTTGACCCGTTTTAATATCAGCGCTATCTGGAAATACATTCTCTTTTCCACCGGAATCATTTATAATATGGCAGCCATAGAATCGCTCCCGCTTCTTGGACCAAACGTATCTAAAGCCAGTCATCCCCATTCTCCCGTTGGGCATCTTTCGCTGAGCCCCGGGAACGTCCCAAATCTTGTTATAGAACTGGGCTTGTCGAGCAGTCTGTTTGAAGGGTACGCCTTGGCATCTCAATAGCCTTTTCAGTCCCTCTGCATAGTATTTGGGCAGACGGATTGGCTGAAACCTTTCGAGCGCAGGTTCGGCACCGTGCCAAACTTCTTTCTCCCCTTTAGTCTCCGTGGATTGGTAGAAAATTATCGTTGTTCCCCTCCGAAAGACGGCACGACGTGAAGACGTCTTGCCTGAGATTCGGGGCAGATGCTATTTGGTTTTATCCGTTCACCTCTCCGAAGATGCCAAGTTGATTTATAGCACCGTGTATTGGAGGTTTAGACGGATGCGGCCGATGTAGCAGACTTCGTCAGATTCCCCCTCGCTTGAGGGGTTTTTGATTGTGGGGACGCTCTTCCCTGCAGGTGCAAGCCCCTGCAGTTAATTACGCTACCGCATCGCGGTAGCCACTTTCTCCTTCTCCAGATGTTCACTTCGTATCGTGTGTGTTTGTTTTATTTGTGGTTGCCCGTGGATTGTATACAGAGACTAAGTGATGTCATCGCCCGTAGGACGTGGATTAGTCCAAATCCGTATTTAGTTAGATTTGGGTTTGGTGTTTTAGTTTAAGGATACGTTAGCCATATTGAGGCTAAGATCAACTTAAACGTCCGTTAAGGATACGTTAGCCTAATCTCCAGGCTAATCAACTTAACGGGATCGTTTGGATCCGACAAGAGAGCAATTGGCTCCATTGTTTAGTTTAATGACGTTGCGGTCGATTTCTAGTTTAGGGATATAGTGGTCCATAGGTAGTTTAGGGACATTGCGGTCCATTGCCAGTTTAGGGACATGGTGGTCCATGTTCCAGTTTAGGGACGTAGGGGTCCATCATTCCCATTTGGGGACGAGCATTAGTTAAGGACATTTCGGTCCAACATTCCCATTTTGGGACGAATAATAGTTTAAGGACATTTCGGTCCACGAGTTTAGGGACCCCGCAATCCGTATCGATGTGTGGTTTTCGGGACTCGTCACCTCTCTGACGTCGTTGAAGGATTACAACGATAGGAGTCAAAGGAGTTCAGAGATGTACCCTTGAACCGGATGTAAATTGATTTAGGAGAACAGTCTTGCTCAGTCAATTTAATTTGAGGACTTACGGCCATGATTGGGCTAAGTCCAGTTGGGAATATTCAACGTTTTTTTTATCTTTGGCCTATTAGGCCCGTGCTAAGGCTTTGCCCCAGTTTAATAATGCACTGCATTTTATCCTGGCCTGCAAGGCTTTTTTGATTTGGGCTCAGTCCCTTTATAAATGATGCAGAGCATCCGGTTTGGGCTCTCCCCTTTATAAAATAATGCATTGCATTTTATTAGGCATGTTAGGCCTTTTTTAATTGGGCTTGGCCCTTCTGTAAATAATGCAATGCATTAATTATCTGACAGTGGTCATGTGGCATGTCAGGCGCTTTGCGCTAATTAATGAGCGCAATCGCTTGTGGTGGTGACACGTATCACGCAAGCGCAGTGCGCTGCGCCAGTGCGCTGCTGGCACGTGGCGCGCTCTGGTAAGTTGCGCCAACTTTAAAGAGCAATGCTCTATTTTAAAAGCGCACAACGCAAGTGGTCTTGGAGCTGACACGTGGCGCTCTCTGGTGGCTTGCGCCAACTTAAGAGCGCAACAGTGCAGATTTGCAAGTGCAAGGCACTGTTTTAATAACTTAATCCAATTTTGGATTTAAGAGAGGAATCTTTAAAATTCCAGAACCAATGGTTCATAAAAAAAAAGTGCAAGGCACTGTTATTATTTATTTATATAAATATTTTTTTATTGAAGATCATTGATCATGTTTTTAGATCAATGATCTATTCAGAAGAAGTTCTTCTTGAATAAAGGTTTTTTTTACCTTTTTTGTTCTTGAATTCTTCTCACAATCCTTCAAAGTTCTCTCTGTGAAGTTCTTGATGTTCTCAATGTTGATTTTTTTTTGAATTGGGGTCTAGGGGTCTTTATATAGTGCCCATAAATTTGTTAAGTTAAAGAGATCATTCTCTGAGTGATTTGGGGAATTTTCCCCACCGTTGGATCTTTGATCCAAGGGCATCTGTTTTACAGAAGACAATTTTCTTGTTTTAACAAGAACAGAAGGATCTTACTAGAATTTTAATTCTGTTTGGCGCAAACGCCCCAACGCTTGACACGTGTCACGCAGCGCACAGCGCAGCGCAACTGCGCTGACACGTGTCGCGCAGCGCTGCGCTTGCACAACTGCGATGACACATGTCGCACAGCGCAGCGCTTGCGCAACTGAAGCGTTGCTTCATTTAATTTTGTTTTAAATAGAGCCTTGCCCTGATTGGACGCGCTGCCTCGGGCGCTGCGCTCTTTACGCTGGTGTGCCTGATTTTGACACGTGGCGTCCTGCGCGCAGCGCAGAGGATCTGAAGCGTTGCTTCATTTATTAAAGTTTAAATTTTCAAAGTAGAGCTTTGCTCTGATTGGGGGGAATCGGAAGTGTTGCTTCATCTTCCGTCTTGGAATTTGAACAGAGCTTTGCTCTGATTGGGGTAAACAAATGCCCCCCCCCCACCGTTGCGCTTACGTGGCTCCAAATGCGAGCGCAACGGTGGCAGAATTTCAACCGTTGCGGCAACTTTTGGAAGTTGAAAGGGCATTTGATGCCTATAAATAGGACCTTTGGTCCTCAACAGATGATTATCATCTTCAACAATTTTACTTTCAGAATCTCAGAGCCCTGCTCTTTTGTTTAAGTACTTTTAAAAGTTCAAACTTTAGAGAATTTTAGGTAAAAAAATTAATTTGGATTAAATTGAATTAATTTTAAGTGCCCTGCTCTCAATAGATCCCTGATCTAAAGAAGACCCATTTAGGGTTTCACTTAGCAGAGCTTTGCTCTAAAGGGGTCTAAAGAGGACTAAGGAGAACCCTATTAGTGTTCCATTAATAGAGCTCTGCTCTCTAAAAGATTTTCTCTAGATTTTCTTAATTCATTAATAGAGCTTTGCTCCTTTCAAATCATATAGAAGAACTCTTAAGAATTCTTCATTGATCTTGGAAGTTAAGGATGGCATTTTGTATTATTATCATTATTATTATTATTATTATTATTATTATTATTATTATTATATCATTTTTTCAGAGCAAAGCTCTCAATGTTCTTAGGGTATTTTCCTCAAATTCTCCTCATAACTGAGTTTGACAGGTGTCACTCCTGTCTGCAGAGCATTGTTCTCGAGGAGTTTTAACTCCCTGTGTCCCTCCTTCTTTTTTTTTTATCGCTAATCTTCCATTGATGTTTCCTTCAGGCATTATGGCTGTTCATCTATACAGTCTGCACGGATTCATCACCTACGAGGATATCCGTGTACATGGCCGTCAGCAAAACCAAGAGTTTACAGACGCTCAATGTGCGGAGGTCATGGGTCGTCTTAACGCAAGCGTTGGTTGGCTGCTTCCTCGTCGTTCAGCTCTCTTGAAAGTCGTGCTGGGAGCAATATGGAGAGAACTTCCGGGGTTTCACGAGGCCCCACCGCTCAATGCGCTGGATGATGCCTAAGACAAGGTGCATTCAGTGTACCTGTCGGGGCTGATCTCGAAGAAACGGCGGGATGGCCTCATCGACATTCTGCATCAAATTTTCCAGTAGATGACGATAATCGCTGCTTATCTAAGGCTGGGGGGCCTCGCCGAAGATCTTGACACACAGAAGCGCGAGAGGCTGCGCACGAGAATAATCAGAAAGGCCAGAAGAACTCTGGATGACCTTACTTTTGAATTCCTCAATCCGTGCCCTGGATCTGAGGTTATACCATTGTAATAATTTGAATAATGTTTCTCGTTTATTGCTTTCATGATTGTAAGAATTTTTGGCAATATGAATGGAAATTTTTTATTCTAGCTTGTCTTATTTCTCGTTTTGAGTCTTTTGCCTATGCATGAATGAGTGTGTCTCGAACGCTTGATTAAATGTAAATCGGATGTTCTTTCTGTCACTTTCTTCTTTCTTTTATTGTCAGCATGCTGTCTTAATAAACAGGGTCGACAGATAATAGAGTAAGCATCTTAGTTTCTCCAAGAAATAGCGATGGCTTAGGCCGCAGGTTCAGATCTGCCGCCTAAGACTTTTCAACTCTATGAGCCGTGATTGTTACGAAAGAGTGTGTTTGTAGTTAACCGCAATCAGAACGATGTCGCGTGTAGCTAGACCGAGGTGAGTACGGGTCGACCTCAGGGAAACGTTGAATATTTTACTCTTACTTTAGACGTGTTGAAAAAGAGAGGAGGGATAAAGAATTTTGAAGAATGGTTTCTAGATCTACTTTAAGCAAGAATGCAAAAATATAGATCTAGATTATTTTAGGGATGTAGTTAATATAATAAGGGGCTTGTAGGGTTTGTTAGGATTTAGTAGTCATGGACGATTAATTAAAAGTTACCCTTTTTATCCTTTAATAGATTTAAAACTAGAACGACGGTGATGCGTGTAGATTAGGGTTTCTGGAGGGAAAAGGAATCCCACTCTTAACCCTTATCTCGACACGGAACTCTATTCATATCTAGCCTTTACCAAAACAATCATTAATCTAACCTCTAATCGCGGTCCGAACTAACAAAGAATTGTTAGCGCCCGATTTGGATGTTAATGATTCTTTTGATAAAATTCATAAACTTTATAGGACTTAAAAAGGATTTAGGGATGTTCATCATCCATTATCCTACCATAATCCTACGAACCATAACAAGCGGAGAATTACTCGCGCATGTTGGGAGAAAAAGAGATGGAGAGAAAATGCATAATTAAACTACGAAGAAATAGAATAAGAAAAAGAACTACCTTTATTAATCAACAATATTCATTACACTTTGATCCTTAGAAAATGATTACAAAGACTAGCTTGCTTCTCGATCTCTTCCAAGGAGGTAGACGAACAGTTGATGATCAGCCTGGATGCGTGAGCCGTCTTGGACTTCGTGATCGCGTCGACTTGATGATTTTTCCAAGAAGCTCTCGGTCTTTATTTATAGTCCCAAAGACAGAAAGTTAGATGCCTAAATTGGGGAATGGTAGTGAGAATCCAGCTCAAAAATTTCCAGCCCTTAACTCCACTTTAACGCGGCGGATCCGCGACATCAAGGGTCTCGGGCCGCGGATCCGCGGCCTGATGATCAGATCCATTGATCAATTTTTTATGGGAATGCTCCTTGTGACATGTGGCGATCCTTGGAACCTTCAGAATTTGGAAATCATTTCTTTTCTTCTGCCAGAATTGATTTCTTCATTTTGATTTCTTAATTAGGCAGGTTTTCTTTAACAACTTGATTTCCTTGATTTTAGACCTGAAAATTCTGCACAATAACTTAACAAATAATATTTAGTAGACTTTGTTCTACTAGGATTTGGTCAATGATATTATTTGCATACATTTTCCTATCAAAAGCTAATTATAATATATCAACACATGGAAAATAGTATTTTTACACATAAACCCTCATATGTATGATATATTATAATAAAGACCTTTTTAATATAGAAATAGTTGGAAAAATGTAATAACCTATGTGCAGTTTTATCAACTGAACAAATACCCCCAAACTTATCTTTGATCGTCCCGAGCAAACTAGTTTATTCAAGAGAAGGAGAAAAAAGGAAAGGAGAAAACTAAGCACACTTTCGTAGGCAAACACGATCGCACTGAGCACGTGCAACAAGCCGTTAAACCTCTAGGTGTCCCTAGTAGGAGGAGTGTTGTCTCCTGAGGGTTTTCAGCGGATTACACCCACAAAATCCTATAACAAAAGAGAGATGGTGAAATTTACATATAAAGATAAGAACCATAAAAGAAAGACTTTGAAAATAAGAGTTTCCAACTACACTAGCTTTTCAGTTGTCATGAGCCCTATCTTAATAGTCATGAAAAGATGTTAGAAATCACATTATCCCTCAATAAAACATCGTCTTTATTCTTCGTTCCTACCTTTCGTCCAAACATTGATCATATACCCCTACGTGTGTGTAAAGGACATCCCTACACTCGGAGAATTCAATTCAAGCTAACATACTCTTGTCCATCTACTTCAGTACTTTTTAATTTGATGAATATTTAGATTTGCTCACACATTTTCATGCGACCGTTAATACTTCTTGAGGTACTAACCGACCGATTACTCATGTGCTTGCTGATTAGGTGATAATATTTTCCTCGTCTTGCACCACCTAAGGCTTCGCAGTGACTCCCAGACCAGTTGGCCTTAGGGTACTAGGTGATGAAGCACCCTTGCTATATTTTTTATTGCTGCCTTGGCGATAACAAAACCAGTGTTCATTTTTCTTTTCACCATTTTTATATTTTTCTTCATTTATTATTTCCTTCATACTTTGGCTTTTAGACAAGAGCATTTCAAGGTATCCTCTACTATCCCGAGTTTCAAGACGTGTGTAAGTGCATATAGTAGGGTATCAACATTCAAATGTTTGGCTTCCAGAATAGAAATTATTTTTCAGACTTATGTTTATCCTCAGATTAGTGACTTCCTTCATCTTACTAATCCTTGGGACAACAGCTCATAACTAATTATTACTAGTTCGTTTAAGAAAACTTCTAATTTTCTTGGTTTTCTTAAACTATTCCAATCTTTTGGATGTAATTTTTCACACTCTACTCTTTTGTTATAAATTTTTTTTAATGCCCAGTGTCAAAGATAATTCAGTGAAAAGTACCCCCAAACTTATTCTTTTGCACGCACAGATATTCAATTAAATCCATTTTTACTCACCTCCATTCTTAAAATGAGAAAATGTTATCAAAACATGGAGGTGAGGCGGAGGAAATTCAGTTTTGATAAAGCGGCTCCTGTAAAAACAGGAGCTCCTCCGCTGGGTCAGCAGAAAAATACGGTTTTAATCTATGCCCATTCACTTTAAAAATTGAACCGTTTTCAAGTTTTCAACTTCAACTGCCCCGTGCGGGTGTACATACCGCACCACAAAAGGTCCTTTCCAACGAGATTTAAGCTTACCTGGATGAAGATGGAGACGAGAATCGTAAAGAAGGACTTGTTGCCCCGATGTGAAGGTTTTTCTAAATAGATTTTTATCGTGGAACAATTTAGTCCTGTTCTTTACTATCACCGCATGATCGTAAGCTTCATCACGGAGTTCGCTTAGCTCATTCAATTGCAGCTTCCGATAGCTTCCTGCATGATCAAGATCAAAATTAAGCTCTTTAATAGCCCACATTGCTTTATGTTCGATCTCGACAGGAAGGTGGCATGCCTTCCCAAACACAAGGCGGTATGGAGACATACCAAGATCGGTCTTATAAGCGGTGCGGAATGCCCAAAGAGCATCCGTCAATTTGGTTGACCAATCTTTACGGTTTTTCGAAACCGTCTTCTCCAATATCTGTTTGACCTGCCTATTTGAGATCTCCGCCTGCCCGCTTGTTTGGGGATGATAGGGTGTAGAAAGCTTGTGAGTGATTGAATATTTCCGCATCAAGGCCTCGAAAGACCGATTGCAGAAATATGTCCCGTTGTCGCTAATTATAGCGCGAGGGTGTCCGAATCGCGAAAAGATATTTTCTTTAAGGAACTTAATGACAACTTTGTTGTCATTAGTGCGACACGGTATAACTTCCACCCATTTCGAAACATAATCAACCGCTAACAAGATATATAGATTCCCAAAGGAGTTAGGAAAAGGGCCCATAAAATCCATACCCCAAACATCGAATATTTCCACAACCAATATAGGTTGGAGTGGCATCTCATTCCTTCATGAAATCCGACCCAAATGCTGACATCGCGGACAAGTTTTGCAATGTTCAAATGCATCTTTAAATAATGTTGGCCAATAAAAGCCACATTGCAAAACTTTCTCCGCCGTTTTGCGAGGACCAAAATGACCGCCGCATGCCTGATCATGACAAAATGATAACACGCTCTTGAATTCATCGTTAGGGACACACCTGCAAATGATTTGATCGGAACAATACTTGAATAGATAAGGTTCATCCCAGTAAAAATATTTTACTTGGGATAGAAATCGAAGTTTGTCTTGTTTCGACCAATCATTAGGAATAAGTCCCGTTGCAAGATAGTTCACGATATCCACGAACCAAGGTTCGTAGGATACAGTCAAGAGCTGTTTGTCAGGAAATGAGTCATTTATCGGCACGGTCAAAGTTGGTGAAGAAGTGATGCGTGAAAGATGGTTGGCTACAACGTTTTCATGTCCACTCTTGTCTCGAATGACAAGATCAAATTCTTGTAATAATAGGATCCAACGTATTAGCCTGGCCTTTGCATCCTTCTTCGATAAAAGATGTCGTAGGGCGGAGTGATCTGTGTAAACCACAATAGGCGAGCCAATCAAGTAGGGCCTGAATTTCTCTAATGCAAATACAACTGCCAAGAGCTCTTTCTCGGTAGTTGTGTAATTTATTTGTGCATCATTCAAGGTCCTACTTGCATAGTAAATTACATGTGGCATCTTATCAATATGCTGTCCTAAGACAACACCAATAGCAAAATCTGATGCGTCACACATAAGCTCGAACGGGTGGTTCCAATCCGGAGATGATAGAACAGGGGCTATAGTGAGTGATTCTTTAAGCGATTCAAAAGCAGCCTCACAATCCGAATCGAAGTGAAAAGTAGTGTCCTTGGCCAATAGAAGGGTTAAGGGTCTAGCAATTTTGCTAAAGTCCTTAATAAATCTTCTATAAAATCCTGCATGGCCACGGAAGGATCGTATATCTTTGACGCAGTTGGGACGAGGGAGGTTATGAATGACATCTATTTTAGCTCTGTCAACCTCAATGCCTTTTCGTGAAATTTTATGTCCAAGTATAATACCTTCTTGGACCATAAAATGGCATTTTCCCAATTCAAAGTCAAGTTCTTATCCTTACAGCGGGTAAGAACCGCGTCAAGATTACGAAAACAGTCCTCAAAGGAGTCCCCAAAATGGAGAAATCGTCCATAAAAATTTCTATAAAATTTTATGGACATATCTGAAAATATCCCCATCATGCACCGCTGAAATGTAGCGGGGGCGTTGCATAACCCAAAGGGCATGCGTCTATAAGCAAAAGTTCCGAAAGGACAAGTAAAAGTGGTTTTATCTTGATCCTTTTCGGCGATGGGGACCTGGTTATAGCCAGAATATCCGTCCAAGAAACAGTAGTATTCGTGTCCCGCTAATCGTTCCAACATCTGGTCAATGAAAGGTAGAGGGAAGTGATCTTTACTCGTCGCGGCATTGAGTTTCCTGTAATCAATACATACACGCCATCCAGTTTGGGTGCGTATTTGGATTAACTCATTAGCCTCATTATTGATGACCGTGATGCCGGACTTTTTAGGGACCACATGAATTGGACTTACCCATTGGCTATCAGATATGGGGTAAATTATTCCACTATCAAGGCACTTGACGATTTCTTTCTTTACCGCCTCCTTCATAACGGGATTTAACCGTCTTTGTGGGTCTCTGGTTGGTTTGGCTTCATCCATCAGATGTATGTTATGTTCAACAATTAAGGGACTAATCCCTTTGATGTCGACCATCGTCCAACCAATGCTTGCCGATTCGATCTCAACACTGCCAAAAGTGCATTCTCTTGCTCTAAGGCTAGAGAAGCGGATATAATCACTGGCAAAGTCTCATTCTCTCCTAAATATGCATATTTAAGATGAGAAGGTAGCGGTTTGAGATCAAGAATTGGCGGAGAGACAATAGAAGGTGGGGTAACGGAATGATATTCGGACTCCTTAAGAGGTTCAAAACTTGCATAAGATATTGACTCGGAAAGTGCTGCTGACTTTTGCAACGAGTCAACGGGTTTAATCTCAAGGTCGGACTCATTGAACATATCCTCACTGTGAAGTGGTGCAAGATCAAACAATGCCTCATTAGTATTGTCGGGAACATCAAAGAAAAGTTCCTCATCCATGCAGCTTGGAAGCTATCTCGTGGATGGAACAAACATCCAGCAAATGAGCAGAAGGTTCTGATGGCTGACTTCCTAGCTTGTAAATATTAAGCTCAATTATCATTTTCCCGAAGGATAAGTTCATAGAACCGTTACAACAATTAATTACAGCGTTAGAAGTTGCTAGGAAGGGTCAACCAAGTATCACCGGGATTTGATTGCGTGGGTTTGCCACAGGTTGTGTATCTAAAACAACAAAGTCCACGGGAAATATGAATTCCCCGACTTTAATTAACACATCCTCTAGTTCGCCCTGAGGTTTGGTGATAGATCGGTCTGCCATCTGGAGAGTACAATGGGCGGGTTTTAACTCTCCAATTCCTAGCTGCTCGTATACTGAATAAGGAAGAAAGTTAACGCTAGCGCCTAGATCGAGTAAAGCACGATTAATATTTTTACCCCAATAGAAATAGAGATTGTAGGACAGCCAGGGTCCTTACGCTTCTTTGGTATTTGTTGGGTAAAAGCGGTGCTAACATTACTCGTCATGAAAACCTTCTTAGGCACTTGATTTTTTCTCTTTCTAGTGCACAAGTCTCTAAGGATTCTTGCATAAGATGGGACTTGTTGAATAGAATCTAGGAGGGGAATATTCACGCTAACTTGCTTAAACATTTCCACAATCTTCTCCATTTGCGGGTTAGGTCTGTTGGCCCTTAATCTGTTTGAAAATGGAGCTCGATCAATAAATTTTGGGTCCAACGTTTGTGGAGAAGACTGTGGGGACGGATTCGATCCCAAAATTGGAGTGGGAATCGACTTAGATAGATTTGGCGAAATGTTCGAGCCTTGGGGAAAACGGAGAATAGGCTCGGATGAAGGTGGGAGACTAGACGAATTAGGGGAAGAAGAAGAAGAAGCCGAGGTATCAAATGTGTCACTAACATCAAATTGCTCACCCACTCGGTTATTCAGCACTCTCCCTGATCTCAACGTAGTAATGACATTCACATTATGATTTTGTGAATGGCCAGGATTCGGTAGGGGTTGAGATGGGAGTTTCCCTTTTTCTCTCGCACTCATTGCGGCGTTTAACTATGCGATTTGGTTTTCTATTGATTTAATACTCTCACCATAGGAGGCGGAGTTTTTCATTATGGTATCAATAGAAGACTTCATCTCAGCCGACAATTGCATGGAATGTTTCATGAACATATCCAAAGTTTGTGCAAGTGAAGAGTTGTCAGTACCGGCCACTTGTGGTGTAGAAGTGTTGGCCGGATTTTGGAAATTCTGTGATTGAAAGGGGGGCTGATTCTGTGGTTGTGGTTGCTGTGGAGGAGGTCTTTGATAATTGCTTTGTTGGTTTTGACTCCAAGCAAAGTTAGGATGATTCCTCCATCCTTGATTGTACGTGGAAGAATAAGGGTTGTTTCTAGGTCGCTGCTGAAAAGCAGCATTAGCTTGAAACGATGCATTCATAGGACATTCTTCCGTTAAGTGTGAAGGATCCGAACAGCAACCACAGACGGTCTTAGGAAGCGTGACCTGATTTAGGGAGAATGATGAGAATTTGTTCTCAATAGCATCGAGTTTCTTCTGTATCGCTGCCATTTCGGCTTTTACTGCGATAGAAACATCGAGCTGGTGAATACTTCCCTTAGAAGAAGGTGGTCTTACGCTTTTCCACTGCAAAGTGTGTTCAGTGAGGTCTTCCAGATACTTCCAAGCTTCACCGTCATCTTTAGACATGAAATTGCATTGACACATTGTTTCAAGCATCTGCTTTGTCGCTGGATTAATGCCCTCATATATAATCCGACATAAATCCCATCTATTAATTCCATGATGAGGACATTGGACAAGCAGATCCTTGAAACGTTCAAAGCACTTCCAAAATGGTTCATTGGGAAGCTGGGTGAACTGGTTGATCTCGCTTCTAACACGGGAAGTCTTATGGTTTGGGTAAAACTTCTTAAGAAATCCTATGAAGAATTCATCCCAATTAGTGATAGAGTGTGCGGCAGTATTGTAAAGCCATTTTTCTTTCAAGCCGCACAGAGTGAATGGGAGAAGACGCAAGCGCATAGCATCGACAGTCAACTGTGAAGTACCTATCATTGCGCATACGTTCTCGAATTTGGTGATGAAAACGTACGCGTCTTCCGACTCAAGCCCGTGAAATTTGGGCAGCAGATTGATGCAGTGGGGTTTAATTTCGAAATTATCCCCGTTAGGTGGTGGAAGAGATAGACAAGTGGGAAGAGGACCACAGATAGGATAGCATCTCTCTTGGAGAGAGATGCGCGGTGGATTCTGCGCACCTACGGGCGGTGGCGGCATGGTGTTATAATCTGATGGAGTACCGTCCATCTCGGTCGTGGTGTGTGGTGGGGGAAAAGAAGATGAATAAGTACCGACTTTGGCGTCGATAGCAGGAACGCGGACAAGACAGGCACTAGGATCCCGTGTCCAGCCGAGCATGCACTAAGCGGGTTTAGTGCAAGTGGCAGCGTGTGTGTGATTTAAAATTGGCTTGTTTTGAAAAAGTGGGACTCAAGACAAATCACCCTAAGATGCACAAGTAACCCTAGAACTAAGGTCACCTTGGTCCAGTCTCTAGACCGCTCCTAGACTTCCAAAGGACAAGCCACATGATCAATCCTCTACCGCCTCCGTACTACCCTTGTAGCCAGGTAAGTGCCAGGTGAGTGGGAGGCTCCACACTACGAAAGTAGTGGTCCTAATTAAGTAACCACTCGCCTTGGACGCACTTGCCTAGGCACTACAAAAGTAATGCGGATAAGCGATAGATTACCCACGACCTTCCTCTGTCCTTAATGAGCGCGACAGTCCTTAGAGTCTGGTCTAGATATTTTTTATATTATTGTAGGGTTGATGCAGATGCTCGGTTTGTGATTTGTGGGGCTTAGGAAGGGTGATGAAATCCCCACCTAATCTTGATTTGGTCTTTGCCCCTTAAAGTCCGTATTAAAATATGAAAAACAAAACCAATCACAAAACTTTTGCAAAAAGATTTTTGAGCGGCGCTATTTTTGCAAAGAATCCTGCAGAAAATAGATTTTATTGGATTTTAGAGGAGAGAGAAAGAGTTAAGAAAGATACCAGAGAAGTGTGAAACTCTAGATCTCCTGTTTCCTCAAGTCCGTGACTCCAGATCTCCTTGCAATAATTCACGCACAAATTGTTAAATATGAAATTTGCAGTTTTGTTTTAATAATGATATGAATTGTCTAAGAATTCAACACAAATAATAAGAATAAAAATTACGCACGTATCCCCGGCAACGGCGCCATTTGATTGTTACGAAAGAGTGTGTTTGTAGTTAACCACAATCAGAAACGGTGTCGCGCGTAGCTAGACCGAGGTGAGTACGGGTCGTCCTCAGGAAAACGTTGAATATTTTACTCTTACTTTAGATGTATTGAAAAAGAGAGGAGGGATAAAGAATTTTGAAGAATGGTTTCTAGATCTACTTTAAGCAAGAATGCAAAAATATAGATCTAGATTATTTTAGGGATGTAGTTAATATAATAAGGGGGCTTGTAGGGTTCGTTAGGATTTAGTAGTCATGGACGATTAATTAAAAGTTACCCATTTTATCCTTTAATAGATTTAAAACTAGAACGACGGTGATACGTGTAGATTAGGGTTTCTGGAGGGAAAAGGAATCCCACTCTTAACCCTTATCTCGACACGGAACTCCGTTCATATCTAGCCTTTACCAAAACAATCATTAATCTAAGCTCTAATCGCGGTCGGAACTAACAAAGAATTGTTAGCGCGCCCGATTAGGATGTTAATGATTCTTTTGATAAAGTTCATAAAGTTTATAGGACTTAAAAAGGGTTTAGGGATGTTCATCATCCATTAGCCTACCCTAATCCTACGAACCCTAACAAGCGGAGAATTACTCGCACATGTTGGGAGATAAAGAGATGAGAGAAAATGCATAATTAAACTACGAAGAAATAGAATAAGAAAAAGAACTACCTTTATTAATTAACAATATTCATTACACTTTGATCATTAGAAAATGATTACAAAGACAAGCTTGCTTCTCGATCTCTTCCAAGGAGGTAGACGAACAGTTGATGATCAGCCTGGATGCGTGAGCCGTCTTGGACTTCATGATCGCGTCGACTTGATGATTTTTCCAAGAGGCTCTCGGTCTTTATTTATAGCCCCAAAGCCAGAAAGTTAGATGCCTAACTTGGGGAATGGTAGTTAGAATCTAGCTCAAAAATTTCCAGCCCTTAACTCAACTTTAACCCGGCGGATCCGCGGCATCAAGGGTCTCGGGCCGCGGATCCGCGGCCTGATGATCAGATCCATTGATCAATTTTTTATGGGAATGCTCCTTGTGACATGTGGCGATCCTTGGAACCTTCAGAATTTGGAAATCTTTTCTTTTCTTCTGCCAGAATTGATTTCTTCATTTTGATTTCTTAATTAGGCAGGTTTTCTTTAACAACTTGATTTCCTTGATTTTAGACCTGAAAATTCTGCACAATAACTTAATAAATAATATTTAGTAGACTTTGTTCTACTAGGATTTGGTCAATGATATTATTTGCATACATTTTCCTATCAAAAGCTAATTATAATATATCAACACATGGAAAATAGTATTTTTACACATAAACCCTCATATGTATGATATATTATAATAAAGACCTTTTTAATATAGAAATAATAGGAAAAATGTAATAACCAATGTGCAGTTTTATCAACTGAACAAGCCGTGAGGGTCTCATAGAGATTTTTCTCCCTACGGATCGAGAGGATCTCGTAGGTGGATTTTCTCCTTAGGAATCGTGAGGATTCCTAAGTGCGTTTTCTCTTATAAGTCGTAAGGATCCTATAAGAGAATTTTCCCTCTTACGAGTCGAGATGACCCGTAAGAGGTTGTTTCCCTCCTTGTCGAGATTCGACTTTGGAGAGTGAGACCCGTGAATAGTATGCAAGAGATCGTTTTAAACCGACTTGCAGGGTCCCAGTGCTCAGGAAACAAGTTTTTTAATCCTTGCTGCCTAAGGCTTTATCTTGTAAGTTGAAACGAATCGGGAAGTTCTCGCGGAGACACTGGTTTCTCTGCGGGCCGACGCGAATCAGGAGGCTCTCATCAAGGACGCTAGTTTCCCTGAGTTGAGGAGTTTGCCAAGGACACTGGTTTCCCTGGGGTTGAAACGAGTCGAGGTGTTCCTGCAAAGACACTAGTTTCTCTGCGGGTCGACGCGAATCAGGATTTTCTCGTCAAGGACACTGGTTTCCCTGAGTCGAAGGATTTTGCCGAAGATACTGGTTTCTTCGGGGTTGAAACGAATCGGAGTATTCCTGCGGAGACACTGGTTTCTCTGAGGGTTGACACGAATCAGGAGGCTCTTATCAAGGACGCTAGTTTCCCTGAATTGAGGTATTTGCTAGGGACACTGGTTTCCCTGGGGTTGAAACGAATCGATGTATTCCTGCAAAGACGCTAGTTTCTCTGCGGGTCAACGCGAATCAGGATGTTCTCGTCAAGGACACTGGTTTCCCTGAGTCGAATGATTTGGCCGAAGACACTGGTTTCTTCGGGGTTGAAACGAATCGGAGTATTCCTGCGGAGACAGTGGTTTCTTTGCGGGCCGACGCGAATCAGGAGGCTCTCATCAAGGACGCTAGTTTCCCTGAATTGAGGTATTTGCCAGGGACACTGGTTTCCCTGGGGTTGAAACGAATCGATGTGTTCCTGCAAAGACGCTAGTTTCTCTGCGGGTCGACGCGAATCAGGATTTTCTCGTCAAGGACGTTGGTTTCCCTGAGTCGAAGGATTTTGCCGAAGACACTGGTTTCTTCGGGGTTGAAACGAATCGGAGTATTCCTGCGGAGAAACTGGTTTCTCTGAGGGCCGACGCGGATCTGGAGGCTCTCATCAAGGACGCTAGTTTCCCTGAATTGAGGTATTTGCCAGGGACACTGGTTTTCTTGGGGTTGAAACGAATCGATGTATTCCTGCAAAGACGCTAGTTTCTCTGCGGGTCGACGCGAATCAGGATGTTCTCGTCAAGGACACTGGTTTCCCTGAGTCGATTGATTTGGCCGAAGACACTGGTTTTTTCGGGGTTGAAACGAATCGGAGTATTCCTGCGGAGACAGTGGTTTCTCTGCGGGCCGACACGAATCAGGAGGCTCTCATCAAGGACGCTAGTTTCCCTGAATTGAGGTATTTGCCGGGGACACTGGTTTCCCTGGGGTTGAAACGAATCGATGTGTTCCTGCAAAGACGCTAGTTTCTCTGCGGGTCGACGCGAATCAGGATTTTCTCGTCAAGGACGCTGGTTTCCCTGAGTCGAAGGATTTTGCCGAAGACACTGGTTTCTTCGGGGTTGAAACGAATCGGAGTATTCCTGCGGAGAAACTGGTTTCTCTGAGGGCCGACGTGAATCTGGAGGCTCTCATCAAGGACGCTAGTTTCCCTGAATTGAGGTATTTGCCAGGGACACTGGTTTTCCTGGGGTTGAAACGAATCGATGTATTCCTGCAAAGACGCTAGTTTCTTTGCGGGTCGACGCGAATCAGGATGTTCTCGTCAAGGACACTGTTTCCCTGAGTCGAAGGATTTGGCCGAAGACACTGGTTTCTTCGGGGTTGAAACGAATCGGAGTATTCCTGCGGAGACACTGGTTTCTCTGTGGGCCGACGCGAATCAGGAGGCTCTCATCAAGGACGCTAGTTTCCCTGATTTGAGGTATTTTCCAGGGACACTGGTTTCCCTGGGGTTGAAACGAATCGATGTATTCCTGCAAAGACGCTAGTTTCTCTGCGGGTCGACACGAATCAGGATTTTCTCGTCAAGGGCGCTGGTTTCCCTGAGTCGAAGGATTTTGCCGAAGACACTGGTTTCTTCGGGGTTGAAACGAATCGGAGTATTCCTGCAGAGACACTGGTTTCTCTGAGGGCCGACGCGAATTAGGAGGCTCTCATTAAGGACGCTAGTTTTCCTGAATTGAGGTATTTGCCAGGGACACTGGTTTCCCTGGGGATTGAACTGATCTGTGGCGGTCTTTCGGGTTCCATATGAGTTACCGTCAAAACCGTAAAGCTAGGAATTTGATCTTCGCTTCGTTCACTGGCACTGCGTCTATTGCATCAAGTCGAATGTCGCGGTTGTCTCTAGGCTATTGGTGAACCGTCGAGATTTGGCTTTGCTTTCTGGCGGAGCCTGTTGGGAAGGTATGGTTCCGTCTTTGTTTGTGCCCTTGGATTGTATACAGGGATCGATGTGATCTCAACTATAGGGAAAAAGTTTCATTCATTTTTATTGTTTTATTTCCGCGATGCTCTATCATTTCAGCTTTTGATCGCGAAAGTCGCAACTGCCCAATCATTTCGGCTATTTTTCGCGGTGCCCAATCATTTCGGCTATTTATTTTATTTTTACTCGTTGCTTTTTATTGCGAGTTGCCCAATCATTTCGGCTATTTTATATGCATACGTTTTTACTTGCTGCTTTTTATTGCAAGCTGCCCCATCATTTCGGCTATCTTGTATGCATGTGCGGCTTGCTGGCTTTTCGCCGTAAGCCTGGAATTAAACACCGGTTTCGGCATTAGTACCGCTACAACTGGGATATTGCCAGGAGCGAATCATCATTTGCCTCTGTTGATGTCGAACAAAGGTGGCTTAGCAAACAGGGTTAAGGTCCTGTCGGCTAAGACTTTTGACTTCATAAGCCGTAAGGGTCTCACAAAGGTATTTCTCCCTACAAGTCGTGAGGATCTTGTAGGTGTATTTTCTCCTTAGGAATCGTAAGGATTGCTACGTGTATGTTCCTCTGTAATTCGTAAGGATCCTACAAGAGGTTTTTCTCCTTGTAAATCGAGAGAACTTACAAGGGTCATGCGAACATATCCCCAGTCACGGATGGGACTTGGTTAGGGAAATGTTTATTCGTGCCCGTGGATTGTATACAAGGGTCAGTATTGAGCCACTTGTAGGGCTATATCGAAGGTTGTGGGGGTTTCTCAAGCATAGGTTTAGGTCTCTGTAATTTAAGACTTTCAAATCTTACGAGCCGTGAGGTTCCCATAAGAGAGTTCTCCTTACGAGTCATGAGGATCTCGCAAGTGTATTTTCTCCTTAGGAATCGTGGGGATCCCTAAGTGTGTTGCTCCCTTGTGAGTCGTAAGGATCTCACACGGGTGGTTCCTCTTTACAAGGTCGAGAGGACCCTGTAAGTGTCCTTTAACGAGATTGCGCCCTTTCAGGTTTTCACAAACACTCACCGGTAGCCCTGCTGTTTTTACTCACGGAGCCCTTTCGGGTTTTCATCCGTTCCCATTTTGCTTATGGACATACCGTTTATTTTATTCTTTTTATTCTCTCTTTTTTTTACGAGGTCGTTCCCTTTCGGGTTTTCACGAACACTCGCCAGTAGCTCTGCTGTTTTTACTCACGGAGCCCTTTCGGGTTTTCATCCGTGCCCATTTTGCTTATGGACATACTGTTTATTATATATATATATATATTTTTTTTTATTCATCTCGTCAGCCTAAGGATGCTGCGGTAGTAGTTTAAAGACGTTTCGGTCCGTCATTAGTTTAAGGACGTTTCGGTCCGTCATTAGTTTAAGGACGTTTTGGTCCGCTCAGGAGAAGGCCGGCTACAGCTTATAAAGTTTGAGCTTAGGAATATAGCGAGCGGATATAGTCGTCGTTATCTATCATTGACCTAGGCTATGGCTTATTAAGCATAGTATTTCTTTAGGAAGCGGCCGTTTGTTGGCCTGAAAGGCCTTTCACCGTGCATATCCATGAGTAGATAGGCTCCACCCTGGTAGATCTTGTCTATGATGTACGAGCCTTCATAGTTTGGCTCGAATTTTCCCCGCTTGGCGCGATTGGGGATCATAGGCCTTTTGACCACTAGCACGAGTTCACCTTGGCGGAATGTCCTCGGCCGGGTCAATCTTTCATATGAGCGCGTCATCTTTGCTTTATAAGCTTCTAGATTTTGTTGCGCTATGAGCCGGTTTTCATCAAGGGCATCAAGCTCCTCAAGCCGAAGGTGAGCATTTTCTTCGTCCGTCAGCTCATAGTGGACTGTCACTCGTAGAGAGGGTAACTCTATCTCGAGGAGGAGTGCTGCTTCTGTACCGAATACCAACTCGTACGGCGTTGTGTTCGTGGCTGTCTTGAATGTAGTTCGATACGCCCAGAGAGCTTCTTGCAGTCTCTCGTGCCAGTCCTTCTTATTTTGGGACACCGTCTTCTTCATGATCTTTGTCAAGGTCTTGTTGAAGGCCTCAGCTAGACCGTTAGCTCGCGGATTATAAACCGAGGAATATCTCCAGTCTATATTGTGTTGTTGCGCGAAGCGACTGATCTTGTGGCTTCTGTAAGCTGGCCCGTTATCGTAGATGATCCGTTGCGGAGTTCCAAACCGATATATGATGTGCGTCTTGAAGAAATGGATGATATTCTCCGTCTTCACTTCTCTCAACGATACTGCTTCTGCCCATTTGGAGAAGTAGTCAGTCGTCGCCAGGATGAAACGATGTCCCCTGGACGATGCTGGTTCGATGGGGCCGACTATGTCAGTTCCCCACATCTCGAACGGACAGCTAGCCACCGTCGGATGGAGTGGATTTGGATGCTGATGGATAAAGTCCCCATGGATTTGGCACGAGTGGCATTGCTTCGCATATTCGAGGCAGTCATGAATCATCGTGGGCCAGTAGTAACTCATCCGTTTAATCTTCAACTTCATCTTTGGTCCTGCTTGGTGAGAATCGCAGAGTCCGTCGTGAACTTCCTGAACGACTCTTTTTGCCTCTTCAGGTCCCAGACATCTCAACCACAGAGAATCAAATGACCTCTTGTACAGAGTATCATTGACGAAGGCGAAAGACAGAGCTCGTTTCATAAGCTGATGTCTTGAGGACGCATCTTCGGGCGTTCGACGGTATTTGAAGTAGTCTATAAAGAATTCTCTCCAATCCTCAGCCTTTTCCCGGTCTTTTATTTGCAGGGTCGTCTGCTCAGTCGCTCCCTTTTCTTCGGATGATTTCGGAGATATTTCTGTTGGGGCAAGCACCCGACGGCTTTGTACCACGATTCTGACGTCATCGAGGTTCTCGTCAGCCAGTTCTTTAGCGAGCTTGGCCAACGCGTCCGCTTTGCTGTTTTCCACGTGCGGTATGTTTTCCAAAGTGTAGGAGGGAATTTGGGTCAACAATTGTTGCACATTTTCGCCATACTTCACCAGCTCTGGTTTGCACGTTTGGTAGTCACCGTTTACTTGACTAACGACCAACTGGGAGTCCCCGTATATGATGAGGTTTTCAATTCCCATGTCAATGGTGATCTTGAGGCCTGCTATTAAAGCTTCGTATTCGGCTTCATTGTTTGTCCTCGGCTCTGTTAAGGAGAAAGCAAAGCACATTATCCCCCATTGTGGAGTTACAAAGATGGGGCCCACCCCCGATTTGATTATAGGTGTGTTTTGTTTGCGCTTCTTCATGGAAGACGCTTCATCGAAATAAAGCTCCCATCGGGTATCATGACCGTCGATCGCGTCAAACGCATGTTTTTCTGGCAGATCGCAATTCAGAGGAGAATCGGCAGGTATCGGATGTTCAGCGAGGAAGTCGGCAATGGCGTGGCCTTTCACTGCCTTGAGAGGCTGATAGGTTATCGAGAACTCCATCAAGAGTAGGGCCCATTTAGCGAGTCGCCCCGTCAATATGGCCTTCGACATCAAATATTTAAGAGGGTCCACCTTCGAAATGAGACGGACTTCATGTGCCAACGCATAGTGTCTGAGCTTTGTTATCGCAAAGATCAACGCCAGGCAGTGTTTTTCAATAGGGGAATAGTTGCTTTCTTCCCCCAGTAGAACTCGAATCAAATAATATAGTGCTCTTTCTTTCTCTTGCGCCCATAATGCGCCTAAGGAACCTTCGAGGGCGGTTGTATAAAGAACGAGGGGCTTTCCCTTGACCAGAGCAGCCAATACTGGCGGGTTCTGCAGGTATTGCTTGATCTCGTCTAGTGCGCTTTGGCATTTTTGGTCCCAGACGAACGGGGTTCCCTTCTTCATCAGGTGGCTGTAAGGACGACACTTGTCACGCCCCGCTTCCCGGTGTACTGCGAAGGGGACGCGACGAGGCCGC
The DNA here is from genome assembly GCA_030015575.1 of Agapanthus africanus. Taxonomy (NCBI): domain Eukaryota; kingdom Viridiplantae; phylum Streptophyta; class Magnoliopsida; order Asparagales; family Amaryllidaceae; genus Agapanthus; species Agapanthus africanus. Next base: position 533,727,758 of record JASDDO010000022.1, on the reverse strand, counting down.
TACGTATATACTCAGAAGTACATACGCTAAGCGTATCTAAGCAATATAAAAGTAAATATACAAGAGACAAGATATAATAAAAACATCAACTTTTATTTATTAACATTCTTTTGTACAATGCATGAAAAGGAAATACAACTGAAATAAAACAATGCCTAAACAATGGCATAACAGGAAATGAAGAGTACTGAATGAAAAATGTACAATGAAACTAGAGCTCTAGTTCTTCAGCAAGCTGATCCAAGTCATCTGCAGATGGCTCGATCTCTGCCGGGTCCAAACCACCTGACGACATTCAAAGAAGAAAGAAATAGAATGTCGTCAGCGAACATGTCGCTCGGTAAGTCCCAAAGTTAAGGGAGAAATAGACAGAGAGTAGGAGAGAGAGAGAGAGTAGCTTTTAATATTGTATTATATTGTTATAATGTTGTATTAACACTGTTGTTTGTTGCTTGGTACAGAAGAATGCCAGTGTATACGAGAGGGGTCTCAGTATGCTAGAGACCAGGGCAAATGGAAGTACAAGGCTCCGTTATACAACCCGGAACAACAGCAATTGGATTCATGTTAGGTGTCTTAATCTTACCGTCTCGTGCCACCTTTAACACCTTCCGTACCAATCTACCCCTTAAACCCCATAGTGTTTTGATTGTATTGTTTGTCTTGTAAATTGTATTGGTTGTAAAATTGATTGACTGACCGAAACCGTGACATCAGTAAACGGATGTAACCGTAGAATCATGTAAATGGAATAACTGGAGAACCATGTAAATGGAAAGTATATCCATGGTTCGGTTCAGTCAAGTTGTATAGATTGATAATTGAATTCATGGATTCATGTTGAATTGTAATATTGAAGATTGTAGATTGTACTTGAATCATACTCAAGTCAAATATAATCAGACTCGAACCCGAGTCAGACAATTATAAATGTAAATCGAAGTCTTGATTAATTCTTACCTATAATTTGCTAGGGTCCTTAAGGAAATTTATAAAACTTGAGGGGGTTTTATGTAAAATTAAATTTGTATAGTTTTCAAAATACAACTCAAGTATTTAATTATCATCTTCATGTACATACAATAATTTAATGATCAAGATTAATATGTATACATGTTCGAATAGCATGAAATGAGTCAAGTATATTATTCGAGTAACTACCATAAACAATGCTGTAAAGAAATATTATGTACGACTAATTAATCAAGTCGAACGAATGCAGAACATAAACAAAAATATGGCTCTAAGTGTTTTGCATGCGTGAGTTCCAGTTTCACCTAAATACGACTACCGGTTTGAGAGATATATCTGTTTTCGTATCATTGCGCAAAGCAGATCAGAATCTGTTCAGCACCGTCACATATTTTTAAAACACAGTTTGAGTTAATTTCCATCAGGTTTCAGGTTACGAAGATTATTTAAAAATTATAGGTATTTTCAAGTACTTATCCAAAACACCAAGATTCATACTATTTGGATTTCTGAAGCTCTAGTTATGATCATTTTAATATCAGCGTTTAAAACAGAAATTCAGATTTCTGGACAGCAACTATATGTTATATTGCAAAGCCTATATCGGGGCGTTTCATGCATTTCTAAGTAATCAAGTATAAATAAAATTATAGTTCTATAAATTGTACATCTACACATCTAAATTTTGTCATGAACAAATATCGGGAGTTAGAGTTATGTCTAATTTAAAAACAGTGTGCGAATCAGGACAGATTCTGTCCAGATCCGTCACTTAATATTATAACGCAGTTTTCTTTATCTTAGATGGATTTTCAGTAAAACTATAAAACTAAGAAAATCTAGATCATTCGATGTAGATATCAAAAACACCTGAGTTTGCTCAATTTGGATACCGTTATACCAAGTTATGTGTCCTAGAAGTTGACCGATAACTGCAGTTTTCTATTTTACGATCAGTGAATAAAAATGATGTAATTCCTAAACCGTTATGCGGTTCGATCTAAAACTTTTACAGCGTGTACAAAATAATATATTCTATCATATGTAAATTTTCTGAAATTTTCAGAATTAAAAATTAATTTATAAAAATTATTTTAAAACTAAAGGTATTGATATGTCATATGTGAGAAATGAGAAACCATAGTATTTATTCGTAACTTCATTTTTTTTTTTACAAAATTTAAATAAAGTGATTTAAAATAAAACAACAAACATGCAATCCTAATTGGTCACTATGAAATCATAACATGTGAATTGAGAGTAATGAAAATAACTTTACAAACTATATATGTGTGTATGTTTATGTGTTCATTATTTATATATGTATCCATTTAATTAATTATTTAGGAACTATGATATGTCAAGGGAAGTTTTTCATGGCAATATAAAACAAGAGAAATATAAAGAGAAAAAGAAAGAGATGGAGGGAAGGAAAGAGAGAAGGGACTTACATACACAAGCCATGGAGGGAAGGAAAGAGAGAAGGGACTTACATACACAAGCCGGTATTGTCACCGGGCTTGTCTATCCGCCGATAGCCTCGCGTTACTAGCGAGACCTTCTTGAAGACTTCTTCATGTTCTTCTTCTTGGACTCTAGGTGAAGAGTGAGAGATAGAAAAATATGGGGAAGGAAAAGTTAGAGGAGGACAATAAAGATGGTGTAATGGTGAATTATGTATAATAATATATGCATTCAACATGAGAATTAAAAGAGAAATGAAAGGTCACCATTCATTTTGGAAATGAAAGGTCTCATTTGTAGGTTATGAGAAGAATAAAAAATGATAAAAAATAATTGCAAGAATGAGGATTTGAACATGTGACTTATGGTATAACAATGCAAAGACTTAACCAATGAGCTACAAGGTTGTTCATGCACATATTTAATTAGAATTAAATATATGATGTTGCTTAAAAAGAAAGTGGGCTTTTCAGATGGGCTGTAGAGAATAAGAATAATGGATTTGAGTTAAATATTTATGAAAGGAAAAATAAGAATAAGAAGTTAAAAACTTAAATATAAGAAAAAGAAATTGTACACAGAAAAATACATAATAGATTGAGGAATAAAATAATAATAAATTCAATAGAAAAAGGAAAATACCAAGTACAAATAAATACGGTATATTATTGAAGAGGGATAATACAAATGTATAAAAATTTTGGGGTCATTACAGCACTTGCCTGAAAGGTTGGCTATAAATCGCCGTATATACGCGAGCTTCCCTTGGAGAGACCGCAGTTGTTTGAGAGTCCTTGGCGGAGGCATTTCCATGATCACCTTGATCTTTGATGGATCTATCTCAATACCTCGGTGTCGGACGATGAATCCCAGGAATTTGCCCGAGGAAACTCCGAATGCACACTTGAGAGGGTTCATCTTCAAGTTGTATTGTCGAAGGCGTTGAAATACGGTCTTCAGATGCTTGAGATGTTCCTCGTATGATCTGCTTTTCACCACGAGGTCGTCGATATAGCACTCGACGATTACATGTATGAGGTCATCGAAGATCTTCGTCATGGCCCTATGATAAGTGGCACCGGCGTTCTTTAGACCGAAGGGCATCACCTTGTAGCAGAATATACCTAGCGGAATCCTGAAGGCGGTGTGCTTCTGGTCTTCGGGATGCATCTTTATCTGATTATACCCTGATGAGCCGTCCATGAAGGAGAAAACCTCATGAGTGGACGTATTATTTATCATCAGCTCGGTGACTGGCACTGGAAAATCGTCCTTCGGGCAGGCTTTGTTGAGATCCCGGAAGTCCACGCATATGCGCACCGTCCCATTTTTCTTCATCACCGGGACGATGTTGGCGATCCATTCAGGATATTGAACCTCCTGGATAAAGCCGGAGTCGATCAGCTTCTTGACCTCGGCGTTGATGCTCGTCTCAAGCTCGAGCTGCATTCTCCTCGGTGCTTGTTTGATTGGTTTAACGTTCGGGGATATCGCCAATTTATGCACAGCAATTTCTGGATCTAGTCCTGGCATTTCGGAATAGTTCCATGCGAAGCAATCTTTATGCTGCATAAGCAGGTCTTTTAACGCATCCACCTTTTCTTTAGATAGCATCTCGCTGACGAATGTCGGTCGCGGGTCGTTTGCCGTCCCCAACTCAATTTTCTTGAGGTTATCTGCGGTGGTATGTATTCCATCTTCAAGCTCTTTTGGCGCTGGTGGGAATTCTGAGATCACCTCATCGTTGCTGTTTTCAAAGCACCAGGGAAGGTCATCCATATTCTCGGGCTCTTCCTTTGATATCGTTATCATGTGACAAGTAGGAATTCGTTTCTAAGACCAATGTGGAACTGGTTCTGCTCTCGTGGCTTTGGGTTCGTGCTTCTGCGGCGACGTTACCCTCCAGTTGTCAGACAGAGCGAACTTGCCAAGCTGATACTGATCTTCGATCCAATTCTTGAAGGTGAAGCAGTCTTCGAGAGGATGCCCTATTACTCGGTGATAAGAGCAATAGTTTGGGTGAGAAACTTTGCCTGCTTGTTTGGGATGCTTGGACTCCGGCAGTGTAAGCATCTAATATTTTAGAGCGAGGTCAAGTATTCTCTTTGTCTTATCTTGAGGGAAAGAGTATGCTCGACCCATTTTCTTCATGAGGGATAGATCTGGACCGCTCGATTCCCGCTTGCGTGGCTTCTTAGTCCCGCTTTGTTGCTGTTGAGCGCCTTTCTCGCCTCTCGACTTATTTCTGCCTCTGCGTCGAGCTTTTTTTATAACAGGTTGACAGGGAGCGGCATTTTCATCTTTCACAGCCTGTTGGAGGAGGCATTGCGTTTTGGCTTTCTCATAGATGGCCATTTCGCGGTTATGGCCGTCTCGGACTTTTTGACCAGCTTCCCTTATAAGCTTGTCCATTTGTTCTTCGAACGACGGACTGGGCACGTTTGCATCAGGAACTTTTACTGGTTCAGGATTAGCGTCCTCCCATTGAGCATCCGCTTCTTCATCGAAGTCATGCACGACATAGCAACCGTGGAGTAGCTCTCGTTTCTTGGACCGAATGTAACCAAGCCCGATTGTTTCCATTCTCCCATTAGGCAACTTGTGCTGAGTCCCGGGAACGTTCCAAACCCTGTCATAGAATTTGGCTTTTCGAGTGGTCTGTTTAAATGATATCCCTTGGCGCTTTAGCAGCCTCTTCAATCCTTCTGTATAATACCTGGGGAGACAGATAGGATGAAGTCTGTCAAGCGTAGGATCCATACCGTGCCAAATTTCTTTCTCCACTTTGGTTTCCTCAGAGCGGTAGAATAGAATTGCCTTTTCACCTCCTCGTCTGGGAGGGACATAGAACGTTCGCAGCTCCTCTACGCTGTAGATATCGAGCGCATCCAGTTCTTTATAATGTTTAAGCGGCACCATGGCGACTTGCAGACTTTGCTCTTCATTAGCGGACGTTTGTATTGAAGGCCGAGCAGAAAATATAGCATGGACTTCATCTTCCGAATCGCTGCCAAAGATCAACGTGGGAGCGTACGGTCCCGGCTTGTTGTGTTGGGGTAGACCCAAATAAATCATCTCTTCCTCTTCTTCAGTATCACTCCCGAAGACAGGAATGGTGGCGTTAGCCTTGTTCTCCGGCTTGTGACACCTCTCCGTATCTTCGAAATCTGGTAAAAGGTATTTGGAATCTTCATATTTGCGGACTTCGTTCACAGAGAACGGGTTCAGTTCTCCCGTCATGGTATACTCGAGACCATCTTTAAAATATTTCATACACTGATGCTGTGTAGAAGGGATGATATTATACTCGTGTAACCATGGTCGGCCGAGCAGAGCATTGTAGCATGTCTTGGCATCTATGACGTGGAACTTAATGTCCGTGACGAGTAGCCCAAAGCATAGCTTCAGTATCACAGACCCAAGAGTTCTTGATGATTGGGAGTCGAACCCGGAGATGGTGATCTTATCCCGAGCAAGGTGCTGGACGCTCATGCAGATTTCTTTTAACACCCGCACATTGAGGAGATTAACGGAGGATCCATTGTCGACCAGGATTTTGCCTATCTTTATATCGTGGCAGTATCCTGAGACATAGAGGGGGCGATTGTGTTCGTACGTCCCAAGGAGAAGGTCTTCATCGCCAAAAGTGACATCGGCCGTGTGCACTTCTTCCAATTCATCCTTCATCTTTTCTTCGGCTAGGAAAGCTTGGAATTGTTCCGGCTCCTGTAGTGCCTTGATTAATGAATCCTTCGCCTCTTTTGATAGTAAAAGGGCGTCAAGAATGCTGAGCTGCGAGGGTAGCTTCCTCAGATGCGCTAGAACGTTATAATCTATCTTATTTTTCTTCGGTGGGTCCTTGGCGGCTAGCTCTTCCATGACTTGGTCATCTAGGGCGATATCCTCAGAGACCTTTTCTTACGCAGCCGGATATTTTCGCAGACCTTCGGTTCTTCTTCTTTTCCCGAGGTGGACTCTTTAAAGAGGGGGCTAAGAGCCAGCTCCTCGTCAGAATCGCTCCCGAATGTGAGCACTTGCGATCTCCCGGCGTTAACCATGCGACAATTGGCGGTAGTTCTGTTAAGCCCCTCGGTCATATTTTTCCGCTCCCGATGAGTTTTACGCTTTTCCCGCTTAAAATGTTGTCGGTGAGCAACATATCCTTGCCACCATCTATTGAAATCTTTACACTCTTCGGTGGGGTGCGAAATCTTCCGATGATACAAGCAGTAGGAGGGGTGCATTTCCGCTTCACCAGTAATGTTTCCTTCAGAGAATGGTAACTTGATACCCATTGATATGGCCTTAGCAAACCTTTTCCTCGTCTTGAATTTTCTTTTATCCGTAGTGGATGTATTTTGCTCCAGCGGTAGTGTCTCAACTTTTTCGTCAAGTCGCTGGCGCTTGGCCCTTTCAAATATGGCCGTCTCGCGTTTCCGATCAGCTTTACTTTTTAAAAGAGCTTCATTGAGGAATGTGTCAATTGTTTCTTCCGATGGCCCCAGAATTTCCGGTTCAGGATCTTCCCCCAGCTTTTCAGTGCAAGGAGTTTCCTCATCGTCTGTAAACGAATGGGAGATCATATGGCAGCTCGCCACGTATTCCTCGGAATCATCCGACGAACTGTCTCCCTCATCTTCCTCTTGAAAGACGTGGTTGAGAAACTCTTGGAGTGTAATGGGAGTCCGCGCTTTCTGGTTGTATTCCTCCAGCGTGTCAATTTGTTTCTGTAAGTCCGTGTGCTCGTCGCCAGGCTTCACGGGCTTCTTGGATATCTTCTTCTTCTTCTTTGAAGATTTTGACAGCTGGTTGTGGGTGCTTAGGCCATCACCATCGGTCTTTGGAGTTGGGCGCGGCTTCAACATCCCTTCAACGATCTGAGGTTCCAACGGGTTCTTCTACCTGATCGCTGGGCATGTTTGAAGATCGTTCAGCATCCTCTTTGTTTTTGCTGATAGCACGACCTCCCATGGAGCTTCTTCAACGAGAGAGCACGTTGCCCCCGGCGTATTCATCCTTTTAGAGGTGTGAGGTTGCGGCGGATTCACCTTCCATCTGTCGGACAACGCGAACTTGCCCTGTTGGTACTGGTCTTTAATCCAATTTTTGAAGACGTAGCAATCTTCGATCGGATGACCCAGTACTCGGTGATAGGGACAGTAATTGGGATCATGGACGTCGTTCGGCTGCGACGGACGTCTTGGATCCGACAGGTTTATGAGTCGGTTGCGCAACGCCAGCTCGAATAATCTTCTCATTTTATCTCGGGGAAAAGAGTAAGGACGTCCTAGCCTCTCCTCCAGGGGTACGTGCGGACGCATATTATTTTGACGGACAACCGGTTTCAAGTTGCCCGGATGTTGTTGAACATTAGCGACAATGATCGCTTTTCCCTTCCCCTTTTCATTTTGAGAGTCCGGCTTTGGAGGGGGAGGTCTATGGCCCATCTGATCCATTTGCGCTAGCTTGTCGATCAGGGCTTGGAAGGTAGTCGGCTTGAAGAACATCATGAATTGCGATATGGTTGCTTGCGGATCGAGGGTTCCCACAAACATGCCTACCGCAGGAGCCTCTTCGATGCGTTGCTCGCATTTTGACCATAAGTTCCTCCACTGTATTGCGTACTGCACCCACGTTTCGCCTGGCTTCACTATGGCATTAATCAATGCCGTCATTGGGGTGCGTTCGCTGGCGCTTGCGAAACGCTGGGTAAACAGCAGTTCCATCTCCGCAAATGTCTTGATAGAGTCGTTTGGGAGCTCAGAGTACCACTCGAACGTTGTATCTGACAAGCTGCCGACGAACTGGCGAAGCAACAATTTATTATCACCGTCGGTGTTGCCGCAAAGTGCCCTGAACTGGGCAACATGCTGGTGAGGATTGCCCGTCCCCTTATAGACATGGAATTTGGGTATTGTATAACCCGGTACTTTATCTGATCGTACCAGCTCGGATATGGTCGTCCTATTTTTATGACCTGACCGGCTGCTTCAGTCGCATGATGAACCCGTATCTGTTGGGCTATATATTCTTCCAAGTCAGCTTTGGATATTGTCTCCTCCTTGGCTGTTGACAGAGCCGGTAGAGGATTTAACGTTTCTCCCCTATCGTCTTCAAGGACGATCGGAGGATCTTCAGCTGGAGGATCTTGTTGAATCATCATAACCACCATGTCCTGGAACAGGAGGGCCATTCGCTTTATGTTGGCTGCTTGTTCAGCAGCCTCTTTATCCTTCTTCTCCAATATCCGACGAAGGAATTCAGCGTCAGTTTCTTGCTCCTGGCGTTCATCCGAGGACGCTTCAGGGCTTTCTTTTAGCCCAGTGAGTGCGTCCATCGCGTTCATCATCTCCTGGAGCTTTTGCTGTTGCTCCTGAGTTTTGGTCACTGACCGTGTAAGCGGTCTATGACCTGTAGATCCACGGCTGTCCTCCTTCCCCGACGCCATGTATACAGTATGGACTACAATGTCTCCGGACTTAGGGCGTTTGGGCTCTCCGCCTTTGACATTTTCCGCGGGCGTAGGCATTTTCTCCGGCCTCCTTCTCTTGTGGGCCGTTGAAGTTGAAGGGGCTATTGCAGTGGGCACCCTGGCGGTTGTCGTCCTCTGCTGTTTGACGGGACGGTTCTTTTCTTCTTGCACTTTCGCCCTTTTCTGCTGACGAGAGTGACCTTGGTCAATTACGGAGTCTTGAACCCTCCGCCAGACTTTATAAATCTTGGAGGACAGCCTTTGAGGGGGCTGCTCCAGTTTAGTTTCTGTAACTCTCTCCGCAGGTGGAGGAGATCTTTTTAGCGCAGCAGTTGGAGAGTTCTTACGTACCCTCCTAAGTTGTTCAAAGCTGTTCCCAGTTGGAACAGCAGCATTAACTTCCACCACTGGAGCAGGAGGAGTTAGCCCTGAGGGGGAGTTTCCCCCGGCCTTCCTTACTCGGCGCCAGTGGCGACGTCGAGCATGACGAGCCGTCGGAGCTGGCTCAGTGACAGAGACAGCTTCTTCTTGCCCCCTGTCTGAATGAGGTGCCGCTGGTGTCAGCCTATTAAAGACTGATGTTGTCCTTTGGGTAGCGATATTCAATCTGTCAAAGACAGATCCTCGAGCAGGGGCAGGAGCCGGAATAGTCAGCCTTGAAAAGACTGACTCTTTAACAGGAGAAGCCGCCTTGACGACTTCAGGAACAGAGGTGGCTATCTTCCTCGGGACAGCCACTTTAGGGTTCATAAGCTTCTTGGCGGGCCCATCAGAGTTCTGGGTCAGCCTGGCAAAGACAGAGACTGCCGGTTTGATATTGGACGACCCGTTGAAAGGGGCCGTTGTAGCAGTGAGCCGATCGAAAACCGACTTCTTGTTCGCTTCTGGTGCGGGAACTGGCATGGTGAAGCTTGCAGGCGGGAGCGTAGTCCCGAAAAACAGACCGGTGGTGGCCTGGGTCATCTGTTCTACCGGCAAGGCAAGGATGGAGGCCGCTTGAGGCCCATAGGCTACACATCCAGGTGAGGCGGAGCGTCGGTTGCATTGGCACTTGGAACAGCTTGAGCAGTTGGAGGCCATTGATGCTTGTTTTCTGCGCCAGGCAAAAGACCAATTCTTAGTAACTTGCAACCCAAAGGCAACCATTAACAAACCGCGATTCGTTCGCGAAGACGACACACGAAGTGTGGAGTGGAAAGAGGAAGAGGTCCCACCGGGCGTGCCAGAATCTGTTCCCCTCCGAAAGACGGTGCGGCGTGAAGACGTCTTGCCTGAGATTCGGGGCAGATGCTATTTGGTTTTATCCGTCCACCTCTCCGAAGATGCCAAGTTGATTTATCGCACCGTGTATCGGAGGTTTAGACGGATGCGACCGATGTAGCAGACTTCGTCAAATTCCCCCTCGCTTGAGGGGTTTTTGATTGTGGGGATGCTCTTCCCTGCAGGCGCAAGCCCCTGCAGTTAATTATGCTACCGTATCGCGGTAGCCACTTTCTCCTTCTCCAGATGTTCACTTCGTGTCGTGTGTGTTTGTTTTATTTGTGGTTGCCCGTGGATTGTATACGGAGACTAAGTGATGTCGTCGCCCGTAGGACGTGGATTAGTTCAAATCCATATTTACTTAGATTTGGGTTTGGTGTTTTAGTTTAAGGATACGTTAGCCATATTGAGGCTAAGATCAACTTAAACGTTCGTTAAGGATACGTTAGCCTAATCTCCAGGCTAAGATCAACTTAACGGGATCGTTTGGATCCGACAAGAGAGCAATTGGCTCCATTGTTTACTTTAATGACGTTGCGGTCGATTTCTAGTTTAGGGACATAGTGGTCCATAGGTAGTTTAGGGACATTACGATCCATTGCCAGTTTAGGGACATAGTGGTCCATGTTCCAGTTTAGGGACGTTGGGGTCCATCATTCCCATTTGGGGAAGAGCATTAGTTTAAGGACATTTCGGTCCAACATTCCCATTTTGGGACGAATATTAGTTTAAGGATGTTTCGGTCCATGAGTTTAGGGACCCCGCAGTCCGTATTGATGTGTGGTTGTCGGGACTCGTCACCTCTCTGACGTCGTTGAAGGATTACAACGATAGGAGTCAAAGGAGTTCAGAGATGTACCCTTGAACCGGATGTAAATTGATTTAGGAGAGCAGTCTTGCTCAGTCAATTTAATTTGAGGACTTACGGCCATGATTGGGCTAAGTCCAGTTGAGAATATTCAACGTTTTTTTTGTCTTTGGCCTATTAGGCATGTGCTAGGGCTTTGCCCCTGTTTAATAATGCACTGCATTTTATCCTGGCCTGCTAGGCCTTTTTGATTTGGGCTCAGTCCCTTTATAAATGATGCAGAGCATCTGCTTTGGGCTCTCCCTTTTTTAAAATAATGCATTGCATTTTATTAGGCATGTTAGGCCTTTTTTAATTGGGCTTGGATCTTCTGTAAATAATGCAATGCATTAATTATCTGACAGTGGTCATGTGGCCTGTCAGGTGCTTTGCGCTAATTAATGAGCGCAAGCGCTTGTGGTGGTGACACGTGTCACGCAAGCGCAGTGGCTGCGCCAGTGCGCTGCGCTGTTGCACTGCTGGCACGTGGCGCACTCTGGTAAGTTGCGCCAATTTTAAAGAGCAATGCTCTATTTTAAAAACGCACAGCGCAAGTGGTCTTGGAGCTGACACGTGGCGCTCTTTGGTGGTTTGCGCCAACTTTAGAGCGCAACAGTGCAGATTTGCAAGTGCAAGGCACTGTTTTAATGACTTAATCCAATTTTGGATTTAAGAGAGGAATCTTTAAGATTCCAGAACCGATGGTTCATAAAAAAAAGTGCAAGGCATTGTTATTATTTATTTATATATTTTTTTTTATTGAAGATCATTGATCTTGTTCTTAGATCAATGATCTATTCAGAAGAAGTTCTTCTTGAATAAAGGTTTTTTTTACCTTTTTTGTTCTTGAATTCTTCTCACAATTCTTCAAAGTTCTTTCTGTAAAGTTTTTGATGTTCCCAATATTGATTTTTTTTTTTTTTTTGAATTGGGGTCTAGGGGTCTTTATATAGTGCCCATAAATTTGGTAAGTTTGTTAAAGAGATCATTCTCTGAGTGATTTGGGGAATTTCCCCACCGTTGGATCTTTGATCCAAGGGCTTCTGTTTTACAGAAGACAATCTTCTTGTTTTAACAAGAACAGAAGGATCTTACTAGAATTTTAATTCTGTTTGGCGCAAACGCCCCAGCTCTTGACATGTGTCGCGCAGCGCACAGCACAGCGCAACTGCGCTGACACGTGTCGCGCAGCGCACAGCGCAGCGCAACTGCGCTGACACGTGTCGCGCAGCGCTGCGCTTGCGCAACTGTGCTGACACGTGTCGCGCAGCGCAGCGCTTGCGCAACTGTGCTGACACGTGTCGCGCAGCGCTTGCGCAACTGAAGCGTTGCTTCCTTTAATTTTGTTTTAAATAGAGCCTTGCTCTGATTGGGCGCGCTGCCTCGGGCGCTGCGCTCTCTGCGCTGGCGTGCCTGATTTTGACACGTGGCGCCCTGCGCGCAGTGCAGAGGATCTGAAGCGTTGCTTCATTTATTAAAGTTTAAATTTTCAAAGTAGAGCTTTGCTCTGATTGGGGAGAATCGGAAGCGTTGCTTCATCTCCCACCTTGGAATTTGAACAGAGCTTTGCTCTGATTGGGGTAAACAATTGCATTTTCACCTCTTTTCTTAGGAGGGACATAGAAGGTCAGCAGCTCTTGCACGCTGTACATATCGGTGCATCAAGTTCTTTGTAATGCCTCTGCGGAACCATGGTAATTTGTAAACTCTGTTCAGCTCCAGCAAAGATCTGCATTGGCGGGCGGACAGAGAACACTGCGTTGGCATCATCCTCTGAGTCACTGCCAAAGACCAGAATAAGAGTAGAAGGTCCTGGCCTGTTGCCTTAGGGTTGTCCCGAGTAGACCATCTCTTCATCCTCCGCGGTATCGCTCCCAAATATCGGAATAGTGGCTATGGTTTTTTGTTGATTCTCCGGTTTGCGACATCTTTCCATGTCTTCGAAGTCTGGTAAGAAGTACTTGGCTTCTTCATATTTGCGGACATCATTTACGGAGAATGGGTTCATCTCCCCTATAACTGAGTACTCGAGGCCGTCCTTGAAGTACTTTATACATTGATATGTGTAGAAGGGATGATGTTGTACTCATGGAACCAAGTCCTGGCGAGCAAAGAATTATAGCAAGTCTTGGCGTCAATAACATGGAACTTGATGTCAGTGACGAGCATCCCGAAGCGTAATGTCAATATTACATACCCGAGCGTTTGTGATGATTGGGAGTCAAAACCGGATATGGTAATTTTATCCCGAGCCAAGTGCTGCACATTCATGCAAATCTCCTTCAACACTCTTACATTGAGAAGGTTGACGGAGGACCCGTTGTCGACCAGGGTCTTCCCTATTTTGATATCGTGACAATACCCTGTCACATACAGCGAACGGTTGTGCTCACACGTTCCGAGAAGGAGGTCTTCATCGCTGAAGGTGATGTCAGCCGTGTGGACTTCTTCCAGCTCGTCCTTCATTTTTTCTTCTGCAAGGAAGAATTGAAACTGGTCGGGTTCTTATAACGCCTTGATCAGGGAATCTCGTGCCTCTTTAAATAGGAGAAGGGCATCCAAAATACTCAATTGTAAGGGTATCTTCCTCAAATATGCCAGGACATTGTAATCCACCTTGTTCTTCTTGGGCGGGTCCTTGGCTGTGAGCTCTTTGGCCACTCTATCATCGAGGGAAATCTCTTCAGAGACTTTTTCGTTCCCCTTGTCTTTCTTGCACGAACCTTTGTTTGAGGGTCTGAGATTCTTTTCAGGCAACGTACGGTTACGCAGCTGAATGTTCTCACAGTTCCTCGTCTTTTCTTCTTTTCCAGATGTGGATTCCTTGAAGAGAGGGCCGAGGGCCATTTCTTCGTCCGAATTGCTCCCGAAGGTAAGAACTTGAGACTTCCCTTTTGTTAGGATAGCATCAACCATATGACAGTTACCGGCTGTTCCTTTATACTCATCTGTCGTGCTTCTCTGCTCCCGACGGGTTTTGCGCTTTATTCGCTTGAAGTGTTATCGGTGGGCAACGTATCCCTGCCGCCACTTCTTGAAGGCATTGCACTCTTCGGTAGGGTGTGTGTGTGACCCTCCGATGATACAAGCAGTATTTCGGATGTACATCCGGTTCGTTAGGGCACGTACTCCCGGAAGTATTTTCTTTGAAAAGTGGCAGCTCATTCCCACTGATAGAGCTTTGGTGAACTGCTTCCTTATCTTTATTCTGGTCTTGCTGGTGGCAAGGATACTTCGATCCGGTTGAGATACTTTATGGTTTCTCATTACCAGAGCTTTTTCAGCCTGACACCGACACTTGGACTTTTCGTATATGGCCGCTTCACGTTCTCGATCAGCTTTGCTTTTTTGAAGAGCTTCGCTCAACAACCTGTCGATCAGGTCGTTTGATGGTTTCAGGGATTTTGGCTCTGGTTCTGCCCCCAGTTTCTCTAAGTCAGGAGCTTCTTTGCCATTTATCGACGAGTGAGAGATCATGTGGCAACTCGCCCCGTAATCCTCGGGCTCTTCTGACGAGCCGTCTCCTTCATCAATGTCACTGTCTCCATTCTCAAGAATATGCTTGAGAAACTCTTCCAATATGACCGAGGTCCGCACCTTTTGGTTGTATTCTTCCAGTGCGTCGATGTATTTTTGCAGATCCGTACGATTGTCGTCAAGCTGCACGGGCTTCTTGGTCCTCTTCTTTTTCTTTGAAGACTTCGAAAGCTCAGACTGGAGGTTTTGCCCATTGTTACTAACTTTCAGTGTTGGGCGTGGTTTCAGCATCCCGTCAATAATCTTAGGGTCCAGCAGGCTTTTCCACCTAATTACCGGACATGCTTGAAGATCCTTCAGCATTCTTTTAGTTTTAGCCGAAAGGACAACTTCCCACGGAGCTTCCTCTACAAATGAGCATGATGCCCCCGGTGTATCCACCTTTTTAGGAGCGTGCTGCTGTGGCGGGTTTACCTTCCAGTTTTCGGACAGCGCGAACTTGCCCTGTTGGTACTGTTTTTCAACCCAGTTTTTGAAGACGTAGCAATCTTCGATTAGGTGACCCACTATTCGGTAGTAGGGGCAGTAATTGGGATTTTTGACACCGCCCGGTTGTAGTGGGCATCTCGGATCCGGCAGAGTGATGAGCCTGTTGTGCACCGCTAGTTTAAATAGTCTCCTCATTTTATCCCGGGGGAACGAGTAAGGACGTTTCAACTTTTCTTCGAGGGATCTTGATTTTTCGTTTTGGCAAGCTACCGGTTTCGGATCACTCGGTTGTTGTTGACCGTTGGTGATGAAGGTCGCTTTCCCTTTACACTTTTCATTCCGAAGATCTATCTTTGAAGAGGACGGCCTATGACCAATCTGGTCCAAGCTTGTCAATCAAGGCCTGGAAGGTGGTCGGTTTGAAGAACATCGTAAACTGGGATATAGTTGCCTAGGGATCAAGGGTTCCCACGAACATGCCCACGACAGGCGCTACTTCTATGCGCTGTTCGCATTTTGATCATAGGTTACGCCATCGAATTGCGTATTGAACCCAGGTCTCTCATGGCTACACTCTGGCATTGATTAACGCCGTGATCAGGGTACGCTCGCTAGCGCTCGTGAACCGCTGTGTGAATAATAATTCCATCTCCATGAATGTTTTGATATAATCATTTGGGAGCTCAGAGTACCATTCAAATGCTGTCTCTGCGAAGCTGCCGACGAACTGGCGAAGCAGTAGTTTGTCGTCGCCTCCAGTATTTCCGCATAGAGCTCTGAACTGAGCGACGTGTTGGTGTGGATTGCTCGTCTCTTTATACACGTGGAACTTAGGGATCGTATATCCCGACGGGTACTTAATTTGATCGTACCAGCCTGGATAAGGTCACCCAGTTCTGACGACATGACGAGCCGCTTCACTTGCCTGATGAGCTCGTATTTGTTGAGCTATGTAGTCATCAAGGGCCGCTTTGGAGATTGTCTCCTCCCTGGCTGCTGATAAAGCCGGAGGAGGGCTTGATGTTTCCCCTCTGTCGTCTTCGATGATTATCGGAGGTTCTTCGGCTGGAAGTTCCGGCTGGATCATCATCCCAACCATGTCTTGGAATAGAAGCGTCATTTTTTTCATATTAGCCGCTTGTTCCGTGGCCACTTCGTCTTACTTTTCAAGCACCCTCCGTAGGAATTTGGTGTCGGTCTCCTGCTCTTGGCGTTGTTCCGATGATGCTTCCGGGCTTTCTCTCTGTCCCGTGAGTGCAGCCATCCTTGTCAACATCTCTTAGAGATTTTGTTATTGCTCCTGAGAGTTTAACACCGATCGTGTGTGTGGTCGATGGCCCATGGAAGTACGGCTTTTCTCTTTCCCGGAAGCCATGTACACCGTGTGTACTACCATTCCCCCAGACTTGGGGCGTTGGGTCCACTGCCTTTGAAATTTCCCGCAGGCATGGGGATCTTCTCCGGCCTTCTCCTCTTATGGGAGGTCAAAGTTGAGGGGGCCGTTGCAGCAACCACCCATGAAGATGATACTTTCCATGGTATGACGGAGGGACGGTCCTCCTCTTGCCAAGCCTTCGTCTTCTTCAGCCGGCGAGAGTAATCTTTGTCAATTACAGAGTCTTGGACTTTCCGCCAAACTCAGTGGATCGTGGAGGACAACTGCTGAGGAGGTTGTTCTAGCTTCACCTGTGTTGTGTTTTCAACAGGCGGAGGAGACTTCTTCAGAATGGTAGTTGGAGAGTTCTTGTGCACCCTCTTGAGTAGCTCGAAGCTGTTCCCAGTTGGAACAGCAACGTAAATTTCCACCGTTGGAGCTGGTGGGGGAAGTCCAGAGGGGGAACTGCCCCAGCTTTCCTCACTCGGCGCCAGTGGCGACGTCGAGCATGTAGTGCGGACGGGACCACCTCTGTTGTGGAAGCGACCTTGTTATGCCCCCTGCTTTGATGAGATGCTGCTGTCGGTGTTAGCCTATCAAAGACTGACGTCTGCTGAGAGGGAATGGTCAATCTGTCGGAGGCAGACTTTCTGGAAAGGGAAGCATTTTTAACGACTTCGCCTGTAGCAGGAGTTGGAACGACCAATCTTACGAAGACCGATCCCTTAGCAGTAGAATCCCCTTTGACGACTTCGTCTGTCGGAACAGGAATGGCTATCTGCTTCGGGATAACCCCTTTAGGTATTGCGGGCCTCTTTGCTGGCCCACTGGAGTTTTGGCCTAGTCTGTTAAAGACTGAGGTAGAAGACTTGGACGACCCATTGAGAGGGGCCGTGGTAGCTGCAAGTCGAGACCGACTTCTTCGGAGCTTCCGGTGATGGCATCAGGGCGCTGAAGCTTGATGGCGGGATCATGGTCCCGAAGAACAATCCAGTGGTGGCCTGAGTCACCTGTTGCACTGGCATTGAGAAGATGCAGGCCGCATTTGGCCCGTACGTCACTCTTCCGGCGGAGACGGAGTGGGAGTTGCTGTTGCAGTTAGCGCAGCTGGAGGCCATCGATATCTTCTTCTCTTCTACGTAGGAGCAAGACACCAAATCTTAGTACCTCGAATCCAAAGGCAACTATAGTAAACCGCGATTTGCTCGTAAACACGACACACGAAGTGTGGAGTGGAAAGAGGAAAAGTCCCAACGGCCATGCCGGAATCTGTTTACCGCCGAAAACCGGGATGACAAACGTCTTGCCTGCATTTGGGGGCAGATGCTATTTGGATTTATCCATCCACCTCTCCGAAGATGCCAAATTGATTTGTGGCACCGGGTATCGGAGGTTTGAACGGATGCGGCCATTGTAGTATACTTCGTCAGATTCCTCCTCGTTGTGAGGGTTTTTGATTATGGGGACGCTCTTCCCTGCAGGCGCAAGCCCCTGCAGTTAATTACGTTATCGCATCGCGGTAACTACTTTCTCCTGCTCCAGAAGGTCACTTCGTGTCATGTGTGTTTTTTTATTTTTGGTTGCCCGTGGATTGTATACGGAGACTAATTTGTGTTGTCGTCCATAGGGCGTGAATTAGTCCAAATCCGTATTTTCTTATATTTGGGTTTGGTTTGATTTAAGGATCGTTAATCTCATTTGGGATTAAGATCAACTTAAATGTTTGTTGAGGATACGTTAGTCTAATTTTTAGACTGAGATCTACTCAACATGATTTTGGGGTCATTCAGACCCAACAAAAGAGCATTTGGGCTATATTGCTTTAGTTTAAGGACGTTACGGTCCGTAGCTAGTTTAAGGACATTGCGGTCTATAGGAATGTGCTCATGGGTTTGGGAGTACACCAAAGAGCTGTTGGTTGTCGGGGCCTTCCATCTCTCTGAAGACGTTGAAGAATTACAACGACATGTATCAGAGGTGTGGAGAGATGTACCCTCGAACCGAACTCCATATTTAAGGGGGAGATCATGGTGGAACGAACATCATTTTAGATGCCATGTGTCAGGAGATCATTGGTCATCTTTGGAACTAAGATCGATTTGGAAAGACCCGAGCATAGGAGGGCTAGGTTGGTTGGTGATCAAAAGGGTTTTGGCCTTGGGAGACTTGGCTAATTTGGGCTAAGGTTGGCCTTTCACAGTGTTAAACACTAACAACTTCTTGACGCTCACGTGCTCCCACGTGAGGCTCTAAAGCAGTGTTAAACACTGGAATTTGGAGTGCTCACGTATGGCACGTAAGGCGCCTGAGGATTGGGCACTGATTCTTTGGGTTTATTCCCTTTTTTATTTTATAAGTGATAAGCACTATTAGGGGTCACGTGGGATCATGTGAGGCGCCCCAAAATGGGAACTGTCTTTGATTTATTCCCCCTTTCCTAAGAACTATTAGGGGGTCACGTGGGATCACGTGAGGCGCCCCAAAATGGGAACTGTCTTTGATTTATTCCCCTTTTCCTAAGAACTATTAGGGGGTCACGTAGGATCACGTGAAGCGCCCCAAAATAGAAACCTTCTTTGATTTATTCCCCTTTTCCTTTTGAAATTGCTAAGAACTATTAGGGGGTCACACGAGATCATGTGAGGCGATATCAGTTGTTCCTTTCCTTCCTCAGAGGTGCTCACGTGGGAACACGTGATCTGTTGTGATAGCGTTCAACGCTAATCGTTTCTTTTATGTGCATGGAGATCTTGATCTTAGTTTTGAGAATTTCATGTCCCTTATTTTATAAGAATTAAATTCTTATGCAGGGTTAAACCCTAGTTTTATCAGAGGAATTAGATTCCTATATCTTTGGGAAGAATTAAATTCTTCAGGATTAGTTCTTTCCTTTCAGTTTTGAGTCCGCATGACAGAATCTCCCTGATGAGAATTAAATTCTCAACTTGTAAGGAGATATGTTTCTGCAGACCTCAACCAGAGAAAGAACTAAGTTCTTTTTAGAAGCGTTAAACTCTTGAAATGGCGAAGAAGAGATAAAATGATCCCTTTGTCTTTCTTCTTACCTAGGGTTTCTTTTTCTAAAAGAGAGCTCTTCTTGTTTTATTTTGTTTCTCAAATCTTATGGGGAGTCTCTCCTCTTTTAGACTTAAAGTCTTGGGTCCTTTATATAGTAGAGGCAAGTTTGTTGATTTAGTTAAGGAAATCTCTCATTGAGAGATTTTTTAATTGACTTGGGGATTTTATTCACCGTTCGATCTTTGATCCAAGGACTTCTGATTTACAGAAAATATTTTTCTTTTTTTTAACAAGATTGGGAAAATATTTTCCCATACAGAGCTTATTCTGTAGCTTGGTGATTGTTAATCACCATTAGATCTTTAATCCAACGGTGCTCTGTTTTATAGAGTGTAATCTTTCTTATTTAGAAAGATTTAAGGAAATATTTTCCAAATAGGGTTTTGATCCCTTTATTTAGAATTTAATTCTATCAGCTTGGAAGGTGTTTAGGAACCCTCACGTGTAGCACGTGACCTCCATAGCATTAAACTGGTTTGCTTATATGCAGCAGTCCTGGAGAAAATGCATCACGTGTTGGCATGTGGGCTGATGTTCAAAAATGTCACGTGTGGCACGTGACCCCCACGAAGTTAAGCCTAACAAAGAGCATCACGTATTGACGCGTGAGCTTCTCTGGCCTGTTATTTGTTTTAGAAAGGCGCCTATATACTTTGTATATAGATGCTCACGGGTTTACATATGAGGCTTAATTTCAGCCTTAATTGTCAAGCGCAATATAATTTTTGCTCTAAGGCGCATCACTTGTGGGCACGTGATGCACCATTAGGGGAATTTTTCCCATCGCTTTTTATTATTATTATTTTTTTATAAGGGAACAAGGTTTATATTGAAAATATATCAAAACTATTTTTCATAAAACCCCCTCAAGTTATATTAATTTACAATAAGGACCCTAGTAAATATAGGTTTAAGCGGGACCAGTTCTCTTGAGCCTCAGGGAGCCGGAGAATATGGGTGCTTGCCTATTTAAGGCAGACAACCTAAAAAGGTATTATCAATACGGTAATTGTCTTGGAAAAAGACACAAATCCTACCGTCCATGTACATCAGTTACCGATAATATCAAAACTAATTCAGGACTTCAATTCGTTTTTAAAGTGTCTAACTCAGACTGAGTCTCAGTCTAATATGAAATCAAGCAATCAATTTATCTTTGAATATGATTCAAGTATAACCCTTATTCAACATTAATCCATTTATATCAGAATTCAATCTATATCAACATGAACATGATTTGACCGAACCATGGATATACATTTGACTGGTCTACATGACTATCCGTCTATATCCCTTCCGTTTACATGAACTACTGATATCATGGTTTTGGCAAGTCGTACATCTAAACAAAACAATATACATCAATACATAATACGTTACGGGGTTTTAAAGGGGTAGACTGTAACATTTCAGAAAAATAAAACATTATTTTGGAGAATTTTTATAATTAAATAATAAATATTTTGAATATTTTGATAATGCAGTATAATTAACTACCGATAAATTGGAAAATATTTGGGAAATTATAGAAATTACTTAAAAGAGGGTGTTTTATTTAATTTAAGCAAATTATGAAATTTTATAATTAATTATATTCACCTTTTGTGCTTATCGCGATTAAATATCACTAATCGTGTATTAACCTGGTTTTGTGCACATGACATGCACCATGTCATATTTTACTTTGTTACATTTTTCCACCATGGTATTTTCTTCATTTTTCATGCATGACTTGGGTTTTTAAAAGAAAAGAGAGGAAAAGATAATAGAAAGGAAAAGAAAAGAAAAGAAAAACATTAAACAATATGGTATGGGCATGAGAGAGAGAGAGGTGAGGGGTCAAACCTTGGTCATGGCACTTGCTCCCTCCATTGTTTCCTCTTCATTTTCCTCTCCTCACCTCCCATGGCTGCTGCCTCTCACTCCCCCATCCTCTTCAACCCTCACAATATCATCAAAAACCTATCAAAACACCATCTCCACTTCAATAAAAACATGCACAAACTCCTCACAAGCACTTTGGACAAGGAAAAATCGGATTTTGGAGACTTGGGGCAACTCAAGAAAATTCTTGAGTTGCCAAATGAGGTAATTTCCTTCACCATTAGAATAGTTTTTCATTCACTTTAGCATCCATGATAGTTTAGAAGTAATTAAGTGTAGTTTAGTGATGGTTGAAATTTTAAAGATCAAGCTTAGGAATTCTATGAGTGGTGAAGTGTAATTGAGTGTAGTAGTGACCTTAAACCCCCTTTAATGATGGTATATTGGACCGAAACCAGAGACTAACCCCAAACCCCAAAACATAGAAACCCCGATATCGGGAAATTGTGTAAATTTGAGATGTTATTGGAGATCTGCTATCACCCGGGGACCCTAGGAATTATTTAGGAAATACTGGGATACAAGCAGACAACCTAGAAGCATTACCCAAGACATGAGACCCAACCCCCATATACAGGCCGCAGATTTATTCACTCTGGCCACAAATTGCGGTCAGGGTAGTGGGGATTTGGTTCGTGTTTGTTCCAGGGACTTATCTCCAGTAAACTAGACCCCTACCATGTGCAAAATTGACCAATTTGACCTAGGGCAAAATCTGGAAGTGTTTTACGTTGTTTCTGATTTCGGTTTTGCGGATTCTGTTAACTTGAACTTGGGTATTGTGTTTTAACTCGATGGTTTGACGTTTGTACATCGACATCGACGATTTGTTTTGTCTTCCTTGCATGTGCAGATCATAGGTTTTAAGCTATGTGTGATTCGCGTGCCGTTTTGGTTTGAATGGGATTTTAATGCGACATGATGTGTATTGATATGTAGGTACCCCCACGTGGATTTCGAGACGACGAGGAAAGCGTAGCGTCATCGACTCCAACAAGTGAGGATAAAGGTGAGTAGATATATATCTATGGGGGAAGTCGGGAAGATGGCGTATGGCACCCCCGCAGTTTCGTAATGTTGTATACGAATACGTATACCTATATATATATATATGTTTATTGTGAGACCATGATTATCTTGATAGGGTTAGTTTAGTGTAATTAGAAGTAACTTAGTTTAGCTTCTTAGTCGCGAAACCCTACATTAGTGATTTGCATACACGCGCCCACACACACTCGCATACTTTTTATTTACTTATGCGTATATGGGGATATGTATATATATATACACACACACATAGGTATGGGACTATGTATATATATATACGTATACATATACATGGATGATGAGGATAGCACATGGTATTTGGATATTAGTCGATGAGATTGGGCATTGCGCCATGAGATCGGTGATATAGCATGGTTCGTATTATGAGATACGACACGATATTATAACGGGTCCTTGGGCGATGTGTTTTCATACACACACATATATATGTAGATGGTATCGGTATTGTACTAGACTTAGATCAGTACCCAGTTCACGATATGTGATGATAAGGATATCAGATGATTAATAAGAAAAATGTGATATTGACCCGTACCCTGATTTGGGATGCCATGCGATGGATTTACTGTACAAGCTATATTGAAGATAGATCCGCACTCTTGACTCGAGAATGTCATATTATATAGTGTATCGTTTGGGATACTATTGAGGTGGGATCACCGACTATTATATATATATATATATATATATATATATCGACTCAGATTTTGGTGGTTTCCTTACCTTTTTGATTAGCCTGTTAGTTTAGTCCTGTAGCTTACTTGTAGATGTTAGACTAGATTACAGTCATACCTATTTCAAAACTAACGAATCGTGAATATTTTAAAGACAGGACATGGGATTCTACGGATATTTCAAAGGACGTACATTTTCTTAAAAACACCGTAGTCCCTATTTTCTAAACACTACGATTTGTGTTATTTCAAACGGCAAAACTGTATGACACATATATATTAATATAGATTCCTTATTGTTGCATTTACTATTCATCGCTGTATATTCGGTATTTCTGCTTTTATTATTCATTCTCCGTTTATCCATGTTGTTATCATCACATTGCATGTTTATTGTGTACTGTAGTGATTATGAAACCATGTTGTCGGGACACCAGCACCATTACCGATGATGCGTATGCTCCACGTACACTTGCTTGCCGGTTCACCCACATCATCATCGGTAATTGCCATGTCACGTATACTTTAGAGAATATTACTCTATTGACATAGCTTGCTAGCTGATAGTTCCTATATGTTATTGTTTCATATGTTAGTTCATTTTTGCATTCATTGCTTGGTATTTCATGCATATTTTTATATTCATTAGTCATGCAATATTATAGGGGCCAGTCCGGATTGCCGGAGCCCAGTATTCATTATTATTGACTTTTCATTTTGGATTTCGGATTTTCCTTGAGATTTCTGGATTTGGAGAAACCGTAAGATTTAATAAAGTCATTTATTATTTTAAAAGATAAAAGTGTGGTTTTCTCATGTTATGCTTGTGATATGTCCACCATGAGTTTTCTCGGCTCTTGAGCGATATCATACACCCGATTCGAGGAGGAGATGAACCGTTTGTGGGTGCATGGTGGACCCGGTGCGGTACCCCGGGGCGAGAAGATCGCAGAGAATGGCGTTTGAGCCTGTGACAGGGGAGCATTGCTGACCGGTGATTTTATTGAGATTTATGATACAGGCCAGTTCGGATAGCCGGAGCCTGAGATATTGAGATTTGATGATACAGGCCAGTCCGGATAGCCGGAGCCTGAGATATTGAGATATTGGGATATTGAGATATATATTTTGTGTCGATACTTGACACTGATTTTCTGATGATTTCATTGATGATACTTAAATGTTTATACAGAAATCTCACTATATTATGAAAACAGTTTTCTCATTTATGATGTATTCTGTTTTCATTATACCGCATTCATACCTCATATTTACTTACGATATATTGCTACCTGAGGCACTGACACATGGGATTACACTTACGGATAGATGTTTACCCTTACCATTATATTATGCTTCAGGACATATTTTCATTTGAGGATATGATAGAAGATCGCTAGTCACCAAAGATGAATGACTAGAACATGTTATTCATTGCCTACCCCGATGCGAGGTAATCAGATTGATTGATTCCAGCTAGAGACGACTTCACGCAGGTACATTGAGAGTCGATAGAGACGATCGAATGTCAGGAACCATTTTCCAAGTTTAAAGTATTCGGAAAACAATGCAAGTAATTCTATGGACTCTCTAGAAGAATGAAACCCTAACTCGACATAATGACCATGAGAACGCTTGGAAACCTTAGGGTTTGCAGCAGTTCAGTAGTGCCATTGATGAGGCTTGGGTTTGCCCTTCTATGGTTGGTCCACAGGTACTGTGGCATGTACTGGAATACTATTAAACTGTACTCAAGATGTTGAGCTCTTGTGGGATTTTGAGACTTTGACGAATCGATCGAAAGGTTCGACATCATTCGGATATCATGTGATGAGATACATTGCTTGGGAGACTCCAGATACGAGTATAGCCGTTGGAGCGTAGTCCATGCAGCCACGAAGAGATGAGTCCAAATCAGTCGACATTAGAGAAAAGTGGAGTAAGAGGTTCGTGCGAGATCTTGATGAGATGATGTTCCACTCCGCTGACATCAGAGATGTGATACGCACGCAGAGGCGTTGTATCTGGATATATCTTCCAGAAGGAGTCGCGATGAGTATGCAGCCGTTCTAGAACAAGAAACAGATTTATTAAAAGATGATGACTTCCGGGCAGTTCAGCAGAAACGAGATTTGGGGGAGATCTCGACATGAACTTTCTGGAATACTATATGAGAAGATTTGGACCCAAGATCGGTCATGTTGTGCACACCCAGTAGGCCAGAGTTCGGCATCGTCGATGAGACATGTTATGAGTGACCATGACAGTTGGCCAGAGATCTTTAGAGGATGTGCTAGAGCGGGACTATTTCCGCCATCTTTGATTTCGGTATTTTGGGCAATTTATTTGCATGATTGAGATTTTGTGCACCACAGTTGCACTTGACTTCGATTTGATGTCATTCGAGATGCTGATTTTGATTTGATACCTATGGTATGCATGTGATTGGACTGGTGTTTTCGGCATAGTTTTCATGCAGTTTTAGTATTTTGATTCGATTTTGTGCACGCTGATGCACATGGTTGTGAGATTATATACCACGGTATACCTGATTTGGATTTGGATTGAAATGTGTTGTATACCGTCGATTTCGATTGTGATACTCGATATCTGTTTTCGTGCACCTTGTGCACTAGATTTGGATTTTTGCGTAGACTTGACGCGCTTGATGCCATTTTGGAGCATGCCAGATGCACTAAATCGAGATTCTTCGTGCATATCAGATGCACCTGATATTGCTGTCAGGCACACACGTTGCCCTTGGCAGGTGTTTTCGTGCACACCAGTTGCACTTAGATTTGGTTTCTGTGCACATGTATGGTACATTCATGGATTTTGATTTCCATGCGCACCAGACGCACGTGGCATTCCTATGCACATTTGGGATTGATTCTTATGGAGCAGTACGTTTTTATGATATTTACTATTTAGTATAGTAGCTGAGCAGGACTAGTCCGAGGACAGTACCTGATTACGTTTTTGCATGCATTGATAGTTATCGAAGGGATTTCCTAAAGGAGCTATAATCTCAGTATTTACCTACGTGTCCGAGATGACACGAAACTTTTTATAAAGGAAACCCTTCTAAACTGTTTTCAAAACGGCGGGACGTGTAGGTTAAACAAAGGATATATATACATATAGTTATTTTCTTACAATAGACGTCCGCCACTGTGTAATGATACGCACATCGCACAGCGACTTGAAAAGATTTGACATGCATTCCTTTCAGATGTTTTGATGATGTTTACATGTATGGCTTGATGTATATCATGTTGGATTTCGTATTGGGCTTTGACATTGGTGTCTTCGCCATAACTCTGATGATTGCGGGATGCTTGACGGAGTTTTGATTTTGGTTTATATACTCTCTTTTCATGCGCATGCATTGCACTACGATATGCTTTATGTATTTATGATTTCGGAGCCCCGACGACTGGATCATTTTACTGAAATGTTTTAGAAATTGAGGGAGTTTAAATTTAAATTCGGGGACCGAATTTCTTTAAGGGGGGAAGACTGTAACATTTCAGAAAAATAAAACATTATTTTTAGGAATTTTTTAATTAAATAATAAATATTTTGAATATTTTGATAATGCGGTATAATTAAATACCGATAAATTGGAAAAAAATTGGGAAATTATAGAAATTACTGAAAAGAGAGTGTTTTATTTGATTTAAGAAAATTATGAAATTTTATAATTAATTATATTCACTTTTTATATTAATCGCGATTAAATATCACTAATCGTGCATTAACCCAGTTTTGTGCACATGACATGCATCATGTCATATTTCACTTTGTTACATTTTTCCACCATGGTATTTTCTTCATTTTTCATGCATGACTTGGGTTTTTAAAGGAAAAGAGAGGAAAAGATAAAAGAAAAGAAAAGAAAAGAAAAGAAAAACATTAAACAATATAATATGGGCATGAGAGAGAGAGAGAGGTGAGGGGTCAAACCTTGGTCATGGCTCTTGTTCCATCCATTGTTTCCTCTTCATTTTCCTTCCCACACCTCCCATGGTTGCTGCCTCTCACTCCCCCATCCTCTTCAACCCTCACAACATCATCAAAAACCCATCAAAACATCATCTCCATTTCAATAAAAACATGCACAAGCCCCTCACAAGCACTTTGGACCAAGAAAAATCGGATTTTGGAGACTTGGGGCAACTCAAGAAAATTCATGAGTTGCCAAATGAGGTAATTTCCTTCACCATTAGAATAGTTTTTCATTCACTTTAGCATCCATGTTAGTTTAGAAGTAATTAAGTGTAGTTTAGTGATGGTTGAAATTTTAAAGATCAAGCTTAGGAATTCTATGAGTGGTGAAGTGTAATTAAGTGTAGTAGTGACCTTAAACCCCCTTTAATGATGGTATATTGGACTGAAACCAGAGACTAACCCCAAACCCCAAAACATAAAAACCCCGATATCGGGAAATTGTGTAAATTTGAGATGTTATTGGAGGTCTGCTATCACCCGGAGACCCAAGGAATTATTTAGGAAATACTGGGATACAAGCAGACAACCTAGAAGCATTACCCAAGACATGAGACCCAACCCCCACATACAGGCCGTAGATTTATTCACTCTGGCCACAAATTGTGGTAAGGGTAGTGGGGATTTGGTTCGTGTTTGTTCCAGGGACTTATCTCCAGTAAACTAGACCCCTACCATGTGCAAAATTGACCAATTTGACCTAGGGCAAAATCTGGAAGTGTTTTACGTTGTTTCTGATTTCGGTTTTGCGGATTCTATTAACTTGAACTTGGGTATTGTGTTTTAACTCGATGGTTTGACGTTTGTACATCGACATCGAGGATTTGTTTTGTCTTCCTTGCATGTGTAGATCATAGGGTTTAACCTATGTGTGATTCGCGTGCCGTTTTGGTTTGAATGGGATTTTAATGCGACACGATGTGTATTGATATGTAGGTACCCCCACGTGGATTTCGAGACGACGAGGAAAGCGTAGCGTCATCGACTCCAACAAGTGAGGATAAAGGTGAGTAGATATATATCTACGGGGGAAGTCGGGTGGATGGCGTATGGCACCCCCGCAGTTTCGTAGTGTTGTATACGAATACGTATACATATATATCTATATATATATATAGATATGTTTATTGTGAGACCATGATTATCTTGATAGGGTTAGTTTAGTGTAATTAGAAGTAACTTAATTTAGCTTCTTAGTCGTGAAACCCTAGATTAGTGATTTGCATACACGCACACACACACACTCGCATACTTTTTATTTACATGTGCGTATATGGGGATATGTATATATACACACACATATAGGTATGGGACTATGTATATGTGTGTGTGTGTGTGTATAGATACGTATACATATACATGGATGATGAGGATAGTACATGGTATTTGGAGATGAGTTGATGAGATTGGGCATGGTGCCATGAGATCGGTGATATAGCGTGGTTCGTATTGTGAGATACGACACGATATTATAGCGGGTCCTTGGGCGATGTGTTTTCATACACACGCATATTTATGTAGATGGTATCAGTATTGTACTAGACTTAGATCAGTACCCAGTTCACGATATGGGATGATAAGGATATCAGATGATTAATGAGAAAAATGTGATATTAACCCATACCCGGATTTGGGATGCCGTACGATGGATTTACCGTACGAGCTATATTGATGATAGATCCGCACTCTTGACTCGAAGATGTTATATTATATAGTGTATCGTATGGGATACTATTGAGGTGGGATCACCGAATATTATATATATATATATCGACTAAGATTTAGGTGGATTCCTTACCTTTTCGATTAGCCTGTTAGTTTAGTCCTGTAGCTTACTTGTAGATGTTAGACTAGACTCGAGTCATACCTATTTCAAAACTAACAAATCGTGAGTATTTTAAAGACAAGACAAGAGATTCTACGGATATTTTAAAGTACGTACCTTTTCTTAAAAACACCGTAGTCCCTATTTTCTAAACCCCACGATTCGTGTTATTTCAAACGGTAAAACTGTATGACCCATATATATTAATATAAATTCCTTGTTGTTGCATTTACTATTCATCGCTGTATATTCGGTATTGCTGCTTTTATTATTCATTCTCCGTTTATCCATGTTGTTATCATCGCATTGCATGTTTATTGTGTACTGTAGTAATTATGAAACCATGCTGTCAGGACACCAGCACCATTACCGATGATGAGTATGATCCACATACACTTTCTTGCCGGTCACACACATCATCATCGGTAATTGCCATGTCACGTACACTTTAGAGAATATTACTCCATTGACATAGCTTTCTAGCTGATAGTTCCTATATGTTATTGTCTCATATATTAGTTCATTTTTTCTTTCATTGTCTGGTATTTCATGCATATTTTTATATTCATTAGTCATGCAATATTATAGGGGCCAATCCGGATTGCCGGAGCCCAGTATTCATTATTATTGACTTTTCATTTTGGATTTTGGATTTTCCATGAGATTTCTGGATTTGGAGAAACCGCAAGATTTAATAAACTCATTTATTATTTTAAAAGATAAAAGTGTGGTTTTCTCATGTTATGATTGTGATATGTCCACCATGAGTTTTCTCGGCTCTTGAGCGATATCATACACCTGATTCGAGGAGGAGATGAACCACTTGTGGGTGCATGGTGGACCCGGTACGGTACCCCGGGGCGAGAAGATCGCGGAGAATGGCGTTTGAGCCTGTGACAAGGGAGAATAGATGATCAGTCGAAAATATTGCATTTTTAACACGTCAATTTCCCTACCATTTGCACTCATATAAAGGTGTTCGGTATGAATATAGCACATATTAGCAAAACAGCTGTAAAATACCAAATAACTTGTGTTACATATTATAAGCGTCATTTTTGAGGGAAATTGAGTGTTTATCATTGCATGCATCATCTTTGTATAGCACAACACTTGTCTCGAGAATGTGTGCAGGAAATTTCAGGTAAAATAGCCGAAACTGTGAAAAGTGCTGATATAAAATACGCCAAGTCCAAGACTCGTGATCTGGCAGTGATATAGAAAGAAATATGAGATTCCACACATCAAAAGAGTGCCACAAATTAAGCACAAGAATACCACAGAATTTCCATGCAGCGAAGCCATCAATGGACCGCGGATCCGCGGTCAGAAGGGCCTTCCCGCGGCGGATCCGCGGCCAAGAGGAAGCCACGTCAGCAGAGCTTCACTTCAGGTTTCTCAGTTCAAGGCCCACACTTCTTCAAGCCAATGAAAATTCCAGAGATCTCCAGAAGCTTCTGTCCGAACAGCAAAGCTTTTTGCTCAAGCTAAACACCTTCAAGCTTATCAAGCAAGCCATATAACTACCTAAGCCTAGAAGCTTCTTCCTAACCTCCAAGCTTATCAAGGAAGCTAGCTCTAACTAACTAACTCTAGAACCTTCTACCTAACTACCAAGCTTGCAAGTGAAGCTAACCCTAACCTAGCTTCTAAAGGAAGCTAATCCTAATCAAGGCTATATAAAGGACCCAAAGGCTTCACTCTAAAGGTTGTTGAAAATTGAGCCAAAATCCCACAAGTTGAGTGACACAACTTGTGCATTCAAACCCTAACCCTAATCCAAATCCAAAAGCCAAATTCAAGATCTCCGAGTACAAATCAAGAAAGAAGCCTTCAACCTTTTAGAAGCTACGCCGATCTTCAACCGAGCAAGTGATCCAAGACGATCCGCGACTTACGGAGACGATGCGAAGCTAATTCGACGATCGAGTTCTTTCCTCAAATTCTTGTAGTTCTTGAGTGAATTGTAACGGAATTGTTGAATAATAAAAGGTGAAATTTCTTTATCATGCTTATCTTTATATTTGAGCATTATAATGAGATCTCAATTCTTGATTGTTTTCTTTGTTATGATGCTTGAGTAAAAACTCCGCTCGTGGAGGAGTCGAGAGAATAGATAGATGATGATGATTACAATCTTGAAATGATTCTTAATTCCTATGAGTTTTGTAAACTCTTGTAGATTGAATCATCGACAATCTAGTTTCGAGCGAAATGCTTTCTTGAATGTTTTCGCTCTTAATTAGAGATTAACGATTGGTGATTCAATTTACTAGAGGCTAGCATTTGATTGATAATCAACCAAAAGACAAAGGATGAGATGAAGAAACCCTAGTTCCTTCAATAGATCCTTAAATCTCATTGATCGTTATCGATCTAGCAACAAATCATCAAAGGATAAGAATACGTAATCACAAGTCTTCATCCTCACTATCGATTCGATCGATTCCAACGAGCCTCATTACAAATCTTGATTACTCATTTGATTTGGATATCATCAATTCTTGATTCTTTATTTTTAGTATTCTTGATATTAGATCTAGATTTTGATAATTCTTGAAATTCACTTTTAAATCTTGAATCGAATTCTCTTTTCTTTTCTCTTTAATTTTCAATTCATCTAAAACAAATACGATCAAATCTCACTTTCCCTGTGGACGGTCCGCACTTGCTAACGAACCTACATCGACACCGTTATTGATTGCGGTTTACAAATTTCTTTGATTGTGATATTTTACATTTTCCATACAGATCGAGAAAATCATTCAATCAATTGCTGACCGGTGATTTTATTGAGATTTATAATATAGGCCAGTCCGGATAGCCGGAGCCTGAGATATTGAGATTTTATGATACAGGCCAGTCCGGATAGCCGGAGCCTGAGATATTGAGATATTGGGATATTGAGATATATATTTTGTGTCGATGCTTGACACTGATTTTCTGATGATTTCATTGATGATACTTAAATGTTTATACAGAAATCTCACTATATTATGAAAACAGTTTTCTCATTTATGATATATTCCGTTTTCATTATACCGCATTCATACCTCATATTTACGATATATTGCTACCTAAGGCACTGACACGAGCACATGAGATTACACTTATGCATAGATGTTTATCCTTACCATTATATTACGCTTCAGGATATATTATCATTTGAGGATATATATTATGATTGTATGACTTAGGATTGAGTCATACATTCGATTTCTACTCTGTGATATTTTCTACTCACGAGTTCGCAACTCACCCCCATTGTGCCACAGTTCTTGCAGGTTTTGCCGTACAGGTTCCATTGCGGCTTTGCTGGCACACTACTTTCATTCCGGGTGATTGCTTTGGTAGGTGAGTCCACTTGTATCGTGACCACCATTGTACTTTATTTATTTCAGTTGTATCTAGAAACTCCATCAACCAGACTGTATTATTTTATAGACTTAGAAGACCAGTTGTATATTCTTTCGACTTAGAGTCGCGCGTTGTATTATTATAGTTTTGTTGATGATTTTGAGTTTCCTTTTGAGTTTTGATCCTCAACCTTCGGCGTTGTATATTATATTGCTTGCGTGGTTGTGACCGTCAATTGACAAAGAGCTAGCTCCCGCTTAGGGATACCTTTATTCATATTATGCATGTTGTACCCTTTTGGGGCCAGTATTTACAAAGGAAACTCTACCGAAATTTTCAGAAAAGTCTTGAGATTTTAAAATGCAATACTTCGGCTTATGTCATTAAAACCACTTGCTTTAAAAATAATTTTTCTTTACCTTCTTCTTTTAAAATGGTTTAGATTTATGGGATTTTTGGCTTGCTTGAATTAGATGGGGTCCTATAGACTTCATATGATTCAAGTGTCAGTCACGTGCTATTTCGGGTCGTGACATAGACTGGCATAAAATGTGTTAAAAGTGGCATAAGATGGTCATTAAAAGACTTAACTATACATCTATTACCGTTGTTCCATGGTTTTATCGACGGAGCCTTGTACTATGGGTTACCATAGTCCACGGTGTAAGTTGGACTCCTCTCGTATACATTGGCATATTCTGTACCAAACTACAAACAACTGCATTAGCATAACAATCAAATATTATACCAATTACATCATCTTATCTGTCTATTCTATTTCTATATCTCTTTGGGACTTACCGAGCGATTGTTCGCTGACGACATTCCTATTTCTCTTCTTTCTTTGGAATGTTTTCAGGAGGACCCGACTCTGAGGATTTTGAGACCAGCCAGGAGCACTTGAAGTAGATCACTAAGCAGCACGACCACTAGGCTTCACTTGTACTCACTTTTACTTTCATGTTCGTGCCATTGTTTAGGCATCGCTTTCTAGTATTGTATTTACCCAGTTGTATTGTAAAGAATTTTTAATCAATAAAATTGTTGTTCATTTACATTTCATATTTTCTTGTGTATATTTACATTATATTGGTTAGTTACGCTTAGCCTGTTTACTTCTGAGAATACGTAGCAGGCCCAGTCACGTCTCCTTACCCGTATACTGGGAAGCGGGGCGTGACATGCTTCACCTACTACGGTTGTTCCGGGACCGAAGCGGTTCCGTACCGGAGTGTCAGCTCAGAGCCAGTTTGGTAGAGGCCGCGGTGGATTCTTTATAGGCCGTACTGGTAGCCGAAGCTTGAAACGGGGCCAGATATATAGCTTTTTCCCACAGGGTCAGCAACTGCCGTTAGGATGTTTTTGGTGTGGGAGTCAGTATCACCGTGTCAGATTTTGTACTGTGAGGCGCCAGGGCGAGGCAGCAGTTCCACATGTTACCTTAACACCTTCACCACCTCAGAGAGCATTGCCTTTTATGCCCGTTGTTGCTTCATGCCAAACCTATCCTCAGAGAGGTCGTGGTCGTGGCGGTCTTTTTCAGAAAGGACGAGGTGGCAGAGACGGAGGACATCCGGTTGCCGGTAGAGGGCAGACCCGAGTATTTGCGTTGACTCCTCAGGATGCGTAGGCGTCGAATGCAGTCGTAACAGGTACTCTTTCGGTGTTTTCTTTCGATGCGCGCTTTTTGTTTGACCCGGTATCTACGCATTCGTATGTGTCCACACACACTTCGTACCAAGGTTAGGCCAAGGTTCTTCCTTATTAGATGAGCCACCATTCGTGATTACTCCCGTTGGAGAGTTTTTTGTTGCACAACATGTGTTTCGGTCATGTACCGTTCGTTTTGGAGATAGAGATTCGTCCATTGATTTGATCCTTCTTGATATGTTGGAGTTTGACGTTTTCCTTGGCATGGACTGGTTAGCTACTTGCTATGCTTCCGTGGACTACCATGAGAAGGTAGTTAGGTTTTGTTTTTCGGGAGAGTCATTTCTTGTTGTGCAGGGGGACCGCAGTGTCGTCCCTCACAATTTGATTTCCCCCCTTTGCGCTAGTTGGCTCTTGAGGAAATAATGTCGGGGATTCTTAGCCTATATTAGAGATACTGGAGCCACAGCAGATCCGTCGGATCATCTTCCTATTGTGAGAGAGTTTCCCGACGTATTTCCTGATGAGTTACGTGGATTTCCACCAGAGCACGGTATCGAGTTTTTCATCGATTTGATTCCCGGCACGAGGCCTATTTCTATACCGCCTTATCGGATGGCCCCGGCAGAGCTTAAAGGGCTTAAGGATCAGTTGCAAGAGTTGCTTGACAGGGGACTTATTCGTCCGAGTGTTTCGTCTTGGGGTGCTCCTGTCCTGTTCGTCAATAAGAAGGACGGCAGTATGAGATTGTGCATTGATTATCGTCAATTGAACCGAGTTACAGTGCGGAATATGTATCCTTTATCTCGAATTGACGATTTATTTAATCAGCTCCAGGGTGCGAGACATTTTCCCAAGATTGATTTGAGGTCGGGTTATCATCAGTTGCGGGTCCGGAATGATGACATTCCGAAGACTACTTTTCATACGCGCTACGGGTATTATGAGTTCTTGGTGATGTCGTTTGGGCTCACCAATGCCTCAGCAGCGTTCATAAATTTGATGAACCGGATTTTCAAGCCGTTCCTTGACCAGTTCATTATTGTGTTTATTATTGACATTCTGGTCTTTCCAGAAGTCGAGAGGAGCATGAACAACATTTGAGGATTACGTTGCAGACATTAAGAGAGCACCAGCTGTTTGCTAACTTCTCGAAGTGTGATTTCTGGCTTGATAGTGTTGACTTCTTGGGTCATGTGGTTACGGGAGACGGTATACGAGTAGACCCGAAGAAGATCGAGGCCGTACAGCTTTAGCCCAGATTTGTATCGGTATTAGTGGTTCGCAGCTTCTTAGACTTAGCCAGTTATTACCGCCGTTTCATGCAGAATTTCTCGAGTATCGCTGAACCGTTGACTGAACTGATCCGGAAGGGAGTTCCTTTTCTTTAGACTGGGGCATGTGAGCAGAGTTTTCAGCAGTTGAAGACTCATTTGACGACTGCACCAGTTCTATCCTTGCCTTCTTGATCAGACGGCTATGTTGTTTATTGTGATGCTTCTCAAGTGGGGCTCGGTTGCATATTGATGCAGCATGATAGAGTATCGCTTATGCTTCTCGGCAGTTGAGGAAGCATGAGCAAAACTATCCCACTCATGATCTAGAGATGGCCGCGGTGGTCTTTGCGCTCAAGATTTGGAGACACTACTTATACGGAGAGTCGTGTCAGATCTTTACGGACCACAAGAGCTTGAAATACATCTTCCAGCAGCGAGATCTGAATTTGAGGAAGCATCGTTGGATGGATCTTGTGAAGGATTATGTTGTGAAATCCTTTATCATCCGGGCAAAGTGAATGTAGTAGCTGATGCTTTGAGTTGTAGGTCTGGAGGTAGCTTGTTCCATTTGAGTGCAGTTCAAAGACAGTCTTCTACGGATTGGAAGATCTTGTGCGATAGTAGAGTACAGTTCGAGTTCACTTCCACTGGAGGACAACTTGCTCATGTCCGCACCCGTCCACTTCTACTTGATTGTATCCGTGAGAAACAGTCCGACGATGCTCGTTTGTCTGAGATTTTGGAGCATGTTCGGCAGGGTAGAGATTCGGAGTTTGTAATTGATGACTAGGGTGTGCTACGTTTTGGGACTCATCTATATATACCAGATTCCGAGGGGCTGAGACGCAAGATCCTAGAGCAGACACATCAGTCAGCATACAGTGTTTATCCAGGTTCCACCAAGATGTATCGTGATTTGAGAGATATCTACTGGTGGGAAGGGATGAAGAGAGATGTTTCGGACTTCATTTCTAGGTGCCTGACTTGCCAGCAGGTCAAGGCCGGGCATCAGAGACCGGCAGGAGAGTTGCAACCTTTGCCCATTCCGGAGTGGAAATGGGAGTAGATCTCCATAGATTTCGTTGTGGGTCTATCCAGGTCCAGTCGAGGGTGTGAATCCATTTGGGTGATTGTTGACCGGTTGACGAAAGCGGCTCACTTTCTTCCAGTGAAGACCACTTTCGGATTTGCTCAGTATGCTCAGCTGTACATTGATGAGATTACGCGTTTGCACAACGTTCCTACATACATTGTATCTGATAGAGGCATCCAGTTTACCAAACGTTTTTGTCAGAAACTTCAGGAAGTTTTAGGTACTTGATTGAGTTTCAGCACCACTTTCCATCGCAGACCGATGGTTAGTCAGAGCGGACTATACATACTCTCAAGAATATGCTTCGAGCATGCGTGCTTAAGTTTGGTGGTAGTTGGGATCGTCACTTACCTTTGATAGAGTTCTCCTACAATAACAGTTTTCAGGAGACGATTTAGATGGTACCTTTTAAGGCCTTATATGGGAGAAAGTTTCGATCGCCAGTCTGTTAGACCGAACTCAGCGAGAGTAGGATTTTGGTACCACAGCTAGTCCAGGAGACTACGGAGAAGATCTAGTTAATCCAGGACAAGATGAGAGCAGCCAGTGCAGGCAGAAGTTTTATGCCGATCGTCGTTGTCGCAGACTTGAGTTTGCAGAGGGTGATCATGTTTTCCTACGGATTTCTCCGATGAAAGGTGTGATGAGATTCAGGAGGAAAGGGAAGCTTAGTCCCAGATTTGTGGGTCCTTTTGAGATTCTTAAGCGAGTTGGTACCGTTGCCTATAGTTCGGCACTTCCGCCCAGTGTTCCAGATGTACACCCAGTATTTCATGAATCGATGTTTCATAAGTATCTTCATGACCCTTCTCACGTGATTCAGCACCAGGCCATCCAGCTGGAGTGCGGTCTTTCATTCACCGAGCAGCCGGTAGTTATATTGGATCGGCAGGTGAAGAAACTTCGGTCAAAGATTTTGCCGTCAGTGAAGGTTCTGTGGCATGGCCCAAATAGCGAAGAGGTCACATGGGAAGCCGAGAGCGAGATGCGGAAGAAATTCTCTCATCTTTTCAAAAGTACGCATAGTAAGATTTTTAAATTCGGGGACTGGATATCTTTAAGAGGGGAAGATTGCAACACCTTAGATAGCGATTAGAGTTAATTAAGCGATATAATGCGGGTTTTTAATAAATTTAACCAATAATTGTTTTCACATATTTTATTATAATTAATTAATATTTTATTAAATTATTTTTGTACTCGTACACACATGTGCATGTTAATCTTGGGTTAAGGATGTGTTAACCATGCTTTGTTAGCCATGGCACTTAACCCTTTTGTTATATGTCATATTATATATATAGATATATATTTTGTTTTAAGTAATAAAAGGTTTTAGTTTTAAAAAGGAAAAGAAAAAAGGGGAAAAGAATAGAATAAGGAGGCATGAGGGGACAAGCATGGGAGGTATTTAATGAGGAGAGAGAAAGAGCATGGCTCTCATCTCTCACCCTCACCCTCTCATTCTCTCATTACCTCACAACTCTAACACCCTCTCATTTTCTCTTCCTCTTCTTCTTCTTCACTAAAAATCTTCACGATCATATTTTTCCCACTAACCTTAAGCCTAAATCAACGTCAAACCTCACTAAACCCTCAACTAAGCATGTTTAACCCTCTTGTGATGACATGGAGCTTGGATGGCTAGGGTTTTTCGCAAGTTTTGGTGAAGTAATGATTTTGAACCCTTGTTTAGGCTCTAAAGAAGTTTGTTGTGTTAAATAGTTTCAGTATTATACCTAAATGTTTTAAAATTAGTGTTAATATCGTGTTTTGGTTAAACTTGGAGTCTGTGCTTGAATCTGCTATCGACCCAGGTATTGTTTTAGGAAGTTGCCATCATTGAGAGATGTATTTGAGACCTAGAACCTATCCATAAAACCTGAAACCATTCCCTTTAATTATGGACACAATTTTATCCCTTCTGGCTGTAAATTGCGGCCAGAGCTTGGAGCTAAGGTTCGTGTCTTGGTCGTAGGGTCTCTGGGGAAAAGTTTAGGCTCTTGGCGTATGCAACTTTCTCTAATTCATCATGTATAAAAATCTGGGACCGTTTAGCTAGAATTCAAGCATTTCATTAACGTGCGATATGGATTTATCCGACATTCGTTTAAGTGTTTCATACGTTTAACAGCCATAGGTTTGGTTTAAGGTGTCGCTGCACGCGTTTATCCTGCTAAGCTAACACTTGGTAGCTTGTGGGAGTCGATTCGTTAGTTTGGCGTTGTGTCCGTGTTTAATCGTAAAGTTTACTAATTCCATGCTTTATGGTTTTGTGTGATGTTAGGATCACAGGAGGGGACTTTGGACACAGCCAGGAAGGGGAAAGAGGTGATCGGATATCGATTCACCCACAAGCCATTAGCGGTACTAGCTGGACGTAACGGCTACCCGGGTATTAAGTGATCAGAAGATCAACAAGCAAGCCTGCTCATACTCCCATGAATCCAATAAGTAACACTGCCGTACAGTCCGGTCTCTTCATCTGATATGTCGCATATCGAGTCTAGGGGTGGTAAACGTCAGACCCCAGTAACTTGATAAGTCATGCCGATATGAGGCTTATAACCGGTCGAGAAACTACTGATACCACTTACCAGTAAATCTCCGTATCAGCCATGGCCAGGGACTTCCTGTTATGTCAAATCGAGCACAGCGCAACTTCAACCCCCAATACCGCGAGAGACGAATCCCCTCCTATCGCTCATTGCTTCCATGTGACTCGAGACTGTACCCAAAAACCACCGTTTTGCACGCTCTCTTGAACGTGGTAAGGTGGAAATCAAAGCAAAGTGGAAATCACACAAGACTCTATGATGATCTTAGGTCAACAGACTAACATGTACCAGTGTCACCAGAGAACTGCTATCTGACGTTAGGTATAATACCATCTAGGAGTTCTCGGCGAGTCATATTCAATGTACCCAGTCTCCACTGAGCACCCGTATACCATCTTTTATGTCAAACACCAATGGATATGGGATCATCCATCGCCCATCAAATGGGTCAAGAAGCGTATACGCTAGTCTACTCTGAAAAATCGATGCCCCGTCTCGATACACCCTCGACTAGGAACAATTAAAGGATATACTTGTGGACTACCCTTGCCCGACTAGTATGATCTGCATCACAATCCTGGTAGTAAAGTACATCCTAAGGGATTTCCCTACATGTGAGAGCAAGACAGTATCACAATACAAGTCTACATGTTAAGATAAAGAGCAACCAGATAGTATACTATCATGTCGAGCAAGAAAGTCCTCTCTATATATGTACAAGCATCCACTATAATATACAATCATGTACAATAATGGTCTCTAGGGCATACATAAAACTAACAATCTTCCACTTGCACTAAGGCCAGTTGTTTTAGTATCTCATACCCAACATCCCGAAGAGTCTCGCAAATTGTATCTGGGGTATGGCCTTCGTGAGTGGATCTGTCGTGTTATTCTTCATGTCAACTCTACTGACCTTGATCTCTCGGCGAACAACTATCTCCCGGATCAGGTGATACCGCCTCAGAATATTCCTGGATCGCTGATGGGACCCGGGTTCCTTGGATAAAGCCACGGCTCCATTGTTATCACAATACAAAGGTATTGGATGCTCGATGGATGGAACCACTCCAAGTTCAGTTATGAACCGCTTCATCTAGACAGCCTCTTTGGCAGCATTGTTGGCAGCAATATATTCAGCCTACATCGTCGAGTCTGCCATGGTTTCTTGCTTGGAACTCTTCCAACAAATTACCCCTCCATTGAGGGTGAATAAAAAATCCGAGAGTGACTTAGAGTCATCCTTATCACTCTGGAAGCTCGAATCGGTAAAGGACTCCATTTGGAGTTCACCGTTACTATACACCAAGAACATTTCTTTAGTCCTTCTCAAGTACTTAAGAATGTTCTTCACAGCTGTCCAGTGATTCTCTTCAGGATCTGCTTGATACCTACTCACTACACCTAGTGAGTATGCTACATCGGGTCTGATACACAACATCGCGTATATGATAGAGCTTATTGCCGAAGTATAGGGTATCCCTTGCATGGGAACCCTCTCCAAACCAGTCTTGGGAGATATCTCTTTGGAGAGAGTGATTCCTGAGATCGTGGGTAAATTTCCACGCTTGGAATCTTCCATACTAAACCTCTTTAGTATGGTGTCAATGTACCTGAATTGGGAAAATCCCAACATCCGTTTAGATCTATCTCTATAGATCTTAATTCCTAAGATGTAGGAGGCATCACCTAGATCTTTCATTGAGAATCTTTATGATAAGAAGAAATTGACCGAGTGCAGCATAGGAACATCATTTCCTATCAAAAGTATGACATCCACGTACAATACGAGGAAGAAGACCTTACTCTTTGCAACCTTCTTGTATACACAAGATTCATCTACGTTTTTGATAAAGTCAAACTCTTTGACTGCTACATCGAAACGGATGTTCCAACTCCGCGATACCTATTTTAACCCATAGATTGATTTAAGCAGTTTACACACCTTTCCGCTGCTCCCACTGTCTACGAAGCCCTCTGGCTGTGTCATGTACATGCTCTCTTCTAAATCACCATTTAGAAAAGTGGTATTGACGTCCATCTGCCAGATTTCGTAGTCATGGTATGCAGCGATGGCAAGTAGGATCCGGATGGACTTAAGCATAGCCACTGGAGAAAAGGTTTCATCATAATCTGTTATTGTTTATGCCCTAGAAGGCCATTACTGTATCATACTAGTTTGTATATTACTTAATGGAAGCTTGGGATATTCACATGTATATAACAGTCTTGCTAAACATGGTAGTATGCTACTTGGTTTTTCTATCTTAATATGTGAGTATACGTATTGATAGAGCTCTTAGGATCTTGCTTGACTACCAGCGTTGTGATGGCAATCACACTAGTGGGGGCTGGGTAGTCTACAAGCACATCTTTATTCAGGTCCCTAGTCGTTGGATTATCGAGACAGGGCATCGATACTCCGGAGTAGACTAGTGTGTACGCTTCTCATCCCAGTTGGGGAGATGGTCTGTCCCACAGCCGTCAGTACGTCGCACTGGAGATAGTATGCAGGTGGCCGTTAGGTTACGGGTACACCGGACAGGACTCACAGGGAACTGTTGGTTGGTTTTATACCAGTCGTCAGTGAACAGTTCCCAGGTGACATGAGTACAGCATAGTCCGCAGACTTGACACTGCTACTTCGCCTCGAGTGTGTCCCACTGTTCTTAGATTGCTACCCTACCACGGCTTAAAGGAGTCGTGCAAACAGGTAGCTGTTGGGTGCAGTCCCGAGCACTTGGAGGCAGTGGCGGTTAGACAGGATTCGTCTCTCCCGGTATTAGGGGTTGATATTGCGCTGTGTCAGAGAGCCATTACGCAAAGTCCCTGGTCAGGGCAAGCGAGATTTGCTGGTAGGTTCCAGTAGTTTCTCAGGGTGTAATGGGCTTCCCTCCGACACGACTTATACCGCTATTAGGGGACTGACGCTTGCCGTCCCCTAGGCCCGATATGCGATAGTCTTGGACGAACGGACCGGACTGTATGGAGATTGTCACATCAGACTCAGTAGGAGTTCGGATGGGTTTCCTCATCGGCCTTCTTATCGACATCTACCTGGGGACCGTTACGTACAGCTAGTGCCGCTTGCGGTCTGTGGTTAAACCCACTGCCAGCGTAGTAGTCGAGTCTCTAGAGTCCCGCACAGAGAGTTTCCCTACTCCAGGCGAAACGATATAGAGGTCGTATGGTTTTACGACAAGGGTTCGGACGCATACGTGCGTTTACGCGCGTACGACTTTCGGACAGTTTTTACCAGTCGGCTTTGGTTTAAGCCAGTTACTGGTATCCGGTTATTGGATTTATACAGGTCTAAAGTTTTTCCGTATTTTTACAGAAAGGAGGGGTGTTCTCGTAATTACGCGAGAAGCTTCTAGAAGGTGGTGACTAAGGAGGTTTAGGTGGCATATACAATGAATGTGATTAGTGAGTCATATGGATGATTCATCCATGTCATTAATGCATGATAAATGCTTAATGACTCATGGAGTGAATCATCACTAGATATTATCAAGCATGGTTGTTAAATTCATTTATATTCTTTTCTTGATAAAAAGAAATGCTTGATATATATTATGGTAACTCATTATTCTCACTTGATGATTATTCTCACCTTCTCTCTCCTCAAGCTCTCCCTCTTCAAACCCTAATCCTCCCCTCTCATGTGTTGAGTACAAGGATTAGTTAGACTAATTAAACCATAACCCTCACTCTATATCACCTAGCTTCTTTGATTAGCACTTAAAGAAGGTTAGTTGCCTCAAGTTTAGAGGCTAAGCTTGGAGTAAAGCTCTCGGGTGGATCGTCTACTACTTCAAGAAGGCCGAGGAGGAGGGGGAGTTCGTAAAGACGAAGGACACGATTCGTTAGGTATAATCCCTAAACATAGTAGTATAGAACTTCTATGTTTCATGTTAGTTATCGTTTAGCTTCGATTCATGCAGTTAGTCGATGTTTAAGCAAAGAACAAGATCGTTTTTCAAATTTCCGCCTCCCCGCAAGTCGTGGGGTGTTGCACATCGACTTACATAATCTACACCAGGTCGTTGAAAAAAACCTTTTGCTATAAGTCTAGCTTTGAAAGTCTCAACTTTTTCATCTACACAAAGTTTTTTCATGAAGATCCACTTGCTCCCGATGGGTTTTACCCCTTCAGGAGCATCTTCCAAAGTCCATACTTTGTTGGTGTACATAGATTCCATCTCAGATTGTATTGCATCCAACCATTTCACAGAGTCTCCACTTGTGATGGCCTGCTCGAAGCTAGTTGGGTCATCATCTTCCATGATACAATCCTCACTCCCACCATCAATGAGAAAACCATCGTATCTCTCAGGTGATGAGGAACCCTACTAGATCGGCGGAGAGGCTGGGATTCGTCGGGGACTGTTAAATCTTCCGGTTCTACCAAATCTTTTGTAGTTTGTGCGGTTGGAATCTCTTCCGGTTCTACCTCATGACCACTAATTTCTTCTACAAGAAATTCATTTTCTAAAAAGGTGGTATGTTGAGCAACAAACACCCTTTGTTCCTCACTGTGGTACAAAAAATATCTATAGGAATCTTTTAGATATCCCATAAACTTACACAGAACAGACCTTGTCTCGAGCTTGTCCGGGTTTTGCTTTTTAACATAGGCCGGACAACCCCATATCTTAACTCGTTTAAGAGATGGTCTCTTCCCATTCCATATCTTATATAGAATGGTAGACACTGATTTGGTTGGAACTTTATTCAATAGGTATGCCGCTGTCTCAAGCGCATAACCCCAAAAGGAAACAGGTAACTCATCATTACTCATCATAGAGCGCACCATATCTTATAGGGTGCGGTTCCTCCACTCCGATACACCGTTGTGATGTGGTGTATTCGGAGGAGTAAGCTGAGAGAGAATGCCACTCTCTTTTAGATAATCCAGGAACTCTGTGCTCAAGTATTCTCCTCCTCGATCAGATCGAAGGATTTTAATACTTATACCCGTCTGGTTCTCAACTTCATGCTTATATTCTTTGAATTTCTCAAAAACTTCAGACTTGTGTTTCAACGGGAACACATGTCCGAATCTTGAGAGATCGTCGGTGAATGTAATGAAGTATGAGAAACCATTCCTGGTATGTGTAGACATGGAACCGCATACATCACTATGTATCAGTCCCAAGAGTTCAGTAGCTCTTTCTCCGTGTCCAGTAAACGGAGTTTTGGTCATTTTGCCTTT
Organism: Agapanthus africanus; assembly: GCA_030015575.1. Lineage (NCBI taxonomy): Eukaryota > Viridiplantae > Streptophyta > Magnoliopsida > Asparagales > Amaryllidaceae > Agapanthus > Agapanthus africanus. Next base: position 533,683,715 of record JASDDO010000022.1, on the reverse strand, counting down.
GAGACTTGACTGGCAAGTTTTATAAGATGTAAATTCAAACTGATTCAAATATCTATCTTTATGTAAGTTAGCTAGTCGTGTCGCATTGATATGACCTAGTCTACAATGCCACAAGAAGGATTCGTTCATCTCTGAACTTTTTCTCTTGTATGTGTTCTGTACATTAAGAACTGTAGTTTGATTTAGAACGTATATGCCATTACATAACGTGCCTGATTCAATCAACTTTTGATTCAGGAAGATATTCATAACATTATCCTGCAATACAAAATTATATCCTTCTTTAATTAATAAAGAGACTGATATAATGCTGCATATCAGGTTCGGTATGTAATAACATTCGTTCAGAATCAATGTATTGCCACTTGGTAATACAAGTGATAATCGCCGATTGCCTTGGCTGCAATAATTGCACTATTTCCTACTCTTATATCTTTATCACCCAATCCCGGTTCCCTACCTTTCCTAAGCCTATGTAACAAATTACATATGTAAGATCCTCATTCGGTATCTAATACCCAGGACGTAAAGCATACTGAGAAACAGTTCTCGGTAACGAACACACCCGATGAAGACGCATCAACATTCTTATTCTTTGTATGGGTGGCAAGAGAATCCTGGTAATCTCCTATTTCCTGCTAGGACTTATAACAATTATAAGTTAGAGCGGAACCAACGTTCCCTAACTCGGTATAACAAGCGGGTTCGGTCAATACATCCATATTATTATCTTGATTAAAGCGTGATATGGTCGCTACCTGGAGAGAGAGAGAGAAGAAAACACTTAGTGTATGCTCTTGCAAGATTAGATTGGTTATTATCTTATCTAATCAGGATGGCTCCCACTGTTTTTATCAAATCTTCCTTCAAACCCAAAAAGGTAAGACTAGCCGGGATTAATTACACCCTACAAGTTCGCCAATCTTTCGGCCAGGCCAGTATCGGTACTTTGAGGGAGGTTCCCCGTGCTTTCGCACGGACCTAATTAAAATAAACCTCATTTTCCCAGGGGCGTAACTCCGTTAACACCTTTCTAGACACCTACTTGATTGGCTAATTGTAATGTGCAAAACTCTCCCAGGAGTAACTCTTACTCATAGTGGGTATCGGGATCCAACTATCTCATAGAAGGTATGCAATGTCATTGCAAATTTCAACACTTGAAATTCCCAATAATATTTTGCCCCTAGCAACTCATGACTTTGGCTATGGTCAACAAATCATAAGCGCTAGTCAAGTTCAACCCGTCATTTTCTGATTGAATTAAACCCACCCGTACGACCCTTGGCTATGGTCAACAAAGCCGTACGACTACCCTAACTCAATTGCATCATCTGCAGAGAAGCACTAATTAGCTATTGCACACTACGCCTTGGCTATGATCAACAAACGTAGCACGAATACTAAATAGTACTTATCTGAAATGACGAAGGGCTACGATAGGTTTTTAAGAAAACCTTCGTAATGAACTTGATATCATTATAGAATCGAGTGATTTGAAAAGGAGTGTTTAAGTTCTTCTTTTAAAATCATGTTTTTTTCAAAATAAACCGAGTGGGTGTAGCATCTGCTAGCTTTTGCTAAAGAGGTCATTCCCGGTGAAGGGATCTCGGCTCTTTTCTCATCGAACGAGGTGCTGGATATTCATCAAGGAATACCGCTATACAAAACAAGAACTAGAGCTACATTTTTGAAAATTTGATTTTACAACATTTTTAGGTTTCTTTCCTTTCATTAATCTCATTAATGAAGTCCCATCATGTATGCTTCCTAATCATCATGGATAAAGAAAAGAAAATACTTATATAACGTACGCTTATGCCATCCGCATTCATCACGGGGTCCCGTCATGCACCGTTAGGTTAGATAACTAACAGCAGAGCGGGGGCAGGACTAGCGCGGATGCAAAATATAAGCAACGTTTATTATATATCATATATATAATATTAAGCATTCGTCTCAAGCAGTCATATGATCTCATCACAGAACATTACAGCAGAAGTCAACATATGAAATATTGGATATATTAGAAGTTCTGTGTTTTAAATTAAGCCAGTAAAAAAGCAAAGATTCCACGATCGTGATGAATAGTCAAATCCACATCCCTAGACCCCGACGAGAGCAGCAAGCAACCCTGCCAATTCTAGAGTTTGGAGGCCCGGTCTCGACTCCTCGAGATGGTCTCCCACTGGACTCTAGAACTCAATTACTTGTGCTCCCCACCTTGGGTCTATCCTAATACGGAAAAGTAAATAATATACATCAATGGTGACATCATCCTCAACCCGGAAGTTTCCCAACAAAAGAATATTACATACAAGTTTTTACATGAATGAAAATGAAAAACTCCCATCTCACGCAAAAACCCCCGGCTATTCAAACACGGCGATCCAATATAATATATCACAGCAACACATAACATCATATGTTATCAACGTAAGTAAATATGCGTATCCCAATTTTCGTTAAAATATAGCAACAAAACCAGCGATACACCACATATTACACTTATGGTCGCAGAAAAGAAAGTGAAAACTACAACAATTGGAATCCACAACCACCTTAGACATCATAAACCCAAAATATCACATACTCAGATTTCATGCCTAACCATATGAATTCCTTAGACATCATAAACCCGGAATATCTCATATTTTGAATTTCATGCCTGACCATATAAAACACGCATTTTAGTCTCAATATTGAAAACACTTTTCAATAACCAGTAGGGTAATTCAATAAGATTCTCGACAACCTGATCGAATGCTCGTCAAAAACTTTAGTAGACGGCCGCACCCCCCGATGCTGTCGATGAAGTGCACTTAGGCGGAACACCGCGGCCGCGAGCATCCAGGAGGATGCTTTTGGCAACGAGGTTCTCCTACAATCACTTGGTCGGGGCTTTGGGGCGTGGCTATCTAGTAATGTTACCCGGCAAGTATCTGCGTACACTACGTGATTGCGACAGAGTTTTGATCCATATCAAAACCCCGTAGCAACCGATCAAATGAGACCAAATTGCTAAGTTTACAAAATTCAAAACAGTTTTCACAAAACTAATTATTGTGGATTCCAAATATTGTATCACATATATAAACCTAAAACAATGTTAAAATTACGAATACGAAACACTCCAAATTGCCATTACAGAAAGATAACAACACATGCAATCTTTAGGAAAATCAAACAATACCTGAAACACCAAACCCCAGAGACTGGAACACCAAAGAAAAATGATGCCCAAACTCATCTATAAAACCGGTGATGCCGGTTTTTTGCTTCATTTTGCCGGTCAAAATCCAGTGGATTGGGCTCATTTTTCTCTGGTGTTCTTCTTACATCATATGTAACAATCTGCACTTGTTTAAATAATTTTCAGAGAACTTTTTAAAAACGACAGAAACTAGGGTTTTGGTTTCGAGGTTTCGGAGTTGTTTCGGTTTCATAATTCAACTAATATCGTCTAATTCTCTAAATTGGCTCTGATACCACTGAAGGTCAGGCAGCCACCCTATCCCATGGGGTCGCCATGGCACCTACAGGTCCCTCAGCAGCCACTTTTATGCATGCCCCCTCACGAGAACTACAACCCGCCAGAATACCTTCCGGTCTTGGGATATCGTGGGGGTAAGAGCCTATGCTTCGCCACACTATCATACAGAGAGAAACCCCCATAGGTCGACATCCAATGCCCAGTAGCTCTGATACCACTGAAGATCTCCTTAGCACCCTCATTATGTTTTCTTAGGCATCAAGCATGCAATTTTAAAAATTCTAGAGAGCTAAGCAACCCCAACCAAGGATCTAACTAGAGGATTAAGGTTATAACTAAACAAGTAAACAACTTTACTCTAAGTGAAATAGGAATACAACATTTGTAGACTGGTCCTTCAGTTCTAAAGCTCCGTGTAATAATCCCTTTGCTCCAAGTAGTGGTGTCTCAGACTCTCCTTTGGCTCCAGTAGGCGAAAGGAACAAGCTTGCTTGAAGAACTTCGAGGCCGAAGATGATCTGCGTCGAGAAATCTCCAACTCAAGCTATCTCTTCACTAATTGAGAAGTAGTGAAAAAAACAACCTATACTAAATGGCAAGTCTAGTGTAGATTGATGAAGTAGGAATTTTGCTCACTTTAGAATTATTTCTCTCTCTTTTTTTCTTCACCTCAAGAAAATCTAGAAGCTCAAAGGAGATGAAAAAGAAGATGAAGTCAAGAATAGAATGGCAACCATGGGTGAGAAAATATCATATATAACTCATGTAAAGACTTAACCATGGCTAAATATAATGTTTGGGTTAATAAATATCTAAAGTAAAACAAAATTAGTGGACTAAGTCAATGGTTTCCACAAGCTTCTCCAAGCATCAAGCCATGACTAATTTCCACCTAATTTTGATTTTCCCTTAATAATTAAATCCCCACATTATCTTAAGTATGGTATGAGTCTCATACACCCAAGTCCAATGTATCATCTAGCATGACACAAAATAAATACATTAACATATATCATTTATATATTAAATGTATAATGAGAAAAGAAATTCTTAAGTGAGCTAATATTAGTTAATGTATGTTAATATATCAAATATATAATTATACATTAGATCATTAAATCAACACTTGATTTAATAACCCGGCTGTATCGCATACAACCGACTAATATCATTTAATATCAACTTATCGAATCAACATTTGATTTAATAACCCGACTATATCACATATAACCGACCGATATCACATATCGCGAGATTAGAATACGGTATCACATACATATATTAATATCGGTCCCGAACATATCACATATGTGCCCTACTTCATTTCGCATGAGTTAGGAAACCTCTGTGTAGGATTCTAAAGACTCGTCAATACGCCGGCAGTAGGTGATCATATTAGTCACCCACAAGCCGTCAGCGGTACTAGCTGGACGTAATGGCTACCCGGGTATTGAGCGATCAGAAGATCAACAAGCAAGCCTTCTCATACTCCCGTGAATCCAATAAGTAACACTGCCGTACAGTCCGGTCTTTTCATCTGATCTGTCGCATATCGAGTCTAGGAGTGGTAAACGTCAGACCCCAATAACTTGATAAGTCATGCCGATATGAGGCTCATAACGGGTCGAGAAACTACTGATAACACTTACTAGTAAATCTCCGTATCAGCCCTGGCCAGGGAGTTCCTGTTATGGACAATCGAGCACAACGCAACATCAACCCCCAATACCGGGAAAGAAGAATCCCCTCCTATCACTCATTGCCTCCATGTGACTCGGGACTATACCCAAAAACCACCGTTTTGCACGCTCTCTTGAACATGGTAAGGTGGAAATCAAAGCACAGTGGGAATCACACAAGACTCTATGATGATCTCGGGTCAACAGAATAACCTGTACCCGTGTCACCAGAGAACTGCTATCTGACGTTAGGTACAATACCATCTAGGAGTTCTCGGCAAGTCATGTTCAGTGTACCCAGTTTCCACTGAGCACCCGTATACCATCATTGATTTCAAACACCAATGGATATGGGATCATCCATCGCCCATCAAATGGAACAAGAAGCGTATACGCTAGTCTACTCTGGAATATCGATGCCCCGTCTCGATACACTCTCGATTAGGAACAATTAAAAGATGTACTTGTTGACTACCCTGGCCCCACTAGTATGATCCGCATCATAATCTTGGTAGTCAAGTACATCCTAAGGGCTTTACCAACATATGAGAGCAAGATAGTATCACAATACAAGTCTACATGTTAAGATAAAGAGCAACCGGATAGCATACTATCATGTCAAGCAAGAAAGTCCTCTCTATATATGTCCAAGCATCCACTATAATATACAATCATGTACAATAATGGCCTATAAGGCATACATAAAACTAACAATGCATACATTGCTATAGTGATTTATCTCATATGATGTTTTCATGAGATTTCTGTTTCGTGGATTTGGGAAATCGCAAAGTATATTTTGAAAACTTGAAATATTTAAAAAAGTGCAGTGTTCCCTTGATATAATATTTCGTGTCCACCATGAGTTTTCTCGGTTCTGAGCTATAAGTGTACCTGATTCCAGGAGTTGGATGAGCCGTCTGTGGGTACATGGTGGACCCGGTAAGGTACCTCGGGGTAAGAAGATTGTGAAGATGACGATGAGCCTGGCAGGGGGAGCACTGCCTACCGGTGATTATATGGAAACTCGGTGGATATCCGGAGGATACTGTTCGGAGTTATATGATGAGATAGATATGGGGGCCGATCAGAGTGACGGCGCCTGGGATATTGGGATTTTGGGCGTCGTTGATGGACACCGGATTTCTATGATGAGGGCTTATTGATGATGACTATGTTTTATTCCACATTCAGGACTTTTATGGCATACTCTATACATATAGTTATTGTACCATGATGTAGTACCTTGATTATGATTATAATGCGTCTCATATTATTATACATATGCCATTATGACCGCACACGTAGGATTGGTTATTTATCGTGCATGCATGTGATTACCTGTACGATGTTATTTACTACTCACGAGTTGGCAACTCACCCCCGTTGTGCCACAGTATTTTGCAGGGTTGACCCTCGGTGTAGTCGCGGCAGGGCTCTTTATTGCATCTACTTCTGCGGATACCGCTATTTTTGAGCGCGTGATTTTGTGTAGGTGGGTTTTGCGAGTATCCGTATGATTCCACTTGTATATCTTATTTGTATCTAGTACTCTCCATCTACCACCTTTATGTATTTGACTTAGAGACGAGACTGAGAGATTCAATATTTGTATTTTTATGTGACTCTGGTTGTCGAGCTCGTGTGAGCCCGCTTTTATTTCATACTGCGATGTTGTTTTACTCCTTATTTGTTTATTTCTTCGCTACGACGTCGTATATATACCTGTTGTGGTTGTGTTTCGCCTTTAGGCATGAGTTGCTCCCGATTGTGGATACCTTTTATATTCTATATTTTGTACCCGTTTGGGACTAGTTTTTACAAAGGAGATACTGCCGAAATTTTTAAGAAAATAAATTTAAGTTTTGAGATTTTTAACTTGATATTTTAAATGTTTTTAACTAATGTTTTATCACTCTATCTTTTCATGGTTTAGATTTCTAGGTTTTCAGCTTACTTGAATTACGTTACTCCTTTAGACGTTGCGTGATTTAAGTGTCGGCCGCGTTCCTAATTTGGGTCGTGACACAGGTATTCACCGCCCCGATCGTATCGGAGCATCTTGATACTTTTTCCAGTTTGCTTTTCCGCTTCATTCTTATACTTTTTGAATTTCTCAGAGGCTTCGGATTTATATTTCATTAAGAATATATGTCCATATCTTGAGAAATCATCTGTGAAAGTAATGAAGTAGGAATAGCCACTTCTTGCATGTATAGACATTGGCCCCACACACGTCGCTGTGTATGAGTCCCAGGAGCTCAGTGGCTCTTTCTCCTTGTCCAGTGAACGGAACTTTTGTCATCTTTCCTCTGATACATGATTGACAAGTTGCATATGATTAATACTCAAACGGATCTAAGTATCCTTCTTTATGTAATTTATTCAGTCGTGTTTCATTGATATAACCGAGTCTACAATACCATAAGAAAGCTTGATTTGATTCTGAAACCTTTCTTTTTAGTGTGTTTTGGACGTTGAAAACTTGATATTGATTGAAAATATATATTCCATTACTAAGTGTACCCAACCCAACCATTACATGATTTAGGTGAATGTTTATAACATTGCTTACAAGTGCAAAATTATATTCTTCAATTGATAATAAAGATACTGATATAATATTACACATCATATTGGGTACACAAAAGCAGTTACGCAATAACAAAATATGTCCACTCGCCAATCTTATGTGATATTCTCTTACTACAACAACGTCCACACTGGCTCCGTTGCCAACCCTGAAGGTCATATCACCTTTCCTCAAAACTCTACAGCTTCTCACCGCCTGCAAAAATTACAGATGTGAGATCCAGATCCGGTATTCAATACCCAGAAAGTAGAATTTATAGAGAAGCAGTTTTCAATCACGAATACACTTAAAGCCGAAACCACATCTTGGTTCGTGTCCTGATTTCTGGCCTTTAGGGCCCTGCAGTCCTTCTTCCAATATCCCTTTTCCAACAATAGAAGCATTCTTCCTTTGTGGCTGCCCTCTATCTTTTCCTTTCCCTTTCCCTGCACCTTCTGTACACCTCCTCTCGGTTTGGTGGGGGCCTTCTTCTTCTTCCCCTTGGCCTTAGCCTTGGATTTAGCAGAAGAAGATCCCCCAATAAATAGAGCGGGTATTTTCTTGGTTTTGTTCAAGGTGCCTATGCCATCCATAACATGTTGAGGAGTTCAGGAAGTGAAACTTCCATACTATTCATATTGAAATTCAATATGAACTGGGCATAGGTGGAGGGAAGGGACTGTAGAATCAAGTCGATGTACAACTCGTTCTCCAACATAGTTTCGAGGTCCGCGAGCTCTTCAATGAGAGAAACCATCTTCAGGACGTGGTCCCCAACAGATGATCCGATAGCTAATCTCGCTTGAAACAGTTTCTTCGATGTCTCATATCTTGCGATACGAGATTGCTCTCCATATAATTCTTTGGTATGGAGAAAGATGGAAGCAAGGTCCATCTTCTCATACTGCCTCTGATGTTCATTATCCATGAAGGCCAGCACAAGGCACTTGGCTTTTGCGCAATCAAGATCCCAGTTCTTACGGACATCAATGTCCGCGACCGAGGATTCTGGACCAAGAACATGGGGAGCTTTCGCCGTGAGGACGTATGCAACCTTATCATATGTAAGGTCCATTCGACATTCCTCACCCAGTCTTTATACTTTGGCCCAGCGAGTTTATTTTTATCTAGTATTAGCTTAAGTCCTGTCATGATCGCTGCAATTAGGAGAGAGAGAAAATAAAAAGTCAACATATGCTCTTGCAAGTTTAGATTGATTAATTAGTTTATCTAAACAGGATGGCTCCCACTGTTTCCTTGAATTCTTCTTCAAACCCTAAAAGAAGAATTAGTCAGGATTAATCGCACGTCACAATACTTGCTTAACCTTTTGGCCAGGCTAGTATTGGTACTTCGAGGGAGGTTTTCCAACGCTTTCACGAAGATCCTTAACCTCTTTTCCCTGGAGGCGTAGCCCCGCTAACACTATTCTAGGCACCTACTTGGTTTATAGTATTGATTGTTAAGTGACAAAATTTCCCAAGAGTAGCAGATACTCACATTAAGATCAGGACCCAACTATCATTGTGTGATGAATTTGAAGAAAGCTTACCAAAAACACCACACTCAAGAAGGTATGCTACACTAGCAAGTTTCCTTTATGTTTAAAACTCCCGATGTGATTTTTGCCCCGAGGGCTTATAACCTTGACGAAGGTAAAAATATCATAAGTCACAAGTCAAGTTCAACCCATCATTATCTAGATTAATCTTGACCCATTCATACAAGCCCTTGACGAAGGCCAAAACAGATATACGCCTGTCCTAGACTAATGCATCTATCTATGCTACAGATAAGCACCCACTAGCTACCAAACACTATGCCTTGGCGAAGGTCAAAACACATAGCATGAATGCTAGTAGATACCTAACTGAAATGACGGAGGGCTACGGCTGGTTTTGGCGAAAACCTTTAACGTAATGAACTTGATATAGTCGAAGGAACCAATTAGCTTTTGAAAAGGAGTGGTTTAAGCTCCACTTTTAAAAGATGCTTTTTGAAGAAAACCGAATGGTTTTGTAATTGTTCCAATGACATAATATTTTAGGTTTATATCCTTTGCACTTATCAAAATTAATGCGGTCCCATCAATTAACCTTATCATTGCAGAAAAGAAACGAAAATAGAACGTACGCGTATGCCATCCGCATTCGCCACGGGGCCATGTCATGCACCGTTAGGTTACTTAACTAACGACAGAGTGGGGGCTGGATAAGCGGGTGCAAAACATAAGCAACATTTATTATATATAATATATAGCATTCGTCTCAAGCAATAATAAGCATTCCAGATCACATAATCATAGATGAATATATTGGATATACTAGGATTTCCGTGTTTCGTTTTAGCGTATAACGAAAGACGGATTCCACGGTCATGATGAATAGCCAAAACCCCATCCTAGACCCCTACGGGTATGGAAAACTACCCGCTAAATTCTCAAAGTGAAGCAACCTCCCTTAATAAAATGAGCATGACACTCAGCACTTCAAGAACCCGGTAGTTTGTGCACCCTACCTTAGGTCTATCCTAGGTGCAAGAAAAGCAAATGAAATAATACAACGGTGGCTACAATCTCAACCCGGATGTGCCCCACAAAAATAATATTACATTAATTTACAAATTTACATAAATGAAAGAAAAGAAAACACTCTTCTCGCATCCCCCGGCTATTCATTCACGACGATCCAATACTCCATATACACAAACCATCACCAAATCACATATATATGCAACCCCCACTAATCGATATATATAAATTAGCAGACGTTTAGCAACATATATATACAAACACAGAAAAACCATATTAGCCAAGTAACTTAGAATTTCGATCGAAAATATTTTTCGTGTCTCCCCATGTACAAACCATTACACAAAAAATACTGGGTAGAAACCAAATATGCAAGAAATCATATTTCTAATATAAAGACCCACAGGAAAAAATCGGAGCGAATCGGCTTTGATTCGGTCGCGGATCCGCGCCTAAACAGTGAGTTTAGCCGCGGTTCCCTGGTGATCTTGGGCGATTACAAGCTCGAATTTTTTCTGTGTTCTTACAAAAGCCTGCATGTATTTTTAAGCCCATTGAAATAATTTTTTGAGCAGTTTTGAAAATCGACAGCAAGCATGACGTGGAAATGCGATTTCGGGTAATTTTTTCGACGATCGAAGTTCTAACTACTTGCTAACTAGCTAGTTAAGATTTAAGTGGCTCTGATACCATTGTAAGTCGATGTCGCGCACCCCGCGAGTTTGCAGGGAGGCGGAACACACAAAAAATGATTTTTCTATTTCAAAAGAATGGTTTCGCAACATCGACCAAGACAACTCAGGATCTTAATTAAACCATAACTAGATACGACTAGTTACGAAGAGGTTTTAACTACTCGGTGAGAGTTTATACCCCGTTGATCTTGTCCTTAAGGTCTTCTTGTTTTCTTCTTAGCTCCTTTGTTCGAGCTTGAATCTTCTTCTCCTCTACTTAGCTCTTAGAAAGCTTTAATGGAACTCGATCGTCGGTCTCCTCTTTGTCAAAGATGATCCACCCGAAAGTCTAAGGTTCAAGCTTCAAGCTCAAGTGTGAGGTAACTAAGATGTCTAGTTTACTAGACTACACAACTTAAAAGATGGAGAGAAAGATGAATGGAGTATTTTATCTCAAGAGCCCTAGGATTCATAACACATGTGAGGGTTAGAGCTTGAGGAAGAAGGAGGAGAGGAAAAAATGGAGAGAGAATGAACAAACACAAATGAGCTCAAGTCTTGTGTTGTGGCAAGTGAGGAATGGCTTAGTCGTCCACAATAATCAAGCATGCAATATTTTCAATAGCTAATAATGACCCATGCTTGAATAGTAAAGTCAAAGGCAATAAACAAATCAACTAGCCATGCTTCACCCATACCACAAATATCTCCATTTTCTACCTCATTAATCTATTTACACAAATAGATAAATCTAATAATGAGGTGTCTCCTTCTATAAGCATGTCTTGTGAAATTACAAGAATGCCCTTACCGTATATACATACCCGTATTCGTATTCCTTAAAACACGGATACAATGAAATAATAATAATCCAAAAATATAATACCGGGATCCGGCTTAAACCAAAACCCACTAGTATTATCCGTCCGAACAATATTCGTGTAGCCAGTACACATATATGATCGAAACCCTGCCGCAAAACCATACGGCCTCTACATCGTTTCGCCTGAACCAGGAAAACCCTCTGTGTGGGACTCTAAAGACTCGACAGTACGCTAGTAGTGGGTTTAACTATAAGTTCGTCAGCGGCACCAGCTGTACGTAACGACTACCCAGGTATTTGTCGAAAAAGAAGGCCGACGAGCGAACTCATCCGAACCCCTACTGAACCTGTCTGTGACAATCTCCGTACAGTCCGGTCTGTTCTTCTGAGAGTATCGCATGCCAGGTTTAGGGGGGTGGAAAACGTCAGACCCCTAATAACCAGACAAGTCATGTCGGTGTGGCTCAAGACCATCTGAGAATCTACTGGTCCAACTACCAGTAATTCTCAATCCGCCCTGGCCAGGAACTTATGGTGTTGATCAATCGATCACAGCGCGACATCAAATCCCTATACCGGGAGAGACGAATCCCCAACAGTCGCTCTGTAACACCCTAGTTCATTTATACGAATTCTGTTTTGGGTATTTCTTTATTTATAGCTATTTCTTGATTTATTGTGTTTTGAGTGCGAATAGTATAGCTGGTATCCGTGTTTGTATCCGACCCGACCCGCATGCTTGAAACCCGTCTTGATTCCTGTTTATGATTTATCCCGGCTAATTATGAGAATCCGTGCACTTTCATGTTGTATAACTGTATTATATCTGGCATCTGCATTTTTCAATATAACACATAAAGTCAAATAAAATATTTTAAAAATATCTTGCATGGCCTGCATCATACCCCTGACCCCGTGGTAGCATCCGTGCATCTTGTTCTTGTTCCGTTTAGTGAACCGGACTCGTTTGGATCGCTACGTGCACGCTACGTATATCCGTTCTTGGGGGTATGCATTTTCATTAACCGGACATCGTTTTTTTGTTTTGGTCGACACGTATTTTATCCGTATTTTCAAACCGTAATTTTAGACCCAACTTGGGCGTATTTTGGAGTATTTTGTATTAGCCAGAAAACTCAAATATAACTAATATTATATTCATACAATATTATACTATAAATATATATTCTGTTACTTTTATCCAAACGAATATATATTCTTATATATTTTAAATCAAAATCTCAACTCACTTCCTCTCTCTCTCTCTTCTATCTTTACTATTTAAATTTATTTTTTATAAATTTTTAATACCTACACCCATACTTAACTCCACGTCTTCTTTCTCCCCCTCATAGTTCTTCCTTCGTTTTCCCGCCGCCTCACTTCGTGAAACCCTAATCCTAGCCCTCGCCGCGCGTCACCGTCCCCGCCTCCACCCTCGACCTTGCCTCCTCTCCTCCCTCAACCACCTCACCTCTCTCCCCTCCCCTGCAACTCTTCTTTCCCCGATGTGAACCCCTACGCACCCAATCCCCGGCAACCAAGAAACCCACTGCCTCGCCTGCAACTTCACCGGAAAACCCTCCCCTCATCACCATCCCCATCACCACGACCTCCTTACCTCCTCCCTACACCCCGACCAGAACCCTGCACACCAAGAACCCTAGCACCGCAGCCTTTGCCCATCGCCGGAAACCCGCTGCCTACAGGGGACCTCGTCGTCGATGACCCATCGTCGTCATCACCCCTTCGCCTCTGAACCCAGAGCACTAACACGGAGAACCACAACCCTTCTTTTACTTCTTCTTCTTCTTTTCTTCTCTTGCTTTCTTGGATTCGCATTTCCGGTCGATCGCCTGAGCCATAACCGTAGACGACGATCCGGCGACCCAGTGGACGTCCCCAGCCAGCGTGGTCGTGTTCTTTCTTTTCCTGGTCCTATTCCGTATGCCCATGTGTGCATCGAGACAGTTACCGATATCGTACGCGACGTACGCATCCCGTCGTGAGATCCGATCAGGTAAGTTTATCTTGCTACATTCTATGTTGTTATATTTGCATCTATATGAATAAAAATATCACATGTTTACTGCATTGTACATCTGTGTTACTGTTTTACTGTTTTCGGATAGCCGTTCGTATCCGTATCATTTATCACATATATAGTCGCATGCAAGTTTATCTTGCTACATGCTATGATACATATTTTGCATCCATATTAATAATAATGTTACATGTTCATCGCATTGTGCATCCTATGTTACAGTTTTACAGTTTTACAATATCCGCTCGCATCCGTACAATTTATTACATATCTAGTCGCATGCAATTTTATCTCGCTACAGGCTATGCAATATATTTTACATCTATAGGTATAGAATTATTACATGTTTATGGCATTTCACATCCATATTACAGTTTTACCATTTTTTCGATATCCATTCGTATCCATGTTATTTATTATATATCTAGTTGCATGTCATGTCATATTATATCATGTTACCGGTATATTAGCACCCCATGGTTGATAATGTGCATCATGCGTAGTCACGGAGTTGTAGATGTAATCCCTGATAAATATTTGTGCATCCGTGTTTTACTGTGCATCCGTACTTGCTACAGTTTATTTTAAGGGCATCCGTTCGATACATATGCACCACCTGGCATTACCTGATACACCACTGCTTGACATGTTACTTGATCTTCTTACTAATGCCGACAATCCTGACTTGACGTCCCGATGGACGTATCCTGTTGTCTATTTCAGACAAAATATGTACCTGCTTGATCCTGTGTTGGCATTAGCTCTAGATTTATCAATACCTGACTTGAACACATAAACTTGGGGGTAAGGGAAAATCAATGATGAAACCTGACTTGTAACTCAATAGTTCGACGCTTATCCTGATCAGTTTTACGGGCTAGGCCAGCCCCGGTATGATGCTGCTGATATCATTCGTCTATACATGTTACCTGTTTACTGTCTGGCGGCACGTCTCAGATTCAGCCCGAGAGTCTTGACCGTGGTCCCGGGCATGCACGGGATACTGTTGAGTTACATCGACAATTCATTAAATTGATTTCAAAGACTTGAGAGTAATTAACCCAGTAGCATAGATTACTCACCGCATGCACATACACTTCATTTTGTCATATTCGTGTTACTGTTATACACTCATTAATTTTCATACTCATGCCTGCATATCTTGTTACCTCCCGATTATATTTTATTATTTGATATTATGACGCACTGACGTCTGGGTTGATCTTCTATCTCTTTCGCAGGCCGATCAGGAGTACTTCAGTCGAACGGCCGAACAGTGAGGAGCAATTTGGTATTTAGTTTAATTTAGTTTTCTTTCAGCATTTTCATTTCGTGATGTGAGCCCGTATTTGGGACGTACTTTCCAGATGTTATTGCTTATTGGATTTATTGCTTCCGTATATATTATTTCTTTACTCGTTTATTCTGGCATATGGACATGTACTAGATAGTTTATTTTATTTTACTATTCTTGATATCTTATAAACAACCGTAATGTGACTGTGGAGGGATGTTTCCTAACCACAGGTAGCATGGTTGGCTCTGTCACGTGCCGATCTTAGCGCACTCTGGGAAGCGGGGCGTGACAGGGTTTGGTTGGTATCAGAGTCATAGGATTTAGGTTAATCAGATTTGATTCTTTTGTAGTTGGGTGTTGGACCCAATACACGAATCAGAAAACCCGTAATTAGGAACATGTCCCGCCACATTGTTATCGTGATTCTTGAATCATATCTTTCGCTTGACCCTTTATCTTGACGATATGCAAATGACTTTGCATCTCGGCTTGAAATCCTTTTGGTTCTATTGTTTCTCCTTTCCTATTCCTTCGATTCTGATATTAGGATTTGGGCGACTTGAACGGAGTTATGTTATTGTACCCATGAACTGCAGCATGGTTACAATGCGGTACTCTATTTAAGTAACTTGGAGTCCTAGTCTTGATTCATTTCCTTGATTTATGGTCGTTATATTACCTTTCTTCTCTCAGTTTCATTGCTTATCGGTTCATGTTTTATCGCAAGCTTGAATCCTGTTTACCGTGCTTATCTTCTTCAGTGTCTTGACTTCTGATGAAATCATTTCGGGTATCCTACTCGTTCATGATTTTCCCGCATTAGCATTATTCGATTCTGGTGCATCCCATTGTTTTATGTCGTCCAAGTTTATTGTTGCACATTCGATTTCTTGCACGACCCTGTCTAGTTGTTGGGACATACACATTGGGAACGGGAAGATCATATCTAGTAGTGAGTGCAAGGATTTTTCTATTGTTATTTGCGGATGTGAGTTATTTGCGGATTTCTTGGTGATCGATTCTGGCAGTTATGATGTTGTCTTGGGAATGGATTTTCTCGACACTTTCCATGCTCACATTAATTGTAGGGCAAAGAAAATGATTTTCCAGATTCCCGGACATCCGGAGTTTGTATTTGCTGGAGGTAGCAGTTATGTCGGGCCAGTCGAGTTTAGGGATAGGCCGACAGGCGCCGTTCTTTCGTCGATGGAAGTTGCTAAGGAGGAAGTGCCAGCTGTAGTTCGAGAGTTCATGGACGTGTTCGAGAACATCTCGGGTTTACTACTAAGACGAGATGTGGAGTTCGCGATCGATCTTGTTCCTTGTGCAGCACCAATTTCAAAGGCGTACTATCTGATGGCACCAGTGGAGTTGGAAGAAGTAAAGAAGCAGGTTACCGAATTGGTAGAGAAGGGTTGGATTCGCAGCAGTAATTCACCTTGAGAGCTCCAGTTCTTCTAGTCAAGAAGAAAGAGGGCACAAGGAGGATGTGCATCGATTATCGAGAATTAAATCGGGTGACTATTAAGAACAAGTACCTGATCCCTCGCACTAGCGAATTATTCGAGCAACTCAGTGACGTGAGGGTATTCTCAAAGCTGGATTTGCGATCCGGATATCATCAGGTCCGAGTTAAATCAGAGGATATTTGCAAGACTGCGTTCCGAACTCGATATGGACATTACGAGTATTTAGTGATGCCATTCGGAGTCACGAACGCACTGGCAATATTTATGGACTTGATGAATCGAATCTTTTCAACGTTCATAGACCAGTTTATAGTGGTGTTCATCGATGATATTCTGGTCTACTCGATGAGCCTAGAAGAGCATGCAGAATACTTGAGGATCGCACTACAGATATTGAGGCATGAAATATTGTATGCAAAGATGAGCAAGTATGAGTTTTGGCTTGAAGAAGTGAAGTTTTGGGGCATGTCGTATTCGGAGATGGAATCGCGGTTGATCCTGAAAAGATTGCAGCAGTTCATGGTTGGCTGATTCCGAAGAACGTAGCGGAGATCAGAAGTTTTCTTGGGCTTACTGGATATTATAGAAGGTTCATGGAGAATTTTGCTCGTTTAACTGAGCTTTTGACCAAGCTTATGTGGAAGGAAGTACCGTTCGTTTGGACGGATAGTTGTGCATCAGCTTTTGAGGCGTTGAAGCAAAGATTGACAACCGCTCCTATTTTGACCGTACCAGACAGTTCCGGAGGATTGGTGATTTACAGTGACGCATCTAGGAAAGGTTTGGGATGTGTTCTGATGCAGCATGGGAAGGTCATAGCCTATGCATCAAGATAGTTGAAAACTCATGAGAAGAATTATCCAACTCCTGATTTGGAGCTTGCGGCAGTGATTTTCGCTTTGATGATTTGGAGACACTACTTATTGGGCGAAAGGGTCGAAGTGTTCACCGATCACAAAAGCCTAAAATACGTGTTCACGCAGAAAGAGCTCAACATGAAGCAGCGTAGATGGTTGGAGCTGATGGCTGACTATGATCTTGATCTCAAGTACCATCCGGAAAAAGTTAATGTAGTGCTGAATACGCTTAGTCGGTTGCCAGCAATTCGGATGTTGATAGCACACAGAGTGCTTATCAATGATTTTCGGAGATTCGAGTTGGAGGTCGTGCCACCACATTCTTTGGGACAATTGATGCAGCTGCAAGTACAGTCGCCATTGATCGATAATATTAAGGCAGCGCAGTCACAGGATCCAGGATTGCAGAAGTTTCGAAAACAGGTTGAAGCGGGACTTCGAACGGACTTATTGATTCATGAAGATGGTTCGTTGCGATATGGTAGCTGTTTGTATGTGCCAAAAGAAGATATTCGCGAAGAAGTTATGAAGGAGGCACGCAGTTCTGCATATTCTGTACATCCAGGAGGCACGAAGATGTACCGTGATCTACGACAGCATTTCTGGTGCGAAAGCATGAAAAGGGAGATTGCTAGCTTTGTAGCGAAGTGCTTGGTGTGTCAGCAAGTTAAGACTGAACATCAAAGGGTGGCTGGTTTATTGCAACCACTTCCAATTCCTCAGTGGAAGTGGGAACATATTACCATGGATTTCTTGACAACTTTACCGCGAAGTCCAAAGGGTAATAATGCAGTTTGGGTGATTGTTGATCGATTGACCAAGGTAGCTCATTTCATACCATTTTGAGTTGGTCAGTCGATAGAAGCGTTAGCAGAACGGTACACGCAGGAGGTTGTGAGATTGCATAGAGTATCTGTGAGCATTGTTTCCGATCGTGATACCCGATTCTTATCGCACTTCTGGAGGAGCTTACAGGAAAGTTTGGGGACTCGATTGAAATTTAGCACTACTTATCATCCCCAGACAGATAGCCAGTCAGAGATAACGATCCAAACTCTTGAAGACATGTTGAGAGCTTGCATATTAGACTTCAAAGGTTCATGGGAAGATCATTTGCACTTGGTGGAGTTCTCGTATAATAACAGCTTTCAGGTGACTATTTTGATGGCTCCATTCGAAACATTGTATGGTCGCAAGTGTCGCTCACCCGTATGTTGGGATGATGTTGGAGAACAAAGATTGTTGTGACCGGATGTTGTCGTGCAAACAGTAGAGAAGGTTATTACTATCCGAAATCACATGAAGGCAGCACAGGATCGGCAGAAGAGTTGGGCCGATACATCGAGAAGACCTCTAGAATTCGCTGTTAGTGATCTTGTATTCTTGAAGATATCACCGACTAGAGGAGTGATTCGTTTAGGGAGCCGAGGCAAGCTTGGTCCTCGATTCGTGGGGCCTTTCGATATTATTGAGCGTGTTGGGGAAGTAGCTTATCGATTGACTTTACGACCATCTTTGGCGAGTGTTCATGACGTGTTTCATGTATCTCAACTCCGTAAGTATATTCGAGATGAGACGCACGTATTAGATCATTCGGAGCTGATTGTAAGGGAGGATTTGACCTATGAAGAGCGACCGATGTCGATTGTTGATCGAAGAGAAAAGGTACTTAAGAACATGATTATCCCTCTAGTACTTGTTTCAAAGGGGAATCGCTCATACGGAGAATCGACTTGGGAACGAGAAGGCGAGATTCAACAGAAGTTTCCACACCTCTTTTCCTAGATTCATACGTGTTTTTCTTTTCTTGTTCCGGGAATTTTGAGGACGAAATTCTTTTTGTAGTTGGGTATAATGTAACACCCTAGTTCATTTATACCAATTATGTTTTGGGTATTTTTTTATTTATGGCTATTTCTTCATTTATTGTGTTTTTTGTGCGAATAGTATAGCTGGTATCCGTGTTTGCATCCGACCCGACCCGCATGCTGGAAACCCGTTTTGATTCCTGTTTATGATTTATCCCAGCTAATTATGAGAATCCGTGCACTTTCATGTTGTATAACTGCACTATATCTGGCATCTGCATTTTTCAATATAACATATAAAGTCAAATAAAATATTTTAAAAATATCTTGCATGACCTGCATCATACCCCTGACCCCGTGGTAGCATCCATGCATCTTGTTCTCGTTCTGTTTAGTGAAACAGACTCGTTTGGATCGCTACGTGCATGCTACGTGTATCCGTTCTTGGGGGTATGCATTTTCTTTAACCGGACATCGTTTTTTTTGTTTTGGTCGACACGTATTTTATCTGTATTTTCAAACCGTAAATTTAGACTCAACTTGGGCGTATTTTGAAGTATTTTGTATTATCCAGAAAACTCAAATATAACTAATATTATATTCATATAATATTATACTGTAAATATATATTCCCTTACTTTTATCCAAAGGAATATATATTCTTATATATATTAAATCAAAATCTCAACTCACTTCCTCTCTCTCTCCCCCTCTCTCTTCTATCTTCACTGTATAAATTTATTCTTTATAAATTTTTAATACCCACACCCATACTTAACTCCACGTCTTCTTTCTCCCCCTCACAGTTCTTCCTTCGTTTTCCCGCCGCCTCACTTCGTGAAACCCTAACCCTAGCCCTTGCCGCGTGTCACCGTCGCTGCCTCCACCCTCGACCTCGCCTTCTCTCCTCCCTCGACCACCTCACCTCTCTCCTCTCCCCTGCAACTCTTCTTTCCCCGACGTGAACCCCTGCGCACCCAATCCCCGGCAACCAAGAAACCCACTACCTCGCCTGCAACTTCGCCGGAAAACCCTCCCCTCATCACCATCCCCATCACCACGACCTCCTCTCCTCCTCCCTGCACCCCGACCAGAACCCAGCACACCAAGAACCCCAGCACCGCAGCCTCTGCCTATCGCCGGAAACCCGCTGCCTGCAGGGGACCTCATCGTCGACGACCCATCGTCGTCATCACCCCCTCGCCTCTAACCACAGAGCACCCAACCCGGAGAACCACAGCCTTTCCTTTTCTTCTTAATCTTCTTTTCTTCTCTTGCTTTCTTGGATTCGTGTTTCCGGTCGATCGCCTGAGCCGTGACCGTAGACGACGATCCGGGAAACCCAGTGGACGTCCCCTGCCAGCGTGGTCGTGTTCTTGCTTTGCCTGGTCCTGTTATGTATGCCCGTGTGTGCATCGGGACAGTTACCGATATCGTACGCGACGTACGCACCCCGTCGTGAGATCCGATCAGGCAAGTTTATCTTGCTACATGCTATGTTATTATATTTGCATCTATATGAATAAAAATATCACATGTTTACTGCATTGTACATCCATGTTACTGTTTTACTGTTTTCGGATAGCTGTTCGTATCCGTATCATTTATCACATATATAGTCGCATGCAAGTTTATCTTTCTACATACTATGATACATATTTTGCATCCATATTAATAATAATGTTACATGTTCATCGCAGTGTGTATCCTATGTTACAGTTTTACAATATCCGTTCACATCCGTACAATTTATTATATATTCAGTCGCATGCAATTTTATCTCGCTACATTCTATGCAACATATTTTACATCTATAGGTATAGAATTATTACATGTTTATGGCATTTCACATCCATGTTACAGTTTTACCGTTTTTCCGATATCCGTTCGTATCCATGTTATTTATTATATATCTAGTTGCATGCCATGTCATATTATATCATGTTACCGGTATATTAGCACCCCATGCTTGATAATGTGCATCATGCGTAGTCATGGAGTTGTAGATGTAATCCCTGATAAATATTTGTGCATCCGTGTTTTACTGTGCATCCGTACTTTTATCGTGCATCTGTACTTTTATCGTGCATCCGTACTTGCTACAGTTTATTTTACGGGCATCCGTTCGATACATATGCACCACCTGGCATGACCAGATACACCACTACTTGATTTGTTTCTTGATCTTCTTACTAATGCCGACAATCCTAACTTGACGTCCCGATGGACGTATCCCGTTGTTTATTTCAGACAAAATCTGTACCTGCTTGATCCTGTGTTGGCATTAGCTCTAGATTTATCAATACCTGATTTGAACACATAAACTTGGAGGTAAGGGGAAATCAATGATGAAACCTGACTTGTAACTCAACAGTTCGACGCATATACTGATCAGTTTTACGGGCTAGGCCAGCCCCGGGATGTTGCTGCTGACATCATTCGTCTGTACATGTTACCTGTTTACTGCATGGCGGCACGTCTCAGATTCATCTCGAGAGTCTTGACCGTGGTCCCGGGCATGCACGGGATACTATTGAGTTATATCGACGATTTATTAAATTGATTTCAAAGACTTGAGAGTAATTAACCCAATAGCATAGATTACTCACCGCATGCTCATACACTTCACTGTTCCATATTCGTGTTACTGTTATACACTCATTACTGTTCATACTCATGCCTGAATACCATGTTACCTCCCGATAATATTTTAATGTTTGATATTATGACGCACTGACGTCTGGGTTTTGCATGGCCCAGATCCTTTATCTCTTTCGCAAGCCGACCAGGAGTACTTCAATCGACAGGCCGAACAGTGAGGAGCAATTTGGTATTTAGTTTAGTTTAGTTTTCTTTCAGCATTTTCATTTCCTGATATGAGCCCGTATTTGGGACGTACTTTCCAGATGTTATTGCTTATTGGATTTATTGCTTCCGCATATATTATTTCTTGACTCGTTTATTTTGGCATATGGACATGTACTAGATAATTTATTTTATTTTACTGTTCTTGATATCTTATAGACAGCCGTAATGTGACTGTAGAGGTATGTTTCCTAACCACAGGTATCATGGTTGGCTCTGTCACGTGCCGATCTTAGCGTACTCTGGGAAGCGGGGCGTGACACGCTCACTGCCTCCAAGTGGCTCGGGAATGTACCCAAATAAAACTTGTTTGCACGACTCAGTAGAGCCGTGGTAAGGTAGTAATCAAAGCATAGTAGGAACTCACACAAGATAAATGATGATCTCAGGGCGACAGACTATCTGCACTCATGTCACCAGAGAACTGCTATCTGACTCTAGGTATAATACCATCTAGCTAGTCCTCGACGAGTCCGTCCGGTGTACTCACCCCTTGTGAGCACCTGTATACAATCTTAGGTGCTCCTCACCAATGGCTGCGGGACTAATCCATCGCCCCTCATTAGGGTCTAGATATGTATACACTGGTCTACTCTGGAGTATCGATGCCCAGTCTCGATACTCCTACGACTAGGGACACTTTAAGGATGTGCCTATCGACTACCCAGCTCTCACAAGTATGATTGCCATCACAACGCTGGTAGTCAGGCAAAAATCCTATGCGCTTTATCAACATGTACATAAGATATGAAATACTAAGTAAAACACATCACATGTTAAGATAAAGACAAACCAAATAGCGTACTATCATATCGAACAAAATTGCCATGTACATATATATACCTAGCATCCTATACAATGAAGGCATCTAGAGCATACATATCCAACACTAGTTTTCATTAAAATACCATAAACTTTTAAAGGATAGGTTTTATCACCAAAATACCATAACAATTAAAACACATGTTCATGAAAACCCTAAATATTACAAATCACCCTCGAGATTTATTTTTAAATTATATTAAAGTATTTTTCATAAAACCCCCTCGAGATATTCAAACAATATTTAAGAACTCTAAATTAATATAGGTTTAAGCGGTATCATTTCTTTTGAGCCCCAGGGAGCCGGAGAAAGTAAGTGCTTACCATTCAGGTTAGACAACTTAACGGAATTATCAATGGTATTTGTCTTGGAAAAAGACACAAATCCTGCCGTCCATGTGTAGCGGTTACCGATTTCTTCCGAACATAAGATCTTTACCGGTTAAATCATTTCATATGAAAAAGACCTGAACTCGAATCCAAAACTTGAATCTATACGTGAATTCAAACTCGAACCCAAACCCGAACTCTAACCCAACTCGAATCTAAATTTTAACATGAACTCAAATCCAATCTACTTGAACTAACTTGACTTGAACCATGATTGCAATTGAAACGACTCGCATTTTACTCAACTCACTCGACTCACTCGACTTTATCTACACCTTTTGCAATCTATGGTTTCGATCAAGACATGTTATAACCAATCAATCAATTTAATTAAGTATATTATATAGTTATAGACTATTTATACTCGGGGTACTTGGGATAGTTTCTTGTGTGAATCCAACGGAGTTTCAGGAGTCCAGTATTAATTTTTTTTTTTACTTGAATATCAGTCGGGTTGACTCATCCACAGTTTAGATCCCCGATGCTAACACATGAAATTTTCCCGTGTTTTCATGCTCCTGGGGCCCCACTCTTGAGCTTGTGAATACTTTTACGGCTGCGTTGACATTCACACTTGGAACTTAACGTTAACATAATTACCATATAGAGACCTATAAAACATATTTACCCATGATCATATACTTTTACTCGTCATATATATATATATATATATTACTTGTCATTCTTTTTACTTTTATTTTGTTTTTGGGACTTACCGAGCGCTAGTTCACTGATGGGCATTCCACCCACTTTTCTTCTCTTGGAATGCTCATCAGATATAGTCGAGACGGAGGAAGTGGATGCCACGGAGGAAAACTACAACCGGATTGCTCCTTATTATCACCTTAACTTCACTTTCTATTAGACTTATGTGTGCTACATGTTTAGGCATTTTCCTTTATTATATTTATTTTCCAGTTGAAACTTATATACTTGTAAATATTGAAAGTTGAATGTAAATAAAGATATATGTTGAAAATTTTTACAGTCTCCATTTATTCTTGCATTGTGTATTATTATTTCAATACGCTTAGTATATTTATTTAGGGAATGACCTTCTCTGAATAAATATGTCGCGGGCTTGTCACGTCACCGTTTCCGTCTACTGAAAAGTGGGACGTGACACCCATCCAAAACACAACACACGCACACTGCACATTGAGTTCGAATGACAAGTTTTATCCATCAATCGGAGTTTATCTCGCTTCAAAAGTGAGGGGTAATTAATGACAGCTTAGTCCGCGGTTGCCAGAGTCGGATCCCCACAATCAATAAACCTCAGTCTACCCTAGACAGGGGGAATCTGTATACGCCTGACAAGCGACACGTATTCCCATCTCAATGGGGTGACGAAAAACACCCTACAACAACATCTAAACAGTTGCCTGTAATATCTAACCCCTTTCCTGTAATATCTACAAAGTTTCCGATAACATCTAAGCAGTTGCCTGCAACATCTAAATAGTTTTCTATAATATCTAACCATTTGGTTGTAATATCTATAAAGCTGCATGTAATATCCAAGCAGTTTCCTGTAACATCTAAACAGTTGCTTATAGCATTTAACCACTTGTCTGTTACATCAAAAAAAGTTGCATATAACTAATCACTTGCATGTAATATCACAAGTTACCTGTAACATCTAAGCAGTTTCCTGCAATATCTAAACAATTGTCTGGAATATCTAACCACTTTCTTGTAATATCTACAAAGTTGCATGTAACATCTAAGCAGTTGTTTGTAACATCTAAGCAGCTGTTTGTAACATCTAACCACTTACCTGTAATATTTACAAAGTTGCTCGTAAAATTTAAACAGGTGTTTGCAACATCCCAATAGTTGTCTGTAATATCTAACCATTTATGTTACGCCCAGCTTCCCAAGATACAAAATTTCGGGACATACTCGGCCAGCCATACTACCTACGATAAAGAATCATTTTTCCATATTCACATTAAGGCTGTCATGCAGTGATCAAGCACAATAATAAATGTCTAACACTAACACATGTTTAATGCTACAATAAACAATAGTAGAAATCAAAACAATAGCGGAAGCAAATAACTGGAATATTAAATATCAATAGATCCAAGGATAAATAAGGACCAATAACAGTATTAGTTCCTTATAGGCTCATAAAAGAAATCCAAGAACAATGGTTCGATACTGGAAATAAACCTAAATCATAAATAACTCAATAAGCAATAACACGTCTCACTGCTCGGCAATCTTCTCGAAATAATCCCGATCCTGCGGTGCTAAAGCCAAAAGATCTGGACCATGCAAAACCTAGACGTCATAGCGTCATAGATAAGATAATAAGAATAATTTCAGGAATCGCGATGTAATATATCATTTTACAGAAACAGATGTCATGTGAGTATACAGTAACAATGATGATAATAACATGTGAGGCAACAAGCCCAGCATGGTAAAGCAATTATATCAGGTGAACCAAAATATCCATGTCACTAAGTTATTTAACTTAGTTATTTGAAACCAATCAATGCAATCTTTTAATATTTCAGTCCGGGTTGAACCTATGACCTATGCAAAAGCAATGCAAGGTGATAACCAAGATGTACAAGGATAGACTATCAAATGATGTTAGCGCATTATACAAAGACACGAGTGTCTATTTCCGCAATGAGTGTACCATCGAATGATGTTAGCGTATCATTTCAAGACACGAATGTCTATTTTCGCAATATATCATCGAATGATGTTGGCATGTCATTCCAAGACATGAATGTCTATTTCCACATGAAGTGGACGAATGATGCCAGCTCATTATTCCAAGACATGAATGTCTATTTTCGGGTAATCAATCTCTAACTGCTGATTCTAAAACAGACAGGTAATAAGTCATGTCTAGTCAAGTTCAGTCAATCAATTCAAGTCAAGAGTATCATGAATATATTGGTATTGAACAACTATTATATGGCATAAGTTCTAACATAATAACTAGTGAACACGTTCAAGTATAAGGACATGTAACAATCAAGCACTAGTATTAACAGGAATATCATGATCAAGGAATGCAATCACAAATTAATGTCAGTATCCGACATGTTCACGATAACAAGATAATATGGATACATGAAACAATCTATACTCTAGCATGTCAGGAATAACATCATCAATCTGAATATATATATATATATATATATATATATATAACAATCTTATAATAATACATGTCAGCTAGCGAGTTTTGTATGTGTAACATGATCTAGCATATCGTATAACATATCATATTCAATATCAGTAGACCATTTTAAGACAGCTCATGTATAGTTGAGACGGCTCAAGTGTATTAGAGACGGCTCATGTAAGATTAAGATGTCTCATAAGTGTTTCAAAATTGTTATCTGTTCTCCGGTTATATGAAATGGCTCATGTCTATCTTGAGCCGGCTCGAATTCTGTATTAAGACGGCTCAACCTATTTTAAACCGGCTCACAAATATCTGGAAATACATATTTGTCTTTGTGTGTATGAGACGGCTCTAGGTTATGTTGAGCCGGCTCATGGTAAATTTCAGATACGGTCAAATATATTGTTCAGGGTTTCTATTTGAATTTAATGCACATAATAACAACTATAATCACGTCGATTACTGTAAGTTCCATTATATCAATTAAATAACATGAAGATGGTATCTTCTAGGGTTCGATAAATAGGTCCAATCTAGATTTATCGATGCATCGAGATTCAAATCTCGATATATCGTTAAATAGGTTTAAACATGATGTAGGTATAAACATTAATAACCATAATAATATTACGTCAGATCTGATCTAGCCGTAACTAGTATGTAACAAATATCTAAAGATACCTGGCTCGATGACAAATGGAGACGACGAGACTTTGAAGACGAAAGCATGATCTTGGCTTTGGACCTGCAGCTGAGTAGATGAGACCGTGGAAAGGATCACATCACCACGGTAAAAAGGAGAAGGCGACGACGACGACGATGACATAATCGCGACCAAGAAGATGAAGACGATGATGATGATGCCAGCTAGATGACGCCAGCTAGATGACGGAGACGATGATGGTGGCACCGTCGTGAGGGTTTCTTGCTAGGGTTAGGGTTCGATTTGATAGAGATGTAGGTCGGCTAGGGTTTTGATTGAGGAAATTATGAATAATAAGATTTGCATGAAAAGAAAAGGGTTTAAATAGTCTACATATCAATAGGCCGGATATATCACGAGTCCAAGCTTGAAACGGCTCATACATGCTTGGGCTGGCTCACAATTCTTCCCTAATCATTGTTTACTTTCTGTCTTCATGAGACGACTCAGAACTTCTCTTAGCCGGCTCGACCTTAAGAGGAAAATCCACATGTTTAATAATATAACATTACTCAACTAAATACCGTACCAAAAGTCCAGGGTGTTACAACTTGCCTGTAACATTTTAAAAAGTTGCATTTAATATCTATGTAATTTAAATAAGAGAAGATAATGCATAATGGAGAAAATGAAAAGGATAATTTTAGTTCTAGTGACAAATTGAGTTTTTGGTGGGAAAAATAGTGAATTTAGAGGGAAAATGGATTGGTTGGAACATTTAATACTTAGTACTTTAAGCTAAAAACAACACATGATAGATGGTACATGCAACCCCTCAGATGTTACTAGCAAGTCATCTGCTACTTTATGTCAGTTGTCAAGTGTACTTATGCACATGGATAAGAGAGGAGTATTTCTGAGATATACTAAAATACAAATAACCATGAGTATTTCAAAGAATTCTTCATGGATCTAAGGGGTTTTCTACTAGGTGAAAAAGCCCATGGATTTTCTCACAAGTTTTAAAAGGGCCGGTTTTTTTTAAAACAATTTACCCTAATTATAATGAAAAGGACATAAATAAATTTTAAATTAAAAGCATTGCCACCTCATCGTCGGCAGGTTGCCTAGGGTCCTACATCCGATGATGGATAGATGGTGCTCCAATATATTGTCATTCTATGTTTGACGACGACTTCACTATCTCCACTATCTCCTTACAAGCGGTCACCGGATAAATATACGTAAACAATTGCTAATAAAAGCAAAACGAAACAAAAGCAGGGGTAAGGGTCCCACTTAAATTGACGTATGTATTGTCTCCATTCTTATTTTATTTCTTAATTTAGAAAAATGATGTTTAGGAACACTTTTCTTTAGGTTTCTCTACCAACACATGGGTTGAATGCCAAAAATCCAATTTAACCCAACATGAAAATAACTTACCAATTGGGCTTAGCTTAGTTTGTGCTAATTTACTCTTCAATATAAAATATCATAAGTTCGAACCCTGAAGGGATTGATTTCAGGAAAACACAACAACTGGGAAATAACTTTTGGTTCGCATTGCAATACAGGTGCGGAGTGCAAGCATTAGGAAAAATTGGAATTCCATCGGCTGCCGAGAAGGAAATTCTCCTTCTAGGTTGGTCTAAAGGTGATCTCTTCAATATTTCTTTGTACAACAATTTTGATGTAATTTGATATTATTAATCGGTTAGTATTAGGACAAGAAAAGTTTTTATTTTCTTTGGATCGTTGAATTTGAACTTGGATATAATTAGTACAAATGTTCACACAATCACACGATGTTATTATTGTTCAGGTGTCTCTTTTCTGGATAGTAAACATCAAGGTGGTGAGACCAATCATCAAAAAAATTAGGGGAAGTTGTCAAAAAGTCCCCAGCCCGCTTCAAACTCGTATAAAAACCGCTGGGTATTATGCTCTTATTAAAAAACCCTTGGGCCCAATCAAAACCCATGTATAGCAGTTGCATATAACATCTAAGCAGTTGTAGTTGCAGTTACATATACTATTTAACCAATTGCCTGTAATATTTAAGTAGTGGCTTGAATATTCAAGCAGTTTAGAACTCATAGAGGTTTTTAGACAACTTCCAAACGGATCAGGGGCTTTTTGACAACTTACCCAAAAAATTATTAAATTATACAGCCATAGAAGGAAATATTGTTCCTTGTATATGTTGTTATATATGTTGGGTGACTCCGTATTTCCTCATAATGACACATTTAGATTATGTTAATGAGTCCTCAAATATGCGGAGGCCATATCAAAATGAGTATCTTAATGAGTTTTCGAATAACCCATGCAAGCGTTATTGTGGAAAGCGATGCAAAACTGGTGGTTTCCTGGATAGCTGGGTCATGCGCACACCCACATTGGAGAGACACTCATATAGTTCATGAGTGCATAGCCTTGCTTATAAACTCTAATGCTAGAGTATGTTATGCACCCCGAGTGCAAAATAAGCCCGTAGACAATATATATTGCAGAACAAGCAACTGTATGCTTATTGTTTGATTCTTGGTTGTCTCCGAATTTTCACTACTACAAATAGGGGTTGCCTCTACGGATAAATCCGTAGGCGCAAACCTCTGCCCCTACGGCTATATTCGTAGGGACACAAAAATACGCAGTAGGTGCACACGCCGCAGGTGCAAGTCTTAGCCTTAAACATCCCCCTACGGTGAAATATTTGCCCCTACGGCTTAATGCGTAGGTCTACTGGTCCCTACGGATATCACCGTAAGGACAAAATATTTATTTAATTTATCGGTTTATAAAATAAAATAGTTGTCCCTCCGGATAAATCCGTAGGGACAAATATATGCCCCCTACGACTTAAGGCGTAGGTACCGATGTGTAGGGACAAAATATCAGGTATCCTGATATTTTGTCCCTACGGGTAAATTTGTAGGGGTAAAGCTAAACCCCTACAGATTACTCCGTAAGAACAAGCCTAATCCCTGTTACTGAGTCCATAGAGTCAAAATATCAGGTATCCTGATATATTGTCCATACGGATAAATATATAGGGGTAAAGTTGGGCCCTGCGGATTAAACGATAGATGCAACATGTGTATCTACGGATTAATCCGTAGGGACATATTATTAGGGTTTTTTTTTAAAAAAAAGGCTGCATGTTTTTTCCTCGTCCCGTGCACAATAATATATACATCATATATGAAAGTAATCAACAAGAAGAATATATACAGCAATATTCATAATCAATATTTCACGCATAATATATAAAAGAAATCAACAAGCAGAATACGATATCAATCTAAATCAATATGAACACCACCAATATCGTCCAAAATATATACAATATGTATCATATAAGTAAATACATGTTTAAAATATAAAAATCAAAAAGCTACCCTAGCTCGGTCCAGCTCCACCTCTGATAATCGCCGTAATCTGGTGTATCTGCTACTCGGATAAACCCTGAGTCAACAACTCGAGCAATGCGGACGGTGCAGGAGTCTGAACGGGCTGTCGGGCTGTGGAGCTGGTCTGCGCAACCGCAGCCGAGGTAGTGGTTTGCGAAGCCGCAGCTGCGGGAGTCTGAGCGGGCTGTGGAGCTGTAGGAGCCGAAGGAGATGCATGTGGAGCCTCAGTCGAAGTACCCTATCGCGTCTGTTCAGTTTTGTGTGTAATAAACGAGTAAGAACTGTGTATTAGTCAAATTCGTATCATTATCAGGTTATTGCGAAACTCCAATCTATGAATACTTAGGGACTTATGTCTCGTTTGGATATCTACACTACTACAAATAAGGGTTGCCCCTACGGATTTATCCGTAGAGGCAACCCACTGCCCCTACGGAGATGTGCGTAGGGGCGAAAAAAGACCCCGTAGGTGCAAAGGCCGCAGGTGCAAGTTGAAGCCCTGAACTTGCCCCTACGGGCAAAATCTTGCCCCTACGGATTTCTGTGTAGGTCCTGTTGCACCTACAGAGTAGGCCGTAGGGTCAAAAAAGGTATATTATTTACGGGTTTTTTAAATATATTAACTGTACCTACGGACATAGTCGTAGGGCCAAGTAGTACCCCCTACGGATACCTGCGTAGGTATCTATCCGTAGGGGCAAATTATCAGAAATCCTAATATTTTGCCCCTATGGATGACTCCGTAGGGGCGAAGCAATGGCCCCTATGGATATGTCTGTAGGGGCACTCCCAACCCCCAGGTACTGAGATCAGGGAGGAAATATCAGTTACTGCTGATATTTTGCCCCTACGGATATAGCCGTAGGGGCAACATGTCTACCTACGGATTAATCCGTAGGTACACATTATCTGTATTTTTTTTTAAAAAAGGACTGCCTGATTTTTTCCCGTCCTGTGCACAATAATATATACATCAATGAAATATAAAATTAATCATCACACAACATATATCGCAGTATTCATAATCACATCTCACGCATATAATATACAAAAGAAACCCAAAAACTGAATATGATATAAATATAAACCAATATCAATATCGTTTCAAAATGTAGTACAATATGTATGATATAAATAAATACATGTTTCAAAAAATAAGAACCAAAAAGCTACCCTAGCTCGGTCCAGCTCCATCTCTGAATAACGATAGAATAACGCGCGCCTGCTCCTCGGTCAATAAACTCTGCAATTCGGCGCGAGCGGGAGTCTGAGCGGCCTGTGGAGCTGGTGATGTGGTCTGCGCAGCCGCCGTCGAGGTAGTCGCTTGCGGAGCCGCGGCTGCGGGAGTCTGAGCGGGCGGTGGAGCTATAGGAGCTGTCTGCGGATCCACGGCCGATGTAGTAGCTTGCGGAGCCGCAGCCGAAGGAGATGCATGTGGAGGCTCGGTCGATGTACCCTGTCATGTCTGGACCTAACGTGTGTAATAAGCGTGTAAGAACTGTGTATTATTCGAATTCGTATCATTATCAAGTTATTTCGAAACCCCATTTGGATATCTAGTTTGGAAAACCGTAGTTTATTTTAATTGCATATGTATGTATGATTAATCAAACTTAAGTCTAAAACCAAATAAGCTCAGGCTACGTATTAATTATGGATATGTTGATATCTATATAATATGACATGATATTTTACTATAAAGTAGTATACATACCATCATCTCCTTCAACTCCTGAACGGTGGCCCTCAAGCTCTCAAGTTCATGATGGACACGTCGGTCACCGGAGACGGAGGAAGTAACCGCCGGGGTGGAGTCCAACCTCCTATGGGCTCTGCTAGGGCCCAGTCCCCGGCCTCTCTCCCAACCTCCGTGGTGCCCTCCGTGTGCGGCGTCCAGAACTGGGGTCAGCAGCCTCGGATCGCTCTGTCCGGTGAAATCGATCCCCGAGGTCTCGGCCTGCTCAACCACCCGCTCATACACCCACATTAAGCAGTAAAGTATAAGTATAAAATTTAAACTTGAACCTTCCAAAACTAAAATTTCAAATTTGGGTAGAAAAAATATTAACACTTACGCAATACTCCTGGGTAGCGACGTCGGGATATCGAAGCTCGCCCGTGGCGGGATCTGTCGAGGTGCCGTGGACGGCAAGATATGCGGACAGCACGCTCGGTGTACCACCTGACGCCACGGTCCGAGATGTCTGCAATATTAGAAAGTAACTCTTAATATTAGAAATATTAGAAAATAACTCTTAATATTGCAGAATATCATAAAGGTCGGTCTATTGTAATTTACCGATAACTCCATGGCTCGAGTAATGTTCCTCGATCCACCTGTGTAAGTAGGGCGACCCCTCTTCGCCGACTTCCTGTTCTCTGTATTCTGAGCGGACTGTTTCTGCACAACGCATTAACATTTAGTTTTCTAATTAAGGAACACAAAAAATAAATTATATCCTAAACAATGAATTACATTTAAAATACATACATGTTTGCGCTGGGAGTCGAAATATTCGCACAATAGAGGCCATGTCTCTACGTCGACTCTCGCAAACGCCGGAGTAGATAGGAGGGCCGCTCTCTCTGCCTCGGGGGTCGCCATCCACAGGGAGTAGCAGTCGGCCTTCAGCTCATTCCTATTGTATCGGACCTTGGCCTGCACGTTCTTCATCAGGCCATTGTACAGAGCATGAAGGTCGAGCACCCTCCCTGGATGATCAGGGTCGGCTACAGGCTGAAAATCGTAATCCAACTGAAAATACAAAAAAAAACATTGTTATTAGATTGCAAGTGTTAATAATAAATATGATAAGTGGATATATCAACTGAAAATATATATTAATACGTACTCGAGCCTGATCAAAGAAGAGGGCGAATGAGCGCTGGTGCGGCTCACCCCACTCAACGTGAAGTGGATAGTTCTTCACGAGCCGGCTCTCGTCCCCCATATACCGGCCGAACCTCTTGGCATGAGGACCGGTATAGCGATAGTCAAGGGTAAAAAAAAAGGGGGAATGCTGCCTCCCCCCTAGCTCTGTCAGGCCTCAGCCTATGGGACGGATTCGGGCCTCGAGTCCCCCTCTGGGGATGGGGAGGCCCTGCGTCTGCCCGAAATATCAAGACAATCAATATTAAGACAAAGTTGTATTAAGAAATCAAGGTTAAACGAAAATTCATGTGTGATATATACCTCCGGTGACTATCGCACAAGCCTGGGCCCGGGCAGCAGCACGAGCGGGACGATAGTTTCTCCGGTGAGGAACAACCGGGGTCCCGGATGCGGACGCATCCCCTCCAACTAGAAAATAAACATCGACGCTAAATTTCCATGAAGTTCATATTTATTCTATAGAGCATATGTAAAATGAATAAATATTTTAAATTTATTCATACTAACCTGCAGACGATGCGGATGGTATGGAAGCGGCAGGAGTGGCCCCTGCGGAAGATGTGGACGCACCACCTACAATTAGACAATTAAAAATAGATTATATAAGTAATTGCAAAAAGAATGTGTAGATCAATAATATAACGTTCTAAATAAATATGCATGCACTATAGGATATATAAACATACCCGCAGGTGCGGTGGTGTCACCACCTACAGCTAGACAATAATAAAAATTGCTAAGTAAAAGCAAACGGCATGTGTGTATTTATGATATAGCATTCTAAATCAATATACATGCACTATATGATATATAAACATACCTGGAGGAGCGGGAGTGGCCTCTGTCCCAGATGTGGACGCATCACCAACAACTAGACAATCAAACATTGACAATATAAGTAATTTTGACATAAACAGGCATGAATATCTGTAATATTACATTCAAAATGGATATGCGTGCAGTATACCTGGATGTGTGGCAAAATCCACACGGAAGGAGGCATCCGAAGGGGTCTCCGATCTGGGTGCAAGACCGGCCCTCTGAAACTCCCTACGGAGCTCTCCGGGCGGCAGAACCGCTCTGCCTCTGCCTCTGCCGCGGCTGGAGCTCCTGCCGCCCCTCGCTGCTCCCGACATCGTCATCAGATCTAGATAAACGGTTCGTGGACGCATTAGACAATCATTAAAAGTATTGACTATATATGTATAGAGCGTAAAATGTGAAGTAATAATATAACATTACTGATATCCTTTTTCGTTTCGTGGGCGCATCATACATATCTACTTTGGATTTCATCGTCGATGTCATTTCTAACCCACGTAACTTCATGATCGGTTGAAGACAACCCGTCCTTCGAAACAGACGGTCGGAGCACTTTAAGCCTTCTTTCTTCTTCGTCCTCATCGCTGTCCTCGAATTCTGGGACATCGTAGACATCTCTGGGTTTCCATCGGCATACAACACTCCATCCTGGATGCTTCAAACACTGTGAGTAGTATACTTGGAACGCTTGGTTATGAAAGATAAACGGATCGTCCTGACCGTAAAATCGAAGTGTGTTCACACTGGTCAATCTATATTCATCTTTCCAAGTCCCAAGATTGCTTCTCCACCTGTCCGTATCGGTTCGCGGATCGTACCAAGTACACTGGAATATATAAAAGGGTTCTGATCGTCCGGGATAGTGGATGCCGAGTATACAATTTAAATACCCATAGTAAATCACACCGTCCGATCCTACCGTCGCAATCCCACTATTTTGAGTGGTTCTAGATGTTTCTATGTCCTTAACTTCGAATTTGAATCCAAGGACACCAAATCCTTTGTAATATGCAACCTCCATTCTAGGAAATTGAGCTAAACATCTTGAATCACTTTCAAATGATGCAGACAAGTTCGGATCGTGGATCTAACAAAACAAATTTTATGACAAATACATAACGATACAAGTTTAGATTAAAACTGATAGCAATAAAATGTTATTCGAATAACTTACATGATCTGTGACCCAATCACAAAAATTATCCTGATGGTATTTTTCCAAACGTTCTTCGTTCCAATCAGGATGCCCCTCACGTACCTCGTTAAAATGAATTCTGTTTTCGACAAATAATTATGACATTAATATTATATCATTTCATACACACACAAACACAGATATAACAATTAATCCAAAAGAACTTACTCTCTAATTTGTTCAAGACATGCGCAATTAAGCAAGATAAACCGGTATATCTTGTTGATAAACATAGTGTCTACCCTCTTATACTCGGCTTTACCATATGGCCCATCTTGAATTCTTCGTGGTCGGTTAAGCCTTGTCTCAATGTTCTCGTCCAGATAGCAGGAACAAAATGTGGTTGCTTCATCAAGAAGATAACCTTGCATGATAGAACCCTCTGGTCGATTTTTATTGCGTATATACTTCTTAAGAGTGTAGAGGTACCTAATGAGAATATGTTGAATAAATAAATACGGGCATACAGGACAACAATAAATTTATAAATTGCGCGAAACGAAAAATTACACGTACCTCTCGACGGGATACATCCATCGATATTGTACCGGTCCGGCTAACTTCGCCTCAGTTGCAAGATGAACCGTCAAGTGTATTATGATATCGAAGAATGACGGTGGGAAAATACACTCAAACTTGCAAAGTATCAACGCAATAGAATTTTCTAGTTTATCCAGCGTCGCAACCTCCAGTGTTTTAGCACACAACTCCCTGAAAAAACAACATAGGTCGTTGATTACTAGACCAACCGAGTCGGGGAGAGAAGTCCTGAGGGCTAATGGAAGAAGGTGCTCCACGATAACATGGTGATCATGACTTTTCAGCCCATCGATCTTGCCCTTCACAATTTTTATTTTCTTGCTGAATGATCGTGAGAAACCTGTGGGGGCTTTCAAATCATGCAACACCTGCAGGAATCTTTTCTTCTCCGGCTGTGACATATGATAAGCGGCATTGGGAAGTACAAACTTGCCCGGTTTACCCGCTACCGGTCTAGGATGCAATTCACTTCTTATTCCCCACTCTTGTAGATCCATCCGAGCATTCATGTTGTCTTTCGATTTCCCGTCTTTACAAAGAAGTAAGTTAAGTATGTGTTCTGATACTCCCTTGTCTATATGCATGACGTCCAGACAATGACGCACTGAATTTGTAGACCAGTACGGAAGCTTGAAGAAAATGCTTAACTTGTTCCAATATTGTGGTTTGACCTGTTTCGTCGGATCCATCCCGAAGGTCACGTTATTGTAACCATCCCATTTAGCAGTCACGTCCTCTCCGGACAATGGGGATGGAGGTCCAAGAAGCTCCTGATGACCATCAAAGTGAACTGTGTCTAACCTATAGGGGTGGTCTGGAGGCAAGAAACGTCGATGGCCGCAATAACAAACCTTCCTGCTAAAATTCAAGAATTTTGATGTTGTGTGTTCATGGCAATGAGGACATGCTTTGTGACCATGTACGGACCAACCTGATAGTATTCCATACGCAGGAAAGCCATTAATTGTCCACATTAAAGCCGCACGCAGTATGAAGGTTGTATTTGTGTTTGAATTATATGTCTCTACACCATCAATGAACAAAGATTTCAACTCCTCGATCAGAGGTCGGAGATAGACGTCGATATTGTTCCCCGGTGAGTTTGGTCCGTCGATAAGAAGAGGCATCATAAAGTATGATTGGTCCATAGCCAACCAAGGCGACAGATTATAAATTATCATTACAACGGGCCATGTGCTGTGACTCCCAGCCATATAGTTGAATGGGCAGAAGCCATCAGTAGCCAGTCCGAGCCGGACATTGCGAGGATCGCTACTGAATATTGCGTGCCTCCAATCGAAATCCTTCCATGCCGGTGAATCTCTTGGATGGCTCATTTTTCCATCTTCGCTTGGAGGAGCACGGTGATGCCAAATCATTGCCTCGGCTGTTTTCTTTCACCTGAATAGCCTCTGTAGCCTCTGTGTTATGGGAAGTATCGTGCTATCTTCACAGGTATATCAGGCTTCTTATCAGAATCTTTCGGCTTATACCTGGCCTCTCCGCATGTTGGACACTCTTTCAAATCTGAATTATCTTTCCGGTACAACACGCAATTTTTAGGACATGCTTGAATCTTCTCGCACTTTAGACCCAAATCAGACATCATCTTCTGGGCTTCGTACCAGCTGTCGGGCATATTATTTCCCGGAGGCATAGAATCTTTCAAGAATGAAAAAAGTATTGTGAATGATTTGTTGCTCCATCCATTTAGGCACTTAATCTGGAAAAGTTGGACGAACCATGAGAGGGTGGAATACTTCGCATTCTCATAAATTGGTTTCCTAGCATCATTCATGAAATTTTCATATTTATCCGCACGCGGTCCTTGACCGGAAGGAATGTCATCTTCGGTACGAATAGATTCACCTAGGGCAGCCTCTACCATATCCTCCATTTTTTCTGATGGAAATAAATTTCCGTCTCCTGCCGCATTACCGAATTCTTCTTCTTCTCTTGCCGCATTATCGTGTTCTCCTTCTTCTTCTGCCGCAGTACTGCATTCTTCTCCTTCCCCGTGATATTTCTAAGTTGTATAAAGTCTAGTAAACCCATGTTTTACAATATGAAGCTCTGCCAATTCTACCTTCTACCAGTACTTATTGCCAAATCTATCGCACGGACATAGAATCTTCTCTATTATAATCTTATTATGTGCGCGTGCAAATTCAAGGAAAGCAGCAACTCCTACGACAAACTTAGGTTGCATACGTTGTTTCCAATCCACATACATCCAGTCCTTAACTCTGACGTACTCATTGGCCATGTTAGACTGTATAACATATAAATTGTAGGTTATGCTGACTATATTGAGAAATATAAGAACGGGATAATTACTGACAAAGGAGAAAATCCGTCTATATGCTTTGTGTGTGCGTTTGTCGTTGAAAAGAATAAATTATCGCACGTATGTTAACCGATAGACGAGGACTAAGTGGCGCTTTTAGTTTCATATATGAGTATCGATGGGAATATGAAGGTTTCATTATCATATATTGGTTTTAATACGAACATCTCGAATCGCTCTCTAATTATGCGTTTGTTGTGTATTCATGTTGTATGTGTGTGTTCCGGCTGTCGGGGGTAGGCTTCTATCCCATTAAGAATGTATAGAGCGAACACCCATCACTTGTGCTTTCAACCGTTTCGAGTAAATTTCGGCAGCACATCCCCGCTGTTCTCCGAGTACACTGTAATAGAATAGATAATCATTTCAAAGCTGTGAAACAACGTTGAAATGAACATCTAATCTATCTTTGTACACGGAGAACCAGCGGAAAGGTACCGACGAAATATCTCGAAACGGATGAAAATACAAGTGAATGAAGGCGTTTGCTTTATACATTCTTAACTTGTCCACACGGGACAAATCTATGGGTTACCATACGATTGAATTTTCTCGTCGCGTAGACTATACGACGGTTGTTAGTATCGAGCTATACTGTCCGATATTTAACAACCTTCGTATAGTTCTAGGTCACGACGAGCATTGCACGTATGTTAACCGATAGACGGGGACTAAGTGGCGCTTTTAGTTTCATATATGAGTATCGATGAAAATATGAAGATTTCATATTATCATATATTGGTTTTAACCCGAACATCTCGAATCGCTCTCTAATGATGTGTTTGTTGTGTATTCTTGTTGTATGTGTGTGTTCCGGTTGTCGGGGGTAGGCTTCTATCCCATTAAGAATGTATAGAGCGAACACCCATCACTTGTGCTTTCAACCGTTTCGAGTAAATTTCGGCAGCACCTCCCCGCTGTTCTCCGAGTACACTGTAATAGAATAGATAATCATTTCAAAGCTGTGAAACAACGTTGAAATGAACATCTAATCTATCTTTGTACACGGAGAACCAGCGGAAAGGTACCGACGAAATATCTCGAAAATGAATGAAAACACAAGTGAATGAAGGCGTTTGCTTTATACATTCTTAACTTGTCCACACAGGACAAATCTATGGGTTACCATACGATTGAATTTTCTCGTCACGTAGACTATACGACGGTTGTTAGTATCGAGCTATACTGTCCGATATTTAAAAACCTTCGTATAGTTCTAGGTCACGACGAGCATCGCACGTATGTTAGCCGATAGACGGGGACTAAGTGGCGCTTTTAGTTTCATATATGAGTATCGATGGGAATATGAAGGTTTCATATTATCATATATTGGTTTTAACCCGAACATCTCGAATCGCTCTCTAATGATGCGTTTGTTGTGTATTCTTGTTGTATGTGTGTGTTCCGACAGTCGGGGGTAGGCTTCTATCCCATTAAGAATGTATAGAGCGAACACCCATCACTTGTGCTTTCAACCGTTTCGAGTAAATTTCGGCAGCACCTCCCCGCTGTTCTCCGAGTACACTGTAATAGAATAGATAATCATTTCAAAGCTGTGAAACAACGTTGAAATGAACATCTAATCTATCTTTGTACACGGAGAACCAGCGGAAAGGTACCGACGAAATATCTCGAAACGGATGAAAACACAAGTGAATGAAGGCATTTGCTTTATACATTCTTAACTTGTCCACACGGGACAAATCTATGGGTTACCATACGATTGAATTTTCTCGTCGCGTAGACTATACGACGGTTGTTAGTATTGAGCTATACTGTAACGCCTTGAAAAGTCGTATTGGTGTTTTCCTGAAAATCGGTGAAAATTCGGTATTTTTCCGTAAACCGTCTTTTTTGTTATTTTGCAGTTTAGAACTAATTATACCTAATTTGGATAGGTAATTGCTAGTTTTTAGTAGCTAATGAGTTACTTATTAATTTGTGGTCATTTAAAAAAATTTCCCTATTTTTTAATTTTTTTTTATTATTTTAAGCCGGTAAGAAAATACATTAAATTAGCGATAAATACAAATTTCTTTGTGCTAATTTTAATCTTTAAAATCATGTTAATTAAAATCTAGTTGTAATATAAATTTTTCGTATTTTATTTCAAGTTTTAACTAATTTTTATTATGGAAAACGAAATTTATTGAATTTAAGCTAAAACTTGCAATTTTGGACTTGTAGGGGGTCTTTTTGCATAAAAATTTTTGTTCACTCTCTCTCACACACCCTCACATTCCCTAGGCCGGCCCCATCACAGCAGGAAATCCCATCCTTTTTTTTGGTTTCAATTCTTGTGGTGAAATGTATTTGGAGGATTAAAATATATTAATTTGGAGGTGGGTTGTACTTTGATATATGAGGGTTTGACTTGGAAAAAAATTTCCACAACTCCCCACACCTCACCCCACTCCCTCCACTGCTGGAAATCTGCAGCCACTCCCCCTCCAATTTCCCCTTCTCTTTTTCCGTCCAAAAATTCATCAAAATCCATCAAAATCCATCAAAAATCAACAATATCCTTTACAATTTCAAAGCAAAACCTTATTCCCTCTCTTCTCAAACCCAAATTGGCTCAAATCTTGGAGAAAGATGGCATCTTGAGAGGCTTTAGCATCATAGGGTTTGAACTTTTGAGGTATAACTTCTAATCAAATGGTTACATTGTTGCTTAAGTGTGCTAAATTGAACTTGAAAGTTGTTTTAGTGTTAAAATTATAGCTAAATTCTAATCTAGTTTTTTCTAGTTCATGGTTTGAAATTAAACTAGGTTTTTAGAAATCATTAGTAGGTTAATTAAATCTATTTTGTTATCTAGTTATTTTGTTAGCCTAATCTAAGTGGTTAACTTGCCTTTTGGATTTTAAATTAGAGTTAATTTAGTGTATCATGTATGATTTGGGTTGGATTTTGCTAAGTTTGAAAAATCAAGAAAGGGTTGTTTATGGAAACATAGGATTTGAAGCTTTGTAATGTGTTTTAATCAAAGTGATTGTGGTTAACTAGTTATGCGGTTGGATGTTATGCTAGGTTGTAGTCCTTTTTGTCGCAAAACGGCGATGTTGCACCGATTTTTGGAATGTTTATGCTTGCTAGTTTTATTAAATTATTGTGGTATTGTATTTGCGATATCTTGATGATATTTTTGGCATATCCTATGACATTTAGAATGTGTGAGTGCGGATTTTTGAGTGTTCGGGTTTTAGCTTTGCCGGGCGACCAAATCGGCGATTTTAGTTACTTTTTGCGATATTCGCGTGTGTTCCGCGCACCTTGTGCACGTTGTACCTAGGTTGTGAACGTTGGTATGTTCGTTTGGGATTTGCGTCGTTCTTGATATGTAACCTTATGTTTTGTAGTGATGTAAATTCCAGGTTCAGTCACGGAGACGTCGGACGCGGCACGAAAAGGGAAAGCGGTGATTGGACGTAGCTAGCTGGGGATTCCGGTGAGTAGATGTAACATCTACGAGGGACTATCGTTCGGATGGCGCAAGTCGCCCGATAGTTTAAGTAGTTTAAAGATTTCTAGTGATATTAGTAATTAGGAGTAAATGCTTGCGTAACATCTTGCTACGTCCATACTTTATATTGTCAGACATATGTGAACCCATTCTATAGGACACCTGCACCATTGCCAGGGTTTTTATATGCAGCACGAGCACTATTCATGCGTACACACACGCCCTGGTAATTGCCATGCCACGACACTAGCTAACTTATAATCTAGAATGTTGTCACCATATTTGATACTTAAACCTGTACTATTGCAATAAATCCTTAAAATAACAATGTAGAATTGCTATTCATGTGCATGTATACCATTACATCAATTGTTCATGCCTAGTTTATTAATCATACATTGCAACTTGGTTAGTGATACCATATGCATTCATTATCATTGACATATGCACTTATGATGATTTATTGAGATTTATGATATTTCTGGATTTCGGGGAAAGCCGCAAAATTTACAACTTATGATCTTTTAAAATATAAAAAGTTGCGGTTTTCTAGTGATGTAAAGTGTCGTCCACCATGAGTTTGCTGTGGTTTTCGAGATCCGTGTCGAGGAGTGGAGGAACCGTCACGGGTACATGGTAGGCCCGATAAGGTACCCCGGGGCAAGAGGATCGTGTTGTTGACGTTGAGCCTGGCAGGGGATGGATTACCTACCGGTGACTGTTTTGGCACGGCGGATATCCAGAGGATACCGACCGTGGCCGCGAGATGATGAGATATTGATATTTGAGATGGGTCAGCCGGACGGCTGAGGCCAGAGATACTACGATATGGATATATGAGATTTGAGACAGTTTTGAGGTGTCGTTGCTGGACACGGATTCTTGTTGATTCTATTGGTGTTGTGCTGATATTTCAAAAGAGATGCCTAAAGGAAAAAGATGATTTCTTATATTTACACATGCAGATCACGAGTATATTCATATTGCATACATACCTGCTAGTTGTAGGGTGTTTTTCGTCACCCCATTGAGATGGGAATACGCGCACGCGTCTCAGGCGTACTACAGATTCCCCCTGCCTAGGGTAGGCCGGGGTTTAATGATTGTGGGGATCCGAATCTTCGGCAGCCGTGGACTAAGCTGGCGTTAATTACCCCTCGCCTTTGGGGCGAGGGAACCTCCGATTGACGGGTTAAACTGGTCATGCGAACTCAATGTGCAGTGTACGTGTGTTTTGTTTTGAAGGGGGGGTTTTGGATATATCGGGAGCCACGCAGAGTTTTCACGGCTGAGAGGCAAGTTGGGCCGTGAGCCGTAAGACGACATTTGTCAAGTCGTCGATCTTTGAGTAGAGCTTAGCCATATCCTTGTCTTTGCTTCTGAGCTGCTTTCGGAGCTCTTGAAGCAGCTCTTGCTCTGCGGTCCTGGGGCGGAAAGTCGGCTCTTCTTCGCTTTCCGAGCCCGACTCCTCATGGACCGAAGGGTCTTTCCGCCTATCATCCTCATCAAGAGGGTTTTCATCACCCAGCAGAGGCGGCTGTTCTTGGGAAGCGGCCACCACATTCAAACCAGATTGGGTTTGAGATGTGGTAGCCCCGTCCTTGCTCTTGCTGCGCGTGCCCACCGTGTAGACAGTGTGGATCACATACCCAGCCATTTCCTCATCTTCGGCGGGGTAACCCTGTTCTTCGAACCTCATGAGGTTCAGCCTGGCAGGAGCCCTAGCCCTTTTGTTGGCTTTATATCTGAGCCTTTTCTCCCTCAGCTTCTTGATTTTGAAGGCTTGGCGGGCATCCGCTACTCGGGAAGCCATTGTGAGCTGATCAGCGGGGAGCTTAGAGAAGACACCCGATCGAGCATTTGTCAGGGGCACCGCTGGAGCTTGCTCGGGATGCGTTGTAGCTTTGTTGGTGTCGATGGCTTTGCCCCCAGCTGGGGCCATGGAGAGTCGTTCGGGAGCGGACTTGCGCTTGGGCTGAGGTGCCCTTGCGACCACCACATTTGGTCTCCTGCCTTTCGAGACGGGTTTGTCTGCCACCGGGACCTGAGGAGCTGGGATGGCACCAACTGGCATGAACATAATAGAGCCGAATGGTAGCAGCTCCTCCTCCCATT
Source organism: Agapanthus africanus (assembly GCA_030015575.1). Lineage (NCBI taxonomy): Eukaryota > Viridiplantae > Streptophyta > Magnoliopsida > Asparagales > Amaryllidaceae > Agapanthus > Agapanthus africanus. The sequence goes on along the minus strand of JASDDO010000022.1, from coordinate 533,639,798 downwards.
GTCGCCCGAGACTGGCCGGGAGGACCGTCCTGGAGTCTATCTTCATTGTGTAGGAGACGGGAGTCATGCTGAGAGCTGATATCGTCCTTGGAGACATTGTTGGAGGTGATTGCTTGAAAACCTGCATGAAAAAGCATTATTTTTAGTATAAATACAGGTATGTATGTTGATTGAGTTCGCATGAACGCTTAACCCTAAATATGGAAGGAGAGACTGGTCCCACCGGGCGTGCCAGAACCTGTAGGGTGTTTTTCGTCACCCCATTGAGATGGGAATACGCGCACGCGTCTCAGGCGTACTACAGATTCCCCCTGCCTAGGGTAGGCCGGGGTTTAATGATTGTGGGGATCCGAACCTCCAGCAGCCGCGGACTAAGCTGCCGTTAATTACCCCTCACCTTTGGGGCGAGGGAACCTCCGATTGACGGGTTAAACTGGTCATGCAAACTCAATATGCAGTGTACGTGTGTTTTGTTTTGAAGGGGGGTTTTGGATATATCGGGAGCCACGCAGAGTTTTCACGGGGGTCCCGCTATCCGGATAGCGGGCTGGGGGTCAAGGGGGCTAGCAGCCCCCTTGCGGGGTTCGGGGGAGCGCCCCGGCCCGAAAATTTTTTGGAGGGGAAGAATGTGGCGGAGTATGTATATGTGTGAATTTGTATACATATGTATATGTATATGTATGTACATAAAAAGAGGGGGAAAAGGCATCCAAGGGATGCGTGGGGGCCAGCGCCTTGAGCGCTGTGCGCTTAGGTGCCGTGCGCTCAGGCGCAAGCGTGCCACGTGTCGGCACGTGGGCTCTTTGCGCATGAGCGCTGCGCGCAGGTGTGCAAGCGCGCGCGCCACGTGTCGGCATGTAGGCGCTTTGCGCATGAGCGCTGCGCGCAGGTGCGCAAGCGCGAGCGCGCCAGCGCTTTGCGCAAGAGCGCTGCACGCAGGTGCGCAAGCGCACGCGCCACGTGTCGGCACGTGGGCGCTTCGCGCAATGCGCGTTGCGCGCAGGTGCGCAAGCGCGCCCGCGAGCCACGTGTCGGCACGTGGGCGCTTCGCGCAATGCGCGTTGGAGCGCAAGCACGCGCGCCACGTGTCGGCACGCGGACGCTTTGCGCACTTGCGCAAGCACGTAGGTGCGCAAGCGCGCGCCACGTGTCGGCACGTGGGCGCTTTGCGCACTTGCGCTGCGCGCTGGAGTGGACAAGCGGCTTTTAGCCTGAAAAAATATTTCTCAAAAGAGAAATCAGAGAGGAGTCGGGCTCCTGAATGTGTTTTGGGTTTAATGGAAGTGGTTCTTCTTCTTCCTCCTGTTGCTTGCTGGATCTTGAAGATCAAGAGATGTGAAATCTCAAAATCTCTCCTTTTTAAGATCTGATGACAGATCAAGTTCCCCTTGATGGATTTTGTGGTGGAAAACTACTTAGTTTTTTTGAGGAGAAAGAGTAAAACTCTTGATTTAATTCAAAAGAAAGAAGAAGGTTTTGGAACCTTGAAGAAGAAGAAGGCACAAAAGATCTCAGATCTAAATATTTTTGTGGAGAGAATGAAAGGTTCCTGGGATATTTCATTATCCTTGCGGTGAGAATGAAAGGTTCCTGGGATATTTCATTATCCTTGCCTTTATAGGCCATACATTTTACACATAGCCCCTTAGGCTTCACAAAATGGCATTTTGCCTATCCCATGGCTCATGTGCCATTTCTTTTTGCACATAAGCCATGAGCTTACAAAATATTGGCTCTATGCCCGTTTTACATACATTCATGTATAAAAAATTACATGATAATTATTTATTACATGATTTATATTTTAGCATGGAAGAGGCTGGCCGCGGGCTCGACTTGGGCATGGCCCCGCTTGACCTGGGTTTGGGCCCATCTGGCTTGGGGTTGACCTTGACTTTGACTCGGTCAACGGGGGTGTAAATTTTTACCCCAACAAAGTGCCCCCCATCAATAAATGCACACCGCACATTTGAGTTGTGTGCATGAAATTGATGGATCTTGAAGCTGAACTTCGAGGTGGAACATCATTCCGGAGGCGAAGCATCATCTCGGGGAGCATGACTCCTGAGGATCGGAGGATCATTCCGAAGCTCGGAGCATGATTCCAGGGGATCGGAGCATCATTCCGATGAGCGGAGCATCATTCCGATGAGCGGAGCATCATTCCGATTTGCGGAGCATAATTCCAGGAGATCGGAGCATCATTCCGATGAGCGGAGCATGATTCCAGGGTTCGGAGCATCATTCCGAAGAGCGGAGCATGATTCCAAGGATCGGAGCATCATTCCGATGAGCGGAGCATCATTCCAATTTGCGGAGCATAATTCCAAGGATCAGAGCATCATTCCGATGAGCGGAGCATGATTCCAGGGGATCGGAGCATCATTCCGATGAGCGGAGCATGATTCCAGGGTTCGGAGCATCATTCCGATTTGTGGAGCATAATTCCAGGAGATCGGAGCATCATTCCGATGAGCGGAGCATGATTCCAGGGTTCGGAGCATCATTCCGAAGAGCGGAGCATGATTCCAAGGATCGGAGCATCATTCCGATGAGCGGAGCATCATTCCAATTTGCGGAGCATAATTCCAAGGATCAGAGCATCATTCCGATGTTCGGAGCATGATTCCAGGGGATCGGAGCATCATTCCGATGAGCGGAGCATGATTCCAGGGTTCGAAGCATCATTCCGATTTGCGGAGCATAATTCCAGGAGATCGGAGCATCATTCCGATGAGCGGAGCATGATTCCAGGGTTCGGAGAATCATTCCGAAGAGCGGAGCATGATTCCAAGGATCGGAGCATCATTCCGATGAGCGGAGCATCATTCCAATTTGCGGAGCATAATTCCAAGGATCAGAGCATCATTCCGATGAGCGGAGCATGATTCCAGGGGATCGGAGCATCATTCCGATGAGCGGCAAACATTCTGACTGAAGCATGATTTCGATGCAGAGGTAGATTCCTAGGCGAAGTATAATTCCGACAAGGAAGGCAGATATTCCGAGGCGAAACATTGATTTCGACACGGGATACATTCTGAGACGGAGCATGATTCCGGCGCAGAGCTTGTTGGCTGACTTGATTCCGAGACGAAGCATAATTTCGACAGGGAAGGAAGATACACCGAGGCGAAGCATGATTTCGACACGGGGTACACTCTGAGACGAAGTATGATTCTGACGCAGAGCACGTTGATTAACTTGATTCCGAGGCGGAGCTTAATTCCGACGAGGAAGGTAGATATCCCGAGGCGAAGCATGATTTCGACACGGGGTAAATTCTGGGACGAAGCATGATTCCGCCGTAGAGGTCGTTGGTTTGATTTGATTTGGGTTGACATCAGCATCGCTACACTGGAATATGGTACCAGGAGCGAATCATCATTTGTCATGAGAGGATTTGGGAATTGTTGTTTTTTTTGTTTGGCATCAGCATCGCTACACCGGAATATGGTACCAGGAGCGAATCATCATTTGCGTTTGCTTATTAGGAAACGATGGCTTAGGAGACAGGTTTTAGGTCCCTATCGCCTAAGACTTTTCAATTTTGTGAGCCGTGAGGGTCTCACAAAGCATTTTCTCCCTACGGGTCGTAAGGATCCCGTAAGTGTATTTTCTCCTTGGGAGTCATGGGGACTCCCAAGTGTGTTGCTCCTTTGTGAGTCGTAAGGATCTCACGCGGGAATTTTCTCCTCACAAAGTCGAGAGGACTTTGCGAGTGCATTTCATCTCTTTTTCACAAGTTTGCGCCCTTTCCGGTTTTCACAAACTCGCCGGCAGTCCTGCTGTTTTTACTCACGGAGCCCTTTCGGGTTTTCATCCGTGCCCATTTTGCTTGTGGACATACCCTTTTTTTTGAATCTTCACCGCCGGTGGGACTTTGAATGTGGTCTCACCGGTAGGACTTGGGGGGAATTGGAATTATTTTACGCCCGTGGATTGTATACGGTTTTGCAGGATGTATGATCCAGACCGTAGGGCCATACAAATTTCGGGACTTTGTTGGCGTCTGCATCGCTGCACTGGAATATGGTACCAGGAGCGACTCATCATTCGCCATTGGGGCATGGGATTGGAATTTGGTTGGCGTCTGCATCGCTGCACTGGAATATGGTACCAGGAGCGACTCATCATTCGCCATTGGGGTATGGGATTTGGAATTTGGTTGGCGTCTGCATCGCTGCACTGGAATACGGTACCAGGAGCGACTCATCATTCGCCATTGGGGTATGGGATTTGGAATTTGGTTGGCGTCTGCATCGCTGCACTGGAATATGGTACCAGGAGCGACTCATCATTCGCCATTGGGGTATGGGATTTAGAATTTGGTTGGCGTCTGCATCGCTGCACTGGAATATGGTACCAGGAGCGACTCATCATTCGCCATTGGGGTATGGGATTTGGAATTTGGTTAGCGTCTGCATCGCTGCACTGGAATATGGTACCAGGAGCGACTCATCATTCGCCACTTGGGGATTGAGGAGCGATGACTTAGAAGACAGGTTTGGATCCCTATCACCTAAGGCTTTTCAATTCTATGGGCCGTAAGGGTCCCATAAAGCATTTTCTCCCTACGAGTCGTAAGGATCCCGTAGGTGCATTTTCTCCTTAGGAGTCGTGAGGACCCCCAAGTGTGTTTTCCCTTTATGAGTCGTAAGGATCCCACAAAGGTTTGTTCTCCTCATGTATCGTGAGGACACATGAGTGGGTCTTCTCAATGGAGCATAATTCCAGAGGCGGAGACCAGCCGCGTAACCGGTAATCGTGGTGGGGCATGGACGTGATGAGAATTATTTGAGCCCGTGGATTGTATACGGCAGTAAATTTGGGGACTGGCCGTAGGGCTGGGAGAACTTTGGAAATTTGAATTTTTGTTTGGCGTCTGCATCGCTGCACTGGAATATGGTACCAGGAGCGACTCATCATTCGCCGCTGTTTTTTTTTGTTGTTTTTGTATTTTTTTGTTTTACCGCGATTGCTCCATCATTTCAGCTTTTCTTATCGCGAAGGTCGCGATTGCCCCATCATTTCGGCTTTTATTCGCGGTTGCCCCATCATTTCGGCTTTATTTTCATCTTTATTTTACTCGCTGATTTTTATTGCGAGTTGCCCCATCATTTCGGCTTTTCTTTATTTTCCTTTTATTTACACTTTTTTTTTACATTTTTTTTACATTCCCAGTTTAACGACTTAGAGGTCGACTGTTCCCAGTTTAATGACGTGGTGGTCGATTGTTTTCAGAGAAAGGCAGATGCCTGAGAGAATCGGTTTCACGAAGAACTTCGGTCTCCGTTTGTATGAAATTGGCGGTTGCAGCTTGACTGTTTGTTAACACGCCTTTTGACAGTTCTATCTCTCCTGCCTTGTATTGCTTTTCGACCCAATCTTTGAAGACGAAGCAGTCCTCAATGGCATGACCTATCACTCTATGATAGGGGCAGTATTTGGGGTCGTCGGTCCTATTTGCTTCCTGCGGTCTTTTTGACTCTGGCAGTTGTAGACCGTTCTTCAGGGCGTCTTTGAATATTTTACGGATTTTGTCCCTTCTGAAGGAATAGACCTTATCCAGCTTCTCTTTCAGTGGAGATTCTCCTCCCTCTCCGAACATTGGCTTCCGAGGCTGGTTGGCGCTAGGCCCGCTCATCCTTTGCTTATTTCGGTTAGCCGAAGTGTTAAGAGATTCAGTATCGTCAGAACCTCCGCCTTTGCGATTTTCGTCCTTTCGGTTTCTCCAGGACCTATTGTTATTTTGGGAGTCAGAGGAGGACTCCTGCTTTGAGCGTTCCAACATCTGGACTTTTCTGGTCAGCTCTTGGAATGTTTTGAGACCCGCGGTGCATAGAAACGGGGCCATCCAATTGTTGAGATTTCCGACGAGGAGACTGACAGATTGGTCCTGCTCTATCGGCGGTTCGCATTTGACGGAGAGATTGCGCCATCGGGTTATAAAATCTGTGCTGCTTTCGTCGTTCTTGGGCTTGGTCCTTACGAGCTCGGCAATGGTAATCTTATCGCTGACGCTCATGAACCTCTGCCGAAACAGAGACTCCATTTGGACAAAAGTTGTGACGGAGCCATCCGGTATGCTCGCGTACCAGTCGAAAGCAACATCGGTCAAGCTATTAACGAACTGGCGGAGGAGAAGCGCATCATTGCCCCCAGTATTCCCGCATGAGGCTTTGAAGTGGGCGATATGCTGATTCGCATTTCCCGTCCAATCGAATCTTCCGAATTTGGGGATGACATAGCCGCTAGGAAATTCTACCAGATCATACTGAGCAGGATATGGTCTCCCACTACTGCTGATATCTTTTTGCGCTTCGGCTTCGGCCACCAATGTTTTGACTTTGCTGGAAACCAAATCCATGATTTGATCTTGAGTTAGCGGGCTATTGTCATCGGTAGCCAAGACATTTCCCGAGATAGGACGCGACTGGTTTTCATGTAGTTCGTCCACTTTTGGATTTGAGGAAATAGGCGTCGGCTGCTTTGGGACACCATTTCCCGGTTCACGAGCAGAGCCCTCCGCTTGATTGGGCGGCTGAGAGGCAAGTTGGGCCGTGAGCCGTAAGACGACATTTGTCAAGTCGTCGATCTTTGAGTAGAGCTTAGCCATCTCCTTGTCTTTGCTTCTGAGCTGCTTTCGGAGCTCTTGAAGCAGCTCTTGCTCTGCGGTCCTGGGGCGGAAAGTCGGCTCTTCTTCGCTTTCCGAGCCCGACTCCTCATGGACCGAAGGGTCTTTCCGCCTATCATCCTCATCAAGAGGGTTTTCATCACCCAGCAGAGGCGGCTGTTCTTGGGAAGCGGCCACCACATTCAAACCAGATTGGTTTTGAGATGTGGTAGCCCCGTCCTTGCTCTTGCTGCGCGTGCCCACCGTGTAGACAGTGTGGATCACATACCCAGCCATTTCCTCATCTTCGGCGGGGTAACCCTGTTCTTCGAACCTCATGAGGTTCAGCCTGGCAGGAGCCCAAGCCCTTTTGTTGGCTTTATATCTGAGCCTTTTCTCCCTCAGCTTCTTGATTTTGAAGGCTTGGCGGGCATCCGCTACCCGGGAAGCCATTGTGAGCTGATCAGCGGGGAGCTTAGAGAAGACACCCGATCGAGCATTTGTCAGGGGCGCCACTGGAGCTTGCTCGGGACGCGTTGTAGCTTTGTTGGTGTCGATGGCTTTGCCCCCAGCTGGGGCCATGGAGAGTCGTTCGGGAGCGGACTTGCGCTTGGGCTGAGGTGCCCTTGCGACCACCACATTTGGTCTCCTGCCTTTCGAGACGGGTTTGTCTGCCACCGGGGCCTGAGGAGCTGGGATGGCGCCAACTGGCATGAACATAATAGAGCCGAATGGTAGCAGCTCCTCCTCCCATTGTCGCCCGAGACTGGCCGGGAGGACCGTCCTGGAGTCTATCTTCATTGTGTAGGAGACGGGAGTCATGCTGAGAGCTGATATCGTCCTTGGAGACATTGTTGGAGGTGATTGCTTGAAAACCTGCATGAAAAAGCATTATTTTTAGTATAAATACAGGTATGTATGTTGATTGAGTTCGCATGAACGCTTAACCCTAAATATGGAAGGAGAGACTGGTCCCACCGGGCGTGCCAGAACCTGTAGGGTGTTTTTCGTCACCCCATTGAGATGGGAATACGCGCACGCGTCTCAGGCGTACTACAGATTCCCCCTGCCTAGGGTAGGCCGGGGTTTAATGATTGTGGGGATCCGAATCTCCGGCAGCCGCGGACTAAGCTGCCGTTAATTACCCCTCACCTTTGGGGCGAGGGAACCTCCGATTGACGGGTTAAACTGGTCATGCGAACTCAATATGCAGTGTACGTGTGTTTTGTTTTGAAGGGGGGTTTTGGATATATCGGGAGCCACGCAGAGTTTTCACGGGGGTCCTGCTATCCGGATAGCGGGCTGGGGGTCAAGGGGGCTAGCAGCCCCCTTGCGGGGTTCGGGGCAGCGCCCCGGCCCGAAAATTTTTTGGAGGGGGAGAATGTGGCGGAGTATGTATATGTGTGAATTTGTATACATATGTATATGTATATGTATGTACATAAAAAGAGGGGGAAAAGGCATCCAAGGGATGCGTGGGGGCCAGCGCCTTGAGCGCTGTGCGCTTAGGTGCCGTGCGCTCAGGCGCAAGCGTGCCACGTGTCGGCACGTGGGCTCTTTGCGCATGAGCGCTGCGCGCAGGTGCGCAAGCGCGCGCGCCACGTGTCGGCACGTGGGCGCTTTGCCCATGAGCGCTGCGCGCAGGTGCGCAAGCGCGCGCGCGCCACGTGTCGGCACGTGGGCGCTTTGCGCAAGAGCGCTGCGCGCAGGTGCGCAAGCGCGCGCGCGCCACGTGTCGGCACGTGGGCGCTTTGCGCAAGAGCGCTGCGCGCAGGTGCGCAAGCGCGCGCGCGCCACGTGTCGGCACGTGGGCGCTTTGCGCAATGCGCGTTGCGCGCAGGTGCGCAAGCGCGCGCGCGAGCCACGTGTCGGCACATGGGCGCTTTGCGCAATGCGCGTTGGAACGCAAGCGCGCATGCGCCACGTGTCGGCACGCGGGCGCTTTGCGCACTTGCGCAAGCGCGTAGGTGCGCAAGCGCGCGCGCCACGTGTCGGCACGCGGGCGCTTTGCGCACTTGCGCGGCGCGCTGGAGTGGACAAGAGGCTTTTAGCCTGAAAAAAGATTTCTCAAAAGAGAAATCAGAGAGGAGTCGGGCTCCTGAATGTGTTTTGGGTTTAATGGAAGTGGTTCTTCTTCTTCCTCCTGTTGCTTGCTGGATCTTGAAGATCAAGAGATGTGAAATCTCAAAATCTCTCCTTTTTAAGATCTGATGACAGATCCAAGTTCCCCTTGATGGATTTTGTGGTGGAAAACTACTTAGTTTTTTTGAAGAGAAAGAGTAAAACTCTTGATTTAATTCAAAAGAAAGAAGAAGGTTTTGGAACCTTGAAGAAGAAGGAGGCACAAAAGATCTCAGATCTAAAAATTTTTGTGGATAGAATGAAAGGTTCCTGGGATATTTCATTATCCTTGCCTTTATAGGCCATACATTTTACACATAGCCCCTTGGGCTTCACAAAATGGCATTTTGCCTATCCCATGGCTCATATGCCATTTCTTTTTGCACATAAGCCATGGGCTTACAAAATATTGGCTTTATGCCCGTTTTACATACATTCATGTATAAAAAGTTACATAATAATTATTTATTACATGATTTATATTTTAGCATGGAGGAGGCTGGCCGCGGGCTCGACTTGGGCATGGGCCCGCTTGACCTGGGCTTGGGCCCACCTGGCTTGGGGTTGACCTTGACTTTGACTCGGTCAACGGGGGTGTAAATTTTTACCCCAACACTAGTATATTCATATTGCATACATACCTGCTATTATATCCTGCCATACTTGTATTATAGATGCTATGATGCTTGTGTGCATACTTGCGATAGCCTCTATAGATGTTATTTATTACTCACGAGTTGGCAACTCACCCACGTTGTGCCACGGTCTCTTGCAGGTCCGTTCCGTCAGCACAGTAGCGGCGGGCGCACCGCTTCTTTGCCTCTTTTGCCAGGACTCGAGGCTTTTGCTCGTAGGTGGGTTGTATTATTATTTTTGTACCACCTTGTATATTCTTTGTATCTAGAGTACTCCATCTACTGTATCTACCAGTATTGTTGTATATTGACCTAGAGATGAGACTGTGAGATTTGTGGACTTTTTATGCTGTATTTTGGGGTCGAGCTCACTTGAGCCGACATGTTGCTTCTTACTTATGCCTCTTTATGATTATTTTGCATGTTGCTGTTTTACATTGCGTGGGATTTGTGACCGCCTTGTGGCGAAGAGCTAGCTCCCGCTTGGGGATGCCTTATTTGTTGTATTTATATATATTCTTGTTGTACCCATTTTGGGGGCCAGTATTTACAAAGGAGACTCTGCCAAAATTTTCGGAAAAATTGATATTGTTTTTAAAAAGGTTTGATATGACTTATTTGATAAACTCGCTTTCAATTGATTGGTTTTCCTTCATTCTTTTGCTTATTTGGTTTTGGTTTCTGGGCATTGGCTTACTTATTTTACGGACGTCTTGAGACGTTTCGTAAATTTAAGTGCCATTCACGTTCCGTACCCTGCGGGTACTGTCCGATATTTAACAACCTTCGTATAGTTCTAGGTCACGACGAGCATCGCACGTATGTTAACCGATAGACGGATACTAAGTGGCGCTTTTAGTTTCATATATGAGTATCGATGGGAATATGAAGGTTTCATATTATCATCGAGTATCATATATTGGTTTTACCCTGAACATCTCGAATTGCTCTCTAATTATGCGTTTGTTGTGCATTCGTGTTGTATGTGTAACATGATTTTAAACCATTGAGATCAAGATTGATAGAACTGATCATCCTACATTACAATAGCATTCATCAACCAAAAACTATTATTGCAATGGCATTCATCTATAACAATCAACAATTAAAACTACAAATGTAGGATACTGATATCATAAAGCGTTATACGCAACATATGAATTCACATGACTGAAACATGCATCAAAATATTGAAGTAGGGGGGCAGAAAAAAACCCTATTTGATTATCAAATGCATGGGTTTGTATGATTTATATGTATGTATTTGAGTGCTGCAATTCCGAAATTTTCTTTAACTTGTACGTTGCTTTATGTTGTTAATTTGATCATTTTTAAAATTGTAATTGGTTCTACACATAATTATTTCGTTATTATAACAGAAAATTTTGTTTCTTTCGATATGAAACAGATACGATACACGATATGATAAATAAAAAAACGAAACACAAACCGTATCAAGATTTAACAACTTTGATTATGTCATATACGCGGACCGATATTTTCATATTAGCCAATAGGCAAAAATAGATTGCGGTCTGGATATGGCATATTGGCAGATGTTACCTATATGCATACATGCATGTTGTCTCCCCATTTTTTCATAAATTAAACCAACTTTTCTATACATGCTAGTAATTACTGGATAAATTCAGGTTAAATGCATAGAGCTAGCCGTAATTTCCTCTACGGTAAACTTTCATCAATGCAACACTTTGGTTCGCCTAACTAGATCGCCATTCACGAACACAATCTATTTATATGGCATGATTTTATACACTTAATTTTACCACATTTAATGAAAATGAATCATTCATGATATGATACATGTATATACATCGATACCCAATCCCAACCTAACCCCAGTCCAGCCCCAACCTAACCCTAACCCCAGCCCCAGCTAAACCCCAACCCTAAGCCAAACCCTAACCCCAGCCCCAGTCCCAGCCGCAGCCGAACCCCAACCCTAACCCTAACCCCAACCCCAACCCCAACCCCGACCGCAACCCCTGCCGAACCCCAACTCCAACCGCAACTCCAGACCAAGCCATGAACCCTAGCCCTAAATAATCAAAAATTTCTTTAATTTAGTTGAAGATTTACAAACCTGAACGGCGGTGGCGACGACGAGAACGGCGGTGGCGACGACGAGAACGGCGGTGGCGATTTGGGGATTTTGTTTCGCGCGCGATCAAGAGAGGAAGAAAGAGATAACGGGCGTAGGCGATCGATCTGTGTCTTTATTAAATCGCTATTTAGTTGCCCCTACGGATTTATCCATAGGTCCTTGATTTGCGGCTCCGTAGGGGCAAACAACAAATTAAGAATTAATATTTTTATTCTTGAATGTCTTGGCCCGTAGGGGCAACCTTATAGCCCTATGGATTAATCCGTAGGGCCAACATAAATCTGCCCCTACGGATTTCAATATCCGTAGGGGCAACCCCCTATTTTAGTAGTGCTAGTTTGGAAAATCGTAGTTTATTTTAATTAGACAGTTCTATGTATGTATGATTAATCAAAGCTAAGTCTACAACCAAATAAGCTCAAGCTGCGTACTAATATTGGATATGTTGCTATCTATAATATGACATAATATTTTACTATTAAGTAGTATGCATACCATCATCTCCTTCAACTCCTGGACGGTGGCCTTCAAGGTGTCAAGTTCTTGCTCTAGACGTCGCTCACGGGAGATAGAGGAAGTAACCGCCGGAGTGGAGTCCAACCTCATATGGGCCCTGTTAGGACCCAGTCTCTGGCCTCTCTCCCAACCTCCGTGGTGCCCTCCGTGTGCGACGTCTAGGACTGGGGTCAGCAACATCAGATCGTTCTGTCCAGTAAAATCGATCCCCGATACCTCGGCCTGCTCAACCACCCACTCCTACACCCACATTAACCAGTAAAATATAAGTATATCATTTAAATTTGAACTTTTCAAAACAAAAATTTCAAATAGGGGTTGAATAAATATTAACACTTACGCAATACTCCTGGGTAGCGGTGTCGGGGTATCGAAGCTCGCCCGTGGCGGGATCTGTCGAGGTGCCGTGGACGGCAAGATACGCGGACAGCACGCTCGGTGTACCACCCTGAGCTAGGGTCTGAGCTCTCTGCAATTCGCCAAAAATTTATATTTATTATAAAATAACTCTTAAGTTCACATTATATTAAAATAGATCTATTGTAATTTACCGATGCTTCCATGGCACGAGTAATATTCCTCGAGCCACCTGTATAAGTGAGGCGACCCCTCTTCGTCGACTTCCTATTCTCTTTATTTTGATCCGCCTGTTTCTGCACAACACATTCAGATTTATTTTTCTAATTAAGCAACATAAAAAAAATAAATTATATATTAAACAATGAATTACATTTAAAATACACACCTGTTTGCGCTGAGAGTCGAAATATTGGCACAATAGAGGCCATGTATCTACGTCGACTCTCGCAAAGGACGGAGTGTGTAGGAGGGCGGCTCTCTCTGCCTCGGGGGTCGCCATCCACAGGGAATAGCTGTCGATCTTCAGCTTGTTCCTATTGTATCGGACCTTCGATTGCATGTTCTTCATCAGGCCATGGTACAGAGCGTGAAGATTGAGCACCTCCCAGGGTGATCAGGGTCGGGTACAGGCTGAAAATCGTAATCCAACTGCAAATACAAAAAAACAATGTTATTAAATTGCAAGTGTAATAATAAATATATTGGATAAATCAAATGAAAATATATATTAGTACCCGAGCCTGATCCCAGAAGAGGGCGAATGAGCGCCGGTGCTGGTCGCCCCACTCAACGTGAAGTGAATACTTCTTCACGAGGCGGCTCTCATCCCCCATATACCGGCCGAACCTCTTGGCATCATCGCCGGTATAGCGATAATCAGGGGTAAAAAAGAGGGAGAATGCTGCCTCCCCCCTGGCTCTGTCGGGCCTTAGCTTGTGAGACTGATTCGGGCCTCGAGTCCCCCTCTCGGGATAGGGATGCCCTGCGTCTATAAGAAATATCAAGAAAATCAATATTAAGACAAAGTGGTATTAAGAAATCAAGGTTTAACGAAAATTGAAGTGTGATATATACCTCCGGCGATAGAAGCACAAGCCTGGGCCCGGGCAGCAGCATGAGCGGGGCGATAGTTCCTCTGGTAAGGAACAACCGGTGACCCAGACGTGGACGCATCCCCTCCAACTAGAAAATAAATATCGATAAAATTACATGAATATTTAAAGGATATGTAAAATGAATAAATATTTTATATTTATTCATACAAACCTGCAGACTGAGTGGAGGGTACGGAAGTGACAGGAGTGGCCTCTGCACCGAGAGTGCCCCCTGCACCAGACGTGGACGCACCACCTAAAATTAGACAATCAAACATTGACTATATAAGTAATTGCAAAAACAATGCGTATATCAATAATATAACATTCTAAATCAACATGTATACACTATAAGGTATATAAACATACTCGCAGGTGCGGTGGTGGGCTTTGCCCCTGATGTAAGTACGTAAAAGCAAAAAGAATGTATGTATATTTATGATATAGCATTCTAAATCAATATATATGCACTATATGATATATAAACATACTTGGAGGTGCGGGAGTGGCCTCTGTCCCTGATGTGGATGCACCAATAGCTAGACAATCAAACATTGACTATGTAAGTAATTTTGACATGAATATGCATGTATATCTATAATATTACATTCAAAATGAATAGGGGTGTAACATACCTGGAGGTGCGGGAGTAGCCTCTGTCCCTTGAGGTGCAAGACCGGCCCTCTGAAGCTCCCTGCGCAGCTCTCCGGACGGCAGAACCGCTCTGCCTCTGCCTCTGCCGGTGCCGCTGCTGGAGCTTCTGCCGCCCCTCGCTGCTCCCATCGTCGTCATCAAATATAGATAAAACGGTTCGTGTACGCATTAGACAATCATTACATATGCATGCTATATATGTGTAGATCGTAAAGTGAAGTAATAATATAACATTACTGATAACCTTTTTCATTTCGTGGACGCATTAGACATATCTACTTGGATTTCATCATCGATATCATTTCTAACCCACGTAAATTCATGATCAGCCGAAGACAACCCGTCTTCCGAAACAGACGGTCGGAGCACTCTAAGTCTTCTCTCTTCTTCATCCTCATCGCTGTCCTCGAATTCTGGGACATCGTAAACATCCCTGGATTTCCAACGGCATACGACGCTCTATCCAGGATGCTTCAAACACTGTGAGTAGTATACTTGGAACGCTTGGTTCGGAAAGATAAACGGATCTTCCTGACCGTAAAATCGAAGTGTGTTCACACTGGTCAATCCATATTCAACTTTCCAAGTCCCAAGATTGCTTCTCCACTTATCCGTATCGGTTCGTGTATCGTACCAAGTACACTGAAATATATAAAAGGGTTCTGATCGTCCAGGATATTAGATGCCGAGTATACAATTTAAGTATCTATAATAAATCACACCATCCGATCCTACCGTCGCAATCCCACTATTCTGAGTGGTTCTAGATGTTTCTATGTCCTTAACTTCGAATTTGTATCTAAGGACACCGAATCTTTTATAATATGCAACCTCCATACTAGAAAACTGAGCTAAATATCTTGAATCACTCTCTAATGATGCAGACAAGTTCGGATCATGGATCTAACAAAACAAATTTTATGACAAATACATAACGATATAAGTTTGGATTAAAACTGATAGCAATAACATGTTATTTGAATAACTTACATGATCTGCAACCCAATCGCAAAAATTATCCTGATGATATTTTTCCAATCGTTCATCGTTCCAATCAGGATGTCCCTCACGTACCTCGTTAAAATGAATTCTGTTCTCGACAATAAATTATGACATTAATATTATATCATTTCATACACACAAACACAAATATAACAATTAATACAAAAAACATACTCTCTAATTTTTTCAAGACATGCGCTATTGAGGAGGATAAACCGGTATATCTTTTTGATATACATAGTGTATACCCTCTTATAATCGGCTTTACCATATGACCCATCCTGAATTCTTCGAGGACGGTTAAGTCTCGTCTCAATGTTCTCGTCCAGATAGCGGGAACAAAATATGGTTGCTTCATCTAGAAGATAACCTTGCATGATAGAACCCTCTGGTCGATTTCTATTGCGTATATACTTTTTAAGAGTGTAGAGGTACCTAAAGAAAAATATGTTAAATAAAGAAATACGGGCATACATGACAACAATAATTTTACAAATTGCGCAAAACGAAAAATTTCACGTACCTCTCGACGAGATACATCCATTGATATTGTACCGGTCCAGCTAACTTAGCCTCAGTTGCAAGATGAACCGTCAGGTGTATTATGATATCGAAGAATGACGGTGGGAAAATACGCTCAAAATTGCAATGTATCAACGCAATAGAATTTTCTGGTTTCTCCAGCGTCACAACATCCAGTGTTTCAGCGCATAATTCTCTGAAAAAACAACATAGGTCATTGATTACTAGACCAACCGATTCGGGGAGGGAAGTCCTGAGGGGTAATGGGAGAAGGTGCTTCATAATAATATGGTGATCATGACTTTTTAGCCCATCGATCTTGCCTTTCACAATTTTTATCTTCTTGCTGAATGATCCTGAGAAACCTGTGGGAACTTTCAAATCATGCAACACTTGCAAGAATCTTTTCTTCTCCGGTTGTGATATATGATAAGCGACATTAAGAAGTACAAACTTTCCTGGTTTACCCGCTACCGGTTTAGGATGCAATTCACTTCTAATTCCCCAGTCATGTAGATCCATCCGGGCATTAAGATTGTCTTTCGATTTCCCGTCTTTACAAATAAGCAAGTTGAGTACGTGCTCAGATACTCCCTTCTCTATGTGCATGACGTCCAGATAATGATGCACTAAATTTGTTGATCAGTACGGAAGCTCGAAGAAAATGCTTAACTTGTTCTAGAATAGTGGTTTGACCTATTTTGTCGGATCCATCCCGAATGTCAGATTATTGTAACCATCCCACTGAGCAGTCACGTCCTCTCCGGACAATGGGGCATGAGGTCTACGAAACTCCTGATAACCATCAAAGTGAACATCGTCTAACCTGTAGAGGTGGTCTAAAAGCAGGAAACGTCGATGGCCGCAATAAAAAACCTTCTTGCTAAAATTCAAGAATTTCGATGTTGTATGTTGATGGCAATGAGGACATGCTTTGTGACCATGTACGGACCAACCTGATAGCATTCCATACGCAGAAAAGTCATTAATTGTCCACATTAAAGTCGCACGCAGTATGAATGTTGTATTTTTGTTTGCATCGTAAGTCTCTACACCATCAATGAACAAAGATTTTAACTCGTCGATCAGAGGTCGGAAATAGACGTCGATATTCTTTCCCGGTGAGTTTGGTCCGTCGATAAGAAGAGGCATCATAAAGTATGATTGGTCCATATCCAACCAAGGCGACAGATTATAAACTATCATTACAACGGGCCATGTGCTGTGGCTTCCAGCCATATAGTTGAATGAGCAGAAGCCGTCACTAGCTAGTCCGAACCTGACATTGCGAGGATCGCTACTAAATATTGCGTGCCTCCTTTCGAAATCCTTCCATGCCGGTAAATCTCTTGGATGACTCATTTTTCCATCTTTACTTGGAGGAGCACGGTGATGCCAAATTATTGCCTCGGCTATTTTCTTGCACCTGAATAGCCTCTACAGTCTCTGTGTTATAGGAAAATATCGTGCTATCTTGACAGGTATATCGGGCTTCTTATCAGAATCTTTCGGCTTAGATCTGGTATCTCCGCATGTTGGACACTCTTTCAAATCTGAATTCTCTTTCCGGTACAACACGTAATTTTTAGAACATGCTTGAATCTTCTCACACTTCAAAGCCAAATCAGACATCCTCTTCTGGGATCCGTACCAGCTGTCGGGCACGTTATTTCCCGGGGGCATAGAATCTTTCAAGAACGAAAGAAGTATTGTGAATGACTTGTTGCTCCATCCATTTAGGCACTTAATCTGGAAAAGTTGGACGGACCATGAGAGGGTGGAATACTTTGCATTCTCATAAATTGGTTTTCTAGCATCATTCATGAAATTTTCATATTTATCCGCACGCGGTCCTTGACCGGAAGAAATGTCATCTTCGGTACGAATAGATTCACCTAAGGCAGCATCTACCATATCCACTATTTCTTCAGATGGAAAGAAAGTACCGTCTTCTTCTTCTGCCGCATTACCATCTTCTCCTTCTTCTCCTGTCGTATTATCGTCTTCTCCTTCTTCTTCTGCCGCATTACTGCGTTCTTCTCCTTCCCCGTGATATAGCCAAGTTGTATAAAGTCTAGTAAAACCATGTTTTACGATATGAAGCTATGCCAATTCTACCTTCTGCCAGTACTTATTCCCACATCTATCGCACGGGCAAAGAATCTTCTCTATCACGATCTTATTATGTGCGCGTGCAAATTTAATAAAAGCAACAACTCTTGCGACAAACTTAGGTTGCATACGTTATTGCCAATCTACATACATCCAGTCCTTAACTCTGACATACTCATGGGCCATGTTAGACTGTATAACATATAAATTGTAGGTTATGATGACTATAGTGAGAAATCTAAGAACAGGATGGTTACTGACAAAGGAGAAAATCCGTGTATATGTTTTGTGTGTGCGTTTGTCGTTGAAAAGAATAAATTATCGATAATCAAAGTTAGATTTGAGGATACACATGTATAAGTTGTATTCTATATATGTGTGTTTCAATTTATGATTTCGCTTAAGTGTAGGGTTGTTAGCGTGTATATGTTGTGTGTGCGTTTGTTGTGTGTGTGTGTTTCGGCTGTCGGGGATAAGGCTTCTATCCCATTAAGAATGTATAGAACGAACACCCATTTGCTTGTGCTTTCAATCGTTTCGAGTAAATTTCGGCAGCACCTCCCCACTGTTCTCCGAGTACACTGTAATAGAATAGATAATCATTTCAAAGCTGTGAAACAACGTTGAAATGAACATCTAATCTATCTTTGTACACGGAGAACGAGCGGAAAAGTACCGACGAAATATCTCGAAACGGATGAAAACACAAGTGAATGCAGGTGTTTGCTTTATACATTCCTAATTTGTCCACACGGGACAAATCTATCGGTTATCATACGATTGAATATTCTCATCGCATAGACTACACGACGGTTGTTAGTACCAAGCTATACCGTCCGATATTTAACAACCTTCGTATAATTCTATGTCACGACGAATATCGAACGTATGTTAACCGATAGACGGGGACTAAGTGGCGCTTTGAGTTTCATATATGAGTATCGATGAGAATATGAAACTTTCATATTATCATCGAGTATCATATATTGATTTTAACTTGAACATTTAACATGAATAGGTTTTACGTTTACGTTTCGTTGCGTTTCATTTTTCCTGTTTACCATCGTGATAGATGAGCTTACTAGAACTATCCAAGATGAGATGGCGTATGTATTCACTGATGATATTGTTCTAGTAAATGAGACGAAAGCAGGGGTTGATACCAAATTGGAATTATGGAGGCAAACATTGGAATCTCGGGGATTCAGATTGAGCAGGTCCAAGACAGCATATATGCATTGCAAATTTAGTAACCAGAGAAGTCAAAACCATATTGGTATAACATTGGAAGGGCAAAAGATATCACCGAGCGACTAGTTTAGATATCTAGGTTCCATCATCAAAAAGAATGGGGAGATCGATAGTGATGTTAATCAAAAGATCCAAGCTGGTTGGTTGAAATGGAGGAGTGCAACAGCGATTTTGTGTGATCGTAACTTTCCGTTAAAATTGAAAGGGAAGTTTTATCGGAGCGCTATTTGGCCTGCCTTATTATATGGTATGGAATGATGGGCTCCTAAGAAGCATCATACACAGAAGATGCACGTAGCGGAGATGCGCATGCTTCGTTGGATGTGTCGTAACACTAGCAAAGATAAGGTACAAAATGAGGATATTCGTGCAAAAGTTGGTGTAGCACCTGTGGAGGAGAAGATGCGGGAAAACCGGCTAAGATGGTTTGGTCATGTGCGATGCAGACCTATGGAAGCACCGGTTCGACGAATAGATACTCTCGATATGGGCAATGGCAAAAGGGCAAAAGGGAGACCGAAGAAAACATGGATGGAGGTGATACGAAACTATGAAGGGTTCCGGCAGCGCCCCGGCCGTCGAAACGCGGCCAAAATGCGGAACAAAAATTTATTAAACCGGCGCTACCGTTACCCGATTTCCGGATCGACCTTAAACCCTATTCAAGCGAGCTAACTAAGAGTTAGAAAGGTTATACCAAGATGATGCGAGTCCTTCGTCCTTCATTCCAAGCTCCTAGCGATTCCTTGATGTGGTTTGTTTGCCGGTCTTCCTTCGTCTCTGATTATCCTGTAAGTGCACGGCAGTGCCCCAGCCGTCAATCCGACGCCGGAATGCGGAAGCGGTGATTTACTTTAACTTTTCAAACCGGCACCACCGCGCACTATAAACCCGGATCGTGCTATTAAATTAGTCCTAGCTATCTAGAGAGGGGGTAGAGAGATATACCGAGCGATCCGTGTCCTTCGGTCTTCTCGTCGTCGTCCCGATCTCCCCGCGGAATCTTCGGTCTCCACCAAGTCGCCGTAAGGGCACCACGTCGCCTGCTTCTTTTACGGGCTCCCGCCTCTAGACCGAGGCAACTCGGGCACGAAATTGGCGAGTCGACGTGCCCAAGGTTTGCTGTAGGATAGTGTAGAACCTATGTCTCATTTGGGGTTGAGGTAGTTGCCATATGGTGGAGGAAATGAACTGTGAACTTTTATGGAGGAACTTGGGGATTTTTCTAGCATCAAGAGAGCAAAAATCCCCACTACAAAATATGAACAACCCACTTCAAGGCTTGGCCGGCCATGCTCATGGGAGTGGAGAGAATGAGAGAGAGAGTCTCAAAAATGGGGTAGCCTCACAAAGATAATGCAAGTGAGAGGAATGATATGTGATCATGTGAAGAAGAATGATCACCCACAAATCTACACTCCATCAGCAACCATCATAACCAACCATCATCATCAAGCATGATGACTTCAAAAGGTCAAGCCATCATGAAGAAGTTAAGAAGTCAAATGATGCTGCAACCATCATGAAGCAAGGATATGCAAATAACACCCTCCACAAATGCTTATTTGCATAAATGCAAATAAGCCATCCTCCACCAATCTTCAGCCAATGAAAGATACAAAGAAATATGGCTGAAACGGAAAACAAACTGGCAACTCCAGAAAACTGGTCCCGTAATAAATTACAGGAAAACCCCGATACTGTATATACATACCCGCATTTGTATTCCGACCGAAATACAAATGCAATGAGACAAAATCTACACTGTACTATACTAGGATCTGGCTTAAACCAAAGCCGGCTAGTAATATCCGTCCGATCCTGATCCGTGCAATACCGCACGCATCTGATCGAACCCTGCCATATATCCATACAGCCTCTAGTACTAACCGTCCGATCCTGATCCGTGCAATACTGCACGTATCTGATCGAACCCTGCCATATCTCCATACGGCCTCTACAGCGTTTCGCCCAAAACTTGAGTAACTGAATGTGGGGGACTCTAAAGACTCGTCAATACTATGGCTATGGATTTAACCACTAGCACGTCAGAGGTATTAGCCATACGTGACGGGATACCAGCTATTGACCAAAAGGGACGTCGATGAGCGAACTCATCCTGACACCCTACTAAGCCTGTCAGTGATAATATCTGTACAGTCCGGTCCGTTCGTCTATGAGCATCGCATGGCGGGCCTAGGGGGTTGGTAAAAGTCAGACCCCTAAAAGCGGTACAAGTCGTGCCGGAGTGTAGCCCAGAACACCCTGAGATACTACTGGAATACCTACCAGTAAATCTCCTGCCTTGGCCAACGACTTCGTGTAATGGCTCTCCTAGACACAGCACGACCTCACCCCCAATACCGGGAGAGACGAACCCCTGAAGATCCGCTCACTACCTCCATGTGGCTCGGGACTGTACCCAACTAAAACCTGTTTGCACGTCTCCTTTGAGCGTGGTAGGGTAGTAATCAAAGTACAGTAGGAAATCACACGAGACAAATGACAATCCTCAGGTCGATGAACTAACCTGTACACATGTCACCAGGGAACTGCTATCTGACGTCAGGTATAAGACCAACTAGCATGTTCCAGGCGAGTCCTGTCCGGTGTACTCATAACCCAATGAGCACTTGTATACATCTTAGGTGAACCAACTGACACCAGTGGCTTGTGAGACCGACCATCACACCTCGTCGGGTTCTCGACTATATACACCAGTCTACTCTGGAGTATCGATGCCCTGTCTCGAAACTCCCACGACTAGGGACCTTTTAAGGATGTGCTTATAGACTACCAGCTCCCACGTATATGATCGCTCTCATACTGCTGGCAGTCAAGCAAGAATCCTAGGGGCTCTATCAACGTGCAATAGTGACCTGTAAGGTCACCTAAAGCAGTACACGATAATAAAGATAAACCAGATAGCATACTATCATCTTGAGTAAGACTGTCCTCCTGGGATAGGTCCTCCCTCAATCATTGCAATCACGTGTCTGTGATCCAATAATTGACTCTGAGGGCACTATCTCCAACTATCTCCCACTTGAACTCAAGGCTAATTATTGCGATGTCGCATACTCACAGCCCGTGTGATACCGAACACCCAACTCCTCTACTAGTCAGTCTCACAAAGCCCGTTTGCGAAACTATTGCGTTCGAGGAATAGCCTCAGTGAGTAGATCCGCCTTGATGTTTCTTTCTATGTCTCTCTATATCTCAAGTTCGCGGAGAAAGCCATCTCCCGAAATGAGCAATACCTGTCTTAGAATGTGTCTGGATGTCTGATGGGACCTAGCTCATAAATGAACTCCAAATCCAAATTTCTTAGACTGTATCGTCAACTGAACTTAATCAGTATCCTGCGCCATGCCTCCCTCAGTATTGCCTTGGACCACCTGTCCAAAATACTGCCCCTCGTCAGAAGGAAAAACTATAACTCTGACAACCTCCTTGTCGTCCAGGTCACCTTGGAAGCCTGGAATGATAACTGTCTCCCGAATGAGGCTTGTCGTTATCATTTCCCCAGAACATCCACTTATGTTCTAAAACTGCTTCCGACTGCTTCTCCAGGATTGGATCAATATCAACTTATTGCATCTAGTGCAAGAACAACATCTTGTGTGGTACTTGACATCTCATGATTGACTCAATTGCCTGAGCAAGTGATCTGCCAATCATGCACATCCCTCTCCCCTTTAGTCTGTAAGACACCTTTAGAGGGGTGACTCCATCACCTGCAGGTACACTACCGTGCCAGGAGTCGTCCATTCTAAATACTCTTAGAATGCTGTCTAAGTACCCTGATTGGGAAACCACCCAAATCTAGATCTAAAACCATAGATCTAGTAACCAGTATGTCTGATATAATGTCCAAGACCCATGTGGAGAAACCACTGTGTGACGACCAAAGTATAACCGACCGTAGTATAGGAATATCACTTCCTACTCTGTGTATGTCATCCAAATACCAGGACATCACACCCTACTACCTTCTCAACAGATCCATCCCCTATTCTGATGAAGTCAAACCTATGACTGTCACATCAGAAATATATGATCTATCTCCGCAATATCTGCTTTAGTCTATAAATAGACATAAGCCACCTGTCCACCAATGCTTCCGCTGCTCCCACTGACTACGACAACCCTCTGGCAGAGTCATATACACGTACACTTCTAAAGCTAGTTTAGAACGACGCTATACTCATCCTCCTGCCGGGTCTCACAGTCTGGAATAACAGCAATGGCAAGTGTGGGTAAACAAGAACCTCCCTGTCACCGTCCTTGAGGCTACCGGAGTACCTCTCGGGTGCCTGAGGTTACCCACCGTATCTGCGGAGTGGCCAATGGAATGTCAAACCAGATTGAATCTTTAGGTTCCTATCAAATCTTCAGTAATCGTTTGTGGTTCTGGAATCACTTCCAGTTCTACCATACTCCCACTATTGTTTTCTGAAAAAATCCATTTTTATTAAAACTGTGGCGAGTCTAGAACAATATCACTATTGATCTTCCAGATGGTAGAAAGTCAACCCTCGTCATAGCCTGTGTCAACCCACAAACAGCCATTACAGAAACGTGCCTTGAGTTGTCCAGTGTCTGGTTTTAATCATAAGCCGGACAACTCCCCGTACCTTAACAATGTTAAGATATGAACTGTTCTATATCCAATATAGAAACAGAGGCACTGATTTAATTGAACCAGATTCAAATCATACAGTTGTCTCCAGTGCATGTCAACTAAATGGAAAGAGACCGATCAGTGTTACTCAACTTAGGAATGCTTCCAATTATGAGTAACCTGAAAGAGAAACAGGTTTCTCTTAATCATTACTATCAACTGAATACCCTACACAAGTATCTACATCTTCGATCACCTTGAAGAATCCCGATACTTGCAACACCTGGTTCTCTACTTTATTCAAATACCTATAACCTCTCAAAATTCGGACCCTGTGTTTCCACGAAACACCTGTCTAAAAACTAAAGAAGTCATAAGTAAACCGAATATAGTACGAGGACCAACCCCTCTGTCCTGATGGACCCTGGACAACATACAATACTCTGTATAAGTCCCTTGGGTCTTATTACTCATTCACTGTGTGTCGTAGGTTGAAAACTGTACTTATGGTTAAGAAGAATTACACCGCTGTTTAATGCTCCTTACCTAACCATCCACTGATATAGGTAAATGTCACAGACATAATTTCAGAAAGGTATATCTCACTCTATGAAAATAGACATACAGATATATCAATTTGAAATTGGTGCCTAACAGCGGATATTCAAAACCAAAAATTTGTCGTCCGGCAAACAACCCAGGCGATTTCCTCAAATATCACCGATTACAACGAATCCCGATATAATGAGGATGATCACCCAATTCCCAATAACTTACTCCCACTCATCATCTGTAAAACCATACAGATGTGAGAATCATACCTGGTAAATACATACCCTGGAGTAAGTATCTAATCGGGAAATCAGTTTTCTTTTAACATCACACAGTGAAACTGAAATATTGAAATGTTTCGATGGGGTATCCTGGTATTCCTAGTAATGCTTCTTCCATAATCCATATTCACAACTGTAACCGTGTAATTCTTTGCCATCTTTCCAAATCCCTTTCTATGTCTTTAGTCTTTACCTTCTGTACACCCCTTTAGGCCAAATGGTTTTCTTCCTTCCCTACCGTTCGGCACCAGTCTATGGTTTGGAAGAAGACTATCCAATAAGCATAATGGGTGTACTGTCCTAATCCTAGGAGCACTCGCAATGCGAGAGAAGGTGAAGATAAAAGACAACCGAATAAACCTTATTCTTATTTCTCCTGAACCAGAATCCATCCCCGAACTGGAACAAGCTCCTTTCGAGTTCGTATATAACTATACGATGGAGTATCCAATAAACTGTGGATCTTCGTAGTGATACGGAGTGTCCTGGAGAAATACAAAGGTGAATTAGGATTGGCGAATAAATACTTGGTTTTGTCGTGAATAGCAGTCGCAATATACTTTGCCCTCTTACTAATCCCTTGATATGACTTTACTTAATACCTTCTGCACACCATCGTTATGCTAATTGGTTTTCTTCATTCCCTACCGTTCAGCACCAGCCTATGGTTTGGAAGAAGACTATCCAATTTGCGTAATAGGTGTACTATCTCCTAAACCAAGGAGTACTCGCAACCTGAGAGAAGGTAAAAAGAAAAGACAACTGAATAGTCCTATTCGTTTTCTCCAGAACCGGAAACCATTCTCGAATAAATTTCTTCGAGTTCGTATATAACCATACGATGGTTTTGTCCAATGGAAGTGGACGTTCGTAGTAATACGGGGTGTCCTGGAGAAAAGGGTAAAAGTAGGAGTGGCAATGAGGTTTGCAACTCTAACAATCCAAATGCCAGTGTTTAAGAAGGTTCGGTTAATTTTGGTCACTGAGTCATAGTCTTAGGGTCGGGTCAGTGGTCGCTGCCGAAGAGAGAGAGAAAAGAAACACTCAGCATGCACTCTATCCTAGATCAGAATGGTTACCAATTTATCTAATCTGGAAACCTCCCACTGTAACCTCAAATTCTCCTCCAAATCTGAAAGAAGAATTAGTCGGGGTCACCCGAGGAGTAAACTAACTCATCAGTGGGAATCGGGATCCAACTATCATCGCATGATAACGTGACGGAATCCGCTCACGTCATCCCACTCCAGAAGGTATGCTCATATCTGGCAAGTTTCAGTTTCTTTAGAAACTCCCGATGTGGATTTTTGCCCCATGCTCTTATGACCTTGGCGTGAGGTCAAAATATCATAAATCACATGTCAAGTTCTACCCGTCATTTTCCAGGTTAATTTGAACCCACCCGTACATACCCTTGACGTAGGCCAAAATAGTAGTACGACTGTCCCAAACCAACGCATCTATCTATGCAACAGATAAATACCCGGCAGCTACCAATCACTATGCATTGGCATGAGGTCAAAATACATAGCTTGAATACTACCAAATATTTAACTGAAATGATGGAGGGCTACGAATGGTTTCTGGCGAAAACCTTTAACGTAATGAACTTGATATCGTTGAAGGAACGGATAGCTTTTTAGAAAAATATAGTGACGAAAACCTTTGCTAAAGAGGTCACTCCCGGTGAAGGGATCTCGGCTCTTTCCCCATAGAATGAGGTGCAGGATATTCCAACTGAATACCACGGTGCAAAGCAAAAGTAATCGGCTATAGTGAAGTTATTGCCCTGACGCAAACTTTTTGTCCAAGGGGTCACTCCCGGTGAAGGGATCTCGGCCCTTGCCTCGTCGACTGAGAAGCAGGATATTCCAACTGAATACCCGATGCAAAACAAAAGAGAACGTCCTTGCAATAACAGCTTTTTGAAAAGTGTTCCAACAACATCTGATTAGGTTTGTTTTTAACTTGCATTGATCCGAATCAACGCAGTCCCATCAATTGATCACACCACAAAAAACGAAATATAATGATGTACGTATATGCCATCCGCATTCGCCACTGGGTCCTGTCATTACCCGTTAGGTTAGCTAACTAACGACAGAGCGGGGACTGGACTAGCGTGGATGCAAAACATATACAACATCTACTAGTATATATATCAATATATAATATTTCGCTCAAGGCGTGATAAAATGCAACATCACAGAAATGTACAGCATCACAGAACAATACAGATATCTGGGATCCCCGGGTTTCACAGAGCCACTACTGAAAACCGACGTTCCCCTGGTCGTGTGGATAGCCTGTGCAATGAAATCCTAGACCCCTACGGCCGCGGCAAGTCACCCGCCAAAACCTGAAGCGAGGCAGTCCCCTTCAGCACCGTGAATGGACCACCTAGCACTTCACGGAATCCGGTAACTTGGGCACCCCTCCTGGGTCAACCTATACCCCCTACGAGTGCGGCGAATAGCCCGCCAATTCTAGAGTAAAGCCCCCTCTGTCTCAATGCCATGAGATGCGGGCCCGTTGCCCTCTAGAACCCGGCTATCCGTGCACCCCTCCACGGGGTAATCCCAGTACAGAAAGTAAAATATACATACAACGGGTGCATCGACCTCGACCTGGTCGTGCCCCAAAAGAATAATATACAGACAGGCAGTGACGGCAGTCCACATGTCGGACGCTCGCCCCGCAATATCAAATATACATAATAAAACAAAAACTGTACTAGCATTGCATCCAGGCTATCCCCCACGTCCAATCCGCAACATCACAGCATAACACAGAACATCAACGTGAATGTCACGTTCGCAAATCCGTCTAACCGGGCTATAGCAGTTAGACAGGATTTACCGATCAAGTGACATTCACGGTCGCAGATATAATGTAAATACTGTGAACTAATGTGTTTAAAATATCCGATCGATCAAAATTTACCAAATGGGCCCCAATCATTACTGTAGCACATAAAGAAATTCTGGGCCCAAAAATAATATTCCAAAACCCCAATTTCCCTGTCCAAGAACCTCTGTAAAAAATTGGTCCAGTGAGGAGGCTAAGTAGCGGCGGAACCGCGGGCCAAGCATGGGTTTGGCCGCGGTTCCGCGGTGGTATGGTGAGATCACCCGACCAAATTTTCACAGAGTTCTTATAATTCCCTGCACAGTATTCTGCAACTACCTGAAAAAATTTTGGAGCCAAAAAAATTCGACAGAAACTGATGCAATTTGAAAATGCAGTTTTGGAATTTTGTTCGATCGGAAACGTAAACACATTAGACCAAGCTATACTAGGTTAATGGCGAGGCTCTGATACCACTGTAAGTGCACGGCGGCGCCCCGGCCGTCAATCCGACACCGGAATGCGGAAGCGGTGATTTACTTTAACTTTTCAAACCGGCACCACCGCGCACTATAAACCCGGATCGTGCCATTAAATTAGTCCTAACTATCTAGAGAGGGGGTAGAGAGATATACCGAGCGATCCGTGTCCTTCGGTCTTCTCGTCGTCGTCCCGATCTCCCCGCGGAATCTCCGGTCTCCACCAAGTCGCCGTAAGGGCACCACGTCGCCTGCTTCTTTTACGGGCTCCCGCCTCTGGACCGAGGCAACTCGGGCACGAAGTTGGCGAGTCGACGTGCCCAAGGTTTGCTGTAGGATAGTGTAGAAACTTTGTCTCATTTGGGGTTGAGGTAGTTGCCATATGGTGGAGGAAATGAACTGTGAACTTTTGTGGAGGAACTTGGGGATTTTTCTAGCATCAAGAGAGCAAAAATCCCCACTACAAAATATGAACAGCCCACTTCAAGGCTTGGCCGGCCATGCTCATGGGAGTGGAGAGAATGAGAGAGAGAGTCTCAAAAATGGGGTAGCCTCACAAAGATAATGCAAGTGAGAGGAATGATATGTGATCATGTGAAGAAGAATGATCATCCACAAATCCACACTCCATCAACAACCATCATAACCAACCATCATCATCAAGCATGATGACTTCAAAAGGTCAAGCCATCATGAAGAAGTCAAGAAGTCAAATGATGGTGCAACCATCATGAAGCAAGGATATGCAAATAACACCCTCCACAAATGCTTATTTGCACAAATGCAAATAAGCCCTCCTCCACCAATCTTCAGCCAATGAAAGATACAAAGAAATATGGCTGAAAGGAAACAAACTGGCAACTCCAGAAAACTGGTCCCGTAATAAATTACAGGAAAACCCCGATACTGTATATACATGCCCGCATTTGTATTCCGACCGAAATACAAATGCAATGAGACAAAATCTATACTGTACTATACTAGGATCTGGCTCAAACCAAAGCCGGCTAGTAATATTCGTCTGATCCTGATCCGTGCAATACCGCACGCATCTGATCGAACCCTGCCATATATCCATACGGCCTCTAGTACTAACCGTCCGATCCTGATCCGTACAATACCGCACGTATCTGATCGAACCCTGCCATATCTCCATACGGCCTCTACAGCATTTCGCCCGAAACTTGAGTAACTGAATGTGGGGGACTCTAAAGACTCGTCAATACTATGGCTGTGGATTTAACCACTAGCACGTCAGAGGTATTAGCCATACATGACGGGCTACCAGCTATTGACCAAAAGGGACGTCGATGAGCGAACTCATCCTGACACCCTACTGAGCCTGTCAGTGACAATATCCGTACAGTCCGGTCCATTCGTCTATGAGCATCGCATGGCGGGCCTAGGGGGTTGGTAAAAGTCAGACCCCCAAAAGCGGTACAAGTCGTGCCGGAGTGTAACCCAGAACACCCTGAGATACTACTGGAATACCTACCAGTAAATCTCCTGCCTTGGCCAAAGACTTCGTGTAATGGCTCTCCTAGACACAGCGCGACCTCACCCCCAATACCGGGAGAGACGAACCCCTGAAGATCCGCTCACTGCCTCCATGTGGCTCGGGACTGTACCCAACTAAAACCTGTTTGCACGTCTTCTTTGAGCGTGGTAGGGTAGTAATCAAAGTACAGTGGGAACTCACACGAGACAAATGACAATCCTCAGGTCGATGAACTAACCTGTACACATGTCACCAGGGAACTGCTATCTGACGTCAGGTATAAGACCAACTAGCATGTTCCAGGCGAGTCCTGTCCGGTGTACTCATAACCCAATAAGCACCTGTATACATCTTAGGTGAACCAACTGACACCAGTGGCTTGTGAGACCGGCCATCGCCCCTCGTCGGGTTATCGACTATATACACTAGTCTACTCTGGAGTATCGATGCCCTGTCTCGAAACTCCCACGACTAGGGACCTTTTAAGGATGTGCTTATAGACTACCAGCTCCCACGTATATGATCGCCCTCATACTGCTGGCAGTCAAGCAAGAATCCTAGGGGCTCTATCAACGTGCAATAGTGACCTGTAAGGTCACCTAAAGCAGTACACGATGATAAAGATAAACCAGATAGCATACTATCATCTTGAGTAAGACTGTCCTCCTGGGATAGGTCCTCCCTCAATCATTGCAATCACGTGCCTGTGATCCAATAATTGACTCTGAGGGCACTATCTCCAACAATCTCCCACTTGCACTCAAGACTAATTATTGCGATGTCGCATACTCACAGCCCGTGTGATACCGAACACCCAACTCCTCTACTAGTCAGTCTCACAAAGCCCGTTTGCGAAACTATTGCGTTCGAGGAATAGCCTCAGTGAGTGGATCCGCCTTGATGTTTCTTTCTATGTCTCTCTATATCTCAAGTTCGCGGAGAAAGCCATCTCCCGAAATGAGCAATACCTGTCTTAGAATGTGTCTGGATGTCTGATGGGACCTAGCTCATAAATGAACTCCAAATCCAAACTTCTTAGACTGTATCATCAACTGAACTTAATCTGTATCCTGCGCCATGCCTCCCTCAGTATTGCCTTGGACCACCTGTCCAAAATACTGCCCCTCGTCAAAAGGAAAAACTATAACTCTGACAACCTCCTTGTCGTCCAGGTCACCTTGGAAGCCTGGAATGATAACTGTCTCCCGAATGAGGCTTGTCGTTATCATGTCCCCAGAAAATCCACTTATGTTCTAAAACTGCTTCCGACTGCTTCTCCAGGATTGGATCAATATAAACTTATTGCATCTAGTTCAAGAACAACATCTGGTGTGGTACTTGACATCTCATGATTGACTCAATTGCCTGAGCAAGTGATCTGCCAATCATGCACATCCCTCTCCTCTTTAGTCTGTAAGACACCTTTAGAGAGGGTGACTCCATCACCTGCAGGTACACTACCGTGCCAGGAGTCGTCCATTCTAAATACTCTTAGAAGGCTGTCTAAGTACCCTGATTGGGAAACCATCCAAATCTAGATCTAAAACCATAGATCTAGTAACCAGTATGTCTGATATAATGTCCAAGTCCCATGTGAAGAAACCACTGTGTGACGACCAAAGTATAACCGACCGTAGTATAGGAATATCACTTCCTACTCTGTGTATGTCATCCAAATACCAGGACATCACACCCTACTACCTTCTCAACAGATCCATCCCCTATTCTGATGAAGTCAAACCTATGACTGTCACATCAGAAATAGATGATCTATCTCCGCAATATCTGCTTTAGTCTATAAATAGACATAAGCCACCTGTCCACCAATGCTTCCGCTGCTCCCACTGACTACGACAACCCTCTGGCAGAGTCATATCCATGTACACTTCTAAAGTTAGTTTAGAACGACTCTATACTCATCCTCCTGCCGGGTCTCACAGTCTGGAACAACAGCAATGGCAAGTGTGGGTAAACAAGAACCTCCCTGTCACCGTCCTTGAGGCTACCGGAGTACCTCTCGGGTGCCTGAGGTTACCCACCGTATCTGCGGAGTGGCCAATGGAATGTCAAACCAGATTGAATCTTTAGGTTCCTATCAAATCTTCAGTAATCGTTTGTGGTTCTGGAATCACTTCCAGTTCTACCATACTCCCACTACTGTTTTCTGAAAAAATCCATTTTTATTAAAACTGTGGCGAGTCTAGAACAATATCACTATTGATCTTCCAGATGGTAGAAAGTCAACCCTCGTCATAGCCTGGGTCAACCCACAAACAGCCATTACAGAAACGTGCCTTGAGTTGTCCAGTGTCTGGTTTTAATCATAAGCCGGACAACTCCCCATACCTTAACAATGTTAAGATATGAACTGTTCTATATCCAATATAGAAACAGAGGCACTGATTTAATTGAACCAGATTCAAATCATGCAGTGTCTCCAGTGCATGTCAACTAAATGGAAAGAGACCGATCAGCGTTACTCAACTTAGGAATGCTTCCAATTATGAGTAACCTGAAAGAGAAACAGGTTTCTCTTAATCATTACTATCAACTGAATACCCTACACAAGTATCTACATCTTCGATCACCTTGAAGAATCCCGATACTTGCAACACCTGGTTCTCTACTTTATTCAAATACCTATAACCTCTCAAAATTCGGACCCTGTGTTTCCACGAAACACCTGTCTAAAAACTAGAGAAGTCATAAGTAAACCGAATATAGTACGAGGACCAACCCCTCTGTCCTGATGGACCCTGGACAACATACAATACTCTGTATAGGTCCCTTGAGTCTGATAACTCATTCACTGTGTGTCGTAGGTTGAAAACTGTACTTATGGCTAAGAAGAATTACACTGCTGTTTAATGCTCCTTACCTAACCATCGACTGATATAGGTAAATGTCACAGACATAATTTCATAAAGGTATATCTCACTCTATGAAAATAGACATACAGATATATCAATTTGAAATTGGTGCATAACAGCGGATATTCAAAACCAAAAATTTGCCATCCGGTAAATAACCCAGGCGATTTTCTCAAATATCACCGATTACAACGAATCCCGATATAATGAGGATGATCACCAAATTCCCAATAACTTACTCCCACTCATCATCTGTAAAACCATACAGATGTGAGAATCATACCTGGTAAATACTATTGAATATTCATACAAAACGACGGAGGGCTACGAATGGTTTTGGCGAAACCTTGAACGTAGTGAACTTGATATAATCGAAGGAACCTTGATAGCTTTTAAAAGGAGTGGCTTAAGCTCCGCGTTTAAAAGTTGTTTTTGAAAAGAAACCGAGTGGTTTTTGAAATTGTTCCAACGACTTTTACTTGGTTTATTTTCTTGCATTAATTTTAATGCGTCCCATCATTTAATCCTACCATTGCAGAAAACAACGAAAATATGACGTACGCTTATACCATCCGCATTCGCCACGGGGCCCCGTCATTACCCGTTAGGTTACTTAACTAACGACAGAGCGGGGGCTGGACTAGCGCGGATGCAAAACATAAGCAACCCCTAAATAATATCATATATAGATATACACATTCGTTAGATGCAATGATAGCCATTCTAGATCACAGATGAACACATTAGATATACTAGGAATCCGCAATTCATACGAGCCTGTAACGAAAAGCGGATTACACGGTCGCGATGAATAGCCAATACCCCACCCTAGACCCCTACGGGTGCGGCAAACTACCCGCCAAATATTCGAAGCGGAGCAACCTCCCTCAACGCCGTGAGTAGGCCACTCGGCACTTCGAGATACCCGGTAGTTTATGCACCCCACCATGGGTCTATCCTAGGAGCAAAAACAGTAAAAGAAATTATACAATGACGGCTACAACCCCATCCCGGTTGTGTGGCCATAAAATAATATTACATCAATTACAAATTTACATGAATTGAAAGAAAAAGAAAAAACTCTCATCTCACAACCCCCCGGCTATTCATCCGCGACAATCCAATGAATTCATATACACATACCATCAACATTACAGATCACATATATGTATAACCCCCATTAATCGACGTATAGCGATTAGCGGACGTTCAATACATATATCACATCATAGATATAACCCGTTAGCTTAAGTCTTTTAGAAGTTCGATCAAAATACAGATTTTTAAGCCTCAAAAACAAATTTGTTTTCTGGAAAATCTGGGCAGAAAAATCATATTGTAAAAATCCCAAAATACCCCACTGAACAAACTGTGAGAAAAATCGCCCACGGCCGAGTCAACTCGGCCGCGGTTCCGCGGCGCGTTGATCGGTTCAGTGGACTATTTTTCTACAGTTGCTTCTAAAATCCCTGAGCCGAATTTTAAGATAAGATTTATCATTTTTTGGAATAGAAAAAAATTCGGCAGAAAGTAGGCATTTCGGGCGTATTTCGCGACTTTTTCTCCGATCGAATTTCTAGTTACTTTGTTAACATGTTAGAGAGTGTTTAACTTGGCTCTGATACCACTGTAAGTCCACGTTACCTCTCCCGGTACTTACGGGCTTGCGGAAATGATGAAAAACGATTTTTCAAGTGGTGGTAACATGGACTCAAAATACGGATCTTTGTTAAACAACTATCTAACAACCTAACAAGAGTTTTACCTACTCGGTTAGAGGGCTATACTTTTCTTGAACTCCTTCGTCTTCAACTCTTTGCGGTGTACGGATCGGCCTCACCTCGTCGTCTCCTTGCGCCGAAGAGGGATCCACCTGAAACCTTCTACCTTTGGCTTCTTCTTCGAACTTGAAGAAACTAGAACACTTGGTTTGCTAAACCTTGTGAATTAGGATGAGTAGAGAAGTGATATGGGTTTTCTTTTATCTCTAAGGCAATGTTTCTGAACTCATGAGAGGGAGTTGCCTTGAGCTAGAGAGAGAGCAAGAGGAAGAGCAAGAGGGAGAGCTCAAGCAAGAGAGAAAAAGCAAAATGAGAGAATGAGTAAGTCTTTTGCCATCCAAGCTCTCATAATCCAAAACTATCATAACAAATAATAGTAATCAAGTATTATGTGATGGTTCAAGTCAAAATGGCTATATCATTTCATGCACTCATTTTGCAAAAAGAAACAAGCAAGCAAAAGTCTTTGCCATGAAATGATAGCCATTGTCATGATGATGGTCAACTAGTCCAACCTAGTCAACCGGTCAACAAAGTCAACAAGTCAACAAAGTCAACCCCTCAACAACCATGTCACTATAATACTTAATTAATATTATTGTTAATTATATTTCTTATTCTCATTAGGGTTTAGCAAAAAGTCAATAGTCAACAGTCAACAGTCAACAACCCTAATGAGAATCCTCTGCCTCTGTCTCTCTGTCAACTATGCATACACACCCGCATCCGCGTTCCGAGGAACACGAATACAAACGAGATAAAACCAATCCCAAAACGTACACTAGGATCTGGCTTAAACCAAAGCCCGCTAGTGATAACTGTCCGGACACTAAACGTGCACAAGTGCACGGATGTGACCGAACCTTGTCGCAAAACCATGCGACCTGTCGCAAAACCATGCAACCTCTACTCTTTTGCCTAAAGGCGAATAGCTTTCTGTGTGGGACTCTAAAGACTCGACACTACGCTGGCAGTGGGTTTAACCACAGACCGCAAGCGACACTAGCTGTGCGTAACGGTCCCCAGGTAGATGCCGATAAGAAGACGGACGAGGTGAAACCCATCTGAACTCCTACTGAGCCTGAATGTGACAATCTCCATACAGTCCGGTCTGTTCGTCTGATAACATCGCATGGCAGGCCTAGGGGGCGGTAAACGTCAGTCCCCTAATAGCGGTACAAGTCGTGTCGGAGTGTAGCCCAGAACACCCTGAGATAACACTGGAAACCTACCAGTATATCTCGCTTACCCTGGCCAGGGACTACTTGTGGAATGGCTCTCCTAGACACAGCGCGATGTCAACCCCCAATACCGGGAGAGACGAATCCTGTCTAACCGTCACTGCCTCCAAGTGCTTCGGGACTGCACCTAACTACTACCTGTTTGCACGACTCCTATGAGCCGTGGTAGGGTAGTAATCAAAGTATAGTGGGAACACACTCGAGGCGAAGTGACAGTGTCAAGTCAGCGGACTAAGCTGTACTCATGTCACCTGGGAACTGATAACTGACGATAGGTATAGTACCAACCAACAGTTCCCAACGAGTCCTGTCCAGTGTACTCGTAACCTAACGAGCACCCGCATACTATCTCATGTACGACGTACTGACGGCTGTGGGACAGACCGTCTCCCACACTGGGATGAGAAGCGCATACGCTAGTCTACTCCGGAGTATCGATGCCCTGTCTCGATAGTCCTACGATTAGGGACCTGCATAAGGATGTGCTTGTGGATTACCCAGCCCCCACTAGTGTGACTGCCATCACAACGCTGGTAATCAAGCAAAGATACTAAGGGCTCCACTAATGTGTATAGGTGATATACTAAAATAAACACATGTACACATTAAAGTAGAAACAAACCAAGTAGCACACTACTATTCTGAGCAAGATTGTCTGTACAAGGTGAATATCCCAAACTTCTATTAAGTAATATACAAACTAGTATGATACAATAATGGTCTCTAGGGCATATACACTAACAATCTCCCACTTGCACTAAGGCCATGAACTGGCGTATCGAAGACCTATCATCTCGATCAGCCGCTCGAACTGAGTCTGGGGTAAGGCCTTCGTGAGTGGATCAGCAGTGTTATCTTCTATATTTACTCTCTTCACCTCGATCTCCCGGCGATCAACGATCTCCCTGATCAGGTAGTACCGCCTCAAAATGTGCCTGGACTTCTGATGGGACCTGGGTTCCTTCGCTAAAGCTATTGCTCCGTTGTTGTCACAATACAGCGGTATTGGATCAACACTGGTAGGAACCACCTGAAGCTCCATGTGGAACTTCTTCATCCAGACAGCTTCCTTTGCGGCATCGCAAACAGCTATGTACTCCGCTTCTATAGTTGAGTCAGCAACGGTTTCCTGCTTGGAGCTCTTCCAGCAAACCGCCCCTCCATTGAGGGTAAAGACATAACCCGACATGGACTTGGAGTCATCCTTGTCACTCTGGAAGCTGGAGTCAGTAAAGGCCTCGATCTGGAGGTCTTTTCCGCCATACACCAAGAACATCTCCTTAGTCCTTCTGAGGTACTTGAGAATGTTTTTTACTGCTATCCAGTGTTTCTCCCCTGGGTTCGACTGATACCGGCTTACAACGCTCAATGCGTATGCTACATCTGGTCTGGTACACAACATCACATACATAATAGAGCCTACCGCAGATGCGTAGGGTATTGATGACATGCGAGCCCTTTCCAAATCAGTCTTGGGAGACATCTTTTTGGAGAGGGTGATTCCGTGACAAGCCGGTAGATTACCGCGCTTGGAATCTTCCATACTGAATCGTTTCAGTATGGTGTCGATGTACCTGGACTTTGAAAGTCCCAACATCCTTTTAGATCTATCACGATAGATCTGGATCCCCAGAATGTAGTTGGCATCACCCAGGTCCTTCATGGAGAACCTCTGTGACAAGAATCATTTGACTGACTGTAACATAGGAATATCATTTCCTATTAGGAGAATGTCATCGACGTATAAGACGAGGAATACCACATTTCTCCCTACAATCTTCTGTAAATGCATGGTTCATCTGGGTTTTTGATAAAGTCGAACTCTTTGACAGTATCATTAAAGCAGATGTTCCAACTCCGCGATGCCTGCTTTAGTCCATAGATGGACTTGAGCAACTTTCACACTTTACCGCTGCTCCCACTCTGAATGAATCCCTCTGGCTAATCCATATAGACGCACTCTTCCAAATATCTATTTAGGAAAGCCGTCTTTACGTCCATCTGCCAGATTTCATAATCGTGGAAGGCAGCAATGGCAAGAAGGATCCGAATGGATTTCAGCATAGCCACTGGAGAAAAGGTTTCGTCATAGTCCAAACCAGGTCTTTGACGAAAACCCTTTGCAACAAGTCTAGCCTTATAGGTCTCAACCTGTCCATCTACACCAATCTTCCTTTTGAAGATCCACATGCATCCTACGGGTTTTACTCCATCTGGAGCAACGTCCAACGTCCATACTTTGTTGGTGTACATGGACTCCATTTCGGTCCGCATTGCATCCAGCCATTTTACCGAGTCACTGCTCTGAATGGCTTGCTGGAAGCTAGTAGGCTCATCATAATCAATAGTGCAATCCTCTCTATCCCCGTCTATGAGAAAACCGTAGTATCTCTCGGGCGGATGAGACTGCCTACTACTCCTGCGGAGCGGCGCAGGAATGTCCAGTTCTCCTGAAACTTCTGGTTCTTCCAAGCTTTCAGTAATAGCTTGTGGTTCTGGAATTTCTTCCAGTTCTATTGCGCTCCCACTTATCTGATTTTCCAAAAATTCAGTTTCCAAGAAGTGGGCATGCGGAGAAACAAAAACTTTTTGTTCTTCTGCGGAATAGAAAAGATACCCCCTGGAGTTCTTTGGGTATCCCACAAACTTGCACAGTACTGAGCGTGCCTCGAGCTTGTCCGCATGCTGCTTTTTTACAAAAGCTGGACATCCCCATGTCTTAAGATACTTAAGACAGGGTTTCTTCCCACTCCACATCTGATATGGGATGGTAGGCACAGTCTTGGTTGGAGCCTTGTTCAAGAGATATGCAGCTGCTTCTAGTGCATAACCCCAGGAAGATTGCGGTAACTCAGCCTTACTCATCATGGAACGAACCATATCCAATAGGGTTCGATTCCGCCTTTCAGATACACCATTGTGTTGTGGTGTGTATGGAGGAGTACGCTGAGAGAGAATTCCATTCTCTTTTAAGTAGTCCAGAAACTCGGCACTCAAGTATTCACCACCTCGATCAGATCTCAGTGTCTTTATACTTTTGCCTGTTTGTTTTTCAACTTCATTCTTGTATTCCCGAAATTTCCCAAAGGCCTCAGATTTGTGCTTCATTAAGAAGACATGTCCATACCTAGAGAAATCATCTGTGAAAGTAATGAAGTATGAATAACCACTTCGCGCATGTGTAGACATTGGACCACACACATCACTGTATATGAGTCCCAAGAGCTCGCTCGCTTTTACTCCGTGTCCAGTGAATGGAGTCTTTGTCATCTTTCCCATGAGACAAGATTCACAAGTGGCATAAGACTGATACTCGAACGGATTCAAGTATCCCTCTTTATGTAACTTAGTTAATCGTGTCTCATTAATGTGACCCAGTCTACAATGTCATAAGAAATCCTGATTTGTTTCCGGAGACTTTCTTTTAAGTGTGTTCTGGACACTGAAAATCTGAGCTTGATTCAATACGTATATCCCGTTATTTAATGTACCTGACCCAATCAGAACTTGATTTAGGTGGATGTGTACTACATCACTTACAAAAGTAAATTCATATCCTTCCTTAGAAAGTAAGGATACAGATATGATATTACAAGTCGCACCTGGTACATACAAACAGTTACACAAAATCAATATCTGCCCAGTTGTCAGTCCAAGATGATATTCCCCTACGGATTCAGCATCCATGCTCA
The DNA here is from genome assembly GCA_030015575.1 of Agapanthus africanus. Classification (NCBI taxonomy): domain Eukaryota; kingdom Viridiplantae; phylum Streptophyta; class Magnoliopsida; order Asparagales; family Amaryllidaceae; genus Agapanthus; species Agapanthus africanus. The sequence goes on along the minus strand of JASDDO010000022.1, from coordinate 533,600,925 downwards.
TTCCGTTAGCAACCCTGAGAGTCATATCACCTTTTCTGATAACCCTACGGTTTCTCAGAGCCTGTAATGAATTACAGATGTGAGATCCTGATCCGGTATCCAATACCCAGGAAGTAGGGTTAACTGACATACAGTTCTCAATTACAAACACACCCGAAGCCGAAGCCACGACATGCTTCGAATTCTGGCTACTGGCTTTGCTAGCCCTGCAATCCATCTGCCAATGTTCATTCCCGTTACAATAGGAACGTCCCTCTTTTACTACATCTAGTCCCGAAACTTTTGCCCTTGCTTTTCCTTCTTCTTCCCTGGTTTCCTTCAGGGTATAAGCAGAGGGCAGGGACTGTAGAATCAAGTCAGTATTTGACCCGTTCTCCAACGTGGTCTTCAGGTCCGTGAGCTCAAAATAGCTGGTCTCTGTAAGGACGTTGCCCCCTACAGATGACCCGACAGCCAACCTCGCTTGAAGCAATTCGTTCGAGGTCTCATATCTTGCGATACGAGATTGCTCTCCATATAAATCTTTGTTATGGAGGAAGATAGAAACTGAGTCCATCTTCTCGTGCTGCCTCTGGTTCACACCATCAACTGAGGCTAACACGAGGCACTTGGCTTTCGCACAGTCTTTTTCCGATGTCATTCGGATGTCAATGTCCATGACAGGGGAAACTGGTCCTGAGACGGCAGGGGTTTGATTAGTTAAGAGGTGTCCCAGCTTGTCATGGGTAATGGACATCTGGACAGACCTTTGCCAATCATAACAGTCAGGTTCAGTCATTTTATTATCTAGATGTAACCTATGTGCGGTCACTGGGTCGCTGCAATTAAGAGGGAGAGAAGAAAACACTCAGCATGATGCTCTTGCAAGTTTAGATTGGTTTTTAATTTATCTAAACAGGATGGCTCCCACTGTCTCTCGAATCCCTCCTCAAACCAAAAGGAAGAATTAGTCCGGATCAATTTCACCGTACAATACTTGCTTAACCGTTCAGCCAGGCCAGTGTCGGTACTTCGATGGAGGTTTTCCAACGCTTTTGCTAAGTTCCATAATTAAATAACCTCTTTTCCCTGTGGGCGTAGCCCCGCTAACACCTTTCTAGGCACCTACTTGGTTTATAGCATTGATCGTTAAGTGAGAAAGTTCCAAAGGAGTAGCATATACTCACAGTAGGATCGGGATCCAAATATCATCGTGTAATAAACTGAAGGAATCCTACCAGAATCATCACACTCCAAATGGTATGCAGCGCTAGCAAGTTTCAGTTCTTTTGAAACTCCCGATGTGGATTTTTGCCCCATGCTCTTATGACCTTGACGAAGGTCAACAAATCATAAGTCACATGTCAAGTTCTACCAGACATTGTCCAGGTTAATTTGAACCCACCCGTATATACCCTTGACGAAGGTCAACAAGGTAATACGACTGTCCCAAACCAACGCATCTATCTATAGTACATATGAACACCCAACAGCTACCAATCACTATGCCTTGACGAAGGTCAACAAATATAGCTTGAATACTATTGAATATTCATACGAAACGACGGAGGGCTACGAATGGTTTTGGCGAAACCTTGAACGTAGTGAACTTGATATAATCGAAGGAACCATGATAGCTTTTAAAAGGAGTGGCTTAAGCTCCGCGTTTAAAAGTTGTTTTTGAAAAGAAACCGAGTGGTTTTTGAAATTGTTCCAACAACTTTTACTTGGTTTATTTTCTTGCATTAATTTTAATGCGTCCCATCATTTAATCCTACTATTGCAGAAAACAACGAAAATATGACGTACGCTTATGCCATCCGCATTCGCCACGGGGCCCCGTCATTACCCGTTAGGTTAATTAACTAACGACAGAGCGGGGGCTGGACTAGCGCGGATGCAAAACATAAGCAACGCCTAAATAATATCATATATAGATATACACATTCGTCAGATGCAATGATAGCCATTCCAGATCACAGATGAACACATTGGATATACTAGGAATCCGCAATTCGTACGTGCCTGTAACGAAAAGCGGATTACACGGTCGCGATGAATAGCCAATACCCCACCCTAGACCCCTACGGGTGCGGCAAACTACCCGCCAAATATTCGAAGCGGAGCAACCTCCCTCAACGCCGTGAGTAGGCCACTCGACACTTCGAGATACCCGGTAGTTTGTGCACCCCACCATGGGTCTATCCTAGGAGCAAAAATAGTAAAAGAAATTATACAATGACGGCTACAACCCCATCCCGGTTGTGCGGCCATAAAATAATATTACATCAATTACAAATTTACATGAATTGAAAGAAAAAGAAAAAACTCCCATCTCACAACGCCCCGGCTATTCATCCGCGACAATCCAATGAATTCATATATACATACCATCAACATTACAGATCACAGATATGTATAACCCCCACTAATCGACGTATAGCGATTAGCGGACGTTCAATACATATATCACATCACAGATATAACCCGTTAGCTTAAGTCTTTTAGAAGTTCGATCAAAATACAGATTTTTAAGCCCTAAAAACAAATTTTGCTTTCTGGAAAATCTGGGCAGAAAAATCATATTGTAAAAATCCCAAAATACCCCACTGAACAAACTGTGAGAAAAATCGCCCACGGCCGAGTCAACTCGGCCGCGGTTCCACGGCGCGTTTATCGGTTCAGTGGACCATTTTTCTACAGTTGCTTCTAAAATCCCTGAGCCGAATTTTAAGATAAGATTTATCATTTTTTGGAACAGAAAAAAATTCGGCAGAAAGTAGGCATTTCGGGTGTATTTCGCGACTTTTTCTCCGATCGAATTTCTAGTTACTTTGTTAACATGTTAGATAGTGTTTAACTTGGCTCTGATACCACTGTAAGTCCACGTTACCTCTCCCGGTACTTACGGGCTTGCGGAAATGATGAAAAATGATTTTTCAAGAGGTGGTAACATGGACTCAAAATACGGATCTTTGTTAAACAACTATCTAACAACCTAACAAGAGTTTTACCTACTCGGTTAGGGGGCTATACCTTTCTTGAACTCCTTCGTCTTCAACTCTTTGCGGTGTACGGATCGGCCTCACCTCGTCGTCTCCTTGCGCCGAAGATGGATCCACCTGAAAGCTTCTACCTTTGGCTTCTTCTTCGAACTTGAAGAAACTAGAACACTTGGTTTGCTAAACCTTGTGAACTAGGATGAGTAGAGAAGTGATATGGGTTTTCTTTTATCTCTGAGGTAATGTTTCTCAACTCATGAGAGAGAGTTGCCTTGAGCTAGAGAGAGAGCAAGAGGAAGAGCAAGAGGAAGAGCAAGAGGGAGAGCTCAAGCAAGAGAGAGAAAGCAAAATGAGAGAATGAGTAAGTCTTTTGCCATCCAAGCTCTCATAATCCAAAACCATCATAACAAATAATAGTAATCAAGTATTATGTGATGGTTCAAGTCAAAATGGCTATATCATTTTATGCACTCATTTTGCAAAAAGAAACAAGCAAGCAAAAGTCTTTGCCATGAAATGATAGCCATTGTCATGATGATGGTCAACTAGTCCAACCTAGTCAACCGGTCAACAAAGTCAACAAGTCAACAAAGTCAACCCCTCAACAACCATGTCACTATAATACTTAACTAATATTATTGTTTATCATATTTCTTATTCTCATTAGGATTTAGCAAAAAGTCAATAGTCAACAGTCAACAGTCAACAACCCCAATGAGAATCCTCTGCCTCTGTCTCTCTGTCAACTGTGCATACACACCCACATCCGCGTTCCGAGGAACACGAATACAAATGAGATAAAACCAATCCCAAAATGTACACTAGGATCTGGCTTAAACCAAAGCCCACTAGTGTTAACTGTCCGGACACTAAACGTGCACAAGTGCACGGATGTGACCGAACCTTGTCGCAAAACCATGCGACCTCTACTCTTTTGCCTAAAGGCGAATAGCTTTCTGTGTGGGACTCTAAAAACTCGAAACTACGCTGGCAGTGGGTTTAACCACAGACCGCAAGCGGCACTAGCTTTGCGTAACGGTCCCCAGGTAGATGACGATAAGAAGACGGACGAGGTGAAACCCATCTGAACTCCTACTGAGCCTGAATGTGACAATCTCCATACAGTCCGGTCTGTTCGTCTGATAACATCGCATGGCGGGCCTACGGGGCGGTAAACGTCAGTCCCCAAATAGCGGTACAAGTCCTAGGGGGCGGTACAACTCCGGAGTATCGATGCCCTGTCTTGATAGTCCTACGACTAGGGACCTGCATAAGGATGTGCTTGTGGATTACCCAGCCCCCACTAGTGTGACTGCCATCACAACGCTGGTAATCAAGCAAAGATCCTAAGGGCTCCACTAATGTGTATAGGTGATATACTAAAATAAACACATGTACACATTAAAGTAGAAACAAACCAAGTAGCATACTACTATTCTGAGCAAGATTGTCTGTACAAGGTGAATATCCCAAGCTTCTATTAAGTAATATACAAACTAGTATGATACAATAATGGCCTCTAGGGCATATACACTAACAATACCTCCTTTCCACCTCATTTCCCAAATGATTTTCAATAAAGAAAATCATTAATGAGGTGGCACCTTCTAGAAACTATTCCGTATAAAATACGGAATACTTCCCGGTACATGTACCGAAATACATATACGCGTATTCATACCAAAATACGAATAGCCGAGAGAGAAAATGAATAGTGAACAATAATACTAGAATACGTATATACAAATACATATATAAATTATTAAATCAAAACCCGATTTAATAATCCGGCTTAATTTTAAGCCGCTGGTATTATCAACCGTCCGATTAAAGTCTGCACAGCATGCACATATTTAATTGGACACCTGTATGTACCAACATACGCCATGTACACCATATTGCCTGAACCGTGAAAACCCTCTGTGTGGGACTCTAAAGACTCGTCAATACGCTAGCAGTGGGTTTAACTACAAGCACGTCAGTGGCACTAGCTGTACGTAACGGCTACCCAGGTATTGAGCGAAAGGGAGGCCGACGAGCAAACTCATGCAGAACCCCTACTGAGCCTGACAGTGACAATAACCGTACAGTCCGGTCTGTTCGTCTAAGAGTATCGCATATCGAGTCTAGGGGGTGGATAAAGTCAGACCACCAACAACGCTGTTCCCCTCCGAACGGCGGCCGAGACGCGGGGACGTCTGTGCCTGGGGTTCGGGGCAGATGCTAATTGGTGCTATCCGTCCACCTCTCCGAAGATGCCAAGTTGATTTATGGTACCATGCATCGGAGGTTTGAACGGATGCGTCCGATGTAGCAGACTTCGTCAGATTCCCCCTCGCTTGAGAGGGTTTTTTTTTTATTGTGGGGACGCTCTTCCCTGCAGGCGCAAGCCCCTGCAGTTAATTACGCTACCGCATCGCGGTAACCACTTTCTCCTTCTCCAGATGGTCACTTTGTGTCGTGTGTGTTTATTTTATGTTTTTTTGCCCGTGGATTGTTTACGGAGACCGAGTTATGTCGTCGCCCGTAGGGCGTGGACTAGTCCAAATCCGTATTATCTTAGATTTGGGTTTGGGGGTTTGGTTTGAGGATACGTTAGCCATATTTGAGGCCAAGATCAACTCAAACGTTTGTTAAGGATACGTTAGTCTAGCCTGAGACTAAGATCAACTTAACGTTTGTTAAGGATACGTTAGTCTAGCCTGAGACTAAGATCAACTTAACGGGATCGTTTAGATCCGACAAAAGAGCATTTGGGCTCCATTGTTCCAGTTTAGGGACATAGTGGTCCATTGCTAGTTTAAGGACATTGCGGTCCATGGGTAGTTTAAGGACATTGCGGTCCAGGTTAAAGACGTCGTAGTCCATGGGTTTAAGGACCCCATAGTCCATTGTTAGTTTTAAGACATCTCGGTCAAGGTTAAGGACGTCGTAGTCCATGGGTTTAAGGACCCCACGATCCATTGTTAGTTTTAAGACATCTCGGTCAAGGTTAAGGACGTCGTAGTCCATGGGTTTAAGGACCCCACAGTCCATTGTTAGTTTTAAGACATCTCGGTCAAGGTTAAGGACGTCGTAGTCCATGTGTTTAAGGACCCCACAGTCCATTGTTAGTTTTAAGACATCTCGGTCAAGGTTAAGGACGTCGTAGTCCATGGGTTTAAGGACCCCACAGTCCATATCAATGCGTGGTCATCGGGACCCGTCACCTCTTTGAAGACGTTGAGGGATTACAATGCCAAGTATCAAAGTAGTGAAGAGATGTACCCTGGAACCGGAGTGGATTAAATAGTGTTTGGCCCAATTTGGGATCAAGACCAATTAATTATGTTATGAGCCCATTAGCCCAGTTAATTACGAATTGAGGACTTATGGCCATCTTGGGCTAAGTCCAATCAGGTCTGGAATATTGGCTTCCTGTTGGTCCATTGAAGGAGAGGCTTTGCCTCTGGCCATTTAGCCAATTGGACCAATGCCTAGTGTTAAACACTAAAGACCAATCAGTATTGAACACTGGGAATGAGATTGATAAGTTAGTGTTTTAACACTAAAAGATAGTTGGTGTTAAACACTAGCAACAAGGCTTTCAGATTAGTGTTGAACACTAAAACATACCAGTGTTAAACACTGGCAACAGAAATCCCAAACTAGTGTTGAACACTAAGGTAATCAGTGTTGAACACTGCAAATAAAGTTCTTTTCTTAGTGTTGAACACTAAGGCCAAACAATGTTTTAACACTGGATTCAGGGGTTCCAATTTAGCGTTAGACGCTGAGGCAAGAGGGGTCACGTGGTAGCACGTGAGGGCGCCCTCCCTTCGTTCGTTCTGCTGAGAAGATCGCGTCTTTTGGAGCATCACGTGTCATCACGTGACGGGTGTTTAAATGAAGTATGTTAAAGCCTCTGCCAAGGGTCACGTGAGGCACTGCCTCAAAGGGGCTCTCTGTAGATCTTTTTAGGGGTCACGTGGTGACACGTGACCCTGCCTCTATGTATGTTGTTTAGAAGATATGTTAATCCCTTTCAGGAATTAAATTCCTCGTAGGGTTGAACCCTGACAATAATTTCAGAGGAATTAAATTCCTACTTCCTTTTAAAGAGTTGAACTCTGAATTTTCTGTAGAAATTAAATTCCTCATATATGTGAAGAACTGAATAGGGTTAAACCCTAATAAAAGGTTTAAGGAATTAAACTCCCACTCTCTGTTAAAGAATTATGATTAAGGGAATTAAATTCCCGTTGTTTCAACAGAACTAAGTTCTTAATTAGGGTTAAACCCTGTTTCTTTTTGTTCTGAAGGAATTAAATTCCCATAGTTCTGTGAGAATTAAATTCCCGTGCTTCCATTCCCTCTCTATGCTTTGGATCTGCATGGCAGGATCTCAACCCATTGAGAATTAAATTCTCAACTTCAAGGGGAGATGTGCACTTTACAGATCCTCCATCAAAGAGAGAAGAAATATGTCCTTCTGTTTTATATCAGAGTTAAACTCTGTTGAGAATTAAATTCTCTTTTCTTTCAATGAAACCTTCCCTTTCTTACCTAGGGTTTTCTTTTGCAGAAGATCCAAATTCCTCTAAAGTATCAAGGCTCTCTCCCTTCTCTTCCCTTTGCATATATCTCTTTGTATGTCTCTTGGCTCCTATTTATAGGAGAAGCAGCCGAGTCAATTAGTTTTTGATGAATCTTTCATTGAGAGATTTGATTTGCATCCATCATTCGTTTTGGACCTTTGGATTATTAGGTGAATTTTATTCACCATTGGATTTTAAATCCAGAGATTCTCCTTTGTTATTTTGGTTAGATTTAAAGGGGAAATCTTTCCAAATTCGAGATTTTCCCATAGATAGATGATATTTAATCACCTCTAAATCTTTAATTTAATCGGTTGCTTATAATCTTTTTCCTTTGGAAAGATTTAAGTGATCTCTCCTCAGAATTTGATTCTGTTAAAAGATAGGCTTTGAAAACCGGTCACGTGTGGCCACGTGACCCTTAGTCACGTGTGGGCACGTGACCCCCTTGGAACGAGCTTTCTTCTTTCTTTCTGCGCTCTGCTTTCTGGTCGCTGCTTAGCTGTCACGTGCCACCACGTGACCCCTGGTCACGTGTGAGCACGTGACCCTCGGCTGGACTCTTTTTCTTGATTTAGCCGGAGAACAAATCTGCTGCTTTTGATTATCACGTGCCAACACGTGACCCTGGTCACGTGGGAGCACGTGACCTCTTCTGAAGCCTTTTCCTTGATTTGATCAGGGAACCGGTTTGCCTTTGAAGCCGCTTTTAATTGTCTCGTGCCAACACGTGACCCAGGTCACGTGGGAGCACGTGACCCTTTCTGAAGCCCTTTTGATGTAATCGGGAAGCTGAATTTGTCTTGCTGATGCTTTTAGATGTCACGTACCAACACGTGACTGCTGGTCACGTGTAAGCACGTGACCCTTTTCTGAAGCCTTTTCCATAAGCTTTTCTGATTTTAAATCAGGAACAAACGCGATATTTAGTGTCGGTATGAAACCCATCACCACCTGAGAAACTATCGATCCTGGATCGATAATTCTCGTCCACCGTGGCCACGGATTTATGGTGGTGGTCATTCGTACACAACGCGACATCAACCCCCAATACCGGGGGAGACGAATCCCCGACGATCCGATCACTGCCTCCATGTGGCTCGGGACTGTACCCAACTAAAACCTGTTTGCACAACTCCTTTGAGCCGTGGTAGGGTAGTAATCAAAGCACAGTGGGAACTCACACGAGACAAATGATGATCTCAGGTCGACAGACTAACCTGTACACATGTCACCTGGGAACTGTTATCTGACAATAGGTATAATACCAACTAGAAGGTTCCCGGCGAGTCCGTCCAGTGTACTCATAACCCAATGAGAACCTGTATACTATCTTAGGTGAACAAACTAACACCAATGGCTTGTGAGACCTGGTCACCGCCCCTCGTCGAGGTCTCGATTAGTATACACTAGTCTATACTGGAGTATCGATGCCCAGTCTCGATACTCCTACGACTAGGGACATTTAAGGATGTGCTTATAGACCCTAGCTCCCACATATATAATCGACATCATAATGCTGGCAGTCAAGCAAGAATCCTATAGGCTCTATCAACATGTATATGATGATAAAGACAAACCAGATAGCATACTATCATCTTGAGTAGGACTGCTTTATCGGTATAGGTCCTCACTCAATCATCATAATCACAAGTCCGCGACTATGATAATTGCCTTGAGGGCACTAAAGCCAACAATCTCCCACATGCACTTAAGGCCAATTATTGCGATGTCGCATACTCACAGCCCGTGTGATACCGAACACCCAACTTCTCTACTAATCAGTTTCGCAAAGCCCGTTTACGAAAATGATTGCGTTCGAGAAATAGCCTCAGTGAGTGGATCCGCTCCAATGTTTCTTTCTGTATCTCTCTATATCTCAACTTCGCGGAGAAAACTATATCCCGAAATGAGCAATACCTGTCTTAGAATTTGTCTGGATATCTGATGGGACCCAGTTCACAAATGAACTCCAAATCCAGCAAATTTCTTAGACTGTATCGTCCACTGAATTTAATCAGTATCATGCGCCATGCCTTTCCTCAGTATTCGCTTGGACCACCTGTCCAACATATTGTCCCTCAAAAGAGGGAAAACTATAACTCTGACAGTCACTCTGTCATCCAGGTCACCTTGGAAGCCTGAAATGATAACCGTCTCCCGAAGGAGGCTGCCGTAATCATTTCCCAAAAACATTCACTTATGTTCAATAACTGCTTCCCAATGTTTCTCCAGAATTGGATTAATATATCTGCTTATTGCATCTAGTGCAAAAGCAATATCTGGTGTGGTACTTGACATTTCATGATCAATTCAATTGCCTAAGCAAATGATATGTTAATCATATAGATCTCTCTCCCCTTTAGTCTGTATGACACCTTTAGAAAGGTTGACTCCATCACCTGCATGTTCACCACCATGCTAGGAGTCATCCATTCTAAAATATCTTTAGAATATTGTCAAAGTACCCAAATTGGGATACTTCCCAAATCTAGGTCTAAAAACATAGATCTAGTAACCAGAAACCCTGATATTATATCCATATCTTATGTGGAGAAACAACTTTGTGACAACCACAGTATAACCGATCGTAGTATAGGAATATCTCTTCCTATCATGTGCATGTCATCCTAATACCAGGACATCACACCCTACTACCTTCTTACCAGATCCATCTCCTATTCTAATGAGGTCAAGACCTATGACTGTCACATCAAAAATAGATGATCTATTTCCGCTATACCTGCTTTAGTCTGTAAATAGACATAAGCTACTTGTCCTTTATGCTTCCGCTGCTCCCACTGACTACAACAACCCTCTGGCAGAGTCATATACACGTGCACTTCTAAAGCTAGTTTAGAACCACGCTATACTCATCCTCCTGCCGGGTCTTATAGTCTAGAACAGCAGCAATGGAAAGTGTGGGTAAACAAGAACCTCCCTGTCACCGTCTCTGAGAAGACCGAAGTACCTCTCGGGTGCCTGAGGTTACCTACCAAATCTGCGGAGTGGCTAATAGAACGTTGAAAACAATTGAATCCTCTATATCTATTAAATCTTCAGTAATCGTTTGTGGTTCTGGAATCACTTCCAGTTCTACCATACTCCCACTACTATTTTCTGAAAAATCCATTTTACTAAAAATATGGCAAGTCAAGAACAATATAAATATTGATCTTCCTGGTGGTAGAAAGTTAACCCTCGTCAAAGCCCGGGATAACCCACAAACAGCCATTACTGAAACGTGCCTTGAATTTATCCGGATTCTGGTTTTAAGTATCATCCTGACAACTCCCTATATCTTAACATCGTTAAGATATAAATTGATTCTATATATATCTAATATAGAAACAAAAGCACTAATCTAATTTGAACCAGATTCAAAATCATGCAGCTGTCTCCAGTGCATATCAACCAAATAGAAAGAGGACAATCAGCATTACTCATCTAGGAGTTCATCCATATATGAGTAACCCGAAAGAGAAGCAAGTTCTCAAAACCATTACTATCAATGGAATACCAAACACAAGTATTTACATCTTCGACTTCCTCGAAGAATCCTGATACTTCTAACAAATGGTTCTCTACTTTATTCTTATACCTATAACTTCTCAATATCTGGACTTTGTATTTCAACGAAATACTTGTCCAGAACTGGAGAAGTCACAGGTAAACAGAATATAGTACGAGTACCAACCCCATTGTCCTAACGGACACCGGACAACATACAATACTTTGTATAAGTCCCCTGAGTTCAATAACTCAAACTCTGTGCGTCATAGGTTGAAAAACTGTACTATAGTTAAGAAGAATTACACCGCTGTTGAATGCACCTTACCTAATCACCAACTGATATAGATAAATGTCATAGACACAATATCAAAAAGTTATATCTCACTTTATAAAATAAATGTACAGATATACCAGTTTGAAATTGTTGCATAACAACGGATATTCAAAACCAAATACTTGCCATCCGGCAAAATCCAGATGATTTCCTCAAATATCACCAATTACTACGAATTCCGATATAATGAGGATCTAATCACCCAATTCTCAACATCTTACTCCCACTCACCATCTGTAATAACATACAGATGTGATAAACTGATCTGGTAAATACATACCCTGGAGTTAGATTCTTATTGGGAAAACAGTTTTCAATTAACATCGCATAGTAAAACTGAAACATGAAAATGTTTCAAAAGGGTTAACTGGTATTCCTAGTAACGCCTCTTCCATTATCCTGAATCATGACAGTAACCATATACTTACCTGCCCTCACAGCAATCCCTTTATTATGTCTTTACTTATTACCTTCTGTACACCTCCTTTACGCTAATTGGTTTTCTTCATTCCCTACCCTTCGGCACCAGCCTAAGGTTTGGAAGAAGATTATCCAATAAGCGTAATAGGTGTATTCTCCTAATCCTAAGAGCCCTCGCAACCTGAGAGAAGGTAAAGAGAAAAGACATCTAAATAATTCTATTCAATTTCTCCTGAACCAGAATCCATCCTCGAAAAAGTTCCTTCGAGTTCGTATGTAACTATACGATGGATTTATCTAATGGAAGTGGATATCCGTAGTGATACGGAGTGTTCTAAAGAAAAGTAAAGTGGATGTAGGAGTGGCAGGGGTATACACGGTCTTTGTCGTGAATGATAGTGATCGCAATTTCCTTTGCTATTATTCTAATCTCTTTATATGTCTTTACTTATTACCTTCTGCACACCACAGTTAAGCTTGTTGGTTTTCTTTCTTCCCTACCGTTCGTAACCTGCCTATGATCTGGAGGAAGACTATCCAATAAGCTCAATAGGTGTACCCTCTCCTAATCCTAGGAGCCCTTGGAACCTGAGAGAAGGTAAAGAGAAAAGACAACTAAATAATCCTATTCTATCTCTCTAGAACCAGAATCCATCCTCGAAAAAGTCCCTTCGAGTTCGTATGTAACTATACGATGGATTTATCCAATGGAAGTGGATGTTCGTAGTAATACGGGGTGTTCTGGAGAAATGCAAAGGTGATATAGAAGTGGCAATGATGTATGCGACACCGTGACATTCCAAAATCCATAGTGTTTTAAGAAGGTTCGGTCAACTTGGTTTTATGAGTTTTAGTCAAAGGTGGGTCAAAGTCGCAGCCAGAGAGAGAGAGAGAAGAAACCCTCAGCGTGCACTCTAACCTAGATCAGAATGGTTAATCATTTTATATAAACTGGATGGCTCCCACTGTTTCCTCGAATTCTCCTCCAAACCCAAAAGGAGAATTAGTCGGAATCACCCGAGGAGTAATCCTACTCATCAGTGGGAATCGGGATCCAACTATCATCGCATGATAACTTGATGGAAGCCACTCAAGTCACCACACTCCAGAAGGTATGCGCAAGCCTCGCAAGTTTCCTGTATGTTTGAAACTCCCGATGTGTGTTTTTACCCCTAGGACCCAAGTGACCTTGACACGGTCAACAAATCAAAGAGTCCTAGTCAAGTTCAACCCGTCATATCCAGGATTGCATTAAACCCACTCGTACGAGCCCTTGACACAGTCAACAAGGCCGCACGACTGTCCTAACCAATCGCATTATTATGCCACAAACAAGCGCTACTTAGCTACCACACACTACGCTTTGACACAGTCAACAAACGCAGCACGAATACTAAGAAATACTTGTAAGAAATGACGGAGGGTTACGGCTGGTTTTTGGTGAAAAACCTTTAACGTAATGAACTTGATATCGTTGAAGGAATCCAAGTGGTTTTTACAAATGTATAGTAGCGAAAACTTTTGCTAAAGAGGTCACTCCCGGTGAAGGGATCTCGGCTCTTTTCCCGTCAAATGGGGTGCAGGATATACCAAACTGAATACCATGATGCAAAACAAAAATAATCGACTATAGTAAAGTTATTACGTTGACGCAAAATTTTACCCAAGGGGTCACTCCCGATGAAGGGATCTCGGCCCTTGCCTCGTCGAATGAGGTGCTGGATATTCATAACCGAATATCACTGTGCAAAGCAAAAGAGAACGTCTGTAATGTCAGTTTTTAAAAACTTGGTTCCAACAACATCAAATATAGGTTTTTTAATCCTTGCATTGATAAGAATCTATGGAGTCCCATCAATTAATCACACCAGAAAAGAACGAAAATAAAATGTACGTATATGCCATACGCATTCGCCACTGGGTCCCGTCATCACCCGTTAGGTTACTTAACTAACGACAGAGCGGGGACTGGACTAGCGCGGGTGAAAAACATATACAACGTCTACTAGTATATATAAATATATATATATATAACATTCGTCCCAGGCATGATAAAAAGAAACATCACAGAAATATCACAGAAACAACACAGAATGGTGGATAATCTGGAGCCCCGGGTTTCACTTGAGCCGCAAGTGAGACCCGACGTTTCATGTCTTATGGATAGACTGTGCAATGAAACCTAGACCCCTACGAGCGCGGCAAGTTACCCGCCAAAACCAGAAGCGAGGCAGCCCCTTTCAGCAACGTGAATGGACCACCCAGCACTTCACGGAATCCGGTAACTTGAGCACCCCTCCTGGGTCAACCTATACCCCCTACGAGTGCGGCGAATAGCCCGCCAATTCTAGAGTAAAGTCCCCTCCGTCTGAATTCCTTGAGATGCGGACCAGTTGCCCTCTAGAACCCGGCTATTCGTGCACTCCACCTCGGGGTAATCCTAGTACAGAAAATAAAATAATATACAAGGGTGACATCGACCTCAGCCCGGTCGTGCCCCAAAAGAATAATATACAAACTGGCAGTGACGGCAGTCCACATGTCGGACGCTCGCCCCGCAATATCAAATGTACAAATGAAATTAAACTGTACTAACATTGCACCATAGCTATCCACCACGACGATCCAACCAACATCACAGCACAACACAGAACATCAACGTAAATGTCACGTTCGCAAACCCGTCTAAAAGAACATATAGCAGTTAGACGGGTTTACCGATCAAATGACATTCACGGTCGCAGATATAAAGTATGTACTGTCAAACGCACGCTTAAAATATCGATCGACTAAGTTCCAAATTGGCCCCAATAGCAAAAACAGCACTGCACATAAAACTGGGCCAAAACAGAATATCACAAAAATCACATTTCCAAGTATTTGAGCTACAGTGAAAATTTGAAGGCCCGTCGCCAATAAATGGCCGCGGAACCGCCGCCAATAAGGGGTAAGTGCGGCGGATCCGCGGCAATGTAGAGGCATCACGAGCTCAAATTTTTTGTGTAGCCTTAAAATCGCCTGCACGGATTTTTAAGATACCTGAAATAATTTTTTGACCACTTTTGAAAATCGACAGCAAACAGAAAATGAAATCGTGATTTTGGCAATTTCCGTCGATCGATCTTTTAAGCACGTTTAAACAAGCTAGTAAGGGGTTTAAAGGGTGGATCTGATACCATGAAGGGTTCCGGCAGCGCCCCGGCCGTCGAAACGCGGCCAAAATGCGGAACAAAAATTTATTAAACCGGCGCTACCGTTACCCGATTTCCGGATCGACTTTAAACCCTATTCTAGCGAGCTAACTAAGAGTTAGAAAGGTTATACCGAGATGATCCGAGTCCTTCGGTCTTCATTCCAAGCTCCTAGCGATTCCTTGATGTGGTTTGTTTGCCGGTCTTCCTTCGTCTCCGATGATCCACCCGAGAGAAACGACGCAAGCTCCAATCTCGTCGAACGAGCTAACCGACGCTCCAAAGTTGCTAGCGATGGAGAGTGGGGGTGTATGAAAGTGTCACTACAATTTTCTCTCAACCCAAAACTCAAATGAGTAATGCAAGAAGAAGATGAAAGATGTGATATTTTGCATGAGCAAAATGGCTGTGTGTCTTTCTTGAGAGCATGAGAGAGTGAGGGAGTCATGAAGCAAGTGTAATTTTTTTTCACAAAATGAAATCAATCCCCACCCCTAAAGTGCCCCCCCCTCTCTCATTCCCATCAAGAAAAAATATCATTTCCTTTGTTTAATTTCATTAAACAAATGCAACCATACCTAGGTCCATGCTTTGACCCATACCTCCTTTCCACCTCATTTCCCAAATGATTTTCAATAAAGAAAATCATTAATGAGGTGGCACCTTCTAGAAGCTATTCCATATAAAATACGGAATACTTCCCGGTACATATACGCGTATTCGTACCAAAATACGAATAGCCGAGAGAGAAAATGAATAGTGAACAATAATACTAGAATACATATATACAAATACATATATAAATTATTAAATCAAAACCCGATTTAATAATCCGGCTTAATCCTAAGCCGCTAGTATTATCAACCGTCCGATTAAAGTCTGCACAGCATGCACATATTTAATCGGACATCTGTATGTACCAACATACGCCATGTACACCATATTGCCTGAACCGTGAAAACCCTCTGTGTGGGACTCTAAAGACTCGTCAATACGCTGGCAGTGGGTTTAACCACAAGCACGTTCGCGATACTAGCTGTACGTAACGGCTTCTCAGGTATTGAGCGAAAGGGAAGCCGACGAGCAAACTCATGCAGAACCCCTACTGAGCCTGACAGTGACAATATCCATACAGTCCGGTCTGTTCGTCTAAGAGTATCGCATATCAAATCTAAGAGGGTGGATAAAATCAGACCCCCAACAACGCGATATTTAGTGTCGGTATGAAACCCATCACTACCTGAGAAACTATCGATCCTGGATCGATAATTCTCGTCCACCGTGGCCACGGATTTATGGTGATGGCCATTCGTACACAACGCGACATCAACCCCCAATACCGGGGGAGACGAATCCCCGGCGATCCGATCACTGCCTCCATGTGGCTCGGGACTGTACCCAACTAAAACCTATTTGCACGACTCCTTTGAGTCGTGGTAGGGTAGTAATCAAAGCACAGTGGGAACTCACACGAGACAAATGATGATCTCAGGTCGACAGACTAACCTGTACACATGTCATCTGGGAACTGCTATCTGACAATAGATATAATACCAACTAGCAGGTTCCCGACGAGTCCGTCCAGTATACTCATAACCCAATGAGCACCTGTATACTATCTTAGGTGAACAAACTAACACCAATGTCTTGTGAGACCTGGCCACCGCCCCTCGTCGGGGTCTCGATCAGTATACACTAGTCTATACTGGAGTATCGATGCCCGGTCTCGATACTCCTACGACTAGGAACATTTAAGGATGTGCTTATAGACCCTATCTCCCACATATATGATCGCCATCATAATGCTGGCAGTCAAGCAAGAATCCTACGGGCTCTATCAACATGTATATGATGATAAAGACAAACCAGATAGCATACTATCATCTTGAGTAAGACTGCTTTATCGGTATAGGTCCTCACTCAATCATCATAATCACAAGTTCGCGACTATGATAATTGCCTTGAGGGCACTATAGCCAACAACGATATGGTTGCCAAAGGACTCAATGAAAGTATATTGTTCGATAGGAGTGAGTGGAGGCAGAGGATTCATGTGCTGGACCCGGCGTGATTCTCATGTTGGTTCATGTACCCTACCCCATATGCTTGGGATAAAAAGCTCAGTTGTTGTTGTTGTTGTAGGGTAAATTTTTCTTGCGTTTACGGTAAAATTGTGCGTTTACGTTATCATCGAGTATCCTACTGCAATGAACTAGTGCACCCTAAACCCTAACCCTAAATAACCCAAATTAACCTAATTAACAACAATTAACCATAATCGTTACCCTAGCACAAATTATCCCTAATTAACCCAAACTTAACCCAATTTACCCAAATTAACCAAATTAACCCTAATTAACCCAAACTTAACCCAATTCACCCAAATTAACCTAATTAACCCTAATCAACACCCCTAACCCTTTCAAATTATCACTAATTAACTCAAATTAACCCTACCCTCTAATTAACCCTAGCCTCTAACCCTAAACCTGAACCAAACCCTAACCCTAACCCTAATTACCCTAACCCTAAGCCCAACTAATTAACCCTAACCCTAGCCCCAACCCCAACCGAACCCTAACCCCAACCCAAACCCTAACCCTAACCCTAACCCCAAGTGAACCCTAACCCCAACCCCAACCCTAACCAAACCCTACCCCCAACCCTACCCCCAACCGAACCCTAACCCTAATCCTAATCTAAACTGAACCCGATGCCTAACCCTAACCCTCAGGCCCCTACCCGAACCCTGCAGAACCAAGAACCCTAGCTCTAACATCATCAAAATTATAAGTAATTGGAGATTTACTAACCTGTAGCGGGCGGTGGAGGAGATGACGGAGGAGACCGGTGGTCAACGACGCAATCGGCGATGAGTCGCGGGCAGTGGCGACAAGAAAGTCGACGAGGAAGTTTTAGGAACGATCGAGGGCGGTGGCGGGCCGTGGGCGGTGGCGGGCCGTGGGCGGAGCGCGGTGGTGACGAGGTGAAAAATCGAGGCGCGCGCGTGAACAATCATCGAGATGCGGGAGAGAAGTGAGAGAGAGAATTTTGGGAACAGCGAGGGCTTTTCTGTGCCTTTTTTTATTAAATACCCATATATATGCCCCTACGGATTTAACCGTGGGGCATTTGTTTGCGGCTCCGTAGGGCCAAACAACAAATTATGATTTAATATTTTTAAATTAAAACATAGGGCACCGTAGGGACAACCATGGGGACCTACGGATTTGTCCGCAGGGGCAATAAAAAGTTGCGCCTGGGGATTCCTGTAGCCGTAGGGACAACCCCATATTGTAGTAGTGTTTCTTCCGCCTTTATGGACGAGCTTTGTATCGAACCAAACTTTATAAGTTTAATATAATGATTGCTAAGAACATTTTCTCAAAAAAGATACATATTGTTTATATATATATATATAGAGAGAGAGAGTGAGTGAGAGTGAGAGAGAATAATGGAAGAAAGATGCCGTATGAGGGAATTTTCTCCTATGACGTCAAAAAATACCTCCTTCCTCATTTTTTCGACGATCGGCACTGTCACGACCCAAAAAGGTACGTGATGGCCCTAATACTACGCAACGCCTCCAGACGTAACGCAGTAAAAGAAAGCCAAAACCCAGAAATCTAAACCATAAAAATACGGAAAAGATAATATAAAGTTTTGGAAACATTTGAAATCACAACCCAAATTCTTTAAAAGAGTCCACATTTTTCCTTAAAATTTTGGCAGCACCTCCTTTATAAAACCAGCCCCTAAAAAGGGTACAACATAAATATAATGTAAAGCATCCCAAACAGGAGCAAAATCCACGCCCAACGGCGGAAAACAACACCACAACAGATATACGACGCCGTATCGAAGAAATAAGAGACAAAAGAAAGAAACTGTATAAAATCCACAAATCCACAATATATACAAATCGTCCTCACCAAGTCTCTAAGTCACAACAAACTGGTAATAGATGGAGAGTACAAGATACAACGAATATACAATACATCTCAGATAACCACAAAACCCACCTGGGCAAAACTGCACACTAACAGGCGAAGTGGTATCCGCAACCCAAAGATGATAGATGAGTGTATAGCTGAAAAGCTGGATAGCTTGCCTTGACTACTTTGGGGAAAACTCCTGCAATACCTGTGGCACAACGGGGGTGAGTTGCCAACTCGTGAATAGTAAATAACATATGCAGGTAATCGCGAGAATGAACGTACAGCATGAATCTAATATATGACATTTGAATAATAACAGTCATGAGTACGAAACAATGGAAAGTACACTCACCAGTACCACCAATATATCCTGCAATAATGATATGACAACAGTATGCAATAATCATGCACTGGGGATATGAGAAAGTAAATGTGCAACTCTCATGAAGGTACTTTCACAGGTACTCCTAATACATGGAATAGTGCACAAGTATATAAAGATGAGGTATGGAGTGAAATATGTCAGTTCCACGGAATCCTGACGTCGTGGTAGGATCACAATCCAGTAAGACAAATCAATTCCGAATCCCTCAATCAATCCTCAAACTGGCTCTCATATCACCTAAGTGTCACATCTGCTCAACTACACAATATCAAATGTATCTCACCTAAGTATCGAATGTACAACATCAAGTAAATCTCACACATCTAGTATGTACAACATCAGTATATCTATCATATCAAATGTACAACAGTAAGTGGATCTTCCATCTCTAGTATGTACAATAACAGTATATCTCCCATATATCAAATGTACAACACAAGTGAATCTCACATCTCTCGTATGTACAACATCTGGTATATCTCACATATGTCTCATGTACAACAGCTAGTGGATCCCACATATCTCGTCTGTACAATATCAGTCTATCTCATATATATCATATGTACAACACTAAGTGGATCTCACATCTCTAGTGTGTACGATATCATCATCCAATTCCAATGAATCTCATGAGTCTCAAGTCAAATCTCCAGCACAGTTCTAACATCCTAAATATAATGACATAAATAAATATGATGAGGGCAATACACATATATTAGCGTCCCATTCCACTAATATTGGTGTAAAGGCATATATAACAACGGCTAAAACCCCTGTTATATATACAAAGAGTATTTAGAAATATCATGAAACCAATGTGTCAAGCATCGACACAGAAAAACTGATAAGTACATATCATACGCTATCACGAGAGCCCGAGTGCCTCACTCTGCCCCTCGCCTCTCGACGTATCGATACGCACATGACTCCCAACGGTATCCCCCTGATATCCGCCGAGTCTCTGGTAATGTCACCGGAAAGTATGGCTCCCCTAGGCCTCATCGCCTCAATGCGACATCGGCTCACTCCGACAACATTCTTGCTTCGGGGTACCTCCGGGCCCCACCATGTATCCTCATGCGGCTCTCGACGCCTCCTCGCATACGATATATATATCTGCACCGATAAATCTCATGGTGGATGCTATAATATCATCTCAAGGAAACCGGGTGTTTCAATGTATGCATAATTTCATGAACTACCACGGTTCCCAAATCCAGAAAACATCATGAAAAATCCATATAACCATGCGATAATCCATGAATAATATATACGCAATATGAAACTGTAATGAAAGCGTATAGAGGAACAGCATAGCATTCACCAGATATAAATGAATACATGAATCGTAAAGCAGAAATATAGGTATCTACCTACATGATGACGTGATATACCTATCAGGTATAAGTAAGGTATGAAATACAAGTACACCTACCTGTATGCTGATGTGATATACCTATCAGGTATAATAAAGTATGGAATGCAAGTACACCTGTATCTATGTGAAGATGTAATATACCTATCAGGTATAGGTGAAGTATGAAAAGCATGTACACCTGTATCTATGTCCCTAGGTGTATATGTACCTAGCACTAAAGGTACAGCAACCTATAGGTAAACAGGAACTAGCATGTCAAGTCTAAGTATAACGATAAGAAATATGTATCAAAAGTCACAATGTACCTAACCATACAATAGCATTTCTAAAATATGGTTGTGTATGACATGGCAATTATTGACGGTGTGTGTGGCATCCAATCAGTGCTCTCGCAATCTGAGCCGTCAATAATAGTGCAGTGTCCTAAGGATACTACTCCAAACACAACTATCACTAAGCAGTAAGGTATATGCGCAATTCTAAACATGATATAGAATATGCGACAAGGTAAGATTTCCAGCCCAGACGCATAACGCCATGCGGGCGATTCCCCTGTAGATGTTAAATCTACTCACCCACACTCCAAGCTGGATGAATCTACCACCTGAATCCCCCTGTGGCAGTGTCCGTAGTCCTCGTCTGCGAACCTGCAACAAATAAACAACAACAATATCCAACTATCAATAATAGCTACGAAATACAACTAGCTACATCTAACCGACACAACAACACACAATCACCTCTTAAGTGTTCGTATCGTGGCTAACGAGAGTAGCGACACGACGAAAACGACTTAAGAGCGAAACCACTAAAACGGCACGACGCGTGTCGTAACACGTATCGCACGAACACGAAACACTAGAAACTGCACAATTGATCCCAGATTTTCCTACTGTGAAAATTAAACATTTTCAACAAGACCAGAGGAACCCAAACCCTAGCAGACACCTACAGAACAAAAACCCACACCCTAACTCTCTAGGTTGGCCGGCGTCGCCGGCCCATCCTTAAGCTCTCGCCGGCCCTGGCCGGTGGGATGGGGCTCGTCTCTCTGGTGGTGCTCCAGGTTCTCTAGTACATCACAAGCACTATGTTGAATTTCCCAGTAACAACCCAGATCACAGCAGGTCCTAGAAACTACAAACCGACACCAAAATACGATATTTTGCATCAAAACCTAAATTAACAATCTAAACAGCAACTATCAATCTACAAAGCACAAAAACTAACTAAAGATGAGATGAGGATCAATACCTAACTGAAAGAACAACAAGATCCAAGCTTTAGAGCACTCCAAGTGAAGAAAATGAGAAAACTTGAAGAAAAAGGTATTTTTGTGTGAACTTGTGAAGAATTGTGAAAGAATTATGAGGAAAAGAGAGAGATAATTGGCCAAGTACAGTAGAGGGAGAGGGGAGCTCGGCCAAGTGAAGGAGAGAGAGAGAGAGAGGCAATTTCCTTGCAATTTCCACTCATAAATGCAAGTCAATGCATTCTCACTCAAGGTCAACCAATGCATGCACCTTCTTTTCCTTTCTCTTCTATTCTTTTCTTTTCTTTTTCCCCCATTAAACCTAGGCCACACAAAATCCTAAGCTTTATGGTTAAGCTCACTTAGGAAATTTTAAGAAAAAGAAGCAAAGAGAAGATTTCCGGAAAAGTGCAAACCGGATTAAAATAACATTAAAAAATGGGAAAAATTCAAATTGCACCAAAACGTCGCATATACTCTCAAAGTATGCGCACAAGCTTTATTTTCTCAAAACTAGGTGCTGGTAACTCGATATGGCCGTTTGATCGCAATCGGTATAAAACTAAAAATACCGTTGAATTTCACCCAAAAACAGAAACAAACACAAAACGATTTCTAGATCGTTACAATCTCCCCCCCCTTATAAAAATTCGTCCCCGAATTTAAAATTTTCACCAAGCATACCTTCAAAGAGAAGAGTACAAAACTCTCAAATCTCACTCGCAGCTTCCCAAGTGATCCTCTCACTATACAGCTACGTCCAAGCAAACTCTTCACAGATGGCAAGACCCTTGACCGAAGTTTCTTCACCCGCCAAACCATTAACACACATGGCTGTCGGTGAACGAAAAGATCGAGTCCACACCAATGGTCTGTGCTGAATCATGTGAAAAAGTCCTGAAGGTATTTGCAAAAATCAACACCATGAAAACGGGGTGAATAATCTATAATCTGGGCGGAAGTGCCAAATTAAAGCAACGAAAAACTAACTCACATAAAGGATCCGAAAGAAACCTCAAATCCTGGGATAAGCTTCCCAAAACTCAACATGTCATTCGTCGGAGAGTCCGTAGGAATACATGATCTCCCGCTGCGAACTCAAGTCTGCGACCAACATGGTCGATATAAGACCTCTGTGTGCACTGGGCTACTATCATCCTGACCTGAACCAACTGGAACATCTCCGAAGTCTCTAGACTAGCTGAGGTCCAAAAATCCTACTACGCTGAGTCAGAAAACAGACTGGTGATCGACACTACCTGACCAAACCTAAAGGTTGCCAATTGAAATGTCTCCTGATAACAGCTATCAAGAAGTATCCTAACAATGGCAAGTGACGATCCCAACTGCCGCAAACAAAAAACCAAACAAACACCTTGAAACGAAACCTGAAATTTCTCTTTACATTCCTGTCCACCCGTAACTATCTCAACAGTCACGTCAAAGCTGGTGGAACTTGAATGAACATAGAGAGTTGACTGATGTGCTTTCTCTAGGATTTCAAGTCTCTACCCGATAACATCAGGTACACAAACGCATCCCTAACTTAGCACAACCTTGTCACAATCAAGGGCTCCGAATCAAAAGCAAGAACTGATGCAATTGCTAACCAGATCTCCAACTGCTGAAAACTCTGCACACCTGCCTCAGTCCAAAGAAAAGAACCTCCTTTCTAGGTCTTTACAGTCAACGGTGCAACAATACTCTAGTAATCCTGCACGAAACGGCGGTAAAAACCTGCTAAACCCAAAATCAAAGGACCTCTGTCCGTACACAAGTCTGGGCCTAAGCTGTACGGTCACGATCTCCCTCGGAACCATACGAAACCGTCTCCCGTAACTACAAGACCTAGGAGTCAACACAAACAAGCCTGAAGGAACACTCCGAGAATCTAGCAAACAGCTGGGACTCTCCCAATGTCTGCAAAACAAATTCTCAAAAGCTGCTCCTGTTCCTCAAGACACAAAGAAAATGACCAGAATGTCGTCAAAACACAACAATAACTGGTCGAGGAACGGCCTGAAAAAAATCTGGTACATCATATCCACAAATGCTGCTAGGGCATTGGCAAGTCCAACGACACTACCCACACACAAACTGCCCGTAGCACGCACAAAACAGAATTCGGAATGCCACCACTCCGAACCCGCAACAATGATGACCTGATCCCAAACAAACTTAGAAAAAGTCTCGCACTCTGGAGCTGATCGAAGAAATCATCAAAACAAGGTAACAGATACCTAACCGCACCATAAGCCGGTTCAATTGACGATCCATCAATCCACAACCGCAAACTGTCGTCATCCTCCTGAACGAACAGAATTAGGGGCTCCCACAAGCGAAACACACGGACACACAAACCTCCCAACAAACAACTCTGCAGCAGATCCTTAAGCTCCCTGAATTTCGCTAGCTCTCCTGGAATATCGTCGGAAAACTCTTGCACGATAACTACCCGGTCCAACAATCCCAATGTGGCTCCGGTATCTCGAATGAACGCCAAGAATCCACGACATCTCCTCCAAAACTGACTAGCGGAAAAAGGCTGAATTCAAGCTGTGAGAGGCGGCACAACTATCCACCTGCACAACAAGAACTGACTCGCCGGAAAAACAAATCCTGACTGTTTCCACACGGTAGTCCACAGACGCCTAACACGTAACTAACCAATCCATGCCCAGGAGAACGTCAATTCCAACATCTCTAGAAGGATCCAACGACGGCAAGATCTCCTCACCAACTGGCATACGACTGAAATACGTGTCGCGCAACAAAAGAATCGCTGACAGAAGTTAACACAACAAAACGG
This sequence comes from Agapanthus africanus, assembly GCA_030015575.1. Taxonomy (NCBI): domain Eukaryota; kingdom Viridiplantae; phylum Streptophyta; class Magnoliopsida; order Asparagales; family Amaryllidaceae; genus Agapanthus; species Agapanthus africanus. Next base: position 533,576,147 of record JASDDO010000022.1, on the reverse strand, counting down.
CTGATCTAACTAACACGATCCTCGTCCTAACCACGGCACAAAGTGCGAAAAACAAACAAGTACAACAACGAATCAGAACAAGGATACCTGAAAACTCCGCATTGGACGTCCGAGCGTCCGGTTGAGTAGAAACAAACCCTCGTGTCTGTCTCCTACCCACAACTGGCTGAAATCCTCCACTCTGTGGTATAGCTGTCTCGCGTCTACGTGGCTCAGTACAAACTCTAATCCGATGATCCAAACTCCCGCACCGATAACATCCGGAAGAAAACTGCTGACCATCCTGGGAATAAGAGCTAGACGACTGTCCTCGTCTCACACCTCTGCTACTCCCATGCTGTGCACGAAACCTGTCACGACGACTGAACCTCTGTCCCTGGACTGGCACACCTGTACGAGTCCTCCACTGTCCTGGAACTCGCAAAGTCTCTGGAATACGTGTCTCGTCGACTGGAGCTACATCCACTGGTGCTACGTAAGTAACAGACTGCTGCACGCTGATCCCAAGGAACAACTGTCCAACTGGGGTGACAACCTCCTGTCGCTGCGCTCGAATGGCATCAACCAATGATCTCATCGTCTGGCGCAAATCCTGCATCTCTGTCACAAGTCTAGCGATCTGATCAGTCGAAGGCTGATCCATCTGCAACTGTGCAACACGAGTGCCCTCCTGGTCAGTGCTCGTCTCACCCGAGCTAACCCTGACCTCGGCTCTCGCTGCATCACTCTGAGTCCCCGTAGTCATCAATGGCAAGACTATAAATAGAGATAGGATTCGATAAGAACAAGGAAATCGAATCACAAGGATATGAATCATCAAGGAAGGAATCTCAAACAATTGTACTTAGGCACTTTAGGCGAAATACTGCATCGTAAGTATGCTGCAGACATACCCACAGTACGTTACTCCGCTTAGGTTACCTACTCCATCATACCAGGTCATCCTACACTCCGAAAGGTAAAAACCACGCTCTGATACCAACTTTGTCACGACCCAAAAAGGTACGTGATGGCCCTAATACTACGCAACGCCTCCAGACGTAACGCAGTAAAAGAAAGCCAAAACCCAGAAATCTAAACCATAAAAATACGGAAAAGATAATATAAAGTTTTGGAAACATTTGAAATCACAACCCAAATTCTTTAAAAGAGTCCACATTTTTCCTTAAAATTTTGGCAGCACCTCCTTTATAAAACCAGCCCCTAAAAAGGGTACAACATAAATATAATGTAAAGCATCCCAAACAGGAGCAAAATCCACGCCCAACGGCGGAAAACAACACCACAACAGATATACGACGCCGTATCGAAGAAATAAGAGACAAAAGAAAGAAACTGTATAAAATCCACAAATCCACAATATATACAAATCGTCCTCACCAAGTCTCTAAGTCACAACAAACTGGTAATAGATGGAGAGTACAAGATACAACGAATATACAATACATCTCAGATAACCACAAAACCCACCTGGGCAAAACTGCACACTAACAGGCGAAGTGGTATCCGCAACCCAAAGATGATAGATGAGTGTATAGCTGAAAAGCTGGATAGCTTGCCTTGACTACTTTGGGGAAAACTCCTGCAATACCTGTGGCACAACGGGGGTGAGTTGCCAACTCGTGAATAGTAAATAACATATGCAGGTAATCGCGAGAATGAACGTACAGCATGAATCTAATATATGACATTTGAATAATAACAGTCATGAGTACGAAACAATGGAAAGTACACTCACCAGTACCACCAATATATCCTGCAATAATGATATGACAACAGTATGCAATAATCATGCACTGGGGATATGAGAAAGTAAATGTGCAACTCTCATGAAGGTACTTTCACAGGTACTCCTAATACATGGAATAGTGCACAAGTATATAAAGATGAGGTATGGAGTGAAATATGTCAGTTCCACGGAATCCTGACGTCGTGGTAGGATCACAATCCAGTAAGACAAATCAATTCCGAATCCCTCAATCAATCCTCAAACTGGCTCTCATATCACCTAAGTGTCACATCTGCTCAACTACACAATATCAAATGTATCTCACCTAAGTATCGAATGTACAACATCAAGTAAATCTCACACATCTAGTATGTACAACATCAGTATATCTATCATATCAAATGTACAACAGTAAGTGGATCTTCCATCTCTAGTATGTACAATAACAGTATATCTCCCATATATCAAATGTACAACACAAGTGAATCTCACATCTCTCGTATGTACAACATCTGGTATATCTCACATATGTCTCATGTACAACAGCTAGTGGATCCCACATATCTCGTCTGTACAATATCAGTCTATCTCATATATATCATATGTACAACACTAAGTGGATCTCACATCTCTAGTGTGTACGATATCATCATCCAATTCCAATGAATCTCATGAGTCTCAAGTCAAATCTCCAGCACAGTTCTAACATCCTAAATATAATGACATAAATAAATATGATGAGGGCAATACACATATATTAGCGTCCCATTCCACTAATATTGGTGTAAAGGCATATATAACAACGGCTAAAACCCCTGTTATATATACAAAGAGTATTTAGAAATATCATGAAACCAATGTGTCAAGCATCGACACAGAAAAACTGATAAGTACGTATCATACGCTATCACGAGAGCCCGAGTGCCTCACTCTGCCCCTCGCCTCTCGATGTATCGATACGCACATGACTCCCAACGGTATCCCCCTGATATCCGCCGAGTCTCTGGTAATGTCACCGGAAAGTATGGCTCCCCTAGGCCTCATCGCCTCAATGCGACATCGGCTCACTCCGACAACATTCTTGCTTCGGGGTACCTCCGGGCCCCACCATGTATCCTCATGCGGCTCTCGACGCCTCCTCGCATAGGATATATATATCTGCACCGATAAATCTCATGGTGGATGCTATAATATCATCTCAAGGAAACCGGGTGTTTCAATGTATGCATAATTTCATGAACTACCACGGTTCCCAAATCCAGAAAACATCATGAAAAATCCATATAACCATGCGATAATCCATGAATAATATATACGCAATATGAAACTGTAATGAAAGCGTATAGAGGAACAACATAGCATTCACCAGATATAAATGAATACATGAATCGTAAAGCAGAAATATAGGTATCTACCTACATGATGACGTGATATACCTATCAGGTATAAGTAAGGTATGAAATACAAGTACACCTACCTGTATGCTGATGTGATATACCTATCAGGTATAATAAAGTATGGAATGCAAGTACACCTGTATCTATGTGAAGATGTAATATACCTATCAGGTATAGGTGAAGTATGAAAAGCATGTACACCTGTATCTATGTCCCTAGGTGTATATGTACCTAGCACTAAAGGTACAGCATCCTATAGGTAAACAGGAACTAGCATGTCAAGTCTGAGTATAACGATAAGAAATATGTATCAAAAGTCACAATGTACCTAACCATACAATAGCATTTCTAAAATATGGTTGTGTATGACATGGCAATTATTGACGGTGTGTGTGGCATCCAATCAGTGCTCTCGCAATCTGAGCCGTCAATAATAGTGCAGTGTCCTAAGGATACTACTCCAAACACAACTATCACTAAGCAGTAAGGTATATGCGCAATTCTAAACATGATATAGAATATGCGACAAGGTAAGATTTCCAGCCCAGACGCATAACGCCATGCGGGCGATTCCCCTGTAGATGTTAAATCTACTCACCCACACTCCAAGCTAGATGAATCTACCACCTGAATCCCCCTGTGGCAGTGTCCGTAGTCCTCGTCTGCGAACCTGCAACAAATAAACAACAACAATATCCAACTATCAATAATAGCTACGAAATACAACTAGCTACATCTAACCGACACAACAACACACAATCACCTCTTAAGTGTTCGTATCGTGGCTAACGAGAGTAGCGACACGACGAAAACGACTTAAGAGCGAAACCACTAAAACGGCACGACGCGTGTCGTAACACGTATCGCATGAACACGAAACACTAGAAACTGCACAATTGATCCCAGATTTTCCTACTGTGAAAATTAAACATTTTCAACAAGACCAGAGGAACCTAAACCCTAGCAGACACCTACAGAACAAAAACCCACACCCTAACTCTCTAGGTTGGCCGGCGTCGCCGGCCCATCCTTAAGCTCTCGCCGGCCCTGGCCGGTGGGATGGGGCTCGTCTCTCTGGTGGTACTCCAGGTTCTCTAGTACATCACAACCACTATGTTGAATTTCCCAGTAACAACCCAGATCACAGCAGGTCCTAGAAACTACAAACCGACACCAAAATACGATATTTTGCATCAAAACCTAAATTAACAATCTAAACAGCAACTATCAATCTACAAAGCACAAAAACTAACTAAAGATGAGATGAGGATCAATACCTAACTGAAAGAACAACAAGATCCAAGCTTTAGAGCACTCCAAGTGAAGAAAATGAGAAAACTTGAAGAAAAAGGTATTTTTGTGTGAACTTGTGAAGAATTGTGAAAGAATTATGAGGAAAAGAGAGAGATAATTGGCCAAGTGCAGTAGAGGGAGAGGGGAGCTCGGCCAAGTGAAGGAGAGAGAGAGAGAGAGGCAATTTCCTTGCAATTTCCACTCATAAATGCAAGTCAATGCATTCTCACTCAAGGTCAACCAATGCATGCACCTTCTTTTCCTTTCTCTTCTATTCTTTTCTTTTCTTTTTCCCCCATTAAACCTAGGCCACACAAAATCCTAAGCTTTATGGTTAAGCTCACTTAGGAAATTTTAAGAAAAAGAAGCAAAGAGAAGATTTCCGGAAAAGTGCAAACCGGATTAAAATAACATTAAAAAATGGGAAAAATTCAAATTGCACCAAAACGTCCCATATACTCTCAAAGTATGCGCACAAGCTTTATTTTCTCAAAACTAGGTGCTGGTAACTCGATATGGCCGTTTGATCGCAATCGGTATAAAACTGAAAATACCGTTGAATTTCACTCAAAAACAGAAACAAACACAAAACGATTTCTAGATCGCTACAGGCACCCACCATCTTCATCGTTATCATCTAAGATGTGGGTACACCAAATTTCATATGATTCTACAACTTTTTCGCTGTTGATTTAGCAATGTAAAAGTTCTATTGTCGGTAAACCGTTAATTTTGAACCCACTAAATCAACGGTGAAAATGTTGTAGAATCACATGAAATTTGGTGTACCCACATCTTAGATGATAACGATGAAAATGGTAGGTGCCGATCGTCGGAAAAAATGAGGGAGAGTGTATTTTTCGACGCCATAGGAGAAAATTCCCTCCTATGACCTCTTTCCTCCATATTATATATATATATATATATATATTAATCGGTATTTATTCTTAAACCAATATATCAGCCGAAATATATATGCACAGGTTCAAACATAGAATCAAACACCCATTGGACATGGGGAATAGCAAAGAGCTAGGGATGGTGGGTGGGGATGGAGCCCCACATGAGACTGCCATGTTAAAGACAATGGAAAGGCTTAAAATATACTCCATATAGAGAGACTGTAGCCTATTGCTCTCTGTCTTTTCTTTTTCTCTCTCCCATGCATCAAGAGAGAGATAGAGATAGAGATGGATGGAGACATTTAATTTACTGTTTGATATGATCTGATTCATGAAAACACACAAAGAGCTATGTATAGCACGCATGCCCCTCTGCTACTCCCACCCACCCACCCACCTACACTAATTGTCAAAAATAATTTCTCGATCTGATTCTGACCCATCATTTGCACAGCTCTGGTGAATAGAGAATAGCTTTTACTGAATCAGAGTTTTAGAGGATAAACCCACCGTTGCCCGTCCCAAGTCCGGATGAGAAAGGATGAAAGTTGTGGTAGGTTTGTGACAGCCAACGTAAAACTTTGTCACATTCTATGACATAAACCATAATAAGTTTTAGAGAATGGATAAATTTCATATAACTACCCTTTACTGTTGCCCTTTTTCCAAATTATAATATTAAAGGTTAGAAATTACAAATAAATACGATTTGACTATTAGCTTACAAGATAGGTTCTTGACATTTTGTAAACAGAAGTTGGCATTTAACCCTTACACCCTCCACTTCACTGCTTATAGCAAAAAACTCATCTGGCCTCATGCATCCCAAAATAAACGTTTGGATCTCAATCAAAACTTACAAAAAAAGAGAACGTCCTGAACGAAAAATCTCTTACGATGAAAACCATAGGTTGCCCGTATATTGTTTGTTTGGCTTTGTAACTGGTTTCTCATAGTTGATTTGTAATCTTCTTCTTGGATCATGAACTTTAGTAGAATTTAATAGCAAGATAAGTGTTTCTCTTTTTGAGAGAAAGAACGGGTATAATGCAGAAGATGAAACGACAGGAAACGAGTGAAAAGCGGAGACAACAATAAAAAAAGTTATAACCACTTCCACAACTATATCTTGGTCTTTAAATCATCACTCGTTTGAAATAAATACTACTTGGATAACTGATGGAGAGGATATTTAAGTGTAAAATCCAGGATAGTTAAATGTATTTATCTGTAATTTCTAAATTTCAAGGCATCTAATTGAAAATGTCAATAATTAAGGGTTTTATGTGAAATTTACCCATGACAAGGGATATTTTTTTTGGTAATAATGGCTATATAGTCGTCACTAGCTTCCAAGCTAAAAAAAGGCCCTTATCCTGTCTTCTCCCGACACGTGTTCCGAGCATATTTACCTACATCATCACCGAAATTTAGAGAATCATATAACCAGAAAAAAATGCATCTTTAATTTAAAATAAAAAACTGTCTTTTAACTATTTTGTATAACATATTATTTTTAACCGTCTTCATCCTCATTCGTCTCCCGGTAACTTATGCCTCAGACCTGCCTAACCAACAAACGGGGAGTCAATATATAATCTACTCAAATAAAGAAGAATAATTTTGTATTACAAGTAATCATGTTGTATAAAATTATTTAGGAATGCAATACTAGGTCAATAAATAACGAGTTTGCGGAATACAATGCAGGGCCACGACTCATGAGGCTAATTGGTCAAGGCCCATGTGGATGCATGCATGTTCCTTGTGAAGGGACAGTGGGCCCATTCTGTGTGGAGCCTTTAAGAGCCAAACCCCGAACCCTAGGAAGAAGAATCACTGTTCGATCACATATGATATTAGTATTAATTAAGCAATATTTAAATAAATAAAGGTTCTTTTTTAGGTTGACGCCCAAATATTTTATGTTTCTAACTAAGCCCCTCAAATCTTCATGTTATCAAAAGATGACGGTATTGCCAAACCTTTATTTCATAAACCCACACCAAAACTTGTGTATGGACAAAATTAACCTCAGCTACATCAGCTTTTAAATTTTATCTTTTTATGTTGTCTTTTCTCTTGATCCAGATCCTATTCACGGCGTCAATGTAGTACTGCCCTGTGTCGATCGCAGATGATCATCGTCAGCGAGATCATGAAGATCCCCAGCCTCGCACGAAAATCCGCAGCCTCGCGGGCTCGTTGGCAAGACGATCGGAGCTACTCCATCATGTTGCAGCGACGAGATCGAGATAAGGACTCGAGGTCCTTGTCGGTGAGCTAGTACTTGACGGTGCCGATCTTGTCTCCGAATGCAGATGATTTTGGACATCAGATCCCCTAGAGTCGAGTAACGCCAGAGCTAGAGGATTAGGTCGGAGGAGAAGTCGGAGGTTGTTGAAGAGATTGAGGAGGCGGAGGCGGGAGAGGAAGGAAGTCGGGGAGGAAGGGGATGGGGCCGGAAGAGGTCGAGGGAGATGATGCGATGGGTGAGGGGTCACAGACTGATGGAGGCCTTGATCTCCTTCAGATGTTGTCCTCCGTCGATCCGTCGCGAGCGTTGCTGGACGATTGAGATTGGATTTAGAGGTTGCCTCCTTAAGTGTGTGTATCTCAATGGGTTGAGTTTGAGGTGAAAGCTGAGCTACCCGCAAAGAAGCCCCGGGGTGGGTGACCACCGTAGGACCCTCCGACGATCAAGTTAGCCGAGAAATTTGAGCAAAGTAGTGGCTTATTGGGTTCAAGTTGCCTTACCTGAGTCATCTGGGAGAGGGGTTTTATAGTGGTCGCATGAAGCGAGCAGGCACGAGATCTTCGCCTTTGGTTACGCCCCTAACATTACGCGTGCGTGAATGACGGGATCCCTTCATTAATGACGGGATACACTCATTAATGGGGGGAACGCGACAGCGTGGGACGCGGGACGTGGGGCGGCGGTTATCTCACTTTGGCGAGATACGCGGAGCCGTTGCGGAACCGCTAGGGCTCCTTAATCTCGGTTGATCGGGGAAGGCCGAGGAAGCTCGGCACATCAAGGGCTCGGAGACGAGCGGGAGGCCGAGGAAGCTCGGCGTGCTTGGAGCTCGGAGACGAGTGGGGGGTCGAGCACGAGAGAAGGCTCAGAGGCGAGGAGACCGAGGAAGCTCAGAGACGAGGTATTGGTAGTCTCGTAGACGAAGGTGGAATGTCTTTCAGGGGGTCTCCCGAAAGGTCGGGGAACTCCCTTGAGAAGGGGTCCCGGGGAATGTCCCTGTTGCGGCTCACTTATTCCACCCCCCCGTAGAATCCGGGACACGTCATCTGCCATGTGTCGTAATCTGGAGGGACACCACTTATTAGAATCATCATTAGCCCCCCACTCTCGGTCCGACCTATCGAAGGGTCGGGTCGAGAGTGGTCTGTTCGGTCTTTCTTCTGCTCAATTTGGCGACATGGAATCATAATGCGGATCGCCCGGGAACGGCCAGGCGTTTGGCGGTTACGTCGTTTCGATCCTTGGGTTCATGTGTCGCCTCGTCGTTTGCCTGAATCTTCGCACGTATCCCCGAAGACGTCAGCGAATCAGTGAAATGATTGCGCTTTTAGAGGGGGCAAGCCGCGAGCGTCGTACGTCTGTTGGACTGCAGGCCACGTGTCTGACGTGGGTTGGCGGAAGCGACAGGCTGTCGCTGTCACCTGCAACCGAATGGACGTCCCCAATGGCTGATCGCTACGTAGCGCCTCGTCGGTCATTGGGAGCGACGTTTAGTTTTGGCGGGAATCAGTCTAGGCCGTTGGATGTTCTTCTTTGGGGGTATATAAATAGGAGGGGACCCCCTAGGGCCGATACTTCCACCATAATTTATCCTCGTTGTCAGAGATTGCTCGGGGCTCCTTCCTTTTAGATCGGATCGCCCGTGCTTTTTTCTTGGCCAACCCCTTCCTTTGAGTCAGATTAGATGTCTTCATCTGAGGAGTCTGTAGAGATATTTAGGATAGAGTCGGGCGATGAGGTTCCAGTTGTTGGAGCTGAGTCCGGAGGGTCTTCCTCCTCTTCGGCTTCAGATAGCCAAGAGGGTTCGTCTTCTTCTTCTTTGTCCTCTGTGTCGGAATCGCATCCGAGAGTCAGGGCCGCCCCTGTCACTCGTCGTCGGGCGGAAACAAGGGCTCCCAAGGTGCTCGTCGGGAACGCTCGCGATGCGCTCTCCGTCTTGAGAAATGTGGATGAGCTTGCTGAGATCCGGGCTCGGTTCCATATCCCCTATAACTATTCTTTCCGTTTAGACAGAGAGGGTGAGCGGGCGGACCAGGTGCAGGGCAAGAAGATTGCCATGTATTTGGAAGTATTCCGGGTGGGAATGTGTCTGTCTTTCCAAACCGAGGTATATGGGATGCTTCGTTTCTTCCATCTTGCCCCGGGCCAGCTAGCGCCGAACTCGTGGAGAATCCTCCTCAGGTCTCTGGTCCGGTTGAAACTTGAAAATATCCCTTTTAGTTTGACCCTCCTAGTCTCCTTTCTTTGTTTTAAGAATCATCCCGGAACCAGCAAGGATGAGCTGAGCTGGGTGTATTTTTCTTTCAAAAAAATGCAAGGGTGGGATGGCCGGGTCGGGGTTAGTAGTCGTCCCTTCTTCCATTCACGACTGGAAGGAGAAGTTCATATTCGTCGGGCCATCCGAGGGTGAGGATTGGCATGTGCTTACACAGTGGCACAGGGCCGACTGCCCGAGGACGAGGCAGTCGTCCTCACCTGAAGCGAGGGCGGTATCCATATGGGAGCCGATCCAGCGGGCCGACGTTCTGCTTTCTAAGCAAGCCCTGAGCTGGGTTGGGCTCAGCCCTGCGCGCTTTCTGGGTAAGTTAGGGCCATCGTAAACGATCTATTTAGACTTTGATGAATTTTCTTTGCCCTTTTCAGCGTCACTAACTCTCTTTGTGTATTCTCTTTTCTGCATAGCAAATGGACCGATCCAAATTCTTAGCTGCCATGACCGCGAAGGCAGGAAAAATGACCGGGGGTGCTATCTCGTCCCGTCCCGGTTCGAGCTCATCCCCGAAATCAACTGCACCGGCGAAACCTTCTGTTGCGTCCCGAGCCCCGAAAGTCAGCCGCGGGGAGAGCCAGAAGCATGCATGGGGACCGGAGCCCCGGGCGAGGGGGTTGGAGGATGAAGCCGACCTCACCGAGGTCCCTCTCAAGTGGTACAAAAGTACGGTCTCTCGCTCGCCACCCTCCAGGATCCCCGTGCAGGAGGGGGACGTCTGTTTTGAGGTGCTTTCAGGGCTTTCCGTTGTCGATGGCCTGCTCTCGGACATGGAGCGATCGGCCGGGAGCAAAATTCCCCGGGGAACCCTAAAGGCACAAGTGGCCGCCATCGCTCAGGAGGCGGTCCGGTCGGTAGCCGTTTTCCTTTAAGAATTTTGTTAAGTATTTTTCCTTAGTTTGAACATTTTTAACTCCCTTTGCTGCTTTCCTCAGGTCTTCCAACACTGCGCCCTTATCGTCAATATGTAGTCCGAGGAGATTGCCCCGGCTATAAGGAAGGCGGGCGAATCGTCCTCGCGGGAGGAGGATCTGCGCCTGGAGCTGCAACAGGTGAAGGAGAGGATAGTCGTCCTCGAAACCCTGGTGGTCGCTGAGGAGTCGACTAACTCCAAGTGTAAGGAGTCAATCTGACTTATGAGTGAATCCAATAAGGCCATCCAGGCTAAGTTGGAGGAGGTTGGCAAGCTCAACGCCACGATGAACAAGTCACGGGATGCCTGCAAGAGGGACACCCAGGAGGCGCTTGATGTGGTGAAGCTTGCCGATTTTCATGCTTCGAAGTCCGTGGAGAGGTATAAGGCGTCGGAACAATTCTACGCCGACCACGCCGACGCCTCGGCCATTGTTTGGCACCAGGCTCTTAACGTTTTCAAGGCGTTGATGCCGGGGTTTGCTGACAGCGAGCTTCGGCTCCAGTACCCCTTCTCCGAGGATACGCCGCAGGCGGAAACTGCCGGGAATGCCGCCGGGGGAGAGGCTGCCGGTAGAAGTGCCAGGGGTGAGGCTACCGGTAGAAGCACCGACCTAGATGTCGCCGTTTTGGTTCCCGATGGTGGCGTCGAGCAGGGCGAGATCCTCCTCGGTCCTGCGGCTTGAGCTTTCCTGCATTTTCCTTTTTTAAGTTTTGTAAGCCTCCGGGCGTTTTGTAAGGCTGAGGAGCCCAGAATACCTTGTAAAAATTTTTGGAATATAAATAAAGCTGAGCTTATTTTCCTCTGCATGACCGTGTGATTTTTAGATGCCTGAATTTTTAGATGACGATCGCGAGTCGAGTGTGAGCCGAGTAATTGCCAAATGTAGGAAGGTCGATGCCCTCCCGCTCCCCAAAGTCGAGGTGGCGATCGATCATTTAGGATGAATTCAAAGACATCTAAGTGTAGCAAGGTCAGTATTAGTCCCTTTCTCAGCATCGGATTGACGACCTTGTCTGGCACTAGTTGTAAAACAGCCAAGTTAGAATTGGCCTGCATTGCTTGATTCCACTTTATATGGTTTCTAGACTCATGTCTCCATAGGGCAGAAATCTACCCCTCAGAGATTAGCCGAGCAGGGAAGCTACTCGATGGGCTCGTGAGGAAGGCTTTGGATCCTTAGCGTAGATGGGCAGGAGTCTACCCGCTAGGGATGGACCGGGCAGGGAAGCTGCTCGGTGGCCTTGTGGGGAGGGCTTTGCATCCTTAGCGTAGATGGGCAGGAGTCTACCTGCTAGGGATGGACCGGGCAAGGAAGCTGCTCGGTGGCCTCATAAGGAGGGCTTTGGATCCTTAGCGTAGATGGGTAAGAGTCTACCCGCTAGGGATGGACCGGATAGTGAAGCTGCTCGGTGGCCTCGTGATGAGGGCTTTGGATCCTTAGCGTAAATGGGTGGGAATCTACCCATTAGGGATGGGCCGGGCAGGGAAGCTGCTCGGTGGTCTCGTGAGGAGGGCTTTAGATCCTTAGCGTAGTTGGGCAGGAAGCTGTCCGCTGGGGATTGACCGGGCAGGGAAGCTGCTCGGTTGCTTCGCGAGGAGGGCTTTTAGAGACCCCCTTGCACCTCCCTGGGGAGTCGTTCAAACTTCTGTGGCAGTGTTAGCGGGAGTGAGGGCATCGTTCAACCTTCCGTGACGGCGTTGGCAGGAGTGAGGGCGTTGTTCAACCTTCTGTGGCGGCATTGCCGTCCTTGAAGATAGGCATGGCCGAAACGTGTCCGTTCCATATCGGGAATTTGAGACGTCTCGCGATTCGTGTCGCTTGTGTGCGTAAATTATGGCCTTTGGATATTTTGGTTGAGGCTATAAATAGCGAGAGCATGTTGGTTCCTCTCTAGGCTTGTGTTTCTGAAAATGGCCGGTCATCCGTGTGCGCTCATCGGGGAGATCATTTCTCGTGATGATGTGTATCTTTACAATCTCGACCGCTCTGAACAAATGTACGAGGCGGTGATAGACTGTGTGGAGGGGCACTTTGGACGCCTTCTTCCCCGGTGTTCTCCGCTCCTCCAACTGCTCATCTATGCGATCTGGAGAAAGTCCCTAGGGCTACACAATGCCCAGTCTCCGCGGCTGAGGGACGAGGCGATCGAGAAGTTGCGCTCGCTCTACCACCTTGGCTTGATCTCGAGGAGCAGGCGGGACTGATCAGTGGGCCTTCTTCTGGAGTGTTTCCAGAAGAGGCTGATCGTTGACTTTTGTCCAGCGGATGGTGCTTCTATGGCAGCCGAGGAAGCTCAGGCTCGGCTGGCGGAGATTTCCTCAGAGTACCATCAACAATACTTTCTTAATCCCCGGCCCCCCTTATTGTAAATATATATATTTTGTAAGACTGAGGAGCCTATAATACCCCTTTGATGAATAAAAGTTTTTCTTGTTGAGGCATTTTGTTTCCTTCTGTCCCTTTCGCATTGCTTGCATGCTTTTTCAAGACGAGCTTAGGGTTCACGAAACTGAGAAAGAAGACAAAATTTGTGGAAGAAACCTCTTATAACTTAATAAAATTTATATCGCTTCAAAAAGGAGAAAATACATTCATTTATACAATTTGAGTTTCTCGGCGTTGTAAGGCCGATGAAACTTTTGTCCCCTAGCATCTTGCAAGCGATATGCTCCACCGGGCAATATTTCTGCTACGAGGAATAGGCCGTCCCATTTTGGAGAGAATTTATGCAGCCTCGTTTGGTCTATGAACTCTTTCCTCCGTAGGACTAAATCTCCCACCTTGAAGGCGCGATGCTTGACTTGGGCATTGTAGTAGCGAGCAGTTTGTTGTTGATAGGCGGCCGCTCTGATTTGCGCTCGGTCCCGTTTCTCTAGTAGGATATCCAAGTTGGTCCGGAGCGCCGAGGTGTTAGCTTCGTCATCGAAGTGTTCAACCCTGTAGCTAGAACCATGGCCTCGGTGCCGTAGCAGAGGCTGAAGGGGGGTGTTTTTCTTGACGTTCGCAGTGCCCACAGGACCCGAGGCAGTTCCTCGACCCATCCGCCTTGTCTTCCTTCTAGATGGGCTCGGAGACCGTGGATGACGCCCCGGTTCGCAACCTCTGCCTGCCCGTTGCATTGAGGATGGGTGACTGCGGAAAACTTCATCAATATGTGGTACTCACTGCAAAACTCTCTGACTTTGTCATTTTCAAAGTTGGTCCTGTAGTCGGTGATGATGCACCTCGGGATCCGGAATTGGGTGATTACGTTATTCTGAAGGAACTTTATGGTGGATGCGGCATCTGGTTTTCTGATGGGGACGGCCTCTATCCACTTTGTGAAGTAGTCAACCGTGACGAGGATGTATTTATGTCCGCCCGTGCCGGTGGAAAGTTGGTCCACCATGTCCATCCCCCATTGTGCGAACGACCAAGGGGAGCTGAGGGTTGTTAGCTCGGTAGCGGGAAGACGAGGTATGCTGCCATGAAGTTGGCAGCTTTTGCATCTTCTGACATGTTTCTCGTCATCCTGGTGTATACTCGGCCAATAATATCTTTGGAGCAGCGTCTTCTGGACCAGGATGCGGGCCCCTTGGTGCTCCCTGCCGATCCCTTCGTGTATCTCTCATAAAACATAGTTGGCTTCGGGGGGGGTCGACGCATCGGAGTAGGGGATGAGTGTACGATTTCTTGTAAAGATTCCCGTTGCTCCAGACGAAATGATGAGCTTTTGCTCGAAGGCGGCACGCCTCTCCTCGGTCGTCTGGAAGTGTGCCATTTTTTAGGAATTCCACGAGGGGCTTCCTCCAATCTTGGCCTTCCTTTTGATTCGTGTATACCTGGAGTGTTACCTCTCCGTCCTCCACGCTGGGCCGTGGTAATACTTCGAAGAGGATATTTCTCTTATGGTTGGCCGTATAGGAAGAGGAGAGCTTGCTTAATGCATCGGCTTGGGTGTTCAGATTTCGGGGAATCTGCTCTATCTGGATTTCGTTGAAATTTTTGCAAAGTCTTTTTAGCTCGGCTAGGTACTTATCATAAGCGGTTCCCGGGCTTCGAAACGCCCGGTTACCTGGCCGACGACTAGTGCAGAGTCGCTGCAGACCCTGATGGCCTTCAGCCCTACTTCGGATGCGATTCGCAATCCTGTTAATAAGGCTTCGTATTCCACGGCGTTGTTTGATGCTCCGAACCCGAGCTTTAAGGAGTATTCCAACTCTGCTTCATTTGGGCTACGGATGATCGGACCAGCCCTGCTCTCTTCCTCGGTGGAGGATCTGTCCATGTATAGCACCCAGTCCGGGATGCGGTCGGATATCTCTTCGACCAACGGACGTGGTTCGGGGCCGTGTTCTGCCATTCCGCCTTTAATGGGAATGGTGCACTCGACAACAAAATCGGCTAAGACCTGCACTTTGATGGCTTGCCGGGGGCGGTACCTGATATCGAATTGGGACAATTCCTACCTCCATTTTTCTAGACGACCCAAAGACTCGGGGGAGGCGAGGATGGACCCTAAAGGTCGCTCGGTGAGGACGAGGACGAGGATTATGTGTGCTTCGAAGTAATGTCGGAGCTGTTCACCGCCAAAAACCGGGAAGAAAAACGTCTTGCCTGAATTTGGGGGCAGATGCTATTTGATTTTATCCGTCCACCTCTCCGAAGATGCCAAGTTGATTTATGGCACCGTGTGTTGGGGTAAAAATTTACACCCCTGTTGACCGAGTCAAAGTCAAGGTCAACCCCCAAGCTAGGTGGGTCCAAGCCCAGGTCAAGCGGGCCCATACCCAAGTCGAGCCCGCGGCCAGCCTCTCTCATGCCAACAACAAAATCATGTAACAAATAATTTTTATGTAATTTTTGTGCATGAATGTATGCAAAATGGGCATAAAGCCAAATTTTTGTAAGCCCATGGCTTATGTGCAAAATGAAATGGCATATGAGCCATGGGATAGGCAAAAAGCCATTTTGCAAAGCCCAAGGGGCTATGTGTAAATATGTAAGCCTATATAAGGCAAAATGATGATGAATAAAAGAACACTTTTCATTCCCCTCAAAAAACCTAGGGTTCTTTATGCCTCCTGCTCTTTCTCCAAGGTTCTAAACCTTTTCATTTCTTTTGAATTAAATCAAGAGTTTTACTCTTTCTCTTCCAAAACTAAGTAGTTTTCCACCACAAAACCCACAAAGGGGAACTCAGATCTCCCATCAGATCTCAAAAAGGAGTGATTTTTAAAATCTCCTACATCTTGATCTTCAAGATCCGGCCAAACAACAGGAGGAAGAAGAAGAACCCCCCTTCATCAGCTTCAAAACATTAGGAGTTTTAACTCCATAACATATATATATATATACAACAAATATTTCCTTTCTGAAGTATAGCTTCTGTTTCTTAGGCTAAAAGCCTCTTTTTCTCGCCGGCGCTCAAGCGCAGAGCGCCCGCGTGCCGACACGTGGCGCGCTTGCGCTCAAGCGCAAGCGCCCGAGCGCAAGTCGCCCTGGTGCCGACACGTGGCGCGCTTGCGCTCAAGCGCAAGCACCAGAGCGCAAGTCGCCCCGGTGCCGACACGTGGCGCGCTTGCGCCCAAGCGCAGGCGCTCGAGCGCAAGTCTCCCCCGTGCCGACACGTGGCGCGCTTGCGCTCAAGCGCAGGCGCTCGAGCGCAAGTCGCCCCCGTGCCGACACGTGGCGCACTTGCGCTCAAGCGCAGAGCACCCATGTGCCAACACGTGGCACTCTAGCGCCTGAGCGCACAGCACCTAAGCGCACAGCGCCCAAAGTGCTGCCCCCACGCATCCTTTGGATGCCTTTCCCCCCCTTTTTTTTGTACATACATATATATATACATATGTATACATATTTACACACACACATACTCCACGACACTGTCCCTGTTAGAAAAAAAATTCTAACGAGGCGCTGCCCCGCAACCCGCAAGGGGGCTGCTAGCCCCCTTGACCCCCAGCCCGCTATCCGGGTAGCGGGACCCCCGTAAAAACTCTGCGTGGCTCCCGATATATCCAAAACACACCTTTCAAAACACAACACACGTACACTGCACATTGAGTTCGCATGACCAGTTTAACCCGTCAATCGGAGGTTCCCTCGCTCTAAAGGCGAGGGGTAATTAACTGCAGCTTAGTCCACGGCTACCGGAGATTCGGATCCCCGCAATCATTAAACCCCGGCCTATCCTAGGCAGGGGGAATCTGTAGTACGCCTGACAAGCGCGCGCATATTCCCATCTCAATGGGGTGACGAAAAACACCCTACAGATTCTGGCACGCCCGGTGGGACCAATCTCTCATCCCATATTTCGGGTTAAGCGTTCATGCGAACTCAATCAATATACATACCTTTATTTATACTAAAAATAATGCTTTTTCATGCAGATTTTCAAGCAATCACTTTCCGACGATGTCTTTGATGATGAACTCAGCTCCCGTCTCCTACACGATGAGGATAGACTCTAGGACGGTCCTTCCGGCCAGTCTCGGACGACAATGGGAGGAGCCGCTGCTACCATTCGGCTCTATTATGTTCATGCCAGTTGGCTCCATCCCAGCTCCTCAAGCCCCGGTGGCAGACAAACCGGTCTCGAAAGGCAGGAGACCAAATGTGGTGATCTCAAGGGCGCCCCAACCCAAACGCAAGTCGGTATCTGAACGACTTTCCTTGGCCCCAGCTGGGGGCAAGGCCATCAACACCAACAAAGCTACAACGCGTCCCGAACAAGCTCCAGCGGTGCCCTCGACCACTGCTCGATCGAGTGTCTTCTCTAAACCCCTCTCTGATCAACTCACAATGGCTTCCTGGATAGCGGATGCCCGCCAAGCCTTCAAAATCGAGAAGCTGAGGGAGAAAAGGCTCAGATATAGAGCCAACAAAAGGGCTAGGGCTCCTGCTAGGCCGAACCTCATGAGGTTCGAAGAACAGGGTTACCCCGCCAAAGATAAAGAAATAGTTGGATATGAGGTCCACACTGTCTACATGGTGGGCACGCGCAGCAAGAGCAAGAACGGGGCCACCACATTTCAAATCCAATCTGGCTTGAATGTGGTTGCCGCTTCTCAAGAACAGCCGCCCCCGCTGGGTGATGAAAACCTTCTCGATGAGGATGATAGGCGGAAATACCCTTCGATCCATGAGGAGTCGGGCTCGGAGAGCGAAGAAGAGCCGACTTTCCGCCCCAAGACCGCGGAGCAAGAGCTGCTTCAAGAGCTCCGAAAGCAGCTCAGAAACAAAGACAAAGAGATGGCCAAGCTCTACTCAAAAATTGACGACTTGACAAATGTCGTCCTACAGCTCACGGCCCAACTTGCCTCTCAGCCGCCCAATCAGGCGCAGGGCTCTCATGAACCGGCAAACGGTGTCCCAAAACAGCCGACACCCGTTCCCTCAAATCTAAAAGTGGGCGGACCGCATGAAAATCAGTCGCATCCTATCTCAGGAAATGTCTTGGCTACCGATGACAGTAGCCCGCTAACTCAAGATCAAATCATGGATTTGGTTGCCAGCAAAGTCAAAACATTGGTAGCCGAAACCGAAGCGCAAAAAGATATCAGCAGTAGTGGGAGACCATATCCTGCTCAGTATGATCTGGTGGAATTCCCTAGCGGCTATGTCATCCCCAAATTCGGAAGATTCGATGGGACGGGAAACGCGAATTAGCACATCGCCCACTTCAAAGCCTCATGCGGGAATACTGGGGGCAATGATGCTCTTCTCCTCCGCCAGTTCGTTAATAGCCTGACCGATGTTGCTTTCGACTGGTACGCGAGCATACCGGATGGCTCCGTCGCAACTTTTGTCCAAATGGAGTCTCTGTTTCGGCAGAGGTTCATGAGCGTCAGCGATAAGATTACAATTGCCGAGCTCGTAAGGACCAAGCCTAAAAGCGACGAAAGCAGCACGGATTTTATAACCCGATGGCGTAATCTCTCCGTCAAATGCGAACCACCGATAGAGCAGGACCAATCTGTCAGTCTCCTTATCGGAAATCTCAACAACTGAATGGCCCCGTTTCTATGTACCGCGGGTCTCAAAACATTCCAAGAGCTGACCAAAAAGGTCCAAACATTGGAACGCTCAAAGCCCGAGTCCGCTCAGGATCTTCAGTTCACAAATAGACCGAAACCTTAGAGGGACGACAACCGAAAAGGCGGAAGTTCTAACATCACCGATTCTCCAAATAAGCAGAGAACGGGCGGAGCAAAAACTGACCAGTCTCGTGGGCCAACTTTGGAGGAAAGAAGAAATAAGGTCTACTCATTCCGAAGGGACAAGGTCCACAAAATTTTTAAAGATGCTCTGAAGAATGGCCTGCGGGTACCAGAACCGAAAAGGCTAAGTGAAGCGAACAAGACTGATCATCCCAACTTTTGCCTATACCACCGAGTGTTGGGGCACACTATTGAAGACTGTTGCATCTTCAAGGATTGGGTCGAGACACAATACAAGGCAGGAGAAATATCATTGTCCCCTGGCGTGTTAACAAACAATCAATCTGCGACCGCCAATTTCATACAGACGGGGACCGAAGTCCTTCAGGGACCTGATTCTCTCAAACACCCGCCTTTCTCTGGGAACAATCGACCACCACGTCATTAAACTGGGAACAATCGACCTCTAAGTCGTTAAACTGGGAATATAAAAAAAATGTAAAAAAAAAAATATGTGTAAATAAATAAAAAATAAATAAAAAGCTGAAATGATAGGGCAACTCGCAATAAAAATCAGCGAGTAAAAATAAAAATGAAAATAAAGCCGAAATGATAGGGCAACCGCGAATAAATAGCCGAAATGATAGGGCAATCGCGACCTTCGTGATAAGAAAAGCTGAAATGATAGAGCAATCGCGGTAAAATAAAAACAAAACAAACAAAAAAAAAACAAAAAAAACGGCGAATGATAAGTCGCTCCTGGTACCATATTCCAGTGCAGCGATGCAGACGCCAACAAAAATTCAACTTTCCAAAACTCTCCCAGCCCTACGGCCAGTCCCTAAATTGACTACCGTATACAATCCACGGGCTCAAATAGTTCTCAGCATACCCATGCCCCACCGCAACCACCAGTTACGCGGCTGGTCTCCGCCTGTGGAATTATACTCCATTGAGAAGACCCACTCATGTGTCCTCACGATACATGAGGAGAACAAACCTTTGTGGGATCCTTACGACTCACGAAGGAAAAACACACTTAGGAGTCCTCACGACTCCTAAGGAGAAAATACACCTGCGGGATCCTTATGACTCGCAGGGAGAAAATACCTTTATGGGACCCTCACGGCCCATAAAATTGAAAAGCCTTAGGCGATAAGGATCTAAAACTGTCTCCTAAGCCATCGCTCCCCAATCCCCAAGTGGCGAATGATGAGTCACTCCTGGTACCATATTCCAGTGTAGCGATGCAGACGCCAACCAAATTCCAAATCCCATGCCCCAATGGCGAATGATGAGTCGCTCCTGGTACCATATTCCAGTGCAGCGATGCAGACGCCAACCAAATTCCAAATCCCATGCCCCAATGGCGAATGATGAGTCGCTCCTGGTACCATATTCCAGTGCAGCGATGCATACGCCAACCAAATTCCAAATCCCATACCCCAACGGCGAATGATGAGTCGCTCTTGGTACCATATTCCAGTGCAGCGATGCAGACGCCAACAAAGTCCTGAAATTTTTCTGGTCCTACGGTCTGGATCATACATCCTGCAAAACCGTATACAATCCACGGGCGTAAAACAATCCCGATCTCTCAAAAAAAAAGAAAAAAAAAGAACGGTATGTCCACAAAAAATGGGCACGGGTGAAAACCCAAAAGGGCTCCGTGAGTAAAAACAGCAGGACTGCCGGCGAGTTTGTGAAAACCCGGAAGGGCGCAAACTCGTAAAAAAAAAAGAAATGAAATGCACTCGCAACGTCCTCTCGACTTTGTGAGGAGAAAATTCCCGTGTGAGATCCCTACGACTCACAAATGAGCAACACACTTAGGAGTCCCCACGACTCCTAAGGAGAAAATACACCTACGGGATCCTTACGACCCGTAGGGAGAAAATGCTTTGTGAGACCCTTACGGCTCACAAAATGGAAAAGCCTTAGGTGACAGGGATCTAAACCTGTCTCGTAAGCCGCCAAATCCAAATCCTCTCGGGGCACATGATGAGTTGCTCCTGGCATTATTCCGGTGCAGCAATGCAGATGCCAAATAAACCAAATCCAAATCCTCCCGGGGCAAATGATGAGTTGCTCCTGGCATTATTCCAGTGCAGCAATGCAGATGCCAAACAAAACCAAATCCAAATCCTCCCGGGGCACATGCTGAGTTGCTCCTGGCATTATTCCAGTGCAGCAATGCAGATGCAGACAGAAAACCAATTCCCAAATCCTCTCAAAAACAGATGATGATTCGCTCCTGGTCATATTCCAGTATAGCGATACTGATGTCAACTCAAATCAAACAAATCAAACCAACCAATTCCAACATCGACCTTTGCGTCAACAAGAGACACTCCGTCTCGGGGAAACGTCCTACCACAGGCATTCCGTCTCGGGGAAACGTCCTACCACAGGCACTCCGTCTCGGGGAAACGTCCTACAACAGGCACTCCGTCTCGGGGAAACGTCCTACAACAGGCACTCCGTCTCGGGGAAACATCCTACAACAGGCACTCCGTCTCGGGGATACATCCTACCACAGGCACTCCGTCTCGGGGATACGTCCTACAACAGGCACTCCGTCTCGGGGAAACTTCCTACCACAGGCACTCCGTCTCGGGGAAACTTCCTACCACAGGCACTCCGTCTCGGGGAAACGTCCTACAGCAGACACTCTGCCTCGGGGAAACGTCGACCAGCGACACTCCGTGCCGGGGACACGTCTACCAAATCACTCCGGATCAGAGCGTCGACCGATTATGTCGCAAAAAAGGGCAGTGCAGGCTCCCGCAAATTGGGAACCCAAATCGCTTCGTAACAGAGCGTCGACCGTCTATGTCGCAAAAAGGGCAGTGCATGTTAGATATATGTATGCCCTAGAGGCCATTACTGTACGTTGGATGTATATTGTAGTGGATGCTGGGACATATATAGGTAGGACTTTCTTGCTCGACATGATAGTACGCTATCTGGTTGCTCTTTATCTTAACATGTATACTTTCTGTCTCTCTGTTACATGTTGATAAAGCCCTTAGGATGTGTACTCGACTTCCAGGACTATCATGTAGATCATACTAGTGAGGCCTGGGTAGCCAATGAGTACATCCTTCATTGTTCCTAGTCGTGGGAATGTCGAGACGGGGCATCGATATTCCAGAGTAGAGTAGCGCATATCTTCTCGACCCATGCGATGGGCGATGGATGATCCCATATCCATTGGTGTTTGACATCGAAGATGGTATGCGGGTGCTCAGTGGAGACTGGGTACACTGAACGGACTCGCCGAGAACTCCCAGATGGTATTATACCTCACGTCAGATGGCAGTTCTCTGGTGACACTGGTACAGCTTAGTCTGTTGACCCGAGATCGTCATAGAGTCTTGTGTGTCTCCCACTGTGCTTTGATTTCCACCTTACCATGGCTCTACTTAGTTGTGCAAACAGGTGGTTTTTGGGTACAGTCTCGATTCACATGGAGGCAATGAGCGATAGGAGGGGATTCGTCTCTCCCGGTATTGGGGGTTGATGTTGCGCTATGCTCGACTGGTCATAACAGGAAATCCCTGGCCAGGGTTGCAGTGATATACTGGTAAGAGTTATCAGTTGTTTCACACATGTCATGGATTTCACGTCGGCATGACTTATCGAGCTATTGGGGTCTGACGTTTACCACCCCTAGACGAGATATGCGACATTTCAGACGAACAGACCGGACTGTGCGGTAAATGTTACTGGTTGGATTCACAGGAGTGTGAGCAGGCTTGCTCGTCGATCTTCTGATCGCTCAATACCCGGGTGGCCGTTACGTTTAGCAGACCGCTTGCGGCTTGTGGATGTTTGATATGATCATCATCCGCTGCCGGCGTATTGACGAGTCTTTAGAGTCCTACACAGAGGTTTCCTGGCTCAAGCGAAACGAAATAGGAGCGCATATGAGATATGTGCGGGACCGAGAATAATGCGTGTATGTGATACCGTATTTCATTCTCGCGATGAATGTGTCGAATGGTTGTATGCGATATAACCTAGTTATCGAATCAAGGATTGATTCGATAAGCCGATACATTGGATACTAGCCGGTTGTATGCGATATGACCGGATCATTGAATCAAGTGTTGATTTAATGATTTAATGTATAATTATATATATGATATATTACTTTGCATCAACTAGCATTGGTTCACTTTAAATGGATTTACTCACTTGGTTTGTGCACATTGTATATGTGATATATTTTGTGCACATGATTGTATCATGTTTGATGATACATGCAAGCTAGGGTTAGTGTAAAGAATTAGACCATGGTTAAGTTTATGATTAGGGTTTTCTTTTTAATTACTTATTCATTTATTTATTCTTTTTGTTTATTTTGGAAAAAGGAAATGATAATGAAAATGGAATGGTGGCTTGATTTGTTTGTAGTTGAAGTTTCTTGAAACTTTGACTAAGTCACCATTCTTGTCTCATCCTTAACCCTAACCATTCAAGTTAACCATGGTCCATTCTTTACAACTAACCAAGGGTTAGCAAATGATAAGTATTGATTTATTTATCATTTACATAACACTTATCATATTCTTTATCACCTTCTTCTTCATCTTCAACTTGAAGAAAGCTTGCACCATCAATGGCAACTAGCCAAAATGAGTGAGAAATCCAAATCTAAAGTCTACTCACTTCCTATTTCTTCATCCTCTACCTCTTGCCAAGTTGTATAGGGTGTTTCCTTCACAAGTTTTCAAGGCTTGGTGAAGTTGGAGCTTGTTCTTGTGATGCCTCGACGTAGATCATCTTCGGCATCGAACCGGCGATCAAGCCCGCCCATTCTTCGATGATGCCGATGCTAGAGTCATGGGTTAGATTTGGACGGCGGAGGGAGATCATCGCGGAGCTTAGGAAGTGGTGGACCGGATCTACAAAGGTTGTAGCCCCTTCCCTTTAGCTATATTTCCGTTTACATGCTTGCTTCGCCTATATATCTAGTTAACGATCCGTAGTCTAGGGTTTCTCGGCACCGTAGAATTAGAAATTGGCATGTTTGATGCCTTGTGAGACTCCATTAGAGTGCCTAGGAACCCTACAGTGGTATCAGAGCCTAGCTAGAGCCTTAGGCGAAGTCTAGACGGAGTTTGAAGTCCGAACGAACCTGAAACCCTAACACAAATATGCTCTCTGTACATTTTATAATTTCGGGGATTTTTCCACATTAAAAATATGCATAAAAATCAGCAGGATAATCTAAGTGTTACTGTGAATTTCGTTGTAGTAATTCAATTAATGAGCCGCGGATCCGCGGTACGAGCATGGCTCGTGCGGCGGTTCTGCGGCCGTTTTGTCGTTTTGTGTATTTAAATTTTCACAGTAATTCTCAGTTTTCTGTGCTGGTTTTCCTGGGAATTTTTAATATTTATTCAAGAGTTGAATTTTCTGTGGTTGTTTTGGGAATTCGGTGTTTCGATCGGAGTATCAGATTTTGTCTATGTGGCTTTCCGGATAAATTTTAGAATATGTTAAAAAGTTCGACCGGATATAAATACCCACTTTTTCCCCTGTCGGGAAATTTCCAAGTGTTGGATTTTTCCGTAGTTTAACGACGTTCTAAGTAGTGCAAGTAACTCGATGGACCCTCTAGAAGACAACAAACCTTAACTCGATTATGTGACCGTCTTGAACTGCCCTTTGAACCTTCGGGTTTGGGGCAGTACGGCGTGCCACATGTGAGGCGTTGGCTTGACCCTTCTACGGCTGGACCGTTGGTACTGAGGCACGAACTGAATGTTGTTAGACTTATTTCATGTGTTGAGCTGTATCGGGAAAACTTGGGTGTTCGATTGTTCGATCGAAAAGTTTAGCATTTTCTATTTATCCGGAATGTGATACAACATTTGGAATTCACAAGTAGTTATGAGATGACTGGATGAATGTTATAAACATAGCAATATAGTCTCACTTGATCGGTTGCCACAAAATTTTGATGTGATCAAAAGTCCGTCGCAATCACGTAGTGTACGCGGATACTCGCTGGGTAAACTTAATAGACAGCCTCACTCCATAGCCCCGACCAAGTGACTGTAGGAGAACCCCGTCGCCGAAAGCATCCGTTCGGGTGCTCGCGGTAGCGGTGTTCCGCCTTGGTGCACTTCGTCGACGGTATCGGGGGTGCGGCCGTCTACTGAAGTTTGCGACGAGCATTCGATCAGAATGTCGGGAATCCTGTTGAATTGCCCGACTTGATATTGAAAAGAGTTTTCGATAATGAGACTAAAATGCGGGGTTTATAATTATTAGGCATGCGATGTCTAAAGAATTCATTTGATTAGGCATGTGATGTCTAAAGGAGTTGCGGATTCCAACTGTTGTAGTTTTACACTTTCTTTTCTGTGACCGTAAGTGTAATATATGATATCGCCGGTTTCGTTGCTATATGTCAACGACAATTGGGATGCGCATATTTACTTACGTTGATGACATGTGATGTTATGTGTTGCTGGATATGTTATATTGGATCGTCGTGTTTGAATAGCCGGGGGTTTTTATGTGAGATGAGTGTTTTTCATTTTCATTCATATAAAAACTTGTTTGTAATATTCTTTTATTGGGGCACTTCCAGGTTGCGGAAGTTGTCACCGTTGATATATATTATTTACTTTTCCGCATTAGGATAGACCCAAGGAGGGGAGCACAAGTAACCGGGTTCTAGGGTCCAGTGGGAGACCAACTCGAGGAGTCGAGTCCGGGTCTCCTAACCCTAGAATTGGTGGGGTTGCTTGCCGCTCTCGTAGGGGTCTAGGGGTGTGGTATTGGCTATTCATCACGACCGTGGAATCCGTGTTTTATACTGGCTCGTATTGAAAACACGGACGTCCTAGTATATCCAATATTTCATATGATTCTTTCTGCTGCGTTATCTGTGATGTGATCATGCGATGTTCTGTGCTCTGTTCAGATAGATATAGTATATAGTATATATGATATATTATATAGACGTTGCTTATGTTTTACACCCGCGCTAGCCCTGCCTCGCTCTGGCGTTAGTTACCTAACCTAACGGTGCAGACGGGACATCGAGGCGAATGCGGATGGCATAAGCGTACGTTATATTTATCTGTGATGATTAGGTGGACTTAAATGATGGGATATTCATTAATGAGATTAATGAAAGAAAATAAACCTAATTGATGTTGTAGAATCGAATTTCAAAATAAAAACAGATAGCTACAGTTCTTGCTTTGCATCGCGGTGTTCATTATAGAACATCCTGCACCTTATTCGATGAGGAAAGGACCGAGATCCCTTCACCGGGAGTGACTCCTTTAGCAATAACTGGCAGATGCTACAACCCTCGGTTTGTCATTTGATCGCTTCTATAGTTTCCGCTTTGCACAGTGATATATATGATATATCCCGCACCTCATTCGACGAGGAAAGGGCCGACGATCCCTTCACCGGGAGTGACCCCTTTAGCAAAACTAGAAAAGCCTCGAAAACATTCCATTTAAAAACCATTTGATTCCTCAACGAGATCAAGTTCAAAGCGTTAAAGGTTTTCACAAAAACCATTCGCAACCCTCCGTCATTTTAGGAAGTAGAGTACTTAGTATTCGTGCTGTGTTTGTTGACTTTAGTTAAGGCACAGTGTACGGTAGCTAAGTGATGTCTTCCTACACCGCATATGATGCGATTAGTTAGGACAGTCGCGTGACTTTGTTGACCTTAGTTAAGGGTCATGTGGGTGGGTCTAATTAATCACGAAATGACGGGTAGAACTTGACTAGTACTTATGATTTGTTGACCATAGTTAAGGTCATAGGTGCTAGGGGTAAAAACCTTTATCGGGAGTTTCAAGTGTTGAAACTTGCAATGAGATTGCATACCTTCTATATGATAGTTGGATCCCGATACCCACTGCGAGTAATTGTTACTCCTGGGAGAGTTTTGCACTTTGCAATTAGCCGATCAAGTAGGTGTCTAGAAAGGTGTTAACGAGGTTACGCCTCTGGGAAAACGAGGTTTACATTAATTAGGTTCGTGCGAAAGCACGGGGGACCTCCCTCAAAGTACCGACACTGGCCTGGCTGAAAGATTGGCGAACTTGTAGAGTGTAATTAATCCCGGCTAGTCTTTCCTTTTAAGGTTTGAAGGAAGATTTGATAAAAACAGTGGGAGCCATCCTGATTAGATAAAATATATAACCAATCTGATCTTGCAAGAGCACACGCTGAGTGTTTTCTTCTCTCTCTCTCCAGGTAGCGACCATATCACGCCTTAATCAAGATAATAATATGGATGTATTGACCGAACCCGCTTGTTATACTGAGCTGGGGAACGTTGGTCCCGCTCCGACTTATAATTGTTATAAGACCGAGCAGGAAATAGGGGAATACCAGATTTCCTATGCCGCCCAAACGAAGAAAGTGCATATGATGCATCTCCTTCGGTTGTGTTCATTATAGAGAACTGTTTCTCAGTATCCTCTGAATCCTGGGTATTTGATACCAGATCAGGATCCCAGATATGTAATCTGTTACATAGGGCTACAAAAAGGTAGAAAAACTGAGAACGGGTGATAAGTTTCATGAGGCAGAAAACGGGGCAAGTGTTGCAGCCAAGTCTGTTGGTCACTGTCACCCTGTATTACCAATACATTGATTCTGAACAAATGCTATTAGATACTGAACCTGATATACAAAATCATATCAGTCTCTTTTTTAGTAAAGAAATGATATAATTTTGTATTGTTGGATAATGTTTTGAACATTTCCTATATCAAAAGTTGATCGGTTCAGGCACGTTATCTAAAAGCATTGACGTTCTAAATCAAACTACAGTTCCTTGTATACTAAACACACACAAGAGGAAGAGTTCAGAAATGAACAAATTCTTCTTGAGGTATTGTAGACTAGGTCATATCAATGCGACCCGACTAGCTGAAGTTACATTTAGATGTATATTTAAATCAGTTTGAATTTACATCTTGTGAAACTTGCCAGTCATGTCACAAAGATAAGATGACCATAGCTCTGTTTATTGGAAACAGAGAAAGAGTTAGTAAACTCTTGGGACTGATACATTATGATGTATGTAAGGTCTCCTGTCTACACATGCCAGGACTGGTTCTTTATACTCCATTACGTTCTCTGATAATCTCTCAAGATTCAGTCATATGTTCCTGTTGAAACATGAGTTCGAACCTTTTGAGATATTCACAGAATATAAGTTAGAAGTAGAGAACCAAAATACGGGTATAAGTATTATGTCCTATGATAAGATCAGGGAGGAGAATACTTGTGCATAGAATTCCTGGACTATTCTAAAGGAGAATGAGATTTTCTCTCAGTGTTACTCCTCTGAATACACCATAGCACAACGGTGTATCGGGGCGGAGCAATCACACAATATTAGATATCGTGTGCTCTATGATGAGTATTACTGAGTTACTTGTTTCCTTTTGGGTGTTATGCACTTGAGAAGCTACATACATATTGAATTAGGTTTGAATTAAATCAGTGCCTACCACTCCATATGAGATATGGTATGGGAAGAGCCCATGTCTTAAGCTAGTTAAGATTTGGGGTTGTCCGGCCTATGTTTAAAGCAAAATCCGGACAAGATCGAGGCAGGATCAATTCTGTAGAACTGGAAAGGTTCCAGCTATACAAAACTGCAGTTGATGATTTGACAGAACCAAAGGATTCTATAGTTCGCGACGAACCTCAGCCTCTCCGCCGATCTAGTAGGGTTCCTCATCCGCCTGAGAGATACCTCGGTTTCTCGATGACAGTGGGAGCGAGGAATGCATCATAAGATGATGACCCAACTAGTTTCGAGCAGGCCATCGAGAGTAGGGACTCTGTAAGAATGGCTGGATGCTTAGCGATCTGAGATGGAATCCATGTACACCAGCAAAGTATGGACTTTAGTTGCTATATCTGAAGGGTTAAATCCCCATCAGGAGCAAGTATATCTTGAGAAGATTATTTGGCGTAGATGGAAAAGTTGAGACTTTCAAAGCTAGACTTGTTAAAGGTTTTCGTCATCGACCAGGCGTGGATAATGATGAAACTTTTTTCCAGTAGCTATGCTTAAGTCTATCCAGATCCTACTTACCACGGCTACATACCATGACTACGATATCTGGTGGTTGGGTGCCATGACTGCTTTTCTAAATACTGATTTAGAAGAGAACGTCTGTAAGTACACAGCTAGAGGGCCTCATAGACAGTGGGAGCAGCGGAAACGTGTGCAAGTTGCTTTACAGAATAAAGCAGGCATCGCGGAGTTGGAACGTCTGTTTTGATGTGATAGTCAAAGTGTTTGACTTCATCAAAATGGTAGACGAACCTTGTATATACAAAAGGGTAGTAGAGAGTAAGATGGTCATCTTCGTATTGTACGTAGACAACATACTCTTGATAGGAAAAGAGTTTCCTATACTACGATCGGTCAATCTCCTATTATCACAAGGATTCTCCAAATAGGATCAAAGTGATACCTCCTAAATCCTGAGTTTTCATCTATGAGATAGATGTAATTGGATGCTAGGATTCTCACTAGATGTAGTGAGATGGTATCAATCGATCCTGGGGAGAATCACTGGAACAGTTCCAGGGTGATAAAGACGACTGAATGTCAGTCACGGGCATTGTCTTTACCCTCAGTAGAGGGGCGGTATGTTGGAAGAGTTCCAAGCTAGATACCGTGGCAAACTAGACGATAAAGGCTGGTAACATCGCTATTGAAGATACTACCAAAGAGGAAGTTTGGGTGTATATTGGTTCATAAGATGAACTAGGTTCCTGCCATTGTATGACAATGGAAGTGTGGCCTCGGCCCTGGAACCCTGGTCCCATCAGTGACCCAGAAAAATTCTGAGGAAGCATCACCTGATCATGGAGATAGTTGATCTCCAGGTTGATCGAGGTTAGGAGAGTAGACTCTAAGGACAACACGGCGGATCCACTCACGAAGGCCTTTTCCCAAAGAGAGACTTTTAGGGGATGGTTGAGTATGTGATACTGCAACCACTGCTACAGATGGCCTTAGTGCAAGTGGGAGATTGTTAGATATATGTATGCCCTAGAGGCCATTACTGTACATTGGATGTATATTGTAGTGGATGCTGGGACATATATAGGTAGGACTTTCTTGCTCGATATGATAGTACGCTATCTGGTTGCTCTTTATCTTAACATGTATACTTTCTGTCTCTCTGTTACATGTTGATAAAGCCCTTAGGATGTGTACTCGACTTCCAGGACTATGATGCAGATCATACTAGTGGGGCCTGTGTAGCCAATGAGTACATCCTTCATTGTTCCTAGTCGTGGGAATGTCGAGACGGGGCATCGATATTCCAGAGTAGACTAGCGCATATCTTCTCGACCCATGCGATGGGCGATGGATGATCCCATATCCATTGGTGTTTGACATCGAAGATGGTATGCGGGTGCTCAGTGGAGACTGGGTACACTGAATGGACTCGCCGAGAACTCCCAGATGGTATTATACCTCACGTCAGATGGCAGTTCTCTGGTGACACTGGTACAGCTTAGTCTGTTGACCCGAGATCGTCATAGAGTCTTGTGTGTCTCCCACTGTGCTTTGATTTCCACCCTACCACGGCTCTACTGAGTTGTGCAAATAGGTGGTTTTTTGGTACAGTCCCGATTCACATGGAGGCAATGAGCGATAGGAGGGGATTCGTCTCTCCCGGTATTGGGGGTTGATGTTGCGCTATGCTCGACTGGCCATAACAGGAAATCCCTGGCCAGGGTTGCAGTGATATACTGGTAAGAGTTATCAGTAGTTTCACACATGTCATGGACTTCACGTCGGCATGACTTATCGAGCTATTGGGGTCTGACGTTTACCACCCCTAGGCGAGATATGCGACATATCAGACGAACAGACCAGACTGTGCGGTAAGTGTTACTGGTTGGATTCACAGGAGTGTGAGCGGGCTTGCTCGTCGATCTTCTGATCGCTCAATACCCGGGTGGCCGTTACGTTTAGCAGACCGCTTGCGGCTTGTGGATGTTTGATATGATCATCATCCGCTGCCAGCGTATTGACGAGTCTTTAGAGTCCTACACAGAGGTTTCCTGGCTCAAGCGAAACGAAATAGGAGCACATATGAGATATGTGCGGGACCGAGAATAATGCGTGTATGTGATACCGTATTTCATTCTCGCGATGAATGTGTCGAATGGTTGTATGCGATATAACCTAGTTATCGAATCAAGGATTGATTCGATAAGCCGATACATTGGATACTAGCCGGTTGTATGCGATATGACCGGATCATTGAATCAAGTGTTGATTTAATGATTTAATGTATAATTATATATTTGATATATTACTTTGCATCAACTAGTATTGGTTCACTTTAAATGGATTTACTCACTTGGTTTGTGCACATTGTATATGTGATATATTTTGTGCACATGATTGTATCATGTTTGATGATACATGCAAGCTAGGGTTAGTGTAAAGAAATAGACCATGGTTAAGTTTATGATTAGGGTTTTCTTTTTAATTACTTATTCATTTATTTATTCTTTTTGTTTATTTTGGAAAAAGGAAATGATAATGAAAATGGAATGGTGGCTTGATTTGTTTGTAGTTGAAGTTTCTTGAAACTTTGACTAAGTCACCATTCTTGTCTCATCCTTAACCCTAACCATTCAAGTTAACCATGGTCCATTCTCTACAACTAACCAAGGGTTAGCAAATGATAAGTATTGATTTATTTATCATTTACATAACACTTATCATATTCTTTATCATCTTCTTCTTCATCTTCAACTTGAAGAAAGCTTGCACCATCAATGGCAACTAGCCAAAATGAGTGAGAAATCCAAATCTAAAGTCTACCCACTTCCTATTTCTTCATCCTCTACCTCTTGCCAAGTTGTATAGGGTGTTTCCTTCACAAGTTTTCAAGGCTTGGTGAAGTTGGAGCTTGTTCTTGTGATGCCTCGATGTAGATCATCTTCGGCATCGAACCGACGATCAAGCCCGCCCATTCTTCGATGATGCCGATGCTAGAGTCATGGGTTCGATTTGGACAGCGGAGGGAGATCATCGCGGAGCTTAGGAAGTGGTGGACCGGATCTACAAAGGTTGTAGCCCCTTCCCTTTAGCTATATTTCCGTTTACATGCTTGCTTCGCCTATATATCTAGTTAACGATCCGTAGTCTAGGGTTTCTCGGCACCGTAGAATTAGAAATTGGCATGTTTGATACCTTGTGAGACTCCATTATAGTGCCTAGGAACCCTACAGTGCAGGCTCCCGCAAATTGGGAACCCAAATCGCTCCGGATCACAGCGTCGACCGTCTATGTCGCAAAAAGGGCAGTGCAGGCTCACGCAAATTGGGAACCCAAATCGCTCCGGATCAGAGCATCGACCGTCTATGTCGCAAAAAGGGCAGTGGAGGCTCCCGCAAATTGGGAACCCAAATCGCTCCGGATCAGAGCGTCGACCGTCCATGTCGCAAAAAGGGCAGTGTAGGCTTCCTACAAAGCAGGAACCAGATCGCTCCGGGCCAGGGAAACGTCTACCACGGACATTCCGTCTCGGAGACGTGTTAAGCGTCAACCGTCCATGTCGTAAAAAGGGCAGTGCATCCCAAAAAGTGGGAACCAAAGCAAGTCGCCTCCATGTGAAAGAAGATCCATCAATTTCATGCACACGACCCACATATGCTGTGTGCATTTATTGATGGGGGGCAATTTGTTGGGGTAAAAATTTACACCCCTGTTGACCGAGTCAAAGTCAAGGTCAACCCCCAAGCTAGGTGGGCCCAAGCCCAGGTCAAGCGGGCCCATACCCAAGTCGAGCCCACGGCCAGCCTCTCTCATGCCAACAACAAAATCATGTAACAAATAATTTTTATGTAATTTTTGTGCATGAATGTATGCAAAATGGGCATAAAGCCAAATTTTTGTAAGCCCATGGCTTATGTGCAAAATGAAATGGCACATGAGCCATGGGATAGGCAAAAAGACATTTTGCAAAGCCCAAGGGGCTATTTGTAAATAT
This sequence comes from Agapanthus africanus, assembly GCA_030015575.1. Classification (NCBI taxonomy): domain Eukaryota; kingdom Viridiplantae; phylum Streptophyta; class Magnoliopsida; order Asparagales; family Amaryllidaceae; genus Agapanthus; species Agapanthus africanus. The sequence continues at coordinate 533,543,198 of JASDDO010000022.1, read as the reverse complement.
GTAAGCCTATATGAGGCAAAATGATGATGAATAAAAGAACACTTTTCATTCCCCTCAAAAAACCTAGGGTTCTTTGTGCCTCCTGCTCCTTCTCCAAGGTTCTAAACCTTTTCATTTCTTTTGAATTAAATCAAGAGTTTTACTCTTTCTCTTCCAAAACTAAGTAGTTTTCCACCACAAAACCCACAAAGGGGAACTCAGATCTCCCATCAGATCTCAAAAAGGAGTGATTTTTAAAATCTCCTACATCTTGATCTTCAAGATCCGACCAAACAACAGGAGGAAGAAGAAGAACCCCCCTTCATCAACTTCAAAACATTAGGAGTTTTAACTCCATAACATATATATATATATATATATATATATATATATATATATATACAACAAATATTTCCTTTCTGAAGCATAGCTTCTGTTTCTTAGGCTAAAAGCCTCTTTTTCTCGCCGGCGCTCAAGCGCAGAGCGCCCGCGTGCCGACACATGGCGCGCTAGCGCTCAAGCGCAAGCACCCGAGCGCAAGTCGCCCTGGTGCCGACACATGGCGCGCTTGCGCCCGAGCGCAAATCGCCCCGGTGCCGACACGTGGCGCGCTTGCGCCCAAGCGCAAGTCTCCCCGGTGCCGACACGTGGCGCGCTTGCGCCCTAGCGCAAGCGCTCAGGCGCAAGTCTCCCCCGTGCCGACACGTGCCGTGCTTGCGCTCAAGCGCAGAAGCTCGAGCGCAAGTCTCCCCCGTGCCGACACGTGACGCGCTTGAGCTCAAGCGCAGGCGCTCAAGCGCAAGTCTCCCCCGTGCCGACACGTGGCGCGCTTGCGCTCCAGCGCAGGAGCTCGAGCGCAAGTCGCCTCCGTGCCGACACGTGGCGCGCTTGCGCTCAAGCGCAGAGCGCCCATGTGCCAACACGTGGCACTCTAGCGCCTGAGCGCACAGCACCTAGGCGCACATCGCCCAAAGTGCTGCCCCCACGCATCCTTTGGATGCCTTTCCCCCCTTTTTTATGTACATACATATATATATATACATATGTATACATATTTACACACACACACATACTCCACGACACTGTCCCTGTTAGAAAAAAAATTCTAACGGGGCGCTGCCCCACACCCCGCAAGGGGGCTGCTAGCCCCCTTGACCCCCAGCCCGCTATCCGGGTAGCGGGACCCCCGTAAAAACTCTGCGTGGCTCCCGATATATCCAAAACACCCCTTTCAAAACACAACACACGTACACTGCACATTGAGTTCGCATGACCAGTTTAACCCGTCAATCGGAGGTTCCCTCGCTCCAAAGGCGAGGGGTAATTAACGGCAGCTTAGTCCGCGGCTGCCGGAGATTCGGATCCCCGCAATCATTAAACCCCGGCCTACCCTAGGCAGGGAGAATCTATAGTACGCCTGATAAGCGCGTGCATATTCCCATCTCAATGGGGTGACGAATAACACCTTACACCGTGTATCGGAGGTTTGGACAGATGCAGCCGTTGTAGCGGACTTCGTCAGATTCCCCCTCGTTTGTGAGGGTTTTTTTATTGTGGGGACGCTCTTTACTGCAGGTGCAAACCCCTGCAGTTAATTATGTTACCGTGTAGCGATAACCACTTTCTCCTGCTCCAGATGTTCACTTCGTGTCATGTGTGTTTGTTTTATTTTTGGTTGCCCGTGGATTGTATACGGAGACTAATTGATGTTGTCGTCCGTAGGACGTATATTAGTCCAAATCCGTATATTCTTAGATTTGGGTTTGGGTTGATTTAAGGATCGTTAATCTTGTTTGAAATTAAGATCAACTTAAATGTTTGTTGAGGATACGTTAGTCTAATTTTAGACTAAAATCTACTCAACAGGATTTTGGGATCATTTAGATCTGACAAAAGAGCATTTGGGCTCTATTGTTTTAGTTTAAGGACGTTACGGTCCGTTGTTAGTTTAAGGACGTTGCGGTCCATAGATCACCATTTTTGGTGTGAGGGTTTAGTTTAAGGACATTGCGGTACATAGCTAGTTTAAGGACATTGCGGTTCATAGGAATGTGCTCATGGATTTGGGAGTGCACCAAAGAGCTGTTGGTTGTCGGGACCCTCCATCTCTCTGAAGATGTTGAAGAATTACAACGACATATATCAGAGGTGTGGAGAGATCCACCATTGAACCGAACTCCAGATTGAAGGGAAAGATCATGGTGGAACGAACATCATTTTAGATGCCATGTATCAGAAGATCATTAGTCATCTTTGGAACTACAATTGATTTAGGGAGACCTGAGTATAGGAGGGCTCGGTTGATTGATGGTCAAAAGGTTTTTGGCCTCAGGAGACTTGGCTAATTTGAGCTAAGGTTGGCCCCTCATAATGTTAAACCCTGATATTTGTTTGGCGCTCATGTGCTCCCACATAAGGCTCTTAAGCAGTGTTAAACACTGAAATTTGGAGCGCTCACGTGTGGCACGTTAGGCGCCTGAAAATTGGGCATTGGTTCTTTAGGTTTATTCCCTTCTTCTTTTATAAGTGCTAAGCACTATTGGGGGTCACATGGGAGCACGTGAGGCGCCCCAAAATGGGAACTGTTTTTGTTTTATTCCCCTTTTCCTTTTATAAATGCTAAGCACTATTAGAGGGGTCATGCGGGATCACGTGACTCGATCTCAGTCGTTCCTTTTTTGTTCCTCAAAGATGCTCACGTGGGAACACGTGATCTGTCGTGATAGCGTTGAACGCTAATCATTTCTTTTAAGTGAATTGAAATCTTGATCTGAGTTTTGAGCATTTCAGGTCACTTATTTTGATAAGAATTAAATTCTTTTATTGGGTTAAACCCTAGTTTTATCAGAGAAATTAAATTCCTATATTTTTGGAAGAATTAAATTCTTCAAATTTAGTTCTTTCTCCTAGGTTTTGAGTCTGCATGACAGAATCTCCCTGATGAGAATTAAATTCTCAACTTGTGGGGAGATCTGTTTCTGCAAACCTCAACCAGAGGAAGAACTAAGTTCTTTTTAGAAGAGTTAAACTTTTGAAATGGCGAAGAGATAAAATGATCTCTCTGTCTTTCTTCTTATCTAGGGTTTCTTTTTCTAAAAGAGAGCTCTTCTTCATTTTTTTTTGTTTCTCAAATCTTATGAGGGGTCTCCTCTCTCTTTCTGTCTCTTCAAGACTTGAAGTCTTGGGTCCTTTGTATAGTAGAGGCAAGTTTGTTGATTTAGTTAAAGAAATCTCTCATTGAGAGATCTTAATTAATTTGGGGATTTTATCCACCGTTGGATCTTTATTCTAAGGACTTCTGTTTTACAGAAGATATTTTTCTTGTTTTTAACAAGATTGGGTAAATATTTTCCCATACAGAGATTATTCTGTAACTTGGGGATTTTTATCCATCTTTGGATTTTTAATCCAACGGTGCTCTGTTTTACAGAGAGCAATTTTTCTTATTTAGAAAGATTCAAGGAAATATTTTCCAAATAGGGTTTTGATCCCTTTAGTTAGAATTTAATTCTATCGGCTCAGAAGGCGTTTATGACTATTCACGTGTAGCACGTGACCCTACAGATTTAAACTCATTTGCGTATATACAACAGTCAGAAGAGGGCATCACGTGCTGACACGTGAGCCTTTCTGGCCTGTCATTTGCTTTAATATGGCGCCTATATACTTTGTAAATATACGTCACATGCTTACACGTGAGGCTCTATTTCAGCCTATCAATTGTTTAAACCCAGCGCCTATAATCTTTATATAGGCGCTCACGTGTGGGCACGTGATGTTTTATTAGTGGAAATTTTCCTATCACTTTTTATCTCTTTCTTCTCTTTTTCTTTCTTTTTTTTATAAGGGAACTTGAGCTTCCTGGAAGTGACGACAAATGCCAGAACTATCTTCTCCATGGCGGGGTATCTTGTCTCTGCATCCTTAAAGACATGGCTCACGTAGTAAACCGGCTTCTGCACACCATCGACTTCCCTGACGAGCACCGAGCCTGCAGCTTGATCAGAGACCGCGAGGTATAACAATAGCTCGTCGCCTTCGACTGGTCGAGTGAGTAGCGGAGGAGTCTCTAGGTGTGCCTTGAGCTGCTCGAAGGCGTTTCGGCATTTCTCAGACCATTCGAACTTGGGAATCTTCCTTAGGGCTTTGAAGAATGATAAGCACTTTTCCCCGGACCTGGACATGAAATGACTCAGGGCAGTGACCCTCCAGGTGAGGTGCATGATCTCCACATTACTCTTGAGGGATGCCATGTCAAGGATGGCTTTGATCTTTTTCGGGTTTGCTTCAATTCCTTGGTGGGTTACCATGAACCCAAGGAACTTTCCACTAGTGACTCTGAACGCGCACTTAGCCGGATTGAGTTTCATTTTATATTTTTGCAGGACGTCGAATGTCTCGCCGAGGTCTTTGGTGCGCCCCACCGAAGAAACGTATTTCACTAGCATGTCGTCGACGTAAACTTGCATATTTCTCCCGATCTGCGGCTTGAACAGTCTGTTGACGAGGCGTGGATATGTAGCCCCAACATTCTTAAGACCGAAGAGCATCACTTTGTAGAAGCATACCCCCCGAGCCGTGGTGAACGCGGTAAGTTCTTCATCTGCCGGGTTCATCCGGATTTGATTGTAACCGGAAAATGCGTCCATAAAGCTAAGTAATTTATGGCCGGCTGAGCTGTCCACCAACTGGTCTATCCGAGAGAAGAGATAGTTATCTTTGGGGCAGGCCTTGTTCAGATCGGTGAAGTCCACGCACATACGCCATTTCCCGTTGGCCTTTTTAACCATGACCACGTTCGCCGGCCACTCTGAATAGTCCAGGTTTCTAATAAAGTTGGCGGCAAGCAGTCGATCCACTTCGTCCTCAATCGCCCCTTGCTTTGTCGGCGGAAAGCTTCTCTTCTTTTGCCGGACGGGCTTTGCATACAGGTCGATCCCGAGCTTATGGGAGATCACTTTGGGGTTGATCCCAGGCATATCCACGGGGGTCCATGCGAACACGTCTAAGTTGTCTCGTAGGAATCGTATCAGGTCCTCGCGGTGGTTCCCGGTTAAGAGGGAGCCAATCCGGACGGTTTGGTCGTCGACCCCTTCGATGAGGGGGGCTTCCGTCAGTGCTTCTACCGGGGATCCTCGGACTTCCCTTTGTTCGTCGCACGTATCCAACGACCCCTGGAAATCACACGCATCTTCAAAATCGTCGCTCGTCTCTCCGGTGGACGACATGGAGGCGAGACAAACCTTAGCAATATACTGGTTCTCGTATGCCCGACCTATCCCCCCTTGGTCTAATGGAAACTTGATCGCAAGGTGGTAGGTCGAGATTTGAGCCTGGATGGTGTTTAATGTCGGGCACCCTAGGAAGATGTTGTAGGATGAGGGGATTTTAGCGATGATGAATTCCATAGGTACTGTCCTCGTATGGCCTGTCTCTCCGATGTTGAGGAGGAGGGTGACTACTCCCTCGGCCGAGATGGAGTGGTTTGTGAACCCTGAGAGCATATGGGAGGTAGACCGTAGGTCGGACGGTCCTAGTACTATACTCTTGAAACAGTCGTAGAAGAGGATGTCTGCCGAGCTCCCAGAATTGACCAGTATCCTCTGTACCTCATAACGGTGGACCCGGGCTGTTATGACGAGGGGGTCGTTGTGAGGCAAGGATATACCGTGGAGGTCTCCATCAGTGAAGACGATGGGCTCGGCCGCTCTGCACTTCTTCCGGGGCATTTTGCTTGTACCCTCGACTGGTAGGAGTTGGCGATTTTCGCCGGCTTCCTGAGCAGATTTCGGGATAACGTCCGAGGTAATGACCATGATTTTCCCGATAGTTAATTCACCGGGAGGGGTTGGTTTTCTTGCTCCTGGTCTACCTGCCGCTTGTCCCGCAGGTACTTCGCCAGGTGGCTAGAGCGGATCAACTCCTCGATATAGTCACAGAGTCGTTTGCAGTTTTAGGTTGGGTGACCCTACGACCTATGGAAGGCGCGGTACGATCCCCGGATACTCTTTGCCGCCCTTTGGATGACTGGCGGGAGCTTGAAGAATCTCTCGCCCTTTGCTTCCTCCAACAGCTCGGTCTACGAGACGTTAAGAGGAGTGTACTCCTGGAACTTCGGGGAGAAGGGTTTTGGCCGGTCGACCCTTTTCTTCTCTTCTCTTCCCCTCTTCTTCTGGTCGGCTTGGTCGCCCCGGGGCAGGTTGGCATTCACCTCCGACTCGAGTTGGATCTCTCGCTCGGTCCAAGCTTTTACCTCGACCATGGTCTTAGGTTGCGCTAATGCAAAAGAGCGGAGCCACTCTTTGTGCCTAAGACCCGACCTTAGTGCGGTGATGACAGTTTCATCCCGGTGCTCGGGGACCTCGAGGAGAGCGTTGTAAAAATGAGTGACGTATCCCTTAAAGGATTCCTTGTCCCCACTCTTTATGGTGAACAGGTAGTCGACAGTTCTCTTTTGTCGTCGATTCCCGATGAAGTGGCTGAGGAATTGGGTGGCCAACTCACCGAAGGTTGAGATGGAGCGTGGCGTTAGTCCTCGAAACCAGTCTCGGCCAGCTCGGATGAGGGTGGCGGGAAAAGCTCTGTATTGGGCCGTGTCGGAGTTATCCTGGAAGCTCATGCCCACCGTAAAGGCGTCTAGATGGTCCTTCGGGTCGGATTTCCCGTCAAAGAAGGTCACCTTGGACGGTTTGTTCCTGGACGAGACGTGCTCGGCCAGCAATTCTTCCGTAAAGGGTTTCGTCAGCGAATCGGCGGAGTATCGGGCCCCTTCGCCGGATGCTTAGTCGTCCCGGTGTATGCCCTCGATTTTCTTCTCGAAGGCTTTGAATCGATGGTAGTAGCCCGAGGATTCCATGCAGTTGGAGTGGTGATTGTCCCCGCTCCGGGTCTGCGCTAGTGTGCGGCTTCGATTCCGCTCTATCAGATTTCGCAAATCCTCGGACGAGGTCCTTCTCGAGTGGCCCTGGCGTTCGTTGTTCGCGTGACCCATGCAGAAGGGGAGGTGTCGGTCATTCCTGGAAGCAGGTGAGATGACCGATACCTCCTTGGGGGGCGAAAACGCGTGGTGGGTATTGGAATGATGGCCCAGTCTTCCCTGAGACCGCAGCGTGGAGCTATCTGGCGCCCAGCGGGTCATGGAATCAGTCCTCGCGTGTGTGTTAAGGTGGCCAGAGTCGACCCGCCGGTGCTCCGAGGCGCTGTGACGAGGTCGAGGTAGATCGAGGGCCTGAGCATGCCCGTCTGTCCTTTGATGGATGTCATTATCCCGGAGAGGAGGAAATGCGGCCTGGTGAGTGCGGCCCACTCCTTGGACGTGAACGAGGGCATCCACCGGCGATGTGAGCCTGTCTATCCGAGCGGATAAGGCGCCGATGGCGTTAGGAGGGGGGCGAGCCGCTTCCGCCTCCATTGTGGCGGCTCATATTTGGATCGTTGAGGTCGTCGCTCGCCATTGGATCGAGGGCGGAAGATCAACTTTTTTGGTGGAACAAAATAAGTCTTTCGTTCCCACAGACGGCCCCAACTGATGGAGGCCTTGATCTCTTTCAGATGCTGTCCTCCGTAGATCCGTCGCAAGCATTGCTGGACGGTTGAGATTGGATTCAGAGGTTGCCTCCTTGAGTGTATGGATCTCAATAGGTTGAGTTTGAGGTGGAAGACGAGCTACCTGCAAATTAGTCCCGGGATGGGTGACCACCGTAGGACCCTCCGACGATCAAGTTAGCCGAGGAATTTGAGCAGAATAGTGGACTATTGGGTTTAAGTTGCTTTACCTGAGTCATCTTGGAGAGGGGTTTTATAGTGGTCGCATGGAGCGAGCAGGCGCGAGATATTCGCCTTCGGTTACACCCCTGACGTTATGCGTGCATGAACGACGGGATCACTTCATTAATGACGGGATACGCTCATTAAGGGGGGACGTGCCAGCTGTTAGTTATATGTATGCCCTAGAGGCCGTTATTGTACATGTGATGTATATTATAGTGGATGCTTGGATATATATAGATAGGACTTTCTTGCTCGTTATGATAGTATGCTATATGGTTGCTCTTTGTCTTAACATGTTGACTTGTATTGGGTTACTGTCTTGCTCTCACATGTTGATAAAGCCCTTAGGATATGTAATTGACTACTAGGACTATGATACAGATCATACTAGTGGGGCCAGGATAGTCCACAAGTACATCCTATAACTGTTCCTAGTCGAGGGTGTATCGAGACAGGGCATCGATACTCCAGAGTAGACTAGCGTATACGCATCTTGACCCATATGATAGGCAATGAATGATCCCACATCCATTGGTGTTTGACATCAAAGATGGTGTACGGATGCTCAGTGGAGACTGGGTACACTGAACGGACTCGCCGAGAACTCCTTGTTGGTATTATACCTATCGTCAGATAGCAGTTCTCTGGTGACACTGGTATATGTTAGTCTGTAGACCCGAGATCGTCATAGAGTCTTGTGTGATTCCCACTGTGCTTTGATTTCCACCTTACCACGTTCAAGTGAACATGCAAAACGGTGGATTTTGGGTACAGTCCAGAATCACATGGAGACAATGAGCGATAGGAGGGGTTTCGTCTCTCCCTGTATTGGGGGTTGATGTTGCGCTGTGTTCGATTGGTTATAACTGGAAGTCCCTGGCCAGGACTGATATGGAGATATAACGGTAAGTGTTATCAGTAGTTTCTCGACCTGTTATGAGCCTCATATCGACACGACTTATCGGTTACTGAGGTCTGACGTTTACCACCCCTAGACTGGATATGTGACATATCAGACGAAGAGACCGGACTGTACGGTAGTGTACTGATTGGATTTACAGGAGTTAGAGCATACATGCGTGTTGATCTTCTGATCGCTCAATACCCGGGTGGCCGTTACGTTTAGCTGACCGTTTGCGGCTTGTTGGTGTTTGATGTGATCATCACCTACTGCCGGCGTATTGACGAGTCTTTAGAGTCCTACATAGAGGTTTCCTGGCTCAGGCAAAATGGAGTAGGAGCACATATACGATATGTGCGGAAACGAGATTGATACGCGTATGTGATGTCGTATTCTATTCTCGCGATATGTGATATCGGCCGGTTATATGTGATATAGCCGGGTTATCGTATCAAGTGTTGATTCGATGAAATAATATATATATTATGCTCACTTAAATATTTATTATTCTCACTTATGATACATTTAACATATATATGATATATGTTTATTGTATTGTTTTCTATTGTTACATAAATATTATATATGTGATATATAATATTGTGACATGCTAGGTTATACATGCAACAAGGATGTATGAGAATTATACCATGTTACATATAATGTTTGGGTTCAAATTCTTAAGTAATTCAAAATTTTGGAAATGAGTCATGGTGGAAGCTTCATAAAGCTTGTTGATAACCATTGACAAAATTCACCATTTTTGTTTTGCTTAAGATATTTTCTAACCCAACCATGACACATAGCCATGGTTAACTCTTTACATGGGTTAGGTTTTGACATATACTAACCCATGGTTGCATTTCTAACCTTATCTCATTCATTCATCTTCTTCTTCCTCATCTTATTTTTGCTCTCTAGATTTTGAGATCAAGAAGAAAAATAATGAGAAATTAAATACTAAAGTGAGCTAAATTCATACTTCATCATTCTCTTCTATACTAGCCATATAGATTAGTGTGTTAGCTTCACTAATTCCATATTAGTGAAGAGTGAGCTTGAGTCCGTGTTTTCTCGACGTAGATCATCACAGACTTTGAAAACTTCAAGCAAGGATGCATCGTACATCTTGTGGAGCCTCTCAAGAGTTCGGGAGCTCGTTGATCGAAGCGAAGGGACCACTACTTGGAGCTTATGAAGTGAAGAAGCGGACTACAAAGGTTGTAATCCCTAACCACTTAGTTGTAAAGATATTTACATGCTTGTTAACCCTAATTCTCTAGTTCGATTACTTGGTTGGTTTGTTTACCACCCCAAAATTTTAATATAGCATGTTTGATACTTGTCAAAACCTTGCTAAGGTGCTAAGCTAACCCTACAGTGGTATCAGAGCCAAGCTAGAGCATTAGGCGTTGTCTAGACGAAGTTAGAATTTCGATCGAACTCCGAAAACCCGATTTGGACCCCTCTCTGGAAATTTTTCAAAAAGTTGAAAATTTTCATGTTAAAAATATTCAGAAAATCATGCAGGGAATTCTATGGACACACCTGAAGAACGAAAACCTAACTCGTCTAAGTGACCGTGGATCTGCGGCCAAAACATAGTTTTGGCGGCGGATCCGCTACGCCACTCGAGAGGCTTGGGTCGGGCCTTCAGCTGTAGGTCCGTAGGAACTGTGGTATGTCTCTGGTTAACTTTAACAGTGCTCAAGTGTTGAGCTCTCTGGGAAATTTTGGGAATTCGTTGAATCGATCGAATTGTCTAACTTCGCCTAGCTATCTGTGATTGTGATACAATATGTGGAATTCATATAGTTAGGCATGAAATCCGTAATATATAATATTTCAGGTTTATGATGTCTAAGGTAATTGTGGATTCTAAATGTTGTAGTTTAACATTTTCTTTTCTGGGACCGTAAGTGTAATATGTGGAGTATCACCGGTTTCGGTGCTATATGTCAACGACAATTGGGATACGCATATTTGCTTATGTTGATGACATGTGATGTTATGTGTTGCTGTGATATGTTATATTGGATCGTCGTGTTATGAATAGCCGGGGGTTTTATGTGAGATGAAAGTTTTTATTTTCATTCATGTAAAATTCATTGTATGTAATATTCTTTTATTAGGGTACTTCCGGGTTGAGGATGATGTCATCATTATTGTATATTATTTACTTTTCCGCATTAGGATAGACCCAAGGTGGAGAGCACAAGTAACCGGGTTCTAGAGTTCAGTGGGAGACCAACTCGAGGAGTCAAATCCGGGTCTCCTAACTCTAGAATTGGTAGGGTTGCTTACCGCTCTCGTAGGGGTCTAGGGATGTGGGTTTGGCTATTCATCACGACCGTGGAATCCGCGTTTTTACTGGATTAAATAAAACACGGAATTCCTACTATATCCAATATTTCATATTTGATTCTTCTGCTGCTGATATTCTGTGATGTGATCATTTTATATGCGTGAGACGAATGCTTATACTATATATATATATGATATATAAATATTATTGCTTTTGTTTCTTTTGTGATGCTTAGGAAGCATAAATGATGGGAATTTATTAATGAGATTAATGAAAAGAAAAGAAACCTAAAAGATATTGCAGAATCAAATTTTCAAAAAGGGTAGCTCTAGTTCTTGCTTTGCATAGCGGTATTCCTTGTAGAATATCCAGCATCTTATTCGATAAGGAAAGAGCCGAGATCCCTTCACCGGGAGTGAACTCTTTAGCGAAACTAGCAGATGCTACAACTCACTCGTTTTTGTTTTTGATTGCTTCTATAGTTCTTGCTTTTCATAGCGGTATTTCTTGTAAAATATCCAGCACCTTATTCGATAAGGAAAGAGCCGAGATTCCTTCACCGGGAGTGACCTCTTTAGCGAAACTACTAAAAGCCTCAAAAACACTCCTTTTCAAAGTCACTTGTTTCTACAACGATATCAAGTTCATTACACTCACGGTTTTCATAAAAAACTACGTAGCCCTCCATCATTTCAGATAAGTATTATTTAGTATTTGTGCTACGGTAGTTTGGCATGCGTCAAGGCGTACTGTACGGTAGCTGATTAGTACTTATATGTAGCATGAGATGCGATTGGATTAGGGTATTCATGCGGCGTTGTTTGGCATGCACCAAGGGTCATACGAGTAGGTTTAATTCAATCAAGAAATGCACGGGTTGAACTTGACTAGCGGACTATGGGTTGTTTAGCATGCGTCAAGGTCATAACACGCTAGGGGTAAAAGAATTATCGGGAATTTCAAGTGTTGAGATTTGCAATGTGATTGCATACCTTCTGTGAGATAGTTGGATCCCGATATCCACTGCGAGTAAGAGTTACTTCTGGGAGAGTTTTACACATGACAATTAGCCGATCAAGTAGGTGTCTAGAAAGGTGTTAACGGGGTTATACCTCTGGGAAAACGAGGTTTATTTTAATTAGGTCCGTGCGAAAGCACGGGGAACCTCACTCAAAGTACCAACACTGACCTGGCTGAAAGATTGGCGAACTTGTAATGTGTAATTAATCCTGACTAGTCTTACCTTTTTGGGTTTGAAGGAAGATTTGATAAAAGCAGTGGGAGCCATCCTGATTAGATAAGATAATAACCAATCTAATCTGGCAAGAGCATACGCTAAAGTGTTTTCTTCTCTCTCTCTCCAGGTAGTGACCATGTCAGGCCTTAATCAAGATAATAATATGGATGTATTGACTGAACCCACTTGTTATACTGAGCAGGGGAACGTTGGTTCCGTTTTTTCTTATAATTGTTATAAGTTTGAACAGGAAATAGGGGAATGCCAGAATTCACATACATCTCAGACGAAGAATAAGTATGCTGATGCATCTTCTTCAGGTGTGTTTGTTATCGAGAACCGTTTCTCAGTTCACTCTACGTCCTGGGTATTAGATACCGGATCAGGATTCCACATATGTAATATGTTATATGGGCTGAAGAAAGGTAGGGAACTGGGAGAGGGTGATCATTCCGTAAGAGTAGGAAATGGTGCAAATGTTGTAGCCAAAACAGTTGGCGAATATCACCTTGTGTTACCAAATGGTAATACATTGGTTCTAAACGAATGCTATTACATAACGACCCTGATATGAAATCTTATATCAGTTTCTTTATTAAGTAAAGAAAGATATAATTTTTTGGTACATGATAATGTTATGAACATCTTCCTGAATCAAAAGTTTCTTGGATCAGGCTCGTTAAATAATGGCATGTTCTAAACCAAACCACAGTTCTTAATGTACAAAACACACACAAGAGGAAGAGTTCAGAAATGAATGAATCCTTCTTGTGGCATTGTAAACTAGGTCATATCAATGCGACATGTCTAGCTAAGTTACATAAAGATGGATATTTGAATCCGTTTGAATTTTCATCTTATGACACTTGCCAGTCATGTCTCAAAAGTAAGATGACCAAAACTCCATTTAGTGGACACAGAGAAAGAGGTACGGAACTCTTGGGACCGATACATAATGATGTATGCGGTCACATGTCTACACATGCCAGAAATGGTTCATCATACTTCATTACATTCACTGACGATCTCTCAAGATACGGACATGTGTTTCTGTTGAAACACAAGTCTGAAGCTTTTGAGAAATTCAAAGAATATAAGCATGAAGTAGAGAACCAAACGGGCAAAAGTATTAAGATCCTTCGATCAGATCGAGGAGGAGAATACTTAAGCAATGGGTTCAACGACTATCTAAAAGAGAATGGGATTCTCTCTCAGCTTACTCCTTCCTATACACCACAGCACAACGGTATATCGGAACGAAAGAATCACACCCTATTAGATATGGTGCGCTCTATGATGAGCACTGCTGAGTTACCTATTTCCTTTTGGGGATATGCACTGGAGACAGCTGCAGACCTATTGAATATGGTTTCCACCAAATCTGTGCCTACCACTCCATATGAGATTTGGAAAGGAAAGAGACCATATCGTAATTATGTTAAAATATGGGGTTGTCCAGCATATGTGAAAACATAAAATACAGACAAGCTTGAGGTAAGGTCAGTTCTGTGCAAGTTTATTGGATATCCTAAGCATTCGCAAGGGTATATCTTCTACCACTCCGAGGAACAAAAAGTGTCACGCCCCGCTTCCCAATGTACGGCGAAGTGGGCGCGACGAGGTCCACTACGTATATACTCAGAAGTACATACGCTAAGCGTATCTAAGCAATATAAAATAAGTACACAAGAGACAAGAAATAAAAAGAACAGCAACTTTTATTTATTAACATTCTTTGTACAATGCATGAAAGGAAATACAACTGAAATAAAAAGATGCCTAAACAGTGGCATAACAGGAAATGAAAAATACTGGAAAAAAAAGTGTACAATGAAACTACAGTGCAGGGTCTTCAGTAAACTGCTCCAAGTCTCCTTGCGAGGGCTCAACTTCTGCCGGCTCCAATTCACCTGACGACATTCAAAGAAGAGAGAAACAGAATGTCGTCAGCGAACAAATCGCTCGGTAAGTCCCAAAAGTAAGAGGGAAGTAGAAAAAGACAGAATAAGAAGGTACATTTTAAAGTGTAAACTATTGTTGTAATGTTATGTCAACGCTGTTGTTTGTAGCTTGGTACAGAAGGATGCCAGTGTATACGAGGGGAGTCTCTATATGCCAGAGACTAAGGGCACGTATAGTACAAGGTACCGTTTATGCCATGGTACAACAGCAATTGGATTCAGGTTAGGTGTGTTAAATCTGACCACCTCGTGCCACCTTTAACACCTTCCGTACCAATCTACCCCTTAAACCCCGCGATGTCTTGTTTGTATTGTTATCTTGTAAATTGTGTTGGTTGTATGATTGTTTGATTGACTGACTGACCGAAACTATGATATCAGGAAACGGTTATAACCGTAGAGTCATATAAATGGAATGCTGGGAATCATGTAAAAGGAATATATCCATGGTTCGGTTCAGCCAGATTGTTCAAACTGGTAATTGTATTCATGGATTCATGTGTTAATATTGAATTGGAAACTTGTAGATTATGGATTGACTTGAATCATATTCAAGTCAGATTAATCAGACTCAAACCCGAGTCAGACAATCAGAAATGTGAAACGAAGTCTTATAACTGCTAGGGTCCTTAGGGTAATTTATAAACTTGAGGGGGTTTTATGTAAAAATACTTTTATATACTTTTCAAAATACACCTCAAGTATTTATTACTCGTCTTTAGAGTTGTGGATTTTATGTTGTGACATTTCTAATGAAAATATCCTAGTTTGATAAATAATGGTATTTATCTGTAATATTGATTATTTGAAGTTCATGGTATTTTAGTGTAACCTTTATTCTTTTATGATTTTTAGAAAAAAGGTGCAAAATTTATATTATAATAAAATAGGTATTTAAAAGATAAATATACATATGTTTATACAAAAATAATTTTAATAGATATTTTATCTTTCAAAAATCTCATTTTCTTAAGATGTTGTATTTTAAACCTTTCGAGACCGAATGCTCCTTGCGGAGATCTGAATCTCGCACTACTAGCCCGAGGGTGCGCGATAAACCGCACGATCCCGAACGGGTTCCCCAAAGATGGGTTGTAGCGGCGTTTTGCAAAGATTGTAAAATACTAATCCTTTAGAAAACGGTTTTATATAGTAAAAGGTATTTATTTGAAAAGCGTAATTTTCCGTATTTTAGATTCTAGGGTTTCCTAAACCAACTAGCCTATTTCTAAATGGTCTAAATGACATGTCGTTAGAAGCCTCAAATCGTCTCTTCACCGCCAATTGTGGCCAGGTAAGTACAAGTGAGGAAGGAGGGATCCGCTCACGAATCGTGAGGCGGGCCTTTTAAAGTTACCCAAGCTCACTTGCCTAGCCTAGACACCACAAAGTCAGTTTAGATAAACGATCGATGTCCACAACTTATCGTATTTTCCTAGTAAGAAATATTTACTTAAAAGTGTAACAATCTAAAACCTTTAAGAATGGTTTTATGAAGATTATGGTATTTTAATGAAAATTTCGTTTTATCGTATTTTAAGTTTTGATGTTATCATTTTAGGGTTGTCTTTACGTGTGTGTAGAGGTAGGTCATTACCTCGTGCTCCATTCTAAATGTATATTAAGGTTAAGGGGTTAAATGTGAAATTGAAACTTCATGGTATTAAAGTGAAAATACGGTAAATTGAAAAGGTTATATTTCATGTGTGAAAACTTATTCAAATTGATTTTTACAAGTTTAGTGGTCAAGATGAAGGTGTTTAGGAATGATTGAATTGATTAGAAGAAGAAAAATAAACATTATGGTATTAATATGAAAAAGAATACGATATTGCAAAAGTTATCATTTCATGTGAGAAACTTTGTCCAAATTAATTGTTATATGATTAATAGTCATCATGAATAAGTTTAGGTATTATGGAATTGGTGACAAGTGAGATTTTGTAGAAAAACCGAATCGGAAATCGGTTTGTTCCGATTTCCGTCGGGTTTCATAAGTTCGTATTTTTGAGAAGTAGGAAAAAGAAAAGAACGGGACTTACGGGTTTCGATCTATACTAAAGGGTATAGAGAAACTAGGTGAGTGGCCGAGGTGTTGTTTCGTCGCCGGTTGTTTCAAAAAAACGTTGCCGGAATTCCGTCAGCGCTTCGCCGTGAACTCGGTTTCAAAGCACACCCTTCTTGTGAAAATTTCAAGAGAGTAAACCTAGTGTTTTGGGATGATAAGATAGGGGGTAGGGGTCTATTTATAGGGTAGGCTAGGGTAGGGTAGGTGAAAGGTTTTTATTTTAAAAAAAATTATAAAAATTAAAGAAAAATCATTAAAGTTAGCTTGCAGACTCTGCCAAAATTGCGATTGGAACCTGGTGTCACGATCGGAGACAATGCAGACCGGTACTCCATGAAGTCTCACAATTTCCTGTATGAGTTCATGGGTATCAGAGATAGTACGTTATGAAGTATTTAAATCTTAATTAGATTATTACCTCCATGTACTTCTTTGCTAGTGTCTCAGTTGATTGGCCAACTCGAAATGGGATGAAGTGAGCCGACTTTGTGAGTCGATTCACAATGACCCTTATCGCATCGTTACCCTTTGTGCTGCGAGGAAGAGCAGTCACAAAGTCCATCGTGATGTGCTGCCACTTCCATTCTGGGATTGGTAAAGGTTGAAGTAGTCCAGTTGTCCCGTGATGTTCAGCCTTTACTTGCTGACACACCAAACATTTTGCGACGCTTCTGGCTACTTCACGCTTCATTCCATACCACCAATAATTCTGACGTAGATCTTTGTACATTTTGGTACCTCCAGGATGTACTGAGTAGGGAGAGCTGTGAGCTTCTTTCATTAACTCTTCCCGAACAGGACCTTTTGGTACACACAATCTGCTGCCGTATCTCAAAGATCCGTCTTCATGGATGATGAAGTCTGTTCTGAGTCCATTCTCCACTTGTTCTCTGATCTTTTTCAACTTAGCATCACTTGCTTGAGCTGCTTTGATCTGATTGACAATGGTTGATTGAACTTATAGATTCATCAAACTTGAAGCATTACCTGGCATGACTACTTCAATCTCCATCTGATGTATGTCTTGCTGAAGCTTCCACTGAGCGGTGAGATTCATCGATAAGTGTTGGCGACTAAGAGCATCAGGTACTACGTTCACCTTCCCTGGGTGATATTGCAAGTTGATGTCAAAGTCCGCCATGAGTTCTAACCATCTTCTCTGTCGCATATTCAACTCCTTCTGAGTAAACACATACTTCAGACTTTTATGATCTGTGTAGATGTTCACTCGTCCACCAAGTAAGTAATGGCGCCAAATCTTGAGAGCAAAGATGACGACTGCCAACTCCAGATCATGCGTCGGATAATTGCGCTCATGAGTCTTCAGTTGTCTTGAAGCATAAGCCACAACCTTACCATGCTGATGTAGAATACATCCTAATCCCTTACCGGATGAATCACAATGCACTTCGAATCCTCCAGATTGATCCGGTATTACGAGAATAGGTGCAGATGTCAATCTTGACTTGAGTTCTACGAAAGCTTGTTCGCATGCTTCTGACCACACAAATTCTTCATCTTTTCGTGTGAGCTTGGTCAGGGGTGTTGCTATCTTTGAGAATCATTCAATGAACCTTCTGTAATATCCAGCTAAACCCAAGAAACTCCGAATGTCCTTCACTGACTTTGGTGTAGGCCATTCGCTAACTGCTGAAACTTTGGCTGGATCCACAGAAATTCCTTCTCCTGATACGATATGTCCAAGAAAACCAACTTGATTTAACCAAAACTCGCACTTGCTGTACTTGGCATAAAGCTTATGTTGTCGAAGAGTTTCCAGGACAATTCGTAGATGCTCTGCATGCTCTTTCCGATTCTTTGAATATACCAGGATGTCGTCGATGAAGATGACAACAAACCTGTCTAAATACTCCCGGAAAGCTTGGTTCATTAGGTTCATGAATATTGCTGGTGCATTGGTCACTCCAAATGGCATCACTAGAAATTCGTAATGTCCATAGCGAGTTCTGAAAGCTGTTTTGTGAATATCAGCTTCCTTGACCTTCACCTGATGATAACCTGAACGAAGATCCAATTTAGAGAAAACACAAGATCCACTTAGCTGATCGAATAAATCATCGATGCGCGGAAGTGGATACTTGTTCTTTATAGTGACTTCGTTCAAGGCCCTATAATCGATGCACATTCTGTATGAACCTTCCTTCTTCTTCACCAGTAGCACAGGTGCTCCCCAACTTGAAGTGCTGGGACGAATCCATCATCTCGCCAATAATTCGTCCAAATGTGTTCGAACTTCCTTCAAACCTTCCGGACTTAGTCTATACGGTGCTTTGATCACCGGTTGTGCTCCTGGTACTAAATCAATACTGAATTCAAGAGTTCGATCGGGAGGCAAACCTGATATATCGTCGAGAAATATATCGTCGAACTCTCGAACTACCTCTGGTCTTAATTCTTCTTCCGCTTGAGTTGCCGCAACTACTGCTTCCCTTGGCTTCGCTTTGTAGATATCTGGCTCCAGAGTACGATCTCCGCTTTTGAAATAGAAAATCGGATGGTCTGGAATCTCGAATACTACCCCCTTTTGACGATAGTCGATGGTAGCATAAAAAGTTCCAAGCCAATCCATTCCTAGAACCACATCGAAGTTCGGTATGTCCAGTACTTTGAAGTCAGCATAAAACTCTCGACTGCAGACGATGACTGGACACAAGCTGTATCCCATAGTTGCCTTTAGAACGCCATTTTCGGAACTGACATTCCAGTTAGATACAAGCGGTGAGACTGGAATCGCATGGGTTCGGACCAACCGTTGTGACATAAAGCAGTGGGATGCTCCAGTATCAAACAGTGCAAGTGCAGGTAGAGAAGCTACTAGGATTGTACCTAAGGTATATGGGATATGTTTTAGGTATAGGGAAAGTGTGTAGGTAAACAAGACTAAAAATAAGTTTGAGAAGGAAGTTTACCAGTAATGACTTGGTCAGTGGTCTCAGCTTCTTCCACAGACATCATGAAAGCCTGGCGCTTTGCCACATTCCTCCTGGCCTGAGGAGCATTTCTCGGAACGTTCCTTTGAGCTTGATGGAACTGTCGAGGAGGTGGTGCAGCTTGCGGTCCTCTGGGTGGTGCAGGCAGTGCAAGTCTTGGAGCAGAGGCTTGGATGGCTGGACGCTGTGGATAATTGTTTGCTGGCCTGGGTGCAGCAACTGAGTTTTGTTTATGAGGACAAGCCCCAATACCATGAGCAGCTGAGCCGCAGATCAAGCAAAGGTTGTTCGCACATCGGCAATCTATAGCCAGATGCCCATTTCTCTTGCAGTAGTTACAAAAGGCTGGGCTGAGTCTGCTGATTGGTGCTCCAGGACGTCTTGGCACAAAAGGTGGTCTGGACGAGGCTCCACCTGCCATCTGGTTAGCAGGGCGCTTGACTCCTGCAGACTGAGGTTTGCCCCTTGCTTTTATCACTGCCTCGTAACTGCGGGCAGCTTCTAGAGCATCCTCATGAGTCAAAAAATTTCCTGTGGCTAAAGCAGCCTGAATCTCCGTGTCCAGTCCTTGTTGGAAACGACGGGCTCTGATATCGTCCGTCGGTATCAAATGTGCCGCGAATCTGTTCAAGGATAGTGTTAGCTGTGTGGCATGTGATATTTAAAACTTAACTATTGCGACATATCTTACCGGCTCAACATGGTGAATTCAGCGTCGTATTCATCTACCGATTTGTCCCACATTGATCCTTGCTGTAGATGAATGAACTGCTGTTCCATGGAAAACCTGGCAGTCACGGGAAAGTATTTCGCGTCGAACTTCTCGCGAAACGTTTTCCATTCAATAGGCTGCGCAAGACGGCTTTCTTCCGCCTTCCACCAGTTGCGAGCGTTGTCCGTGAGTTGTAGTTTCGCTACACGGACCCAAGCGGCGTCTGGCACTTGTGCTGCGGCCAGATCATCCTCGATACTTTGAGCCCATTCCTCAGCTTCCAATGGGCTCCCCTTTCCTGAGAACTGCTTCGGATGTAAAGCCCTGAATTGCTTCACCCCCGGAGCATCAGTCTCGGGACGGTTCAAGAGTTGTTGTTGTCCCTCGATAAGGCTGCGGATTGCTTCAAGTAACACTGTTTGCCCGGTAGGTGGCGCATTAACAGCCGGTGTGAGAGGTAGTGCTGAGGATGTGTTGTTGACGTTGGTGCTGGTGTTGTTCGGAGAATCCATAACCCTGAAGAAAAATTTTGGGTTAGGACAGATTCAAATACAAGAAATGATAAGATTCAAGGAATATGAAATGGCAAGATTCAAGGAACATGAATTGTAAAGAATGTTTTAGTTGCTGGTTCTTGTGTTATATTGCTCAGGTTGTTCACGCAGACCAGAACTGCATGATAGGAATTCATACAGCTCTGACCTGCATGGGCCACCAACAAAACCTGTCACGCCCCGCTTCCCAATGTACGGCGAAGTGGGCGCGACGAGGTCCACTACGTATATACTCAGAAGTACATATGCTAAGCGTATCTAAGCAATATAAAATAAGTACACAAGAGACAAGAAATAAAAAGAACAGCAACTTTTATTTATTAACATTCTTTGTACAATGCATGAAGGAAATACAACTGAAATAAAAAGATGCCTAAACAGTGGCATAACAGGAAATGAAAAGTACTGAAAAGAAAAGTGTACAATGAAACTACAGTGCAGGGACTTCAGTAAACTGCTCCAAGTCTCCTTGTGAGGGCTTAACTTCTGCCGGGTCCAATTCACCTGACGACATTCAAAGAAGAGAGAAACAGAATGTCGTCAGCGAACAAATCGCTCGGTAAGTCCCAAAAGTAAGAGGGGAGTAGAAAAAGACAGAATAAGAAGGTACATTTTAAAGTGTAAACTATTGTTGTAATGTTATGTCAACACTTTTGTTTGTAGCTTGGAACAGAAAGATGCCAGTGTATACAAGGGGAGTCTCTATATGCCAGAGACTAAGGGCACGTATAGTACAAGGTACCGTTTATGCCACGGTACAACAACAATTGGATTCAGGTTAGGTGTGTTAAATCTGACCACCTCGTGCCACCTTTAACACCTTCCGTACCAATCTACCTCTTAAACCCCGCGATGTCTTGTTTGTATTGTTATCTTGTAAATTGTGTTGGTTGTATGATTGTTTGATTGACTGACTGACCGAAACCATGATATCAGGAAACGGTTATAACCGTAGAGTCATGTAAATGGAATGTTGGGAATCATGTAAAAGGAATATATCCATGGTTCGGTTCAGCCAGATTGTTCAAACTGGTAATTGTATTCATGGATTCATGTATTAATATTGAATTGGAAACTTGTAGATTATGGATTGACTTGAATCATATTCAAGTCAGATTAATCAGACTCAAATCCGAGTCAGACAATCAGAAATATGAAACGAAGTCTTATAACTGCTAGGGTCCTTAGGGTAATTTATAAACTTGAGGGGGTTTTATGTAAAAATACTTTTATATACTTTTCAAAATACACCTCAAGTATTTATTACTCGTCTTTAGAGTTGTGGATTTTATGTTGTGACATTTCTAATGAAAATATCCTAGTTTCATAAATAATGGTATTTATCTGTAATATTGATTATTTGAAGTTCATGGTATTTTAGTGTAACCTTTATTCTTTTATGATTTTTAGAAAAAAGGTGGAAAATTTATATTATAATAAAATAGGTATTTAAAAGATAAATATACATATGTTTATACAAAAATAATTTTAATAGATATTTTATATTTCAAAAATCTCATTTTCTTAAGATGTTGTATTTTAAACCTTTCGAGACCGAATGCTCCTTGCGGAGGTCTGAATCTCGCACTACTAGCCCGAGGGTGCGCGATAAACCGCACGATCCCGAACGGGTTCCCCAAAGATGGGTTGTAGCGGCGTTTTGCAAAGATTGTAAAATACTAATCCTTTAGAAAACGGTTTTATATAGTAAAAGGTATTTATTTGAAAAGCGTAATTTTCCGTATTTTAGATTCTAGGGTTTCCTAAGCCAACTAGCCTATTTCTAAATGGTCTAAACGACAAGTCGTTAGAAGCCTCAAATCGCCTCTTCACCGCCAATTGTGGCCAGGTAAGTACAAGTGAGGAAGGAGGGATCCGCTCACGAATTATGAGGCGGGCCTTTTAAAGTTACCCAAGCTCACTTGCCTAGCCTAGACACCACAAAGTCAGTTTAGATAAACGATCGATGTCCACAACTTATCGTATTTTCCTAGTAAGAAATATTTACTTAAAAATGTAACAATCTAAAACCTTTAAGAATGGTTTTATGAAGATTATGGTATTTTAATGAAAATTTCGTTTTATCGTATTTTAAGTTTTGATGTTATCATTTTAGGGTTGTCTTTGCGTGTGTGTAGAGGTAGGTCATTACCTCGTACTCCATTCTAAATGTATATTAAGGTTAAGGGGTTAAATGTGAAATTGAAACTTCATGGTATTAAAGTGAAAATACGGTAATTTGAAAAGGTTATATTTCATTTGTGAAAACTTATTCAAATTGATTTTTATAAGTTTAGTGGTCAAGATGAAGGTGTTTAGGAATGATTGAATTGATTAGAAGAAGAAAAATAAACATTATGGTATTAATGTGAAAAAGAATACGATATTGCAAAAGTTATCATTTCATGTGAGAAACTTTGTCCAAATTAATTGTTATATAATTAATAGTCATCATGAATAAGTTTAGGTATTATGGAATTGGTGACAAGTGAGATTTTGTAGAAAAACCGAATCGGAAATCGGTTTGTTCCGATTTCCGTCGGGTTTCATAAGTTCGTATTTTTGAGAAGTAGGAAGAAGAAAAGAACGGGACTTACGGGTTTCGATCTATACTAAAGAGTATAGAGGAACTAGGTGAGTGGCCGAGGTGTTGTTTCGTCGCCGGTTGTTTCAAAAAAACGTCGCCGGAATTCCGCCAGCGCTTCGCCGTGAACTCGGTTTCAAAGCACACCCTTCTTGTGAAAATTTCAAGAGAGTAAACCTAGTGTTTTGGGATGAGAAGGTAGGGGGTAGGGGTCTATTTATAGGGTAGGCTAGGGTAGGGTAGGTGAAAGGTTTTTATTTTAAAAAAAAATTGTAAAAATTAAAGAAAAATCATTAAAATTTGTATTAAATAGGGTGTAATAAACATTGGGGAACCGATCCATTAAAATGGAGTAAACAGGGGGTTTTAGAAGACGAAAAGGCGCAACTTTTGTTTAGATGACTCGGCCGTCCGGCCGAGTTCGGCCGGCGGCGCCGGCCCGAGTCGGGCAGAGTCGGGATGCCGTCGGGCGTGGGTTCGCCTGATGTAGGCTCTAGTATACTCACTTTTTAGGGTTCAGTTCATCTTTTGGGAGTTATGGCCTATGGACTGTTGGGCTTCCAAGAATTTTAAAGGAAAAATATTCTAAAAATATTGTGGGTCATGGGATTCGAACTCTGGTGGCTTGGTTCAGCAGTGCAAGGTATTACCAATGAGCTACAAGCTCTTTCTTGTAATTATTGTGGGAAAATAGATACTTAAAGTGGTATCAGCAACATTAAATACTCCAAGTATACTTCAAATTTAAATCAAATTTATGTATACAAAAATTGGAGTTGTTACAATCTACCCTTCTTACAAAAATTTCGTCCTCGAAATTTACAACTTTTATTTGAGGACTAGTTTACAAAAAGGTGAGGATATCTTGCACGCATTTCATCTTCTCTTTCCCACGTGGATTCTCCTGGAGTGTCTTTCCTCCACATTACCCTGACCAAGTTAACTTCCTTGTTCCGAAGTGTCTTCACTTTCCTGTCTAGGATCTCCACAGGTTGTTGCTCACAAGACAAGTCGGGCTGTATAGTGAGCTCGGAATGATCAAGTACATGGCTGGGATCACTCACATACTTTCTGAGTTGGGATATGTGGAACACGTTATGCACTCCTTCCAATGAGGGTGGAAGCGCTAAGCGGTATGCCACTTCACCGACTCGTTCGAGTATATCGAACGGTCTAATGTATCTCGGACTCAATTTACCCCGTCTTCCAAATAGGATTACTCCGCGGTTCGGAGATATCTTCAAGAATACATGGTCTCCTGGCTGGAACTCCAAGTGTCGTCTCTTTGCATCAGCCTAGTGTTTCTGTCGATCTTGGGCTATGCGCATTCTTTCCCTGATAGTACGAACAACATCAACGGTCGCTACTATCATCTCTGGTCCAAGAAGTTCCCTATCTCCGATGTCGTCTCAACTTAATGGTGATCGACACTTCCTCCCATATAATGCTGCAAAAGGTGCCATTCCTATGCTGGCTTGGTAGCTGTTATTGTACGCAAACTCCACAAGATGCAGGTGATCTTCCCACGATCCTTTGAAGTCTAGCATACACGCTCTGAGCATATCCTCCAAGATCTGAATAGTTCGTTCCGACTGACCATCTGTTTGTGGATGATAAGCCGTGCTGAAGTTCAGACTTGTTCCCAAGCTAGCTTGCAGACTCTGCCAAAATTGCGATCGGAACCTGGTGTCACGATCGGAGACAATGCAGACCGGTACTCCATGAAGTCTCACAATTTCCTGTATGAGTTCATGGGTATCAGAGATAGTACGTTATGAAGTATTTAAATCTTAATTAGATTATTACCTCCATGTACTTCTTTGCTAGTGTCTCAGTTGATTGGCCAACTCGAAATGGGATGAAGTGAGCCGACTTTGTGAGTCGATTCACAATGACCCATATCGCATCGTTACCCTTTGTGCTGCGAGGAAGAGCAGTCACAAAGTCCATCGTGATGTGCTGCCACTTCCATTCTGAGATTGGTAACGGTTGAAGTAGTCCAGCTGTCCCGTGATGTTCAGCCTTTACTTGCTGACACACCAAACATTTTGCGACGCTTCTGGCTACTTCACGCTTCATTCCATACCACCAATAATTCTGACGTAGATCTTTGTACATTTTGGTACCTCCAGGATGTACTGAGTAGGGAGAGCTGTGAGCTTCTTTCATTAACTCTTCCCGAACAGAACCTTTTGGTACACACAATCTGCTGCCGTATCTCAAAGATCCGTCTTCATGGATGATGAAGTCTGTTCTGAGTCCATTCTCCACTTATTCTCTGATCTTTTGCAACTTAGCATCACTTGCTTGATCTGCTTTGATCTGATTGACAATGGTTAATTGAACTTATAGATTCATCAAACTTGAAGCATTACCTGGCATGACTACTTCAATCTCCATCTGATGTAAGTCTTGCTGAAGCTTCCACTGAGCGGTGAGATTCATCGATAAGGGTTGGCGACTAAGAGCATCAGGTACTACGTTCACCTTCCCTGGGTGATATTGCAAGTTGATGTCAAAGTCCGCCATGAGTTCTAACCATCTTCTCTGTCGCATATTCAACTCCTTCTGAGTAAACACATACTTCAGACTTTTATGATCTGTGTAGATGTTCACTCGTCCACCAAGTAAGTAGTGGCGCCAAATCTTGAGAGCAAAGATGACGGCTGCCAACTCCAGATCATGCGTCGGATAATTGCGCTCATGAGTCTTCGGTTGTCTTGAAGCATAAGCCACAACCTTACCATGCTGATGTAGAACACATCCTAATCCCTTACCGGATGCATCACAATGCACTTCGAATCCTCCAGATTGATCCGGTATTACGAGAATAGGTGCAGATGTCAATCTTGACTTGAGTTCTACGAAAGCTTGTTCGCATGCTTCTGACCACACAAATTCTTCATCTTTTCGTGTGAGCTTGGTCAGGGGTGTTGCTATCTTTGAGAATCATTCAATGAACCTTCTGTAATATCCAGCTAAATCCAAGAAACTCCGAATGTCCTTCACTGACTTTGGTGTAGGCCATTCGCTAACTGCTGAAACTTTGGCTGGATCCACAGAAATTCCTTCTCCTGATACGATATGTCCAAGAAAACCAACTTGATTTAGCCAAAACTCGCACTTGCTGTACTTAGCATAAAGCTTAAGTTGTCGAAGAGTTTCCAGGACAATTCGTAGATGCTCTGCATGCTCTTTCCGATTCTTTGAATATACCAGGATGTCGTCGATGAAGATGACAACAAACCTGTCTAAATACTCCCGAAAAACTTGGTTCATTAGGTTCATGAATATTGCTGGTGCATTGGTCACTCCAAATGGCATCACTAGAAATTCGTAATGTCCATAGCGAGTTCTGAAAGCTGCTTTGTGAATATCAGCTTCCTTGACCTTCACCTGATGATAACCTGAACGAAGATCCAATTTAGAGAAAACACAAGATCCACTTAGCTGATCGAATAAATCATCGATGCGCGGAAGTGGATACTTGTTCTTTATAGTGACTTCGTTCAAGGCCCTATAATCGATGCACATTCTGTATGAACCTTCCTTCTTCTTCACCAGTAGCACAGGTGCTCCCCAACTTGAAGTGCTGGGACGAATCCATCCTTTTGCCAATAATTCGTCCAACTGTGTTCGAACTTCCTTCAAACCTTCCGGACTTAGTCTATACGGTGCTTTGATCACCGGTTGTGCTCCGGGTACTAAATCAATACTGAATTCAAGAGCTCGATCGGGAGGCAAACCTGATATATCGTCAGGAAATACATCGTTGAACTCTCGAACTACCTTTGGTCTTAATTCTTCTTCCGCTTGAGTTGCCGCAACTACCGCTTCCCTTGGCTTCGCTTTGTAGATACCTGGCTCCAGAGTACGATCTCCGCTTTTGAAATAGAAAATCGGATGGTTTGGAATCTCGAATACTACCCCCTTTTGACGACAGTCGATGGTAGCATAAAAGGTTCCAAGACAGTCCATTCCTAGAACCACATCGAAGTTCGGTATGTCCAGTACTTTGAAGTCAGCATAAAACTCTCGACTGCAGACGATGACTGGACACAAGCTGTATCCCATAGTTGCCTTTAAAACGCCATTTTCGGAACTGACATTCCAGTTAGATACAAGCGGTGAGACTGGAATCGCATGGGTTCGGACAAACCGTTGTGACATAAAGCAGTGGGATGCTCCAGTATCAAACAGTGCAAGTGCAGGTAGTGAAGCTACTAGGATTGTACCTAAGGTATATGGGATATGTTTTAGGTATAGGGAAAGTGTGTAGGTAAACAAGACTAAAAATAAGTTTGAGAAGGAAGTTTACCAGTAATGACTTGGCCAGTGTCCTCAGCTTCTTCCACAGACATCATGAAAGCCTGGCGCTTTGGCACATTCCTCCTGGCCTGAGGAGCATTTCTCGGAACGTTCCTTTGAGCTTGATGGAACTGTCGAGGAGTTGGTGCAGCTTGCGGTCCTCTGGGTGGTGCAGGCAGTGCAAGTCTTGGAGCAGGGGCTTGGATGGCTGGACGTTGTGGATAATTGTTTGCTGGCCTGGGTGCAGCAACTGAGTTTTGTTTATGAGGAAAAGCCCCAATACCATGAGCAGCTGAGCCGCAGATCAACCAAAGGTTGTTCGCACGTCGGCAATCTCTAGCCAGATGCCCATTTCTCTTGCAGTAGTTACAAAAGGCTGGGCTGGGTCTGCTGATTGGTGCTCCAGGATGCCTTGGCACAAAAGGTGGTCTGGACGAGGCTCCACCTGCCATCTGGTTAGCAGGGCGCTTGACTCCTGCAGACTGAGGTTTCCCCCTTGCTTTTATCACTGCCTCGTAACTGCGGGCAGCTTCTAGAGCATCTTCATGAGTCAAAAATTTTCCTGTGGCTAAAGCAGCCTGAATCTCCGTGTCCAGTCCTTGTTGGAAACGACGGGCTCTGATATCGTCCGTCGGTATCAAATGTGCCGCGAATCTGTTCAAGGATAGTGTTAGCTGTGTGGCATGCGATATTTAAAACTTAACTATTGCGACATATCTTACCGGCTCAACATGGTGAATTCAGCGTCGTATTCATCTACCGATTTGTCCCACATTGATCCTTGCTGTAGAAGAATGAACTGCTGCTCCATGGGAAACCTGGCAGTCACAGGAAAGTATTTCGCGTCAAACTTCTCGCGAAACGTTTTCCATTCAATAGGCTGCGCAAGACGGCTTTCTTCCGCCTTCCACCAGTTGCGAGCGTTGTCCGTGAGTTGTAGTTTCGCTACACGGACCCAAGCGACGTCTGGCACTAGTGCTGCGGCCAGATCATCCTCGATACTTTGAGCCCATTCCTCAGCTTCCAATAGGCTCCCCTTTCCTGAGAACTGCTTCGGATGTAAAGCCCTGAATTGCTTCACCCCCGGAGCATCAGTCTCGGGACGGTTCAAGAGTTGTTGCTGTCCCTCGATAAGGCTGCAGATTGCTTCAAGTAGCACTGTTTGCTCGGTAGGTGGCGCATTAACAGCCCGTGTGAGAGGTAGTGCTGAGGATGTGTTGTTGACGTTGGTGCTGGTGTTGTTCGGAGAATCCATAACCCTGAAGAAAAATTTTGGGTTAGGACAGATTCAAGTACAAGAAATGATAAGATTCAAGGAATATGAAATGGCAAGATTCAAGGAACATGAATTGTAAAGAATGTTTTAGTTGCTGGTTCTTATGTTATATTGCTCAGGTTGTTCACACAGACCAGAACTGCATGATAGGGATTCATACAGCTCTGACCTGCATGGGCCACCAACAAAACCTGTCACGCCCCGCTTCCCAATGTACGGCGAAGTGGGCGCGACGAGGTCCACTACGTATATACTCAGAAGTATATACGCTAAGAGTATCTAAGCAATATAAAATAAGTACACAAGAGACAAGAAATAAAAAGAACAGCAACTTTTATTTATTAACATTCTTTGTACAATGCATGAAGGAAATACAACTGAAATAAAAAGATGCCTAAACAGTGGCATAACAGGAAATGAAAAGTACTGAAAAAGAAAAGTGTACAATGAAACTACAGTGCAGGGTCTTCAGTAAACTGCCCCAAGTCTCCTTGCGAGGGCTCAACTTCTGCCGGGTCCAATTCACCTGACGACATTCAAAGAAGAGAGAAACAGAATGTCGTCAGTGAACAAATCGCTCGGTAAGTCCCAAAAGTAAGAGGGGAGTAGAAAAAGACAGAATAAGAAGGTACATTTTAAAGTGTAAACTATTGTTGTAAAATTATGTCAACGCTGTTGTTTGTAGCTTGGTACAGAACGATGCCAGTGTATACAAGGGGAGTCTCTATATGCCAGAGACTAAGGGCACGTATAGTACAATGTACCGTTATGCCACGGTACAACAGCAATTGGATTCAGGTTAGGTGTGTTAAATCTGACCACCTCGTGCCACCTTTAACACCTTCCGTACCAATCTACCCCTTAAACCCCGCGATGTCTTGTTTGTATTGTTATCTTGTAAATTGTGTTGGTTGTATGATTGTTTGATTGACTGACTGACCGAAACCATGATATCAGGAAACGGTTATAACCGTAGAGTCATGTAAATGGAATGCTGGGAATCATGTAAAAGGAATATATCCATGGTTCGGTTCAGCCAGATTGTTCAAACTGGTAATTGTATTCATGGATTCATGTGTTCATATTGAATTGGAAACTTGTAGATTATGGATTGACTTGAATCATATTCAAGTCAGATTAATCAGACTCAAACCCGAGTCAGACAATCAGAAATGTGAAACGAAGTCTTATAACTGCTAGGGTCCTTAGGGTAATTTATAAACTTGAGGGGGTTTTATGTAAAAATACTTTTATATACTTTTCAAAATACACCTCAAGTATTTATTACTCGTCTTTAGAGTTGTGGATTTTATGTTGTGACATTTCTAATGAAAATATCCTAGTTTGATAAATAATGGTATTTATCTGTAATATTGATTATTTGAAGTTCATGGTATTTTAGTGTAACATTTATTCTTTTATGATTTTTAGAAAAAAGGTGGAAATTTTATATTATAATAAAATAGGTATTTAAAAGATAAATATACATATGTTTATACAAAAATAATTTTAATAGATATTTTATCTTTCAAAAATCTCATTTTCTTAAGATGTTGTATTTTAAACCTTTCGAGACCGAATGCTCCTTGCGGAGGTCTGAATCTCGCACTACTAGCCCGAGAGTGCGCGATAAACCGCATGATCCCGAACGGGTTCCCTAAAGATGGGTTGTAGCGGCGCTTTGCAAAGATTGTAAAATACTAATCCTTTAGAAAACGATTTTATATAGTAAAAGGTATTTATTTGAAAAGCGTAATTTTCCGTATTTTAGATTCTAGGGTTTCCTAAGCCAACTAGCCTATTTCTAAATGGTCTAAACGACAAGTCGTTAGAAGTCTCAAATCGCCTCTTCACCGCCAATTGTGGCCAGGTAAATACAAGTGAGGAGGGAGGGATCCGCTCACGAATCGTGAGGCGGGCCTTTTAAAGTTACCCAAGCTCACTTGCCTAGCCTAGACACCACAAAGTCAGTTTAGATAAACGATCGATGTGCACAACTTATCGTATTTTCCTAGTAAGAAATATTTACTTAAAAGTGTAACAATCTAAAACCTTTAAGAATGGTTTTATGAAGATTATGGTATTTTACTGAAAATTTCGTTTTACCGTATTCTAAGTTTTGATGTTATCATTTTAGGGTTGTCTTTGCGTGTGTGTGGAGGTAGGTCATTATCTCGTGCTCCATTCTAAATGTATATTAAGATTAAGGGGTTAAATGTGAAATTGAAACTTCATGGTATTAAAGTGAAAATACGGTAAATTGAAAAGGTTATCATTTCATGTGTGAAAACTTATTCAAATTGATTTTTACAAGTTTAGTGGTCAAGATGAAGGTGTTTAGGAATGATTGAATTGATTAGAAGAAGAAAAATAAACATTATGGTATTAATGTGAAAAAGAATACGATATTGCAAAAGTTATCATTTTATGTGAGAAACTTTGTCCAAATTAATTGTTATGTGATTAATAGTCATCATGAATAAGTTTAGGTATTATGAAATTGGTGACAAGTGAGATTTTGTAGAAAAACCGAATCGGAAATCGGTTTGTTCCGATTTCCGTCGGGTTTCATAAGTTCATATTTTTTAGAAGTAGGAAGAAGAAAAGAACGGGACTTACGAGTTTCGATCTATACTAAAGAGTATAGAGGAACTAGGTGAGTGGCCGAGGTGTTGTTTCGTCGCCGGTTGTTTCAAAAAAACGTCGCCGGAATTCCGTAAGCTTTTCGCCGTGAACTCGGTTTCAATGCACACCTTTCTTGTGAAAATTTCAAGAGAGTAAACCTAGTGTTTTGGGATGAGAGGATAGGGGGTAGGGGTCTATTTATAGGGTAGGCTAGGGTAGGATAGGTGAAAAGTTTTTATTTTAAACAAAAATTGTAAAAATTAAAGAAAAATCATTAAAATTTGTATTAAATAGGGTGTAATAAACATTAGGGAACCGATCCATTAAAATGGAGTAAACAGGGGGTTTTAGAAGACGAAAAGGCGCAACTTTCGTTTAGACGACTCGGCCGTCCGGCCGAGTCCGGACCGGCCGACTCGGCCGAGTCGGGGTGCCGTCGGGCGTGGGTCCGCCTGATGTAGGCTCTGGTATACTCACTTTTTAGGGTTCAGTTCATCTTTTGGGAGTTATGGCTTGTGGACTGTTGGGCTTCCAAGAATTTTACAGGAAAAATAATCTAAAAATAATGTGGGGCATGGGATTCGAACTCTGGTGGCTTGGTTCAGCAGTGCAGGGTATTACCAATAAGCTAAAAGCTCTTTCTTGTAATTATTGTGGGAAAATAGATACTTAAAGTGATATCAGCAACATTAAATACTCCAAGTATACTTCAAATTTAAATCAAATTTATGTATACAAAAATTGGAGTTGTTACAAAAAGTGTTTGTTTCTCGACATGCCACCTTCTTAGAGAAGGGTTTTCTTATGAAACAAGAAAGTGGCAATGAGGTAGAACTGGAAGAAGTTCTAGCACCACTGGTTACAACTGAAGATTTAGTGGAACCAGAGGATTCAATAGCTCCCAACGAACCCCGGCCTCTCCACCGATCTAGTAGGGTTCCTCATCCACCTGAGAGATACTACGGTTTTCTCCTCTATGGTGGGAGCGAGGATTGCATCATTGAAGATGATGACCCAACTAGCTTCGAGCAGGCCATCACGAGTGGGGATTCTGTGAAGTGGCTAGATGCAATGCGATCTGAGATGGAATCCATGTACACCAACAAAGTATGGACTTTGGTAGATGCTCCTGAAGGGGTAAAACCCATTGGGAGCAAATGGATCTTTAAGAAGAAACTTGGTGTAGATGGAAAAGTTAAGACTTTCAAAGCTAGACTTGTTGCAAAGGGTTTTCGTCAACGACCAGGTGTGGATTATGACGAAACCTTTTCTCCAGTGGCTATGCTTAAGTACATCTGGATCTTACTTACCATTGCTGCATACCACGACTACGAAATCTGGCAAATGGATGTTAAGACCGCTTTTCTAAATAGTGATTTAGAAGAGTGCGTGTACATAACTCAGCCAGAGGGTTTCGCAGATAGTGGGAGCAGCGGAAAGGTGTGCAAGCTGCTTAAATCCATCTACGGGTTAAAACAGACATCGCGGAGTTGGAACATCTATTTTGATGTGGTAGTCAAAGAGTTTGACTTCATCAAGAACATAGATGAACCTTGTATATACAAGAAGGTGGTAGAGAGTAAGGTTGTCTTCCTAATATTGTACGTGGATGACATACTCTTGATAGGAAATGATGTTCCTATGCTGCAATCGGTCAAGCTCTTCTTATCACAAAGATGTTAGTGTATATGCCCTAGATGCCATTACTGTATCATACTAGTTTGTATATTACTTAATGGAAGCTTGGGATATTCACCTTGTATAGACAATCTTGCTCAATATAGTAGTATGCTACTTGGTTTGTTTCTGCTTTAATGTGTACATGTGTTTATTTTAGTATATCACCTATACACATTAGTGGAGCCCTTAGGATCTTTGCTTGATTACCAGCGTTGTGATGGCAGTCACACTAGTGGGGGCTGGGTAATTCACAAGCACATCCTTATGCAGGTCCCTAGTCGTAGGACTATCGAGACAGGGCATCGATACTTCTGAGTAGACTAGCGTATGCGCTTCTCATCCCAGTGTGGGAGACGGTCTGTCCCACAGCCGTCAGTACGTCGTACTTGAGATAGTATGCGGGGGCTCGTTAGGTTACGAGTACACTGGACAGGACTCGTCGGGAACTGTTGGTTGGTACTATATCTATCGTTAGTTATCAGTTCCCAGGTGACATGAGTACAGCTTAGTCCGCTGACTTGACACTGTCACTTCGCCTCGAGTGTGTTCCCACTATACTTAGATTACTACCCTACCACGGCTCAAAGGAGTCGTGCAAACAGGTAGTAGTTGGGTGCAGTCCCGAAGAACTTGGAGGCAGTGACGGTTAGACAGGATTCGTCTCTCCCGGTATTGGGGGTTGACATCGCGCTGTGTCTAGGAGAGCCATTACACAAGTCGTCCCTGGCCAGGGCAAGCGAGATATACTGGTAGGTTTCCAGTGTTATCTCAGCGTGTTCTGGGCTACACTCCGACACGACTTGTACCTCTATTAGGGGACTAACGTTTACCGCCCCCTAGGCCCGCCATGCGATGTTATCAGACGAACAGACCGGACTGTATGGAGATTGTCACATTCAGGCTCAGCAGGAGTTCAGATGGGTTTCACCTCGTCCGTCTTCTTATCGGCATCTACCTGGGGACCGTTACGCACAGCTAGTGCCGCTTGCGGTCTGTGGTTAAACCCACTGCCAGCGTAGTGTCGAGTTTTTAGAGTCCAACACAGAAAGCTATTCGCCTTTAGGCAAAAGAGTAGAGGTCGCATGGTTTTGCGACAGGGTTCGGTCACATCCGTGCACTTGTGCACGTTCAGTGTCCGGACAGTTAACACTAGCGGGCTTTGGTTTAAGCCAGATCCTAGTGTACGTTTAGGGATTGGTTTTATCTCGTATGTAATCGTGTTCCTCGGAACGCGGATGCGGGTGTGTATGCACAGCTGGCAGAGAGACAGAGGCAGAGGATTCTCATTGGGGTTGTTGACTGTTGACAGTTGACCATTGACTTTTACTAAACCCTAATGAGAATAATAAATATGATTAATGATAATATTAATTAAGTATTATTGTGTCATGGTTGAGATGAAGGGTTGACTTTGTTGACTTGTTGACTTTGTTGACCGGTTGACTAGGTTGGACTAGTTGACCACCATCATTACAATGGCTATCATTTCATGGTAAAGACTTTTGCTTGCTTGTTTCTTTTTGCAAAATGAGTGCATGAAATGATATGGCCATTTTGACTTGAACCATCACATGATACTCAATTACTATTATGAGTTATCATGATTTTGGATTATGAGAGCTTGGATGGCAAAAGAGTTGCTCATTCTCTTATTTCTTTTCTCTCTCTTGCTTGAGCTCTCCCTCTTCCTCTTGCTCTCTCTCTAGTCTATGGTTCACTCGTCTCATGAGTTGAGAAGCAAGAACCATAGAAATAAAACCCAACACACTCCTCTACTCATCCTAGTTCACAAGGTTAAGCAAACCAAGTGTTCTAGTTTCTTCTAGTTTGAAGTGAAGCCAAAGGTAGAAGCTTTCAGGTGGATCCATCTTCGGCGCAAGGAGACGACGGGGTGAGGCTGATCCGACCACCGCAAGGAGTTGAAGACGAAGGAGATCAAGTTAAGGTATAACCACCTAACCGAGTAGGTAAAACTCTTGTTAGGATTATTAGATAGTTGTTTAACAAAGATCCGTATTTTGAGTCCATGTTACCACCTCTAGAAAAATCGTTTTTCATCATTTCCGCAAGCCCGTAAGTACCGGGAGAGGTAACGTGGACTTACAAAAGATTCTCAATGAAAAATCTAGGCGATGCCTCCTGCATCTTGGGAATTAAGATCTGTAGAGATAGATCTAAACGGATACTGGGATTATCCCTATCTAGGAACATTGACACCATACTAAAGAGATTTAGTATGGAAGAATCCAAGCATGAGAATTTACCCACGATCTCTGGACTCACTCTCTCCAAAGAGATGTCTCCTAAGACTGATTTGGAGAGAGCTCGCATGCAAGGGATACCCTATGCTTCAGCAGTAGGCTCTATCATGTACGCGATGCTATGTACCAGACCCGATGTAGTATACTCACTAAGTGTAGTGAGTAGGTATCAAGAAGATCCAGGAGAGAGTCACTGGACAGCTGTGAAGAACATTCTCAAGTACTTGAGAAGGACTAAAGAGATGTTCTTGGTGTATGGTAATGGAGGACTTCAGGTGGAGTCCTTTACCGATTCGAGCTTCCAATGTGATAAGGACGACTCTGAGTCGCACTCGGGATTTGTCTTTACCCTCAATGGAGGGGCGGTTTGTTGGAAGAGTTCCAAACAGGAAACCGTGGCAGACTCGACGATGGAGGCTAAATACATCACTGCCAACGATGCTGCCAAAGAGGCTGTCTGGATGAAGAAGTTCATAAACGAACTTGAAGTGGTTCCGTCCATTGAGCATCCTATACCTTTGTATTGTGATAACAATGGAGCTGTGGCTTTGGCCAAGAAACCCATATCCCATCAGAGATCTAGACATATTCTGAGGCCGTATCACCTGATCCGGAAGATAGTTGATCGCCGGGAGATCGAGGTCAGGAGAGTAGACACAAAGGATAACACTGCGGATCCATTCACGAAGGCCATTCCCCAGATACAATTTGAGAGACTCTTCGGGATGTTGGGTATGAGATACTACAACAGCTGGCCTTAGTGCAAGTGGGAGATTGTTAGTTATATGTATGCCCTAGAGGCCATTATTGTACATGTGATGTATATTATAGTGGATGCTTGGATATATATAGAGAGGACTTTCTTGCTCGTTATGATAGTATACTATCTGGTTGCTCTTTTTCTTAACATGTTGACTTGTATTGGGTTACTGTCTTGCTCTCACATGTTGATAAAGCCCTTAGGATATGTAATTGACTACTAGGACTATGATACAGATCATACTAGTGGGGCCAGGATAGTCCACAAGTACATCCTATAACTGTTCCTAGTCGAGAGTGTATCGAGACAGGGTATCGATACTCCAGAGTAGACTAGCGTATACACATCTTGACCCAAATGATGGGCGATGAATGATCCCACATCCATTGGTGTTTGACATCAAAGATGGTGTACGGGTGCTCAGTAGAGACTGGGTACACTAAACGGACTCACCGAGAACTCCTTGTTAGTATTATACCTATCATCAGATAGCAGTTCTCTGGTGACACTGGTACATGTTAGTCTGTAGACCCGAGATCGTCATAGAGTCTTGTGTGATTCCCACTGTGCTTTGATTTCCACCTTACCACGTTCAAGAGAATGTGCAAAACGGTTGCTTTTGGGTACAGTCCCGAATCACATGGAGACAATGAGCGATAGGAGAGGTTTCGTCTCTCCCGGTATTGGGGTTGATGTTGCGCTGCCTTCGATTGGTTATAACTAGAAGTCCCTGGCCAGGGCTGATATGGAGATCTACAGGTAAGTGTTATCAGTAGTTTCTCGACCTGTTATGACCCTCATATCGACACAACTTATCGACACGACTTATCGGTTACTGGGGTCTGACGTTTACCACCCCTAGACTGGATATGCTACATATCAGACGAAGAGACCGGACTGTACGGTAGTGTTACTGATTGGATTTACAGGAGTTAGAGCAGACTTGCTTGTTGATCTTCTGATCGCTCAATATCCGGGTGGCCGTTACGTTTAGCTGACCGCTTGCGGCTTGTTGGTGTTGATGTGATCATCGCCTACTGCCGGCGTATTGACGAGTCTTTAGAGTCCTACATAGAGGTTTCCTGGCTCAGGCAAAATGGAGTAGGAGCACATATGCGATATGTGTGGGAACGAGATTGATACGCGTATGTGATGCCGTATTCTATTCTCGCGATATGTGATATCGGCCGGTTATATGTGATATAGCCGGGTTATCGGATCAAGTGTTGATTCGATAAAATAATATATATATATATATATATATATATATATATATTATGCTCACTTAAATATTTATTATTCTCACTTATGATACATTTAACATATATGTGATATATGTTCATTGTATTGTTTTCTATTGTTACATAAATATTATATATGTAATATATAATATTGTGACATGCTGGATTATACATGCAACAAGGATGTATGAGAATTGTACCATGCTATATATAATGTTTGGGTTTAAATTCTTAAATAATTCAAAATTGTGGAAATGAGTCATGGTGGAAGCTTCATGAAGCTTGTTGATAACCATTGTCAAAGTCCACCCTTTTTGTTTTGCTTAAGATATTTTCTAACCCAACCATGACACATAGCAATGGTTAACTCTCTACATGGGTTAAGTTTTGACATATACTAACTCATGGTTGCATTTTTAACCTTATCTCATTCATTCATTTTCTTCTTCTTCATCTCATTTTTGCTCTCTAGATTTTGAGATCAAAAAGAAAAATAGTGAGAAATTAAATACTAAAGTGAGCTAAATTCCTACTTCAGCATCCTCTTCTATACTAGCGATATAGATTAGTGTGTTTGCTTCACTAATTCCGTATTAGTGAAGAGTGGGCTTGAGTCCGTGTTTTCTCGATGTAGATCATCACAGCCTTTGAAGACTTCAAGCAAGGATGCATCGTACATCTTGTGGAGCCTCTCAAGAGTTCAGGAGCTCGTTGATGGCAGCGAAGGGACCACTACTTGGAGCTTGTGAAGTGAAGGAGCGGACTACAAAGGTTGTAATCCCTAATCACTTAGTTGTAAAGATATTTACATGCTTGTTAATCTTAATTTTTCTAGTTCGATTACTTGGTCGGTTTGTTTAGCACCCCAAAATTTTAATATAGCATGTTTGATGCTTGCCAAAACCTTACTAAGGTACTAAGCTAATCCTACAGTGGTATCAGAGCCAAGCTAGAGTATTAAGCGTTGTCTAGACGAAGTTAGAATTCCGATTGAACTCCGAAAACCCGATTTGGAACCCTCTCTGGAAATTTTTAAAAACTTAAAATTTTTCATGTTAAAAATATTCAGAAAATCATGCAGGGAATTCTATGGACACACCTGAAGAACGAAACCCTAACTCGTCTAAGTGACCGCTGATCCGCGGCCAAAACAGGTTTTGGCAGCGGATCCGTGGCGCCAGTCGAGAGGCTTGGGTCGGGCCTTCAGCTGTAGGTCCGTAGGAACTGTGGTATGTCTCTGGTTAACTTTAACAGTGCTCAAGTGTTGAGCTCTCTGGGAAATTTTGGGAATTCGTTGAATCGATCGAATTGTCTAACTTCGCCTAGCTATCTGTGATTGTGATACAATATATGGAATTCATATAGTTAGGCATGAAATCCGTAATATGTGATATTTTGGGTTTATGATGTCTAAGGTAATTGTGGATTCCAAATGTTGTAGTTTGACATTTTCTTTTCTGCGACCGTAAGTGTAATATATGAAGTATCGCCGATTTCGGTGCTATATGTCAACGACAATTGGGATAAGCATATTTACTAACGTTGATGACATGTTGTTCAGTTGATAAAACTGCACATTTAATATGACATTTTTCCTACTATTATTATATTATAAAAGGTGTTTATTATAATATATGATACATATGAGGGTTTATCTGTAAAAATACTATTTTCATGTTTTTATATATTATAAATAACATTTTGTAGGAAAAAGTAAGCATATAATATCCATGTAACATTTGGCCCATTTAAATATGCTTACCTTATTAAATACCTTTGACCAATTCTTAATGGTTAAGTTAATATCTCAATATAACAAACTCTACTAAATATTATTTGTTGAGATATTGTGCAGAATTTGCAGGGCTAAAATCAAGAAAATCAAAGTTGGCAAATCAAATCTACCAAAGATATTCAAGAAACTAATTCTGGTAGAAATGTAGAAAAGATTTTCAAAGTCTAGATACTCAAAAGATTACCAAATGTTACAGATATGAAGCTACAAAAATTAGAAGCCATGATCTCACCAAAAGGGGGTGGATCCGCGGCCAAACCTATCCAATGGTCGCGGTTCCGCCGTGGATTTAAAGAGTTGAGATATGGGATTGTGGTGGTTAGGATCCTAACAACTAGTTTCCATATTAGGAAACTAGGGTTCCGGCTCTATGATTATAAATAAGGACCGAGAGCCACTTGGAAAAATCATCAAGCCGAAGAGATCACGAAGTCCAAGACGGCTCACGCATCCAGGCTGATCATCAACTGTTCATCTACCTCCTTCGGAAGAGTTCGAGAAGCAAACCAAGTTTTTGTAATCATTTTCTAAGGAATAAAGTGTAGATTGTTCAAGTTGATTAATAAAGGTAGTTGTTTTATTTAATTCTTTTGCATTTAACATTATGTTTTCCCTCTCTGTCTTTTCATCTTCTTTTCCCAACATGCGCGAGTAATTCTCCGCTTGTTAGGGTTCGTAGGATTAGGGTAGGCTAATGGACGATGAAAATAATTAAACCCTTTTTAAGTCCTATAAAGTTTAGGAACTTTATCAAAAGAATCATTAACATCCTAATCGGGCGCGCTAGCAATTCTTTGCTAGTTCCGACCGCGATTAGAGATTAGATTAATGATTGTTTTGGTAAATGCTAGATATGAACGGAGTTCCGTGTCGAGATAAGGGTTAAGAGTGGGATTCCTTCTCCCTCAAGAAACCCTAATCTACAAGCATCACCGTCGTTCTAGTTCTAAATCTATTAATGGATAAAAAGGGTAACTTTTAATTAATCGTCCATAACTACTAAATCCTAACGAACCCTACAAGCCCCCTTGTTATATTAACTGCATCCTTAAGATAATCTAGATCTATATTTTACATTCTTGTTTAACGTAGATCTAGAAACCATTCTATAAAACTCTTTATCCCTCCTCTCTTTCTCAACACATCTAAAGTAAAAGTAAAAGGTTCCACGTTTCCCAGAGGACGACCCGTACTCATCTCGGTCTAGCTACGTGCGACACCGTTATTGATTGCGGTTAACTACAAAAACACTCATCTTTCCAATCAATCAAATGGCGCCGTTGCCGGGGATACGTGCGTAATTTTTTATTTTTACTATTTGTGTTGAATTCTTATACGATCTATATCATAATAAAACAAAACTGCAAATTGCATATTTAACGATTTGTGTATGAATTTTGCGAGGGAATCTGGAGTCACGGACTTGAGGAAACAGGAGATCTAGGGTTTCACATTTCTCTGGTATCTTTCTTAACTCCTTCTCTCTCCTCTCAAATCCAATAAAATCTATTTTCTGCAGGATTCTTTGCAAAATAGCACCGCTCAAAAATCTTTTTGCAAAAGTTTTGTGATTGGTTTTGTTTTGCATATTTTAATACGGACTTTAAGGGTCAAAGACCAAATCAAGATTAGGTAGTGATTTCATCACCCTTCCTAAGCCCCACAAATCACAAACCGAGCATATAGATCAACCCTTCATTAATTTAAAAAATATCTAGACCAGACTCTAAGGACTGTCGCGCTCATTAAGGACAGAGGAAGGTCGTGGGTAATCTATCGTTTATCCGCATTACTTTTGTAGTGCCTAGGCAAGTGTGTCAAAGGCTAGTGGTTTTTAATTAGGCCCACTACTGTGGTTCCTTCCTACTTACCTGGCACTTACCTGGCTACAAGGGTAGTACGGAGGCGGTAGAGGATTGATCCTGTGGCTTTTCCTTTGGAAGTCTAGGAGCGTTCTAGAGACTGGACCTAGCTAACCTTAGTTTTAGGGTTGTTTGTGCATTTTTGTGTGATTTGTCTAAATCCGTCATTTTTCAAAACAAACCAATTATTTTCTCCCCTTCCCCCTTCTTCTCTTCTTATAATGGGTGACCTAAACAGAAGAACACTTGCCGAGTTTTGTTGTCCATAACCAGATATCTCTTGTTTTCGTAATCCCTTCGGTATACCGTCCGGCTCTTCCATGTCCTTAAGAGATCATATAGAACAAGAGTGAAGAAACAGTTGGCCACCTCAGTCTAGGTCTTATCAACCGTATCCTAATCCTACACCTGTTTCAGTTGATACCCAGAGTGAGGAAGCTCCTAGACGAATGTCCATTGCTGAGCACATAGCTAGGTCTAGAGGCCAAAGTTTCAACCCGGACCAATATCAACCATCACCTCCACTTTCCAAAGAAGAGTTTGATAGCCAACCGACCAACCCATATCAATATTCTTCTTATCATAATATTGATCCTACTCCTACCCAATTTTCGCAACCATTCTATTCCTATCAATCCAATCCGACTTTTCCACCTTCTCTAGACAGTTCTTCTAATCAGTCATTTGGGAGTTTTAATTATCCACAGGAATTTAAATCTTATACCGAAACCCCTTATCAACCAAAGTCTAGTCTTGAGCGGAAATTAGAAGAAGGTATAGTGATGATGAACCGCATTAGAGAGGAATAGAAGGAAAGCATGGCTAAATATGAAAGGGCAACGAGTTCCGAACCAGCTCAAAAATTTTCAGTATATAATACGGGCATCGGACAAAATGAGAATTTGGGTAGAGAGACAGAATTATACACCCTTCCTAATCAAACCTCCCCATT
The DNA here is from genome assembly GCA_030015575.1 of Agapanthus africanus. Taxonomy (NCBI): domain Eukaryota; kingdom Viridiplantae; phylum Streptophyta; class Magnoliopsida; order Asparagales; family Amaryllidaceae; genus Agapanthus; species Agapanthus africanus. The sequence goes on along the minus strand of JASDDO010000022.1, from coordinate 533,501,416 downwards.
CCAAACTGAAATCCACAACTCCAGTTTCATAGATTCATCAAGTACAATGTCTGATAAGTTGTGTGACTTTGTAGTGTTTGATTTACCCAACTGTGAAGGGTCCATTTCAAGTGAAACCATACCCAACCCTTGTGATCTCTACACCTCCACTCTTGAACCAAAACTGATTGAAAACAATAATTTTGATGAGGTGTTTGAGAATTTTAACATTCACTTGAATGAGGTGATTGACGTTGGGGATATATTGATTGATGAACCCGAAATTTTGGATGATTTTGTCCCACCAATTCATCAAATCCTTTCGCTTCCTTGTGGTCATCATCTTGAGCCTTTAATTCTTCCTGAACCCCAAATATGTCTTGAAGTTGATGATAATGGTATACCCGAAGATCAGACCGATATACAACCTCCATCTTCCATATCTGGTTCAGCAACACTCGACATACCAATTTGTTTACCCATTTCACCTTCTACTTTCTCCAGTTCTTCTTCTGTTCCTATAGTTTCAGTGAGTTTTGATACATCACAATCCATTAATTCAAGTTCAATAATACCAGAAATTCAACTTGATTTGGATATTTTTGAAAATGAGGTAGATGAGTTTTTCGAGTCCTCTACCTCAATAATTTTTGAATCAAGTAGGATAAATTCTGGCACAAAACTCTTTGACAGCAAAATGTTCGATCACTCCATTGATAAAAGTTTTGAAGAACTTTTTGCTGACGAACTTGAATTTTTAAACAATACGGATTTTGTGATTGATCAATCTCCACCTATAGAGGTTGAACCATCACCATTCCTTCTTCCTAATCATTCACATTCATCCCCATTCTTTCTTTTCTCTAATTTCAAACCCTTTCCAAACCACCTCTTATCATTTCCCCACTTTTTCTTGACTCGATACAACGCATTCTTCCACCAACCTATACGATATACTAATAAAATCTTTGAATGGTTGGTGTTAACTTTTGGTCTTTGTAAAGTCTTACTTTGACCAAATGACTCACCCCCTCTTAAAATACTTCGTATTGTCTAACTTATGTTTGAGGGGGGGGTATATTTTTGGCTCTTGAACATAACTTTTATCCTCAAATTTGTGAGCCAAAAATAAGTTTGGGGGAGCATTTTCACTTTCATATATTCTTGCCCCCATTAATAATGTTCTTCCAAGCTTACAAGTTTTTGTGATCCAGCAGATAGCAACAGTGAGGACACTGTTGAAAACAAGTTTGGAGAAGGTTTGTGCTTATTTACACATACTTTGCATTTTACTATATATAAGCACAAATTTTTTTTTGATAACAAAAGAGTAGAAAGTGAAAAATTACATCCAAAAGATAGGAATAGTTTAAGAAAGCCAAGAAAATTAGAAGTTTTCTTAAACGAACTGGTAATAAGTAGTTATGAGCCGTTGTCCCAAGGGTTAGTAAGATGAATGAAGTCACTAATCTGAGGATAAAAATAAGTCTGAAAAATAGTTTCTATTCTGGAAGCCAAACATTTGAATGTTGATACCCTACTATATGCACTTACACACGTCTTGAAACTCGGGATAGTAGATGATACCTTGAAATGCTCTTGTCTAAAAGCCAAAGTATGAAGGAAATGAGAAAAAAATGAAGAAAATATAAAAATGGTGAAAAGAAAAAAATGAACACTGGTTTTGTATCGCCAAGGCAGCAATAAAAAAAATATAGCGAGGGTGCCTCTTCACCTAGTGCCCTAAGGCCAACTGGTCTGGGAGTCACTGCTAAGCCTTAGGTGGTGCAAGACGAGGAAAATATTATCACCTAATTAGAAAGCACATGAGTAATCGGTTGGTTAGTACCTCAAGAAGTATTAACGGTCGCATGAAAATGTGTGAGCGAATCTTAATATTCTTCAAATTAAAAAGTACTAAGGTAGATGGACAAGAGTATGATAGCTTGAATTGAATTCTCCGAGTGTAGGGATGTTCCATACACACACGTAGGGGTATATGATCAATATATGGAAGAAAGATAGGAATGAAGAATAAAGACGATGTTTTATTGAGGGATGATGTGATTTCTAACATTTTTTCATGACTATTAAGATAGGGCTCATGACAACTGAAAAGTTAGTATATAGTTGGAAACTCTTATTTTCAAAGTCTTTCTTTTATGGTTCTTATCTTTATATGTAAATTTCACCATCTCTCTTTTGTTATTGGATTTTGTGGGTGTAATCCGCTGAAAACCCTCAGGAGACAACACTCCTACTAGGGACACCTACAGGTTTAACGGCTTGTTGCACGTGCTCAGTGCAATCGTGTTGCCTACGAAAGTGTGGTTAGCTTTCTCCTTTCTTTTTCTCCTTCTCTTGAATAAACTAGTTTGCTCGGGACGATCAAAGATAACTTTGGGGGTATTTGTTCAGTTGATAAAACTGCACATTTAATATGACATTTTTCCTACTATTATTATATAATAAAAAGGTTTATTATAATATATGATACATATGACGGTTTATCTGTAAAAATACTATTTTCATGTGTTTATATATTATAAATAACATTTTGTAGGAAAAAGTAAGCATATAATATCCATGTAACATTTGGCCCATTTAAATATGCTTACCTTATTAAATACCTTTGACCAATTCTTAATGGTTAAGTTAATATCTCAATAAAACAAACTCTACTAAATATTATTTGTTGAGATATTGTGCAGAATTTGCAGGGCTAAAATCAACAAAATCAAAGTTGGCAAATCAAATCTACCAAAGATATTCAAGAAACTAATTCTGGTAGAAATGTAGAAAAGATTTTCAAAGTCTAGATACTCAAAAGATTACCAAGTGTTACAGATATGAAGCTACAAAAATTAGAGGCCATGATCTCACCAAAAGGGGGTGGATCCGCGGCCAAATCTATCCAATGGTCGCGGTTCCGCCGTGGATTTGAAGAGTTGAGATATGGGATTGTGGTGGTTAGGATCCTAACAACTAGTTTCCATATTAGGAAACTAGGGTTCTGGCTCTGTGATTATAAATAAGGACCGAGAGCCACTTGGAAAAATCATCAAGCCGAAGAGATCACGAAGTCCAAGACGGCTCACGCATCCAGGCTGATCATCAACTGTTCATCTACCTCCTTCGGAAGAGTTCGAGAAGCAAACCAAGTTTTTGTAATCATTTTCTAAGGAATAAAGTGTAGATTGTTCAAGTTGATTAATAAAGGTAGTTGTTTTATTTAATTCTTTTGCATTTAACATTATGTTTTCCCTCTCTGTCTTTTCATCTTCTTTTCCCAACATGCGCGAGTAATTCTCCGCTTGTTAGGGTTCGTAGGATTAGGGTAGGTTAATGGACGATGAAAATAATTAAACCCTTTTTAAGTCGTATAAAGTTTAGGAACTTTATCAAAAGAATCATTAACATCCTAATCGGGCGCGCTAGCAATTCTTTGCTAGTTCCGACCGCGATTAGAGATTAGATTAATGATTGTTTTGGTAAATGCTAGATATGAACGGAGTTCCGTGTCGAGATATGGGTTAAGAGTGGGATTCCTTTTCCCTCCAGAAATCCTAATCTACAAGCATCACCGTCGTTCTAGTTCTAAATCTATTAATGGATAAAAAGGGTAATTTTTAATTAATCGTCCATAACTACTAAATCCTAACGAACCCTACAAGCCCCCTTGTTATATTAACTACATCCTTAAGATAATCTAGATCTATATTTTACATTCTTGTTTAACGTAGATCTAGAAACCATTCTATAAAACTCTTTATCCCTCCTCTCTTTCTCAACACATCTAAAGTAAAAGTAAAAGGTTCCACGTTTCCCAGAGGACGACCCGTACTCATCTCGGTCTAGCTACGTGCGACACCGTTATTGATTGCGGTTAAACTATAAACACACACCTTTTCGTACCAATCACATGTGATGTTATGTGTTGCTGTGATATGTTATATTGGATCGTCGTGTTATGAATAGCCGAGGGTTTTATGTGAGATGGGAGTTTTTATTTTCATTCATGTAAAATTCATTATATATAATATTCTTTTATTGGGGCACTTCCGGGTTGAGGATGATGTCGCCATTGTTGTATATTATTTACTTTTCCGCATTAGGATAGCCCAAGATGGGGAGCACAAGTAACCGGGTTCCAGAGTCCAGTGGGAGACTAACTCGAGGAGTCAAGTCCGGGTCTCCTAACTCTAGAATTAGTAGGGTTGCTTGCCGCTCTCGTAGGGGGTCTAGGGATGTGGGTTTGGCTATTCATCACGACCGTGAAATCCGCGTTTTTACTGGCTTAAATAAAACACGGAATTCCCAGTATATCCAATATTTCATATGTGATTCTTCTGCTGCTGATATTCTGTGATGTGATCATTTTATATGCGTGAGACGAGTGCTTATAATATATATATATATATATATATATATATATATATATATATGATATATAAATATTATTGCTTTCGTTTCTTCTGTGATGCTTAGGAAGCATGATGGGAATTCATTAATGAGATTAATGAAAAGAAAATAAACCTAAAAGATATTGTAGAATCAAATTTTCAAAAAGGGTAGCTCTATTTCTTGCTTTGCATAGTGGTATTCCTTATAGAATATCCAACACCTTATTCGATAAGGAAAGAGCCGAGATCCCTTCACCGGGAGTGACCTCTTTAGTGAAACTAGCAGATGCTGCAACTCGCTCGGTTTTGTTTTTGATTGCTTCTATACTTCTTTCTTTCCATAGCGGTATTCCTTATAGAATATCCAGCACCTTATTCGATAAGGAAAGAGCCGAGATCCCTTCACCGGGAGTGACCTCTTTAGCGAAACTAGCAGATGCTGCAACTCGCTCGGTTTTGTTTTTGATTGCTTCTATAGTTCTTACTTTCCATAACGGTATTCCTTATAGAATATCCAGCACCTTATTCGATAAGGAAAGAGCCGAGATCCCTTCACCGGGAGTGACCTCTTTAGCGAAACTAGCAGATGCTGCAACTCGCTCGGTTTTGTTTTTGATTGCTTCTATAGTTCTTACTTTCCATAACGGTATTCCTTATAGAATATCCAGCACCTTATTCGATAAGGAAAGAGCCGAGATCCCTTCACCGGAAGTGACCTCTTTAGCGAAACTAGCAGATGCTGCAACTCACTCGGTTTTGTTTTTGATTGCTTCTATAGTTCTTACTTTCCATAGCGGTATTCCTTGTAGAATATCCAGCACCTTATTCGATAAGGAAAGAGCCGAGATCCCTTCACCGGGAGTGACCTCTTTAGCGAAACTAGCAGATGCTGGATATTACTAAAAGCCTTATTCGATAAGGCTTTTAGTGATCTCTTTGAGGCTACTAAAAGCCTAAAAAATACTCCTTTTCAAAATCACTTATTTCTACAACGATATCAAGTTCATTACGCTCACGGTTTTCATAAAAACCTGCGTAGCCCTCCATCATTTCAGATAGGTATTATTTATTATTCGTGCTATGGTAGTTTGGCATGCGTCAAGGCATAGTGTACGGTAGCTGATTAGTACTTATCTATAGTATGAGATGCAATTGGATTAGGTTATTCGTACGGCGTTGTTTGGCATGCGTCAAGGGTCGTACGGATAGGTTTAATTCAATCAGGAAATGCACGGGTTGAACTTGACTAGTGGACTATGGGTTGTTTGGCATGCGTCAAGGTCATAGCACGCTAGGGGTAAAAGAATTATCGGGAATTTCAAGTGTTGAGATTTGCAATGAGATTGCATATCTTCTATGAGATAGTTGGATCCCGATACCCACTGTGAGTAAGAGTTACTCCTGGGAGAGTTTTACAAATGACAATTAGCCGATCAAGTAGGTGTCTAGAAAGGTGTTAACGGGGTTATGCCTCTGGGAAAAAGAGGTTTATTTTAATTAGGTCCGTGCGAAAGCACGAGGAACCTCTCTCAAAGTACCAACACTGACCTGGCTGAAACATTGGCGAACTTGTAAGGTATAATTAATCCTGGCTAGTCTTACCTTTTTGGGTTTGAAGGAAGATTTGATAAAAGCAGTGGGAGCCATCCTGATTAGATAAGATAATAAACAATCTAATCTTGCAAGAGCATACGCTAAAGTGTTTTCTTCTCTCTCTCTCCAGGTAGCGATCATGTCAGGCCTTAATCAATATAATAATATGGATGTATTGACTGAACCCGCTTGTTATACTGAGCAGGGGAACGTTGGTTCAGTTTTTTCTTATAATTGTTATAAGACTGAATAGGAAATAGGGGAATGCCAGAATTCACATGCAGCCCAGACGAAGAATAAGCATGCTGATGCATCTTCTTCATGTGTGTTTGTTATCGAGAACTGTTTCTCAGTTCACTCTACGTCCTGAGTATTAGATACCGGATCAGGATCCCACATATGTAATATGTTACATGGGCTGAAAAAAGGTACGGAACTGGGAGAGGGTGATCATTCCGTAAGAGTAGAGAATTGTGCAAATGTTGCAGCCAAAACAGTTGGTGAATGTCACCTTGTGTTACCAAATGATAATACATTGGTTCTGAACGAATGCTATTACATACCGACCATGATATGCAATCTTATATCAGTTTATTTATTAAGTTAAGAAGGATATAGTTTAAGAGACAAACATCATGGGCTTATTTGCTTGACACTATTAACTCGATGGTGTGAGTTCTATCATTTTTGTCTCTTGGATAAACATTTGAATAGACAAACTGCGGCAAGAAAAATTACAGCCCTTCAAAGTAGGAAAGGGAAAATATATAAATTGTCCCCACGTTGCAGTTGGAGATCCAACCGTGACGTTCTATTTCATGTGGAGTTCACTAGTTCTCCAAATACGACAACGTTGTCTTGGCAAGCATTGTCCCAATATATTCATACCATATTTTTGTCTCGTTCATTAATAATCCACAAATTTTACCTCATACCGACAGATACTTAAATTTGATGGATTCGTGAAAGAAATCACATGGGATTGAGAAACAGGACAAAGTCCACGCCGTGCATAATGGATACGTTAATTATTTGTCGGACTGCATCCATCTTTTCTTACTTTTATGCATGATGCTGACGTGTTACAGTGTACGACACGTGGCAAAACAGTGCTATCCTTTTGTCTCAGCAGTCATTAAACCATAAGACTCCAACCTCTTCTATTTTCAATAAATTTCAATAAGACACTATGGTTTCATATGGGGTTGTCAAATTGAGATGAATGGACACGGTGGCGAATTCGGATCAAGAGATATAGACGACATTTCAATTGCTTTCAAACATCAACTTTACTTATATTTGCATTTGAGAAAAAAGATAGATTGGTACAAGGGTTAATTATTAATTTGGCATGGAATTCGCTATTAAAACATCAACCAAAGCACGGTTCTAGTTTATTAATGATGAAAATTCTAGAAAATACTTTCCATAGTTAACAAAGATAGGCGCCATTCTAATAAAATTAACCATATCAATTTTCAAAACAAAACAAAATTCCAAAAAATAACCTTATCAATATCTTAGACAAAATAAAATTAAAAAATAGTATCAATATTTAATTGTCTACTAAAAACTGAAAATTTAGAAATTTCAACACCTGTTATAATAAAATTATTTGGATGCACTTGTCTCAAACAAAAACGTACTCGCGCGGGGAATAAACTGAAAACAAGCTAAATTAGTAAACTCGTGCGAAACGGCCAATATGATACCGATCTAAATGTATCAATTGTGAGCTAATCTCAATCAATTTAATATATATATATATATATATATATATATATATATATATATATATATATATATATATATATAGACACACACAGAGAGACACACACCAAATTATAGCTTTCTTAAACTTATATCCTTCATCAACTCTTTCTAATAAAAGGTTTAAAAAATAAAAATAAAAATAAAAATAAAATTTCTACAATTAATTCTAACCTCAACACAAATTTACATTGACCCTCCCAGTCATGCTGCATTTACAAATAGGACACGCCGCCACCGCCGGCCCGCAGCCCGCGCAGACGCACATGTGGCGGCACGGCAGCAGCAGCACCGACGGCTCACCGTCCCCGCAGCACCTGCACTTGATCCTCCAACAACCTCCTGCTTCAAGAAACGGTACCGCAATATTATCTCCCCCTTCGCAGCACGACTCCGCGTCGTCGGCCGCAGCCGTCGCCGTGGCGGCCTGATCCGCCAGCACCTGCTCGAGATTCGCCCGGATGGCGGCGGCGGCGGCCTCGTGGGTCTGCGCCAGGTATCTCCACGCATTGTTCTCGACCCCCAGGCTCTTGATCCTCTCCTCCATCGCCCTGTTCAGCCTCTTCAACCGCTCGATCTCTTCGTCCTTCGACCTCAGCTGCCTCGCCAAGAACCCGTGCACCGCCGACGCCATCTGGCTCGAGAGCCGCCTCCCCTTCTGCGACAGCTCCGTCCTCGCGTTCACTATCTGAAATAGATAAATAAATCAGACAGGTTACATATTCAACATTAATTCGTAAAACTCATTCCGATCGATCGAGCTTGAAATCAATCAGGGTTGATGATTACGTGCTGGACGAGGAGGCGGTCGACGTCTAGCATGTGGTTCGAGACATGCGAGGAGATGTCTTCGCCGAGGAACGAGAAGGAATCGTCCTTGACGAACCGGTTTTCGACCAAGCCCATTGGTTGGTTGTTGACACTGTAGATGCATGTTTGATTCTCTATGGTGTTGTTCATGATTTCTCTGATAAAAAGAAAACAAAGAATAAGTAGAGATACAAGGAAAGATTGATGTGTAGAGAGACGGGGCCGGATAGGTAGCTAGATTTTAATTTGTGTGGGATAGCTACCTGTTTTTGTAGACCTGATCCGGAGAGAAGAGGCGAAGATATTGTGCTTCAACTGCCATTAGAGCTTGTATTATAAGTGTTTATTTTCTTCCTTGGTTGGGGGCTTCCTTTGATGAGAGAGAGAGAGAGAGAGAGGCAGTGGGGAACATGCAATAAGAATGGGGGGCGACGGTGGGGTTTTATCATGGGGGTTGTGGTTTGGAGAGAGAGAGAGAGACAATGGGAAATGAACAGGTGGGCAATCGATTAAATTAAAAAGATTTAGTGAGAGAGAGAAATATCTGGTGGAAATTTGGTCCATTCAGGCTTAATATGAATTCTATTACTTTTATAACCTTTTGTTTCCATATTATTGAGAAAGGCAAAGGAATTCTACCTTCTTATGGTTCATTGTACAGAGTCTAGAGTCTGATGTATATCAGATTTGAATGTATTGCTTGGTGAATGAGATAATGCCTTATAATTTGGCTGTATAAAAGATTTAATGAAAATTTAGCGGGGATTTGGTCATTTATCTAATTTTTGTATTCTTTTCTTTGTTTTTTGGAATGGGGGATCTTTTTTAGAAGGGGGAAAAAGTTGAAATTGCTTCTGTGTTTGGGGTTATTTCAGGAAAGAGCAGGGGCATTTTCGGAAGGGTGATGAATGCAATGCATGCACCGTCGTTGGAGACGCGACGTGTCGTCGGGCCACGGCGCCACGTGTCAGGCGACCAGGCGCGCGGCGCCTATTTCTCTCTCGCGATTGACGTGAATGGGGCTGCACCACGTGGGCCCCACGGACACGCACGTGTGGGCCCAGTCCTTGCGCATCTAGCGACGGGACCACAGCTGGAGCCCGCACGCGTGGGCCCCAGCCTCAGAAATCTTTCCTGCCTTTGTCTTTGGTACACGACAATTGCGGTATTTGCAAACTTTATCTTTACAGCAAGAGTTTCGTTTACGAAATAGGACGAACAATTAAGGTATTTGCAGACGAGGCTTTCATTTCTTTCTTCTTCCTTTTTTTTCCTCTCCCCCTTTTTGTAAAGCTAAAAGACAACCCTAAAATTCTAGGTTTATGTATATTAGTAATGTTCTTAATGTACAAATGCATGTGTCCTGATCTCTGCAATTGTTTTTTCTCCGTATCAAATTATGGCATAAGTGAAATCCGTAGGTGTTCAATTGCACCGCTTGTCTATACTAGCATAATTCGATCATCAAGTGTTACAAATTGAATTGCCTGGCTTTTTAAATATATTGAACTGCCTAGTGACGCGACCTGGGATCGCCCAAGATGTCACCATTCGTTGATCTGCTGATGACGGCGATGGGTGACTGAGATTTGATCTGGAGGCCGTCGCTTCTGAAACGTGTGGATCTCAATGGGTTTGAGGTTGTGGTTGCCGAGCTACCTGCAATGAAGTCCCGGGATGGTTGTACCACCGAGGACCCTCCGACGGTCAAGTTAGACTAGAGATCCGAGCAGAGTAACGGCTTAGTGGAGTAAAAATGGCTTACCTCAACCGTCTGAAGAAGGGGTTTATATACGGTGGCAACAGGCGTGGCAGACGCGAGAATCACGCCGGCCGTTACGCTCCTGACGTCACGCCCGCGTGATGAGCGGGACCTCCCATTAATGGCGAGACAGGCTCGTTATTGGGGGATCGTAGTGGCGTGGAACGTGGGATGTGGCCGGCGGAGATCTCGCACATGGCGAGATTCATGGGATGGCGGTTACACCTGCAAGCGGTGCTGTTGGTCGGTCGATGAGACCGAGGAAGATGATCTCGGCGGGAGAGCTCGCGGAGGAGCGGGAGAGCCGAGGTATCTTGGTTCCACTCGAGCCCGGAGGTGAGCTGAGAGGGCCGAGGAGGCTCGAGCCTGTGATAGCTTGGAGACGAGCTGTGAGGCCGAGAAGGCCAATTGTGCTGGGGGCTCGGAGGTGAGCCAGCGTTTGCTCGTAGGACGGCCACATGAGAGGTCTGGTCGGCCACTGTAGGTCCTTTCTTGTGATTCCTAGGACACGTCATCCGCCACGTGTCCTGATCTGGGAGATCACCGATATCGAGCATCATCATTAGGCCCCCACTCTCATCCCGACCAGTTGACGGGTTGGGTCGAGAGTGGTTTGCCGGGTCACCTGAGGTGAGCTCCTTTCCGAAGATATCGTCGGGCGTGTCTCTGGGCAATTGGTTGTTTTTCCGGGTGACGTCAACGAATCAGGGCGAGATCTCCGCATTAAAAAAGGTGCACCGGATCATGTGCTCTTTTGCTGAAGCGACAGGCCACATGTTGGGTGCCGGTTGGCTGATGTGACGTTCCGCAGGTTTCTGGCGTCCGATGGGATGCTTCCAATGCGCTTGCGACAGGTGGAGTGATCGTGTCCGTCGAGTGCACCGAATCGTTTTGGCGGGAGTCGACCGTCGCGGTTGGATGAGGATGCCGGTAGCATAAATCGAGGGGAGGCCTGACCCAGGATCTCTCCCTCTTCACATTTTCCTCATTCTCAGTCTTATTAGCTCGGCGCTCTCCTATTTAGGTCGGATCTTGCATTTTCTCTTCTCGAGTACTTCTTTCCACCAGGTTAGATGTCTTGTTTTGAGAAGTCTGTAGATGTCGTAGGGGTGGATTCTAGGGATTCTTCCCCTGGGTTGTAGCCCCTCCGGGAAGTTGGGGTCAGATCTTCTTCCCGGGATCGCGCGACAGGGGAGGTTCCTGGAGCGATGGCGGCGGACGCTCCTGGTGCGTCGTCCTCAGTAAGATATGAGGACGAGCTTGTCGCTTCCCGAGCTCGTTTCCATATTCCTTCTGGCTACACGCTACGCTTGGCCGAGGAAGGAGAGAGGGCAGATCAGGTGAGGGGTAGAGAGATCGTCTTATACTTGGAAGCCTTTTGGGCCGGAATGCGCCTTCCTTTCTCTCCCGAGGTTGTAGTCGCGCTAGATTACTTTGGGTTAGCCCCGGGCCAGCTAGTACCGAACTCCTGGAGGATTCTCCTTGGGTTCCTGGTCCGGCTGAAGTTGCAGATGATCCCTTTTATTCTGTCCATCCTTGCTTCCTCCCTTATTTACAAAAGTCACCCCGGAACTCGCGCGGGCGACCCGAGGTGGGTTTACCTCTCCTTTAGGAAGCAGCGGGGGAGCGTAGCCGGGTCAGGAGTTGTCGTCTTGCCTTCTTCCATCCACGATTGGAAGAAGAAGTTTTTCTTCGTCGGGCCGTCAGAGGGTGAGGACTGGCCCGTACCCATCTAATGGTCTAGGGATAGGTGCTGGTAGGGAAATCCGTCCAATGACTCCGACGCGGCGTGGGATCCTGTTCCTCGGGCTGATGTGCTGCTTTCTGAGCGGGCCCTCAGTTGGGCCGGGCTCAGCCCCGCCCAGTTCGTCGGTAAGTTAGGAGCTTGTGTTTGTTTTTACTTTGTTTGTGTCCCTGATTCCATTATATCTTGTCTTGTGCAGAAACCATTGACGCGGGCCTCCTCTGAGCAGCCATGCGCAAGTGGAAGAAGGGGTCGAAGGCTGGAGGGGACAGCTCTTCTCGTCATACGCCGGTCCCGGCTTCCCCAGCAGCCGTCCCACCCCAGCGCTCGAGTGCGGATCGCGCCCCGAAGCCCAGCCAGGTGCCGAGCAGAGAAAGTGCCCGGGGAAAGGACGCCCAGGCTTTGGAGGTGGAGACGGGCTCTCCGCCGTCGTCTCTCAAGAGGTTCCCCTGAATAGTTCCGCAGACCCCGGCCTCTCCGATCTTGGTGGACGAGGGGGAGCTCTGCTTTGAGGTGCTTTCGGGGCTCTCCGTCGCTGATAGCTTGCTGCACGACATGGAGAGGTCGGTCGGGGGCCGGGTCCCTAAGGGGACGCTGAAGGCGCAGATGGCGTCCATCGCCCAAGAGGCCGTTCAGGTTAGTGTTCGTACGTCGTCTCATCTTTGTGAGATTTGGTGCCACTTTTTCTTTCTGACCCCCCTCGATTTCTTCAGGTCATCCAGCACGTTGCTATCGTCGCCCGGATGGAGGAGGAGGAGATAGCACCGGCGATGCATGCCGCGGGCGAGCTCTCCTCGCTGGGGGAGAGTTCGAACCGGGAGCTGGAGCCGGCGATGGCGAGGGTCGCTGCCCTTGAGGGAGAGGTGACCGCCGGGAGGCAGGAGGCGGCGGCAGCGAAGCAAGAGGCGGCTACCGCGAAGCAAGAGGTGGCGGCCTCGAAGAAAGAGGTGGCCAGGTTCCGTGAGGCCGCCGAGGCCAAGCTTCAGGGCTCCGAGGTGCTCGTCGGCACCATGAAGAAGTCAGTGAGCACCCTCCGAAAGGAATTGGGGGCTGCGGTAGAGGCGGCGAAGAGAGCCGACCTCAGGGCGGTGGAGGCGGTAGAGAACTTCCAGAGGTCGGACCAGTTCTACATCGTCCTAGCCTCGGCCACCACCCTCATCTGGCACGAGGCTCTCGACGCTGTCAAAGCCCGGGTGTCGGAGTTTGCTGATGAAGAGCTCCGAGCAGAATATCCTCGCGGGGATGACGAGCAGGGGGATGCCCCCGGGAGCACTACCGGGGAAAGGACTCTCGGCGAGGGCGACGCCGAGGCTCCTGTGACGGACGCATCCCCGATCGCGGTGGACGTCGAGCTCATCGGTATCACGTCCGGCCCTGAGGCCTGAAGCCCCTCGTCTTCTTTTTGTCTTTTCTTTTGTTGCCTTGCTGCTTTCTGGGCCTCCGGGCATTTTTGTAAGGCTGAGGAGCCCACAGTACCCTTGTAGAAGCTTTGACTTTTTGAATAAAGATTTTTGTTTTTGCAGTAGTGTTTGTGCTTGTATTTCCTTTTGTTGGTAGATACTTGTATTTGCACAGACTGCCTTCATTTTAAGTCAGTTCTTTGTCTAGCGATCACACATCGACTTGAATCTGATCACTTGTTGAGTTTGCGAGGACCGGCGAGAAGACAATATCTCCATGGCCCTAAAGTCGAAGTGGAGATCGTAAAGACGTTGATAGAACGGATGCCTCTTGTTGAGTTCATGTCCCTTAGTTGTTGGAGGGGCCGTAAGTGGCCTACTAAGGATGGACGAGCAGGGTAGTTGCTCAGTGCCGCTTGGCGAGGACTTTGATTCCTGGTTTATTGGGATAGGGAGCTACCAGCCAGGGATAACCGAGCAATGGAGGGCCCGGTTGTCTCTTGCGAGGGCTTTGACCCTTAGCGCGGGAGGGGCCGTAAGTGGCCTACTAAGGATGGCCGAACAGGGTAGCTGCTCGGTTGCCTCTTGCGAGGGCTTTGATCCTTAGCGCGGGAGGGGCCATGAGTAGCCTACTAAGGATGGGGCCGAGCAGGGTAGCTGCTCGGTGCCTCTTGGCGAGGGCTTTGATCTTTAACGCGGGAGGGGCCGTGAGTGGCCTACTAAGGATGGCCGAGCAGGGTAGCTGCTGGATGCTTCTTGGCGAGGGCTTTGATCCTTAGCGTAGGAGGGGCCTTGAATGGCCTACTAAGGATGGCCGAGCATGGTAGCTGCTCGGTGCCTCTTGGCGAGGGCTTGGATCCCTGGTTTGGTAGGGAGCTACTAGCCAGGGATAACCGAACAAGGGCGGGTCCGGTTGCCTCTTGCGAGAGATTTGATTCTTAAGGACGGGCCGAGCAGGGTTACTGTCCGGTGCCTCTTGGTGAGGGCTTTCATCCCTGGTTTGGTAGGGAGCTACCAGCCAGGGATAACCGAACAAGGGCGGGTCCGGTTGCCTCTGTGAGGACTTTGATACCTAGTTTGTTGGGGTAGGGAGCTACCAGACAGGGATAACCGAACAAGAGCCGGTTCGGTTGCCTCTTGCGAGGGCTTTTCATCCTTAGCGCGGGAGGGGTCGTACGTGGCCAACTAAGGATGGCCAAGCAGGGTTACTGCTCGGTGCCTCTTGGCGAGGGCTTTTTGTCCTTAAGGATGGTCGGACAGGGTTGCTGCCCGGTACCTCTTGGCGAGGGCTTTGATCCCTGGCGTTGTCGGGTAGGGAAGCAACCATCCAGGGATAGCCAAGCAGGGTAGCTGCTGGGCTGCCTTTTCTTGAGGGCTTTGATTCCTGGCGTTGTTGGGTAGGGAAGCTACCTTCCATGGATAGCCGAGTAGGGTAGCCGTTCGGCTGCCTCTTGGTGAGGCCTTTGATCTCTGGCGTTGTGAGGTAGGGAAGCTACCCGTCAGGGATAGCCGAGCGGGGTAGCCGCTCGGATGCCTCTTGGTGAGGGTTTTGATCCCTGGCGTTGTGGGGTAGAGGAGCTACCGTCCAGGGATAGCCGAGCAGGGAAGCCGCTCGGCTGCCTCTTGGTGAGGGCTTTGATCCCTGGCGTTGTGAGGTAGGTGAGCTACTGGCCAGGTATAGCCAAGCGGGGAAGCCGCTCGGCTGCTTCTTGGCGAGGGCTTTGACTTTGATAGACAGTCGGTCTTCTTTGGCCTCTTTGTCGGTCGGCTGTCGGCCTCCGCGGCTGGTGCGGGGTGCTGAGTCTCGTACGTACCCGACGTACCCCCGGCCGTCATGACCATGATTTTCGACGAGCCTTGGTTCCCTTTGGTGAGGTTCTTTACGCCCCCCGGTGGGGTTGTTTTTGAGCTGCCGTGGAGAGTCTCGCGTGCGCGACCCCGTCGAGAGAGGGGGTGCCGGTTGTGCCTGTAAACAGGCGAGCCGACCGCCACCGCCTCGGGAGGGACAGGGGTGCGACGAGACTCGGGGCGAAACTCTCTAGCGTAAGACCTCGGATCCAAACTTAGCGGTGCCTACCTGGTTTTCGAGCAGGCCGGCCCGAGAAAATCGCGGTTGCCGGAAATGATGAGGCGGCGGTCGGCGATGCCGACACGGACGGAGTCTTCTCTTCCCTTGTAGGGGTCCTAGCCCCGAGGCCGGGGAGCGGCGACTTGGTGATCTTGCCCTACCGTTTGTACGTGGATCAGCGCCTCCACAACAGACGCGAGTCGGTCTATCCGGCCGGCGAGGGCGTTGATGGCATTCGGCGGAGGAGGTTCGTCTGCGCCTCCGTTGAGAGGGAGGCGGCGGCTGGTGCTTGAATCGTCGTGATGATCTCTCGCCATTGGATTGGGATCGAAAAGTGAACTTTTGTTTTTGTGAAATCAAGGAGTTCCCACAGACGGCGCCAGCTGACGCGATCTGGGATCGTACCAAGATGTTACCTTCCGTTGATCTGCTGATGGTGGCGATGGGTGGCTGAGATTTGATCTGGAGGCTGTCGCTTCTGAAGCGTGTGGATCTCAATGAGTTTGAGGTTGTGGTTGCCGAGCTACTTGCAAGGAAGTCCCGGGGTGGTTGTATTACCGAGGACCTTCCGACGGTCAAGTTAGACTAGAGATCCGAGCAGAGTAACGGCTTAGTGAAGTAAAAATGACTTACCTCAACCGTCTGAAGAAGGGGTTTATATAGCGGTGGCAGCAGGCGTGGCATGCGTGAGAATCACGCCGGCCGTTACGCTCCTGACGTCACGCCCGCGTGATGAGCGAGACCTCCTATTAATGGCGAGACAGGCTTGTTAATGGAGGATCGTGGTGGCGTGGAACGTGGGATGTAGCCGGCGGAGATCTCGCACATGGCGAGATTCGTGGGATGGCAGTTACGCTTGCAAGCAGTGCAGTTGGTCGGTCGATGAGACCGAGGAAGATGAGCTCGGCGGGAGAGCTCGCGGAGGAGCGGGAGAGCCGAGGTATCTTGGTTCCGCTCGAGCCCGGAGGCGAGCTGAGAGGGCCGAGGAGGCTCGGGCCTGTGATAGCTCGGAGACGAGCTGTGAGGCCGAGGAGGCCAATTGTGCTGGGGGCTCGGAGGTGAGCCAGCGTTTGCTTGTAGGATGGGCACAGGAGAGGTCTGGTCGGCCACTGTAGGTCCTTTCTTGTGAGCTCTGGGACACGTCATCTGCCACGTGTCTTGATCTGGGAGATCACCGATATCGAGCATCATCATCTAGTGTCAAGTGTTATATATTGAATTACCTAGCTTTTTTTTATAATAATTATGTGTGCTTTGTTTCGCCAAATTGTCTGGAAGAACATGTTTCCTGCATCATGTATCAAATTGAAGTTTGACTTGCAACATCTCGGTCTTTCCGTTTGAGTTAAGAAAGTAGAAATGAGAGAGGCAAGATATATGCATCCATGTTCACAACTAATTAAAGAAAACTTGTGTCTGTTGCAATTCTATTTGAGGCTTTTCAAGGAATAAATCTCAATCTATTTAAAACTAAAAATTTCTTTTCCCGCTGCAAGAATCTATGTTCGTTATGTCGTGATAAAATTTTATATATAGTTTCTTCGACTATTATTATATTTACGTCATATTCACACACACACACAGTCAAGTAATATGCGTATTTAATTGAAGAAGACAACGATACTCTAATTTGTTCATCAAATATATATATTGATTAATATGATCAATTTCTATTCTCATCGATCAATTTCAAATTCAGTATTGATTTGTTATTCACCTTTTTTCATATTATCACCTATTCATCCTGATTATATTCTGAAATTGCCTAATTAAGTAAAATTGGTTGACATTTGCAACTTGAAAGACAATAAAGTGTTCGATCATCACATGTTGCACTTGGTATATACGTATATTGATGATTGGCATATCATATATAATTGACTTGCATTGCCAACCTACAAGAGAAATATTGTTTTTATTCTAAATTTGAACAACCAGAAGTATTCATAGTTTCATAGGCATCATGTGTGCATGTCATAGTAGCTGAGATTTATAC
Source organism: Agapanthus africanus (assembly GCA_030015575.1). Taxonomy (NCBI): domain Eukaryota; kingdom Viridiplantae; phylum Streptophyta; class Magnoliopsida; order Asparagales; family Amaryllidaceae; genus Agapanthus; species Agapanthus africanus. The sequence goes on along the minus strand of JASDDO010000022.1, from coordinate 533,483,891 downwards.
AGGACAATTTGTGAAAAACAAAAAATATTATTGATAATTTAAAGTATCTTAATTATTAATTACATTTTTAAATTGAATGGAGAGCTACATTTATTGAATTACATGGTACATCACAAGACCAATTTTATCAAGTAATAAAGGATACATGCATGAGGTGACCAATTTCTTAATTATTTTTAATAATTAAAATAATTATCCTTAATTATAGTGTATTAAATTTAGAGCTTGATATTTATAATCATGTTAGTTTACGTCGAGAAAAATAATATATATATATATATATATATATATATATAACAACAATTATTTTACTTTGAAACAAAAGTACACAAGAGTTGGAGTTATATATTCAACATGCCATCATTGTCTATAGTTTGTGTTGCAAAAGCATAGTGGTATTCTATCATCTACAATGCATTATATTCTCCATTCAAATAAGCCATATTATCAAGTCAACTTGATCAAATTTCTTGTTGCCTTTATCTTGGCCTTTTTTGGTCATGTCTCATTCCATGGGTAGGTCGTGATTAATATCTCTAATTCTCTAATCTGTTGACGATTGTGAAGACTTCACAAATTTCTAACTAAAGTTTCTAATAATTAACTATAGAGTAATTGCGAGCAATATACTGTTTATATTTTGGTCATGTCTCACTCTATGGGTTGTTCGTTGTGATTAATGTGTAGAATTCTCTAATCTGTTGACAATTGTGAAGAAGACTTCAAAATTCTAACTAAGTTTTAAATAATTAAATATAAAGTAATTGTTTGCAATTTAATTTCCTTATCGTATATTTTAAAAAAATGTTCTATTCCTTTTCTTTTTTTGAATTTGAATAATAGGTAATCTGACTAAAGCTGGATTAGAACTCTAAGCTTCTTGCTCAACACCAAGATGGCTTTGCCATTCGGCAAATCATAAATGGCACATATATATATTGTACATTATAAATGATTTACTTCTTTCTTTTTCCTTTTCAAACTTAACATATTTATATTGTACATTATAAATGATTTACTTCTTTCTTTTTCCTTTTCAAACTTAACATATTGAACACATGTTTGTCATCTTATAAACTTTTCTCAAACAGCTTTTTAGATGCCTCGTAGCGCAGGGTACGAGACTGCTCCCCATACAGCTCCTTTGTATGGAGAAAAATTGATTGAACATCCATCTTCTCATACTGCTTCTGATGTACATTATCCATCAAAGCTAGCATGAGGCATTTGACTCTGGCACAATCAAAATCCCATGATTTGCGGATCTCCTTATCCACAAAAGAGGATTTAGGGCCAGGGATCCCGGGGGGGGGGGGGGGCTGGGGTAGTGAGGACATATGCTACCTTATCATATGTAAGGGTAATGTTTATGTTCCTCATCCAGTTTATAATTGGGTATTGTCAGTTTATTTTTCTCTAATAGAAGCTTAAGTCCAATCATGCGTATCTGCCATTAGGAGAGAGAAAAGAATACACTCAGCGAAATGCTTTTGCAAAGATTAGATTGGTTATTATCTTATCTAATCGATATCTCCCACTGTTTTTATCAAATTTTCTTTCAAACCTTAAAAAGAAAATTAGCCAGGATTAATTACATTCTACAACTTCGCTAACCGTTCAGCCAGACCAGTGTCGGTACTTTGAGAGAGGTTCCCCGTGCTTTCGTACGGACCTAATTAAAGTAAACCGCGTTTTCCCAGAGGCTTAGCCCGTCGACACCTTTCTAGACACCTAATGAGTAAGGTAATTATAAAGTGCAAAACTCTTCTGAGAGTAACTCTTACTCACAGTGGGATTGGGATCCAACTATCATATAAAAGGTATGCAATCTCATTGCAAATTTCAACTCTTGAAACTCCCGATATGGTTTTTACCCATAGCAGCTTATGACCTTGGCTATGGTCAACATGTCATAAGCACTAGTCAAGTTCTACATGTCATTTCGTGATTAACTAGACCCATTCACATGACCCTTGACTATGATCAACATAATCACATGAATGTCCTAGGATTCTTACTTGACCACCAGCAGTATGAGGGCGATCATATAAGTGGGAGCTGGGGTCTATAAGCACATCCTTAAAAGGTCCCTAGTCGTGGGAGTTTCGAGACAGGGCATCGATTCTCCAGAGTAGACTAGTGTATACAGTCGAGACCCCGACGAGGGGCGGTGGCCGGTCTCACAAGCCACTGGTGTCAGTTGGTTCACCTAAGATGTATACAGGTGCTCATTGGGTTATGAGTACACCGGACAGGACTCGCCGGGAACATGCTAGTTGGTCTTATACCTGACGTCAGATAGCAGTTCCCTGGTGACATGTGTACAGGTTAGTTCATCGACCTGGGGATCGTCATTTGTCTCGTGTGAGTTCCCACTGTACTTTGATTACTACCCTACCACGCTCAAAGGAGACGTGCAAACAGGTTTTAGTTGGGTACAGTCCCGAGCCACATGGAGGCAGTGAGCGGATCTTCAGGGGTTCGTCTCTCCCGGTATTGGGGGTGAGGTCGCGCTGTGTCTAGGAGAGCCATTACACGAAGCCCTCGGCCGAGGCAGGAGATTTACTGGTAGGTATTCCAGTAGTATCTCAGGGTGTTCTGGGCTACACTCCGACACGACTTGTACCGCTTTTGGGGGTCTGACTTTTACCAACCCCCTAGGCCCGCCATGCGATGCTCATAGATGAACGGACCGGACTGTACGGATATTGTCACTGACAGGCTCAGTAGGGTGTCAGGATGGGTTCGCTCATCGACGTCCCTTTTGGTCAATAGCTGGTGGCCCGTTACGTATTGGCTTATACCTCTGACGTGCTAGTGGTTAAATCCACAACCAAGGTGTTGACGAGTCTTTAGAGTCCCCCACATTCAGTTACTCAAGCTTTCGGGCGAAACGCTGTAGAGGCCGTATGAAGATATGGCACGGTTCGATCAGATACGTGCGGTATTGCACGGATCAGGATCGGACGGTTAGTACTAGAGGCCGTATGGGTATATGGCAGGGTTCGATCAGATACGTGCGGTATTGTGCGGATCAGGATCGGACGGATAATACTAGCCGGCTTTGGTTTAAGCCGGATCCTAGTATAGTACCGTGTAGATTTTGTCTCTTTGCATTTGTATTTCGGTCGGAATACAGATGCGGGTGTGTATACACAGTATCGGGGTTTTCCTATAATTTATTACGGGACCAGTTTTCTGGAGTTGCCAGTTTGCTTTCCATTTCAGCCAATTTCCTTTGTATCGTTCATTGGCCGAAAATTGGTGGAGGAGGGCTTATTTGCATTTGTGCAAATAAGCATTTGTGGAGGGTGTTCTTTGCATTTTATTGTATCATGATACTTGCACCATCATTGCTTGACTTTCTTGAGTCATCATGTTTTGACTTTTGTATCATCATGGTTGTTGATGATTGGTTGATGGAGTGTGAGTTTTAGTGGGTGATCATTTCCTTTTTCATGATAACTCTTTTCTCTCTCTTTCTCTTGTGATTGATCCTTACACTCCCTCATTCATGCTCTCCCCCCATTCACTTTGCATGGCCGGCCAAGCCATGAGAGGGCTGTCCAAAATTTCTCATATGGGATTTTTGCTCTTTTGCTTGTGTAAAAATCCCACAAGTTCCATCTCTATGAGCTTGTATCATTCCTCCACCAAAAGGGCACTTTCCATAACCCCAAAATGAGACATGGTGCTTCACTATATTCTACAACAAATCTTGGGCACGTCGACTCGCCAGCTTTGTGCCCGAGTTGCCTCAGTATAGAGGCGGGAGCCCGTAAAAGAAGCAGGCGACGTGGTGCCCTTCCGGCGAGGAGGTGGAGACCGGACACTTCGTGGGAGATCGGGACGACAGCGAGAAGACCGGAGGACACGGATCGCTCGGTATATCTCTCTTCCCCATCTAGTAGTTAGGTAGGACTACTTAATGGCCCGATTCGGGTTTTAGTGCGCGGTGGTGCCGGTTCAAGAAAATTTAAAGTTAACCATCGCTTCCGCATTTGGCCTCGGGATGGAGGCCGGGGCGCCGCTGTGCACTTACAGTGGTATCAGAGCCTTGCCATTAACATAGTCTAGCTTTGTCTAATGTGTTTTACATTTCCGATCGAACAATTTTCCAAAAACCGTATTTTTCTTCACATCAGTTTCTGTCGGAAATTTTTGAAGTTGTCTCAGAATGATGTGCAGGGCATTTTAAGAGTTCTGTGAAAATTTGGTCTCGTGAACAGTCTAAACGACCGTGGAACCGCGGCCAAACCCATGCTTGGGCCGCGGTTCCGCCGCGACTTGAACTGTTCAGTGCACCAAAATTTTTCAGAAAGCTCCTGAGTGGAAAATAGGTTTTCTGGAATGTTATTGTTTTTGGGCCTAGATTTCTTCATGTGCTACAGTAGTGCTTTGGGGCCCACTTGGTAAATTTGATTGATCGGATATTTTAAACACATTAGTTCACAGTATTTACATTATATCTGCGACCGTGAATGTCACTTGATCGGTAAATCCTGTCTAACTGCTATAGCCCGGTTAGACGGATTTGCGAACGTGACTTTCACGTTGATGTTCTGTGTTATGCTGTGATGTTGTGGATTGGTCGTGGGGGATAGCCTGGTTGCAATGCTAGTACAGTTTTTGTTGTATTATGTACATTTGATATTGCGGGGCGAGCGTCCGACATGTGGACTGCCGTCACTGCCTGTTTGTATTATTATTTTTGGGGCACGACCAGGTTGCGGTCGATGTACCCGTTGTATGTATATTTTACTTTTTGTACTAGGCTTACCCCAAGGTGGGGTGCACGGATAGCCGGATTCTAGAAGGCAACAAGCCCGCATCTCATGGCATTGGGACGGAGGGGGCTTCACTCTAGAATTGGCGGGCTATTCGCCGCACTCGTAGGGGGTACAGGTTGACCCAGGAGGGGTGTCCAAGTTACCGGATTCCGTGAAGTGCTGGGTGGTCCATTCACGGTGCTGAAGGGGGCTGCCTCGCTTCAGGTTTTGGCGGGTAACTTGCCGCACCCGTAGGGGTCTAGGATTTCATTGCACAGGCTATCCATACGACCAGGGGAACGTCGGGTTTCAGTAGTGGCTCTGTGAAACCCGGGGATCTGAGATATCTATTTTGTTCTGTGATACTGTACATTTCTGTGATGTTGCATTTTTTATCATGCCTTGAGCGAAATATTATATATTGGTATATATATATTACTAGATGTTGTATATGTTTTGCATCCGCGCTAGTCCAGTCCCCGCTCTGTCGTTAGTTAGCTAACCTAACGGGTAATGACGGGACCCAGTGGCGAATGCGGATGGCATATACGTACATCAGTATATTTTCGTTATTTGTGGTGTGATCAATTGATGGGACTGCATTGATTCGGATCAATGCAAGTTAAAAACAAACCTATTCTGATGTTGTTGGAACACTTTTCAAAAAGCTGTTATTGCAAGAACGTTCTCTTTTGTTTTGCATCGTGGTATTCAGTTGGAATATCCTGCTCCTCAGTCGACGAGGCAAGGGCCGAGATCCCTTCACCGGGAGTGACCCCTTGGACAAAAGTTTGCGTCAGGGAAATAACTTCACTATAGCCGATTACTTTTGCTTTGCACCGTGGTATTCAGTTGGAATATCCTGCACCTCATTCTACGGGAAAAGAGCCGAGATCCCTTCACCGGGAGTGACCTCTTTAGCAAAGGTTTTCGTCACTATATTTTTATAAAGCCATCCGTTCCTTCAACGATATCAAGTTCATTACGTTAAAGGTTTTCGCCAGAAACCATTCTTAGCCCTCCGTCGTTTCATATGGATAGTCAATAGTATTCAAGCTGTGTATGTTGGCCAAAGTCAAGGCACAGTGATTGGTAGCTATTGGGTATTCATATGCAGTATAGATAGATGTGTTGGTTTGGGGCAGTCGTACTACTATTTTGGCCAAAGTCAAGGGTATGTACGGGTGTGCTCAAATTAACCTGGAGAATGACGGGTAGAACTTGACATGTGACTTATGATATGTTGGCCAAAGTCAAGGTCATAAGAGCATGGGGCAGAAATCACATCGGGAGTTTCTAAAGAAACTGAAACTTGCCAGATATGCGCATACCTTCTGGAGTGTGATGACGTGAGCGGATTCCGTCACGTTATCATGTGATGATTGTTGGATCCCGATTCCCACTGATGAGTTAGTTTACTCCTCGGGTGACTCCGACTAATTCTTCTTTCAGGTTTGGAGAAGAATTTGAGGTTACAGTGGGAGGTTTTTAGATTAGATAAATTGGTAACCATTCTGATCTAGGTTAGAGTGCACGCTGAGTGTTTCTTCTCTCTCTCTTTGGCAGCGACCATTGACCCGACCCTAAGACTATGACTCAGTGACCAAAATTGACCGAACCTTCTTAAACACTGGCTTTTGGATTGTCAGAGTTGCAGACCTCATTGCCACTCCTACTTTTACCCTTTTCTCCAGGACACCCCGTATTACTACGAACGTCCACTTCCATTGGACAAAACCATCGTATGGTTAGATACGAACTCGAAAGAATTTATTTGAGGATGGTTTAAGGTTCTGGAGGAAACGGATAGGACTATTCAGTTGTCTTTTCCTTTTACCTTCTCTCGGGTTGCGAGTACTCCTTGGTTTAGGAGATAATACACCTATTACGCAAATTGGATAGTCTTCTTCCAAACCTTAGGCTGGTGCCGAACGGTGGGGAATGAAGAAAACCAATTAGCATAACGATGGTGTGCAGAAGGTATTAAGTTAAGACAAAGCAAGGGATTAGTAAGAGGGCAAAGTAAATTGCAACTGATATTCACGACCAAACCAGGTATTTCATTACCACTCCTACTTCACCTTTGTATTTCTCCAGGACACTCCGTATCACTACGAAGATCCACAGTTTATTGGATAATCCATCGTATGGTTATATACGAACTCGAAAGGAACTTGTTCCAGTTCGGGGATGGATTCCGGTTTAGGAGAAATAGGAATAAGGTTTATTCAGTTGTCTTTTATCCTTTGCGAGTGCTCCTAGGATTAGGACAGTACACCCATTATGCTTATTGGATAGTCTTCTTCCAAACCATAGGCTGGTGCCGAACGGTAGGGAAGGAAGAAAACCATTTGGCCTAAAGGGGTGTACAGAAGGTAATGACTAAAGACATATAAAGGGATTTGGAGAAGTGGCAAAGAATTACACGGTTACAGTTGTGAATATGGATAATGGAAGAGGCATTACTAGGAATACCGGGATACCCCATCGAAATATTTCAATGTTTCAGTTTCACTGTGTACTGTTAAAGGAAAACTGATTTCCCAATTAGACACTTGCTCCAGGGTATGTATTTACCAGGTATGATTCTCACATCTATATGGTTTTACAGATGATGAGTGGGAGTAAGCTATTGGGAATTGGGTGATTATCCTCATTATATCGGGATTCGTTGTAATCGGTGATATTTGAGGAAGTTACCTGGATTGTTTGCCGATCGGCAAATATTTGGTTTTGAATATCCGCTGTTATGCACCGATTTCAAATTGATATATCTGTACGTCTATTTTCATAGAGTGAGATATACCTTTTTGAAATTATGTCTATGACATTTACCTATATCAGTGGATGGTTAGGTAAGGAGCATTAAACATCGGTGTAATTCTTCATAACCAAAGGTACAGTTTTCAACCTACGATATACAGTGAATGAGTTATCAGACTCAAGGGACTTATACAGAGTATTGTATGTTATCCAGAGTCCATCAGGACAGAGGGGTTGGTCCTCGTACTATATTCGGTTTACTTATGACTTCTCTAGTTTTTAGACAGGTGTTTCATGGAAACACAGGGTCCGAAGTCTGAGAAGTTATAGGTATATGAATAAAGTAGAGAACCAGGTATTGCAAGTATCGGGATTCTTCAAAGTGATAGAAGATGTAAATACTTGAGTATGGTATTCAGTTGATAGTAATGTTTAAGAGAACTTGCTTCTCTTTCAGATTACTCATAATTGGAAGCATTCCTAAGTTGAGTAACGCTGATCGGCCTCTTTCCATTTAGTTGACATGCACTGGAGACAGCTGCATGATTTGAATCTGGTTCAATTAAATCAGTGCCTCTGGTTCTGTATTGGATATAGAACAGTTCATATCTTAACGATGTTAAGGTACGGGGAGTTGTCTGGCTTATGATTAAAACCAGACTCTGGATAACTCAAGGCACGTTTCTGTAATGGCTGTTTGTGGGTTGACCCAGGTTATGACGAGGGTTGACTTTCTACCATCTGGAAGATCAATAGTGATATTGTTCTAGACTCGCCACAGTTTTAATAAAATGGATTTTTTTCAGAAAACAGTAGTGGGAGTATGGTAGAACTGGAAGTGATTCCAGAACCACAAACGATTACTGAAGATTTGATAGGAACTTAAAGATTCAATCTGGTTTGACATTCCATTAGCCACTCCGCAGATTTGGTGGGTAACCTCAGGCACCCGAGAGGTACTCCGGTAGCCTCAAGAATGGTGGCAGGGAGGTTCTTGTTTACCCACACTTGCCATTGCTGTTGTTTCAAACTGTGAGACCCGGCAAGAGGATGAGTACAGCGTCGTTCTAAACTGGCTTTAGAAGTGTACGTCTATATGACTCTGCCAGAGGGTTGTCGTAGTCAGTGGGAGCAGTGGAAGCATTGGTGGACAGGTAGCTTATGTCTATTTATAGACTAAAGCAGATATAGCGGAGATAGATCATCAATTTCTGATGTGACAGTCATAGGTTTGACTTCATCAGAATAGGGGATGGATCTGTTGAGAAGGTAGTAGGGTGTGATGTCATGGTATTTGGATGACATACACAGAGTAGGAAAAGAAACTCCTATACTACGATCGGTCATACTTTGGTCGTCATACAGTGGTTTCTCCATAAGGGACTTGGATATTATATCATACATACTGGTTACTAGATCTATGGTTTTAGATCTAGATTTGGGTGGTTTCCCAATTAAGGGTACTTAGACAACATTCTAAGAGTATTTAGAATGGACGACTCATGGCATGGTAGTGTACCTGCAGGTGATGGAGTCACCCTCTCTAAAGGTGTCTTATAGACTAAAGGGGAGAGGGATGTGCATGATTGGCAGATCACTTGCTCTGGCAATTGAGTCAATCATGAGATGTCAAGTACCACACAAGATGTTGTTCTTGCACTAGATGCAATAAGTTGACATTGATCCAATCCTGGAGAAACAGTCGGAAGCAATTTTAGAACATAAGTGGATGTTCTAGGGATATGATAACGACAGCCTCATTCGGGAGACAGTTATCATTCCAGGCTTCCAAGGTGACCTGGACGACAAGGAGGTTGTCAGTTATAGTTTTTCCTTCTGACGAGGGACAGTATTTTGGACAGGTGGTCCAAGGCAATACTGAGGGAGGCATGGCGCGGGATACTGATTGAGTTCAGTTGACAATACAGTCTAAGATGTTTGGATTTGGAGTTCATTTATGAGCTAAGTCCCATCAGACATCCAGACATATTCTATGACAGGTATTGCTCATTTCGGGAGATAGGTTTCTCCGCGAACTTGAGATATAGAGAGACATAGAAAGAAACATCAAAGAGAATCCACTCACTAAGGCTATTCCTCGTACGCAATAGTTTCGCAAACGAGCTTTGTGAGACTGACTAGTAGAGGAGTTGGGTGTTCGGTATCACACGGGCTGTGAGTATGCGACATCGCAATAATTAGCCTTGAGTGCAAGTGGGAGATTGTTGGAGATAGTGCTCTCAGAGTCAATTATTGGATCACAGGCACGTGATTGCAATGATTGAGGGAGGACCTATCCCAGGAGGACAGTCTTACTCGAGATGATAGTATGCTATCTGGTTTATCTTTATCATCGTGTACTGCTTTAGGTGACCTGACAGGTCGCTATTACACGTTGATAGAGCCCCTAGGATTCTTGCTTGACCACCAGCAGTATGAGGGAGATCATATAAGTGGGAGCTGGGGTCTATAAGCACATCCTTAAAAGGTCCCTAGTCGTGGGAGTTTCGAGATAGGGCATCGATTCTCCAGAGTAGACTAGTGTATACAGTCGAGACCCCGACGAGGGGAGGTGGCCGGTCTCACAAGCCACTGGTGTCTGTTGGTTCACCTAAGATGTATACAGGTGCTCATTAGGTTACGAGTACACCGGACAGGACTCGCCGGGAACATGCTAGTTGGTCTTATACCTGACGTCAGATAGCAGTTCCCTGGTGACATGTGTACAGGTTAGTTCATCGACCTGGGGATCGTCATTTGTCTCGTGTGAGTTCCCACTGTACTTTGATTACTACCCTACCACGCTCAAAGGAGACGTGCAAACAGGTTTTAGTTGGGTACAGTCCCGAGCCACATGGAGGCAGTGAGCGGATCTTCAGGGGTTCGTCTCTCCCGGTATTGGGGGTGAGGTCGCGCTGTGTCTAGGAGAGCCATTACACGAAGCCCTCGGCCGAGGCAGGGGATTTACTGGTAGGTATTCCAGTAGTATCTCAGGGTGTTCTGAGCTGCACTCCGACACGACTTGTACCGCTTTTGGGGGTCTGACTTTTACCAACCCCCTAGGCCCGCCATGCGATGCTCATAGACGAACGGACCGGACTGTACGGATATTGTCACTGACAGGCTCAGTAGGGTGTCAGGATGGGTTCGCTCATCGACGTCCCTTTTGGTCAATAGCTGGTGGCCCGTTACGTATTGGCTTATACCTCTGACGTGCTAGTGGTTAAATCCACAACCAAGGTGTTGATGAGTCTTTAGAGTCCCCCACATTCAGTTACTCAAGCTTTCTGGCGAAACGCTGTAGAGGCCGTATGGAGATATGGCACGGTTCGACCAGATACTTGCGGTATTGCACGGATCAGATTCGGACGGTTAGTACTAGAGGCCGTATGGGTATATGGCAGGGTTCGATCAGATACGTGCGGTATTGCGCGGATCAGGATCGGACGGATAATACTAGCCGGCTTTGGTTTAAGCCGGATCCTAGTATAGTACCGTGTAGATTTTGTCTCTTTGCATTTGTATTTCGGTCAGAATACAGATGCGGGTGTGTATACACAGTATCGGGGTTTTCCTGTAATTTATTACGGGACCAGTTTTCTGGAGTTGCTAGTTTGCTTTCCATTTCGGCCAATTTTCTTTGTATCGTTCATTGGCCGAAGATTGGTGGAGGAGGGCTTATTTACATTTGTGCAAATAAGCATTTGTGGAGGGCGTTCTTTGCATTTTATTGTATCATGATACTTGCACCATCATTGCTTGACTTTCTTGAGTTATCATGTTTTGACTTTTGTATCATCATGGTTGTTGATGATTGGTTGATGGAGTGTGAGTTTTAGTGGGTGATCATTTCCTTTTTCATGATAACCCTTTTCTTTCTCTTTCTCTTGTGATTGATCCTTACACTCCCTCATTCATGCTCTCCCCCCCATTCACTTTGCATGGACGGCCAAGCCATGAGAGGGCTGTCCAAAATTTCTCATGCGGGATTTTTGCTCTTTTGCTTGTGTAAAAATCCCACAAGTTCCATCTCCATGAGCTTGTATCATTCCTCCACCAAAAGGGCACTTTCCATAACCCCAAAATGAGACATGGTTCTTTACTATATTCTACAGCAAATCTTGGGCACGTCGACTCGCCAGCTTCGTGCCCGAGTTGCCTCGGTATAGAGGCGGGAGCCCGTAAAAGAAGCAGGCGACGTGGTGCCCTTCCGGCGAGGAGGTGGAGACCGGACATTCCGTGGGAGATCGGGACGACAGCGAGAAGACCGGAGGAGACGGATCGCTCGGTATATCTCTCTTCCCCATCTAGTAGTTAGCTAGGACTAGTTAATGGCCCGATCCGGGTTTTAGTGCGCGGTGGTGCCGGTTCAAGAAAATTTAAAGTTAACCATCGCTTCCGCATTTGGCCTCGGGATGGAGGCCGGGGCGCCGCCGTGCACTTACACGGTCGTGACGAACAGCCAAGCCCACACCCCTAGACCCCTACGAGAGCGGCAAGCAACCCTACCAATTCTAGAGTTAGGAGACCCGGTTTTGACTCCTCGAGATGGTCTCCTACTTGACCCTAGAATCCGGTTACTTGTGCTCCCTTCCTTGGGTCTATCCTAATGCGAAAAAGTAAATAATATACATCAATAGCGACATCATCCTCAACCCGAAAGTGTCCCCAAAAAAGAATATTATATACAGTGAATTTTACATAAATGAAAAGAAAAACTCTCATCTAACATAAACCCCCCTGGCTATTCATTCACGACGATTTTATACACCATATCACCACAGCAACAAAATAATCATCACAGATCATCAACGTAAGTAAATATGCGTATTCCCAACGTCGTCGACATATAGCAACGAAATTGGGGATGCACATATTACACTTACGGTCCCAGAAAAGAAATGTGAAACTACAACATTTAGAATCCGCACAACACTTAGACATCGCAAACCTGAAATATCTCATATTCCGGCTTTCATGCCTAACAATGTAGATCTTACATTTGGGTCTCAAAAATGAAAACACCTTTTCAAAAGAAATCGGGTAATTCAACAAGATTCCTGATTCCGACCGAGACCGAAATGTTATATTGACAAGCAACTAATTAATTTTCTCAAAACTAATTAGTGTAGATTCAAAATATAGTATCCCATTCATAAAAACTAGGCGATGTTAAATATTTCGATCGATCTATCAAAACCCATATTTCTCAGAGACCTCAACACTTGAGACAGATTCAAAAATAACCCAGACAGTGCCATTAGCACATACGGATCAGCACAAGAAGGCATGTCCCTGGCCTCACCAACGACACTGCGGAACCGCCGCCAAAAGCATGTTTTGGTCGCGGTTCCACGGTCGTTAGGTCGAGTTAGGGGGCCGTTTTTCTTGGGGGTCCACACAATACCTTGCACTATTTTTTTGCATATTTTTAAACCCTAAAATTCCAAGTTTTGAAAAATTTCCAAAGAGCATCTAATGCGTGCGTATCGATGTTCGTTCGAACACTTTAACGTCGTCTAGGTCACGCCTAATACTCTAACTTGGCTCTGATACCACTGTTGGTATTTGCTTAGCACCCTCACTAGGTTTTAACAAGTATCAAGTATGAAACTTAAAAAAAATCTAGGGTGCTAACCAACCCGAACCTAGAATCGAACTAGAGGTTTAGGTGTACAAGTTAACAAGTATCACATAGAAGTAAGTGTCTAACACTAAGAGAAAAGAAATACAACCTTTATAGACCTCTCCTCCTTGTCTTTAGCTCCGTGTAGATGCCCTTGACTCCTTGGTTCCACTTGGAGTTTGAACTCATCCGCTTGAAGCCTTCGAAGTCCACGATGATCCACCACGGAGTTCCTTTACTCAAGCTCCTTGCTTCACTTGACCTAGGTGGAAGTGATGCAAACAACCTATACAAGTGGGCTAGACTAGTATAGATTGATGAAGTGGGTAATAATCTCACTAAAAAATCTTTCTTTTTCTTTCTCTTCACTCACTAGAAAATGGTAGAGAACTTGGAGGAAGAAGGAGATGGAAATGGCTTAGCTTGAGCTCAAGAAAAATAACAAATAATGATAATAAGAGAGTCACGCTCGCTCTTAACTAAGACATGAAAATATCTAGATATTTTTAGTAGTTGAGTTAGTGGAGGATTATAAATGAAACCATGGTTATATAAGATATTTTAAAAGAAGTGTGTAGAAACAAATATAAACCATGGATTAATTCCTAATTTCCATTAACTCAATAATTAAAATATCACAATTGTTTCCATGTAGGTCTTGCATAGCCATGTCCAATGTATCATCAACCATGACACATGTATACATGCATGTGTGCATACATATCAATATAATCATACATACAAATAAAGAAAGGATTTAATAATGAGCTAATGGTCACATTATATTAAATCAACACTTGATCTAATAATCCAGTCATATCACATACGACCCGACCAATAGAAAACGCCAGATTAAAATATGGTATCATATACTCGTATTTAATCAAGCTCCCATGCATATCCCCATATCCGCCTCACATCATTTCTCCAGAGCTCGGAAACCCCTTTGTGGGACTCTAAGACTCGTCAATCGCTAGCAGTAGGTAGTGATCATATTAGATACCCACAAACCGTCAGCGGTACTAGCTGCACGTAACGGCTCCCAGGTATTGAGCGAACAGAAGGTCAACAAGCGAACTTGTCCAAACTCCCATAGAGCCAACCGGTAACACTTACCGTACAGTCCAGTTTTTCCGTCAGATATGTTGCATATCGAGTCTAGAGATGGTATCGTCGACCCCAATAACTCAATAAGTCATGCCGATGTGTGGCCTATAACAGATCGAGAAACTACTGATAACACTAATCAGTAAATCTCATCAGCCCTGGCCAGGGACTTTCAGTTATAGCCAATCGCGCATAGCACAACATCAACCCCCAATACCGGGAGAGAAGAAACCCCTCCTATCGTTCATTACCTCTATGTGTCTCGGGATTGTACCTAAAAACCACATGTTTGCACGACTTAGTAGAGCCGTGGAAGGGTGAAAATTAAAGCACAGTGGGAGAACACACAAGACTCTATGACGATTTCGGGTTTACAAACTAACCTGTACAAGTGTCACCTGAGAACTGCTATCCGACGATAGATATAATACTATATAGGAGTTCTTGGCGAGTCCGTTCAGTGTACCCAGTCTCCACTGAACACCCATATACAATCTTTGATGTCAAACACCAATGAATATGTGATTATCCATCGCCCATCAAATGGGTCAAGAAACGTATACGCTAGTCTACTCTGGAATATCGATGCCCCGTCTCGATACACTCACGACTAGGAACATTTAAGGATACGCTTATAGACCATTCATGCCCCATTAGTATGATCTGCATCATAATCATGATAGTCAAGCAGATATCCTAAGGGCTTTATCAACATGTACCATATGAATAGTATACAAAATCAAGTGAACATGTTAAAATAAAGAGTAACCGGATAGCATACTATCATGTCGAGCGAGAAAGTCCTCTGTATATATATACATATCCAAGAATCCAATATCAAATAATGGCCTCTAGGGCATACCTATATTCAATAATCTCCCACTTGCACTAAGGCCACTTATTGGCATATCTCATACCCAACATTCTAAAAAGTCGTTCATGTAGCGGCTGTTGAAAGGCATTGGTGAGTGAATCCGCGGTGTTATTATTTGTATCTACTCTTCTAATCACGATCTTGCAGAGATCAACTATCTCCCGGATCCAATGATATTGCCTCAGGATGTGTCTAGATCGTTGATAGGACCTGGGCTCTTTGGCCAATGCCATAGCCCCATTATTATCACAATACAATAGTATTGGATCAATAATGGTGGGAACTACTTCTAGTTCCATATCCAGACTGCTTCCTTTGCAGCAATACACTCAGCTTCCATTGTTGAGTCTGTAACGGTATCATGTTTGGAACTCTTCCAACAAAGCACCCCTCCACTGAGGGTAAATACACACCCTGAGGTAGATTTGCCGACATCCTTATCACCAAGGTTCTTCATGGAGAACCTTTGTGATAAGAATATTTTGACCGATTGTAGCATAGGAACATCGTTTCCTATCAAGAGAATACCATCCACGTACAATACGAGAAATGTGACAGTACTCCCTACAATCTTCTTATAAATACAAGGTTTATCTGGATTATTGATAAAATCAAACTCTTTGATCGCATCATCAAAACAGATGTTCCAACTCTGTGATGCCTGCTTTAATCCATAGATGGATTTAAGAAACCTACATGCTTTCTCGCTGCTCCCACTATTTACAAAGCCCTCTGGCTGATCCATATAAACGCACTCTTCTAAATCACCATTTGGAAATGCAGTTTTAACGTCTATCTGCCAGATTTCATAGTTGTAGTGAGCAGCAATAGCAAGTAGGATCCGAATGGATTTAAGCATGGCTACAGGAGAGAAAGTTTCGTCATAGTCCAGTCCTGGTCTTTGACGAAATCCTTTCGCTACAAACCTTGCCTTATACATCTCTACCTGTCCATTTACACCGATCTTTCTCTTAAAGATCCCTTTGCACCTTACGGGTTTTACCCCAGAGGGTACAACTTCTAAATTCTACACTTTGTTGGTGTACATAGACTCCATTTCGGATCTCATGGCATCCAACCACTTCATAGAGTCACCACTCGTGATAGCTTACTGAAAACTAGTAGGGTCATCATCATCCATGATGAAATCTTCTCTATCACCATCAATGAGGAAACTGTAGTATCTTTCCCGTGGGCGAGAAGTCCTACTAGATCTACGAAGTGGCCGATCTTCATAAGATTCTATTGCAATATCATGTTCGACCAAATCATCATTAGTAACTTGTGTCTCTAGAACTTCTTCTAGTTCTACCGTATTGCCATCAGTATTATTTGTAAAAAAAAATCATTTTCTAAAAATGTGGCATACTGAGAAACAAACACCTTTTGTTCCTCCTTGTGGTAGAAAATATATCCATACGAGTGTTTTGGATATCCCAAAAATGTACACATGACTGACCGTGTCTCGAATTTGTCTGGATTCTGCTTTTTCACAAAAGCAGGACAACCCCGTATCCTAACTCGCTTAAGAGATGGTCTCTTCCCATACCATATCTCATATGGAGTAGTAGACACGGTTTTGGTGGGAACCCTGTTCAATAGAAATGCCGCAGTCTCCAATGCATGCCCCCAAAAGGAGAGAGGTAACTCAGCATCACTCATCATGGAACACACTATATCTAATAGGGTACGATTCCTCCGTTCTGACACACCGTTGTGCTGTGGTGTGTACGGGGGAGTGAGCTGAGAGAGAATCCCATTCTATTTTAGGAAGTCCGAAAACTCTGTGCTTAAGTACTCTCCATCTCGATC
Organism: Agapanthus africanus; assembly: GCA_030015575.1. Lineage (NCBI taxonomy): Eukaryota > Viridiplantae > Streptophyta > Magnoliopsida > Asparagales > Amaryllidaceae > Agapanthus > Agapanthus africanus. Next base: position 533,466,940 of record JASDDO010000022.1, on the reverse strand, counting down.
TGATCGAAGTTTCTTGATGCTCAATCCGGTTTGTTTTTCTACTTTAAGTTTATACTCTTTGAATTTCTCGAAAGCTTCAGACTTATGTTTCAATAGAAACACGTGTCCGAACCTTGAGAAATTATCAGTAAAAGTTATGAAGTAAGAAAAACCGCCTCTAGCATGTGTAGACATTGGTCTGCATACATCAATATGTATGAGGCCTAAGAGTTCAGTAGCTCTTTCTCCGTGTCCAACAAACGGAGTTTTGGTCATTTTACCCTTGATACAAGACTGACAAGTCGTATAAGATTATATTTAAAGGGATTTAAATATCCATCTTTATGTAGCTTGTTTAGTCTTGTTTCGTTAATATGACCAAGTCTACAATGCCAAAGAAAAGTTTCATCTATATTTGAAATTTTCTTTTATTAGTGTGTTATATGTTGAAAAGTGTGTGTTGATTTAGAACGTATATCCCGTTATTTAGTGTACTATACCAAATCAACTTTTGATTCAGGTTAATGTTCATACCATTATTCTGCAGCACAAAATCATATCCTTCATTGTCCAACAAAGAAACAGATATTATATTACACAGCATACTTGGTACATAATAACACGGGTTCAAAACCAATATACATCCCGATGGCAACCCTAGGTGATACTCTCCCACTGATACTGCATGTATATTGGAACCATTTCCAACCCGGAGAGTGTGATCACCAGTCTTCAAAACTTTTCCATTTCTCAATCTCTGCATACAATTGCAGATGTAAGAACCCGAACCGGTATCCAATACCCAGGAAGCAAAGTTTATAGAAAAACAGTTTTCAGTCACGAACACACCTGAAGCGGAAGCATCACCATGCTTCTTTTTCTTGAGATCAGCAAGATACCCAACACAATTTTTCTTCCAGTGTCCCGACTTATGGCAGTAGAAACATTCTCGTTTTCCCGACTCTTTAGCCCTGAATTTGTCTTTCCCTTTTGCCTTTTTGATTCCACCTCTCGATTTGGTGGGTTTCTTCTTATTCCTTCCCTTGGCCTTGGCTTTTGGGACGGAAGAGGAAGATTTCCTAACAATCAAAGAGGGAGTCTTTGCCAACTTGAGCTTGCTCTCTGCACTTCTCAATATATTGAGAAGTTTAGGAAGTGACTTCTCCATGCTATGTATATTGAAGTTCACAATAAACTGAGCAAAAGCAGGGGGGAGAGACTGCAGAACAATATCAATATATTGTTCGTTCTCCATTGTCCATCCGAGGCCCTCAAGTTCTTCAATAAGAGCTATCATATTCAAGACATGATCACCTATCGATGTGCCAGCAACCATCCTCATCTGAAACAGCTTTCTAGATACCTCGTAGCGCAGGGTACGAGACTGCTCCCATACAACTCCTTTGTATGGAGAAAGATGGATTGAACATCCATCTTCTCATGCTGCTTCTGATGTACATTATCCATCGAAGCTAGCATGAGGCATTTGGCTCTGGAACAATCAAAATCCTATGATTTGCGGATCTCCTTATCTACAAAAGAGGATTTAGGGCCAGGTACGGGAGGGGCTGGGGCAGTGAGGACATATGCTATCTTATCATATGTAAGGGCAATGTTTATGTTCCTTAGCCAGTGTTTATAATTGGGTCCTGTCAGTTTATTTTTCTCTAATAGAAGCTTACGTCCAGTCATGGGTATCTGCCATTAGGAGAGAGAAAAAATACACACAGCTAAATGCTCTTACAAAGATTAGATTGGTTATTATCTTACCTAATCGATGTCTCCCGCTGCTTTTATCAAATTTTCCTTCAAACCTTAAAAAGAAAACTAGCCAGAATTAATTACATTCTACAATTTCGCTAACCGTTCAGCCTGGCCAGTGTCGGTACTTTGAGGGAGGTTCCCCGTACTTTCGCACGGACCTAATTAAAGTAAACCTCGTTTTCCAGAGGCATAACCCTGTTGACACCTTTCTAGACACCTGATGGCTTAGCTAATTATAAAGTGTAAAACTCTCCTGAGAGTAACTCTTACTCACAGTGGGATCGGGATCCAACTATCATATAGAAGGTATGCAATCTCATTGCAAATTTCAACTCTTGAAACTCCCGATATGGTTTTTACCCCTAGCAGCTTATGACCCTAGCTATGGTCAACATATCATAAGCACTAGTCAAGTTCTACCCGTCATTTCGTGATTAATTAGATCTATTCACATGACCCTTGACCATGATCAACATAATCACAGAATGTCCTAACTAATCACATCATATGATGTGTAGGAAGACATCACTTAGCTACCATATACTACGCCTTGACTATGATCAACATACATAGCACGAATACTAAGTACTCTACTTCCTAAAATGATGGAGGGTTGCGGATGGTTTTTAAGAAAACCTTTAACGTTTTGAACTTGATCTCGTGGTAAAATCAAATAGTTTTAAAAGCAGTGGCTTAAGCTCCGCATTTTTGAAACTTGTTTTTTCATAAAAAGGCCGAGTGAGTTTCAAATCCGATTCTACAACATCTTTTAGGTTTCTTTTCTTTGACATTAATCTCATTAATGTAGTCCCATCATTTAAGTCCTTAAGCATCACAAAAAGAAACGAAAATAGAACGTACGCTTATGCCATCCGCATTCGCCACAGTGTCCCGTTATCCACCGTTAGGTTACTTAACTAACGGCATAGCGGAGCGGGACTAGCACGGATGCAAAACATAAGCAACGTTTATTATATATCATATATATAATAACATTTGTCCCAGGCACTAATATGATCTCATCATAGAACATCGCAGCATAATCAGATATATGAATGCATAAGATATACTAGAAAGTCCGCATTTTAAATTAAGCCAACTATAAAAAATAAGGATTCCACGGTCATGAGGAACAGCTAAGCCCACACCCCTAGACCCCTACGAGAGCGGCAAGCAATCCTACCAATTCTAGAGTTAGGAGACCCGGTCTTGACTCCTCGAGATGGTCTCCCACTGGACCCTAGAACCCGGTTACTTGTGCTCCCCTCCTTGGGTCTATCCTAATGCGGAAATGTAAATAATATACATTAATAGAGACATCATCCTCAACTCGGAAGTGTCCCAATAAAAGAATATTATATACAATAAATTTTATATGAATGAATAGAAAAACTCTTATCTCACATAAAACTCCCCGGCTATTCATTCATAATGATCTTATACACCATATCACCACAGCAACAGAATAATCATCACAGATCATCAACGTAAGTAAATATGCGTATTCCCAACGTCGTCGACATATAGCAACGAAATTAGGGATGCACATATTACACTTACGGTCGCAGAAAAGAAATGTAAAACTACAACATTTGGAATCCGCACAACACTTAGACATCGCAAAACCGAAATATCTCATATTCCGGCTTTCATGCCTAACAATGCAGATCTTACATTTGGGTCTCAAAAATGAAAACACCTTTTCAAAAGAAATCGGGTAATTCAACAAGATTTCCGATTCCGATCGAGACCGAAATGTTAGATTTACAAGCAACTAATTAATTTTCTCAAAACTAATTAGTATAGATTCCAAATATTGCATCCCATTCATAAGAACTAGGCGATGTTAAACATTTCGATCTATCTATCAAAACCCACATTTCTCAGAGATCTCAACATTTGAGACAGATTCAAAAATACCCAGACAGTGCCGTTAGCACATACGAACCAGCACAAGAAGGCACGTCCCTGGCCTCACCAACTGCGCCGCGGAACCGTCGCCAAAAGCATGTTTTGGCCACGGTTTCACGGTCGTTAGGTCGAGTTAGGGGGTCGTTTTTCTTGGGGGTCCACATAATACCCTGCAATATTTTCTGCATATTTTTAAACCCTAAAATTCCAACTTTTGAAAAATTTCCAGAGAGCATCTAATGGTGGGTATCGATGTTCGTTCGAACACTTTAACGTCGTTTAGGTTACGCCTAATACTCTAGCTTGCCTCTGATACCACTGTTGGGGTTTGCTTAGCACCCTCACTAGGTTTTTACAAGTATCAAGTATGCAACTTTAAAAAATTTAGGGTGCTAATCAACCCGAACTTAGAATCGAACTAGAAGATTAGTTGTATAAGCTAACAAGTATCAAATACAAGTAAGTGTCTAACACTAAGAAAAAAGAAATACAACCTTTGTAGACCTCTCCTCCTTGTCTTTAGCTCCGTGTAGATGTCCTTGACTCCTTGGTTCCACTCGGAGTTTGAACGCGTCCGCTTGAAGCCTTCGAAGTCCACGATGATCCACCACGGAGTTCCTTTACTCAAGCTCCTTGCTTCACTTGACCTAAGCGGAAGTGATGCAAACAACCTATACAAGTGGGCTAGACTAGTATAGATTGATGAAGTGGGTAATAATCTTACTAAAAAACCTTTCTTTTTCTTTCTCTTCACTCACTAGAAAATGATAGAGAGCTTGGAGGAAGAAGGGGATGGAAATGACTTAGTTTGAGCTTAAGAAAAATAAACACAAGAATAATGATAATGAGAGAGTCACACCCACTCTTAACTAAGGAATGAAAATATCTAGATATTTTTAGTAGTTGAGTTAGTGGTGGATTATAAATGAAACCATGATTACATAAGATATTTTAAAAGAAGTGTGTAGAAACAAATATCAACCATGGATTAATTCCTAATTTCCATTAGCTAAGTAATTAAAATATCATAAATGTTTCCATGTGAGTCTTGTATAGCCATCTTCAATGTATCATCAACCATGACACATGTATACATGCATGTGTGCATACATATCAATATAATCATACATACAAATAAAGAAAGGATTTAATAATGAGCTAATGGTCACATTATATTAAATCAACACTTGATTTAATAATCCAGTCATATCATATACGACCCGACCAATAGAAAACGCCAGATTAAAATACGGTATCATATACTCATATTTAATCAAGCTCCCACGCATATCCCCATATGCGCCCCATATCGTTTCGCCTGAGCTCGGAAACCCCTTTGTGGGACTCTAAGACTCGTCAATACGCTAGAAGTAGGTAGTGATCATATCAGATACCCACAAACCATCAGCGGTACTAGTTGCATGTAACGACTCCCAGGTATTGAGTGAACAGAAGATCAACAAGCGAACTTGTCCAAACTCCCGTAGAGCCAACCGGTAACACTTACCGTACAGTCCGGTCTCTTCGTCAGATATATTGCATATCGAGTCTAGGGATGGTATCGTCGACCCCAATAACTCAATAAGTCATGCCGATGTGTGGCCCATAACAGATCGAGAAACTACTGATAACACTTATCAGTAAATCTCATCAGCCCTGGCCAGGGATTTTCAGTTATAGCCAATCGCGCATAGCACAACATCAACCCCCAATACCGGGAGAGACGAAACCCCTCCTATCGCTTATTGCCTCTATGTGTCTCGGGACTGTACCAAAAAACCACCTGTTTGCACGACTCAGTAGAGCCGTGGTAGAGTTGAAATCAAAACATAATGGGAGAACACACAAGACCCTATGACGATCTCAGGTCTATAGACTAACCTGTATAAGTGTCACCTGGGAACTGCTATCCGACAATAGATATAATACCATATAAGAGTTCTTGACGAGTCTGTTTAGTGTACCTAGTCTCCACTGAGCACCCGTATACAATCTTTGATGTCAAACACTAATGGATATGGGATCATCCATCGCCCATAAAATGGGTCAAGAAACGTATACGCTAGTCTACTATGGAATATCGATGTCCCGTATCGATACACCCACGACTAGGAACATTTAAGGATACGCTTATAGACCAGTCATGCCCCACTAGTATGATCTGCTTCATAATCATGATAGTCAAGAAGATATCCTAAGGGCTTTATCAACATGTACCAAATGAATAGTATGCACAATCAAGTGAACATGTTCAGATAAAGAGTCACCAGATAGCATACTATCATGTTGAGCAAGAAAGTCCTCTGTATATATATACATATCCAATAATCCAATATCAAATAATGGCCTCTAGGGCATACATATATCCAACAGGAAGAGCCGAGCTGGGTGTACTTTTCCTTCAAAGAACGTAGGCATGGGTGGCCGGGTCGGGTGTGATAGCCGTACCCTTTTCCATCCATGAATGGAAGGAGAAGTTCATTTTCGTCGGGCCGCCCGAGGGCGAGGATTGGCCCGTACCTACACAGTGGCATAGTGTCACGTCCCGAAAGTACGGAACATGACCGGCACTTAAACTACGAAACGTCTCGAGGCGTACGTAATCTAAGTAAACCGAAAACCCAGAAATCCAAACCAAGAAAAGTAGTAGAGTGAAGGAAAACCAATTTAAATCAAGTAGTTTTAATAGCATAAGCCGAATTATGCGTTTTTAGAAGCATCAAATATTTCCTGAAAATTTCGGCAGAGTCTCCCTTTTAAATACTGGCCCCCAAACGGGATACAACATGAATAGTATACGAAATCAATAAAAGGCATCCCCAAGCGGGAGCTAGCTCTTCATCAATCGACGGTCACAACCACACAAGCAATAAAATATACAACGCCAAGGGCGAGGATCCAAAATTCAAAAGGAAACTCAAACAACAAGAAATCTACAGAAATATAACGCGCGACTCTAAGGTCGAAAGAATAACATCACTGTTCTCTATCTCAAAAATAAATACATATTTGGTTGATGGAACTTCTAGATACAACCGAATAATAATATACAATGTATAATGATGGGTACGATACAAATAAACCAACCTACTAGCAAGTCACCGAAAAGAAGCAGTGCCAGCAAAGCCGTAATAAAACATGTACGGCAAAACTTGCAAGAAACTGTGGCACAACGAGGGTGAGTTGCCAACTCGTGAGTAGAAAAAAAGCATCTACGAACAGAAATCGCATGAACAACGCAATCCTAGGTCATACGATCATAATATATCCTCAAATATAACCAGCAGCCTAGACAATGGCTAGGGTAAATATCTAACCTAAGTGTAATCCCATATGTCCGTGTCAGTGCCTCAGGTAGCAATATATCATATGGATGATGTATGAATGCATGAAAACAGAATACATGTACTGAAGAAACCGCTTTCATAATTTTGTGAGATTTCCTTTGTATTCTTAAAATGAGGTATCATAAATGAAATCAACATAAACAGTGTCTAGCATCGACACAAAACATAAATCTCAATGTCTCAAAATCTCAGGCTCCGGCTATCCGGACTGGCCTGTATCATCAAATCTCAGTACCTCAATATCTCAAAATCTCAATGTCTCAATCTCAATATCTAGGGCGCCGTCAGTCCAGACCAGCCCCTACCATCCATCTCAAGACCACGACGGTATCCTCTGGATATCCGACGCGTCGGGTAAAATCACCGGTCGGTAGTGCTCCCCTGCCAGGCTCAATGCCATCATCTGCGATCCTCTTGCCCCAGGGTACCGCACCGGGTCCACCATGTACTCGAAACGGTTCCTCCATCTCCTCGAATCGGGTCTCGAAATCCATCAGCAAGCTCATGGTGGACGACTCATACATCATGGGAGAACTGCACTTTTTATTTAAAAAGAGAGAAAGAAGCTTATATAAGTTTTGCGGTTTTCCCCCCAAATCCAGAAAACCTCATGGAAATTCGAATCCAAATCATCAATGGCATGTAAAACCATGAAGATAGGCATGAGAATCCATGAATGCGGCATAACAATGAATAACAGTATTTATGAAGTAGCAAGTAATAACTACAATGTCTAAACTTGCATATAAGGAAAGTATACAAATATCATGTCTAAACAATTAGCTAACAACCTATGTCAAATGAAATAGTATTTTCTAAAGTGTTCGTGACATGGCAGTTACTGATGAAGATGTGTGTGAGCCGGCAAGTAAGTGTATGTGGTACATACGCGTCATCGGTAATGGTTCTGGTGTCCTAGCAGCATGATATCAATAACGGTATATGAATCACAAAATAAGTATGCGATGCGGAGCGAACATCAATAATGTGCGGGAGTTAAATACTAAATACAATGATAACTAATCTGCATTTAATAAAATATGAGTTCCACAGTGGTGCCATTTGAAATAGCACGAATCGTGGGGTTTTGAAAATAAGGGATACGGTGTTTTTAAGAAAAGACACGTCTTTTGAAATATCCGTAGAATCCTTTGACCTGTCTTTTAAAATACCCACGATCCGTTAGTTTTGAAATAGTTAGGAATCTAACCTAGTCTAACAACTACACTAAACTATACGGCTGAACTAACAAGCTAACTGAAGGTAAGGAAACCGTCTAATATCTGAGTCGATACACACACACACACACACACACACACACATATATATATTAGTCGGTGATCCCGCCTCGATAATATCACATCCGATACCATATCTATAATCAGATATTCCCAAGTCAAGGGTGCGGATAAAACATCAATATATAGCTCGTACGTAAATCCGTCGTACGGCATCCCAAATCTGGGTACGGGTCAATATCACATTATTCATCTGGTATTCTATTTATCCAAGATCATAATCTGGATACTGATCTACGTCTACTACGATACTAATATCATCAATATAGTCATGATCTGACTGCTGATCTACATTTTCATACAAACCGATATCATCATCATATATCGTCATAAAGAGGTATACATTGCCTAATGCGACCTATTATGAATATCTTAACATATCTTATCTCATATCACGATCACATGTCAACCATTCACTGTATAACACTATTCACATGTAACGTCATCCCAAGATCCGGTATAATATCAGGACGTATCTCAAGTACGAATCCTGCCATATCACCGTTCTCGCGGTCTCAATCAAATCTTGTCGACTCATCTCGAATCCCAAATACTATCCTCAAATCCAGTATGTGAACACAGTCCCATACCCATGTGAAAACATAACAATATAACCCCATATAAGCACATATGAAAGAAGAATGTATGCAAGTATGGGTGTGTGTGTGTAAATGTGGTGCAACCTCTACTCTAGGGTCTCGCAACACTAAACCTATCCAATCACACCTAAAATCTATCTTTATCATCAATAAACTCAACAATATATAATCAATATATATGTGTGTATACGTATTCGTATACATCACCACGAACTGCAGGGGTGCTATACGCCATCCACCCGACTTCTCCCCGTAGATATAAATCTACTCACTTGGTCCTCGCTCGCCGGTGCCAACGTCGCCACGCGCTTGCTTGTCGTCTCGAAGTCCACATGGGGTATCTACATATCATAACGCATCGTATAGCATTAAAACCAAATTCGAAATCGAAACGGTATACTAAAATCAAATCGGCACGCGTATCACGTATAGGTCAAAACCTATCGCCTACGCATGCAAGAATAGCCAAACCACCCCTCGATGTCGATGTACAAACGTCAAACCATCGAGAAAACCCAAACACACTCATTTGCGCATTCACGAACACTAATTATAATAAAAAAATAGGTTAAAATTTACAAAACCCCAAACTCACTTTAAAAGCCATTTTTCCGAAATTCTAGCAAGCAAAAATTTACCGTTTTAGTGCAAAAATTTACCGTTTTAGTACAAAACTTGATGTTTTAACAATTCTAATGGCCATAATACATATTAAATAACTTAAATAATCCATACAAACCATTTCCACGATTTAATTTCACTAAACTATATACGTTCAAAAAAACTAGTTTGCAAAAATACCGATTTTAACCCTTTTTAAAGTAAAATTCATAATTTTACAATTAAGCTTGGTTTTGCATGGTCCAAAAGCATTAAACCACTCATTATAATATTAATAATGACATGAAATCATAATTATATTTTAATCTAAAGCATTTAATAATTTTCCAAAAACCCTAGTTAGCAAAATAGCTTAATTAAGACATTTTATAAGTAATGGTTTGTAATTAACAATTAGATTAGCTTTCAACAAGACTTTAGATGTCAATCCACATCACCTAACCATGCACAATTGATCACAACATAATTCCACAACAAAACTCTAACTTGAATTCCTTAACCATGCAATTAAACTCATCTAAAACCTAATTAATCACTTAGTTAACTTTAGATTAAAGCAACTAGACAACAAATTTAACAAAAGCATGAGATTATACCTCCCATGATGAGATCAAACTTAAGATCTAGCCTCCCAAAATGCTCTCTTTTCACAAGGATCCATGTTTGAAAGACCAATGAATAATGGGTAACACTTGGATTTTGAATTAGAGTTGAATTTGTATGGATTTGAAGTGATTTTTGTGGATTTTTTTGATGCAAAATGGGGTGAGATTTTGGGGGGAGGGGCTGCTGTTTGGGGCCAGAATTTTCGGCCAGGAAATGTGGGGAGGGGTGAGGGAGGAGAGAGAGTGAGGTGGAGAAAGTGAGGAAAAAGTCAAAGTCCACCTTTTACTTCTTTCACTTTCTTTTCTTTTCTATTCAAACAAGAGGTGATTGGAGAGAGAGGGGGGGGGAGGGCTATCAAGGTGGGTCCGGCCACATGGGGAGAGGGAGAGAGGGTGAGGTGTGGGTTAGGAAAAAGATAAATGTATTACCCCAATTCCCACTAACACAACATTCACTAATTAAGCCATTTTTCTTCGATATTTTCTAAACCGTTTTGGCAAACCATTTCGTTTCAGAAATAATATTTTACATGTCAGTTAAGTGTGTCATGAATTATAAAATTTTTATCAACCCATTCCAATTTGTAATTTTCCCTAATTAAATGTATTAGTGACGGCTTAAAATAATATTAAAATAATTAATTTCGGAAAATTTTTCAGAAAATTTGAAATTTCACCAGTGGCTCAATAAACACCAAATACTAGCAATTACATAGTTAGAATATATATATTTAATTTTATAATAAAGATATTTGTATATTGACTTTTTACAGAAACCCTCTTATTTTACCGATTTTCCGAAATTTCACCGAAACGATTTTCAACACATTACAATCTTCCCCCCTTAAAGAAATTCGGTCCCCGAATTTAAATTAAAACTCCCCCAAATACTAAAACATCTAAGCAAAACTATCAAGTTGTTGGGGCTCCGAAATCATAAATACATGAAACAAATCGTAGCGCAGCGCATGCGCATGAAAATGAGCATATAACTCAAAATCAAAACTCCGTCAAGCATCCCGCAATCATCGGAGTCATGGTAAAGACACAAATGTTAAATCCAATACAAAACCAATATGATATAACTCGAAACTATACACGTAAATATCAAATCTATATATGTAAATATCTGAAGGAAATGCACAAAATATACTCAGGTACTGTCCTGTGACTAGTCCTGCTCAGTACTAAACCAAATAGCAAACATCATAAAATATACTGCTCCAACATAAATCAGTCCCAAATATATATATATGAATGCCATGTGCGTCTGGTCCGCACGGAGATCGAAATCCATGAATGTGCTATACATATGCACAGAAACAACATCTAAGTGCATCGGGTGTGCACAAAACATCTGTCAAGGGCAACAGGTGTGCCTTACAGCAAAACAGGTGCATTTGACATGCACGAAGAATCTCAATTTAGTGCATCTGATGTGCACCAAAATCGTATCTCATAACATGCGCCCAACATGCGCGAAAATCCAAATCAGGTGCATCCATCGTGCACAAAATCATGAAATCCAATATCAAGCGCCGAACGTGCGCAATATCCAATCAGGTGCACAAGGTGCACAAAACAAACATCGAGTATCACAATCGAAATTGAAGTCCAGTGCATCTAAGTGCACAAAATGCGTATCACTGCACTGCAAGCATATGTGAATCATACCGAGTGCAAAAACCAAATCGTGTGCGTATATACGCACAAATCAACTCAACTGTATGAAATCCATATAATCACAAACATGAGAAACCAAGGCACGAAAACTATCTCAAGTGCAACAACTGTGCAAAAATTGTAAATACTCAGTAGGTGCAACCATGGCGCATGAAAATGATATCATGAAACTCAATCATCAAAACCAAATCATGCGTATAGATTGCTCAAAATACCAAAATCATGTATGGAGGAATAGTCCCGCTCAAGCACATCCTCCAAGAATCTCTGGCCAACTGTCGTGGTCACTCATAGCATGTTTTGTCGACGATCCTGAACTCTGGTCTGCCGGTGTGCGTAACATGATCACCCCTGGGCCCAAGTCTCCTCGTAATTTATCCAGAAAGGTCCTGTCGAGGTCTCTCCCAAATCTCGTCTCTGCCGAACTGTCCGGAAGTCATCGTCCTTTACTATATCTGTTTCTTGTTCCGGAACGGCTACATACTCATCGCGACTCCTTCTGGAAGGTATATCCAAGTACAATGCCTCGGAATGCATATCGCATCTCTGATGTCGGCGGAGTGGAACGTCGTCTCATCAAGACCTCGTACGAACCTCTTACTCCACTTTTCTCTAATGTCAACTAATTCGAACTCGTCTCGTCGTGGCTGCATGGACTGAGCTCTAACGGCTATCCTCGTATCTGGAGTCTTCCAAGAAATGCATCTCACCACCTAGCATCCGAATGAAGTCTAACCATCCGATCGATTCGTCAAAACCTCATAATCCCCCAAGAGCTCAATATCTTAGGTACAGTTTAATAGTATCGAGTACATACCACAGCATCGATGGTCCAGCCGTAGAAGGGCAAACCCAAGCCTCACTAATGGCGCCGCGGAACTGCCGCAAACCCTAAGGTTCAAAGGCTTTCACACGGTCATTAAGTCGAGTTAGGGTTTCATTCTTCTAGAGGGTCCATAGAATTGCCCGCATGTCTTTCCGAATACTTTAAACTTGGAATAATAGTTTTCTGATATTCAATCGTCTCTGTCGACTCTCAACGTCTCCGCGTGAAGTCGTCTCGAGCTGGAATCAATCTATCTGATGACCTCGCATCGGGGTAGCGAACGAACCACTTGTCCTAGTCATTCATCCTCGGTGACTAGCAACCTTCTATCATCTCTTAGTACACTCGTACTGCAATAGCTCCAACATCTGGGGCGATATCTCATCGTTCGCAGCAATAATTGGCTCGCTCGTCTGCACGTTGAACAGTGCCTCAATCATTATGAACAAGCAATACGCCAACGGTCATCAAAATCTGGCTGGCCTCTATCATTGGCTCGATCCTCTAGTACTGATCGGCACGTCCGAATAACCTCATACAGCGGTCCATCCCACGCTCGTGGCGCGAAAACACAATAAAAATACACATCTCCGCAATCGTGTGTCGCCGGAATTACGCCCTGGTCAGTCCTCGTTCGTGACGAGCTTGTGCTGACCGCAACTCTAGCCGTAGCTCTCCCTGCCCGAAATCGTGGCAGCAAAACCATAACTGGTACCGATGAGGCTAGATCAGGAATGAAAATAATACTGAACAAAGAAATGTACATTCTAAGGCTTCTTAAGTGGAGTAGCGTATCGTAAGTATGCCGCGGAACATACCCACGGTACGTCACTCTATTTTAGTCACCTATTCCATCAACCAAGGGTCATCCTACGCTCTGAAGGTAAAACCTAACGCTCTGATACCAACTTTGTCACGTCCCGAAAGTACGGAACATGACCGGCACTTAAACTACGAAACGTCTCGAGGCGTACGTAATCTAAGTAAACCGAAAATCCAGAAATCCAAACCAAGAAAAGTAGTAGAGTGAAGGAAACCAATTTAAATCAAGTAGTTTTAATAGCATAAGCCGAATTATGCGTTTTTAAAAACATCAAATATTTCCTGAAAATTTCGGCAGAGTCTCCCTTGTAAATACTAGCCCCCAAACGGGATACAACATGAATAGTATACGAAATCAATAAAAGGCATCCCCAAGCGGGAGCTAGCTCTTCGTTAATCGACGGTCACAACCACACAAACAATAAAATATACAACGCCAAGGGCGAGGATCCAAAATTCAAAAGGAAACTCAAACAACAAGAAATCTACAGAAATATAACGCGCGACTCTAAGGTCGAAAGAATAACATCACTGGTCTCTATCTAAAAAATAAATACATGTTTGGTTGATGGAACTTCTAGATACAACCGAATAATAATATACAATGTATAATGATGGGTACGATACAAATAAACCCACCTACTAGCAAGTCACCGGAAAGAAGCAGTGCCAGCAAAGCCGTAATGAAACATGTACGGCAAAACCTGCAAGAAATTGTGGCACAACGGGGGTGAGTTGCCAACTCGTGAGTAGAAAAAAAGAATCTACGAACAGAAATCGCATGAACAACACAATCCTAAGTCATACGATCATAATATATTCTCTAATATGACCAACAGCCTAAACAATGGATAGGGTAAATATCTAACCCAAGTGTAATCCCATATGTCCGTGTCAGTGCCTCAGGTAGCAATATATCATATGGATGATGTATGAATGCATGAAAACAGAATACATGTACTGAAGAAACTGCTTTCATAATTTAGTGAGATTTCCTTTGTATTCTTAAAATGAGGTATCATAAATGAAATCAACATAAACAGTGTCTAGCATCGACACAAAACATAAATCTCAATGTCTCAAAATCTCAGGCTCCGGCTATCCGGACTGGCCTGTATCATCAAATCTCAGTACCTCAATATCTCGAAATCTCAATGTCTCAATCTCAATATCTAGGGCACCGTCAGTCCAGACCAGCCCCTACCATCCATCTCAAGACCACGGCGGTATCCCTCGGATATCCGACGCGTCGGGTAAAATCACCGGTCGGTAATGCTCCCCTGCCAGGCGCAACGCCATCATCTGCGATCCACTTGCCCCGGGGTACCGCACCGGGTCCACCATATACCCGAAACGGTTCCTCCATCTCCTCGAATCGGGTCTCGAAATCCATCAGCAAACTCATGGTGGACGACTCATACATCATGGGAGAACTGCACTTTTTATTTAAAAAAAGAGAAAGAAGTTTTTATAAGTTTTGCGGTTTTCCCCCCAAATCCAGAAAACCTCATGGAAATCCGAATCCAATCATCAATAGCATGTAAAACAATGAAGATAGGCATGAGAATCCATGAATGCGGCATAACAATGAATAACAGTATGCATGAAATAGCAAGTAATAACTACAATGTCTAAACTAGCATATAAGGAAAGTATACTAATATCTTGTCTAAACAATTAGCTAACAACCTATGTCAAATGAAATAATATTTTCTAAAGTGTTCATGACACGGCAGTTACCGATGAAGATGTGTGTGTGCCGGCAAGTAAGTGTACGTGGTACATACACGTCATCGGTAATGGTGCTGGTGTCCAAGCAGCATGATATCAATAATGGTATATGAATCACAAAATAAGTATGCGATGCGGAGCGAACAGCAATAATGCGCGGGAGCTAAATACTAAACACAATGATAACTAATCTGCATTTAATAAAATATGAGTTCCACAGTGGTGCCATTTGAAATAGCACGAATCGTGGGGTTTTGAAAATAAGGGCTACGGTGTTTTTAAGAAAAGACACGTCTTTTGAAATATCCGTAGAATCCCTTGACCTGTCTTTTAAAATACCCACGATCCGTTAGTTTTGAAATAGGTAGGAATCTAACCTAGTCTAACAACTACACTAAACTATACGGCTGAACTAACAAGCTAACTGAAGGTAAGGAAACCGCCTAACATCTGAGTCGATACATATATATATATATATATATATATATATATATTATTTGGTGATCGCGCCTCGATAATATCACATCCGATACCATATCTATAATCAGATATTCCCAAGTCAAGAGTGCGGATCAAACATCAATATATAGCTCGTACGTAAATCCGTCGTACGGCATCCCAAATCTGGGTACGGGTCAATATCACATTATTCATCTGGTATCCTCTTTATCCAAGATCATAATCTGGGTACTGATCTACGTCTAGTACGATACTAATATTATCAATATAGTCATGATCTGACTGCTGATCTACAGCCTCATACAAACCGATATCATCATCATATATCGTCATAAAGAGGTATACATCGCTTAATGCGACCTATTATGACTATCTTAACATATCTTATCTCATATTACGATCACATGTCAACCATTCAATGTATAACACTATTCACATGTAACGTCGTCCTAAGATCCGCTATAATATCAGGACGTATTTCAAGTACGAATCCTGCCATATCACCGTTCTCGCGGTCTCAATCAAATCTTGTCGACTCATCTCGAATCCTAAATACTATTCTCAAATCTAGTATGTGAACACATAGTCCCATACCCATGTGAACACATAACAATATAACCCCATATAAGCACATATGAAAGAAGTATGGGTGTGTGTGTGTAAATGTGGTGCAACCTCTACTCTAGGGTCTCGCAACACTAAACCTATCCAATCACACCTAAAATCTATCTTTATCATCAATAAACTCAACAATATATAATCAATATATATGTGTGTATACGTATTCGTATACATCATTACGAACTGCGGGGGTGCTATACGCCATCCACTCGACTTCTCCCCGTAGATATAAATCTACTCACCTAGTCCTCGCTCGCCGGTGCCGACGTCGCCACGCGCTTGCTTGTCGTATCGAAGTCCACATAGGGTACCTACATATCATAACACATCGTATTGCATTAAAACCAAATTCAAAATCGAAACGGCATACGAAAATCAAATCGGCATGCGTATCACGCATAGGTCAAAATCTATCGCCTACGCATGCAAGAATAGCCAAACCACCCCTCGATGTCGATGTACAAACGTCAAACCATCGAGAAAACCCAAACACACTCATTTGCGCATTCACGAACACTAATTATAATATAAAATAGGTTAAAATTTACAAAAACCCCAAACCACTTTAAAAGCCATTTTTCCGAAAATCTATCAAGCAAAAATTTACCGTTTTAGTACAAAACTTGACGTTTTAACAATTCTAATGGCCATAATACATATTAAATAACTTAAATAAGCCATACAAACCATTTCCACGATTTAATTTCACCAAACCATATATGTTCAAAAAAACTAGTTTGCAAAAATACCGATTTTAACTCTTTTTAAAGTAAAATTCACAATTTTACAATTAAGCTTGGTTTTGCATGGTCCAAAAGCATTAAACCACTCATTATAATATTAATAATGACATGAAATCATAATTATATTTTAATCTAAAGCATTTAATAATTTTCCAAAAACCCTAGTTAACAAAATAGCTTAATTAGGACATTTTATAAGTAATGGTTTATAATTAACAACTAGATTATCTTTCTACAAGACTTTAGATGTCAATCCACATCACCTAACCATGTACAATTGATCACAACACAATTCCACAATAAAAGCCTAACTTGAATTCCTTAACCATGCAATTAAATTCATCTAAAACCTAATTAATCACTTAGTTAACTTAGATTAAAGCAACTAGACAACAAATTTAACAAAAGCATGAGATTATACCTCCCATGATGAGATCAAACTTAAGATCTAGCCTCCCAAAATGCTCTCTTTTCACAAGGATCCATGCTTGAAAGGCCAAGGGATAATGGGTAACACTTGGATTTGGAATTAGAGTTGAATTTGTATGGATTTGAAGTGATTTTTGTGGATTTTTTTGATGCAAAATGGGGTGAGATTTTGGGGGGAGGGGCTGCTATTTGGGGCCAGAATTTTCGGCCATGAAATGTGGGGAGGGGTGAGGGAGGAGGGAGAGTAAGGTGGAGAAAGTGGGGAAAAAGTCAAAGTCCACATTTTACTTCTTTCACTTTCTTTTCTTTTCTTTTCTATTCAAAACAAGAGGTGATTGGAGAGAGGGGGGGGGGCGGGCTGTCAAGATGGGGTCGGCCACATGAGGAGAGGGAAAGAGGGTGAGGTGTGGATGTGTGGGTTAGGGAAAAAGATAAATGTATTACCACAATTCCCACTAACACAACATTCACTAATTAAACCCTTTTTCTTCGATATTTTCTAAACCGTTTTGGCAAACCGTTTCGTTTCAGAAACAATATTTTACATGTCAGTTAAGTGTGTCATGAATTATAAAATTTGTATCAACCCATTCCAATTTGTAATTTTCCCTAATTAAATGTATTAGTGACGGCTTAAAATAATATTAAAATAATTAATTTCGGAAAATTTTTCAGAAAATTTGAAATTTCACCAGTGGCTCAATAAACACCAAATACTAGCAATTACATAGCTAGAATATGTATATTTAATTTTATAATAAAGTTATTTGTATTTTGACTTTTTACAGAAACCCTCTTATTTTACCGATTTTCCGAAATTTCACCGAAACGATTTTCAACACGTTACACATAGGGCTGACTGTCCGAGGGAGAAACAGTTATCCTCACCCGATGCAAGGGTGGTGTTCTTATGGGAGCCGATCCACTGGGCCGGCGTCCTACTTTCTTAGCAGGCCCTAAGTTGGGTTGGGCTCAGCCCTGCGCGCTTTCTGGGTAAGTTAGGGCCGCCGTAGACTATCTATTTAGAATTTGATGAATTTTCTTTGCCCTTTTCAGCGTCACAAACTCTCTTTGTGTATTCCACCTTTTTAAAGAGTAATGGACCGATCCATGTTCTTAGCTGCCATAGTCGTGAAGGCCCAATAGAAAACCGGGAGCGGAAGCTCGTCCCGACCAGGTCTGAGCTCGGTCCCGAGGCCTGCCCCGCCGAGCAATCCTTCAGTTGCGTCGCCCCAAGTTCCCGAAGAGCGCAGCAGGGGAGGGAGGGAGGGCACAAGCACGTACGGGATCCGGCGCCCCGGGCGAGGGAGGAGGAGGGAGAGGCCGAGCCCACCGACGCTCCTTAAAGAGGTAAAAAGGACGGTTTCTCGGGCGACGCCTTCTACCGGGATCCTAATTCAGGAGGGGGACTTCTGCTTCGAGGTGCCCTCAGGGCTCTCTGTCGCTGACAGCTTGCTCTTCGACATGGAGCAAGCAGCTGGATGCAAGATTCCTCGGGGAACCCTGAAAGCCCTGGTGGCCGCCATCACTCAGGAGGCAGTTCAGGTCGGTATCCATTTCCCTTTAAGAATCCTCTTAATCAAATTTTTAACTCAGTTTGGATGTTTCTAACCCCTTTTGCTGCTTTCCTCAGGTCCTCTAACACAGCGCCCTCATCGTTAATATGGAATCCGAGGAGATTGCCCTAGCCATGAGGAAGGCGGGCGAATCGTCCTCGCGGGAGGAGGATCTACGCCTGGAGCTGTAGCAGGCGAAGGAGAGGATAGCCGTTCTCGAAACCCGGGTGGTCGCTGAGGAGTTGACGAACTCCAAGTGTAAGGAGTCTCACCGACTTCTGAGTGAATCCAATAAGGCCATCCAGGCTAAGTTGGAGGAAGTCAGCAAGATCTACGTCGTGATGAAGAAGTTGAGGGATGCTACCAGGAGGGACACCCAGGTGGCGCTCGATGCGGTGAACCTTGTTGACCTACGAGTTTCGAAGTTCGTGGAGAGGTATAAGGTGTCGGACCAGTTCTACGTTGACCTCGCCGACGCCTCGGCCATTGTTCGGCACCAGGCTCTCGACGCCGTCAAGGCGTTGATGCCAGGGTTTGCCGACAGCGAGTTTCGGGTCCAGTACCCTCTTTCCGAGGATGCACTGCAGGTGGAAGCTTCCGGGGATGCCGCCGGGGATGAGGTTACTGGTGGAAGCGCCGAGGGTGAGGCTGCCGATGGAAGCGCCGACCCAGAGGTTGTTGTTTTGGTTCTCGACGTTGGTGTCGAGCATGGCGAGATCCTCCCCGGGCCTAGGGCCTGAGCTTTCCTGCATTTTCCTCTCTTTTTTTAGTTTTGTAAGCCTCCGGGCATTTTGTAAGGCCGAGGAGCCCAGAATACCTTGTAAAAACTTCTGGAATATAAATAAAGCCGAGCTTATTTTCCTCAGCATGACTGTGTGCTTTCTGCGTGAGTACTTCAGTTCGTCGGTCTTTTTACACTTGACTCGAGTGGTAGGCTGTAGGTAAATGACCGGCTTTTTAGATGATGATCGTGCATCGAGTGTAAGTCGATTAATTACCAAGTGTAGGAAAGTCTGTGCCCTCCTGCTCCCCAGAGTTGAGGTTACGATCGTTCATTTATGATGAACCGAAAGATACCTAAGTGTAGGAAGGTCGGTATCAGTCCACTCCTCAGAGTCGGTTCGACACCCACGTCTCTTAGCATGAGTTGAAAAACATAGAATAGGTCGGAGCTGACTGATTCCCCCTGAGGTGGTTCCTAGACTCATGCCCTTACAGGGTAGGAACCTACCCCTCGGAGACTAGTCGTGGGAATCTGCACGGTGGTCTCTTTAGGAGGGCTTTGATCCTTAGTGTGGATGGGTAGGAAGCTGCCCGCTAGGGATGGACTGGACAGGGAAGCTGCTCGGTGGCCTCGTGAGGAGGGTTTTGATCCTTAGCTTGGATGGGTAGGAAGCTACCCTCTAGGGATGGATTGGGCAGGGAAGCTGCTCGGTGGCCTCGTGAGGAGGGCTTTGGATCCTTGGCGTAGATGGGCAGGAATCTACCCGCCAGGGATGGACCGGGCAGAGAAGCTTCTCGGTGGCCTAATGAAGATGGTTTTGATCCTTAGCTTGGATGGGTAGGAAGCTACCCGCTAGGGATGGACCGGACAGGGAAGCTGCTCGGTGGTCTCGTGAGGAGGGCTTTGGATCCTTGGCATAGATGGGTAGGAATGTACCCGCTAGGGATGGACCGGGCATGGAAGCTGCTCGGTGGCCTTACGAGGAGGGCTTTAGATCCTTAGCGTAGATGGGTAGGAATCTACCCGCTAGGGATGGACTGGGCAGGGAAGCTGCTCGGTGGCCTAATGAGGAGGGATTTGGATCCTTAGCGTAGATGGGTAGGAATCTACCTGCCAGGGATGGACCGGGCAGGGAAGTTGCTCGGCGGTCTCGTGAGGAGGGCTTTAGATCATTAGCGTAGATTGGTAGGAATCTACCCGCTAGGGATGGACCGGACAGGGAAGCTGCTCGGTGGCCTCGTGAGGAGGGCTTTAGAGACTCCCCTGTGCCTTCGTGGGGGGAGTTGTTCGATCTTCCCTGACCCGTAAAATCAGGAAGAGTGACCTTCGTGGATGACATGTGGCGGAATTATATTGGAAAGGCTCGATATTTTAAAGATTTGCGTCGTTCAATCTGCCGTTGACCGCTTGGGAGCTCGTGAAGACCGGAATGGTCGCCACGTGTCTGTTCTGTATCAGGAAATTGAAAATATTCCATGATTCGCGCTACTGTGCGCCTATATTATGGCCTTTGGAGATTTAGTTGAGGCTATAAATAGCGAAGGCATGTTGGTTTCTCTCTAGCCTTGTGTTTCTGAAAATGGCCGGGCGTCCGTGTGTGCTCATCAGGGAGATCATTTCTCATGACGACATGTATCTTTACAACCTCGACCGCTCCGTGCAGACGTATGAGGCGGTGATAGACCGCGTGGAGGGGAACTTTGGACGCCTTCTTCCCCGGCGATCTCCACTCCTCCAACTGCTCATCTACGCGATCTGGTGGATGTCCCCGGGGCTGCACAATGCCCTATCTCCGCAGCTGAGGGACGAGGCGATCGAAAAGTTGCACTCGCTCTACCATCTTGGCCTGATCTTGAAGAGCAGTCGAGACCGATCGGTGGACCTTCTTCTGGATTGTTTCCGGAAGAGGCTGATCGCTGATTTTGGTCCAGCGGATGGCGCTCCTGTGGCAACCGAGGAAGCTAGGGCTCGGCTGGTGGAGATTTCCTCGGAGTATCATCAACATTGCTTTCTTAATACTCGGCCCCCCTTATTGTAAATATATATATATATATATATATATATATATATATATATATATATATATTGTAAGGCCGATGAGCCTATAATACCTCTTTGATGAATAATTTTTTTTCTTATTGAGGCATTTTGTTTCATTCTGTCCCTTTTGCATTGCTTACATGCTTTTTCAAGACGATCTTAGGGGTCACAGAACTGAGAAAGAAAACAAAATTTGTGGAAGAAACCTTTTATAACTCGGGAGACTTAATAAAAATTACAGCGCTTAAAAAAGGAGAAAATACATTCATTTATACAATTTGAGTTTCTTGGCGTTGTAAGGCCGAAGAAACCTTCGTCCCCTGGCATCTTGTAAGCGATATGCTCCATCGGGCAACGTTTCTGCAACGAGGAATGGGCCGTCCCATTTTGGAGAGAATTTGTGCAGCCATGTTTGGTCTACGAACTCGTTCCTTCGTAGGACTAGATCCCCTACCTTGAAGGCGCGATGCTTGACTCGGGCATTGTAGTAGCGAGCAGTTTGTTGTTGATAAGCGGTCTCTCTTATTTGCACTCGGTCCCGTTTCTCTAGTAGGATATCCAAGTTGGTCCGGAGCGCCGAGGTGTTAGCTTCATCATCGAAGTGTTCAACTCTGTAGCTGAGCAATCCGATCTCTGCGGGGACTATGGCCTCGGTACCGTAGGAGAGGCTGAAGGGGGTTTCTCCCGTGGGTGTTTTTCTTAACGTTCGCAGTGCCCATAGGACCCGAGGTAGTTCCTCGACCCAGTCATCTTGTCTTCCTTCTAGATGGGCTCGTAGACCGCGGATGACGCCCCGGTTTGCAACCTATGCCTGCCCGTTGCATTGAGGATAGGCAAAAACGGCAAACTTCATCAATATATGGTACTTGCTGCAAAACTCTCTGACTTTGTCATTTTCGAAGTTGGTCCCGTGGTCGGTGATGATGCATTTCTGGATCCCGAATCGGGTGATTATGTTGTTCTGCAGGAACTTTATAGTGGAGGCGGTGTCTGGTTTTCTGATGGGGATAGCCTCTATCCACTTTGTGAAGTAGTCTACCGCGACGAGGATGTACGTGTCCACCCGTGCCGGTGGGGAGTTGGCCCACCATGTCCATCCCCCATTGTGCAAATGGCCAAGGGGAACCGAGGGTTGTTAGCTCGGTAGCAGGGAGAAGAGGTATGCTGCCGTGGAGTTGGCAGCTTTTGCATCTTCTGACAAGCTTCTCGTGTCACACCCCTCTTCCCAAAAGAGCGGTAACGGCATGTGACAAGCCTGCTACGTATTTATTCCGAGAAGGTCATTTCTCGAAACAAATATGTTAAGCGTATATAAGCAATATAAAATGACAAGAAAAGACATTATAATGAAAATCCAACTTTATTTATTTACATTCCCAACTTTCACAAGTTTCAAACTGAATACATGATGTCTGAAACAAAGATACATAAAAGAAAGTGCCTAAACAAGTGTCATACTGTAAGTAAAAGGTGAAAAGAAAGAATTAGTAGTCGGTCTGCTCCGCAAGCTGAAAGCAACTCTCCTAACTCGGCTCGATCTCTTCAATCTCTAGATCATCTGTCGAACATTCTAAGGAAACAAAGAAATGTGTGGAATGCTCGTCAAGGAACTTGCGCTCGGTAAGTCCCCAAGAAAGGTGGGATGAAGAAGAGATGAAAAGAGATGGAAAATGATAGAAATGAGAGATGAAGAAAAGAAAGAAGAGTGACAAATAAAAAAGGTTTATGGTCATCATAATTCTAATAAATTATAACTCATAACCATTCTAATTATTTTGGGAGTTAAAAAGAAGATGAAATGAAATGTCTCATTTGTAGGTTATGAGAATGATAAAAATTGATAAAAAAATAATTGCAAGAATAGAGATTTGAACATGTGACTTATACAATAACAATATAAGGACTTAACCAATGAGCTACAATATTGTTCATGCATATATTTAATAAGAATTAAATATATGTCGTACCTTGAAAAGAAAGTGGGCTTAGAAAAAGAAAAGAAAGAAATCAAATGGAATTGTCTTGGCTTGGGTTTTGGGCTTTGAAAAATTATAGAATGGATAAAATAGATGAAGTGATAAAATAATGTATTTACAAGAAAATAAAATATTCCAAAAATAAATAATTGTAATATTTTATTAAAGAAATAATATGCGAAAGTATAGCAATTTTAGGGTCGTTACATCTCGGCATCCTGGTGTACGCTCGGCCAATAATATCCTTGGAGCAGCATCTTTTGGAGTAGAGTGCGGGCCCTTTGGTGCGGCCCCCGACCCCTTCGTGTATCTCTCGTAGAACATAGTCGGCTTTGGGGGGAGGGGTCGACGCATCGAAGAAGGGGCTGAGTGTACGATTTCTTGTAAAGGTTCCCATTGCTCTAGAAGAAATGATGAGCTTTTGCTCGAAGACGGCGTGTCTCTCCTCGGTCTTCTGGAAGTGTTCCATCGTTTAGGAATTCCATGAGGGGTTTCCTCTAATCTTAGCCTTCCTTCTGAGTCGTGTATACCTGGAATGTTACCTCTCCGTCCTCCACGTTGGGCCGTGATAATACTTCGAAGAGGATATTCCTCTTTTGGTTGGCCGTATAGGAAAAGGCGAGCTTGCTCAATGCATCAGCTTGGGTGTTCAGATTTCGGAGAATCTGCTCTACCCGGACTTCGTTGAAATTTTTTCGATGTATTTTTTCCTCGGCCAGGTACTTTATCATGAGCGGTTCCCGGGCTTCGAAACACCCGATTACCTGGCCGAGGATTAGTGCGGAGTCGCTGCGGATCCTGATGGTCTTCAGCCCCACCTCAGATGCGATTCGCAGTTCTGCTAATAAGGCTTCGTATTCCGCGGTGTTATTTGATGCTCTGAACCCGAGATTTAAGGAGTATTCCAACTCTGCTTCATTTGGGCTGCGGATGATTAAGCCAGCCCCGCTCCTTCCTCGGTGGAGGATCCGTCCACACATAGCACCCAGTCAAGGATGGGGTCGAATACCTTTTCGACCGACAGACGTGGTTCGGGGCCTTGTTTTGTCATTCTGCCTTTAATAGGAATGGTGCTCTCAACAACGAAATCGGCTAAGAACTGCGCTTTGATGGCTTATCGGGGGTGGTACGTGATATCGAATTGGGACAATTCCCACCTCTATTTTTCCAGACGACCCGATGACTCGGGGGAGGCGAGGATAGACCCTAAAGGTCGCTCGTGAGGACGAGGATTGTGTGTGCTTGGAAGTAATGTCAGAGTTTACGGGAAGTGACGACAAGTGCCAGAACTATATTCTCCATGGCGGGGTATCTTGTATCTGCATCCTTGAAGAGATGGCTCACGTAGTAAACCGACTTCTCCATACCATCGACTTCCCTGACAAGCACCGAGGCTGCAGCTTGATCAGAGACCATGAGGTATAACAATAGCTCGTCGCCTTTGACTGGTCGAGTGTGTAGCAGAGGAGTCGCTAGGTGTGCCTTAAGCTGCTCGAAGGCATTCTGGCATTCCTCGGACCATTCGAACCTGGGAATCTTCCTTAGGGCTTTGAAGAATGGTAAGCACTTTTCACCGGAGCTGGACATGAAGCGACTCAGGGCAGCGGCCCTCCTGGTGAGGCGCATGATCTCCACATTACTCTTGGGAGATGCCATGTCGAGAATGGCGTTGATCTATTCCGGGTTTGCTTCGATTCTTCGGCGGGTCACTATGAACCAGAGGAATTTCCCACTGGTAACTCCGAACGAGCACTTGGACGGATTGAGTTTCATTTTATATTTGCGGAGGACATCGAATGTCTTGCTGAGGTCTTTGGTGTGCCACGCCGAAGAATAGGATTTCACTAGCATGTCATCGACGTAAAATTCCATGTTTCTCCCGATCTGCGTCTTGAACAGTCTGTTGATGAGGCGTTGATATGTTGCCCCAGAATTCTAAAGACCGAAGGGCATCACTTAGTAGCAGTATATCCACCCTCCCCGAGCCGTAGTGAATGCAGTAAGTGTAAGTGCACGGCGGTGCCCCGGCCGTCAATCCGACGGCCAAATGCGGAAGCGGTGATAAACTTTAATTTTGCGAACTTAGCAAACCGGCACCACCGCGCACTAAACACCCGGATCGGACCATTAAACTAATTCTAGCTAACTACAAGACGGGTTAGAGATATACCGAGTGATCCGAGTCCTCCGGTCTTCTCGTCGTCGTCCCGATCTCCTGCTGAAAATCCGGTCGTCGCCTCCTTACCGGAAGGGCACCACATCGCCTGCATCTTTTACGGGCTCCCACCTCAATACCGAGGCAACTCAGGCGCGAAGTTGGCTGGCCGACGCGTCCAAGATTTGCTGTAGAATGTGTAGTGCTTTGTCTCTTTGGGGTTATGTTGCCTTTGAAGATGATGGAGGAATCAAGATAAGAAAAATGGTGCTTGCATTTTTCCTAGCATGAAATGGGATCAAAAATGCCACACTCTCAAAAATGAAACTCTCTTCTTCTCTTAAGTGTGGCCAACCTCTTCATCTTAGAATGGTGGAGGAATGAAATATGAATCCATAACAAGAAGGGAGGTGAGTGTAGGAAAAGAGAAAGGGTGACCATATCCAAAACATCATGATAACAATCTCACATCAAACTCTAATCACCTTTTAGTGATGTAAAGAGAATCAAATGATGGTTGAAAAGAAAAGATGCCATCATAATCAATACATTTGCATGAAACCCCTCCACAATGTGTTATTTGCAAACTTGCAAATAACCCCCTCCATCGGAAAAGTCCGGCCGGGAAAGAACAAAGGAAAACCGGCCGGAACGGAATGCAAACTGGCAACCTCAGAAAACTGGTCCCGTAATAAATTACAGGAAAACCCCGATACTGTGCATACACACCCGCATCTGTATTCCGTCCGGATACAAATGCAATGAGACAAAATCTACACTGTACTATACTAGGATCCGGCTTAAACCAAAGCCGGCTAGTAATATCCGTTCGATCCTGATCCGTGCAATACCGCACGTATCCGATCGAACCTTGCTATATACTTATACGGCCTCTAGTACTGACCGTCCGATCCCGATCCGTGCAATACCGCACGTATCTGATCGGACCCTGTCATATCTCCATACGGCCTTGTTAGTTATATGTATGCCCTAGAGGCCATTACTGTACATACGATGTATATTGTAATGGATGCTTGGACATATATAGGGAGGACTTTCTTGCTCGACATGATAGTATGCTATCTGGTTGTACTTTATCTTAACATGTAACACGATTGTCTCTATGTTACATGTTGATAAAGCCCTTAGGATATGTACTCGACTACTGGGACTATGATGAGATCATACTAGTGGGGCCACGGTAGTCGACAAGTACATCCTATAACTGTTCCTAGTCGAGGGTGTATCGAGACAGGGCATCGATGCACCAGAGTAGACTAGCGTATACGCATCTTGACCCATATGATGGGCGATGGATGATCCCATATCCATCGGTGTTTGACCTCAAGGATGGTGTACGGGTGCTCAGTGGAGACTGGGTACACTGGACGGACTCGCCGAGAACTCCCAGATGGTATTATACCATACGTCAGATGGCAGTTCTCTGGTGACACTGGTACAGAGTAGTCTGTTGACCCGAGATCGTCATAGAGTCTTGTGTGGTTCTCACTGTGCTTTGATTTCCATCATACCACGTCCAAGAGGGCGTGCAAAAGGGTGGCTTTTGGGTACAGTCCCGAATCACATGGAGGCAATGAGCGATAGGAGGGGATTCGTCTCTCCCGGTATAGGGAGTTGATGTTGTGCTGTGTTCGATTGGCTATAACCGGAAATCCCTGGCCAGGGTTGCTGAGATTTACTGGTAAGTGTTATCAGTAGTTTCTCGAACTGTTATAGACCTCATATCGACACGACTTATCGAGCTACTGGGGTCTGACGTTTACCACCCCTAGGCGAGATATGCAACATATCAGACGACGAGACCGGACTGTACGGGAGTGTTACTGTTTGGATTCACAGGAGAAGTTACAGGCTTGCTTGTTGATCTTCTGAGCGCTCAATACCTGGGTAGCTGTTACGTTTAGCTGACCGCTTGCAGCTTGTGGGTGTTTGATATGATCATCACCTACTGCCGGCGTATTGACGATTCTTTAGAGTCCTACACAGAGGTTTCTTGACTCAGGCAAAACGGAGTAGGAGCACATATGTGATATGTGAGGGACCGAGGATAATGCGATATGTGATACCGTATTATATTCTCGCGATATTTGATATCAGCCGGGTCATCGGATCAAGTGTTGATTCGATGAATCGGTACGGATAAATATTAGCCGGTTATATGCGCTATAGCCGGATTGTCGGATCAAGTGTTGATTTGATAATTTAATGTATAATAATATATGTGATATATTAAATTGCATTAACTAATATTTGCTCACTAAAAGATTCTTTTTCTCACTCGGGTAATACATTGATATATATGCGATATATGTTAATTGTATTATTTTATTTTGTTACGGTAAATATTATATATGTGATATATAATATTGTAACATGATATGATAACTAATGCAACTCGTTTAGTGGAGTTTAAACTTGATTAGGGTTCGGATTAGGGTTAAACTTTCTAGAAGTTTCTAGAAGGTTTTGTTTTGTTTTGTGAAAGATATTTGTTCATGACTCATTCTTTTAATTACCCAAAAACCCTAACCCTAGTCAATTCTCTACATTGGTTAAGTGAACCATGGTTGCATAATCTATCATATTATCACTTCTCCTATTCATCACAAAAGGATAATGATTGATCTTCTTCTTCCTCCTTCATTCTTCCATGAAAAAGCTCACTAGATTTTTCAAAGATGAGGGTGTTCACATCATTTCATGAGTGTTAGCTTGTGTTAAAGAAACTTCGAGGTAGATCATCTTAGTATCGAAGATCGGAAGCAAAGGTTGCGTCTTTCTCTTCGTGGAACCTCTCGAGAGTCCGGATCCCGATGATCGCAGTGAAGGGACCACAACACGGAGCATATGAAGTGAAGGACCGGATCTACAAAGGTTGTAATCCCTCTCACTTAGTGTTAAAGTTGTTAACATGTTGTTTTCGCCTAATCTCTAGTTTAAAGTTCCGTATTCGGGTTGTTCGGCACGGCTAAATTTTTATTCGGGCATGGTTGATGCCTCATAGACCCTTGTGCGCGTGCCTAGCAACCCTACAGTGGTATCAGAGCCAAGCTAGAGCTTTAGGCGAAGTCTAGACGAAGTTTAAAGTCCGATCGAACCCGGAAAACCCGAAACACTAAACTCAAAATTGCTCTCTGGAAATTTTCTAAAATCTGGGATTTTTCCAAATTAAAAATGTCCAAAAATTACAGCAGGTAATTACAAGAATTACTGTGAAACATGTGCGCGTAATTCGACAACAGTAGCGCGGAACCGCGGCCCCACCCCAGCTTGCGCGGCGGTTCCGCGGCCACGTGATCGATTCATGTCACGTGCGTTTCACAGTAACTCATAGTTTTTAATGTTGTATTTTCTGGGAATTTTTAATATTTTTTCTACAGTTGAGTTTTCTGGAGTTGTGTTGGGGATTCGATGTTTCGATCGGAGTATTAGATTTTGTCTATGTGATTTTTCCGGATAACTTTTAGAAACTGTTAAAAAGTTCGAACGGATATCAAAAACTCACTTTTTCCCCTGTTGGAAAATTTTTCAAAAGTTGGATTTTTCCTCGTGTTTAAGAATGTTCTAAGTCGTGCAAGTAACTCGATGGACCCTCTAGAAGACAACAAACCTTAACTCGATTATGTGACCGTCTTGAACTGCCCTTTGAACCTTAGGGTTTGGGGCAGTACGGCGTGCCACATGTGAGGCGTTGGCTTGACCCTTCTACGGCTGGACCATTGGTACTGTGGCATGTGATGGACGTTTTTAAACTGATTTCAAGTGTTGAGATATATTGGGGAAATCTTGGGTGCTTGATGATTCGATCGGAAAGTTTAACTTTTTCTATTTATCTGGAATGTGATACAATAATTGGAATTCACAAGAAGTTATGAGATAACTAAAATGAATATTATAAACATAGCAGTTTAGTCTCAGTTGATCGGTTGCCACGGAATTTTGATGTGATCAAAAGTCTGTCGCAATCACGTAGCGTACGCGGATACTCGCCGGGTAAACTTAATAGGCAGCCTCACTCCATAGCCCCGACCAAGTGACTGTAGGAGAACCCCGTCGCCGAAAGCATCCGTTCGGGTGCTCCCGGTAGCGGTGTTCCGCCTTGGTGCACTTCGTCGACGGTATCGGGGGTGCGGCCGTCTACTAAAGTTTGCGACGAGTATTCGATCAGGACGTCGGGAATCTTGTTGAATTGGCCGACTTGATATTGAAAAGAGTTTTCGATAATGAGACTAAAATGCGAAGTTTATAATTGTGATGTCTAAGGAATTCATTTGGTTAGGCATGCGATGTCTAAGAAGGTTGCGGATTCCAACTGTTGTAGTTTTACACTTTCTTTTCTGTGACCGTAAGCGTAGTATGTGGGGTATCGCCGGCTTCGTTGCTATACATCAACGACAATCGGGATACGCATACTTGCTTACGTTGATGATATGAGATATTATGTGTTGCTGTGATATGTTGTATTGGATCGTCGCGTTTGAATAGCCGGGGGTTTTATGTGAGATGAGAGTTTTCTTTTTCATTCATGTAAAATTCATTTGTATGTAATATTCTTTTATTGGGGCACTTCCAGGTAGCGGAAGATGTCACCGTTGTATATTATTTACTTTTCCGCATTAGGTAGACCCAAGGAGGGGAGCACAAGTAACCGGGTTCTAGGGCCCAGTGGGAGACCATCTCGAGGAGTCGGGACCGGGTCTCCTAACCCTAGAATTGGCTGTGTTGCTTGCCGCTCTCGTAGGGGTCTAGGGATGTGGGTTTGGCTATTCATCGCGACCGTGGAATCCGTGTTTTATACAGGCTCGTATTGAAAACACGGACGTCCTAGTATATCCAATATTTCATATATGTTCTTCTACTGCAATGTTCTGTGATGAGTTCATATTACTGCCTGAGACGAATGTTTATATTATATATATGAGATATATGTTATATTGCAGATTTCGTTTCAAATGTGATGCTTGCGAAGCATAATAAAATGGGACTTCATTAATGAGATTAATGAATTAAAAGAAACCTAAGATGTTGTAGAAACTTGTTTATAAAAACTGGTAGCTACAGTTCTTGCTTTGCATAGCGGTGTTCCTTGTAGAACATCCAGCACCTTATTCGATAAGGAAAGGACCGAGATCCCTTCACCGGGAGTGACTCCTTTAGCAATAACTGGCAGATGCTACAAACTCGGTTTGTCTTTTGATTGCTTCTATAGTTCTTGCTTTGCACAGCGGTATATGTGATATATCCTGCACCTTATTCGATGAGGAAAGGGCCGACGATCCCTTCACCGGGAGTGACCCCTTTAGCAAAACTAGAAAAGCCTCAAAAACACTCCATTTAAAATCACTCGATTCTACAACGATATCAAGTTCATTACGCAAAGGGTTTTCTGAAAAACCCGTCGTAACCCTCCGTCATTTTAGGAAGTAGAGTATTTAGTATTCGTGCTGTGTTTGTTGACCATAGTTAAGGCACAGTGTGCGGTAGCTAAGTGATGTCTTCCTATATATAGCATATGATGCGATTAGTTAGGACAGTCATATGACTTTGTTGACCTTAGTTAAGGGTCATGTGGGTGGGTCTAATTAATCAAGAAATGACGGGTAGAACTTGACTAGTGCTTATGATTTGTTGACCATAGTTAAGGTCATAAGTCACTAGGGGTAAAATATTATTGGGAATTTCAAGTGTTGAAATTTGCAATGAGATTGCATACCTTCTATAGGATAGTTGGATCCCGATACCCGCTGCGAGTAAGAGTTACTCCTGGGAGAGTTTTACACATTACAATTAGCCGATCAAGTAGGTGTCTAGAAAGGTGTTAACGGGGTTACGCCTCTGGGAAAACGAGGTTTACTGTAATTAGGTTCGTGCGAAAGCACGGGGGACCTCCCTCAAAGTACCGACACTGGCCTGGCTGAAAGATTGGCGAACTTGTAGCGTGTAATTAATCCCGACTAGTCTTTCATTTTAGGGTTTGAAGGAAGATTTGATTAAAACAGTGGGAGACATCCTGATTAGATATATTAGATAACCAATCTAATCTTGCAAGAGCATACGCTGAGTGTTTTCTTCTCTCTCTCTCCAGATAGCGAAAATATCACGCCTTAATCAAGATAATAATACGGATATATTGACCGAACCCGCTTGTTATACTGAGCTGGGGAACGTTGGTCCCGCTCCAACTTATAATTGTTATAAGACAGAGCAGGAAATTGGGGAATACCAGATTTCCCGTACCGCCCAAACGAAGAAAGTGCATGCTGATGCATCATCTTCGGGTGTGTTCATTACAGAGAACTGTTTCTCAGTATCCTTTACGTCCTGGGTATGAGATACCGGATCAGGATCCCGCATATGTAATCTGTTACATGGGCTACAGATAGGTAAAGAACTGAGAACGGGTGATAAGTTTCATGAGACAAAAAACGGTGCAAGTGTTGCAGCCAAGTCTGTTGGTCACTGTCACCCTGTATTACTAGAATACATTGATTCTGAACAAATGTTATTAGATACCGAACCTGATATACAAAATCATATCAGTCTCTTTATTAGTAAAGAAAGGATATAATTTTGTATTGTTGGATAATGTTTTGAACATTTCCTATATCAAGAGTTGATCGGTTCAGGCACGTTATCTAAAAGCATTGACGTTCTAAATCAAACTACAGTTCTTAGTATATAAAACACACACAAGAGGAAGAGTTCAGAAATGAACAAATCCTTCTTGAGGCATTGTAGACTAGGTCATATCAATGCGACCCGACTGGCTGAAGTTACATTTAGATGCATATTTAAATTAGTTTGAATTTACATCTTGTGAAACTTGCCTGTCATGTCATAAAAATAAGATGACCACAGCTCTGTTTGTTGGAAACAGAGAAAGAGTTAGTGAACTTTTGGGATTGATACATGTTGATGTATGAAAGTCCCCTGTCTACACATGCCAAGATTGGTTCTTTGTACTTCATTACATTCTCTGATAATCTCTCAAGATTCAGACATATGTTCCTGTTGAAACACAAGTCCGAACCTTTTGAGATATTCACAGAATATAAGTTAGAAGTAGAGAACCAAAATATAAGTATTATGTCCTTTGATGAGATCAAGGAGGAGAATACTTGAGCACGGAATTCCTGGACTATTCTAAAGGAGAATGAGATTCTCTCTCTCAGCATTACTCCTTCGTATACACCATAGCACGATGGTGTATCGGGGCGGAGCAATAGCACCCTATGTGATATGGTGTGCTCTATGATGAGTACTACTGAGTTTCCTGTTTCCTTTTGGGAGTTATGCACTTGAGAAGCTGCATACCTATTGAATAGGGTTCAAATCAAATCAGTTGCCTACAACTTCATATGTGATATGGAAAGGGAAGAGCCCATATCTTAAGTTTGTTAAGATTTGGGGTTGTCCGGCCTATGTCTAAAAGCAAAATCCGGACAAGCTCGAGGCAAGGTCTGTTATGTAGAACTGGAATGGTTCCAGCTATACAAACTGCAGCTGATAATTTGGTAGAACCAAAGGATTCAATAGTTTCCAACGAACCTCAGCCTCTCCGCCGATCTAGTAGGGTTCCTCACCCACCTGAGAGATACTTCGGTTTCTCTATGACAGTGGGAGCGAGGATTGCATCATGAGATGATGACCCAACTAGTTTCGAGCTGGCCATCAGGAGTGCGACTCTGTAAGAATGGCTGGATGCTTATCGATCTGAGATGGAATCCTTATACACCAACAAAGTATGGACTTTGATTGCTTTATCTGAAGGGTTAAATCCCCATCAGGAGCAAGTATATCTTGAGAAGATTACTTGGTGTACATGGAAAAGTTGAAACTTTCAAAGCTATGCTTAAGTCCATCCAGATCCTACTTGCCACGGCTGCATACCATGACTACGATATCTGGTGGTTGGGTGTCATGACTGCTTTTCTAAATGATGTTTTAGAAAAGAGAGTCTATAAGTACACAGCCAGAAAGCTTCGTAGATAGTGGGAGCAGCGGAAACGTGTGCAAGTTGTTTTATGTGATAAAGCAGGCATCGCGGAGTTGGAACATCTGTTTTGATGTGGTAGTCAAAGAGTTTGACTTCATCAAAATGGTAGATGAACCTTGTATATACAAAAAGGTAGTAGGGAGTATGGTGGTGATCCTCGTAGAGTACGTGGATGGCATACTCTTGAAAGGGAAGGAGTTTCCTATGCTACGCTCGGTTAATCTCCGCTTATCACAAGGATTCTTCATATAGGATCAAAGTGATACCTCCTATATCCTGGGTTTTGGATCTATGAGATAGATCTAATTGGATGTTAGGATACTTACTAGTTGTAGTGAGATGGTATCAATCGATCCTGGGGGAGAATCACTGGAAGGGTTCCAGGGTGATAAGGACGACTGAATGTCAGTCGCAGGCATTGTCTTTACCCTCAGTGGAGGGACGGTATGTTGGAAGAGTTCCAAGCTAGATACCGTGACATACTAGACAATTAAAGGCAAGATACATCGTTACCAAGGATGCTACCAAAGAGGCAGTCTGGATAAATATAAGTTCATGAGATGAACTTCGTTCCTACCATTGTGTGACAATGGAGTTGTGGCTTTAGCCAAGGAACTTCCGTCCCATCAGAAATCCAGATATAATTCTTAGGAAGAATCACCTGATCATGGAGATGGTTGATCTCCAGGGAGATCGAGGTTAGGAGAGTAGACACAGAGGACGCAGCGCGGATCCACTCACGAAGGCCTTTTTCCCAGTAGAGACTCTTACGGGATGGTTGAGTATGAGATACTACAACCGCAGCTAATTGTTGGGTATGCGATACCATAACAGATGGCCCTAGTGCAAGTGGAAGATTGTTAGTTATATGTATGCCCTAGAGGCCATTACTGTACATACGATGTATATTGTAATGGATGCTTGGACATATATAGGGAGGACTTTCTTGCTCGACATGATAGTATGCTATCTGGTTGTACTTTATCTTAACATGTAACACGATTGTCTCTATGTTACATGTTGATAAAGCCCTTAGGATATGTACTCGACTACTGGTTCTATGATGAGATCATACTAGTGGGGCCACGGCAGTCGACGAGTACATCCTATAACTGTTCCTAGTCGAGGGTGTATCGAGACAGGGCATCGATGCACCAGAGTAGACTAGCGTATACGCATCTTGACCCATATGATGGGCGATGGATGATCCCATATCCATCGGTGTTTGACATCAAGGATGGTGTACGGGTGCTCAGTGGAGACTGGGTACACTGGACGGACTCGCCGAGAACTCCCAGATGGTATTATACCATACGTCAGATGGCAGTTCTCTGGTGACACTGGTACAGAGTAGTCTGTTGACCCGAGATCGTCATAGAGTCTTGTTTGGTTCCCACTGTGCTTTGATTTCCATCATACCACCTCCAAGAGGGCATGCAAAAGGGTGGCTTTTGGGTACAGTCCCGAATCACATGGAGGCAATGAGCGATAGGAGGGGATTCGTCTCTCCCGGTATAGGGAGTTGATGTTGTGCTGTGTTCGATTGGCTATAACCGGAAATCCCTGGCCAGGGTTGCTGAGATTTACTGGTAAGTGTTATCAGTAGTTTCTCGAACTGTTATAGACCTCATATCGACACGACTTATCGAGCTACTGGGGTCTGACGTTTACCACCCCTAGGCGAGATATGCAACATATCAGACGACGAGACCGGACTGTACGGGAGTGTTACTGTTTGGATTCACAGGAGAAGTTACAGGCTTGCTTGTTGATCTTCTGAGCGCTCAATACCTGGGTAGCTGTTACGTTTAGCTGACCGCTTGCAGCTTGTGGGTGTTTGATATGATCATCACCTACTGCCGGCGTATTGACGATTCTTTAGAGTCCTACACAGAGGTTTCTTGACTCAGGCAAAACGGAGTAGGAGCATATATGTGATATGTGCGGGACCGAGGATAATGCGATATGTGATACCGTATTATATTCTCGCGATATTTGATATCAGCCGGGTCATCGGATCAAGTGTTGATTCGATGAATCGGTACGGATAAATATTAGCCGGTTATATGCGATATAGCCGGATTGTCGGATCAAGTGTTGATTCGATAATTTAATGTATAATAATATATGTGATATATTAAATTGCATTAACTAATATTTGCTCACTAAAAGATTCTTTTTCTCACTCGGGTAATACATTGATATATATGCGATATATGTTAATTGTATTATTTTATTTTGTTACGGTAAATATTATATATGTGATATATAATATTGTAACATGATATGATAACTAATGCAACTCGTTTAGTGGAGTTTAAACTTGATTAGGGTTCGGATTAGGGTTAAACTTTCTAGAAGTTTCTAGAAGGTTTTGTTTTGTTTTGTGAAAGATATTTGTTCATGACTCATTCTTTTAATTACCCAAAAACCCTAACCCTAGTCAATTCTCTACATTGGTTAAGTGAACCATGGTTGCATAATCTATCATATTATTACTTCTCCTATTCATCACAAAAGGATAATGATTGATCTTCTTCTTCCTCCTTCATTCTTCCATGAAAAAGCTCACTAGATTTTTCAAAGATGAGGGTGTTCACATCATTTCATGAGTGTTAGCTTGTGTTAAAGAAACTTCGAGGTAGATCATCTTAGTATCGAAGATCGGAAGCAAAGGTTGCGTCTTTCTCTTCGTGGAACCTCTCGAGAGTCCGGATCCCGATGATCGCAGCGAAGGGACCACAACACGGAGCATATGAAGTGAAGGACCGGATCTACAAAGCTTGTAATACCTCTCACTTAGTGTTAAAGTTGTTAACATGTTGTTTTCGCCTAATCTCTAGTTTAAAGTTCCGTATTCGGGTTGTTCGGCACGGCTAAATTTTTATTCGGGCATGGTTGATGCCTCATAGACCCTTGTGCGCGTGCCTAGTAACCCTACAGGCCTCTACAGCGTTTCGCCCGAAAGCTTGAGTAACTGTAAGTGTGGTGGACTCTAAAGACTCGTCAATACTATGGCTGTGGATTTAACCACTAGCACGTCAGAGGTATAAGCCAATACGTGACGGGCCACCAGCTATTGACCAAAAGGGACGTCGATGAGCGAACTCATCCTGACACCCTACTGAGCCTGTCAGTGACAATATCCGTACAGTCCGGTCCGTTCGTCTATGAGCATCACATGTCGGGCCTAGGGGGTTGGTAAAAGTCAGACCCCCAAAAGCGGTACAAGTCGTGTCGGAGTGTAGCCCAGAACACCCTGAGATACTACTGGAATACCTACCAGTAAATCTCCTGCCTTGGCCAAGGACTTCGTGTAATGGCTCTCCTAGACACAGCTCGACCTCACCCCCAATACCGGGAGAGACGAACCCCTGAAGATCCGCTCACTGCCTCCATGTGGCTCGGGAATGTACCCAACTAAAACCTGTTTGCACGACTCCTTTGAGCCGTGGTAGGGTAGTAATCAAAGCACAGTGGGAACTCACACGAGAAAAATGATGATTCCCAGGTCGATGAACTAACCTGTACACATGTCACGTGGGAACTGCTATCTGACGTCAGGTATAAGACCAACTAGCATGTTCCCGGCTAGTCCTGTCCGGTGTACTCATAACCCAATGAGCACCTGTATACATCTTAGGTGAACCAACTGACACCAGTGGCTTGTGAGACCGGCCACCGCCCCTCGTCGGGGTCTCGACTGTATACACTAGTCTACTCTGGAGAATCGATGCCCTGTCTCGAAACTCCTACGACTAGGGACCTTTTAAGGATGTGCTTATAGACTATCAGCTCCCACGTATATGATCGCCCTCATACTGCTGGCAGTCAAGCAAGAATCCTAGGGGCTCTATCAACGTGCAATAGCGACCTGTCAGGTCACCTAAAGCAGTACACGATGATAAAGGTAAACCAGATAGCATACTATCATCTCGAGTAAGACTGTCCTACCGGGATAGGTCCTCCCTCAATCATTGCAATCACGTGCCTGTGATCCAATAATTGACTCTGAGGGCACTATCTCCAACAATCTCCCACTTGCACTCAAGGCTAATTATTGCGATGTCGCATACTCACATCTCGTGTGATACCGAACACCCAACTCCTCTACTAGTCAGTCTCACAAATCCCGTTTGTGAAACTATTGCGGTCGAGGAATAGCCTCAGTGAGTGGATCCGCCTAGATGTTTCTTTCTATGTCTCTCTATATCTCAAGTTCGCGGAGAAAACCATCTCCCGAAATGAGCAATACCTGTCTTAGAGTGTCTGGATGTCTGATGGGACCGAGCTCATAAATGAACTCAAAATCCAAACTTCTTAGACTGTATCGTCAACTGAACTTAATCAGTATCCTGCGCCATGCCACCCTCAGTATTGCCTTGGACCACCTGTCCAAAATACTGCCCCTCGTCAGAAGGAAAAATATAACTCTGACAACCTCCTTGTCTTCCATGTCACCTTGGAAGCCTGGAATGATAATTGTCTCCCAAATGAGGCTGTCGTTATCATATCCCTAGAACATCCACTTATGTTCTAAAACTGCTTCCGACTGTTTCTCCAGGATTGGATCAATGTCAACTTATTGCATCTAGTGCAAGAACAACATCTGGTGTGGTACCTGATATCTCATGATTGACTCAATTGCCTGAGCAAGTGATTTGCCAATCATGCGCATCCCTCTCCCCTTTAGTCTATAAGACACCTTTAGAGAGGGTGACTCCATCACCTGCAGGTACACTACCGTGCCAGGAGTCGTCCATTCTAAATACTCTTAGAATGCTGTCAAAGTACCCTGATTGGGAAACCACCCAAATCTTGATTTAAAACCATAGATCTAGTAACCAGTATGTCTTATATAAAATCCATTTCCTATGTGGAGAAACCACTGTGTGACGACCAAAGTATAACCGATCGTAGTATAGGAGTTTCTTTTCCTACTCTGTGTATGTCATCCAAATACCAGGATATCACACCCTACTACCTTCTCAACAGATCCATCCCCTATTCTGATGAAATCAAACCTATGACTGTCACGTCAGAAATAGATGATCTATCTCCGCTACATCTGCTTTAGTCTATAAATAGACATAAGTCTGATGCCCACCAATGCTTCCGCTGCTCCCACTGACTACGACAACCCTATGCCAGAGTCATATAGACGTACACTTCTAAAGCTTGTTCAGAACGACGCTATACTCATCCTCCTGCCGGGTCTCGCAGCCTAGAACAACAGCAATAGTAAGTGTGGGTAGACAAGAACTTCCCTGTCACCGTCCTTGAGGCTACCGGAGCACCTCTCGGGTGCCTGAAGTCACCCACCTTATCTGCGGAGTGGCCAATGGAATGTCAAGCCAGATTGAATCTTTAGGTTCCTTATCAAATCTTCAGTAATCGTTTGCGGTTCTGGAATCACTTCCAGTTCTACCATACTCCGACTACTGTTTTTGAAAAAATCCATTTTTATTAAAACTGTGGCGAGTCTAGAACAATATTACTATTGATTTCCCAGATGGTAGAAAGTTAACCCTCGTCATAGCCTGGGTCAACCCACAAACAGCCATTACAGAAACGTGCCTTGAGTTGTCCAGTGTCTGGTTTTAATCATAAGCCGAACAACTCCCCATACCTTAACATCGTTAAGATATAAACTGTTCTATATCCAATATAGAACCAGAGGCACTGATTTAATTGAACCAGATTCAAATCATGCAGCTATCTCTAGTGCATGTCAACTAAATGGAAGGAGGCCGATCAGCGTTACTCAACTTAGGAATGCTTCCAATTATGAGTAACCTGAAAGAGAAGCAATTTCTCTTTATCATTACTATCAACTGAATACCATACACAAGTATCTACATCTTCGATCACTTTGAAGAATCCCGATACTTGCTATACCTGGTTCTCTACTCTATTCAAATACCTATAACTCCTCAAAACTTAGACCCTGTGTTTCTACGAAACACATGTCTAAGAACTAGAGAAGTTAAAAGTAAACAGAATATAGTATGAGGACCAACCCCTCTGTCCTAATGGACACTGGACAACATACAATACTCTGTATAAGTCCGCTGAGTCTAACAACTCTTTCACTGTGTGTCGTAGGTTGAAAACTGTACTTATGGTTAAGAAGAATTACACCGCTGTTTAATGCTCCTTACCTAACCATCCACTGATATAGGTAAATGTCATCGACACAATATCAAAAGGTATATATCACTCTATGAAAATAGACGTACAGATATATCAATTTGAAATTGGTGCACAACAGCGGATATTCAAAACCAAATATTTGCCGACCGGCAAACAGCCCAGATGATCTCCTCAAATATCACCGATTACAACGAATCCCGATATAATGAGGATGATCACCCTATTCCCAATAACTTACTCCCACTCATCATCTGTAAAACCATACAGATGTGAGAATCAAACCTGGTAAATACATACCCTGGAGCAAGTGTCTAATCGGGAAATCAGTTTTCTTTTAACAGTACACAGTTGAACTGAAACATTGAAATGTTTCGATGGGGTATCCTGGTATTCCTAGTAATGCCTCTACCATTATCCAGATTCACAACTATAACCGTATAATTCTTTGCCACCTCTCCAAATCCCTTTATATGTCTTTAGTCATTACCTTCTGCACACCCTTTTAGGCCAATTGGTTTTCTTCCTTCCCTACCGTTCGGCACCAGCCTATGGTTTAGAAGAAGACTATCCAATAAGCATAATGGGTGTACTGTCCTAATCCTAGGAGCACTCGCAATGCGAGAAAAGGTGAAGATAAAAGACAACCGAATAAACCTTATTCCTATTTCTCTTGGACCAGAATCCATCCCCGAACTGGAACAAGTTCCTTTCGAGTTCGTATATAACCATACGATGGATTATCCAATAAACTGTGGATCTTCGTAGTGATACGGAGTGTCCTGGAGAAATACAAAGGTAATTTAGGATTGGCGAAGAAATACTTGGTTTGGTCGTGAATATCAGTCGCAATTTACTTTGCCCTCTTACCAATCCCATGCTTTGTCTTAATCTTAATACCTTCTGCACACCATCGTTATGCTAATTGGTTTTCTTCATTCCCCACCGTTTGGCACCAGCCTAAGGTTTGGAAGAAGACTATCCAATTTGCGTAATAGGTGTACTATCTCCTAAACTAAGGAGTACTCGTAACTTGAGAGGAGGCAAAAAGGAAAAGACAACTGAGTAAACCTTATCCGTTTTCTCCAGAACCGGAAACCATCCTCGAATTCCTTCGAGTTCGTATCTAACCATACGATGGTTTTGTCCAATGGAAGTGGACGTTCGCAGTAATACGGGGTGTCCTGGAGAAAAGGGTAAAAGTAGGAGTGGCAATGAGGTCTGCAACTCTGACAATCCAAAAGCCAGTGTTAAGAAGGTTCGGTCAACTTGGTCACTGAGTCATAGTTTAGGGTCGGGTCAATGGTCGCTGCCAGAGAGAGAGAGAAGAAACACTCAGCGTGCACTCTAACCTAGATCAGAATGGTTACCAATTTATCTAATCTGGAAACCTCCCACTGTACCTCAAATTCTCCTCCAAACCTGAAAGAAGAATTAGTCGGGGTCACCCGAGGAGTAAACCAACTCATCAGTGGGAATCGGGATCCAACTCTCATCGCATGATAACGTGACGGAATCCGCTCACGTCATCACACTCCAGAAGGTATGCGCATATCTGGTAAGTTTCAGTTCTTTTGAAGCTCCCGATGTGATTTTTACCCCATGCTCTTATGACCTTGACTTTGGCCAACATATCATAAGTCACATGTCAAGTTCTACCCGTCATTCTCCATGTTAATTTGAACCCACCCGTACCTACCCTTGACTTTGGCCAAAATGGCAGTATGGCTGTCCCAAACCAACGCATCTATCTATGCTGCATTTGAATACCCAACAGCTACCAAACACTGTGCCTTGACTTTGGCCAACATACACAGCTTGAATACTATTGACTATCTATATGAAACGACGGAGGGCTACGAATGGTTTCTGGCGAAAACCTTTAACGTAATGAACTTGATGTCGTTGAAGGAACTGATAGCTTTTTAGAAAATATAGTGACGAAAACCTTTACTAAAGAGGTCACTCCCGGTGAAGGGATCTCGGCTCTTTCCCCGTAGAATAGGGTGTAGGATATTCCAAATGAATACCACGATGCAAAGCAAAAGTAATCGGCTATAGTGAAGTTAATGCCCTCACGCAAACTTCTGTCCAAGGGGTCACTCCCGGTGAAGGGATCTCGGCCCTTGCCTCGTTGACTGAGGAGCAGGATATTCCAGATGAATACCACGATGCAAAACAAAAGTGAACGTCCTTGCAATAACAGCTTTTTGAAAAAAGTTCCAACAACATCAGAATAGGTTTGTTTTAACTTGCATTGATCCGAATCAACGCAGTCCCATCAATTGATCACACCACAAAGAACGAAAATATACTGATGTACGTATATGCAATCCGCATTCGCCACTGGGTCCCGTCATTACCCATTAGGTTAGTTAACTAACGACAGAGCGGGGACTGGACTAGCGCGGATGTAAAACATATACAACATCTACTAATATATATACCTATATATTATATTCGCTCAAGGCGTGATAAGAAATGCAACATCACAGAAATGTACAGCATCACAGAACAATACAGATATCTGGGATCCCCGGGTTTCACAGAGCCACTACTGAAACCCGACGTTCCCCTGGTCGTGCAGATAGCCTGTGCAATGAAATCCTAGACCCTTACGGGCGCGGCAAGTTACCCGCCAAAACCTGAAGCGAGGCAGCCCCCTTCAGCACCGTGAATGGACCACCCAGCACTTCACGGAATCCGGTAACTTGGGCACCCCTCCTGGGTCAACCTGTACCCCTTACGAGTACGGCGAATAGCTCGCCAATCCTAGAGTGAAGCCCCCTCCGTCTTAATGCCATGAGATGCGGGCTTGTTTCCCTCCAGAACCCGGATATCCGTGCACCCCTCCGCGGGGTAATCCTAGTACAGAAAGTAAAATATACATACAACGGGTACATCGACTGCAACCTGGCCGTGCCCCAAAAAAATAATACAAACAGGCAGTGACGGCAGTCCACATGTCGGACGCTCTCCCCGCAATATCAAATGTACATAATACAACAAAACTGTACTAGCATTGCATCCAGGCTATCCTCCACGACCAATCCGCAACATCACAGCAAAATCATAAAACATCAACGTGAAAGTCACGTTCGCAAATCCGTCTAACCGGGCTATAGCAGTTAGACAGGATTTACCGATCAAGTGACACTCACGGTCGCAGATATAATGTAAATACTGTGAAATAATGTGTTTAAAATACCCGATCGATCAAAAATTAACAAGTGGGCCCCCAAGCATTACTGTAGCTGATCAAGAAATTCTGGGCCCAATGTTATTATTCCAAAACCCCTAAAATTAGCCCAGAAGCCCACTGAAAAAAAATGATACAGCGAGGACACCAATGTGCGGCGGAACCGTGGCCCAAGGGGGGGTTTGGCCGCGGTTCCGCGCTTCAGTGGTCGATTCACTGTGTCGAATTTTACAGTATTCTTAGAATTTCCAGTACATTAGTTTTTTACAACCTGAAAAATTTTTGGAGCCAGGAAAAAATCGACAGAAAACTGATGTGAGGAAAATGTGGTTTTTTTTTGGAATTTTGGTCGATCGGAAATGCAAACACATCAAACAAAGCTAGACGAAGTTAATGGCGAGGCTCTGATACCACTGTAAGTGCACGGCGGCGCCCCGGCCGTCAATCCGACGGCCAAATGCGGAAGCGGTGATAAACTTTAATTTTGCGAACTTAGCAAACCGGCACCACCGCACACTAAACACCCGGATCGGACCATTAAACTAATTCTAGCTAACTACAAGACGGGTTAGAGATATACCGAGTGATCCGAGTCCTCCGGTCTTCTCGTCGTCGTCCCGATCTCCTGTGGAAAATCCGGTCGTCGCCTCCTTGCCGGAAGGGCACCACATCGCCTGCATC
This sequence comes from Agapanthus africanus, assembly GCA_030015575.1. NCBI lineage: Eukaryota > Viridiplantae > Streptophyta > Magnoliopsida > Asparagales > Amaryllidaceae > Agapanthus > Agapanthus africanus. The sequence goes on along the minus strand of JASDDO010000022.1, from coordinate 533,423,004 downwards.
TTTTACGGGCTCCCACCTCAATACCGAGGCAACTCGGGCGCGAAGTTGGCTGGCCGACGCGTCCAAGATTTGCTGTAGAATGTGTAGTGCTTTGTCTCTTTGGGGTTATGTTGCCTTTGAAGATGATGGAGGAATCAAGATAAGAAAAATGGTGCTTGCATTTTTCCTAGCATGAAATGAGATCAAAAATGCCACACTCTCAAAAATGAAACTCTCTTCTTCTCTTAAGTGTGGCCAACCTCTTCATCTTAGAATGGTGGAGGAATGAAATATGAATCCATAACAAGAAGGGAGGTGAGTGTAGGAAAAGAGAAAGGGTGACCATATCCAAAACATCATGATAACAATCTCACATCAAACTCTAATCACCTTTTAGTGATGTAAAGAGAATCAAATAATGGTTGAAAAGAAAAGATGCCATCATAATCAATACATTTGCATGAAACCCCTCCACAATGTGTTATTTGCAAACTTGCAAATAACCCCCTCCATCGGAAAAGTCCGGCCGGGAAAGAACAAAGGAAAACCGGCCGGAACGGAATGCAAACTGGCAATCTCAGAAAACTGGTCCCGTAATAAATTACAGGAAAACCCCGATACTGTGCATACACACCCGCATCTGTATTCCGTCCGGATACAAATGCAATGAGACAAAATCTACACTGTACTATACTAGGATCCGGCTTAAACCAAAGCCGGCTAGTAATATCCGTTCGATCCTGATCCGTGCAATATCGCACGTATCCGATCGAACCTTGCCATATACCTATACGGCCTCTAGTACTGACCGTCCGATCCCGATCCGTGCAATACCGCACGTATCTGATCGGACCCTGCCATATCTCCATACGGCCTCTACAGCGTTTCGCCCGAAAGCTTGAGTAACTGTAAGTATGGTGGACTCTAAAGACTCGTCAATACTATGGCTGTGGATTTAACCACTATCACGTCAGAGGTATAAGCCAATACGTGACGGGCCACCAGCTATTGACCAAAAGGGACGTCGATGAGCGAACTCATCTTGACACCCTACTGAGCCTGTCAGTGACAATATCCGTACAGTCCGGTCCGTTCGTCTATGAGCATCGCATGTCGGGCCTAGGGGGTTGGTAAAAGTCAGACCCCCAAAAGCGGTACAAGTCGTGTCGGAGTGTAGCCCAGAACACCCTGAGATACTACTGGAATACCTACCAGTAAATCTCCTGCCTTGGCCAAGGACTTCGTGTAATGGCTCTCCTAGACACAGCGCGACCTCACCCTCAATACCGGGAGAGACGAACCCCTGAAGATCCGCTCACTGCCTCCATGTGGCTCAGGAATGTACCCAACTAAAACCTGTTTGCACGACTCCTTTGAGCCGTGGTAGGGTAGTAATCAAAGCACAGTGGGAACTCACACGAGACAAATGATGATTCCCAGGTCGATGAACTAACCTGTACACATGTCACCTGGGAACTGCTATCTGACGTCAGGTATAAGACCAACTAGCATGTTCCCGGCGAGTCCTGTCCGGTGTACTCATAACCCAATGAGCACCTGTATAGATCTTAGGTGAACCAACTGACACCAGTGGCTTGTGAGACCGGCCACCGCCCCTCGTCGGGGTCTCGACTGTATACACTAGTCTACTCTGGAGAATCGATGCCCTGTCTCGAAACTCCTACGACTAGGGACCTTTTAAGGATGTGCTTATAGACTACCAGCTCCCACGTATATGATCGCCCTCATACTGCTGGCAGTCAAGCAAGAATCCTAGGGGCTCTATCAACGTGCAATAGCGACCTGTCAGGTCACCTAAAGCAGTACACGATGATAAAGGTAAACCAGATAGCATACTATCATCTCGAGTAAGACTGTCCTACCGGGATAGGTCCTCCCTCAATCATTGCAATCACGTGCCTGTGATCCAATAATTGACTCTGAGGGCACTATCTCTAACAGTAAGTTCTCATCTGCCGGGTTCATCGGGATCTGATTGTAACCGGAAAACGCATCCATGAAGCTAAGTAGTTCATGGACGGCTGAGCTGTCCACTAACTGGTCTATCCGAGGGAGGGGATAGTTGTCTTTATGGCATGCCTTGTTCAGATCTGTGAAGTTGATCCACATGTGCCATTTTCCGTTCACATTTTTGACCATGACCACATTCGCCAGCCACTTTGAATAGTCTTGGTTTTTGATAAAGTTAGTAGCGAGCAGTCGATCCACTTCGTCCTCAATCGCCCTTTGCTTTGGCGGCGGAAAGCTTCTCTTCTTTTGCCGGACGGGCTTTGCTTTCGGGTCGACCCCGAGCTTATGGGAGATCACTTTAGGGTCGATCCCAGGCATATCCACGGGGGTCCAAGCGAACACGTCTGAGTTGTCTCGGAGGAACCGTATTAGGTCCTCAAGGTGGTTCCCGGTTAAAAGGGAGTCGATCTGGACGGTTCGGTCGTCGACCCCTTCGATGAGGGGGACGTCCGTCAGTACTTCTAACGGGGATCCTCGGACTTTCCTTTAGTCATCGCGTGTGTCTAGAGACCCCCGGAAATCACACGCATCATCAAAATCGTCGCTCGTCTCTCCGGTGGACGACACGGAGGTGAGACAAACCCTAGCAATCTGCTGGTTCCCGTAGGCCCTGAAAGTTTAAGGTAGCGCCCCGGCCGTCAATCCAAGGCCAAACGTGGAACAAAAACTTTTTATGAAACTGGCGCTAACGCAGACTTTTACCCGGATCGTACCATTAACACTAAACTAGCTAACTACAAGAAGTTAGAATGGCTATACCGATCGATCCGTGTCCTTCGGTCTTTAGCTACCATCCTTAGCTCTTCGCTCGATCTCCGATCTCGCTCGATCTCCGGTCTCCTCGTCGAAGTGGCACCACGTGTAGAAAACCTTTTACGGGCTCCCGCTTCAAACCGAAGCAACTCGGACATGAAGTTTGCTAGCCGACATGTCCAAGGTGAAGTAGAGAATATGTATGATAACTTTGTCTCTATACATCCATTGATTCTCAACACATGAGATTGTATGGATGGAGGTTGAAGAAGAAGCCATTGATGAGGAACTTGTGAGCTCAAGAGAAGAAGAAGGAAAAGGCTTATGTTGTTGTGAGATCTTTTGAGAGAGAGAGAGAGAGAGAGAGAGAGAGAGAGAGAGATCAATAATACAAAGCCCCAAGCCATCACATGGCTGCCCCTCTCTCTCCAAAATATCCCCACTAATCATAATTAGCCAAGAGATCAATCCATGTCACATTTAATGTTCACCCAAACCAAGGCCATGAGTCACCATGTGCATGTGGCATGAAAAGATACATGTGGACAAAACTTGCACTCACATTTTCCTCCATTAAACATTTAAACCAAAATGTTTAATCCAACAAAAAGATATGGCATCAACTAAAGTAAATTCATGACGGATCACAAGAATACCCCTCACCTGTATATACATACCTGTATCCGCATTACGGCTGAATTTACAACGAGACGAAAGCAATCCAACAAATCTAATACTAGGATCAGGCTTAAACCAAAGCCCACTAGTATGATTCGTCCGATCACGATCCGTGCACAAGTGCACGTATATGATCGAACCCTGCTATAAAACTATATGACCTCTACAACGTTTCTCCCGAACTTCAAAAACTATCTGTGGGGGACTCTAAAGACTCGTCAATACGCTGGTAGTGGGTTTAACCACAAGCATGTCAGTGGTACTAGCTGTACGTAACGGCTACCTATGTATTGACCAAAAGGGAGGCTGATGAGCGAACTCATCCTGAAACCCTACTGAGCCTGTCAGTGACAATATCCGTACAGTCCGGTCCGTTCGTCTATGAGTATCACATGTCGGGCCTAGGGGGCTGGTAAACGTCAGTTCCCCAAAAGCGGTACAAGTTGTATCAGAGTGTAGCCCAGAACACCCTGAGAAACTACTGGAATACCTACCAGTAAATATCACTTGCCATGGCCAAGGACTTCGTGTAATGGCTCTCCTAAACACAACATGATCTCACCCCCAAAACCAGGAGAGACGAATCCCCTGCCGATCCGCTCACTGCCTCCATGTGGCTCGGGACTGTACCCTACTAAAATCTATTTGCATGACTCCTTTGAGCCGTGGTAGGGTAGTAATCAAAGCACAGTGGGAACTCACACAAGACAAATGAAGATCTCAGATCGATAGACTAGCTTGTACACTGTTAGTGTATATGCCCTAGAGGCCATTACTGTATCATACTAGTTTGTATATTACTTAATGGAAGCTTGGGATATTCACCTTGTATATACAATCTTGCTCAAAATAGTAGTATGCTACTTGGTTTGTTTCTACTTCAATGTGTACATGTGTTTATTTTAGTATATCACCTATACACATTAGTGGAGCTCTTATGATCTTTGCTTGATTACCAGCGATGTGATGGCAGTCACACTAGTGGGGCTAGGTAATCTATAAGCACATCCTTATGCAGGTCCCTGGTCGCAGGACTATCGAGACAGGGCATCGATACTTCGGAGTAGACTAGCGCATGCGCTTCTCATCCCAGTGTGGGAGACGGTCTGTCCCACAGCCGTCAGTACGTCGTACTTGAGATAGTATGCGGGTGCTCGTTAGGTTACGGGTACACTGGACAGGACTCGTCGGGAACTGACTAGTTGGTATTATGCCTATCGTCTGTTATCAGTTCCCAGGTGACATGAGTACAGCTTAGTCCGCTGACTTGACACTGTCACTTCGCCTCGAGTGTGTTCCCACTGTACTTTGATTACTACCCTACCATGGCTCAAAGGAGCCGTGCAAACAGGTAGTAGTTGGGTGCAGTCCCGAAGCACTTGGAGGCAGTGACGGTTAGACAGGATTCGTCTCTCCCGGTATTGTGGGTTGACATCGCGCTGTGTCTAGGAGAGCCATTACACGAGTAGTCCCTGGCCAGGGCAAACGAAATATACTGGTAGGCTTCCAGTGTTATCTCAGGGTGTTTTGGGCTTCGCTCCGGCACGACTTGTACCGCTATTGGGGGATTGACGTTTACCGCCCCCTAGGCCCGCCATGCGATGTATCAGACGAACAGACCGGACTGTATGGAGAATGTCACATTCAGACTCAGTAGGAGTTCAGATGGGTTTCGCCTCGTCGGTCTTCTTGTCGGCATTACCTGGGGACCGTTACGCACAGCTAGTGCCGCTTGCGGTCTGTGGTTAAACCCACTGCCAGCGTAGTGTCGAGTCTTTAGAGTCCCACACAGAAAGCTTTTCGCCTTTAGGCAAAAGAGTAGAGGTCGCATGGTTTTGCGACAGGTCGCATGGTTTTGCGACAGGGTTCGGTCACATCCGTGCACTTGTGCACGTACAGTGTCCGGATAGTTTACACTAGCGGGCTTTGGTTAAAGCCAGACCCTAGTGTACCTTTTGGGATTGGATTTATCCAGTATGCATTCGTGTTCCTCGGGACGCGGATGCGGGTGTGTATGCACAGTTGACAGGGAGACAGAGGCAGCGGATTCTCATTAGGGTTGTTGACAGTTGACCGTTGACTATTGACTTTTTGCTCAACCCTAATGAGAATATGATATGTGATTAACAATTATATTAATTAAGTATTATGGTGACATGGTTGTGGAGGGATTGACTTTGTTGACTTGTTGACTTTTGTTGACTTTGTTGACTTGTTGACTTTTTGTTGACTTGTTGACTTTTGTTGACTTGTTGACTTTGTTGACCGGTTGACTAGACTTGACTAGTTGACCATCATGATAACCATAGCCATCATTTCATGGTAAAAACTTTTTCTTGCTTGCTCATTTGTACAAAATGAGTGCATGAAATGATATGGTTATGGTTGCTTCAACCATCACATAACACTTGATTGATATGATTTGTTATCATTGTTTTGGATTATGAGAGGGTGAAAGACAAAAGAAAGGCTCATTCTCACTTGACCATTCTCTCTCTTGTTCTTGAGCTCTCTTGCTTTTGCTCTCACCCTCTTCCTCTTGCTCCCTCTCTTGACTCTACGGTTCACTTGTCTCATGAGTTGAGAATCAAGAACCATAGATAAAATCCCATACAAACTCTTCTCTACTCACTCTAGTTCATAAGGTTTAGCAAATCGAGTGAACTAGTTTCTTCAAAGTTCGAAGAAGGAGCCAAAGGTTGGAGCTTTCAGGTGGATCTATCTTCGGCGTAAGGAGACGACGGGAAGAAGCCGATCTGGACCACCATCGGAGTTTGAAGACGAAGGAGTTCAAGACAAGAAAGGTATAACCCCCTAACCGAGTAGTTAGCAACTCGTAGTTAGGTTGTTAGTTAGATGTTTAACAAAGATCCGGGCTATAAGTCCATGTTACCACTTCTATAAAAATCGTTTTTTATCAAATTCCGCATGCCCGAAAGTACCGGGAGAGGTAGCATGGACTTACAGTAGTATCAGAGCCTAGTTAAACTCTATCTAACATGTTAGCAAGTAACTAGAAGATCGATTAAAGAAAAAGTCACGAAAACGAACCCGAGAATTTCAAGTTTCTGTCGATTTTTATACTGTTCAAAAGTTGATTATTTTCATCTCTAAAATCGGCTCAGGCTTTTATTAGAATAACCACCAAATTTGGTCCAACGATCGAGTCAAAGAGCCGCGGAAACGCGGCGGGAGCACGCTCCTGCCGCGGATCCGCGGCCGAGTTGACTCGGCCGAGGTCCATCTTTGGTGCAGTGTTATTCTGGGGTTGTTTTGGGATTTTTGGAATATGTGTTTTCTGCCCAGATTTTCCGGAACGAAAATTTTATTTTTGGGGTCCCGAAAATCCGTATTTTTGATCGAACTTCTAAAAGACTTAAGCTAACGGGTTTTTTCTGTAATGTGATATTTGTATTGAACGTCTGCTAATCGCTATATGTCGATTAGTGGGGGTTATACAAATCTGTGATCTGTAATGTTGCTGGAATGTGTATATGAATATGTTGGATTATCGCGGGTGAATAGCCGGGGGTTGTGAGACGAGAGTTTTCTTTTCTTTCAATTCATGTAAATTTGTAAATTGATGTAATAATTATTTGTATGGCCGCACAACCGGGTCGGGGTTGTAGCCGTCATTGTATAATTTCTTTTTACTGTTTTTGCTCCTAGGATAGACCCATGGAGGGGGTGCACAAACTACCGGGTATGCCGAAGTGCCGAGTGGCCTACTCACGTGGATGAGGGAGGTTGCTTCGCTTCGGGTACTTGGCGGGTAGTTTGCCGCACCCGTAGGGGTCTTGGGTGGGGTATTGGCTATTCACCGCGACCGTGTAATCTGTTTTTCGTTACAGGCTTGTACGAATTACAGATTCCTAGTATATCCAATGTATTCATCTGTGATCTAAAATGTTTATCATTGCAGTATATCTATATATGATATTATTTAGGCGTTGCTTATGTTTTACAGCCGCGCTAGCCCAGCCCCCGCTCTGTCGTTAGTTAAGTAACCTAACGGGTAATGACGGGGCCCAGTGGCGAATGCGAATGGCATAAGCGTACGTCATATTTTGGTTGTTTTCTGCAATGGTAGGATTAAATGATGGGACGAATTAAAAGAACTAATGCAAGATAATAAACCAAGTTAAAGTCGTTGGAACACTTTCGAAAAATCACTTGGTTCTTTTCAAAACCAACTTTTAAATGCGGAGCTTGAGCCACTCCTTTTAAAAGCTATCTCGTTCCATCGACTATATCAAGTTCACTACGTTCACGGTTTTGCCAAAACCATTCGTAGCCCTCCGTCGTTTCATATAAATAGTCAATAGTATTCAAGCTGTGTATGTTGGCCAAAGTCAAGGCATAGTGATTGGTAGCTATTGGGTGTTCATGTGTAGCATAGATAGATGCGTTGGTTTGGGACAGTCGTACTGCCATTTTGGCAAAAGTCAAGGGTAGGTACGGATGGATCCAAATTAACCTGGATAATGACGGGTAGAACTTGACATGTGACTTATGATATTTTGGCCAAAGTCAAGGTCATAAGAGCATGGGGCAAAAATCCACATCAGGAGTTTCATAAGTACTGAAACTTGCTAGATTTGCATACCATTTGGAGTGTGATGATTCTGGTAGGATTCCTTCAGTTTCGTCACGCAATGATATTTGGATCCCGATCCTACTGTGAGTATATGCTACTCCTCGGGAAATTTCTCACTAAACGATCAATGCTATAAACCTAGTAGGTGCCTAGAAAGGTGTTAGCGGGGCTACGCCCCCAGGGAAAAGAGGTTCTTTAATTAAGGAACTTCGCGAAAGCGTTGGAAAACCTCCCTCGAAGTACCGACACTGGCCTGGCTGAACGGTTAAGCAAGTATTGTACGGTGAGATTGATCCTGACTAATTCTTCCTTTATGGTTTGAGGAGGGATTCGAGAAACAGTGGGAGCCATCCTGTTTAGACAAACTAAAAACCACTCTAAACTTGCAAGAGCATCATGCTGAGTGTTTCTTCTTCTCTCTCCTAATTGCAGCGACCAATCGACATGACTGGACTTAAGTTACTTCTAGATAAAAACATACTGACAGGGCCAAACTACAAAGATTGGCTCAGGAATGTCAAAATGGCAATCACTTACGACAAGCTGGGGTATCTTCTTACCACCAAAGCTCCCCCTGTCCCTGGTCCCACTTCCAGCGTCGCGGATAAGGAAATCCGCAAGACTTGGGAGATTGATAGCGCGAAGGCCAAGTGCCTCGTACTTGCCTCGATGGACAACGAACATCAGAGGAGGCACGAGAATATGGACCTTGAATCCATATTTCTCCATACAAAAGAACTGTATGGAGAGCAATCTCGTATCGCAAGATACGAAGCGTCGAAAATGTTATTTTCGGAAAGGATGGCCGTCGGATCATCAGTAGCAGAGCACGTGCTTAAGATGATCGGCTACATTGAAGAGCTCGCGGACCTAGGAACCACATTGGAGAGTGAGCTCTATACAGACTTAGTTCTCCAGTCCCTTCCTTCCACTTACGCCCAGTTTATACTGAACTTCAACTTGCAAGAAAAAGAAGTTGAACTTTCAGAGCTCCTCAACATGCTGAGGAGCGCAGAGGGCACCCTACAGAAAGGTAGGGAAACATCCACTTTGTTTGTAGGAGGATCATCTTCTTCTAGGTCCAAGGCGAAAGCCAAGGGAAAGAAGAAGAAATCCCCCGCCAAACCAAGGGGCGGTGTTAGTAAAGTGGATACGAAGGGAAAAACAAAAGCAATAAAGAAAGCGGGGAAGCTTGTGGATAAGGAAGAATGCTTCTATTGTCATAAGAAAGGTCACTGGAAGAATGATTGCAGGGCTTGGAAAGCCAGGACACATGAATTGAAGCAGGTTGCAGCTTCAGCTTCAGGTGTGTATGTTATTGAAAACTGTCTTTCAATAAACTCTACTTCCTGGGTATTGGATATCGGATCAGGATCTCATATCTGTAATTCTTTGCAGGCGTTGAGAAACCGTAGGGTTTTGAAGGCAGGTGACATGACCCTCAGAGTTGCGAACGGAGCTAGCATGGATGCTAAAGCCGTGGGGGACTATCACCTGGGAATGTCAGATGGACATGTTTTGGTTTTGCGTAATTGCTTTTTTGTACCCAACGCAACTTGTAATATCATTTCTGTATCTTTAGTTTCTAAAGAAGGTTATGAATTTGCGTTTGTAAGCAATGTTGTAAACATTCACCTTAATCAAGTTTTGATTGGGTCAGGTACATTGAGTAATGGTATATACGTATTAAACCAACCACAGATTTTCAATGTCCAGAATACACACAAAAGAAAGTCTCCAGAAATCAATCAGGCTTTCTTATGGCATTGTAGACTGGGTCACATCAATAAGAGAAGGTTGACGAAGTTACATACAGAAGGATATTTGAATGCGTTCGAATATCAATCGTATGCCACTTGTCAATCCTGTCTCAAAGGAAAGATGACAAAGACTCCGTTTACTGGACATGGAGTAAGAGCGAGCGAGCTCTTGGGACTCGTACACAGTGACGTGTGCGGTCCAATGTCTATGCATGCGCGAAGCGGTTATTCTTACTTCATTACTTTTATGGATGACTTCTCAAGGTACGGTTATGTCTTCTTAATGAAACATAAGTCCGAAGCCTTTGGAAAATTCCAGGAGTATAAGAATGAAGTAGAAAAACAAACCGGCAAAAGTATTAAGATTCTAAGATCGGATCGAGGTGGTGAATACTTGAGTGCCGAGTTCCTAGACTATTTAAAAGAGAACGGAATTCTCTCTCAGCTTACTCCTCCATACACTCCGCAACATAACGGTGTATCGGAGAGGCGGAACCGAACCCTATTGGATATGGTACGGTCCATGATGAGTAACGCTGAGTTACCGCGATCATTCTGGGGGTATGCGCTAGAATCAGCTGCATACCTTTTGAACCGAGTTCCCACTAAAACTGTGCCTACCACACCATTTGAGATGTGGTGTGGGAAGAGGCCCCATCTTAATCACATTAAGACATGGGGAAGTCCAGCTTTTGTCAAAAAGCAGCATGCGGACAAGCTCGAGGCACGCTAAGTACAGTGCAAGTTTGTGGGATATCCAAAGAATTCCAAGGGATATTTCTTCTACTGCGAAGAGGAACAAAAAGTTCTTGTTTCTCGTCATGCCACTTTCTAGAACACCAGTTCTTAGAAAAGGAGATTAGTGGGAGCGTAGTAGAACTGGAAGAAATTCCAGAACCACGGACTATTACTGAAAGTTTAGTGGAACCAGAGGGTTCGGAAGAACAGGACATTCCTACGCCACTCCGCAGGATTAGTAGGCAGACTCATCCGCCCGAGAGATACTACGGTTTTCTCATAGACGGGGATAGAGAGGATTGCATCATAGATTATGATGAGCCTACTAGCTTCCAGCAGGCCGTTCAGAGCGTTGACTCAGTGAAATGGCTGGATGCAATGCGGACCGAAATGGAGTCCATGTACACCAACAAAGTATGGACGTTGGACATTGCTCCAGACGGGGTAAAACCCGTAGGATGCAAGTGGATCTTCAAAAGGAAGATTGGTGTAGATGGACAGGTTGAGACCTATAAAGCTAGGCTGGTAGCAAAGGGTTTTCGTCAAAGACCTGGCTTGGACTATGACGAAACCTTTTCTCCAGTAGCCATGCTGAAATACATTCGGATCCTTCTTGCCATTGCTGCCTTCCACGATTATGAGATCTGGCAAATGGACGTAAAGACCGCTTTTCTAAATGGAAATTTAGAGGAGTGTCTATATGGACCAACCAGAGGGTTTCATTCAGAGTGGGAGCAGCGGAAAGGTGTGCAAGTTGCTTAAGTCCATCTATGGACTAAAGCAGGCATCGCGGAGTTGGAACATCTGCTTTGATGAGACGGTCAAAGAATTTGGCTTTATCAAAAATCCAGTTGAACCATGCATCTATAGTAGATTTGTAGCGAGAACTGTAGTATTCCTCGTTTTATACGTGGATGACATTCTCTTAATAGGAAATGACATTCCTATGCTACAATCTGTCAAGGGGTTCTTGTCACACAGGTTCTCCATGAAAGACCTGGGTGATGCCTCATACATCCTGGGGATCCGGATCCATCGTGATAGATCCAAGAGGATATTAGGACTTTCACAGTCCAGGTACATCGACACCATACTGAAAAGATTCAGTATGGAAGATTCCAAGCACGGTAACCTACCGGCTTGTCACGGGATCACCCTCTCTAAAGAGATGTCTCCCAAGACTAATTTGGAGAGGGATCGCATGTCTGTTATACCCTACGCTTCTGCGGTAGGCTCTATAATGTATGCGATGTTGTGTACCAGACCGGATGTAGCTTATGCACTGAGTGTGGTAAGCCGGTATCAGTCAAACCCTGGGGAGAAACACTGGATAGCGGTAAAGAACATTCTCAAGTACCTGAGAAGGACTAAGGAGATGTTCTTGGTGTATGGCGGAAAAGACCTCCAGATCGAGGCCTTTGCTGACTCCAGCTTCCAGAGTGACAAGGATGATTCCAAGTCCATGTCGGGTTTTGTCTTTACCCTCAATGGAGGGGCGGTGTGTTGGAAGAGTTCCAAACAGGAAACCGTTGCAGACTCGACGATGGATGCGGAATACATCGCTGCATCTGATGCCGCAAAAGAAGCTGTCTGGATGAGGAAGTTCTTGAAAGAACTTCAGGTGGTTCCGTCCATTGTTGATCCAACACCTCTGTATTGCGACAACAACGGGGCTATAGCTTTAGCGAAGGAACCCAGGTCCCATCAGAGATCCAGGCACATCTTGAGGCGGTATCACCTGATCAGGGAGATCGTAGATCGCCAGGAGATCGAGGTTCGGAGAGTCGCTTCAGAAGATAACACTGCAGATCCATTCACCAAGGCCCTGCCCCAGACTCAGTTCGAGCGGCTGATCGAGATGATAGGTCTTCGATACGCCAGTACATGGACTTAGTGCAAGTGGGATATTGTTAGTGTATATGCCCTAGAGGCCATTACTGTATCATACTAGTTTGTATATTACTTAATGGAAGCTTGGGATATTCACCTTGTATATACAATCTTGCTCAAAATAGTAGTATGCTACTTGGTTTGTTTCTACTTCAATGTGTACATGTGTTTATTTTAGTATATCACCTATACACATTAGTGGAGCTCTTAGGATCTTTGCTTGATTACCAGCGATGTGATGGCAGTCACACTAGTGGGGCTGGGTAATCTATAAGCACATCCTTATGCAGGTCCCTGGTCGCAGGACTATCGAGACAGGACATCGATACTCCGGAGTAGACTAGCGCATGCGCTTCTCATCCCAGTGTGGGAGACGGTCTGTCCCACAGCCGTCAGTACGTCGTACTTGAGATAGTATGCGGGTGCTCGTTAGGTTACGGGTACACTGGACAGGACTCGTCGGGAACTGACTAGTTGGTATTATGCCTATCGTCAGTTATCAGTTCCCAGGTGACATGAGTAAACTTAGTCTGCTGACTTGACACTGTCACTTCGCCTCGAGTGTGTTCCCACTGTACTTTGATTACTACCCTACCACGGCTCAAAGGAGCCGTGCAAACAGGTAGTAGTTGGGTGCAGTCCCGAAGCACTTGGAGGCAGTGACGGTTAGACAGGATTCGTCTCTCCCGGTATTGGGGGTTGACATCGTGCTGTGTCTAGGAGAGCCATTACATGAGTAGTCCCTGGCCAGGGCAAATGAGATATACTGGTAGGCTTCCAGTGTTATCTCAGGGTGTTTTGGGCTTCGCTCCGGCACGACTTGTACCGCTATTGGGGGACTGACGTTTACCGCCCCCTAGGCCCGCCATGCGATGTATCAGACGAACAGACCGGACTGTACGGAGAATGTCACATTCAGACTCAGTAGGAGTTCAGATGGGTTTCGCCTCGTCGGTCTTCTTGTCGGCATTACCTGGGGACCGTTACGCACAGCTAGTGCCGCTTGCGGTCTATGGTTAAACCCACTGCCAGCGTAGTGTCGAGTCTTTAGAGTCCCACACAGAAAGCTTTTCGCCTTTAGGCAAAAGAGTAGAGGTCGCATGATTTTGCGACAGGGTTCGGTCACATCCGTGCACTTGTGCACGTACAGTGTCCGGACAGTTTACACTAGCGGGCTTTGGTTTAAGCCAGATCCTAGTGTACCTTTTGGGATTGGATTTATCCAGTATGCATTCGTGTTCCTCGGGACGCGGATGCGGGTGTGTATGCACAGTTGACAGGGAGACAGAGGCAGCGGATTCTCATTAGGGTTGTTGACAGTTGACCGTTGACTATTGACTTTTTGCTCAACCCTAATGAGAATATGATATGTGATTAACAATTATATTAATTAAGTATTATGGTGACATGGTTGTGGAGGGATTGACTTTGTTGACTTGTTGACTTTGTTGACTTGTTGACTTTTGTTGACTTGTTGACTTTGTTGACCGGTTGACTAGGCTTGACTAGTTGACCATCATGATAACCATAGCCATCATTTCATGGCAAAGACTTTTGCTTGCTTGCTCATTTGTACAAAATGAGTGCATGAAATGATATGGTTATGGTTGCTTCAACCATCACATAACACTTGATTGATATGATTTGTTATCATTGTTTTGGATTATGAGAGGGTGAAAGACAAAAGAAAAGCTCATTCTCACTTGACCATTCTCTCTCTTGTTCTTGAGCTCTCTTGCTTTTGCTCTCACCCTCTTCCTCTTGCTCCCTCTCTTGACTCTATGGTTCACTTGTCTCATGAGTTGAGAATCAAGAACCATAGATAAAATCCCATACAAACTCTTCTCTACTCACTCTAGTTCACAAGGTTTAGCAAACCGAGTGAACTAGTTTCTTCAAAGTTCGAAAAAGGAGCCAAAGGTTGGAGCTTTCAGGTGGATCTATCTTCGGCGTAAGGAGACGACGGGAAGAAGCCGATCTGGACCACCATCGGAGTTTGAAGACGAAGGAGTTCAAGACAAGAAAGGTATAACCCCCTAACCGAGTAGTTAGCAACTCGTAGTTAGGTTGTTAGTTAGATGTTTAACAAAGATCCGGGCTATAAGTCCATGTTACCACCTCTATAAAAATCGTTTTTTTTTCAAATTCCGCATGCCCGAAAGTACCGGGAGAGGTAGCATGGACTTACATACACATGTCACCAGCGAACCGATATCTGACGCTATGTATAATACCAACTAGCATATTCCCGGCGAGTCCATCCGGTGTACTCATAACCCAATGATCACCTGTATATATCTTAGATGAACCAATTGACACCAATAGCTTGTGAGACCGGCCACTACCCCTCATCGGGGTCTCGACTGTATACACTAGTCTACTCATGGAGTATCGATGCCCAGTCTCGAAACTCCCACGACTAGGGACACTTTAAGGATGCGCTTATAGACTACCCAACTCTCACGTATATGATCGCCATCATACTGCTGGTAGTCAAGCAAGAATCCTATGGGCTCTATCAACGTGTAATAGTGATCTGTAATGTCACCTGAAGCATGTACACGATGATAAAGACAAACCAGATAGCACACTATCATCTCGAGTAAGACTGTCCTACCGGTATAGGTCCCCCCTCAATCATTGAAATCACGTGCCTGCGATCCAATAATTGACTTGAGGGCACTATATCCAACAATCTCCCACTTGCACTTAAGGCTAATTATTGCGATGTCGCATACTCACAGCCCGTGTGATACCAAACACCCAACTCCTCCACTGATCAATTTCATAAAGCTTGTTTGTGAAACTATTGCGTTCGAGAAATAGCCTCAGTGAGTGGATCCTCTCTGATGTTTCTTTCTATGTCTCTCTTTATCTCAAGTTCGCGGAGAAAGCTATCTCCCGAAATGAGCAATACGTGTCTTAGAATATATCTGGATATCTTCACATATGAACTCCAAATCCAGCAAACTTCTTAGACTGTATCGTCAACTGAATTTAATCAGTATCCTATGCCATACCTTCTCAGTATCCGCTTGGAACACCTGTCTAAACTACCGCCCCTCACAGAGGAAAGTCTATAACTCTGACAGTCACTCTGCCAACCAGGTCATCTTGAAAGCCTGGAATGATAACCGTCTCCCGAAGGAGGCCGCCGTTATCAAATCCCTAGAACATTCACTTATGTTCATAAGCTGCTTCTGAACATTTCTCCAGGATTGGATTAATATCTCAACTTATTGCATCTAGTGCAAAAACAACACCTGGTGTGGTACTTGACATCTTATGATTAACTCAATTGCCTAAGCAAGTGATATGCCAATCATGTACATCCCTCTCCCCTTTAGTCTGTAAGAACCTTTAGAGAGGGTGACTCCATCACCTGCAGGTACACTACCATGCCAGGAGTCATCCATTCTAAAATACCTTTAGAATATTGTCTAAGTACCCAAATTGGGAAACTACCCAAATCTAGATCTAAAACCATAGATTTAGTAACCAGAATGCTTGATATAATATCTATATCCTTTGTAGAGAAACCACTGTATGACAACCACAGTATAACCGATCGTAGTATAGGAATATCACTTCCTACTCTGTGTATGTCATCTAAATACTAGGATATCACACCCTATTACCTTCTTAACAGATCCATCCCCTATTCTGATGAAATCAAAGCCCATGACTGTCACATCAAAAATAGATGATCAATCTCCTTTATATCTGCTTAGTCTATAAACAGACATAAGCTACTTGTCCACTATGCTTCCACTGCTCCCACTGACTACAACAACCCTCTGGCAGAGTCGTGTACACGTGCACTTCTAAAGCTAGTTTAGAACGATGCTATACACATCCTCCTGCCGTGTCTCACAGTCTTGAACAACAGCAATGGCAAGTCTGGAAAAACAAGAACCTCCCTGTCACCGTCCTTGAGGCTACCGGAGTATCTCTCGGGTGCCTGAGGTTACCCACCATATCTGCGGAGTGGCTAATGGAATGTCAAATCTGATTGAATCTTTAGATCCTATTAAATTTTCAGTAATCGTTTGCGGTTCTGAAATCACTTCCAGTTCTACCATACACCCATTACTGTTTTTTGAAAAAGCCCATTTTCCTAAAACTGTAGCGAGTCAAGAATAATATCACTATTGATCTTCTAGATGGTAGAAAGTTAACCCTCGTCATAGCCCGGGTTAACCCACAAACAACCATCACAGAAACGTGCCTTGAGTTATCCAGAGTCTGGTTTTAAGCATAAGCCGGACAACTCCAAATACCTTAACATCGTTAAGATATGAGCCATTCTATATACAATATAGAAACAGAGGCATTGATTTAATTGGAACCAGATTCAAATCATGCAGCTATCCCCAGTGCATGTCAACTAAATGGAGAGAGGCAGATCAGCATTACTCAACTTAGGAGTGCATCCAAACATGAGTAACCTGAAAGAGAAGTAAGTTCTCAAAACAATTACTATCAAATGAATACCAAACACAAGTATCTACATCTTCGATCACCTTGAAGAATCCCGATACTTGCAACACCTGGTTCACTACTTTATTCTTATACCTACAACTTCTCAAAACTTAGACCTTGTGTTTCTACGAAACACATATCTAAAACTGGAGAAGTCACAAGTAAACAGAATATAGTACGATGACCAACCCCTCTGTCCTAATGGACACTGGACAACATACAATACTTTGTATAAGTCCTCTGAGTTGAATAACTTAAACCCTGTACATCGTAAGTTGAAAACTGTACTTATGGTTAAGAAGAATTACACCGCTGTTTAATGCTCCTTAACTAACCATCAACCGATATAGGTAAATGTCATGGACATAATTTCAAAAAGTTATATCTCACTTTATAAAAATAAATGTACAGATATATTAATTTGAAATTGGTGCATAACAACGGAAATTCAAAACCAAATATTTTCCGTCCGGCAGAAACCTAGGCGATTTCCTCAAATATCACCAATTACAACGAATCCTGATATAATGAGGATGATCACCTAATTCCCAACAATTTACTCCCACTCATCATCTGTAAAACCATACAGATGTGAGAATCATACCTGGTAAATACATACCCTGGAGTAAGGATCTAATTAGGAAATCAGTTTTCAATTAACAATGCATAGTGAAACTGAAACATGGAAATGTTTCGAAGGGGTATCCGGGTATTCCTAGTAACGCACTTCCATTATCCGATTCACGACTGTAACCGTATATTTCTTTGCCATATCTCCAAATCCCTTTATTTGTCTTTACTCATTACCTTCTGTACACCCCTTTAGGCTAAATGGTTTTCTTTTTCCCCTACCGTTCGGCACCGGCCTATGGTTTGGAAGAAGACTATCCAATAAGCGTAATAGGTGTACTGTCCTAATCCTAGGAGCACTCGCAACCTGAGAGAAGGTAAAGACAAAAGACAACTGAATAAACTTTATTCCTATTTCTCCTGAACCAAAATCCATCCCCAAACTGGAACAAGTTCCTTCGAGTTCGTATATAACCATACGATGGATTATCCAATAACTGTGGATCTTCGTAGTGATACGGGGTGTTCTAGAGAAATACAAAGGTGAAGTAGGAGTGGCGATGAAATACTTGGTTTGGTCATGAATGATAGCAGTCACAATTTACTTTGCCCTCTTTCTAATCTCTTTATTTGTCTTTACTTATTACCTTATGTACACCACACTTAGGCTAATTGGTTTTCTTTCTTCCCTACCTTTCGGCACCTGCCTATGGTTTGGAATAAGACTATCCAATAAGCGTAATAGGTGTACTCTTCTCCTAATCCTAGGAGCCCTCACAACCTGAGAGAAGATAAAAGGAAAAGACAACTGAATAGTCCTATTCAATCTCTCCAGAACCAGAATCCATCCTCGAATCTAGAACAAGTTCCTTCGAGTTCGTATATAACCATACGATGGATTTATCTAATGGAAGTGGATGTTCGTAATGATACGAGGTGTTCTGGAGAAATGCAAAGGTGAAGTAGGAGTGACAATGATGTATGCAACTCAGACAATCCAAAAGCCAGTGTTTTAAGAAAGTTCGGTTAACTTGGTCACTGAGTCATAGTCTAGGGTCGCGCCATGGTCGCTGCCAAAAAGAGAGAGAAAAGAAACACTCTGCGTGCACTCTAACCTAGATCAGAATGGTTATCAATTTATCTAATCAGGATGCCTCCCACTGTATCCTCAAATTCTCCTCCAAACCTGAAAGAAGAATTAGTCGGGATTACCCGAGGAGTAAACTAACTCATCAGTAGGAATCGGGATCCAACTATCATCGCATGATAACATGATGGAATCCACTCACGTTATCACACTTCAGAAGGTATGCGCATGCCTGGCAAGTTTCAGTTTCTTTAGAAACACCCGATGTGATTTTAACCCCATGCTCTTATGACCTTGACGAAGGCCAATATATCATAAGTCACATATCAAGTTCTATCCGTCATTATCCAGGTTAATTTGAACCCACACGTACATACCCTTGACGAAGGACAAAATAGTAGTACGACTGTCTCAAACCAACGCATCTATCTATGCAACAGAAAAATAACAAATAGCTACCATACACTATGCCCTGACGAAGGCCAAAAAACATAGCATGAATGCTAATTGCTAGCCGTCTGAAATGACAGAGGGCTATGCATGGTTTTTAGCGAAAAACCTTGAATGTAATGAACTTGATATCGTTGAAGGAACCGGATAGCTTTTTACAAAAGTATAGTGGTGAAAACCTTTGCTAAAGAGGTCACTCCCGGTGAAGGGATCTCGGCTCTTTCCTCGTAGAATGAGGTGTAGGATATTCTAACTGAATAACACGATGCAAAGCAAAAAGTAATCGACTGTAGTGAAGTTATTACTTTGACGCAAACTTCTGCCCAAGGGGTCACTCCCGATGAAGGGATCTCGGCCCTTGCCTCGTCGAATAAGGTGCAGAATATTCTAACTGAATACCACTGTTCAAAACAAAAGAGAACGTCCTTGTAATAACAGCTTTTTGAAAAATGTTCCAACAACATCGAATAGGTTTGTTTTTCTTGCATTGATCTGAATCAATGCAGTCCCATCAATTAATCATACCAATAAAGAACGAAAATATGATGTACGTATATGCCATCCGCATTCGTCACTGGGTCTTGTCATCACCCGTTAGGTTACTTAACTAACGACAGAGCGGGGACTGGACTAGCGCGGGTGTAAAACATATACAACATCTACTAGTATATATATAGCAATATATAATAATCGCTCCAGGCGTGATAAATGCAACATTACAGAAAAGTAATAAGTATCACAGAACAATATAGATAATCTGGGAGCCCCGGGTTTCCTTTGAGCCACAAGTGAAACCCGACGTTCCCCTGGTCGTGTGGATAGCTTGTGCAATGAAAAACTAAACCCCTATGGGCACGGCAAGTTACTCGCCAAAACCAGAAGCGAGGCAGCCCCCTTCAGTAAAGTGAATGGGCCACCCAGCACTTCACAGAATCCGGTAACTTGAGTACCCCTCCTTTGGTCAACCTGTACCCCCTACGAGTGCGGCGAATAGCCCGCCAATTTTAGAGTAAAGCCCCCTCCGTCTCAAAGCCATGAGATGCGGGCCCGTTGCCCTCTAGAACCCGGCTATCTGTGCACTCCACCGCAGGGTAATCCTAGTACAGAAAAGAAAAATATGTACAACGGGTATATCGACCTCAACCCGGTCGTGCCCCAAAAGAATAATATACAAACATGAAGTGACGGTAGTCCACATGTTGGACGCTCGCCCCGCGATATCAAATGTACAAATAAAACCGAACTGTACTAACATTACACCCAAGCTATCCACCACGACAAATCCACAACATCACAGCACAACACAGAATATCAACGTGAATGTCACGTCCGCAAACTTGTCTAAAAGAACACATAGCAATTAGACAAGTTGTACCGCTCGAATGACATTCACGGTCGCAGATAGTAATGTAAGTACTGTGAACTAAAGTATTTAAAATTTCGATCGACAAAACTTTCCAAAATGGCCCAAAGTGCAAAACCCAGCACTCAAACAAAACTGGGCAAAAACTAAAAATTCCAGAAACCATAATTCCAAATGAAAAACACCGACAAGAAAAATAGTGCACTGAATCAACTATTCCACTGCGCAACCGCGGCAAACACAATGGTTTGGCGGTGGTTCCGCGGTGCTACTGTAAGATCGTGTTCTCAAATTTCTTGTGGAGTCTTAGAAAAGCATGCACGATTTTCTGACATATTGAAAATATTTTTTTGACGACTTTTAAAATTCGGCAGAAACTTGGAAAATGGAATTGCGGTTTCGGAAATTTTGATCGATCGATATTTTAAATATGTTAGAACAAGCTAGTAAAGGTTAATGGTGTGGCTCTGATACCATGTAAGTCTACGGTAGCGCACTGGCCGTTAATCCGAGGCCAAACGCGGAACAAAATCTTTTTATGAAACTGGCGCTAACACAGAATTTTATCCTGATCGTACCATTAACACTAAACTAGCTAACTACAAGAAGTTAGAATGGCTATACCGATCGATCCGTGTCCTTCGGTCTTTAGCCACCATCCTTAGCTCCTCGCGGCATCTCCGATCTCGCTCGATCTCCGGTCTCCTCGTCGAAATGGCATCACGTCTAGAAAACCTTTTACGGGCTCCCGCTTCAAACCGAATCAACTCAGACATGAAGTTTGCTAGCCGACATGTCCAAGGTGAAGTAGAGAATGCGTGTGATAACTTTGTCTCTATACATCCATTGATTCTCAACACATGAGATTGTATGGATGGAGGTTGAAGAAGAAGCCATTGATGAGGAACTTATGAGCTCAAGAGAAGAAGAAGAAGAAAAAGGCTTATATTGTTGTGAGATCTTTTGAGAAAGAGAGATATATCAATAATACAAATCCCCAAGCCATCACATGGCTGCCCCTCTCTCTCCAAAATATCCCCACTAATCATAATTAGACACAAAATCAATCCATGTCACATTTAATGTTCATCCAAACCAAGACCATGAGCCACCATGTGCATGTGGCAAGAAAAAATGCATGTGGACAAAACTTGCACTCACATTTTCCTCCATTAAACATTTAAACCAAAATGTTTAATCTAACAAAAAGATATGGCATCAACTAAAGTAAACTCATGACGGATCACAAGAATACCCCTCACCTGTATATACATACCTGTAACCTCATTCCGACTGAATGCGAATACAATGAGACGAAAGCAATCCAACAAATTTAATACTAGGATCCGGCTTAAACCAAAGCCCACTAGTATGATCCGTCCGATCATGATCCGTGCACAAGTGCACATATATGATCGAAACCTGCCATAAAACCATACGGCCTCTACAACTTTTCTCCCGAACTTGGGAAACTATCTGTTGGGGGCTCTAAGGACTTGTCAATACGCTGGCAGTGGGTTTAACCACAAGCACGTCAGTGGTACTAGCTGTACGTAATGGCTACCCATGTATTGACCAAAAGGGAGGCTGATGAGCGAACTCATCCTGAAACCCTACTGAGCCTGTAAGTGACAATATCCGTACAGTCCGGTCCGTTCATCTATGAGTATCACATGTCGGGCTTAGAGGGCTGGTAAACGTTAGACCCCCAAAAGCGGTACAAGTCGTGTCGGAGTGTAGCCCAGAACACCCTGAGAAACTACTGGAATACCTACCGGTAAATCTCACTTGCCTTGGCCAAGGAATTCATGTAATGGCTCTCCTAAACACAGCGCAATCTCACCCCGAATACCGGGAGAGACGAATCCTCTGCTGATCCGCTCACTGCCTCCATGTGGCTCGGGACTGTACCCAACTAAAACCTGTTTGTACGACTCCTTTGAGCCGTGGTAGGGTAGTAATCAAAGCACAGTGGGAATTCACATGAGACAAATGACGATCCAAGGTCGATAGACTAACCTGTACACATGTCACCAGCGAACTGCTATCTGACGCTAGGTATAATACCAACTAGCATGTTCTCGGCGAGTCCGTCCGTTGTACTCATAACCCAATGAGCACCTGTATACATCTTAGGTAAATCAACTGACACCAATGGCTTATGAGATCGGCTACCGCCCCTTGTCGGGGTCTCAACTGTATACACTAGTCTACTCATGGAGTATCGATGCCCAGTCTCGAAACTCGCATGACTAGGGACACTTTAAGGATGCGCTTATAGACTACCCAACTCTTACATATATGATCGCAATCATACTGCTGGTAGTCAAGCAAGAATCTTATGGGCTCTATCAACGTGTAATAGTGATCTGTAATGTCACCTGAAGCATGTACACGATGATAAAGACAAACTAGATAGCATACTATCATCTCGAGTAAGACTGTCCTACCGGTATAGGTCCTCCCTCAATCATTGAAATCACGTGCTTGCGATCTAATAATTGACTTGAGGGCACTATATCCAACAGGCCCGACCTATCCCCCTTGGTCTAAAGGAAACTTGATCGCTAGGTGGTAGGTCGAGATTTGAGCCCGGAGGGCGTTTAATGTCGGGCGCCCCAGGAGGATGCTGTAGGATGAGGGGATTCTAGCGACGATGAATTCCATAGGTACGGTCCTTGTATGGCCTGCTTCTCTGATGTTGAGGAGGAGGGTGACCACTCCCTCGGCCGGGACGGAGTGGTTTGTGAACTCCAAGAGGACATGGGAGGTGGGCCGTAGGTCGGGCGGTCCCAGCCCTATATGCTTGAAACGGTCATGGAAGAGGATGTTTACTGAGCTCCCGGAATTGACCAATATCCTCTGTACCTCGTAACGATGGACCTGGGTTGTTATGACGAGAGGGGCATTGTGAGGCTAGAATATTCCATGGAGGTCTTCATTGGTGAAGATGATGGGCTTGGTCATCTTGCACTTCTTCTGGGGTGGATTGCTTGTACCCTTGACTAGTAGGAGTTATTAGTTTTCGCCAGCTGCGCGAGCAGATTCCGAGGTGACAACCAAGATTTGACCGATCATTTACTCTTCGGGAGGGGGCTGGTTCTCTTGCTCCTGGTCTGCGTGCCGCTTGTCCCGCAGGTACTTCGCCAGGTGGCCAGAACGGATCAACTCCTCGATGTAGTCACAGAGTTGTTTGCAGTTCTTGGTCGGGTGACCCTGCGACCTTTGGAAGGCGTAGTACGATCCCCGGATATTCTTAGCCGCTCTTTGGGTGACTGGCGGGAGCTTGAAGAATCTCTCGCCTTTCGCTTCCTCCAATAGCTCGGTCTGGGAGATGTTAAGAGGACTGTACTCCTGGAACTTCGGAGAGTAGGGTTTTGGCCGGTCGACCCTCTTCTTCTCTTCTCTGCTCCTCTTCTTTTTTCCTCTTGGTCGCCCCTGGGCAGATTGGCATTCACCTCCAACTCGAGTTGGATCTTCCGTTCGGTCCAAGCTTTTACCTTGGCCATGGTCTTAGGTTGCGCTAATGCAAAAGAGCGTAGCCACTCATTGTGCCTAAGACCCAACCTTTGTATGGTGATGAAAGTTTCATCCCGGTGCTCGGGGACCTCGAGGAGAGCGTTGTAGAAACGAGTGACGTATCCCTTAAAGGATTCCTTGTCCCTACTCTTTATGGTGAACATGTAGTCGACTGTTCTCTTTTGTTGTCGATTCCTGATGAAGTGGCTGGGGAATTGGGTGGACATCTCACCGAAGGTCGAGATGGAGCATGGCGTTAGTCCTCGAAACCAGTCCTGGCCAGCCCGGATGAGGGTGGCGGGAAAAGCTCTGCATTGGGCCATGTCGAAGTTATCCTGGAAGCTCATGCCTGCCGCAAAGGCGTCTAGATGGTCCTTCGGGTCGGATTTCCCTTCGAAGAGGGCCATCTTGGGCGGTTTGTTCCTGGACGAGACGTGCTCGGCCAGTAGTTCTTCCGTAAAGGGTTTCATCAGCAAATCGGCGGAGTATTGGGCCCCTTCACCGGATGCTTGGCCATCCCGGTGTATGCTATCGATTTTCTTCTCGAGGGCCTTGAGTATGTGGTGGTAGCCCGAGGATTCCATACAGTCGGAGTGGTGACTATCCCCTCTCCGGGTCTGCGCTAGTGTGCGGCTTCGATTCCGCTCTATCAGATTTCACAAATCCTCAGGCGATGTTCTTCTCGAGTGGCCCCGGCGTTCGTTGTTTACGTTACCCTAGTGGGTGTGGCCTGCTGTTTGGACGTGAACGAGGGCATCCACCAGTGATGTGAGACTGTCTATCCGAGCGGACAGGGATCCGATGGCGTTAGGAAGGGGAGGCAAGCCGCTTCCGCCTCCGTTATGGTGGCTCGTATTTAGATCATTGCGGTCGTCACTCGCCATTTGGGTCGAGGGCGGAGGATCAGCTTTAGTTGGTGGAACAAGATAAGTCTTTCGTTCCCACAGACGGCTCCAACTGTGGAAGGATTTGATCTCCTTCAGATGTTGTCCTCCGTCGATTTGTCGTGAGCGTTGCTGGACGGTTGAGATTGGATTCGGAGGTTACCTCCTTGAGTGTGTGGATCTCAATGGGTTGAGTTTGAGGTGGAAGCCGAGCTACCTTCAAGAAGTCCCGGGGTGGGTGACCACCATAGGACCCTCCGACGATCAAGTTAGCCGAGGAATTTAAGCAGAGTAGCGGCTTATTGGGTTCATGTTGCCTTATCTGAGTCATCTGATAGAGATGTTCTATAGTTGTTGCATGGAGTGAGCAGGCACGAGATCTTCGCCTTCGGTTACGCCCCTGACGTTACGCATGCGTGAATGACGGGATCCCTTCACTAATGATGGGATACGCTTATTAATGGGGGGACACGCCAGCATGGGACGCGGGTCATGGGGCGGCGGTTATCCCACTTTGGCGAGATACGCGGAGCTGTCGCGGAGGCGCTAGGGCTCTGCAACCTAAGTTGGTCAGGGGAGATTGAGGAAGCTCGGCACGCTTGGAGCTCAGAGATGAGTGGGAGGCCAAGGAAGCTCGGCATGCTTGGATCTCGGAGATGAGCGGGAGGCCGAGAAAGCTCAGCATGAGAGAAGGCTCGGAGACGAGTGAGGAGACCGAGGAAGCTCGGAGATGAGCTGTCGGTAGTCTCCTAGATGAAGGTGGAATGTCTTTCAGGGGGGTCTCCCGAAAGGTCGGGTACGTCCCTCGAGAAGGGGCCCCGGAGAATGTCCCTGATGCGGCTTGTTTATTCCACCCCCGTGGAATCTGGGATAAGTCATCTGCCACATGTCATAATCTAAGGAGACACCACTTGTGAGCATCATCACGGTCCCTTATAACGTTGGGTTTTATGCTTTGTTCTGAATCAAAATTTTGAGTTTTGATGGGAATTTCCACTTCTCTGGATGGATTTCTTATCTTTTGTATTTTGGAAAAAAATGCCCCTTTCATCTATTCCAACGTTGGCAATGAGGTTGGAATTTCATGTGTGTATATATAAAGTCTCATTTCTGCATGTCATGTGTGTGATTAGAAATAAAGATAGGAGCGCACGCACATGAGCTAGGACTAAGCGCAAGGAAAAATGAGCGGCCCGATTTTGGACCGCGTTAATCGGGGATGTGGGGGCGCATCGCACGGATCAGGGGTATTCAAATCCCTTTGGTTGGAGCCTAGCGGGTGTGCCTGAGTCCATGGTTTCGGGCAAGCTTAGTCCATGCGATCTGAGGCTCTCCCAACCACGATTGGCCAGACCTCTTCTCAAGATTTTGTTTTAACTTTTTGCGGGGTTTGTGCGAGAAAATATTTGCTACAAATGTGCATATCTGGAAAGGTGTAACGGTTGAAATGTGGGGAGTAATCCTGCTTACGTTACTCTATTTTCAATGTTCTGGTGCTTTTATAAGAGCTCGGTTTTACAGAGAAAGACACAGACCTATGAGAATTTCCTCCACTTTTCATCTCGCAAAATCCTCCATTTCCATGGTGATATTCTATTTATTTTCGTCAAAGGCTGTGATCGCATCAACTGGTCGGATTATCGAGTGCACGGATTACCGTGAGGAGGGTTTCATTGTATCTTGGAGGTAGACCGCCATAATCCCAATGCATCAATTGGGAGGCCGAAAATCAATCCTAAGGGTTGAAAACAGCCTTGGGGGAAGGGTGAATAAGGTTTTATGGCAAACTTAGTGCAATTGTGGGGATTTAAGAAATTTTGCAGCGGAATAAAAATCAGAATATAAAATTAAAATAATTTCACAAATATAGAGTGCAAAAAAAGTAAATAACACAGAAAATTGTTAATTAGGGTTCACCAACTCTGTGGCTAATCCCTGCCTGAGAGCTCATGTTCAGGATTCAAACCCACTATCCAATGACTTCTTAAGGGTGGAGAAATCCAGATTTTTTTTAGGCTCAGATCTTAAAATCTTTACACTTGTAGGAGGTGAACACCTAGACTTTTTCCAAAAGGCTCAAGTCCGAAATCTTTACAATGTAATGATTTTAGACCTTTCTTCACTATGTCTTACAGATAAGATTTTAATAAATCTTTATAGTACCGACTATATAATCTTATTGATCTCAAATGATAAATCATGTTTCGATTCAAAGGAGATAATGGATTGTGTTTTGGAAATTAAGAAAGTTTAAAAATGATTCGAAGAAGTTCTTACAAGATTTCAAGAAAAGTTTAAAAACAGTAACTTCTCCGACAATTCAAGAGATCTTTCGATTCTAATAATTAGAAAAATCTAAAACCCTGAAAGATCTTCTCTCTCAAAAAAATTAGTAAAAACTTTAGATCGGGAGAGTGACAGAGTTTTCATGAAAGAATTAAAGAATGAGAAAAACATGAAATCGTGAAAGCGTTAAAGAATAGTTCGGTGAAAACTCTTTTGAAAATTTGTCCTTTATATAGAAATTTGAAAATGGGCAGTTGGGGCAGTTAGATTAACCGCTCCTAAAAGTTAGGATTATTATTGACATTTTATAACCATTGGAAGTTTGAAATTCAAACTAAACCAGATTTTTGAAAAAGGATATAACTGTTATGGATGTCAGGGACGTCCACAGGGACGTCCTAGAGGACATCTGATGCTGATACATCACACACAAATTTCCTTTTGGATGTCTAAAAAGTTTATAAAGGTTTTTCTTGGTTTTAGAAAAATCTAATCAAAAGATATAGAAAATTAGGGATTGGATATGAGATTTTAATTAATGCGATCGACTGTAAACTCAAAAAAAATAAAAGTCTTGAATAAGTCTGTTTGCATGACGTCTGTTCCCTTCCGAAAGGCGGCGACGACGTGAGGACGTCTTGCCTGAGATTTGGGGCAGATGCTATATGGTTTTATCCGTCTACCTCTCCGAAGATGCCAAGTTGATATATGGCACCGTGTATCGGAGGTTTAGACGGATGCGGCTGATGTAGCAGACTTCGTCAGATTCCCCCTCGCTTGAGGGGTTTTTGATTATGGGGACGCTCTTCCCTGCAGGTGCAAGCCCCTGCAGTTAATTATGCTACCGCATTGCGGTAACAACTTTCTCCTTCTCCAGAATTTCACTTCATGTCGTGGGTGTTTGTTTTGTTTGTGGTTGCCCGTGGATTGTATACGGAGACTGAGTAATGCCGTCGCCCGTAGGACGTGGATTAGTCCAAATTCGTATTTACTTAGATTTGGGTTTGGTGTTTTTAGTTTAAGGATACGTTAGCTATATTTGAGGCTAAGCTCAACTTAAACGTTCGTTAAGGATACGTTAGTCTGATTTGAGACTAAGATCAACTTAACGGGATCGTCTAGATCCATTTCCAGTTTAAGGACGTAGTGGTCCATTTAATATATGGCCGTCGGGACCCATCACCTCTCTGACGACGTTGAAGGATTACAACGACATGTGTTTGAGGAGTTCGGAGATGTACCCTTGAACCAAAGTTGATTGGGGGTCTTATAGTCCAATTTGGGACTAAAGTCTGTTTGAATGTTTAAGGATACGTTAGCCATATTTGAGGCTAAGATCAACTTAAACGGGATCATTTAGATCCGACAAAAGAGCATTTGGGAGCTCTATTGTTCCAGTTTAGGGACGTAGTGGTCCATAGGTAGTTTAGGGACATTACGGTCCATTGGTAGTTTAAGGATATTGCGGTCCATATTCCAGTTTAGAGACGTGGTGGTCCATGTTCCAGTTTAGGGACGTGGTGGTCCATCGCCAGTTTAGGGACGTGGTGGTCCATCATTAGTTTAAGGACGTTTCGGTCCAACATTAGTTTAAGCACGTTTCGGTCCAACATTAGTTTAAGGACGTTTCGGTCCACGAGTTTAAGGACCCCGCAGTCCATATTGATGTATGGTCATCGGGACCCGCCACCTCTCTGACTATGTTGAAGGATTACAACGACAGGGGTCAGAGGAGTTCAGAGATGTACCCTTGAACCGGATGTAAATTGATTTAAGAGAGCAACCTGCTCAGTCAATTTAATTTGAGGACTTATGGCCATGATTGGGCTAAGTCCAGTTGAAGATGTTCAACATTTTTATTTGTAGTTGGCCTATTAGACCTTGGCTTAGGCTTTGCTCTTTGTTTGATAATACAGTGCATTTTTGTCTGGCCTATTAGGCCCCCTTTCAATTGGGCTCTGCCCTTCTTAAATGATGCACAGCATCTGTTTTGAGCTTGACAGGCCTTTGTTTGGGCTTTATTTCTTTTGATAGTACATAGTACTTTGTTTGGTCTGATAGGCCTTTCTTTATTGGGCTCTGCCCTTGATAATGCATTGCATTAATTAGTCTGACAGAGTGCCACGTGGCTTGTCAGGCGCTTTGCGCCGATTGAGGAGCGCAAGGCGCAAGCCCATGGGGAGGTGACACGTGTTACGTTCAGGTGAGCGCAAGCGCAGTGCGCTGCGCTGTTGCGCCGCTGACACGTGGTGCGCTCTGGTGAGTTGCGCCAATTCATGAGAGCAGTGCTCTATTTTAACAACGCATAGCGCAAATCGTTTTGGAGCTGACAGGTGGCGCTCTCTGGTGGCTTGCGCCAACCCAGGAGCGCAACAGTACAGTTTTTGCCAGTGCAGAGCACTGTTTTATCTTTTGACCGATTTTAAATCAAAGAAAACAAGTTTTTCTTGTTTTCAAAGAACCAATGGTTCATAAGAAAATGCATGGCACTATTATTATTTATTTTTCTTTTTATTGAAGATCATTGATCTTGTTCTCAGATCAATGATCTGTTCATAAGAGAATTTTCTCTTTTTTCTAAAGGTTTTTACCTTTTTTATTCTTGAGGAATTCTCTCCAATTCTTCAGAGTTCTCAATGATGATCTTTTGAGTTGGGGTCTAGGGGTCTTTATATAGTGCTCATAGATTTGTTAAGTTTGTTAATGAGATCATTCTCTGAGTGATTTATGGAATTTTCCCCACCGTTGGATCTTTGATCCAAGGGCTTCTGTTTTACTGAAGACAATCTTCTTGTTTTAACAAGATTGAGAAAGATCTTTCCAGAATTTTTCTGTTTTGGTGCTAGCATTGGCGCAAATGCATCTGCGCTTGACACGTGTCACGCAGCGCAACTGGGCCGCCACGTGTCGCGCAGCGCAGAGCGCAGCGCAACTGCGCTCAGGTCAGCTGAAGCGTTGCTTCTTTTATTTTAATTTTAATTTTCAAAGCAGAGCTTTGCTCTGATTGGGGAAACAGAAGCGTTGCTTCGTTTCCCGCCTTGGAGTTTGAACAGAGCTTTGCTCTGATTGGGGTAAACAAATGCCCCTCCACCGTTGCGCTTACGTGGCCTCTGACGTGAGCGCAATGGTGGCAGAATTCCAACCACTGCAGCAACTTTTGGAAGTTGAAAGGGCATTTGATGCCTATAAATAGGACCTTTGGTCCTCAATAGATGATTATCATCTTCAAAAATTTTACTTTCAAAATCTCAGAGCCCTGCTCTTTACCTTCAAGAACTCCAAGAGTTAAACTCTTACAACTTTTAGGTAAATTTTTTAATTTAAATCAAATTAAATTAAATTAATTTTCATTCACAGAGCCTTGCTCTCAATAGATCCTTGATCTAAAGAAAACCCATTTAGGGTTTCACTTAGCAGAGCTTTTCTCTATAGGTCTAAAGGGATCTAAAGAGAACTAAAGGGAACCCTGTTAAGATTCCATCAATAGAGTTCTGCTCTCTGAAAGATTTCATTTATAATTTCTTGATTCATTATTGGAGCTTTGCTCCTTCCAAATCATACAAAAGAACTCTTAGGAGTTTTTCATTAATCTTGGAGTTTAAAGATGGCATTTTATTCATCAGTGCATTATATCGCTTTGCTTAATCAGTCTTTCTGATAATTTTGTTAATTCTCTTTCACAGAAACAATGGACGCCCACATGTACGATCTTGACGAGATCATCTCTTACGGGGACATTCGCCGACTTGGCCGTTCTCAAAATCGAGAGTTCAAAAACGCGAAGTGTGCTGAAATCATGAGCCACTTCGACGCATATAACGGTCAACTGCTTCCCCGATGTTCCTCCCTCCTGAAACTTATCGTGGGAGCCATCTGGGAAGCGCTTCCCCTATTCTGTTCCGGTGTGCCGCTTAGGGCGTTGGATGCCGCCGAGGATAAGGTGCACTCGGTGTACCTGATGAACTTAATCTCGAAGAGACGGCGAGACAATCTTGTCGATATCTTGCACCAGGTCTTTCAACAGTCCGCCATACTCGCTGCTTATTGGAGGGTGGAAGACATCAGGGGGGACCCTGACGCTTGTGCTCGCGAAAGAAAGCACACCAGGATGGTCCGCGAGGCTTGGAATGTCATAGATAGGGTCACTTTCGAGTTCCTCAATCCATGTCCTGGGTTCGAGGTTATACCTTTGTAAACATTTTAATAATGTTATTATCTATTTCTCCGTGATTGTAAGAACCCCTTTTTATGATATGAATAGAAAATTTCCATTTCAGCTTGTCTTATTCCTTGTTCTGAGTCTTTTGCATATGCATGAACGAATGCGTCTCGAATGCTTGATCAAATGCACATCGGATGTCCTTTTTGTCGCTTTTTTCTTTCTTTTATTCTCAGCATGTGTCTTAATAGACATGGTTGACAATAGAGTAAGCATTTTGGTTTCTTCAAGAGATAGTGAAGGCTTAGGCCGCAGGTTCAGATCTGCTGTCTAAGACTTTTTAACTCTATGAGCCGTGAGGGTCTCATAGAGACTTTTCTCCCTACAGATCGAGAGGATCTTGTAGATGGATTTTCTCCTTAGGAATTGTGAGGATTCCTAAGTGTGTTCTTATAAGTCGTAAGGATCTTATAAGAGAATTTTTCCCTCTTACGAGTCGAGAGGACCCGTAAGCGGTTGTTTCCCTCCTCGTCGAGATTCAAGTTTGGAGAGTGAGACCCGTGGATAGTATGCAAGAGACCGTTTTGGGCCAACTTGCAGGGTCCCAGTGCTTAGGAAACATGCTTCTTTTATGCCTACTGCCTAAGGCTTTATCTCACGAGTCGAGCCGCATCGAGAATTTCTTGCAAAGACATCAATTTCTTCACAAGTCGAGACGAATCGAGCATTTCTCGCAAGACCATCCTAACGTCACAGTTAACCTCTGCTCTTCACGACAGAAGTCCGTTAGGGTCTATGGTACTTAGGATTTTGGCCGTCGTACCGTCGCATAAGCTGATATATTCCTCGACAGGCAATCGTGCTGTTCGAGTAGCCCTGCGACTGCCGTGTCTCTGATCCCTTCGGGGGCTGGACAAGACGTCTTCAAGAAATCTTCCTAGGCAGTTTGACCGTCGGAAGAGCAAGCGTTAGGAATTTGCCATGCCGCTTTTTACTTGAGGTTATGCTCATTTTGGCGAGCCCCGATGAGTCATAACCACTCCGCGCTGGTGTGGGATGATCTCCGATAGTCTTTCAGGTTTTAAGTGAGTTGCCGTCAAGACCCTGAAGCTAGGAATTTGGCCTTTGCTTCGTTTGCTGGCATCGCGTCTGCTGTATCGAGACGAATGTCGCGGTGGGAACTAGGGATTTTGCCGTGGCTCCGTTTGTTTGATTGTCGCGTTTGAATCCTGCTGGAGGAAGAATGCTGGGGTGACATCTCGTCTGCTGTATCGAGACGAACGTCGCGGTTGTCTCTAGGTTGCTGGTGAACCGTCGAGGTTTGGAACTAGGGATTTTGCCGTGGCTCCTTTTGTTTGATGATGTTGCGTCTGCTATGTCGAGACGAACGTCGAAGTGGTGACCATTCCGCACTGGTGTGAGACGATCTCCAGTTGTCTTTAAGGCTTTATATGACTCGCCGTTAAGATCTTGAAGCTAGGAATTTGGCCTTCGCTTCGTTTGCTTTTGTCACGTCCAAACCTTGTTGGAGGAAGAACGTTGGGGTGACATTTTCGTCTGCTGTATCGAGACGAACGTCGCGGTTGTCTCTAGGTTGCTGGTGAACTGTCGAGGTTTGGAACTAGGGATTTTGCCGTGGCTCCATTTGTTTGATGATGTTGCGTCTGCTGTATCGAGACGAACGTCGAAGTGGTGACCATTCCGCACTGGTGTGAGACGATCTCCAATTGTCTTTCAGGCTTTATATGACTCGCCGTTAAGACCTTGAAGCTAGGAATTTGGCTTTCGCTTCGTTTGCTTTGGCGCGTCTGAATCCTGTTGGAGGAAGAACGCTGGGGTGACATTCTCGTCTGCTGTATCGAGACGTACGTCGAGGTGGTGACCACTCTGTGCTGGTGCGAGATGATCTCCGATTGTCTTTCCGGTTTTGTATGAGTTACTGTCAAGACGTTGAAGCTAGGAATGTGGCCTTCGCTTCGTTTGCTTTGGTGTGTCCAAATCCTGTTGGAGGAAGGACGCTGTGGTGACATCTCGTCTGCTATATCGAGACGATCGTCGAGGTGGTGACCACTCTGTGCTGGTGCGAGATGATCTCCGATTGTCTTTCCGGTTTTATATGAGTTACCGTCAAGACGTTGAAGCTAGGAATGTGGCCTTAGCTTCGTTTGCTTTGGTGTGTCCAAATCCTGTTGGAGGAAGGACGCTGTGGTGACATCTCGTCTGCTGAATCGAGACGATCGTCGAGGTGGTGACCACTCTGTGCTGGTGCGAAATGATCTCCGATTGTCTTTCCGGTTTTATATGAGTTACCGTTAAGACGTTGAAGCTAGGAATGTGGCCTTCGCTTCATTTGCTTTGGTGTGTCCAAATCCTGTTGGAGGAAGGATACTATGGTGACATCTCGTCTGCTGTATCGAGACGATCGTCGAGGTGGTGACCACTCTGTGCTGGTGCGAGATGATATCCGATTGTCTTTCCGGTTTTTATGAGTTACCGTCAAGACATTGAAGCTAGGAATGTGGCCTTCACTTCGTTTGCTTTGGTGTGTCCAAATCCT
Organism: Agapanthus africanus; assembly: GCA_030015575.1. Classification (NCBI taxonomy): domain Eukaryota; kingdom Viridiplantae; phylum Streptophyta; class Magnoliopsida; order Asparagales; family Amaryllidaceae; genus Agapanthus; species Agapanthus africanus. The sequence goes on along the minus strand of JASDDO010000022.1, from coordinate 533,389,221 downwards.
GTTGGAGGAAGGACGCTGTGGTGACATCTTGTCTGCTGTATCGAGACGATCGTCGAGGTGGTGACCACTCCGCGCTGGTGGGAGATGATCTCCGATTGTCTTTCAGGCTTTATATGAGTTGCCCTCGAGACCCTGAAGCTAGGAATTTGGCATTTGCTTCATTTGCTTTGGCGCGTCCGAATCCTGCTGGGGGAAGAACGCTGGGGTGACATTTCATCTGCTGTATCGAGATGAACGTCAAGGTGGTGACCACTCCGCGCTGGTGCGAGATGATCTCTGATTGTCTTTCAGGCTTTATATGAGTTGCCGTCAAGACCCTGAAGCTAGGAATTTGGCCTTTGCTTCGTTTGTTTTTGTCGCGTCCGAACCCTACTGGAGGAAGGACGATGCAGTGACATCGCGTCTGTTGTATCGAAATGAATGTCAAGGTGGAGCTGGGATTTTTCCATCATTCCGCTTTGTTTCGACCATGGGGTCTTTTGTTGATGTTGCTTCTGCATCCTGTTGGACTGCGAAGGAACGCCGTTGTTGGCATTGCGTTTGCTGTAACGAGACGAATGCTGAGGTGGAGCCGGGATTTCGCCGTCACTCCGCTTTGTTTCGACCATGAGGTCTTCTGTTGACGTTGCATCTGCATCCTGCTGGACTGCGGAGGAACGCCGTCGTTGACATCTCATCTGCTGTAACGAGACGAATGCTGAGATGGAGCTGGGATTTTGCCATCGCTCCGCTTGATGGTGTAACATCTGTGTCCTGTTGGAATGAGGAGGCACACCGTTGTTGGTCTCCAGGCTGTCGATATGGCCATTGAGATTTGGAACTAGGGACTTTGCCATGGTTCCGTTTCATTGCGATTCTGGGGTCGGTTGTTAACGTCACGTCTGCATCTGGTTGGAGTGAGGAGAAACGCTGTTGGTGATCTCTAAGTTGTTGATATTGACGTCGAGACCCTGAAGCTAGGGACCTTCCTTTGCTTCATTTGTTGATATTGTGTCTGCAATATTGCAACAAATATCGAGGTTGTCTCTAGGTTTTCTATGAACCATCGAGATTTGGCTTCGCTTTCTGATGGAGCCTGTTAGGAAGGTATGGTTCCCTCTTTGTTTGTGCCCATGAATTATATACAGGGATCGATGTGATCTCATCTGTAGGGCGTAAATTTCATTCATCATTTTTTGTATTATTATTTTATTTCCGCGATGCTCTATCATTTCAGCTTTTATATCGCGAAGGTCACGATTGCCTAATCATTTCGGCTATTTTCGCGGTGCCCAATCATTTCGGCTATTTATTTTATTTTTCACTCGCTGTTCTTTTATTGCGAGTTGCCCAATCATTTCAGCTCTTTATTTTATTTTTACTCGCTGCTTTTTATTGCGAGTTGCTCAATCATTTCGGCTTTTTTGCATGCATACATTTTTACTTGCTGATTTTGTTGCAAGTTGCCCCATCATTTCGGCTATTTCGTATGCATGTGTGGTTCATTGGCTTTTCGTTGCAAGCTAGGAATTAGACACCGATTTAGGCATCAACATCGCTACAACTGGGATATTGCCAGGAGCGAATCATCATTTGCCATGAAAGGACTTGGAATTTGATACCGGCTTACGCATCAGCATCGCAACAACTAGGATATTGCCATGAGCGAATCATCATTTGCCTTTATCGATGTCAAACAAAGGTGGCTTAGCAAACAGGGTTATGATCCCGTCGACTAAGGATTTTGACTTCATGAGCCATAAGGGTCTCACAAAGGTATTTCTCCTTACAAGTCGTGAGGATCTTGTAGGTGTATTTTCTCCTTAGGAATCATGAGGATTCCTAAGTGTATGTCCCCTTGTAAGTCGTAAGGATCTTACAAAAGGGTTTTCTCCTTATGGGTCGAGAGGACTTATAAGGGTTGTTCATCATGCGTACATATCCCCAGTCACGGATGAGACTTGGTTAGGGAAATGTTTATTCGCGCCCGTGGATTGTATACAAGGGTCAGCATTGAGCCTCTTATAGGGCAATATCGAAGGTTGTGGGGGTTGCTTAAGCACAGGTTTAGGTCTCTGTAATTTAAGACTTTCAAATCTTATGAGCCGTGAAGGTCCCATAAGAGAGTTCTCCTTACGAGTCGTGAGGATCTCGCAAGTGTATTTTCTCCTTAGGAATCGTGGGGATCCCTAAGTGTGTTGCTCCCTTTTGAGTCGTAAGGATATCACGCGGGTGGTTTCTCCTTATAAGGTCGAGAGGACCCTGTAAGTGTCCTTTTAACGAGGTTGCTCCGTTTCATGTTTTCACAAACACTCGCCGGTAGTCCTGCTGTTTTTACTCACGGAGCCCTTTCGGGTTTTCATCCATGCCCATTTTACTTATGGACATACCGTTTTTTTTTATTCTTTTCATTCTCTTCTTCTTCTTTTTTTTACGAGGTCGCGCCCTTTCGGGTTTTCACGAACACTCGCCGATAGCCCTGCTGTTTTTACTCACGGAGCCCTTTCGGGTTTTCATTCGTGCCCATTTTGCTTATGGACATACCGTTTATTATATTCTTTTATATATATATTTTTTATTTATCTCGTCAGCCTAAGGATGCTGCGGTAGTAGTTTAAGGACGTTTCGGTCCGCCATTAGTTTAAGGACGTTTCGGTCCGTTGTCGCCATATTTGAGGCGAATCTCTAGTTTACTGACTTTTCGGTCTATGAGGCTTTTTCTATGACTGAGCATGATGCCTTCGGCGTATCCGTCTTTCTCAGAGCGTGCGGTTGTGGCGGGTTCACCTTCCAGTTTTCGGAGAGCGCGAACTTGCCCTGTAGGTATTGGTCTTCAACCCAGTTTTTGAAGATGTAGCAATTCTCGATCAGGTGACCTACTGTTTGGTGGTAAGGGCAATAATTAGAACTGTTGACATCATCCAGTTGTAGTTGGTGTTTCGGCTCCGGTAGATTGATAAGCTTGTTATGCACTGCCACTTCGAACAGCCTCCTTGTTTCATCCTGGGGAAATGAGTAAGGACGTCTTAGCCTTTCCTCGAGGGATATGCGTGGACGCACATTGTTTTGACGAACAATTGGTCTAGGGCCACTCAATTGTTGTCGAGTGTTGGTGACGAAGGTCATTTTCCCCTTTCCTTTATCCTTTCTGCTCGATCCTTTTGCTTGTGGGGCCGAGATTTTTTCCGAGTAGTGGGCGATTGCACGACTGAATGTTCTCGTAACTCTTCAATTCTTTCATTTTTGAAATGGATTCTTTGAGGAGAGGGTTGAAGGCAACTTCTTCGTCAGAGTCGCTTCCAAAGGTGATAATTTGCGATCCCTTGGAGCCGGCTATATGACAGTCATCGGCGGCTCTCTTGCTCTCATCTATCGCATTTTTATGATATCTATGAGCTCCACACTTTTTCCTGTTGAAGTGTTGCTTTTGAGTGACATACCCTTGCCACCAACACTTAAAGGAGTCGCAGTCCTCGGTAGGATGTATGATCTTCTGATGATATAAGCAGAAGTTAGGATGCATCTCTACTCCACCGGGAGTATTTTCTTCAGAGGGTGGTAGCTTCATTCCCATTGATAGGGCTTTGGCAAACCTTTTTCTCGTCTTGAATTTGTTTTTATCCGCAGCGGATGACTTTTGATTTGACGGGAGTGCCTCGACTCTTTGGTCTAGCAGTCGGTGTTTGGCTCCTTCCAGTATGGCCATCTCACGCTCTTGATTGGCTTTAATTTTCAGATGAATCTCATTCAGGAAGGCATCGATCAATTCGTCTGATGGCCAAAGAATTTCTAGTTCAGGGTCCTCTCTCGGTTCCTCGGCATAAGGAGCCTCTGTATCATCCGCCAATGAGTGAGAGATCACATGACAAGTTGCCCCCGGTGTGTCCGTCTTCCTTGGAGTGTGCGGCTGTGGTGGGTTTACCTTCCACTTTTTAGACAGCGCAAACTTGCATTGTAGGTATTGATCCTCGATCCATCCTTTGAAGACGAAACAATCCTCGATCGGGTGACTTACCGTTTGATGGTAAGGGCAGTAATCGGGATTATTGAGATCGCCTGGCTGCAGCGGATGTTTTGGATTTGGCAGATTGATGAGTCTGTTGTGTACTGCCAGTTCAAACAGTCTTCTCATTTTATTCTGAAGAAATGAGTAAGGACGTCCTAGTCTCTCCTCGAGGGATGGGCGTGGATGCGCGTTATTTTGGCGAACGACCGGCTTTGAGTCGCTCGGCTATTGTTGAGCATTGGCAACGACAGTCGCTTTCCCTTTTCCTTTCTCATTTCGAGAGTCTGGTTTTGGAGGAAACGGTCCGTGGCCCATCTGGTCCATTTGGGCTAATTTGTCGATCAATGCTTGGAAGGTGGTCGGCCTGAAGAACATCATGAATTGCGAGATGGTCGCCTGCGGATCGTGAGTGCCCACGAACATGCCTACCGCAGGTGCCTCTTCTATGCGTTGTTCGCATTTTGACCATAGGTTCCGCCATCGTGTCGCGTATTGGACCCATGTTTCGTCGTGCCTTATCAGCGCTGTTATCGGGGTGTGTTCACTAGCACTCGCGAATCTTTGCGTAAATAGTAGCTCCATCTCCGCAAATATTTTGACAGAGTCGTTAGGTAGCTCCGAATACCATTCAAAGGCTTTTTCTGCTAAGCTGCTGATGAACTGGCGAAGCAACAATTTGTCTTCGCCTCCAGTATTGCCGCATAAGGCCTGAATTGAGTGACATGCTGATGTGGATTCCCTGTCCCTTTATATACGTGGAACTTAGGGATCGTATATCCCGGCGGGTAACTGATTTGGTCATACCAGCCCGGATAGGGTCGTCCAGTTCTAACAATTTGCCCAGCCGATTCACTTTCCTGATGAGCTCGTATTTGCTGAGCTATATAGTCATCTAGCGCGGCCTTGGAAATGATTTCATCTTTGGCTGCTGAAAGAGTCGGTGGAGGATTAGATGTCTCCCCTCTGTCGTCTCCAACAATGATCGGAGGATCTTCAGCTGGAGGGTCCGAGTGTAACATCATCCCTACTATATCTTGGAAGAGGAGCGCCATTTGCTTTATGTTGGCAGCTTGTTCGGCTGCCTCTTTGTCCTTCCTTTCGAGGATTCTACGTAAGAAGTCAGCATCAGTTTCCTGTTCGTGACGCTGCTCTGATGATACTTCCGAACTTTCTTTCGGTTCAGTAAGTGCAGCCATCACAGTCATCATTTCCTGAAGCTTCTGTTGCTGCTCCTGAGTTTTTGTCACGGATCGGGTGAGCGGTCGGTGACCAGTTGAAGCGTGGCTTTCCTCCTTTCCGGAAGCCATTTAAACAGTATGGACCGTTATGCCCCCAGACTTGGGGCGTTTGGTCTCGGCGTCTTTATGCTCTGCCGTATTCATAAGGGCTTTCTCTGGCCTCCTTTTCTTTTGAGTGATTGACGTTGAGGGAGCCGTTGCAGTGGGCACCCATCCAGCTGTTGCTTTTTCCGACTTGACAAAGTAGCCCTTCTCCTGCTGAACCTTCATCTTTTTCTGTTGGTGGAGGTAGTCTTGATCAATCACTGACTCTCAGACTTGACGCCAGACCTTGTAGATTTTAGAGGACAACCGTTGATGGGGCTGCTCTAGCTTTTTCTCTGGATCATTCCCCACAGGTGAAGGAGATCTTTTTAGTACGGCGGTAAGAGAGTTTCTGCGCACCTTGTTGAGCAGTTCAAAGCTGTTCTCGGTCGGAACAGCAGGATTGATCCCCACCATTGGAGTTGGCGGAGTTATCCCGGAGGGGGAGTTTCCACCAGGCTTCCTTACTCGGCGCCAGTGGCGACGTCGAGCGTGTCGTGCGGATGGAGTTGTTCTAACCGTAGGGGTGACCTCCTCACGCCCCCTGTGTTGGTCAGAACCGGCTGGTATCAGCCTTTTAAAGACTGACGTCCGTTGAATGGGGACGACCAACCTGTCAAAAGCAGACTTCCGAGCAGAGGAAGCAACCTTGGTGATCTCACCTGAAACTGGAGTAGGGATAGCTATCCGCTTCGGGATAACTTCTTTTGGTATTGTGGGCTTCCTCACGGGCTCATTGGAGTTTTGACCCAGTCTATTAAAAACCGATGCGCTGGATTTGGACGACCCGTTGACAGGGGTCGCAGTAGTTGCAAGCCGATTAAAGACCGACTTCTTTGGAGCTTCTTGCAACGGCAAAGGGGCATTGAAGCTCATCGGTGGGAGCATGGTCCCGAAGAATAGTCTAGTGGTGGCTTGGGTTACCTGCTCCACTGGCATCTTGAAAAGAGAGGCCGCTTGGGGCCCGTAAGTTACTCTTCCCGCAGAGACTAGGCGAGAGTTGCAGTAGGAGTCAGTGCAGTTTGAAGCCATTGATCTTCTGTTTTCTGCACGAAGCAAGACACCAAATCTTAGTACCTCAAATCCACAGGCAACCAAAGTAAACCGCGATTCGTTCGCGAACACGACATATGAAGTGTGGAGTGGAAAGAGGAAAAGGTCCCACCGGACGTGCCAGAATCTGTTCCCCTCCGAAAGGTGGCGACGACGTGAGGACGTCTTGCCTGAGATTCGGGGCAGATGCTATATGGTTTTATCCGTCTACCTCTCCGAAGATGCCAAGTTGATTTATGGCACCGTGTATCGGAGGTTTAGACGGATGCGGCCGATGTAGCAGACTTCGTCAGATTCCCCCTCGCTTGAGGGGTTTTTGATTGTGGGGACGCTCTTCCCTGCAGGTGCAAGCCCCTGCAGTTAATTACTCTACCGCATTGCGGTAACAACTTTCTCCTTTTCCAGAATTTTACTTCGTGTCGTGGGTGTTTGTTTTGTTTGTGGTTGCCCGTGGATTGTATACGGAGACTGAGTAATGCCGTCGCCCGTAGGACGTGGATTGGTCCAAATTCGTTTTTACTTAGATTTGGGTTTGGTGTTTTTAGTTTAAGGATACGTTAGCCATATTTGAGGCTAAGCTCAACTTAAACGTTTGTTAAGGATACGTTAGTCTGATTTGAGACTAAGATCAACTTAACGGGATCGTCTAGATCCATTTCTAGTTTAAGGACGTAGTAGTCCATTTAATATATGGCCGTCGGGACCCGTCACCTCTCTGACGATGTTGAAGGATTACAACGACATGTGTCAGAGGAGTTCGGAGATGTACCCTTGAACCAAAGTTGATTGGGGTCTTATAGTCCAATTTGGGACTAAAGTCTGTTTGAATGTTTAAGGATACGTTAGCCATATTTGAGGCTAAGATCAACTTAAACGGGATCATTTAGATCCGACAAAAGAGCATTTGGGAGCTCTATTGTTCCAGTTTAGGGACATTGCGGTCCATTGGTAGTTTAAGGACATTGCGGTCCATTGGTAGTTTAAGGACATTGCGGTCCATATTCTAATTTAGAGACGTGGTGGTCCATAGTCTAGTTTAGGGACGTGGTGGTCCATGTTCCAGTTTAGGGACGTGGTGGTCCATCGCCAGTTTAGGGACGTGGTGGTCCATCATTAGTTTAAGGACGTTCCGGTCCAATATTAGTTTAAGGACGTTTCGGTCCAACATTAGTTTAAGGACGTTTCGGTCCACGAGTTTAAGGACCCCGCAGTCCATATTGATGTATGGTCGTCGGGACCCGTCACCTCTCTGACTACGTTGAAGGATTACAACGACAGGTGTCAGAGGAGTTCAGAAATGTACTCTTGAACCGGATGTAAATTGATTTAAGAGAGCAGCCTGCTCAGTCAATTTAATTTGAGGACTTATGGACATGATTGGGCTAAGTCCAGTTGAAGATGTTCAACATTTTTATTTGTAGTTGGCCTATTAGACCTTGGCTTAGGCTTTGCCCTTTGTTTGATAATACAGTGCATTTTTGTCTGGCCTATTAGGCCCCCTTTAAATTGGGCTCTGCCCTTCATAAATGATGCACAACATCTGTTTTGAGCTTGACAGGCCTTTGTTTGGGCTTTATTCCTTTTGATAGTGCATAACACTTTGTTTGGTCTGATAGACTTTTCTTTATTGGGCTCTGCCCTTGATAATGCATTGCATTAATTAGTCTGACAGAGTGCCACGTGGCTTGTCAGGCGCTTTGCGCCGATTGAGGAGCGCAAGGCGCAAGCCCATGGGGAGGTGACACGTGTCACGTTCAGGAGAGTGCAAGCGCAGTGCACTGCGCCAGTGCGCTGCGCTGTTGCGCTGCTGACACGTGGTGCGCTCTGGTGAGCTGCGCCAATTCATGAGAGCAGTGCTCTATTTTAACAACGCATAGCGCAGATCATTTTGGAGCTGACACGTGGCGCTCTCTGGTGGCTTGCGCCAACCCAGGAGCGCAACAGTGCAGTTTTTGCCAGTGCAGAGCACTGTTTTATCTTTTGACCGATTTTAAATCAAAGAAAACAAGTTTTTCTTGTTTTCAAAGAACCAATGGTTCATAAGAAAGTGCAAGGCACTATTATTATTTATTTTTCTTTTTATTGAAGATCATTGATCTTGTTCTCAGATCAACGATCTGTTCATAAGAGAATTTTCTCTTTTTTCTAAAGGTTTTATCTTTTTTGTTCTTGAGGAATTCTCTCCAATTCTTCAGAGTTCTCAATGATGATCTTTTGAGTTGGGGTCTAGGGGTCTTTATATAGTGCCCATAAATTTGTTAAGTTTATTAAAGAAATCATTCTCTGAGTGATTTGGGGAATTTTCCCCACCGTTGGATCTTTGATCCAAGGGCTTCTGTTTTACAGAAGACAATCTTCTTGTTTTAACAAGATTGGGAAAGATCTTTCCAGAATTTTTCTGTTTTGGTGCTGACATTGGCGCAAATGCATCTACGCTTGACACGTGTCACGTAGCGCAACTGCGCTGCCACGTGTCGCGCAGCGCAGAGCGCGGCACAACTGCGCTGCCACGTGTCGCGCAGCACAGAGCGCAGATTAGCTGAAGCGTTGCTTCTTTTATTTTAATTTTAATTTTCAAAGCAGAGCTTTGCTCTGATTGGGGGAAACAGAAGCGTTGCTTCGTTTCCCGCCTTGGAGTTTGAACAGAGCTTTGCTCTGATTGGGGTAAACAACGTCTTCGATATTTCCTTTGAACTTGAAGTTTGATCTTCAGAGTCGTTCATTGTTTGATATTACTATTGTATTGCCAGTTGCAGTGTCGATTGTTCTCTTGCTTGACTCAATCCATTGCTTTTATCACTTTAACATATCTGACATGGTTAGTAACTTATAATATCTTTGAAATATAGTTTTTGTAAAATAAACAAAACTAAAGAGAATGAGACCCATAGATCAACAATCTCCCCCATTTTGATATTTTACAAAACTTAAAATAAAATTAAATATCCATTATTTCAAAGAGATATAAAATGCTCCCCCCTGAATTTTTGTTCATATTTCTCCCCCTTTTTGAAAATATAACAGGGTTTTAAAATACGGAGGAGTTTTTAGATAAAATCAGACAGCAATTTAAAAAGCAAATAAAGAGATATGACCTAAAATATACATAACCATATAAGCACACAAACTAATAGATTATCATCCAAGTTTACACAACTACATAAACATAAGCAACATTGTTTCAAACAAACATAAAGTCATACAACCAAGATTTAAACTACTACATAAGCATTAGATAAAGTGAAATAACTACTCGTCATCTTGTGGTGGCGGAGGAGGCTGATTAAAGTCCATCGGTGGGAGGTAGTGAAATGGTTGCGGTGGAGGATAAGTCGAATGTGAGTACATGTAGTCAAAATGATAATCTATACGAGCGTTGGTTTCATCGGAGTTGATATTAGCAAAACCCGTATTCATGATTTGTCGGGTTTCGAGATGAAGATCGGTTATGTGATGAAACATACGATTTTCAAAGTCGTGAATATCATATAGATGTTGTGGAATTTCGGGAATTTTAGTTTAAGGACGTTTCGGTCCACGAGTTTAAGGACCCCGCAGTCCATATTGATGTATGGTCGTCGGGACCCGTCACCTCTCTGACTACGTTGAAGGATTACAACGACAGGTGTCAGAGGAGTTCAGAAATGTACTCTTGAACCGGATGTAAATTGATTTAAGAGAGCAGCCTGCTCAGTCAATTTAATTTGAGGACTTATGGACATGATTGGGCTAAGTCCAGTTGAAGATGTTCAACATTTTTATTTGTAGTTGGCCTATTAGACCTTGGCTTAGGCTTTGCCCTTTGTTTGATAATACAGTGCATTTTTGTCTGGCCTATTAGGCCCCCTTTAAATTGGGCTCTGCCCTTCATAAATGATGCACAACATCTGTTTTGAGCTTGACAGGCCTTTGTTTGGGCTTTATTCCTTTTGATAGTGCATAACACTTTGTTTGGTCTGATAGACTTTTCTTTATTGGGCTCTGCCCTTGATAATGCATTGCATTAATTAGTCTGACAGAGTGCCACGTGGCTTGTCAGGCGCTTTGCGCCGATTGAGGAGCGCAAGGCGCAAGCCCATGGGGAGGTGACACGTGTCACGTTCAGGAGAGTGCAAGCGCAGTGCACTGCGCCAGTGCGCTGCGCTGTTGCGCTGCTGACACGTGGTGCGCTCTGGTGAGCTGCGCCAATTCATGAGAGCAGTGCTCTATTTTAACAACGCATAGCGCAGATCATTTTGGAGCTGACACGTGGCGCTCTCTGGTGGCTTGCGCCAACCCAGGAGCGCAACAGTGCAGTTTTTGCCAGTGCAGAGCACTGTTTTATCTTTTGACCGATTTTAAATCAAAGAAAACAAGTTTTTCTTGTTTTCAAAGAACCAATGGTTCATAAGAAAGTGCAAGGCACTATTATTATTTATTTTTCTTTTTATTGAAGATCATTGATCTTGTTCTCAGATCAACGATCTGTTCATAAGAGAATTTTCTCTTTTTTCTAAAGGTTTTATCTTTTTTGTTCTTGAGGAATTCTCTCCAATTCTTCAGAGTTCTCAATGATGATCTTTTGAGTTGGGGTCTAGGGGTCTTTATATAGTGCCCATAAATTTGTTAAGTTTATTAAAGAAATCATTCTCTGAGTGATTTGGGGAATTTTCCCCACCGTTGGATCTTTGATCCAAGGGCTTCTGTTTTACAGAAGACAATCTTCTTGTTTTAACAAGATTGGGAAAGATCTTTCCAGAATTTTTCTGTTTTGGTGCTGACATTGGCGCAAATGCATCTACGCTTGACACGTGTCACGTAGCGCAACTGCGCTGCCACGTGTCGCGCAGCGCAGAGCGCGGCACAACTGCGCTGCCACGTGTCGCGCAGCACAGAGCGCAGATTAGCTGAAGCGTTGCTTCTTTTATTTTAATTTTAATTTTCAAAGCAGAGCTTTGCTCTGATTGGGGGAAACAGAAGCGTTGCTTCGTTTCCCGCCTTGGAGTTTGAACAGAGCTTTGCTCTGATTGGGGTAAACAACGTCTTCGATATTTCCTTTGAACTTGAAGTTTGATCTTCAGAGTCGTTCATTGTTTGATATTACTATTGTATTGCCAGTTGCAGTGTCGATTGTTCTCTTGCTTGACTCAATCCATTGCTTTTATCACTTTAACATATCTGACATGGTTAGTAACTTATAATATCTTTGAAATATAGTTTTTGTAAAATAAACAAAACTAAAGAGAATGAGACCCATAGATCAACAATCTCCCCCATTTTGATATTTTACAAAACTTAAAATAAAATTAAATATCCATTATTTCAAAGAGATATAAAATGCTCCCCCCTGAATTTTTGTTCATATTTCTCCCCCTTTTTGAAAATATAACAGGGTTTTAAAATACGGAGGAGTTTTTAGATAAAATCAGACAGCAATTTAAAAAGCAAATAAAGAGATATGACCTAAAATATACATAACCATATAAGCACACAAACTAATAGATTATCATCCAAGTTTACACAACTACATAAACATAAGCAACATTGTTTCAAACAAACATAAAGTCATACAACCAAGATTTAAACTACTACATAAGCATTAGATAAAGTGAAATAACTACTCGTCATCTTGTGGTGGCGGAGGAGGCTGATTAAAGTCCATCGGTGGGAGGTAGTGAAATGGTTGCGGTGGAGGATAAGTCGAATGTGAGTACATGTAGTCAAAATGATAATCTATACGAGCGTTGGTTTCATCGGAGTTGATATTAGCAAAACCCGTATTCATGATTTGTCGGGTTTCGAGATGAAGATCGGTTATGTGTTGAAACATACGATTTTCAAAGTCGTGAATATCATATATATAGATGAAAATTCCACAACATCTATATGATATTCACGAGATTGGAAATGTTTACGGGTTTTGCTAATATCATATAGATGTTGTGGAAGATCGGTTATAGTGAAATGGTTACGACAAGGTGATTACTAAAATCATCGAATACGCCGGCATTGACACCTCGTTCAAAATACTGACAAACATTTCAGTCACTGTAACATCCGTCTAATGGCGATCATATAGATGTTGTGGAATTTTAGGATCTTGCTCGACTACCTGCATTGTGATGGCGATCATATTTGTGGGAGCAGGGTAGTCTATAAGCACATCCTTAAATGGTTCCTAGTCGTGTGAGTATCGAGACTGGGTATTGATACTCCAGAGTAGACTGGTGTATACGTTTCTAGACCCCGACGAAGGGCGATGGTTGGTCCTACAGCCATTGGTCAGATGCACCTAAGATCGTATACAGGTGCTCACTAGGTGTGATTACACTGGACGGACTCATGGAGAACTTCCAAATGGTACTATACCTATCGTCAGATGGAAGTACTTAGGTGACATGTGTACAGGTTAGTCTTCGGACCTGAGATCGTCATTTGTATCGTGTAAGTTCCCACTCTGCTTTGATCACTACCCTACCACGGCTCTACTGAGTCGTGTAAACAGGTTTTGGTTGTGTACAGTCCCGAGCCACATGGAGTCAGTGAGCGATTTTTGGGGATTCGTCTCTCCCGGTATTGGGAGTCGATATCGATTGTTGTGGATTGGTCATGAGCCTCATCATCAGCACGAATTATCGGGTTATTAGGGTCTGTCGTTTACCACCCCCTAGATCCGGTATGCTATACTCTTAGACGAAGAGACCGGACTGTACGGAGATTATCATAGATAGGCTCAGTAGGAATACAGATGGGTTTACTCATCGGCCTTCCTTTTCGACAGGTACCTGGGTAGCCGTTACTTATAGCTAGTGCCGCTGACGTGCTTATAGTTAAACCCACTGCCAGCGTACTGTCAAGTCTTTAGAGTCCCACATAGAGGGTTTCCCTGCTTCGGGCGAAATGATGTAGAGGCCGTATGCTTTTACGGCAGGGCTTCGATCACATACGTGTACTTGTGCACGTATGATATTCGGGCGGATAATACTAGTGGGCTTTGGTTTAAGCCAGATCCTAGTATTATATTGATGGATTATTTTCGTCTCATTGTATTCGTATTCTTCGGAATACCGATACGGGTATGTATATACGGATGAGGGGCATTCTCGTAATTCACTCGAGAAAGTTTCTAGAAGATGACACCTCATTAGGTTTTTTAATCTTTTTGATTAAAGATTAATGAGGTGGAGGAAATGAGATGGAGATATTTGTTGAATGAAGCATGACTCATAGCTTGACAAAATAGATATTTTGTGAATCATGCTTGATATTTGTGAGATATTTTATCTCATCAATAATATATTGTATGCTTCATATATTATTATCTCACTTGAGCCTTCTTCATACAAGCTCTTTTCTTCACTTGCTTTTCCTTAAGTCTCCTTCTTCTTCCTCTAGCTTTTCATGTCTCATGAGTTGAGAAACCTAAGGCTATTAGAGACATATTAATCCATCATCACTCTCTACACACTCTAGTCTACTTAGATTGGCAAGCTATGTATTCTAGTTACCTCATATTTGAGGTAGGAACTCTTTGTAGGCACACTCGGGTGGATCATCTTTGACGCGAGGAGGCCGAAGTTCAAGCATGATCCGTACATCACTTGGGAGCCAAAGGAGAGGATCGAAGACCCGAAGGACTTGGTTTCTTTAGGTATACTTTCTATCATAGTAGATAGAGCTTTGTTGTTTGCTTGTTAGGTTTATGGTAAAGATCCGGTTTAGGGTTATTCTAGCGCCTAGTTTTGTTCGTTGAAAATTTTTTGTTCCGAAAACGGCCACGGGAGATGGCTAAGGCGTTAGCATAACCTTTCATGGTATCAGAGACAGCTCATAAACCCTACACTAGCAGATTTAAACGATGTTAATCTAACGAAACCGAAATAACTCCAAAACACGAAACCTTATTTTCAAGTTTCTGTCGAATTTTTAAAGGTCTTCAAAATTTTTTTAAACAATTGCAGAGTGCTCCTTTGGATGTGAGATGAATACAGAACAAAAACGACGCAATTCCATTAGAACTTGACTGGCCAAACTCTCATAAAAACCGGCACCACCGGTTTTAATAACTTGGAATTGGGTTGTTTTTGTTTGGTTATCTCTAACTCTTGGCTTTAGGGTTTCTTGATATGTTTGATTACCTAGATTGTGAAAGTTCAGTTGTCTTGAGCTTTGGGGAAATTCGGGGTATTTCGAAATCGTTATTTTTAACACTGTTTAATGTTGTCAGTACATTCACTTTTATGTACGACCGTGAATGTCATTTGATCGGTACAACTCGTATAACTGCTATATGCTCCTTTAGGCGGGTTTGCGAACATGACATTCACGTTGATGTTCTGTGTTTGTGGTTGGATAGTTATGGTGGATAGCTTGTGGTGCAATGTTAGTGGTACAGTTAAGATTCATTTGTACATTTGATATTGCGGGGCGAGCGTCCGACATGTGGATTGCCGTCTTTGCCGGGTTGTATATTATTTGATTGGGGCACGACCGGATTGAGGTCGATGTCACCATTATACATATTATTTATTCTTTTCTGTACTAGGATTACCCCGCGGTGGAGTGCACGAATTGCCGGGTTCTAGAAAGTAACCAGCCCGTATCTCATGGCGTTGAGATGGAGGGGGCTTCATTCTAGAATTGGCGGGCTATTCGCCACACTCGTAGGGGGTATAGGGTGACCCAAGGAGGGGCGCTCAAGTTACCGGATTCCGTGGATTGCTAGGTGGCTCATTCACTTTGTTGATTGGGGTTGCCTCACTTCTGGGATTGGCGGGTAACTTGCCGCCCACGTAGGGTTCCAGGTTATTATTGCACAGGCTATCCACACGACTGGGAACGTCGGGTCTCATTTGCGGCTCAAATGAAACCCGGGTTCCAAGATTATCCACCATTCTGTATTGTTGGCTGAGATTCTGTAACGTTGATTATATCATGCCTGGGATGAATGTTATATATATTTATATATGTACTAGTAGATGTTGTGTATGTTTTGCACCCACTCTAGTCTATCTCCCGCTATGTCGTTAGTTAAGTAACCTAACGGGTGATGACAGGGCCCAGTGGAGAATGCGGGTGGTGTATACGTACATTGTATTTTCGTTCTTTTCTGGTTTGATAGGATTAATTGATGGAACTGCATTAATTTTGATTAATGCCAAAAAAGAAACCTAAAAGATGTTGTTGGAACAAATTTCGAAAAACTACAGTTGTATTCTTTCACTTTGCATAGTGGTATTAGGTTGTGAATATCCAGCACCTCATTCCAGGAGGAAAGAGCTGAGATCCCTTCGCGGGGAGTGATCTCTTGAGCAAAAGTCTATACTGTAGATTGCTTGGTTTTCTTCAAAACCAGAAGTTTTCAAAAGCGGAGCCTAAACTAATCCTTTTCAAAACCGCTCACGTTCTTTCAACGATATCAAGTTCATTATGTTAAATGGTTTTTCATCAAAAACCCAGCCGTAGCCCTCCGTCATTTCCTACGAGTATTACTTAGTATTCGTGCTGCATTTGTTGACTCCGTCAAGGCGTAGTGTACGGTAGCTGAGTGGTGCTCATTTGTAACATTAGTTGCGATTGGCTAGGACAGTCGTATAACCTTGTTGGCTCCGTCAAAGGTTATGCGGGTGGGTTTAATGCAATCAAGATAATGATGGGTCGAACTTGACTAGGACTCTTTGATTTGTTGACTCCATCAAGGTCACTAGGGTCCTAGGGGCAAAAAACACATCAGGAGTTTCAAAGATACAGGAAACTTGAAGATTTAGTATACCTTCTGGATTGTGGTGACTAGAGTGGATTCCATCAAGGTCACCACACATTGATAGTTGGATCCCGATCTCAATAATGAGTAGGATTACTTTCGGGAGATTATTTCACTTAACAATTAATGCTATAAACCAAGTAGGTGTTTAGAACGGTGTTAGCGGGGCTACGCCTCCAGGAAAAAGAGGTTATATAATTAAGGAACTTCGCAAAAGCGTTGGAAAACATCTCTTAAAGTACCAATATTATCCTGGATGAAAGGTTAAGCAAGTATTATGATGTGCGATTAATCCTGACCAGTTCTTCTTTTAGAGTTTGAAGAAGAATTTGAGGAAACAGTGGGAGACATCCTGATTAGATAAATTAATAACCAATCTAATCTTGCAAGAGCACACTCTAAGTGTTTCTTTTCTCTCTCTCCAGGTAGCAACCATTTCACGCCCTAATCAAGATAATAAAATGTATCGCTTGACCGATCTGAATTCTTATTCAGGGCTGAGGAACGTCGGTTTGGTTCTAACTTATGACGGCTGTCATGAGTATGAGCAAGGGAAAGAGGATTGCATGAATTGCTTGATGACCCAACGAAGAAGAAGCACACTACTGCATCTTCTTCAGGTGTTCTTGTTATTGAAAACCGTTTTTCGGCCAGTCCTACCTCCTGGGTACTAGATACCAGATCAGGATGTCATATCTGTAATTTATTGCAGAGATTGAGAAAAAATAGGATGGTTGGACCTGGTGATATGTCCCTCAGAGTAGAGAACGGAGCACAAGTTGATGCTGCAGCCGTCGGTGAATATCACCTAGTGTTGCCAAAAGGCAACACTATGATTTTGAACAATTTCTACTATGTACCTTCCATGGTTTGCAATATCATATCAGTTTATTTACTTGATAAAGATGGATATAAGTTTGTTCTTGATAGAAATATCATGAACATTTACCTTAATCAGGTATTGGTTGCAGAAGGTACACTATGTAATGGTATCTATGTTCTAAATCAAAACACAGTTTTCAATATACAAAACACATGCAAGAGGAAGGGTCCAGAAATGAACGAATCCTACTTGTGGCATTGTAGACTTGGTCATATCGGAGAGAAAAGACTAATTAAGTTGCATAAAGATGGATATTTGAATCGTTCGAATTTTCATCTTATGAAACTTGTCAGTTTTGTCTCAAGGGAAAGATGACCAAATCTCCGTTCACCGGACACGGAGAAAGAACAGCAGAGCTCTTGGGACTCATACACAGTGATGTGTGTGGTCCGATGTCTATACATGCAAGGGGTGGGTTCTCGTACTTCATCACATTCACTAACGATCTCTCTAGGTTCAGATATGTGTATCTTATGAAACACAAATCATAAACTTTTGAGAAATTCAAAGAATACAGAAACGAAATAGAGAACCAGACTGGCAAAAGTATCAAGATCCTCCGATCTGATAGAGGAGGGGAGTACTTAAGCATGGAATTCCTAGAATACCTAAAAGAGAATGGAATTCTCTCTCAGCTTACTCCTCCGTATACACCACAGCACAACGGTGTATCGGAGCGGAGGAACCGTACCCTATTGGATATGGTTCGCTCTATGATGAGTAGTGCTGAGTTATCTCTTTCATTTTTGGGATATGCGCTTCAGACAGCAGCATACTTACTAAATTACGTTCCATCCAAATCTGTGCCTAAGTCTCCATATGAAATATGTAGTGGATGGGATCCATATCTTAAGCGATTTAAGATATGGGGTTGTCCAGCCTATGTGAAAACACAGAAACCGAACAAACATCAGGCACGATCAGTTCTATGTAAATTTATGGGATATCCTAAGGATTTACTAGGATATGTGTTCTACCACACTGAGAAACAGAAGGTGTTTGTATCCCGCCACGCCACCTATTTAGAAAGAGAACTTTTTGCAAAAGAAGTTAGTGGGAGTACGGTAGAACTGGAAGAAATTTCTGAACCAGAAAATGTAACTGAAGATTTGATAGAACCACTAGATTCAGTAACCCCAGACGAACCTCAGCCACTCCACAGATCTGGTAGGACTTCTCATCCGCCTGAGAGATACTACGTTTTTCTCATAGACGGGGATCGAGAGGATTGCATCTTGGAAGAAGATGATCCTACTAGTTTCAGGCAGACCATTATCAGTAGGGACTCTGATAAGCGGTTGGATGCTATGAGATCCGAAATGGAGTCCATGTACACCAATAAAGTGTGGACCTTGGATATTGCTCCACCTGGGGTCAAACCCGTTGGATGCAAATGGATCTACCAAAGGAAATTTGGTGTAGATGGGCAGGTGGAAACCTATAAGGCTAGACTCGTTGCAAATGATTTTCGTCAAAGACCAGGTGTGGACTATAACGGAACCGTTTCTACAGTAGCTATGCTCAAATCCATTCGGATCCTACTTGCCATTGCTGCCTTCCATGACTATGAGATCTGGCAGATGGATGTAAAAACGGCTTTTCTAAACAGTAGTTTGGAAGAGTGCGTTTATATGGATCAGTTAGAAGATTTTGTAGACAGTGGGAGCAGCGGAAAGGTGTGCAAGTTGCTCAAATCCCTTTATAGATTGAAGCAGGTATCGCGGAGCTGGAACATTTGTTTTGATGAAACAATCAAGAAATTTGACTTCATCAAGAACGAGAATGAACCATGTATTTATAAGAAGATTGTAGAACGAACTGTCGTATTTCTAGTCTTATACGTGGAAGACATTCTTTTGATTCGAAATGACATTCCTATGCTACAATCGGTCAAGCTATTCTTGTCACAACGATTCTCTATGAAGGACCTGGGTGATGCCTCATACATTTTGGGGATCAAGATCTACAGAGATAGATCCAAGAGATTATTAGGACTTTCGCAGTCCACATACATAGAGACCATACTAAAGAGATTTAGTATGGAAGATTCCAAGCATGGTAACATACCCGCATTGCACGGAATCACCCTCGCCAAGGTGATTTCTCCCAAGACCGACGAGCAGAGGGTTCGCATGAGCACTATACCCTACGCTTCGGCAGTAGGATCTATAATGTATGCGGTGCTATGTACAAGACCAGATATAGCTTACGCGCTTAGCGTGGTGAACCGGTATCAGTCAAACCCAGGTGAGGATCATTGGACGGCTGTGAAAAACATTCTTAAGTACCTGAGAAGGACTAAGGAGATGTTCTTAGTGTTCGGTAATGGATACCTCAGGGTCGTGTCCTTTACCGATTCCAGCTTTTAGAGTGACAAGGATGACAACAAGTCTGTCTCGGGTTTTGTGTTTACCCTCAACGGAGGGGCGGTGTGTTGGAGGAGTTCCAAACATGACACCGTCGCAGGCTCGACGATGGAGGCTGAATACATTGCTGCAAGCGATACTGCAAAAGAAGCAGTCTGGATGAAGAAGTTCATTGCTGAACTTCAGGTTGTACCATCCATTGTTGATCCAATATCTTTGTATTGCGATAACAATGGGGCTATAGCTTTAGCGAAGGAACCACGGTCCCATCAGTAATCCAGACATATCTTAAGGCGGTATCATCTGATCAGGGAGATCATTGATCGCTAGGAAAGTGGACACTAAAGAAAACTCGGTGGATCCATTTACAAAGTCTCTCCCTCAAGCGTAGTTCGAGCGACTTTTTGAGATGTTGGATATGCGGTACGCCAGCAGCTGGCCTTAGTGCAGACGTTGGGTATTCGGTACAACAATTACTGGCCTTTAGTGCAAGTGGGAGATTGTTGGATATGTATGCCCTAGAGGCAATTATTGTATATGTATACATGAGGATGCTAGGGATATGTATGTACATGACATTCTTGCTCAGTTATATATTATATTATTTCAGTTGTCTTTATCAGGATATGTGTATTTTTTTATTGATTCTTTATCCTGCTTGCACATATCGATAAAAACTTGATTTAGTAGTATACTATTATGGATTGACTTTATCTTAACATGGCGTATGTTATGCATGTTATTACATATTGCGGTAACATGTCGATAAATCCCGTAGGATCTTTCTTGACCACCTGCGTTGTGATGGCGATCATACTTGTGGGAGCATGGTAGTCTATAAGCACATCCTTAAATGGTCCCTAGTCGCGTGAGTGTCGAGATTGGGCATTGATACTCCAGAGTAGACTGGTGTATACGTTTTTAGACCCCGACGAGGGGCGATGGTTGGTCCCGCAGCCATTGGTCAGTTGCACCTAAGATCGTATACAGGTGCTCAATGGGTGTGAGTACACTGGACGGACTCACGGAGAACTTCCAGATGGTACTATACCTATCGTCAGATGGAAATTATCAGGTGACATGTGTACAGGTTAGTCTTCGGACCTGAGATCGTCATTTGTCTCGTGTAAGTTCCCACTTTGCTTTGATCACTACCCTACCACGGCTCTACTGAGTCGTGCAAACAGGTTTTGGTTGGGTACAGTCCCGAGCCACATAGAGGCAGTGAGTGATTGTTGTGGATTCGTCTCACCCGATATTAGGAGTCGATATCGCGCTGTGTTTGATTGGTCAGGACCATAAGACCTTGGTCAAGGCAGTTGGGATTTACTAATAGGTTGATCAGTAGTTTCTCGGATTGATCCCGAACTCATAATGAGCACGAATTATCGGGTTATTAGGGTCTGACTTTTACCACCCCCTAGACCTGGTATGTGATACTCTTAGACGAAGAGACCGGACTGTACAGAGATTGTCATAGATAGGCTCAGTAGGAATTCGGATGGGTTTGCTCATCGGCCTTCCTTTTCCACAGGTACCTGGGTAGCCGTTACGTACAGCTAGTGCCGCTGACGTACTTGTGGTTAAATCTACTGCCAGCGTACTGTCGAGTCTTTAGAGTCCCACACAGAGGGTTTCCCTACTTCGAGCGAAACGATGTAGAGGCCGTATGCTTTTACGGCAGGGCTTCGATCACATACGTGTACTTGTGCACGTATGATGCTCGGGCGGATAATAATAGTGGGCGTTGATTTAAGCCGGATCCTAGTATTATATTGATGGATTATTTTCGTCTCATTGTATTCCTATTCTTCAAAATATCGATACGGGTATGTATATACGGATGAGGGGCGTTCTCGTAATTCACTCGAGAAAGTTTCTAGAAGATGACACCTCATTAGGTTTTTTAATCTTTTTGATTAAAGATTAATGAGGTGGAGGAAATGAGGTGGAGATATTTGTTGAATGAAGCATGGCTCATAGCTTATCAAAATAGATATTTTTTGAAGCATGCTTGATATTTTTGAGATATTTTATCTCATCAATAATATATTGTATGCTTCATATATTATTATCTCATTTGAGCCTTCTTCATACAAGCTCTTTTCTTCACTAGCTTTTCCTCAAGTCTCCTTCTTCTTCTTCTAACCTTTCATGTCTTATGAGTTGAGAAACCTAAGGCTATTAGCGACATATTAATCCATCATCACTCTCTACACACTCTAGTCTAGTTAGATTGGCAAGCTAATATTCTAGTTACTTCATATTTGAGGTAGGAGCTCTTTGCAGGCACTCTCGGGTGGATCATCTTTGACGCGAAGAGGCCGAAGTTCAAGCACGATTCGTACATCACTTGGGGAGCCAAAAGAGAGGATCGAAGACCCGAAGGACTTGGTTTCTTAAGGTATACTTTCTATCTTAGTAGATAGAGCTTTATTGTTTGCTAGTTAGGTCAATGGTAAAGATCCGGTTTAGGGTTATTCTAGCGCCTAGTTTTGTTCGTCGAAAAATTTTTGTTCCGCAAACGGCCACGGGAGATGGCTAAGGCGTTAGCATAACCTTTAATATCCCTACACTTTTAGTTAAGATATTAGTTTTCCTTGTATCCTATAGTGTTTTAGGATTAAACTAAGGTGGTTTAGTGATGTTGGAAAATTCCAAGATGAGGTCTAGGAGATTTTATGAATTGAAAAGGTGTAATTAAGGTGTAATTAGTGACTACAACCCTTATAGTGTTAGAATTATGGACCAAACCTGAGACTAATACCCCAAATCATGAACTTGGAATTAGCCAATATTGGATTTTGTGGAAAATGTGACGTGATTTTGGGGTTTGCTATAACCAGTGAGCTCTGAAAAATAATTAGCAACCACAGTGAGACGTGCAGATGACTAGGAAGCTACCCCTGAGACCAAGACCCTAACTTCCAATCTTGGCCGCAGATTTAACCTAAATGGCCACAATTTGCAGCCGGGTATGATGTTTATGCTTCGTTCTTGGTCCATGGCTCCTTTATCCTGTAATTAGACCTATCCTATATGCAAAATTTCCTAATTCAACCTAGGGTAAATTCTGGAGGTGTTTTCCCAAGTTACTGTTTTCGTTTTGCGAATTTTAAAGACTTGAGTTTTGTTATTTGGGTTTTGACTCAGTCATTTGACATTTGTACGTCAAATTCGAGGGTTGTTTGGCTATTCTTACATGCATTGACCATAGGGTCTAACCTATGTGTATCTCGTGTACTATATCGGTTTTCGTATGCGATTCTTGTTTACGATACGACATGATTGAACTGTAGATACCTTCGCGTGGACTTCGGGATGACAAGGAAGAGCAAGGCGTCATCGACTTCGGCTAAAGCAAGGATCGTAGGTGAGTAGAAGTATATCTGTCGGGACCCGGTTCTTGCTCACGGAGCAAAGTGCCACATGGAATAAAGTGCCACGCCAAGTGTCGTGTTAAGTGGGCGGGGGCCACCTCTTGAATCCGTGGGGGTCACCTCTTGAGTCCGTGGGACCCACTGTAGAACAATGGAGACTCTTCGGAATACATTCCGAAAGGGGGCAGATCTGTACTATAAATGGAATGATACCACTCTTCAATACAGAGGCGCCTTTTAAGTGAACTGGAACTACAGGAGCTTGAGAACTCCGTAGTTAAGCGTGCTTGGGCCAGGGAAGTCCTGGGATGGGTGACCTCCTGGGAAGTGGCCCCTGGTCGGGTCCGGTTTGCCCCAAAGGACAAAACCGTGCGGCTTCGGCCAGAGCGGACAATACTCTCTGTATTGGAGGCGGGGCGTGACAGAATGGTATCAGAGCCGGTTCTTCAATAGTAGGTCTGTGGTTCGAGGACGAACCATTGTTCAAAGGTGGGGAGAATATCGGGACCCGGTTCTTGCTCACGGAGCAAAGTGCCACACGGAACAAAGTGCCACGCCAAGTGTCGTGTTAAGTGGGCGGGGGCCACCTCTTGAATCCGTAGGGGCCACCTTTTGAGTCTGTGGGACCCACTGTAGAACAATGGAGACTCTTCGTAATACATTCCGAAAGAGGGCAGATCTGTACTATAAATGGAATGATACCACTCTTCAATACAGAGGCGCCTTTTAAGTGAATCGGCACTACAGGAGGTTGAGAACTCCGTAGTTAAGCATGCTCGGGCCAGGGAAATTCTGGGATGGGTGACCTCCTGGGAAGTGGCCCCTGGTCGGGTCCGGTTCGCCCCGAAGGACAAAACCGCGTGGCTTCGGCCAGAGCGGACAATACTCTCTGTATTGGAGGTGGGGCGTGACAATATCTACGGGAGAAGTCGTGTGGATGGCGTATAGCACCCCCACAATCGTAGATTAGGATGCGTATATTTATTATATTTATGTTCCAATGTGAGATATGGACACGTAGCAAATAGGGTTCTAGGAGACCGTAGGATTAGAATAAGCGTACTCATAGGAAGGTTTACTCTGAGTTTTAGTTCCTTAGTCATGAGCCGCTGGTTTTATATTGTTGCGCGCACACACATACACACTTGATATGATATGTGTGTATATGCATATATACATACATACATACATACATATATATATGTGTATGTTCATATATGTATGTATATACATATACATGTAAGATGAGAATATGATATGTTAAAAGGATATGAGTTGATATGATCGGATATGATGTCAAGAGATTATGATATATGATTTTGAGTTTGAGACATCGTATACGATATGATATATATTAAAGGATCGTTGGGCGATATATACATAACATGCGATAACTTGTGATTTGATGAGATAATAGAATGTACACGACCTTATATCCATACCCTTGATTATGATATCGTACGACGGATGATACCGTACGAATTATGATATATATGATATTTGACCCATACCCTCGATTTGAGGATGTCGTACGATTGATTTTACCGTACGAGATATATATATGATGATTGATCCGCACTCTTGACTCGAGGATGCCGTACGATGGACTATACTGTACGAGATGCTATGAGGCAGGATCGCCGACTATTAGATATATCGACTCGGGATGCTATAGATTTTCTAATCACTTTCGACTCGGTTCTTAGTTTAGTCATGTAATTACTTAAGTAGATTTTAGAATAGAATTAGAGTCATATCTATTTTCAAACCAACGAATCATATGCATTTTCAAAGGATAAACCGAGGGACGCTACGGACTTTCAAAATGTATTTCTTTTTTCAAAAACACCGTAGCCCCTGCTTTTCTAAAAACAACGATTCGTGCTATTTCAAATACGATAACTGTAAGGCTTATGTGTGTGTGTGTATTCTATATTGTTGTGTAAACTGTTTACCTTCCTGTTATGTTCATATTGTTCTCATTGCATTTTGTATATACATGTTTCTCTTCATTAGCTGCTACGACCTTGTTCGCTATGACACATGCACCATTACTGATGATGTTGTTAGTGTTTATGCCCTAGAAGGCCATTACTGTATCATACTAGCTTGTATATTACTTAATGGAAGCTTGGGATATTCACATGTATATAACAGTCTTGCTAAACATAGTAGTATGCTACTTGGTTTTTCTATCTTAATATGTGAGTGTACGTATTGATAGAGCTCTTAGGATCTTGCTTGTCTACCAGCGTTGTGATGGCAGTCACACTAGTGGGGGCTGGGTAGTCTACAAGCACATCCTCATTCAGGTCCCTGGTCGTTGGATTATCGAGACAGAGCATCGATACTCCGGAGTAGACTGGTGTGTACGCTTCTCATCCCAGTTGGGGAGATGGTCTGTCCCACAGCCGTCAGTACGTCGTACTAGAGATAGTATACAGGTGCTCGTTAAGTTACGGGTACACCGGACAGGACTCACAGGGAACTGTTGGTTGGTTTGATACCAGTCGTCAGTGAACAGTTCCCAGGTGACATGAGTACAGCGTAGTCCGCAGACTTGACACTGCTACTTCGCCTCGAGTGTGTCCCACTGTTCTTAGATTGCTACCCTACCACGGCTCAAAGGAGTCGTGCAAACAGGTAGCAGTTGGGTGCAGTCCCGAGCACTTGGAGGCAGTGGCGGTTAGACAGGATTCGTCCCTCCCGGTATTGGGAGTAGATATCGTGCTGTGTCAGAAAGCCATTACGCAAAGTCCCTGGCCAGGGCAAGCGAGATTTACTGGTAGGTTCCAGTAGTTTCTTAGGGTGTAATGGGCTTCCCTCCGACACGAGTTATACCGCTATTAGGGGACTGACGCTTGCCGCCCCCCTAGGCCCGATATGCGATATTCTTGGACGAACGGACCGGACTGTATGGAGATTGTCATATCAGACTCAGTAGGAGTTCGGATGGGTTTTCTCATCGGCCTTCTTATCGACAACTACCTGGGGACCGTTACGTACAGCTAGTGCCGCTTGCGGTCTGTGGTTAAACCCACTGCCAGCGTAGTAGTCGAGTCTCTAGAGTCCCACACAGAGAGTTTCCTACTCCAGGCGAAACGATATAGAGGTTGCATGGTTTTGCGACAAAGGGTTCGGACGCATACGTGCGTTTACGCGCGTACGACTTTCGGACAGTTTTTACCAGTCGGCTTTGGTTTAAGCCAGTTACTGGTATCCGGTTATTGGATTTATACAGTCTAAAGTTTTTCTGTATTTTTACGGATCGGAGGGGCGTTCTCGTAATTGCTCGAGAAGCTTCTAGAAGATGGTGACTAAGGAGGGTTATGTGTCATATTCATTGAATGAGGTTATGAGTCATGGTGGTGATTCATTCATTTCATTAATGCACATTTATTGCTTAATGACTCATGCTAATGAATCACCACTAGATATTTTATGAAGCATGATTTATCATCACTCTTTATTCTTTTCTCATTATTAGATAATGCTTCATATATGATATGATACTCATAAACTTATATCATAATATTATTCACATTCTCTCTCCTCAAGCTCTCATCTTCAAGAAGACTAATCCTTAATCCTCATGTGTTGAGATCAAAGGATTAGTTAGACTTAAACATCCATTACCTTCACTCTACATCATCCTTTCATCTTTGATTAGCAATCAAAGTTGATTAGTTACCTCAAGTTAGAGGTGTAGCTTGGTGTCTTGCTCTCGGGTGGATCGTCTACTACCTAGAGAAGGTCGAGGAGAACAAAGGAGGACACAAAGACGAAGGACCGTTTTCATTAGGTATAATCCCTTAACACTATAGTTTATTATAGCTATGTGTTCGGTTATTATTTGTTTAGCTTCGATTCAAGCGGTTAGTCGATGTTTGTTCTTTAAACTTGATCGTTTTTGAAAATTCCGCCTCCCCATAAGTACTGGGGTGTACTACATCGACTTACAGTGGTATCAGAGCCTCGCTAAACAATAAATAACTTAATTGCAAATTTGTACGAATTTGGAACGAAAAATCAAACCCGGAAAACCCTAAATATTATCAGTTTCTGTCGAACTTAGTCCAAAAATTTTTCAGGTGTGTTCAGAAAGCATGAAATGAGTCCAGGAGAACACCCACGAAATTTGAGCCAATGATTCGACTAAAGCGCCGCGGAAGGGCGGCGGATCCCACCGATCCGCCGCGCTTCCGCGGCCGAGTTGCCGAGTCATGGGCTCATCTTTCATGGGTGGGTCCTCTCTGGTGTTTGGGGTTTTCTGGGATGTTTAATTATTGCTCAGGTTTTGGTTTAACAAAGCAGATTTTGGAGCAATATTGATGATGTTTAATCGATCGAAATTGTACAGTATTTGCATATTGGATTATATCTGTGATTGTTTAATGTGTTCGTAAACCTCCCCTAACTGCTAGTATGTCGGTTGGCAGGGGGTTGCACATTTCTGAAATGGTTATATCTGTTTGTGCATATAAACTGTATTGGACTGTTGTGGTGTATAGCCGGGGTTAGCAATGGGTTATTGTTTAATTCATTTGTTGTAAATGTAATTTGTTGTAATATTATTTTTGCGGGGCACTTCCAGGTTGCGGTCGTAGCCACCGTTGTATTATTTCATTTTACTGTTTTTGCTCCTAGGACTGACCCAAGGTGGGGTACACAGACTGCCGGGTGGGTAGTTTGCCATACCCGTAGGGGTCGAGGGTGGGGTAACGGCTATTCATCACAACTGTGTAATCTGTCTTTTCTTGCAGGCTCAAAAGAAATACAGATTGCTTGCAAATCCAATATTGTTTATCTGTGTTCTGGAATGAATATCATTGCGTCAGACGAATGTAAAATATCTATATTTATGATAGCTATTTAGACGTCACTTATGTTTTACACCCGCGCTAGCCCAGCCCCCGCTCTGTCGTTAGTTAAGTAACCTAACGGGTGATGACGGGACCCCGTGGCGAATGCGGATGGCATAAGAGGACGTTGTATTTTCGTTGTTTCTGCAATGATAGGTTAATGATGGGACGCATTATCTATAATGCAAAGTAAAACAAACCAAAGTTTAAATCGTTGGAACAATTTAAAAGAAACCACTCGGTTATTTTTAAAACAGATATTTTTAAATGCGGAGATTTAACCACTCCTTTTAAAAGCTATCAGGTTCCTTCGGTTATATCAAGTTCACTACGTTCACGGTTTCGCCAAAACCATTCGTAGCCCTCCGTCATTTCATCTGGGTATTCAGTAGTATTCAAGCTATGTATTTTGACCTAACGCCAAGGCATAGTGTTTGGTAGCTGCTGGATATTCATTTGTTGCATAGATAGATGAGTTAGTTTGGGACAGTCGTATTATCATTTTGGCCGAACGTCAAGGATATATACGGATGGGTTCAAATTGACAAGATAATGATGGGTAGAACTTGACATGTGACTTATGACATTTTGACCTAACGCCAAGGTCATAAGAGCATGGGGCAAAAACTTATATCGGGAATTTCTAAAGAAACTGAAATTTGCAAAGAGATGCATACCATTTGGAGTTTGATGAATGTTGGTAGCATTCCTACAACATTATCAGACGATGATATTTGGATCCCGATCCTACTGTGAGTATATGCTACTTATCAGGATATTCGTCACTTAACGATCAATGCTATAAACCTAGTAGGTGTCCAGAAAAGTGTCAGCGGGGTTACGCCCCCAGAGAAAAGAGGTTATTTAATTAAGGAACTTCGCGAAAGCGTTGGAAAACCTCCCTCGAAGTATCGACACCAGCCTGGCTGAACGGTTAAGCAAGTATTGTACGGTGAGAATAGTCTTGGCTAATTCTTCTTTTATGGTTTGAGGAAGGATTCGAGAAACAGTGGGAGCCATCCAGTTTAGATAAACTAAAAACCACTCTAAACTTGCAAGAGCATCATGCTAAAGAGTTTTCTTCTCTCTCTCTCCTAAATTGCAGCGACCCTGAAAATGACTGGACTTAAGTTACTTTTAGAGAAAAATATACTGACGGGGCCAAACTATAAAGATTGGCTGCGGAATGTCAAAATGGCTTTGACCTATGACAAACTGGGGTATGTCCTCACCGCTACGGCACCTGCTGTCCCTGGTCCTAAATCCAGCAATGCGGATAAGGAAATCCGCAAAACCTGGGATTTAGATTGCGCGAGAGCCAAGTGCATCGTGCTTGCCTCGATGAACAATGAACATCAGAGGAGGCATGAGGATATGTCCCTAGATGGCATATTTCTCCATACAAAGGAACTTTATGGAGAGCAATCTCGTATAGCAAGATACGAGACCTCTAAGAAATTGTTTCGAGCGAGGTTGGCTGTCGGATCATCGGTAGGTGAACATGTCCTACAGATGATTGGCTATATAGAAGAGCTCGCAGACCTTGGGACGACTTTGGATAATGAGCTCTATACAGACCTTGTTCTCCAGTCCCTTCCTCCCACCTACGCCCAGTTTATCCTCAACTTCAATCTTCAAGGAAAAGAAGTTGAACTTGCGGAACTCCTGAACATGTTAAGGAGTGCGGAGGGCACCTTGCAGAAGGCAAGGGAAACACCCGCTATGTTTGTTGGCGGTTCATCTTCTTCCGGGTCCAAGGCTAGGGCCAAAGGAAGGAAGAAGAAGGCCGCACCCAGACCTAGAGGAGGTGTTAGTAAGGTGGGAGGGAAGGGAAAGAAAAAGAAAGCAGTACCGATAGTTGGTCAGGATGAGTGCTTCCATTGTCACAGGAAAGGGCACTGGAAGAAGGATTGCAAGGCGTGGAACGCCAAGAACCAGGAACCGAAGCAAGCTGTGGCTTCGACTTCAGGTGTGTTTGTAATTGAGAATTGTCTGTCGATCAACTCTACTTCCTGGGTATTGGATACCGGATCAGGATCTCATATTTGCAATTCATTGCAGGCACTGAGAAACCGTAGAGTGCTGAAGGAAGGTGATATGATCCTCAGGGTTGCTAACGGAGCTAGCGTGGGAGCTGCGTCCGTCGGGGATTATCACCTAGGATTGACGAGTGGACACATTTTGGTTTTACATAACTGTTATTTTGTACCCAGCTTAACGTGTAATATCATATCAGTTTCCTTGTTATCAAATAAAGGTTATGATTTCACGTTTGTAAGAGATGTTGTCAACATCCACCTTAATCATGGTTTGATTGGGTCTGGTACTCTAAATAACGGCATATATGTTTTAAACCAACTCCAAATTTTCAATGTCCAGAACACACTAAAAAGAAAGTCTCCAGATTTAAATAAAGCTTTCTTATGGCATTGTAGACTGGGTCACATCAATGAGAGAAGGTTGACTAAGTTGCATAGAGAAGGATATTTGGACTTGTTCGAATATCAATCTTATGACACTTGTCAATCTTGTCTCAAAGGAAAGATGTCAAAGACTCCATTCACTGGACAAGGAGTAAGAGCGAGCGAGCTCTTAGGACTCATACACAGCGATGTATGTGGTCCAATGTCTACACATGCGAGAGGTGGTTTTTCCTATTTCATTACTTTCACGGATGATTACTCAAGATACGGATTCATTTATCTGATGAAACATAAATCCGAGGCTTTTGAGAAATTCCAAGAGTATAAGAATGAAGTAGAAAACCAAACCGGCAAAAGTATAAAGACACTTAGATCTGATCGAGGTGGAGAATACTTGAGTGCCGAGTTCCTAGGTTACCTAAAAGAGAAAGGAATTCTCTCTCAGCTTACTCCTCCGTACACTCCACAGCATAATGGTGTATCGGAGAGACGGAATCGAACCCTATTGGATATGGTACGATCCATGATGAGTAATGCTGAGTTACCGCGATCTTTCTGGGGACATGCGCTAGAATCAGCGGCATATCTTTTGAACATGGTACCTACCAAGACTGTGCCTACCACTCCATATCAGATGTGGAGTGGGAAGAAACCCCATCTACAGTATATAAAGATTTGGGGATGTCCAGCTTTTGTTAAAAAGCAGCATGTGGACAAGCTCGAGGCACGATCAGTAAAGTGTTTGTTTGTGGGATATCCAAAGCACTCCAGGGGATATCTATTCTATTACGCAGAGGAACAAAAGGTATTTGTTTCTCGTAATGCCCATTTTCTAGAACATCAGTTTTTAGAAAAGGAATCAAGTGGGAGCGAAATAGAACTGGAAGAAATTCCAGAACCACAAACTGCTACTGAAAGTTTGGTAGAACCAGAGGTTCAAGAAGAACAGAACATTCCCGCACCCCTCCGCAGGAGTAGTAGGCCGTCTCATCCGCCTGAGAGATACTACCGTTTTCTCATAGATGGGGATAGAGAGGATTGCATCATAGATGATGATGAACCTACTGACTTCCAGCAGGCCATCCAGAGCGGCGACTCGGTACGATGGCTAGATGCAATGCGGACCGAAATGGAGTCCATGTACACCAACAAAGTATGGACTTTGGACTTTGCTCCAGATGGGGTAAAACCCATAGGATGCAAATGGATCTTCAAGAAAAAGATTGGTGTAGATGGACAGGTGGAAACCTATAAGGCTAGACTTGTTGCAAAGGGTTTTCGTCAAAGACCTGGTTTGGACTATGACGAAACCTTTTCTCCAGTGGCTATGCTCAAATCCATTCGGGTCCTTCTTGCTATTGCTGCCTTCCATGATTATGAAATCTGGCAGATGGACGTAAAGACGGCTTTTCTGAATGGAAATTTAGAAGAGAGCGTCTATATGGATCAGCCAGAGGGTTTCAATCAGAGTGGGAGCAGCGGGAAAGTATGCAAGCTGCTTAAGTCCATTTACGGACTAAAGCAGGCATCGCGGAGTTGGAACATCTGTTTTGATGAGACAGTCAAAGAATATGACTTTATCAAAAATCCAGATGAACCGTGCATATATAGTAAAGTTGTGGCCAGAAGTGTCGTATTCCTCGTCTTGTACATGGATGACATTCTATTGATAGGAAATGACATTCCTATGCTACAATCTGTCAAAGGATTATTGTCACACAGGTTCTCCATGAAAGACCTGGGTGATGCCTCTTACATTCTGGGGATCCGGATCTATCGTGATAGATCCAAGAGGATGTTGGGACTTTCGCAGTCCAGGTATATCGACACTGTACTGAAAAGATTCAGTATGGAAGATTCTAAGCGCGGTAATCTACCGGCTTGTCACGGAATCACCCTCTCCAAAGAGATGTCTCCCAAGACTGATTTGGAAAGGGAACACATGTCTATTATACCCTACGCTTCTGCGGTAGGCTCTATAATGTATGCGATGTTGTGTACCAGACCAGATGTAGCTTACGCACTGAGCGTGGTAAGCCGGTATCAGTCAGACCCAGGGGAGAAACACTGGATAGCAGTAAAGAACATTCTCAAGTACCTGAGGAGGACTAAGGAGATGTTCTTGGTTTACGGCGGAAAAGACCTCAGGTTGGAGGCCTTTGCTGATTCCGGCTTCCAGAGTGATAAGGACGATTCCAAGTCCATGTCAGGTTATGTCTTTACCCTCAATGGAGGGGCGGTGTGCTGGAAGAGCTCCAAGCAGGACACCGTTGCTGACTCGACGATGGAAGCGGAGTATATAGCTGCTTGCGATGCCGCAAAAGAAGCAGTCTGGATGAAGAAGTTCCTAACAGAACTTCAGGTTGTTCCTACCATAGTTGATCCAATACCTCTATATTGCGACAACAACGGAGCTATAGCTTTAGCGAAGGAACCAAGGTCCCATCAGAAGTCCAGACACATCTTGAGGCGGTATCACCTGATCAGGGAGATCATTGATCGTCAGGAGATCGAGGTTCGGAGAGTTGCTTCAGAAGAGAACATTGCTGATCCATTCACGAAGGCCCTTCCTCAGATTCAGTTCGAGAGGCTACTCGAGATCATTGGTCTACGATATGCCAGTACATGGCCCTAGTGCAAGTGGGAGATTGTTAGTGTTTATGCCCTAGTAGGCCAT
Organism: Agapanthus africanus; assembly: GCA_030015575.1. Taxonomy (NCBI): domain Eukaryota; kingdom Viridiplantae; phylum Streptophyta; class Magnoliopsida; order Asparagales; family Amaryllidaceae; genus Agapanthus; species Agapanthus africanus. The sequence goes on along the minus strand of JASDDO010000022.1, from coordinate 533,356,528 downwards.
TACTGTATCATACTAGCTTGTATATTACTTAATGGAAGCTTGGGATATTCACATGTATATAACAGTCTTGCTAAACATAGTAGTATGCTACTTGGTTTTTCTATCTTAATATGTGAGTGTACGTATTGATAGAGCTCTTAGGATCTTGCTTGTCTACCAGCGTTGTGATGGCAGTCACACTAGTGGGGGCTGGGTAGTCTACAAGCACATCCTCATTCAGGTCCCTGGTCGTTGGATTATCGAGACAGAGCATCGATACTCCGGAGTAGACTGGTGTGTACGCTTCTCATCCCAGTTGGGGAGATGGTCTGTCCCACAGCCGTCAGTACGTCGTACTAGAGATAGTATACAGGTGCTCGTTAGGTTACGGGTACACCGGACAGGACTCACAGGGAACTGTTGGTTGGTTTGATACCAGTCGTCAGTGAACAGTTCCCAGGTGACATGAGTACAGCGTAGTCCGCAGACTTGACACTGCTACTTCGCCTCGAGTGTGTCCCACTGTTCTTAGATTGCTACCCTACCACAGCTCAAAGGAGTCGTGCAAACAGGTAGCAGTTGGGTGCAGTCCCGAGCACTTGGAGGCAGTGGCGGTTAGACAGGATTTGTCCCTCCCGGTATTGGGAGTAGATATCGTGCTGTGTCAGAAAGCCATTACGCAAAGTCCCTGGCCAGGGCAAGCGAGATTTACTGGTAGGTTCCAGTAGTTTCTCAGGGTGTAATGGGCTTCCCTCCGACACGACTTATACCGCTATTAGGGGACTGACGCTTGCCGCCCCCCTAGGCCCGATATGCGATATTCTTGGACGAACGGACCGGACTGTATGGAGATTGTCACATCAGACTCAGTAGGAGTTCGGATGGGTTTTCTCATCGGCCTTCTTATCGACAACTACCTGGGGACCGTTACGTACAGCTAGTGCCGCTTGCGGTCTGTGGTTAAACCCACTGCCAGCGTAGTAGTCGAGTCTCTAGAGTCCCACACAGAGAGTTTCCTACTCCAGGCGAAACGATATAGAGGTTGCATGGTTTTGCGACAAAGGGTTCGGACGCATACGTGCGTTTACGCGCGTACGACTTTCGGAGAGTTTTTACCAGTCGGCTTTGGTTTAAGCCAGTTACTGGTATCCGGTTATTGGATTTATACAGTCTAAAGTTTTTCCGTATTTTTACGGATCGGAGGGGCGTTCTCGTAATTGCTCGAGAAGCTTCTAGAAGATGGTGACTAAGGAGGGTTATGTGTCATATTCATTGAATGAGGTTATGAGTCATGGTGGTGATTCATTCATTTCATTAATGCACATTTATTGCTTAATGACTCATGCTAATGAATCACCACTAGATATTTTATGAAGCATGATTTATCATCACTCTTTATTCTTTTCTCATTATTAGATAATGCTTCATATATGATATGATACTCATAAACTTATATCATAATATTATTCACATTCTCTCTCCTCAAGCTCTCATCTTCAAGAAGACTAATCCTTAATCCTCATGTGTTGAGATCAAAGGATTAGTTAGACTTAAACATCCATTACCTTCACTCTACATCATCCTTTCATCTTTGATTAGCAATCAAAGTTGATTAGTTACCTCAAGTTAGAGGTGTAGCTTGGTGTCTTGCTCTCGGGTGGATCGTCTACTACCTAGAGAAGGTCGAGGAGAACAAAGAAGGACACAAAGACGAAGGACCGTTTTCATTAGGTATAATCCCTTAACACTATAGTTTAGTATAGCTATGTGTTCGGTTATTATTTGTTTAGCTTCGATTCAAGCGGTTAGTCGATGTTTGTTCTTTAAACTTGATCGTTTTTGAAAATTCCGCCTCCCCATAAGTACTGGGGTGTACTACATCGACTTACAGATGTGCATGTTGCACGTACACTTGCTCGCTGGCACACACACATCAGCATCGGTAATTGCAATGCCATGTACACATTAGAAACCGTTACTTCACTCGTACCATCTGATAAATTGTAGCTTAGCTGTATTGCTTAGCATTCATGATCACACATGTTAGTTTAGATATTTCATTTGTTACTTAGACGCCACATGCATTTATATATACATACATTCTGGTTATGCACTGTAGATTGGCTTTATGTCGGTATTCATTGTGTCATTATTAGCTCAGGATTATGAGATTTCGGTTTTCATGAGATTTCTGGATTTGGGAAACCGCATGTGAAATTTATAAACTTATGATCATTTCAAAAAGGAAAATGCAATTTCTCGTGATATGGTGTGTGCGTCTACCATGAGATTTATTGGTTCTGAGCAAATATGTATACCCGATTCGGGGATCGAGAAGACACCGTCTGTGGGTACTTGGTGGACCCGGTGCGGTACCCGGGGCAAGAAGATCATATAGAGAGACGTTAAGCCCGACACGGGAGTACTACCGACCGGTGATAGTTTGGTGCGGCGGATATCCGAAGCATACTGACCGTAGTCGTGAGATCAGATGATAAAGGGCCGATCCGGACAGATGGAGCCCGAGATATGAGGTTGATGTTTCGTTGTTGGACACGGTTTTCATGATGTTTTTGTTGGAGATAGTGCCCTCAAAGTCAATTATTGGATCGCAGGTATGTGATTGCAATGATTGATGAAGGACCTATACCGATATGACAGTCTTGCTCAAGATGATAGTATGTTATCTGGTTTGTCTTTATCATCGTATATATGCTTTAGTTCACTATTGCATGATGATAGAGCCCATAGGATTCTTGCTTGACTACTAGAAGTATGATGGCGGTCATATACATGGGAGCTGAAGTCTGTAAGCACATCCTTAAAAGTGTCCCTAGTCGTGGAAGTTTCGAGACAGGGCATCGATACTTCAGAGTAGACTAGTATATACAGTCGAGACCCCGACGAGGGGCGGTGGCCGGTCTCACAAGCCATCGGTGTTAGTTGGTTCACCTAAGATGTATACAGGTGCTCATTGGGTTGTGAGTACACCGGACATGACTCGCCGGGAATCTGCTAGTTGGTATTATACATATCGTCAGATAGAAATTCCCTGGTGACACGGGTACAGGTTAGTTCATCGACCTGAGATCTTCGTTTGTCTCATGTGAGTTCCCACTATGCTTAGATTACTACCTACCACGCTCACAGGAGTTGTGCAAACAGGTTTTAGTTGGGTACAGTCCCGAGCCACATTGAAGGAAAGTGAGAGGATCGTCGGGGATTCGTCTCTCCCGGTATTGGGGGTTGATGTCGCGCAGTGCACGGGTGGCCATCACTAGCAATCCTCGGCCGAGGTAGTGGAGAATTACTGATTGGGATCAGTAGTTTCTCAGGTGGTGATGGGCTTCATGCCGACACGATTTATCGCGTTATTAGGGGTCTGACTTCATCCACCCCCCTAGACTCGATATGCGATACTCTTTAGACGAATGGAGCGGACTGTATATACATTGTCACTGTCAAGCTCAGTAGGGTTTATAGATGAGTTCGCTCGTCAGCTTCCCTTCCAATCAATACATAGGCAAAACGTTACGTGCAGCTTGTACCTCTGACGTGCTAGGGGTTATACCCAGTGCCGATGTGTTGAAGACACATTAGAGTCCCCCACAGACACTTTTCCAAGTTCGGGCGAAACGTTGTAGAGGCCGTATGGTGATATGGCAAGGTTCGGAAAAAGCACGTGCGTTTTCGCACGTGCGTTTTCGCACGTGCGTTTTCGCACGTGCGTTTTCGCACGTGTCGTTTTTCGGGAAGATAATACTGATAGGCTTTAGTTTAAGCCGGAACCCAGTATTATACAGTGTAGATATAATATCTTTGTCTCAGTTGCATTTGTATTCGGTCGTAATACAAATGCGGGTATGTTTATACTGATACGGGGTTATCCTGAAATTCGTTTCAGGATCACTTTTGGAAGTTGCCAGTTTCCAGTTTTCTATCAGCCGTATTTTGACATTCGGTTAAAATGCGGATTTATCTTTTCTTGATGAGATGAGTCAGTATTCTAGAAGGTTCTAGAGAGGGTGACAAGGCTAGTGACTCATTAGTGCATTTAATGATTCAATTAATGCATGATGACTAGGTTAGTGACTAGGTTAATTATGATTGGTTTGCTTTAAATGCTTTCATACTAGGTGTTAAGGTGATTCATCATTCTTGTGGTCACCCTCCTCTCCTACACTCACCTCCCCCCTCTCTTTAAGTGGCCGGCCTCCCCCCTCTCTTGGCTGATGGTTGTTGTTTGAAAAGATTAAGGATTTTGGTTCATGGAAATTGATATACTCCATTTCTCATTTCGTATCGATCCAAAAGGCAACTTCATTAACCGTTCGTCCATAACCTTGGACGTAACGAGACAAAGTGTTCTACTCATTCTTTACTTCATTTTGGTCATCTCTTTTAGCAAACTTGACGATCGAGTTGCCTCGGTTCAGAGGCGGGAGCCCGTTTAAAGATCCTTCGACGTGGTGCCACCTGGACGACAAGATCGGAGATCGAGGAGATCGGAGCAGCCGCAACAAGCGTGGGATGATGGTTGAAGACCGAAGGATTCGGATCGTTCGGTATAACTCTTCTACCCATTTTATAGTTTGTTAGTTTAGCTTTAATGGCAGATCCCGGTTACGGTACACGATAGCGCCAGTTTATAAAAAGTTTTTGTTCCGCATTTGGCGTCTGTTAGACGGCCGGGGCGCTACCGTGGACTTACAGTAGTATCAGAGCCTCATCATTAAGCTATACTAACTTGTGCTAACACGTTTAAAATATCGATCGAACGGAATTTCGAAAAATGCAATTTTCAAGTGCTTAAGTTTCTGTCGATTTTACACAGTGTCTAAAAATTATTTTGATCATCCCAGAAAATTAAGCAGGGTTTTTTAAGCATACGGATGAAAATTGAGCACGTGATCCCACAAGAGCACCGCGGATCCGCGGTCAAACCTAGGGTTTGACCGCGGAACCGCGGCTCTTTAGTGGGAACAGTGCATCAATTTTTTACAGTGAGCTGAATTTGGGAAATTGTGGGTTTTGGAATAGTTCTTTTGGGCCCAGATTTTGTTACTGTACAGCAGATGTACGTGGGGCCCCACTTCAGAAAACTTGGTCGATCGAAATTTTAAACTTGTTAGTTTACAGTACTTACTTTGTATCTCCGACCGGGAATGTCATTTGATCGGTAAACCGCATTTAATTGCTATAGTTCTTTTAGACGGGTTTACGAACGTGACATTCGCGTTGATGTTCTGTGTTGTTCTGTATTGTTGCGGATATGTCGTGGTGGATAGCAGGGTGCAATGATAGTGCAGTTTGGATTTATTTGTACATTTGATATTGCGGGGCGAGCGTCCAACATGTAGACTGCCGTCACTGCCTGTTGTATAATATTCTTTTGGGGCACGACCAGGTTGAGGACGATGTATCCGTTGTACATATTTTTATTTCTGTACTAGGTTTATCCCGCGAAGGAGTGTACGGATATCCGGGTTCTGGAGGGCAACGGGTCCGTATCTCATGGCTTTGAGAGGCAAAGGGACCTTACTCTGGAATTGGCAGACTATTCGCCGCACTCGTAGGGGGTACAGGTTGACCCAAGGAGGGGTGCTCAATTTACCGGATTCCGTGAAGTGCCGGGTGTTCCATTCACTATAATGTGGGGACTACCTCGCTTCAAGTTTTGGCGGGTAACTTGCCGCACCCGTAGGGGGCTAGGTTTCATTGCACATGCTATCCACACGACCAGGGGAACGTCAGGTTTTAGCAGCGGCTCTGTGAAACCCGGGGATCCTAGATTATCTGTATTGTTTTGTGATGCTTATTACTTTTCTGTAATGTTGCATATTATCACGCCTGGAGCGATTATTGTATATTGGTATATATACTATTAGATGTTGTATATGTTTTACACCCGCGCTAGTCCAGCCCCCGCTCTGTCGTTAGTTAAGTAACCTAACGGGTGACGACGGGACCCAGTGGCGAATGCGGATGGCATATACGTACATTATATTTTCGTTCTTTTCTGGTGTGATTGATTGATGGGACTGGATTGATTCTTATCAATGCAAAGATAAAACAAACCTATATTTGATGTTGTTGGAACCAATTTAAAAAGTGTTATTACAAAGATGTTTCCTTTTGTTTTGCATAGTGATATTCAGTTAGAATATCCTGCACCTCATTCGACGAGGCAAGGGCCGAGATCCATTCACCGGGAGTGACCCCTTGGGCAGAAGTTTATGTCAGGGTAATAACTTCAATATAGTCGATTACAAGTTGCTTTGCATCGCGGTATTCAGTTGGAATATCATGCACCTCATTCCACGAGGAAAGAGCCGAGATCCCTTCACCGGGAGTGACCTCTTTAGCAAAAGGTTTTCGTCACTATATTTTTATAAAAAGCTATAATGTTCCTTCAACGAGATCAAGTTCATTACGTTAAAGGTTTTTCGCCAAAAACCAGCCGTAGCCCTCCGTCATTTCTTATGGACGGTTAGTAGTATTCAAGCTATGTATTTTGGCCCTTAGTCAAGGCATAGTGTTTGGTAGCTGCTGGGTATTCATTTGTTGCATAGATAGATGAGTTGGTTTGGGACAGTCGTTCTGTCATACTTGGCCCTTAGTCAAGGGCATGTGCAGGTGGGTTCAAATCAACCTGGATAATGACGGGAAGAACTTGACATGTGACTTATGATATTTTGGCCCTTAGTCAAGGTTATAAAAGCATGGGGCAAAAATCACATCGGGAGTTTCAAACATACAGGAAACTTGCCAGGCATGCGCATACCTTCTGGAGTGTGATAACTTGAGTGGCTTCCATCAAGTTATCATGCGATGATAGTTGGATCCCGATTCTCACTGATGAGTTGGTTTACTCTTCGGGTGATCCCGACTAATTCTTTTTTCAGGTTTGGAGGAGAATTTGAGATTACAGTGGGAGGTTTCCTGATTAGATAAAATGATAACTATTCTGATCTAGGTTAGAGTGCACGCTGAGTGTTTCTTTTCTCTCTCTTTTTGGCAGCGACCTTTGACCGACCCTAGACTATGACTCAGTGACCAAAGTTGACCGAACCTTCTTAAAATACTGGCTTTTGGATTGTCTAAAAGTTGCATAAGTCATTACCGCTCCTTCTTTTACCCTTTGTATTTCTCAGAACACCCCGTATTATTACGGACATCCACTTCCATTGGATAGATCTATCGTATGGTTATATACGAACTCGAAGGGACTTCTTCGAGGATGGATCCAGGTTCAGGAGAAATAGAATTAGTTTATTCAGTTGTCTTTTATTATCACCTTCTCTCAGGTTGCGAGAGCTCCTTGGTTTAGGAGAGTACACCTATTACGCTTATTGGATAGTCTTATTCCAAACCATAGGCTGGTGCCGAAAGGTAGGGAATGAAGAAAACCAATTAGCCTAAGTAGGGTGTGCAGAAGGTAATATGTAAAGACAAAATAAAAGGGATTAGAAAGAGGGCAAAGTAAATTGCGACTGTTATCATTCACGACCAAATCGCATACTTCATCTCTACTCCTATTTCACCTTTGCTTTTTCCCCAGTTCGGGAGAAATAGAATAAGGTATTATTCAGATTGTCTTTTATCAACAACTTCTCTCATGTTGCGAGTACTCCTAGGATTTGGAGGGTACACCTATTATGCTTACTGGATAGTTTTCTTCCAGACCATAGGCTGATGCCGAACGGTAGGGAAGGAAGAAAACCATTTAGCCTAATGATGGTGTACAGAAGGTAACGACTAAAGACAAATAAAGGGATTTGGAGAGATGGCAAAGAAATATACGGTTATAGTCATGAATTGGATTATGGAAGAGGCGTTACTAAGAATACCAGGATACCCCTACGAAACATTTTAATTGTTTCAGTGCATTGTTAAAAGAAAACTGATTTCCCGATTAGATACTTACTCCAGGGTATGTATTTACCAGTTTCCATTCTCATATCTGTATAGTTTTACAGATGATGAGTGGGAGTAAGTTATTGGGAATTAGGTGATCATCCTCATTATATCGGAATTCGTTGTAATTGGTGATATTTGAGGAAATCTTCTGGGTACAGTTTTCAACCTATGATGCACAGGTTTTGAGTTATTCAACTCAGCAGACTTATACAGAGTATTGTATGTTGTCCAGTGTCCGTCAAGACAAAGGGGTAGGTTCTCGTACTATGTTCTATTTACTTATGACTTCTCTAGTTTTTAGACAAGTGTTTCGTAGAAATACAACGTCTAAGTTTTGAGAAGTTGTAGGTATAAGAATAAAGTAGAGAACCAGGTATCACAAGTATCCGGATTCTTCAAAGAAATCGAAGATATAGATTCTTATGATTGGTATTCAGTTGATAGTAATGGTTTTGAGAAACTTGTTTCTCTTTCAGGTTACTCATAATTGGATGGATTCCTAAGTTGAGTAATACTGATTAGCCTTTCTCCATTAAGTTGATATGCACTGGAGACAGCTGTATAATTTGAATATGGTTCCAATTAAGTTAGTGCCTCTGTTTCTATATTGGATATAGAATGGTTAATATCCTAACGATGTTAAGATACGGGGAGTTGTCCAGCTTATGCTTAAAACCAGACACTGGATAAATCAAGGCACGTTTCTGTAATGGCAGTTTGTGGGTTGACCCTGACTTTGACGAGGGTTGACATTTCTACCATCTGGAAGATCAATAGTGATATTGTTCTAGACTCCCCACAGTTTTATTAAAATGGAATTTTTCAGAAAACAGTAGTGGGAGTATGGTAGAACTGGAAGTGATTCCAGAACCGCAAACGATTACGAAAAATTTAATAGGACCTATATATTCAATCAGGTTTGACATTCCATTATCCACTCCGCAGATATGGTGGGTAACCTCAGACACCCGAGAGGTACTCCGGTAGCCTCAAGGACGGTGACAGGGTGGTTCTTGTTTACCCAAACTTGACACTACTGTTGTTACAGACTGTAAGACCCGACAGGAGGATAAGTATTGCGTCGTTCTAAACTAGCTTTAGAAGTGCACGTATATATAGTTCTGCCTGAAGGTTATCATAGTCAGTGGGAGCAGCGGAAGCATAGTGGGCAAGTAGCTTATGTCTATTTATAGACTTGAGCAGATATAGCGGAGATAAGATCATCTAATTTTGATGCGACAGTCATAGGTTTGACTTCATCAGAATAGGGGATGGATCTGTTGAGAAGGTAGTAGGGTGTGATGTCCTGGTATTTGGATGACATACACAGAGTAGGAAGTAAAATTCCTATACTACAATCGGTCGTACTTTAGTCGTCACACAGTTGTTTCTCCAGAAAGGATATGGATGTAATATCAGACATTCTGGTAACTAGGTCTATGGTTTTAGATCTAGATTTGGGTAGTTTCCTAATGTGGGTACTATGACAGTATTCTAATAGTATTTTAAGAATAGATGACTCCTGGCATGGTGGTGTACCTGCAAGTGATGGAGTCACCCTCTCTAAAGGTGTCTTACAGGCTAAAGGAGAGAGGGATGTGCATGATTGGCAGATCACTTGCTTAGGCAATTGAGTCAATCATGAGATGTCAAGTACCACACCAGATATTGTTTTTGCACTAGATGCGATAGGTTTATATTAATCCAATCCTGGAGAAGCATAAGAAAGCAGTTTTAGAACATGAGTGAATGTTCTATGGATTTGATGACGGCAGCCTCCTTCGGGAGACATTTATCATTCCAGGCTTCCAAGATGACATGGATGATTGTCAGAGTTATAGTTTTCCCTATGATGAGGGATAGTATTATGGACAGGTGGTCCAAGAGGATACTGTGGGAGGCATGGTGCTGGAAACTGATTAGGTTCAGTTATCGATACAGTCTAAGAAGTTTGGATTTGCAGTTCATTTATGAACTAGGTCCCATCAGATATCCAGACATATTCTAAGACAGGTATTACTCGATTCGGGAGATGGCTTTCTCCGTGAACTTGAGATTAAGAGAGATATAGAAAGAAACATCAGGGCGGATCCACTCACTGAGGCTATTTCTTGAACGCAAGAGTTTTACAAACTAGCTTTGTGAAACTGATTAGTAGAGGAGTTGGATGTTCGGTATCACACGGGCTGTGAGTATGCGACATCGCAATAATTAGCCTTGAGTGCAAGTGGGAGATTGTTGGAGATAGTGCCCTCAAAGTCAATTATTGGATCGCAGGTACGTGATTGCAATAATTGATGAAGGACCTATACCGATATGACAGTCTTGCTCAAGATGATAGTATGCTATCTGGTTTGTCTTTATCATCGTATATATGCTTTAGTTCACTATTGCATTATGATAGAGCCCATAGGATTCTTGCTTGACTACCAGCAGTATGATGGCGATCATATACGTGGGAGCTGGAGTCTGTAAGCACATCCTTAAAAGTGTCTTTAGTCGTGGGAGTTTTGAGACAGGGCATCGATACTCCAGAGTAGACTAGTGTATACAGTCGAGACCCCGACGAGGGGCGGTGGCCGGTCTCACAAGCCATTGGTGTTAGTTGGTTCACCTAAGATGTATACAGGTGCTCATTGGGTTATGAGTATACCAGACAGGACTCGCCTGGAATCTGCTAGTTGGTATTATACATATCGTCAGATAGCAATTCCCTGGTGACATGTGTACAGGTTAGTTCATCGACCTGAGATCGTCGTTTGTCTCATGTGAGTTCCCACTGTGCTTAGATTACTACCCTACCATGCTCAAAGGAGTTGTGCAAACAGGTTTTAGTTGGGTACAGTCCCGAGCCACATTGGAGGCAAGTGAGCGGATCGTCGGGGATTCGTTTCTTCCGGTATTGGGGGTTTATGTCGCGCAGTGCACGGGTGGCCATCACTAGGAATCCTCAGCCGAGGTAGTGGAGAATTACTGATTGGAATCAGTAGTTTCTCAGGTGGTGATGGGCTTCATGTCGACACGATTTATCGCGTTATTAGGGGTCTGACTTCATCCACCCCCTAGACTCGATATGCGATACTCTTTAGACGAATGGACCGGACTATATATACATTGTCACTGTCAGGCTCAGTATGGTTTATAGATGAGTTCGCTCGTCAGCTTCCCTTCCAATCAATACATAGGCAAAACGTTACGTGCAGCTTGTACCTCTGACGTGCTAGGGGTTATACCCAGTGCCGATGTGCTGATGAGTCATTAGAGTCCCCCACAGACACTTTCCCAAGTTCGGGCGAAACGTTGTAGAGGCCGTATGGTGATATGGCAAGGTTCGGAAAAAGCACGTGCTTTTTCGCACATGTCGTTTTTCGGGCAGATAATACTGGTAGGCTTTAGTTTATGCCGGAACCCAGTATTATACTGTGTAGATATAATATCTTTGTCTCAGTTGCATTTGTATTCGGTCGTAATACAAATGCGGGTATGTTTATACTGATACGGGGTTATCCTGAAATTCGTTTCAGGATCACTTTTGGAAGTTGCCAGTTTCCAGTTTTCTATCAGCCGTATTTTGACATTCGGTTAAAATGCGGATTTATCTTTTCTTGATGAGGTGAGTCAGTGTTCTAGAAGGTTCTAGAGAGGGTGACAAGGCTAGTGACTCATTAGTGCATTTAATGATTCAATTAATGCATGATGACTAGGTTAGTGATTAGGTTAATTATGATTGGTTTGCTTTAAATGCTTTCATACTAGGTGTTAAGGTGATTCATCATTCTTGTGGTCACCCTCCTCTCCTACACTCACCTCCCCCCTCTCTTTAAGTGGCCGACCTCCCCCCTCTCTTGGCTGATGGTTGTTGTTTGAAAAGATTAAGGATTTTGGTTCATGGAAATTGATATACTCCATTTCTCATTTTGTATCGATCCAAAAGGCAACTTCATTAACCGTTCGTCCATAACCTTGGACGTAACGAGACAAAGTGTTCTACTCATTCTCTAATTTATTTTGGTCGTCTCTTTTAGAAAACTTGACGATCGAGTTGTCTCGGTTCAGAGGCGGGAGCCCGTTTAAAGATCCGTCTACGTGGTGCCACCTGGACGACAAGATTGGAGATTGAGGAGATCGGAGCAGCCGCAACAAGCGTGGGATGATGGTTGAAGACCGAAGGACTCGGATCGTTTGGTATAACTCTTCTACCCACTTTATTGTTTGTTAGTTTATCTTTAATGGCAGATCCGGGTTACGATACACGATTGCGCCAGTTTATAAAAAGTTTTTGTTCCGCATTTGGCGTCTGTTAGACGGCCGTGGCGCTACTGTGGACTTACAGTTTTTGAGTGTCAATGCTGGGCACTCAGGTTTTACCTTGATTTTAGTATGTCGTTGCTCGACACACGTTGGATGATGCATTTATACATGATATACATGAAATGTTATCACATTATGACACGGACACGAGTATATTGGTATTACACATATGCTTATATTATTTACCTTGCCGCCACTCGATGTTATTATATTATTATTTTTACTGTATGACCTAGGAGATCGTCATACATTCGGTTTCTACTCGGTGATGTCTTCTACTCACGAGTTGGAGACTCACCCCCGTTGTGCCACAGTTTTCTTGCAGGTTTGATCGCACAGGTTCCGTTGCGGCTTGCCGGCACACTGTTTTCTTCCGGGTGATTGCTTTGGTAGGTGGGGTTCACTTGCATCATGACCACCATTGTACTTGTATATTTCTTTCAGTTGTATCTAGTTAAAAGCTCCATTAACCAGACTCGTATATTTAGTAGAGTTAGAAACTACTGTTGTATATTCTTTCGGACTTAGAGTCACGCTCTTGTATTTATTATTGTTTCTGGTTTTCTTGATGATGTTTTAGTTTCCTTTCTTTCTGTGTTTGATCTTCGCCTCAGGGCGTCGTATATTTATATCTTTGCATGGTGGTTTTCGCCAATTGGCGAAGTGCTAGCTCCCGTTTGGGGATGCCTATTATTATTATTGCTTGTATTATTTTCTGGTTAAGATTTATAAAGGAGGTGCTGCCCAAATTTCAAATGACGAAAAATGTTTTCAAGATAGATACAAAACATTGTCTTTCCTATGATATTACTTATGTTTTAAAGAAAGAACCTGATTTTTTTAAACCTTTATTTCAAAACTTCACCTCCACTATTTTCCCAAAAAGGTTTAGATTTCTGGGCTTTTGGCTTACTTGAATTAGGTGGGGTCCTATAGACTTCACATGATTCAAGTGCCAGTCACGTGCCTTTTCTGGGTCGTGACAAATTTGGTATCAGAGCGTTAGGTTTAATCTTGTTTCGAGTCTAGGTTTGACTATGCGGAGTCTAGGGCGTATATATATTTTGGAACCTAGGCTTTGATCTTACGGAACTTAGACTTGGCCGAGGGGGTATTAGACCCGAACTTTCGTCACATAGCTTGACCTTGGTTGATGGAGTAGGTGACTTATGTTGAGTGACATACCATGTGTATGTTCCGCGGCATACTTACGATACGCTATTCCGCTTAAGTAGCCTTGGGATGTACATCTCTTATGCACCGCATTTTTATTCGTTCCTATGATCTATCCTCATCGATATCGGATTGTGGTTTCCGTTACCTTGGCTACACGATCAGGGAGAGCTGCGGCTTGAGATGCGGTCAGAGCGAGCTTATCAGGGATGAGGACTGACCATGATGTGATTTCGGTAACACACGAACGCATTGATATATTGTTTTACTAGGATTTCTTGTTGACGCGAGCGTTCGGGATCTGCACAAATGATCAGGCCATTGCTAGAGGCCATCCAGATGGTGAAGACTGTTGATGTACAGTCTACTTCAGAAGATTTATGTGTTGTCTGCCGTGTAGACAGATGAGTCAGCTGTTGCTGAGTTTGATCAGATATCGCCCCAGATTTTTGAAGCTAATGCAGCATGAGTTTATATACAGAAATGTGATAGAAGATCGCTAGTCACCCTTGGATAAGTGACTAGGACATTTTGTTCATTCGGATGCTCCGATGCAAGGTCATCAATTGGGCTTGCTTCAGTTAGAAGGGGACCTCACTCAGACGTATGGTGAGTCGGTCGACGAAGGACGAGCGAAGGCGCATTACTTCGATGATTTGGAAGCGTTCCCGAGGACGTAATTGACCAGATGCCTTCTACAGGGTATTATAGACGCCGAGTTCGTAGCTTCGAAAGAGACTATGGATATGACTACAGCCAATTGGAGCGCAGTCCACACAGCTACGAAGAGATGATTCCGAATTGGTCCATATTGAAAGGAAGCAGAGTAAGAGGTTCGTGCGAGATCTTTACGAGTTGACGTTCCTTCCCGTTGATGTCATAGATTTACTGCGCAAGCAGAGGTGTTGGATACGGCCATAATTTCTTGACGAAGGTCTTGACGGGAATGCAACTATCCCAGAATGAGAAATGGATTAAGTAAGGAGTGCCAATTTCCGGGCAGTTCATCAGAGATGGGATGGGAAGAGACCCTGACAGGATCTTTCTGGAGTACTATGATCGCACGCTTTTGGCGTGTCGGATGTTCAAAGTTCAAAAGTTATAACCGCGATCAGGACGGTGTCGCTTTGCATCTAGCCGGTTGAGCATGGGTCGATCCGCAGGGAAATGGTTGTATGTCCGTTCGAGTTTTAGACGCGTCAATAAAGAATGTGTATATGTATGTTCAAGTCTATCCTAAGTATTCGTATTTATGTTCCAGTAAGCTTATTAAGGTTAAGGTCGGTTAGTAGAGTTAGGATTAGTCTTGTACTTGTCTTTTGCTATTCTTAAGACGATGTTGGGATAATCGAAAGTAGCGGGGATTAGGAGGACATAGGAATGGGATTTGCGAGTTTAAGCAAGCTTTCCAACGCTAAATCCATTCCTAGTGCCCCTTTTCCATCCGCTAAATATGCTTATTTCCAACTCTCGGCCAAACACCCGCAACCATGTATCCAAGTAAGTCACAACTACATGTCACCTTGTTGTGCGCTTAAAGTACTTATCAACATAGGTCGCGGCTACATGTCACGTATAGCGCGCCTAAGCGAGGGGTTGCGGTTGTTTGGTCGGGGTTCGTTTCAAGATGTTTGGTGAAGAGAAGCACAAGGGATTTCTCCATCCCTCATACCACCTTCCTTATCCTTAATAAGAAGGAAATTATTCACACATCATAAAAGAAAAGAAAATAAAACAAGAAGGAAGAAAGGAAAGGAAAATACGGTTTTACAAGTGAAGCAAGCTAACTCTTGGGTCCTCACCTTAGCAAGGAACTCCGTCGAGTATCATCGCTTGAAAATAATACGGAAAAGAGAAGAGAAGGAAAAGAGTAAGAAAAGTAATAACAACAACTAATTAACAACAAATAATAAAGCTACACTAGAAATTAAATTACAATACAATGAAATAAAAATACAAGATAAGAAAAATAACCCTCATCTTCATTTCATCATCCACTCAAAAAGCTCTCACTACAATTTTCATGGAGGAAAGAATGAAGAAGAAGAAGAAGAAGCTAAACTAAATCCTAACAAAAAGAGATGGGAAAAGAACACCCTTGGCTTGGCACAAAACAGGGCTATTTATAGGCTGCGTGCTGAAACCCTACGACAACATTCTAGCCCCAAATGAAATGACAAAGCTACCCCCAAGATTTGGTCAGATGATGATAAGAAACCGCGGCGGATCCGCCGCGAAAACTCACATTTGGCGGCGGTTCCGCCGCGGTTTTATGGAATTGTGGTCTCGAATTTTCTGGGTTTCCTTGTTTTGCTATCTTATATTGTTATACATGTCCCAAATTGCAAATTGCCTTCATAATTTCTTCAGATCTGCACAGTCCAAACATAGCTTCAGTTTTGCTTAATTTGACCTTTCTCCCTCGAGCTCCACGCACCCATTGATTCTTGTGCTGCCCCTCCCGTGCTCTGTGCTTGTCCCTCTCGTGCTTTGTACTTGTCCTAGACACGAATGACCACCATCATTTGTCTTGTCTCTGGAACTGGTACGCGGCACTGGACGGATACGGATGATCAGAACCCGGCTTTTATCTGCTGGCAACAGATGTTCTGGATTTTAGCGTAACTGTGGAGATTTTGTATCAATTGCGTTATTTTGGACTAGAAACCTGTAGCCTGTAGGTATGTAGCAAACACGGATTAAAAGCACCTACCTATAAACAAACGAGCATAAGAATGAGCGGTATTAAATGCAATATTCTGGTGTGAATAAATACCCCCAAACTTAACTTTTTCTCATCCCGAGCAAAACCAATTTATTCACAATAAGTCCTAACCTCACTTTCGCAGGGAACGCGATCGGACTGAGCTCGTGCAACAAGCCGTTAAACCTCTAGGTGTCCCTAGTAGGAGGAGTGTTGTCTCCTGAGGGTTTTCAGCGGATTACACCCACAAAATCCCGTCAAGCTAGTGTCATAAGTTAACATCGATTCTACTCCTACAGTTTAGTATTTATGTTAGAAATTCTATCATCGTAAGTTAGAAATATCCAACCCTTATTTTTCACGCCTCCTATCTATTTAACTTTTGATCCTATATGTTCCAAAAAAGTTTAGAAAGATGTTGGTTCTCCTGAGTTTTCCTTCTAACAGTGTGGTCTTAAATCAGGGATTTTTATAAATTTTACAGAAAACATAAGTCTTATCTTTTATTTCTATCTTTTATCCAAACATCGATTGTATACCCCTACGTGTGTGTATATTTGCACCCCCACACTCAAGAATTCAATTCAAGCTATAATACCCTTGCCCTAATACCTAATACTACTTCTTTTCATTAAGGATGGACGGATTTGCTCACACACCTTTCATGCGACTATTAATGCTTCTTGAGGCACTAACGGCCGATTACTGAATGTGTGAATTTAAAGCGTAAATAGCAGTTTCCAGGTCTTGACTTTATTCTATTTTTTTTATTTTTTCTTTTTCTTTTTCAAGACCGGATATATTTTTCAATAATGCTCTTTGGTGTTTAGCTTTAAATACCGTTTTTTCTTTCATACTAGGTTTTCAGGAAAGAGTATTTCTAGGTATCCTCTACTATCCCAAGTTTCAAGGTGCGTGTAAGTGCAGTTTGTAGGGTGTATACTTTTTAAATTTGAACTCAAGAAAAGAAACTATTTTTCAAACTTATCCTTCAGTAAAGCTTCAATACTTTCCCCTCATCTTAACTTAACTCAAGAACTGAACTCAAGATTACCTACTTCTATAAAAACTGTAAGGAGGTATAATCACCAAGTTTAAACAGAATGAGGGTTATTTTTAGGATTTTCAATTCCTAAGTCGAGAATTTAGTTATTTCTAACATATCAACTAAACTTTCAGAATAAAAATCTAAGTTACCCTATTAGCTAACTTGACGACAAAGTTTTTATATTTTGGAAAATTTTCGATTTTTTATGGTTTTTTCTTAAATAAGGTATGCAAATGCAGAATATATAAATGAATGCGAAAGAAGAAAGCTTACCGAGCACACCCCCAAACTTAAACTTGACAGTGCCCTCACTGTCAGGCTACACCAAGAGGGTCAAAATTGTCGGCGCTGTCCAAAAGAAAATTTTATACAAAAGAAAATAAAAAAGAAAACCAAAAATATATACACAAAAAGGTTCCCCCCAAACTTAAGTGAAACAGTATATCCACTGTTTAGCGTTGAAGTTCAGGATCGGGGGGAAAGAACAGTATCAAGCTATACAAGGCCTTACATAGGCCAAAAGTGAGCACCAACCATTCAAAGATTTTATCTCTATATTGTGCTGGTTGGTGAAAGAATATGGAGAGGTAAGAAATAGAGAATACGTGAGACCGTATGGAGATAGAAGCGGGATACGGTCTCGGTATATCAGAAGAAGAATGGCGGAAGGGAGAAAGAAGTGGAATACGAACTTGAGGGTGGAAATGAATTGAATAAATTAGCAAAATCTGTAATGATTGATGTGAAAAGATGGATTGTAATAATCTATCAATATGGCGAGAAATTGGGTCAAATCCCTCAAGATTCGTGAGAAACCATGGGTACCCCGAACTTGGTAAACCAGACACCGGAAGTGAAAATGATATGGTTTCTTGCAATGTCGGAACGATGGAAAGGATGGGGGGAAGTGATTGAGGAAGGGTATCGGTTAAGGGTTCTGGAGGGTGTACACAGTCAATGACAGGGACAGGATGAATTGGAAAATCCGACTCATCAAGCAAAACTGGTTCATCCTCAAAAATACCCTCAAAATTTAGCACATCCATGCATTTATCCTCAAAATCCAAAAGTGTATGGGGTTCGGGAAAAACATTTAATGACTCAGGATGATGAATTGGAGAGAAAAACTCAGCCAAATCTATGGGTTCATCATCCAAAATATTTCAAGCATCAATATCCTCAATCAAGTGAAAATCAATTTTCTCAGACACCTCATCAAAAGCATGGATTTCAATCAATTTTGGTTCTAAGATGGAGGTGTAGAGGTCAAAAGGGTTGGGATTGGTTTCACTTGGAAGGGACCCTTCACAATCAGGCAAATCAAACACCACAAAGTCGCACAACTCATTAATCACTCTATCTTCAATTGATAGATCATTTGGGACACTTGATAGACTTTCAAAACAGGAGTTGTGAGATTCAATTTGGTACGGGTAGGTTTGATTTGGAAGGGTATACAGCTCACTCTCTCCACTCAAATTGTCAACCTGTCCTACCGCCTCTTCATACATTGGAAAATGTGGAGCTAGTTGAAAACTAGCTACCGGGTCACTAGGTTGTATGAGGGCGGCCATGGACGTCTTCAAATCCATTATTTGTTGGTATGACGCTACCCGAAAGTCTTCTAACGACTGTTCCAGACTAGAGATAGGTTGTGAAGGGGTTTCAGTAAAATATTCAAAGTTGTTTGGATACAGAATATTCCCAAATGGCGGTTCAGAAGCAATGTCTAGGGAAGGTGCAAAAGTCGGGTAGGACTGGTAGGAGTTGAATGGTTGGACAAGGGTAGGATCAACATTTGGATAAGAAAGTGAATGGAATTGTTGATCCCAAAATTGGAAGTGGTGAAAGGAGTGAAAGATCGGCTACGGGATTGTTCAATATGTTCAGCGATAAACAAAGGACGACTTGCAAAAGGGGTATCAACATAAGAGGGTGGGGGAGGTTGAAAAGGTTGATACAAAGTGGATTGGGGAGTGCAAGTGTTTGTCCTAGACGCGTCTATGTGATCTTTCAATGAAATTTTGGGCATGGAGGGGTCATTCGAAGTTCAACCAAAGCAAGAATCGTAGGAGATTATGTCTGGTTGTGTGTACCAAAGTTCGGCTAGAGTCTTTCTAGGTGGAGTACCCATGATATGAAGAGAAGAAGAAGGAAAGGAAGGGAAAAAGAATGTGGATTTTTTTATTTTTATATTTTTTTTAAAAAAAAGTTTGTTTTTGGAGTTTTGAAATTGTTTGTTTTTTTTGAAAGAATACGGAATTATGGAACTAAACTTTATACAATCACAATCACAATCACAATCACAATATGCACAAACACACCTAGAGCTAGGGTCTTCAAAGTCCAACTAGACCGCTCCTAGACTTCCAAGCGACAAGTTGCAGGATAACCCTCGAATCGCCTCTTCACTGCCAATTGTGGCCAGGTAAGCACAAGTGAGGTAAGGAGGGTTCCGCTCACGAATCACCGTGAGACGGGCCTTTTAAAATTACCTCCTCACTTGTCTAGCCTAGGAACCACAAAGTCAAGTTTAGATAAACAACCGATTCCCCACAACCTTCACTTGTCCTAAATGAGTGCGACAAGTCCTTATGGGTTTGGTCTAGATATTTTTTATTAGCTCAAGGTAATGCGTACGCAATTAGTGATTTGTCGGGTCTTAGGAAGGGTGATGAAATCCCTACCCAATCTGAATTGGTGTTATGGCCCCTTAATGTCCGTATTATTATATGCAAAGCGGTAAACAAACAAAAATCTAAAACAACAAAAATTTATTTTGCGGCGGAGCAATTCTGTGCAAAGATACCTGCAGAAAATACAGTATAGTGGAATTCAGAGAGGGGACTAGGGGAAAGATAAGAGGTGTAGAAAAAATTAGGCTCAGAAGCCACAATGGGACCGCGGAACCGCCACCGAATCCCCTCTTTGACCGCGGTTCCGCGGTCAAACAGTGGTATTGGGGCCTGAAACTTTGGTCAATACACGTGCCCTTCTCTGTACACCCTAATAAAAACCTCTGTTTCTTGATTGGATTACTGTACTTGCTCCAGATTATCCTGCACACTTGCACACAAAAATTATCAAAAATAACAAAAAGATTTTATTTTATATATATATATACAAAAAGAATATTAACCCGAATAACAAGAAAGAAAATACGTTACCGTCTCCCCGGCAACGGCGCCATTTGATCGCGCGCTTTTGGCGTGTCGGATGTTCAAAGTTCTAAAATTATAACCGCGATCAGGACGGTGTCGTTTTGCAGCTAGCCGGTTAAGCACGGGTCGATACGCAGGGAGATGGTTGTATGTCCGTTCGAGTTTTAGACGAGTCAATAAAGAATGTGTATATGTATGTTCAAGTCTATCCCAAGTATTCGTATTTATGTTCCAGTAAGCTTGTTAAGGTTAAGGTCGGTTAGTAGAGTTAAAATTAGTCTTGTGCTTGTCTTTTGCCATTCTTAAGACGATGTTGGGATAATCGAAAGTAGCGGGGATTAGGAGGACATAGGAATGGGATTTGGGAGTTTAAGCAAGATTTCCAACGCTAAATCCATTCCTAGTGCCCCTTTTCCGTCTGCTAAATACGCTTATTTCCAACCCTCGGCCAAACACCCGCCACCATGTATCCAAGTAAGTCACAACTACATGTCACGTTGTAGTGCGCTTAAAGGACTTATCAACTTAGGTCGCGGCTACATGTCATGTATAGCGCGCCTAAACGAGGGGGTTGCAGGTTGTTTGGTCGGAGTTCGTTTCAAGATGTTTGGCGAAGAGAAGCACAAGGGATTTCTCCGTCCCTTATACCACCTTCCTTAGCCTTAACAAGAGGGAAATTATTCACACATCATAAAAGAAAAGAAAACAAAACAAGAAGGAAGAAAGGAAAGGAAAATACGGTTTTACAAGTGAAGCAAGCTAATTCTTGGGTCCTCACCTTAGCAAGGAACTCCGTCGAGTATCATCGGTTGAAAATAATACGGAAAAGAGAAGAGAAGGAAAAGAGTAAGAAAAGAAATAACAACAACTAATTAACAACAAATAATAAAGTTACACTAGAAATTAAATTACAATACAATGAAATAAAAATACAAGATAAGAAAAATAACCTCATCTTCATTTCATCATCCACTCAAAAAGCTCTCACTACAATTTTCATGGAGGAAAGAATGAAGAAGAAGAAGAAGCTAAACTAAATCCTAAAAAAAAGAGATGGGAAAAGAACACCCTTGGCTTGGCACAAAACTGGGCTATTTATAGGCTGCGTGCTGAAACCCTAGGGCAACATTCTGGCCCCGAATGAAATGACAAAGCTACCCCCAAAATTTGATCAGATGATGACACGAAACCGCGGCGGCTGTTCCGCCGCGGTTTTGTGGAATTGTGGTCTCGAATATTCTGGGTTTCCTTGTTTTGCTATCTTATATTGTTATACATGTCCCAAATTGCAAATTGCCTTCACAATTTCTTCAGATCTGCACAGTCCAAACATAGCTTCACTTTTGATTGATTTGACCTTTCTCCCTCGAGCTCCGCGCACCCATTGATTCTTTTGCTGCCCCTCTCGTGCTTTGTGCTTGTCCCTCTCGTGCTTTGTACTTGTCCGAGACACGAATGACCACCTTCATTTGTCTTATCTCTGGAACTGGTACACGACACTGGACGGATACGGATGATCGGAACCCGGCTTTTATCTGCTGGCAACAGATGTTCTGGATTTTGGCTTAACTGTGGAGATTTTGTATCAATTGTGTTATTTTGGACTGGGAACCTGTAGCTTGTAAGTATGTAGCAAACACGGATTAAAAGCACCTATCTATAAACAAACGAGCATAAGAATGGGCGGTATTAAATGCAATATTCTGGTGTGAACATACTACACGATAAAGACTTAGACCAAGGATCGGATACATCACACACTCAGTGGGCCAAAGATTGCCATCATTGACGTGATACGTTACGAGTGACCATATTAATTATTCAGGAAATCTTCAGAGAAGCGCCAGGACGGGACTGTTTCCGTCATTACTCCGAATTGGGCTGTCGAGCCGAGGAGTCATGTAACTGGTAATCCACAAGGAGGAACGAGGATCTTAGAGCAGAGGAAGCCAGACCGTGGGCAGGAGGCAAGTAGATATTCTTGCTCTGCCAGCCTTGGATGCACCGACACTTTTCGATATTGAAGGAGAAGCACATCGACATCAGTTATTGTGATTTGCGCCTTGGTATTTTGGATATCACATTTTCACCGTTTTGATTCCGGTATTTTGACGATTTGTTTGTTAATTGATATTTCATATATGCACCACAGTTGCACTTGATTCGTATTTTCATGTATCAGTTGTACTGATGTTCTTTTTTGTGCATACCTATTACACTTGATTTTGATTTTTTGCATTCCGAGATACTTGATTTGATTTCATGCATATGATATGCACATAGTTTGACTTATGTAATCGGTGTAGTTCACACACGCTTTCAGTACTTTGATGTGGTTTTGTGCATGCAGTTGCACACGTTTACGAGTTCATATGCCGCGGTATCCTTGATTTTGATTTGTTGTATGCCATATACCGTTGATTTTGATACTCGGTATTCGTTTTCGTGCACCCTAGTGCACTTGATTTATGTTTTTGTGCACCTTATGCACTTAATCGAGAATCTTGCGCACACTTGGCGCACTAGATGTGATTTTGTGCACACCAGATATACTTAATCGGGATTCTTTGTGCATATCAGATGCACTTGATTTGTTGTCGTGCACACCCGTTGCACTTGGTAGATGCTTTCGTGCATACCCGTTGCACTTAGTTGTGTTTCCGTGTACATTCATGGCACCTTTATTTGATTTCGATTTCCGTGCGCACCAGACACACGTGGCACCCTTTGTATATATTTTTGAGATTGATTCCTTTCGAGCACCATGTTTTCATGACATATACTATGTTATATAATAACCGAGCAGGACTAGTTTGAGTACAGTACCTGAGTATTTTGCATGCATTGACATTTACCGAAGGGATTTTCAAAGGGAGCTATAGTCTTAATATTTTCGTACGTGTCCATGATGACACGAAATTTTATGAAGGAAAGCCTTTCAATATCATTTTCAAAAGGCGGGATGTATATGTTAAACAAAAGATATGTAGATATATATAGCTTTTTTCTTTATTGATGAAGGTCCGCTACTTGTGCCGTGATATGCACATCGCACGGCGATTTGAAATGGATTTGGCATGTACTATTATTCAGTTGTTTTGATGATTTCAGAATGATGTGTACTGCATATATGTTATAGTCCTAATTATATCATATTTGATTTTCGTAATGGATTTTGACATTTGTATTTTCGTCATAACTCCGATGATTGTATGGCGCTTGACGTTGTTCTGATTTTGAGTTTTACACTCTTGTTCATGCGCATGCGTTGCGCTATGATATATCTTATGTGTTTATGATTTTGGAGCCCCATTGATTTGACTATTTTGCTGAAATATTTTAGTGGGAGTTTAAATTTAAATTCGGAGACCGAATTTATTTAAGGGGGGAAGATTGTAACATTTCAGAAAAATAAAATATTATTTTTGGAAATTAAATAAATACAATATTAAATTTTATGGATATTATAAAAAGTATAGAAATTAGTTTTAATGAAATGGTATGATATATACTTATAGTTTGGAAAATAATTGGAAAATTAATATAAATTATTGATTTTGAAGGTATTTATGTGGTTTGGACATTTTATAAATTATTAGACAATTAATTTTATACAAGTGTTCACACCATAATATTGTATTATTATATTCCCCATTCTTATTCGTTTTATAAATAAACAGATGCTTTTGACGCTTGTCTGCTACATATTACATGTTACAGCTTCTTGGACAGAAAACAGTGAAAACGATGAAAAGACGATGCAAAAGTGGACTTTAACCAACAAACAGAAGACTCTTGATCAAGCCTACATCAAAGATAAAATTCACAAAGTACAAGACAATACAAGGTCCAAGATTACAAAGCGAACGGTTAAAAGTCCACCGCAATTATTCACTGGAGATCTGGAAGAAACATAGAAGCTATTTTAATAAAAGAACCAAATAATAAGGAAGCCCAAAGACAGAAGAGCCAACAAAAGAAATTTCAAGACCCAATACTTCCTTGTAAAGAGACAGAGACATAAAATTTTACCAAAGCTTGGAGTCTACTTTGACTAGGTCTTCCTAAGAATATTTTGGTAAATGTAGACGTGCGAATCAATTGTAACTTAGGGTTTCCTATCCTCTATAAATAGGAACTCTAAATCATTGTAAAGGCTATGCCTCCCTATGCCTCTTTTTATCAATAAAATTTAGATTTCTTTTGGAGAGCATCGGTGCCTCTTTTCATTTCAGAAATTCAGATCCGATAAGTCTTGTGTTGATGTTTGGAGAGAGCCATCTGTAAAGTAAGTAGGTAATTTCAATTCTTGCCCTAGGTAATTTTTCATTCTCTGCCCTAGATTAAATTTAATTCCTTGCCCTAGTTAGATAGTTAGATCTTTAATTCAATTGCCCTAAATTAATTTAGTTTTTAGATTTAATTAATCCATTCACACCGTTTGGAATTAACTCGTAAGAGCGATTAGGAAATTCACAACATCCCTGTGGACCGACCCGTACTCACCGGCTAGCTGCAAAGCGACTCCATTCTTGATTGCGGTAATAGATAGTTTTTGAGATCAATCAAATGACGCCGTTGCCGGAGATGGCGTGTTATATCCTTTTTGCAATTTCGGGTTAATCAAAATTAAAAAAAAATCTGAAAAATCAAAAAAATATAAAAATATATCATCTGTTATTTTTGGGAAGGGTATTTTTGTGTGAATTTTGCAGGATCTACGAACAAATTCGGAACTGGAAATCTACAGAGATCAAAACAACAAATATCAAATCCGAACAAACAGAAGATCACAACAACCGAGGAACAGAAGAAATTTGGAGGACCGAGTCAAACAAGAAGAATCGCGGTGATCTGGTCCAAAAAAAAAAAACTGCGCGACCCCTTTCCGGCCGCGGAACCGCCGCATGACCCACCTTCTGGCTGCGGAACCGCCGCACCCTGGTAGGTTCAGGGCTTCAAAAAAAAAAATTCTGTAAGTCTTCTGATTTCCTCCTCTGCAAATCTCTGATATCTTCTGAAAAATCTCTTGCAGGATTCTTTGTGCTTAAAAAAATCTTTTCCTTTCCAAACAACAAATCTTGTGCAGGATTTTTGCGCTTCGCTTAAAATAGAAATTGATTGCAAGTAATATTTTTTGTTCTGCATATCTTTTATCGAAAATCTTTTTGCAAACAGTTCTAAATAAAGAGAAAAAGGAAAAAGGAAATTTTTTTAACAACTTGCAAATTTTTGCTTCTAAGAAATCCTTGCACCACCCAACCTTCTTTCTTTCCCCTTTCTTCTATCATGGGTACCCCACATCATAAAACTCTTGCCGAACTTTGGTATCCCGAACTTAATTTTGCATCGTACGTCAATTGTTTCGGTCGATTTAAGAAAGATCCCTCCATGCCTAAATTTTTTTTGAAAGATCAAATAGAAGCGTTTAGGAGAAACAGTTCGACTTTGCAACCTACTTTGTGTCGATCAAGTCAATTTTTACCACCTTCATATGTTGATACCACTTTTTCAAGTCCTGCTGTAACTCCTAAACCGATGTCTATTGCGGAGCATATCGTTCAATCTCGTAGCCGATCTTTCACCCCTCTCAACACATCTAGTTCTAGGGATCAACAAGTCCATTCACCTTTCTATCCACAGGTTGATCCTACTCCTGTCCAACCATCCAATTCCTACCAGTCCTACCCGACTTTCCCACCTTCACTAGAAAATGTTTCTACACAGCCAGTTGGGAGTTTCATATATTCAAACAATTTCGACTCTTTTACCGAAACCCCTTCACCACCCATGTCTAGTTTAGAACATTCGTTGGCAACTTATATTGCAGCAATAAACAAAATGACTAGGAATGTGGAAGCGTCCATGGCCGCCCTTATGCAACCTACTGAACCGGTAGCTAGTTTCCAACTAGCTTTAAAATTTTCAATGTATGAGGAGGCGGTTGGACAGAGTGAGAATTTGAGAGGAGCGAGTGAGTTCTACACAATTCCAAATCAAAGCTACCCCTATCCAATTGAAACCCACAACTCCGGTTTTCCATCGGTTGCCCTAAATAGTTCACCAGTTGAAAATAAAAACGAGTTGTGTGACTTTGTAGTGCTTGATTTACCAAATTGTGAAGAACCCCTTTCGAGTGAAACCACACTTAATCCTTTCGATCTTTACACCTCCAATCTAGAACCTAAATCGATAAATATCCTTGCTTTTGATGAGGTGTCAGAAAAAATTGATTTTCACTTGATTGAGGATATAGACGTCGGGAATATTTTAGATGATGAACCCGTTGATTTGATTGAAAATTTATGTCCAACTCATCATCCCGAGTCATTAACTGTTTCTCCCGAACTTCATATGCGTCTTGATTATGATGACAATGGCATGGATGAGATAAATATTAAGGAGAATTATGAGGATAGTATTGAGGAGAGTAGTGAGGATAATATTGAGGTTGAACCAATTTTGTTTGATGTGTCGGATTTTCCAATTCATCCTCTTGAACCTTTACCTAAATCACCCTCCCTCTTTTCCATCGTTCCGACCAAGCCTAATATCACGCTTGACAACTGTGAGATTGAAAATTTTTCCTTTGAATGTGACACGGTTCTCACAGCTGATGACACTTACGAGTGTTTCACTTTTTCGGACGATGTTGAAGTCTCACCGCCCGAGTTTGAGTCCTTTGAATTTTCAGATGAGTTAGTTGAACCATCAGACTCGGTTGCTTACAGTCGTTTCGAGCCATTGTTGGAATCTTTCCAGTTCGAGACAGTTTACTACGGTGAGAATGAGACTATCCCTAATTCACTCCCTTTCGTCCTTCCCATCGTTCCGAACGTACAAGAGACTGTTACGCTTTCATCTCCAATACCAAGTTCGGCGTACCCATGCTTTCTTGCGAATCTTGAGGGATTTGACCCCATTTCTCGACGGGTTGATAAATTAGCACAATCGCTTTTAATACATCGGTCATCACAAATTGCGCTAATTTATTCACTCGATTTACACCCTCAAGATCGTGCTACCCTTCTTTCTCTTTTCCGCCATTCTTCTCCTCCACCGAGACCATATTCCACCCTTCTTCCCATTCGGTCTCGTGTGCTTCTCATTTCTTTCCTTTACACCCCATTCTTTCACCAACTCGACCATTACCACGATAAGATTTTTGAATGGTTGGTGCTAACCTTTGGTTTGTCTGAGGCCAAGCTTAAGTTTGGGGGGAACCTTGTTGTATATATGTATATATACTTTTTGTTTTCTCTTTCTATAAAAATAAATTTTTTTTATAAATAAATAAACAGGGGAGTGCCGACAATTTTGACCCTCTTGGTGTTGCATGACAGTGAGGACACTGTCAAGTTTAAGTTTGGAGGTATGCTCGGTACGTCTCCTTCCTTCGCATTCATGTGTATATTTTTGCATTTGCATACTTATTTTAAAACCCATAAAAATTGAAAAATTTCAAAAATCATAAAAATTAATGTATTCAATTTTGGCCATATTTGATTTGAGTTTGACAGATAGGTTAACTGGCTAGGAACAACTAGATCTTAGACTTAGTAAATTAAAAACCCTAAAAATATCCTTTCTTAAAGTTTAACGCTAGAAAGTATATGTCTTTGTAGTTTATTTAGAAATAGGCAAATTTTGGGTTCACTTCTTGGGCTAAGTCGAAACAAAGGAAAAGTATTGATATTTTTATTTGAGTATAAGTTTGAAAAATAATTCCTAGCTTAAGTCTAGATTCTGAAAATGTATACCTATAATTTGCACAATCACGCACCTTGAAACTTGGAATAGTAGAAGAGACCTTGAAATGCTCTTGTCTAAAGTCTTTAGTACGAAGAAAATAAAAGTGAATAAAGAAAAAAAAATGAACACTGGTTTTTGTGATTACTTAAGGCTGCAAAAATAGAAAAATATTTAGCGAGGGTGCTTCATCACCTAGTGCCTTAGACCAACTGGTTTGGGAGTCACTGCTAAAGCTTTAGGTGTTACAAGACTAGGAATTACGCCTTAATATGCAAACACATCTTGTAATCGGTTGTTGGTACCTCAAGAAGTATTAACGGTCGCATGAAGGATGTGTAAGCAAAATTCATTTAAAAATTCACCAATTAATAAGTACTTTGGACAACGGACAAGAGTATGATTGCTTGATTTGAATTTCCAAGTGTAGGGGTGATATACACACACACGTAGGGGGTATGTGATTGGGGTTTAGATAAGAGATAGGAATGAAGAATAGAACTTGTATCTTTAGTAGAGTTGATAAAAATTCTTAAGTGGAGATGGAACCCTAGAAGGAAAACTTAAGAGATGCCGAAAGCTAAGTAAGTTTATAAAACATATATAATCCTATGTTAGATGATGAGGAAGTGTGAAGAATATAGGTGGATAATTTATGGGTCGACCATAATAGAATTCCTTGTTAGAAAATCTAATTGAAGAATTAAAGTCAGTGGGCCTAATTGATAGGATTTTGTGGGTGTAATCCGCTGAAAACCCTCAGAAGACAACACTCCTCCTACTAGGGACACCTAGAGGTTTAACGGCTTGTTACACGAGCTCAGTGCAATCGCGTTTCCCTGCGAAAGTGCGGTTAGGTTTTTGTAGAGAATAAAAAATAAGTTTGCTCGAGGAAGAGTAAAAGATAAGTTTGGGGGTATTTGTTCACACCATAATATTGTATTATTATATTCCCCATTCTTATTCGTTTTTTAAATAAACAGGTGCTTTTGACGCGTGTCTGCTACATATTACAGGTTACAGGTTCTTGGACAGAAAACAGTGAAAACGATGAAAAGACGATGCAAAAGTGGACTTTGACCAACAAACAGAAGACTCTTGATCAAGCCTACATCAAAGATAAAATTCATAAAGTACAAGGCAATGCAAGGTCTAAGATTACAAAGCAAACGGTTAAAAGTCCACCGCAATTATTCACTGGAGATCTGGAAGAAACATAGAAGCTATTTTAATAAAAAAAAAACCAAATAATAAGGAAGCCCAAAGACAGAAGAGCCAACAAAGGAAATTTCAAGGCCCAATACTTCCTTTTAAAGAGACAGAGACATAAAATTTTACCAAAGCTTGGAGTCTACTTTGACTAGGTCTTCCTAACGATATTTTGGTAAATGTAGACGTGCGAATCAATTGTAACTTAAGGTTTCCTATCCTCTATAAATAGGAACTCTAAATTATTGTAAAGGCTATGCCTCCCTATGCCTCTTTTTATCAATAAAATTTAGATTTCTTTTGAAGAGCATCGATGCCTCTTTTCATTTCAGAAATTCAGATCTGACAAGTCTTGTGTTGATGTTTGGAGAGAGATATCTGTAAAGTAAGTAGGTAATTTCAATTCTTTCCATAGGTAATTTTTCATTCTCTGTCCTAGAATAAATTTAATTTCTTACCCTAGTTAGATAATTAGATCTTTAATTCAATTGCCCTAAATTAATTTAGTTTTTAGATTTAATTAATCCATTCATACCGTTTGGAATTAACTCGTAAGAGCGATTAGGAAATTCACAACATCCCTGTGGACCGACCTGTACTCACCGGCTAGCTGCAAAGCGACGCCGTTCTTGATTGCGGTAATAGATAGTTTTTGAGATCAATCAACAAGTTAATGCTAAACTTGATTAATATTTCACAAATTATGTATTAATCTTGTTCATGTATCATGACATGCAACAAAACATGTTGCAAATCTTGTCCACATTTATTTTGAACCATGGCTTCTTGTGTTTTAAAATGTTTTGTTTTTAAAAGAAAATGAAAAGATAAAAAGGAAAAATGAAAGAAAATATGACATGTGAAGGGGACAAGAGGGTATGGAGGGGGGGAAGGGAGTGAGATGGTTCTAGTATGATGCCATCATCTTATTTTTTTCCCCATTCTTCATTTCTCTTCTTCATTCTCTTCTTCTCCTCCTCCATCTTCCTTCCACCTCCTCTTCCACTATATACCACCCCAAAAGCCACCACCAAACCTCGTACTCTCTTCACTAAAAATGATCACAACCTTATCACAAACCCTATAGATGAATCAAGTTGGGACTTTTAGCACTATGGGCAACCCTAGAATTTTCTTTAGTCTCTACATGAGATATATCTCTACACTTTTGTTAAGATATTAGTTTTTCTTATATTCTATAGTATTTTAGAGTTGAACTAAGATGGTTTAGTGATGTTGGAAAATTTCAAGATGAGATTTAGGAGATTTTATGAATTGAAAAGGTGTAATTGAGGTGTAATTAGTGACCACAACCCCTGTAGTGTTAGAATTATGGATCAAACCCGAGACTAACACCCCAAAACATGAACTTAGAATTGGTCGATATTGGATTTTATGGAAAATGTGATGTGATTTTGGGATCTGCTATAACTAGTGAGCTCTGAAAAATAATTAGCAATCACAGTGAGACGTGCAGGTGACTAGGAAGCTCCTGAGACCCGAGACCCCAACTTCCAATCTTGGCCACAGATTTAACCTAGATGGCCTCAATTTGCGGCCTAGGTATGATGTTTTTGCCTCGTGCTTGGTCCATGGCTCATTTATCCTATAATTAGACCTATCCTATTTGCAAAATTTCCTAATTCAACCTAGGGTAAAATCTGGAGGTGTTTTCCCAAGTTACTGTTTTCGTTTTGTGACTTTTAATGACTTGAGTTTTTGTATTTGGGTTTTGACTCGGTCGTTTGACGTTTGTACGTTAAAATCGAGGGTTGTTTGGCTATTCTTACATGCATAGACCATAGGTTCTAACCTATGTGTGTCTCGTGTGCCATATCGGTTTTCGTATGCGATTCTTGTTTACGATACGACGTGCTTGAACTATAGGTACCTTCGCGTGGACTTCGGGACGACAAGGGAGTAAGGCGTCATCGACTTCGGCTAAAGCGAGGATCGTAGGTGAGTATATGTATATCTACGAGGGAAGTCGGGTGGATGACATATAGCACCCCCGCAATTGTAGATTAGGATGCGTATATTTATTATATTTATGTGTCAATGTGAGATATGGATAGGTAGCAAATAGGGTTCTAGGAGACCGTAGGATTAGAATAAGTGAACTCATAGGAAGGTTTACTCTTAGTTTTAGATCCTTAGTCGTGAGCCGTTGGTTTTATATTGTCGCACGCGCGCACACACACATTTGGTATAATATGTGTGTATATGTGTATATATAGATATACACATATATATATATATATATATATATATGTATGCGTATGTTCATATATGTATATATATACACATATACATACATGTAAGATGAGGATGTGATATGTTAAAAGGGTATGAGTCGATATGATCGGATATGATGTCAAGAGATTATGATATATGATTTTGAGTTTGAGACATCGTATACGATATGATATATATTAAAGGATCGTTGGACGATATATACATAACATGCGATAACGTGTGATTTGATGAGATAATAGAATGTACGTGACCTTAGATCCGTACCCTTGATTATGATATCATACGACGGATGATACCGTACGAATTATGATATATATGATATTTGACCCGTACCCTCGATTTAAGGATGCCGTACGATGGATTTTACCGTACGATATATATATATATATATATATATATATATATATATATATATATATATATATGATCGATTCACACTCTTGACTCGAGGATGCCGTACGATGGACTATACCGTACGTGATACTATATGTCGACTCGGGATGCTATAGATTTTCTAATCACTTTCGACTCGGTTCTTAGTTTAGTCTTGTAATTACTTAAGTGGATGTTAGAATAGAATTAGACTCATACCTATTTTCAAACTAACGAATCGTATGCATTTTCAAAGGATAAACCGAGAGACGCTACGGACTTTCAAAAAGTATTTCTTTTTTCAAAAACACCGTAGCCCCTGCTTTTCTAAGAACAACGATTCGTGCTATTTTAATTACGATAACTGTATAAAACAGTTTACGCAACAATATTGAATATATATATATATTATATTGTTGCGTAAACTGTTTACCTTCCTGTTATGTTCATATTGTTCTCATTGCATTTTGTATATACATGTTTCTCTTCATTAGCTGCTACAACCTTGTTCGCTAGGACACATTCACCATTACCGATAATGTATGTTGCACGTACACTTGCTTGCCGGTTCACACACATCAGCATCGGTAATTACCATGTCACGTACACATTAGAAACCGTTACTTCACTCGTACCATCTGATAAATTGTAGCTTAGTAGTATTGTTTAGCATTCATTATCTCACATGTTAGTTTAGATATTGCATTTGTTACTTAGATACTACATGCATTTATATATACATACATTCAGGTTATGTGTAACACCCTAGTTCATTTATACCAATTCTAATTCATATATTTCCTTGTTTGTGGTATCTTTCCTGATTTATCGTGTTTTGGGTGCGAATGTTATTTTACTTTTTACATTGCATTCGACCCGACCCGCTTGCTTGAAACCCGTTTGATTCATATTTATGAATTACTCTGACTTGTTACGTAGACTTGTGCATTTTCAAGTTTATCGCATACTGGAATTTTATCCGACATTGCATCTTTTACCATATAACATTTTAAGTCACAGAAAATAATTTAAAATTACTTAACATGGCCTGCATGATACCCCTAACCCCGTGGTAGCATCCACGCATCTTGTTCTCGTCCCGTTCAGCAAAATAGACGTGTTTGGATGGCTACGCGCACGTACGTGCATCCGTTCTTGGGGTATGCATTTTCGTTACCCGAGCTTTCATTTTGAAATTTGGACGTCGCATATATTTTTCATATTTTAAAACTAAATTTTTAGACGCGACCCGGGCATGTTTTGGACTAGGTTTGTATTTTCCAAAATATCTAATTTTATCAATATTATATTTAAAATATTATTAACTGATTAACAAATTTTTTAACCAAAAAGAATTTTAAAATTAAAATCCTAACCACTAAACAACAAAATTCTCTCTACTCTTACACACTCTCTCTTCTCTCTCTCTCTCAGAATTCTTTCTTTCTCTCTCTCTCTCTCTATCTTCACTCTATATATTATATATTAATATTTTTCCTTAATCTTTTACCCAACAGAACCCCTCTCTAGCTATATCTTTTCTGATCTCTTTCTCTCCCTTTCTTTCTCTTTTTCTCTCTCCCCCTCTTTCTCACACCTCTCGCAAACCCTGTTCACGCGGATCCCCTCACCTTCCTTCTCGCCCCTACGATCACCTTTCTTCTTCTTTTTCTTTTCATTTTATTTTTCCCGCCGTCGCCTCCTCGCACTCGTCACCGCTTCACCCGTTCTCGTCGCCGACCCTGCCTCCACCACCCTCAACCTCGCTCATCTCCTCCTCTCACCTCCTCCCTCTCCCCGCTCACCTTTCTCTTCTCCCGAGCCCCACAACCCACCGCCCCTCTCGTCATGAACCCATTGCCTCCCCTCACTTGCCTCGCCACTCTCGTCGTCGTCAACCCCACGACGTCGACGACCACCCTCGACGATTCCACCTCGCCATCACCATCGTCAACTTCTTGACCCACCCCACTTTCCTCTCTCTCCCGACGCCTACAAACCCTGCGTGAACCCATCGCCAGAACGCCGTTGCCTCCGTTCTCTGCCCTTGTCTCCGTCGTAGCCTCACCCTCATCATCATAGCCCAATCTCTCTCCTTCTTTCCTCGACCAACCCTCGAGACCATTGCAACAACAACCCACAGCCTTCACCGTACCCGTCGCCTGCACACCTCGCCACCAGTGCTTGTCGGCCTCAACCTGTCATCACCTCCTTGTATTCCTCCAGTTCTTTTCCCCTCTCCCTTGCCAAACCCAGTAAGCATCTCCCTTCCTTTCTTCTTCCTCTTTCTTTTCTTTCTCTTCTCTTCTTTTCTTTTCTTTTCTTTGATTCTTGATTTCTGTAGATCGCCGGAGCCGGACGTGATGCCGACGATCCAGACGACATACCTGACTTGCGTGATCACCCTCGTGCGTTATTTGGAACCGTTCCGTGTACCGTGCGCGCGTCGCGACATTTCACCGATGAAGGACGTTCCGTACACATCCGTTCTTGTTCCGTCTAGTAAGTTTATCTTGCTACATGCTATAATACCATAATCTATATCTATTTGAATTATAATACTTCAAAATGGTAAATTTTTCAATCCACATTATTGTTTTCAGTTTTGTCGATTCATTCGATACCCGTTTACATCCATTCATATCATTTCAGATCTAGGTCATGAAAAATTATCTTGTTACATACTATACTATCATATACTGCATCAAATTGAATAGTTGCATCTCAGATTGCTTAGTTATATATCTCGTACTTGTTAGTTTATCATTTTATGGTTGTATGATGTCCGCTTCCATCATATCATATAGAATGCATATAGCTGCATTTACAGATCTTATTAATAACCTAATATTGTTGTTTTAATACCCCATGTTTAATAAAGTGCAATCTAATTAGTTTTAGAACTATTAAAAGTAACCCTAATCGATAGTGTGCATCCATGTCATTGACTTTCTATCTATGTGCATACCATTCATGTTAGTTCATTTTATTAGTACTCTATACTTGATTTTGTGCACCCATACTTGTTACAGTTTGATTATGAGCACCCACTCGACACTTGTGCACTACCTGACATGACCTGATACACCACTACTGACATAACTTGATACCTATGCACTACTTGACATGACTTGATACATGTACACCACTTGACATGACCTGATGTACCACAGCTTGACATGTTACCTGATCTTGTTACTAATGCCGACAATCTAGACATGTTGTCCCTACGGACATTTCCTGTTGTCTATACAGACAAACCTGTTCCTGCTTGATCCTGTGTTGGCATTAGTCTCAGATTTATAAATACCTGACTTATACACATGACTTGAGGGTATGGGGAAATCAAGAATGTAGCTGAACGTAACTCAAAGGGCTATTATATCATTTTACCGTGGTCCCGTGGGGAATGAACGGGACAGAGACTTACAGTCTATTACATCATTTTACCATGGTCCCGTGGGGAATGAACGGGGCATAGACCGATGGGTTACGCTGAGGATTACATTAATTGATTTCGAATAACTTTAGAGTAGATAACCCTGTAGCACAGTTTAGACTACTCGCTGCACTTCACCTATATATATCATGTTCATTGATCTATATATTCATGTTACTGCTTATTTCTTGATAACTTGTTACTGTTCATACTTCATGCCTGCATATTTCATTACATCATGCTTGCTTAATATTATTGATATTATGACGCACTGACGTCTGGGTTTTGCATGGCCCAGATCCATCATCATTATCGCAGGCAATCCAGGAGTATTTTGATCAACATGCCGAGCAGTGAGGACCTGTTATTAGTTTAGTTTAGTTTCCTTTCAGTATCTTCATTCCTGATGTGAGCCCACATTATGGGACGTACATTCCAGTTTATTATTGTATTGGATCTTTTTTTGCTTCCGCGTTATTTTTCTTGACTCGTTATTCTGGCTCATGGACATGTATTAGATGGTTGTTTATTATTTTACTGTTCTTGATATCTCTACAGCCGTAATGTGACTATGGAGGGATATTTCCTATCTACAGGTAGCATGGTTGGTTCTGTCACGTGCCTATCTTAGCGCACTCTTGGAAGCGGGGCGTGATATTATGTACTGTAGATTGGCTTTATGCCGGTATTCATTGTGTCATTATTAGCTCATGATTATGAGATTTCGGTTTTCTTGAGATTTCTGGATTTGGGAAACCGCATGTGAATTTTATAAACTTATGATCATTTCAAAAAGGAAAATGTAGTTTCTCGTGATATGATGTGTGGCGTCCACCATGAGATTTCTCGGTTCTGAGCATATATGTATACCCGATTCGAGGAGCGAGGAGACACCGTCTGCGGGTACATGGTGGACCCGGTGCGGTATCCCGGGGCAAGAAGACCGTATAGAGAGACGTTGTGCCCCGCAGGGGGGCAGTACCGACCGGTGATAGTTTGGCGCGACGAATATCCGGAGGATACCGACCATAGTCGTGAGATGAGATGATATGCGGCCGATCTGGATAGACGGAGCCTGAAATATGAGGATAATGTATCGCTGTTGGACACGGTTTTCATAATATTTTCGAGTGTCGATACTGGGCACTCATGTTTTATCATGATTTTAGTGTGTCGTTGCTGGACACACGTTGGATCATGCATTTATACATGATATACATGATATGTTATCACATTATAACTCGGATACGAGTAAATTGGTACTACACTTATGCTTATATTATTTACCTTGCCGCCACTCGATGTTATTATATTATTATTTTTACTTTGTGACCTAGGTGATCTTCATACATTCGGTTTCTACTCACTGATGTCTTCTACTCACGAGTTGGCAACTCACCCCCGTTTTGCCACAGTTTTCTTGCATGTTTGACCACACAGGTTCCGTTGCGGCTTGCTGGCACACCGTTTTCTTCCGGGTGATTGCTTTGGTAGGTGGGGTTCACTTGCATCGTGACCACCATTGTACTTGTATATTTCTTTCAGTTGTATCTAATTAAAAGCTCCATCAACCATACTTGTATATTTATAGACTTAGAAACCACTGTTGTATATTCTTTCGGACTTTGAGTCACGCTCATATATTTATTATTATTTCTGGTTTTCTTGATGATGTTTTAGTTTCCTTTTTTTCTGTGTTTGATCTTCACCTCACGGCGTTGTATATTTATATCTTTGCGTGTTGGTTTCTGCCAATTGGCGAAGAGCTAGCTCCTGCTTGGGGATGCCTATTATTATTATTGCTTGTATTGCTTTCGGGTTAAGATTTACAAAGGAGGTGCTGCCCAAATTTGAAACGATGAAAAATGTTTTCAAGATAGATATAAAACATTGTCTTTCCTACGATATTACTTATGTTTTAAAGAAAGAACCTAGTTTCATTAAATCTTTATTTCAAAATTTCACCTCTATTATTTTTCCTAAAAGGTTTAGATTTCTGGGCTTTTGGCTCACTTGAATTAGGTGGGGTCCTATAGACTTCACATGATTCAAGTGCCAGTCACGTGCCTTTTCCGGATCATGATAGAAGGTGGTTAAAGTTTGTTTGTATATGTCCACACCTTTGTTAGGAATTTGAAGTATCATAGCGAGAGATGTGGGTGAAATGAGAATTGATCGTTTTTGAAGCCAGGTTTTAAGATTGGTAACATCTTCTTGGTTGCTATCAAGATTAGCATAGAAGAGATGGACAATGTTTTGATAAGTTAGACAATCAAGAGTGAGAAAGTTTAACCAACCTTGGAATTGTAAGAGCGGAGTAAGATTGAAACTTGCAATCTCATTCAACCGAACAAAAGAACTGGTGACAATCTACTTCTTGACGAGACGATTGTACAACTTAGTAGCTTTGTTATTGATGAAGCCAAAAAAGGCATCTTCTTCTTCTTCTTCTTCTTCTTCTTCTTCTTCATCTTCTTGGGCTCGGCTTGTTTCTTCGGTTTCTTGAACGTAGGTGTTATCGTCCTCATCATCATTGTAATCTTCCGATTCTGGGTTGAGGAGGAGAAGGAGGAGCACGTTTATGATGTTTTGGTGTCGAAGACTCTCCAATTTCAACATTCTTTGTCCTCACCAATTTTTAAAGAAATTTTGGGGAGAGTGGAAATTAGGGTTTGGAAGTTGATTTGGTGGAGGAAGAAAGAAAATGAAGTAATGATTGTGAGGGTTTAATGAGCAAAATAGTATATATAAGGAAGGAATAGACGTCCTAGATAAGAATGTCTCCAATCAAACTGTTACAACGCTTCACTGGAAGCATCGCGGTTGTTGAGGAACCTATATATGGATG
Organism: Agapanthus africanus; assembly: GCA_030015575.1. Taxonomy (NCBI): domain Eukaryota; kingdom Viridiplantae; phylum Streptophyta; class Magnoliopsida; order Asparagales; family Amaryllidaceae; genus Agapanthus; species Agapanthus africanus. The sequence goes on along the minus strand of JASDDO010000022.1, from coordinate 533,318,359 downwards.
TTTGCATGGACGTCCATAGTCCAATAGACGTCACAATGGACGTCCACTAAGGCGTCCCTGCAATTATTTTATAGATTTGCAGAGTTTTATAGGTTTGAGTGATTTTTATGGGTTCTTGTTGGATTCAAGGGCATACGACTAGGCTTAAATATAATTTAAGTTATACTGTGAAAGCAAATATGGATTAACACATACTTAACATAAAACGAATATATTATTCATAAAACAAACATTACATATTGTTCCCGCTTAAATTGGACGCACCCTTTTAGAAGCGTAAGCTTCGTTTCCTTGATGCACAAGCATTAAGCGTGCATGAGGTAAAATGTCATATGCAAGCCATGTGCATCGTTCAATGCATGTGCGCATGTGTTAAGCTTCTAAGAAGCGCAAGTTTTATATGCGCACTTGGAAAAATTCCATTTAAATACCATGCGCAAGTCCAAGCGGTGCGTAAGTGCACTTTATTTAGAAGAAAATCTTCTGTTACTAACAAATTTAACAAACTAATCAAAATTGATTGGATATCAAAGATCTAACGGTGCACATGTGCCTAAAATTGATATGAATCAATTAAAAATCAATTAAAATAAAAAAATCGAAATATTAGGAAAAAACCCTAATTTATCATCCCCTATAAATAGAAGACCTTAAAAAAATGAGGCACGCTGAGACAGAGAGACATATAGAGAGAGCCGCCAGAATATTACGTGCACACCTCTTTCAACGAAGAAGAAATCTTGTCATCTTGAATTCTCTTCATCAAGAAAGTAAGAAAAGGAGATAAAAAATGTTCCGTCTTTTTTATAATAAAAAAGGTTTGGCTTTATATTAAAGCGTTTGCTTTTCATCGAATCCATTGATTTATTATACATAAAATCAAAAGATTTTAGAGCCGATCTCTCTTTTAGTAAAATTTTCGAATTTCATGAGAGATCGGTCCTAAAATCCAAGACTTTGGAAAGAACCCTCATAAGAAATAAAAGAAGTGATTCGACACATAAAAGACATAAGTTTTTTCTACTCTAGAGTTTCGACTCCTTATGAAAACCATAACTTTCATAAAAATTGGATGCGCAACATAAGCGCACTCCATAAATCAATTGGACAGAGGCTTTTGTCTCTCCTGAAAGCCAATGCTTTCCGATAAACCATGCACACTCTACTCTAGGGCGTACTTGGTAAAAATTGTCTATGGAGACATGTGCGTCACGTGCCATACATGTGAGTGTAAGTGGAAAATAACGTCCATAAGGACATGCGCATCACATGCCATACACGTGAGCGCAGCTGAAGAAAATTACTTACAAGGACATGCGCATCATGTGTCATATACATGTGTGCAAGTAAAGGATATTTTCTATGACGACATAGAAGAAGATGCATGCGCACCCTGTGCTATGCGCGTGCACACCTCCCTCAAGTGTGCAAGCGCATCTAACAACAAGCCATTTTTAACTTATGCTTCTTATATACTATATTAGCTAAGTTGGTCTCAGTCCCATATGCGACTATCGATCCTTAATTTATATTTTCTAAGTTGATCTTAGTCTTATATACGAATAACAACCCTTAGCCAAAATTTCTAAGTTCATCTTAGTCTAAAACAGGGCTAACGATCCTCAGATCAATATAAGTATCCTTTAAACCGACGGACCTCATTCATATGAGAAATGTTACCTTAAGTTCACCCACGTTGGTAAACCATATTACTAACGTGAAATCAAATACCAAATCTAATACGTACGGATTTGTACTAATCCGCGTCCTACGGACGATGACATATATCAGTTTCAGTATACAATCCAAGGGCAACACAAAATAAACAATCCATAACACGACACAAAGGAATAAACTTGGAGTAGAGAAATTTGTTATCGCTTGGCGATAATGTAATTAATTGCAAGGGCTTGCGCCTGCAGGAAAAAGTGTCCCCACAATCAATAAACCCTTCATCCGTGGGGGGGATCTGAAAGTCAGCTACAACGGTCGCATCTATCCAAATCTTCGATATACGGTGCCATAAATCAACTTGGTATCTTTGGAGAGGTGGATGAATACGTTCCAAATAGGATCTGCCCTCATATTAAGGCTGGACGTGCTCCCCGCGCATCAGACTGGTTTCTGGCAGTAAACAGATTCTGGCATGCCTGGTGGGACCTTTTTATCTTTCCACTCCACACTTCGTGTGTTTTGTTTCACGAACGAAATCGCGGTATACTATATTTATGGTTGCTCTTGGTCTTAAGATACTAAAACTGGTGTTTCATTACCATGCAGATTTCAATAGCATTTCCGGCAAGAAATGGGACTGTGCTACTAATTGCTACTCCAGTACCACTCCAACTGGGGTAACTTGGTCAGGGAAAGCCATGGTCCCTGTGCTTTGCATCCCTATGTCTCAGATGACTTGGGAACTGAACGGGTTCTTCTTTGGAGCAATGCTTCCTCCTCCTTCCCTTGGCATCCCAGCGCCGAAGGAAGACATTCTGAGAAAATCAGTTTTTAACTGGCTGACAACTACCAACGCAGGCTCCTCTGATAAGCCTGCCAAACCTGAAGGCTCCGTCTTCAATAGATTGAGCACAAGCTCTTTGGGCCTTTCTAAAGAGCCCATGATTCCAAAGAAAGCTGTCTTCAAGAGATTGTCTTTTGCGGCATCGACTGCTCCCGAGGAGCCGTAGAGTGCTTCACCTCCATGTCAGTCTGCTTTCAATAGATTAACATCTCCTGCTTTGGCTCAGCCAAAGGCATCGGTCTTCCACCGATCGTCACTTGATGAGGTTCGCAAGTAAAACATGGAGCATAATGAAGAGGCTTCCAAGATCAAAGAAGTGCTTACTACGAGAGGTGCACAACGTTGTTACTAGCGTCAATTAAGAAAAGATAGGGGAAGCTCTCCATCTGGGCTGACTCCGCCAGCTCCATTCATTCGTGCTGCTATTCCAACTCGGAACAGCTTTGTACCGCTCAAGATGGTGAAGCGCAACTCACCTACTGTAGTGTTGAAGAGGTCTCCATCTAAGGTGCCAAACGAACAAAAGCCATCACTCTCTTTTAAGCGGCTTTTCTCGACTATTCATAAGGTCTGGAAAGAAGTTCGGGGATCTGTCATTAACCACGACTTCTTATCCCGGTCTAAGAAATCAAAGAGTTACGTTGACAACACTTCTCTCAAATTGAAGGTAGCTTCTCCTGAGGCAACTCCTCCAAAGATAGTTCTTCCTAAATCGGCTTTTCATACGAAACAGAAGCCAGCAAGACTCCAAACACCACAGGAAAATCCAAAAGGGAAAGATTCTAAGCACCCTAAGCATGGGGGAATGATAGTCCACACCGTATATATGGTGAATTCTGGGGAAGAAAGTAGTAATGATCCCATCGGCCATGTCACCAGGTCTCAGACGAAAGACCAACAGCAAAGAGAGAAGCTGCAAAAAATGCTTGTTCAAGAAAATGCACTGTGTAGCCCTACGCCTAAAGAAAACCTGGAGAAAGAACCAGACGAGCAGACATGACAAGAATATGATACTGACATCTTAAAGCGATTCCTCGAGAAGAAAGATGAAGAAGCGACATAAAATGACCGCTAAGATGAACAAAATGGCCCTTCTATTTCAAACCATGGTTTTGATGGTTCAACCAGAACTACCAGGAGATGAACCGCTAATAGTCATTCTTGATGATAAGGGTGACACTTAAAATCCTCCACAATCCCTACCAACGGCTAAGAAGGAAATGATCTTGAAAGCAAAGCTAGATGAATATATCGCCTAGCAGATTAAGACTCATCATGCTAGCGAGGAAGGAAATAAGCTGGTCAAGATCGGTCGACCATATCTAGCATGGTAGGACCAAATACAGTACCCTCCGGGATACACATTTCCAACGTTCCACATAAACAAAGGGACCGACAATTCTCCCCAGCACATTGCGGAGTTTAGATCCATGTGCGCCAATACTGAAGGAGATGACGTGCTGCTTCTCCGTTAATTCCTTAGTAGTCTATCAAGCACTGCTTTCGAATGGTGTTGGGAGCTTCCCAATGACTCCTTGAATAATTTTGCTGAGATGGAACTGGTTTTCTGCAAGATATTTGCTAGTGCAAGTGAACGCACTACCATGACGACGTTGGTCAATGAAAGGGTAAGACCAAACGAGGCATGGGTTCAATATGCTATCCGATGGCGGAACCTTTGGTTTAAGTGCGAGCAGCGCATCGGTGAAGCTCCAACCATCGAAATATTTGTAGCTACCATCGATCGAAATTCACAAGTGTACTTATTCATGGACTTTTTCAAGCCTACTACCTTCCAAGATCTTATCGATAAATTATCTCAGCTAGATTCGATGGGTCAAGTGTAAGTTGTGTTTGCTTGCTAGATAGGGTTTTTAAAAATTAGCGGAAGCCATTTTGAAAAATTAAGAGAGCAAATCAACTAACAAAACAAGATCATGCCTAAAGACTATAACTATTAACTAGTGTAGGAGTTATGAACTACTATGATAAAGAACTACAACCTTTGTAGCCAAGTCCTTCTCTTCAAAAGCTTCTCTTGATCTTTGGAACAAGCTAGATAGAAAATCCTCCAAGCCAAAGATGATCCACCTTGAGGTAGCACCAACACAAGCTCCCACTCATAACTATAAGTACGTGAAGATAAACCAATAACACTAGATTGCTAGTTTTGTATTAAAGGATGATGTAGATAAATATGCTTTCTTTTCCTTATCTTTCTCTCTAAAGTAAAACAAGAGAGAGAGAGAGAGGAAGAAGATGATAATGAGATGAGAATGAAAATGAGAAAGTGTAAGATGATAAGAATTAACCTTAGCCATTCTTATCAACAATAGAAAAGCAACAAAAATTAGTCACCACATTCTACACAATACCAAACTAATGACTCATTTTTGTCTTTTCTAAATAAGTAAAAATAAGATAATTCTCATCTCACTTTCAATGTGAGTCTCATACACATATCTTCAATGTATCAGCAAACAAAAAATATTATATTTATATCATATATAAAAATAATAAATGAGAAGGAAAAATAAGTTAGCATGATATTAGTTTATGTTTATTTATATCAATATATAAGTATATATTTAATGATTAAATCAACACTTAATTTAATAATCCGGTTATATCATTTACATACTGGCTAATATCATTAAATTCCAGATAAAAATACGTGTATCACATACACGTGCTTAATCGAACTCCCGCATGTATCCCTATACGTACTCTACATTGTTTTGCCTGTGTTGGGAAACCTCTGTGTGAGACTCTAAAGACTCGTCAATACGCTGGTAGCAGGTTAGGATCATATCCTGAACCCGTAAGCGCGTCAGCGGTACTAGCTGCATGTAACGGCTACCCAGGTATTGAGCGAAAAGGAAGATCGACAAGCTAGCTCGTCCGAAATCCAACAGAGCCTAAAAGTGACAGTCTCCGTACAGTCTGGCCTCTTTATCTAAGAGTGTCGTATATTAAGTATAGAGGGTGGTATCCTTCAGACCCCCAATAATCTGATAATTCATGCCAATCATTAACCGATAACCACAATAGATACAACTGATATTACTTATCAGTTTATCTTATCCGCCCTGGCCAATGACTTATGGTTACATCTGATCAGGCATAACACGACATCAACTACCTATATTGGGAGAGACAAAACCCTTCTAATCGCTCATTGTCTCTATGTGTTTCGGGATTGTACCCAACTAAAACCTTTTTGCATGGCTTTTTAAAGCCATGGTAGGATAATAATCAAAACACAGTGGGTAACACACAAGAAACTATGCCGATCTCAGGTCTACAGAGTACCATGTACTCATGTCACCAGATAACTGCTATCTGACGGTAGATATAATATCATATAGGAGTTCTTGGTGAGTCCGTTTGGTGTACTCATTCTCTAATGAGCACTTGTATACAATCTTTGGTATCAAACACCAATGTCTATGGGAACATCCATTGCCTGGTCGGGGTCAAGAAACGTATACACTAATCTACTCTGGAGTATCGATACCCAGTCTCGATACTTCTACGATTAGGAACATTTAAGGATATTCTTATGGACTACCGAGGTCCCACTAGTACGATTTCTATTATAATCTTGGTAGTCAAGCAAAGATCCTACGGGCTTTATCAACATGCATTAGTGATAGCAATATCATGTAAAACTATACATGAATGATAAAGACAAACTAAATAGCATACTATCATATCAAGCAAGACTGTCCTGTACATATATATGTTCAAGTATCCACTATATCATACAATAATGGCCTCTACGACATACATATCTAACAATCTCCCACTTGCACTGAGGCCAGTAGTTATAGCATCGCATATCCAACATCTTAAAAAGTCGCTCGAATTGTGTCCGCGGGAGGGATTTGGTGAGTGGATCTGCCGTGTTGTCCTTCGTGTCTACTATTCGAACCTCAATCTCGTGGCGATCAACTATCTCCCGGATTAGGTGATACAGCCTTAGAATATGTCTAGATTGCTGATGGCACCTAGGTTCCTTGGCTATCACCATAGCCCTATTGTTATCACAATACAAAGGTATTCGATTAACAATGCTTGGAACCACTCCAAGCTCATATATGAACTTCCTCATCTAGACAGCCACTTTGGCAGCATTGTTGGCAGCAATGTACTCATTCTCCATCGTCAAGTCTGCTACGGTATCCTGTTTGGAAATCTTCCAACAGACCGCCCCTCCATTGAGGGTAAGCATATAACCCAAGACAGACTTGTTGTCATCTATGTCACTTTAGAAGTTTGAATCGGTAAAGGCCTCTATTTGGAGATCGCCATTACGATACACCAAGAACAATTCTTTAGTCCTTCGTAGGTACTTAAGAATGTTCTTCACAATAATCCAATACTTCTCTCCTAGGTTTGATTGATACCTACTTACCACACTAAGTGTGTAAGCTACATCTGGCCTGGTACATAGAATCACATACATGATATACCCAACCGCTAAATCGTAGGGTATATCATTCATGTGAGCCCTTTCCTCATCAATCGCAACAGACATCTTTTTGGAGAGGGTGATTCCGTGATAAGCGGGTAAATTACCACGCTTGGAATCTTTCGTACTAAATCTCTTTAGTATGGTGTCTATGTACCTAGACTGGGACAACATCCTTTTAGATCTATCTCTATAGATTCTAATTTCCAGAATGTAGGAGGCATCACCCAGGTCTTTCATGTAGAACTTTTGTGACAAGAAAAGTTTGACCGATTATAGCATAGGAACATCGTTTCCTATCAGGAGAGTATCATCCACGTACAATACGAGAAATACGACCACGCTTTCTACAACCTTCTTATAAACGCAAGGTTCATCTATATTTTTGATGAAGTTAAACCCTTTGATTCCAACATCAAAACAGATGTTCCAACTCCGTAACGCCTATTTTAATCCATAAATGGATTTAAGCAGTTTGCACACTTTTTCGTTGTTCCCACTGTCTATGAAGCTTTTTAGCCGTGTCATATACACGCTCTCTTCTAAATCACCATTTAGAAAGATGGTCTTGACATCTATTTATAAGATTTCATAGTCATGGAAGGCGGCAATGGCAAGTAAGATCCGGATGGACTTAAGCATATCCACTGGAGAAAAGATTTCATCATAGTCCACACCAAGTTTTTGACAAAAAACTTTTGCTACAAGTCTAGTTTTGAAGGTCTCAGCCTTTCTATCTACACCGATCTTGGTTTTGAAGATCCATTTGGTCCTAATGGGTTTTACCCCTTCAGAAGCAACCTCCAAAGTCTATACTTTATTGGTGCACATGGTTTCCTTCTCAGATCGTATAGCATCTAGCTATTTCACAAAGTCACTACTTGTGATGACCTGCTCGAAACTAGTCAGGTTATCATCTTCCATGATACAATCCTCACTCCCTCTGTCAATAAGAAAACCATAGTATCTCTTAGGTGGATGAGAAACCCTACTAGATCTGCGGAGTGGCTGAGATTCATCCGGGACTATTGAATCTTGTGGTTCTACCAAATCTTCAGTTGCAGTTTGTGCTTCTGGAATTTCTTCCAGCTCTACTGTGCTCCCACTAATTTCTTTTGCAAGAAATTTTTGTTCCAAAAAGGTAGCATGGTGAGCAATAAAGACCTTATGTTCCTCGGTGTAGTAGAAAATATATCCTGGAGATTTTTTTTTGATATCCTACAAACTTACATAGTACCTATCTTGCCTCAGGTTTGTCCGGATTTTGCTTTTTAACATAAGCCGGACAACCTTATATCTTAAACCGTTTAAGATATGGTTTCTTACCACTTCATATCTCATATGGAGTTTTAGGAACGGATTTGGATGGAACATGATTCAAAAGATATGCCGCTGTCTCAAGCGCATGTCTCCGGAAAGAAAGAGGTAACTCAACATTACTCATCATAGAGCGCACCATATCTAATAGGGTAAGATTTCTCCGCTTCGATACACCGTTGTGCTATGGTGTATACGGAGGTGTAAGCTAAGAGAGAATCCTAATCTATTTTAGATAGTCTTGGAATTCCATGCTTAAGTATTCTCTTCCTCGATGAGATTGGAAGATTTTAACACTTTTGCTTTATTGGTTCTCTACTTCGTTCTTATATTCCTTGAATTTTTCAAAATCTCCGGATTTGCATTTCAATAGAAATACATATCCAAATCTAGAGAGATCATCAGTGAATGTAATGAAGAAGGAGTACCCACCCATCGTATGTGTAGACATTGGACCATATACATCACCGTGTATGAGTCTCAAGAGCTCCGTAGCTCTTTCTTTATGTCCCGTAAATGGAGTTTTGGTCTTTTTTCCTTTCAGACAAGACTGATAAGTTTCAAAAGATGTAAATTCAAATAGATCCAAATATCCATTTTTATGTAATTTAGTTAGTCTGGTCTCATTTGTTAGTTATGTATATGCCCAAGAGGCCATTGTTGTACATATGATGTATATTATAGTGGATGCTTGGATATATATAGAGAGGACTTTCTTGCTCGACATGATAATATGTTATCTGGTCGCTCTTTGTCTTAACATGTTGACTAGTATTGTGTTATTGTCTTGCTCTCACATGTTGATAAAGCCCTTAGGATATTTACTTGACTATTAGGACTATGAGATCATACTAGTGTGGCCAGGGTAGTCCAAAAGTACATCCAATAATTGTTCCTAGTCGAGGGTGTATCGAGACATGGCATCGATACTCCAGAGTAGACTAGCGTATACGCATCTTGACCCATATGAAGGGCGATGGATGATCCCACATCCATTGGTGTTTGACATCAAAGATGGTGTACGGGTGCTCAGTGGAGACTGGGTACACTGAAAGGACTCGCCGAGAACTCCTAGATGGTATTATACCTATCGTTAGATAGCAGTTCTCTGGTGACACCGGTACATGTTAGTCTGTAGACCCGAGATCGTCATAGAGACTTGTGTGATTCCTACTGTGCTTTGATTTCCACCTTACCACGTTCATGAGAACATGCAAAACGATGGCTTTTGGGTACAGTCCTGAATCACATGGAGGAAATAAGCGATAGGAGGGGTTTCGTTTCTCCCGGTATTGGGGGTTGATGTTGTGCTGTGCTCGATTGGCTATAATTGGAAGTCCCTGGCCAGGGCAGATATGGAGATCAACTGGTAAGTGTTATCAGTAGTTTTTCGACCCGTTATGAGCCTTACATCGACACGACTTATCGGTTACTCGGGTCTGACGTTCACCACCTCTAGACTGGATATGCGACATATCAGACGAAGAGACCAGACTGTACGGTAGTGTTACTAATTGGATTCACAGGAGTGTGAGCATGCTTGCTTGTTGATTTCTGATCGCTCAATACCCAGGTGTCCGTTACGTTTAGCTGACTGCTTGCGGCTTGTAGGTGTTTGATATGATCATCACCTACTGCCGGTGTATTGACGAGTCATTAGAGTCCTACACAGAGGTTTCCGGGCTCAGGTGAAACGGAGTAGGAGCATATATGTGATATGTGCGGGACCGAGATTAATAAGATATGTGATACCGTATTCTATTCTCGCGATATGTGATATTGGCTGGTTATATGTGATATAGCCCTCTCATAGGATCAAGTGTTGATTCGATGAAATGATACATTTCATATTAATCGGTTATATGTGCCGGATTATTGGATCAAGTGTTGATTCAATAATTTAATGGATAATCATATATTTAATATATTAAATTACATTAACTAATATTTGCTCACTTAAGTATTTCATTTTCTCACTTTGGATAAATTTAACATATATGTGATATATGTTTATTGTATTCTTTTCTTTTGTTGCAATATTATATATATGTGATATGTATAATTGTAACATGCTAGGTTATACATGCAACTAGGGTTTATGAGATTCACAGCATAGCTAGTGATTAGGGTTAGATGTGTATTTATTTTAGTTAATTCAAAAATGCGGATTTATGCTAAGATATTTCTTCTTGTTGACTAAGTCCACCTTTTTTATATTTCTAAGATATTTATTAACCTAACCCTAACCCTATCTCATGGTTTATTCTCTACATGAGTTAGCCATGACATTCTTAACCCTTGGTTGCATTTCTAACCTCATCTAATTCATTCATCACTTGTTCATCTTCTTCTTCCTCACAAAATCACAAAAAGCTTGCTAGATTTTTTTCATGTGATGAAATAAAGTGAGAAAAAGAAAACTAAAGAGAGAAACATTCCTACTTCATCATCCTCTTCTATACTAGCCATATAGTTCAGTGTGTTGGCTTCACTAATTTCATATTAATGAAGTGAAAGCTTGAGTTCATGTTGCCTCGACGTAGATTATCTTGGATAGTGAAGACTTAAAGCATGGATGCATCATTCACTTCATGGAGCCTCTTAAGAGTCCGGGAGCTTGATGATCACAGCGAAGGGACCATAACTTGGAGCTATAGAAGTAAAGGAGAGGACTACAAAGGTTGTAATCCCTAATCACTTAGAATTAAAGAAGTTTGCTTGATGTTTCCATTTGATTCTCTAGTTAAAGATCTTGTTTAGGGTTTGTTTAAGCATAGAATTTTTTTTAATTCGCATGGACGATGCCTCCCGAAACCTTGCTGCCGTGCTAGAAAACCCTACAGTGGTATCAGAGCCTAGATAGAGAATTAGACGGATTGATTAAGATTACGAAACCGAAACAACTCCGAAACACCTGAATTCGAACCCTAGTTTCTGTCGAAATTTTCTTTGAGTCAAAATTTTTTTTAAACAGTTGCAGAATGTTGTATATGATACAATATGAACACAGATCAAATTTGAACCCATCTCGCCGGAAAATGGCCGGCCACTTTGATGAAATGTCCGGCTTGCTTGGCCAAGTTGAAGAGTTCGGGGATGAAATTTTTACTGTGTTCTATTCTCTGGGGTTTGATACTTCAGGTGTTTTTTTTTTTGCTAAATTTACATGTGACGTTATCTTTTACAGAGGAAATTCGGATTGTTTCGTATTCGTAATTCTAGTTTGTTTTCGGGTTATTTAGACGATGTTAAAAAGTTTGATTGGATATCAAATACCCACTTTAACCCTCGCCGGAAAATTTTTCAAGAGTTGGATTTTTTCATTGTTAAAGAACATTCAAATATCGTGCAAGTGATGTGGTGGACCCTCTAGAAAAACGAAACCCTAACTCGATTCTGTGACCGTCAGAACCGCCACTAAAGCTTAGGGTTTGTGGTAGTTCAGCGGTGCCACAAGTGAGGCATTGGTTGACCCTTCTACTGCTGGTTCATAGGAGCTGTGGCATGTTCTGGGACTTTTTGAACTTCGCTCAAGTGTTGAGCTGTTTGGGAAATTTCGGTTGTATATTTATTCGATCGGAAAGTTTAACATTGTCTAGTTTTTCTGGAATGTGATACAATATTTAGAATTCATATAGTTAGGCATGAAATTCGAAGTATGTGATATTTCAGATTTATGATGTCTAAAGTGATTGTGGATTCTAAATGTTGTAGTTTGACATTTTCTTTTCTGCGACCGTAAGTGTAATATGTGGTGTATTGCCGGTTTCGTTGCTATATGTCAACGACAATTGGGATACGCATATTTACTTACGTTGATGACATGTGATGTTATGTGTTGTTGTGATATGTTATATTGGATCGTCGTGATTTGAATAGCCGGGGGTTTTATGTGAGATAAGAGTTTTTATTTTCATTCATGTAATATTCATTGTATGTAATATCCTTTTATTGGGGCACTTCCGGGTTGAGGATGATATCACCATTGTATATTATTTACTTTTCCGCATTAGGATAGACCCAAGGAGGAGAGCACAAGCAACCGGGTTCTAGGGTCTAGTGGGAGGCCATCTCGAGGAGTCGAGACCGGGTCTCCTAACCCTAGAATTGGGAGGGTTTCTTGCCGCTCTCATAGGGGTCTAGAGATGTGGGTTTAGCTATTCATCACGACCGTGGAATCCGTGTTTTATACAGGCTCAAAATAAAACACGGACCTCCTAGTATATCCAATATTTCATATGTTATCGTATGCTGCAAATATTCTGTGATGTGATCATTTTATATGCGTGAGACGAATGATTTATTATTGTATATATGATATACAATAAACGTTGCTTATGTTTTACACCCGCGCTAGTCCTGCCCCGCTATGTCGTTAGTTAAGTAACCTAACGGTGCATAACGGGACACTGTGGCGAATGCAGATGGTATAAACGTACGTCGTATTTTCGTTTCTTCTGTGATACTTAGGAAGTATAAATGATGGGAATTCATTAATGAGATTAATGAAAGAAAAGAAACCTAAAAGATGTTGTAGAATCAATTTTTCAAAAAGGGTAGTTCTAGTTTTTGGTTTGCATAGCGGTATTTCTTATAGAATATCCTGCACCTTATTCGATAAGGAAAAAGCCTAGATCCCTTCACCGGGAGTGACCTCTTTAGCGAAACTAGTAAAAGCCTCAAAAACACTTCTTTTCAAAATCACTTGTTTCTACAATGATATCAAGTTCATTACGCAAAAGGTTTTCTGAAAAACCTGTCGTAGCCCTCCGTCATTTCAGATAAAGACTATTTAGTATTCGTACTGCGTTTGTTGGCCTTTGTCAAGACGTAGTGTGCGGTAGATGACTAGTACTTACCTGCTTATGCATATGATGCGATTGGATTAGGGTAGCCTTTGTCAAGGGTCATACGGGTGGGTTTAATTCAATCAGGAAATAACGGGTTGAACTTGACTAGCATCCTATGGTTTGTTTGCCTTTGTCAAGGTCATAGGAAGTTAGGGGCAAAAGATATTATCGGGAATTTTAAGTCTTGAAATTTGCAATAAGATTGTATACCTTCTATAAGATAGTTGGATCCCAATACCCACTGCGAGTAAGAGTTACTCCTGGGAGAGTTTTACACATGACAATTAGCCGATCAAGTAGGTGTCTAGAAAGGTGTTAACGGGGTTAAGCCTCTGGGAAAACGAGGTTTATTTTAATTAGGTCCATGCGAAAGCACGGGGAACCTCCCTCAAAGTACCAACACTGGCCTGGCCGAAAGATTGGGGAACTTGTAAGGTGTAATTAATCCCGGCCAGTCTTACCTTTTAGGGTTTGAAGGAAGATTTGATAAAACCAGTGGGAGCCATCCTGATTAGATAAGATAATAACCAATCTAATCTTACAAGAGCATACGCTAAAGTGTTTTCTTCTCTCTCTCTCCTGGTAGCGACCATGTCAGGCCTTAATCAAGATAATAATATGGAAGTATTGACCGAACCCGCTTATTATACTGAGCAGGAAAACGTTGGTTCCGTTTTTTCTTATAATTGTTATAAGACAGAGCAGGAAATAGGGGAATATCTGGATTCCCACGCCGCCCAATTGAAGAATAAGCATGTTGATGCATCTTCTTCAGGCGTGTTAGTTATCAAGAACTGTTTCTCAGTTTATTCTACGTCCTGGGTATTAGATACCGGATCGGGGTCCCACTTATGTAATATGTTACATGGGCTAAGGAAAGGTAGAGAACTGGGAGAGGGTGATCATTCCATAAAAGTAGGGAATGGTGCAAATGTTGCAGCCAAAGCAGTGGACGAATATCACCTTGTATTACCAAATGGTAATACATTGATTCTTAACGAATGCTATTACATTCCGACCCTGATATGCAATCTTATATCAGTTTCTTTATTAAGTAAAGAAGGATATAATTTTGTAGTACATGATAATGTTATGAACATCTTCCTAAATCAAAAGTTGATTGGATCAGGCTCGTTAAATAATGGCATATACGTTCTGAATCAAACCACGGTTCTTAATATACAAAACACACACAAGAGGAAGAGTTCATAAATGAACGAATCCTTCTTGTGGTATTGTAGACTAGGTCATATCAATGCGACACGACTAGCTAAGTTACATAAGGATGGATATTTGAATCCGTTCAAATTTTCATCTTATGACACTTGCCAGTCATGTCTCAAAGGCAAAATGACCAAAACTCCGTTTAGTTGACACAGAGAAAGAGTTACGGAACTCTCAGGACTGATACATAGTGATGTATACGGTCTCATATCTACAAATGCCAGGAATGGTTCCTTGTACTTCGTTACATTCATAGACGATCTCTCAAGATACGGACATGTGTTCTTGTTGAAACACAAGTCTGAAGCTTTTAAGAAATTCAAAGAATATAAGCACGAAGTAGAGAACCAAACGAGTAAAAGTATTAAGATCCTTCGATCTGATCGAGGAGAAGAATACTTGAGCAATGAGTTCCTGGACTATCTAAAAGTGAATGAGATTCTCTCTCAGCTTACTCCTCCATATACACAACAACACAACCGTGTATCGGAACGGAGGAATCGCACCCTATTAGATATGGTGCGCTCTATGATGAGCACCGCTGAGTTGCCTATTTCCTTTTGGGGTTATGCGCTTGAGACAGCAGCATACCTATTGAATCAAGTTCCATCTAAATCTGTACCTACCACACCATATAAGATATGGAGTAGGATGAAACCATGTCTTAAACGAGTTAAGATATGGGGTTGTCCGTCCCATGTCAAAAGGAAAAATCCGGACAAACTCGAGGCACGGTCAATTCTTTGCAAGTTTGTGGGATATCCCAAATATTCACATGGATATCTTTTCTACTACGGTGAGGAACAAAATGTGTTTGTTTCTCGACATGCCACCTTTTTAGAAAAGGAATTTCTTGCAAAAGAAATTAGTGGCGAAGAGGTAGAGCTGGAAGAAGTTCCAGCAGCACAAACTACAACTGAAGATTTAGTAGAACCAGAGGATTCGATAGTTCCCAACGAACCTCAGCCGCTCCTCCGATCTAGTAGAGCTCCTCATCCACATGAGAGATACTACGGTTTTCTCATTGACGGTGGGAGCAAGTATTGCATCATAGAAGATGATGACTCGACTAGCTTCGAGCAGGCCATCACAAGTGGAGACCCTGTGAAATGGCTGAATGCAATGCGATCTGAGATGGAATCTATGTACACCAACAAAGTATGGACTATGAAAGTTGCTCCTAAAGGGGTAAAACTCATTGGGAGCAAATGGATCTTTAAGAAGAAACTTGGTGTAGATGGAAAAGTTGAGACTTTCAAAGCTAGACTTGTTGCAAAAGGTTTTCGTCAACGACCAGGAGTGGATTATGATGAAACCTTTTCTGCAGTGGCTATGCTTAAGTCCATCCGGATCCTACTTACCATTGCTGCATACCATGACTATGAAATATGGCAAATGGATGTTAAGGCCGCCATTCTAAATGGTGATTTAGAGGAGTGCGTGCACATGACTCAGCCAGAGGGCTTCGTAGACAGTGGGAGCAGCGGAAAGGTGTGCAAGCTGCTTAAATCCATCTATGGGTTAAAGCAGGCATCGCGGAGTTGGAACATCTGTTTTGGTGTGGTAGTCAAAGAGTTTGACTTCATCAAAAACGTAAATGAACCTTGTATATACAAGAAGGTGGCAGAGAGTAAGGCTGTCTTCCTCGTATTGTACGTAGATGACATACTCTTGATAGGAAATGTTGTTTTTATGCTGCACTCGGTCAAGCTCTTCTTATCACATAGATTCTCAATGAAAGATCTAGGTGATGCCTCCTGCATCTTGGAGATTAAGATCTATAGAGATAGATCTAAACGGATACTGGGATTGTCTCAATCCAGATACATTGACACCATACTAAAGAGGTTTAGTATGGATGAATCCAAGCGTGGGAATTTATCCACGATCTCTGAACTCACTCTTTCCAAAGAGATGTCTCCTAAGACTTATTTAGAAAGAGCTCGCATGCAAGGGATACCCTATGCTTCGGCAGTAAGCTCTATCATGTACGCGATGCTATGTACCAGACCCGATGTAGCATACTCACTAAGTGTGGTGAGTAGGTATCAAGCAGATCTAGGAGAGAGTCACTGGACAGCTGTGAAGAACATTCTCAAGTACTTGAGAAGGACTAAAGAGATGTTCTTGGTGTATGGTAACGGTGAACTCCAGGAGGAGCCCTTTACCGATTCGAGCTTCCAAAGTGATAAGGATGACTCTAAGTCGCACTCGGAATTTGTCTTTACCCTCAATGGAGGGGCGATTTGTTGGAAGATTTCCAAGCAGGAAACCGTGGCAGACTCAACGATTGGGGCTGAATACATCGCTGCCAATGATGCTGCCAAAGAGGCTGTCTGGATGAAGAAGTTCATAAACGAACTTGGAGTGGTTCCATCCATTAAGCATCCAATACTTTTGTATTGTGATAACAATGGAGCTGTGGCTTTGGCCAAGGAACCCAGGTCCTATCAGAAAACCAGGCATATTCTGAGGCGGTATCATCTGATCCGGGAGATAGTTGATCGCCGAGAGATCGAGGTCAGGAGAGTTGACACGAAGGACAACACTGCGGATCCATTCACGAAGGCCATACCCTAGATAAAATTTGAGAGACTCTTTGGGATGTTGGGTATGAGATACTACAACAGCTGACTTTAGTGGAAATGGGAGATTTTTAGTTATGTATATGCCCTAGAGGCCATTGTTGTACATATGATGTATTATAGTGGACGGTTGGATATATGTAGAGAGGACTTTCTTGCTCGATATGATAATATGCTATCTGGTTGCTCTTTGTCTTAACATGTTGAGTTGTATTGTGTTACTGTCTTGCTCTCACATGTTGATAAATCCCTTAGGATATAAACTTGACTAAAAAGACTATGATGTACTTCATACTAGTGGGGCCAGGGTAGTCCAAAAGTACATCCTATAATTGTTCCTAGTCGAGGGTGTATCGAGACAGGGTATCGATACTCCAGACTAGACTAGCGTATACGCATCTTGACCCATATGATGGGCGATGGATGATCCCACATCCATTGGTGTTTGACATCAAAGATGGTGTACGGGTGCTCAGTGGAGACTGGGTACACTGAACGGACTCGCCGAGAACTCCTAGATGGTATTATACCAATCGTCAGATAGCAGTTCTCTGATGACACTGGTACAACTTAGTCTGTAGACCCAAGATCGTCATAGAGTCTTGTGTGATTCCCACTGTGCTTTGATTTCCACCTTACCACGTTCATAAGAACGTGCAAAACGGTGGCTTTTGGGTACAGTTCCGAATCACATGGAGGAAATGAGCGATAGGAGGGGTTTCGTCTCTCCCGGTATTGGGGGTTGATGTTGCATTGTGCTCGATTGGCTATAATTGGAAGTCCTTGGCCAGGGCTGATATGGAGATCTACTGGTAAGTGTTATCAGTAGTTTCTCGACCCGTTATGAGCCTCATATTGACACGACTTATCGATTACTGGGGTCTGACGTTCATCACCCATAGACTGGATATGCGACATATCAGACGAAGAGACCGGACTGTACGGTAGTGTTACTGATTGGATTCACAGGAGTGTGAGCAGGTTTGCTTGTTGATCTTCTGATCGCTCAATACCCGGGTGGCCGTTACGTTTAGCTGACCGCTTGCGGCTTGTGGGTGTTTGATATGATCATCACCTACTGCCGGCGTATTGACGTGTCTTTAGAGTCCTACACAGAGGTTTCTGGGCTCAGGAGAAACGGAGTAGGAGAACATATGTGATATGTGCGGGACCAAGATTAATATGATATGTGATACCGTATTCTATTCTTGCGATATGTGATATCGTCCGGTTATAATCGGATCAAGTGTTGATTCGATGAAATGATACATTTCATATTAGTCGGTTATATGTGATATAGCCGGATTATCGGATCAACACTTGATCCGATAATTTAATGTATAATTATATATTTGATATATTAAATTACATTAACTAATATTTGCTCACTTAAGTATTTCATTTTCTCACTTTGGATACATTTAACATATATGTGATATATGTTTATTGTAATCTTTTCTGTTGTTGCAATATTATATATGTGTGATATGTATAATTGTAACATGCTAGGTTATACATGCAACTAGGGTTTATGAGATTCACACCATAGCTAGTGATTAGGGTTAGATGTGTATTTATTTTAGTTAATTCAAAAATGCGGATTTATGCTAAGATATTTCTTCTTGTTGACTAAGTCCACCCTTTTGATATTTCTAAAATATTTATTAACCTAACCCTAACCCTAGCTCATGGTTTATTCTCTACATGAGTTAACCATGACATTCTTAACCCTTGGTTGCATTTCTAACCTCATCTAATTCATTCATCACTTGTTCATCTTCTTCTTCCTCACAAAAAAACTTGCTAGATTTTTTTTCATGTGATGAAATAAAGTGAGAAAAAGAAAACTAAAGAGTGTAAAATTCCTACTTCATCATCCTTTTTTATACTAGGCATATAGTTTAGCGTGTTGGCTTCACTGATTTCATATTAGTGA
Source organism: Agapanthus africanus (assembly GCA_030015575.1). Classification (NCBI taxonomy): domain Eukaryota; kingdom Viridiplantae; phylum Streptophyta; class Magnoliopsida; order Asparagales; family Amaryllidaceae; genus Agapanthus; species Agapanthus africanus. The sequence continues at coordinate 533,299,455 of JASDDO010000022.1, read as the reverse complement.
AGTGAAAGCTTGAGTTCGTGTTGTCTCGACGTAGATCATCTTGGATAGTGAAGACTTCCAGTAAGGATGCATCATTCACTTCATGGAGCCTCTCAAGAGTCCGGGAGCTTGATGATCACAGCGAAAGGACCACAACTTGGAGCTATATAAGTGAAGGAGAGGACTACAAAGGTTGTAATCCCTAATCACTTAGAAGCAAAGAAGTTTACTTGATGTTTCCATTTGATTCTCTAGTTAAAGATCTTGTTTAGGGTTTGTTTAAGCATAATAAAATTTTAAATTCGCATGGACGATGCCTCTCGAAACCTTGCTGCCGTGCTGGAAAACCTTACATCATTGATATAACCAAGTCTACAATACCACAAGAAAACTTCATTCATTTCTGAACTCTTTCTCTTATATGTGTTGTGTATATTGAGAATTGTATTTTGATTTAGAACATATATAGCGTTACATAATATACCAAACTCAATCAACACTTGATTTAGGAAAATGCTCATAACATTTTTCTCTAAACCAAAATTATACTCATCTTTATCTAATAATAAATGGATATTATATTGCATAATATAGATGGTATATAATAACAGTTGCTCAGAATCAAAGTAATTTCATATGGCAATACCAGGTAATATTCGCCGACAGCATCAACATGATCAATTGCTCTGTTCCCTACTCTTAGGGACATATGACCCTTTCTTAATACTCTACTTTTCCTTAACCCTTATAATATATAACAAATGCGGGATCCTGATCCGGTATTCAATACCCGGGACATAGAGCATACTAAGAAACAGTTTTCAATAACTAACACACCTGAAGAAGATGCATCAGAATACTTCCCCTTCATTAGAGTTTCTTAGAAATCTCTGCATTCCTCTTTCCCTTGCCCATACTTATGACTGTTGTCATAAGTTAGAGTGGAAACAACGTTCTCCATCCCAGTATAATAAGTGGGTTCGGTCAAGTCATACATATTATTATCTTGATTAAGGTGTGGCATGGTTGCCACCTGGAGAGAGAGAAAAGAAACACTCAGCGTATGCTCTTGCTAGATTAGATTGGTTTATTAATTTATCTAATCAGGATGACTCCCACTATTTTTATCAATTCCTTCTTCAAACCTTTAAAAGGAGAACTAGCCGGAATTATTTTCACCCCACAAGTTTGCTAACCGTTCAGTCAGGCCAGTGTTGGTACTCCGATGGAGGCTCCCCGTGCTTTCACACGGAGCTAATTAAATAACCCCATTTCTGCAGAGGCATAAACCTTTAACACCTTTCTAGACACCTAATGGGTTAGCTAGTTGTGAAGTGAAAAATCTCTCGGGAGTAACTCTTATTCACAGTGGGAATCGGGACCTTAATAGAATGTATGCAATCTCATTGTAAATTTCAACACTTAAAACGCCCGATATGGTTTTTATCCTTAATAGCTTATGACCTTGACAAAGTCAACAAACTATAAGTCGCTAGTTAAGTTCAACCCGTCATTTCTTGATTAATTTTGATCCACTTGCTTGACCCTTGTTATAGTCAACAAGGTCGCACAGCTATTCTAAACAATCGCATCGCATGCTATAAATAAGCATCACTTAGCTACCATACGCTATGCTTTGATAGAGTCAACAAATATAGCATAAATACTAAGTACTCTACTCGTATGAAATGACGGACTACGACTGGTTTTGATGAAAACCATTAACGTAATGAACTTGATATCGTTGTTAGAACCAAGCGATTTTGAAATGGAGTGGTTTAAGCTCCGCTTTTAAAACGAATAATTTTCAAGAAAACCGAGTGGTTTTGAAATTAGTTTCAACAACATCATTTTAGGTTTATTTCTATACATTAATCAATATTAATGTTGTCTCATCATATAGTTCCTAGTCACACTAGAAACAACAAAAATAGAATGCACATATATGCCATTCGCATTTGCCACGGGGCCCAAGGTCTTCACCGTGAGGTTACTTAACTTACGGCAGGACGAGGAAAGGGCTAGCGCGGATGCAAAGCATATAAAAGCGTTTATATATATATATATATATATATATATATATATTCATCACTGGCATGTATAGTCATCACATGCAGTATAATGATCACATCACAGAAACAAATGAAAAATGGATATACTAGGAGTTCTGCTTTCGATCGAGCCATCAAACGAAATGCGAAGTTCCACGTTCATATGAATAGACACTACCCCATCTATCTTAGAACCCTACGACTGTGGCAAACTATCCGCCAATCCTAGAATTATGCGACCCAGGTCTCAACTTCTTGAGATGGACGCCCTTTGGATTTTAGGACCTGATAACTTGAGCACCACTCCGTGGGCCAAACCTAGATGCTAGAAAAATAAAATATATATCGAATGGAGACATCAACCTCAACCTGGAAGTGTCCCCAATAAAAAAATATACATATTTTACATCGAATGAATGACGAATTACATACAACAATTGAATGTAAAACCCCCCATTTCAGGCTATTCACACGATGATCCGTTTTCTATTCCAACACAACAACATCATCAACACAACAAGCCAAAATGCGCAACCCCAACTAATAGATCATATAGATATTAGCTGACGTTTTACCATGCATTGTCACAGAAAAGAAATGAAAACTAATTCATAACCAAACTATCATTAACCCACGAAGTTTTACGTTCGAAATTCCAAACATTTTGAACTTCAATCGCAAACCGACGCATGAATACCTCTTATTTTTGCACGAAATTGAATCCCGTTAACCCCCAAACTCCCACACTATTTGAGCCTTGATTTGGCCCCAAAACGGGACCGAATCAAGGTCGGGAACAACCCCATATCTGGGCTGGAACAGCCCCAAATAGGGGCTGATACAATGGCTGTCCAGCCCCCAACTGGGGCTGAAACGTCCTCGGTTTGGCCTCGTTTCGGGACCGAATCGAGCACAAATAGGATGGGTATTGGGCAATCATGAGCTCATATGAAATCTTGGTCCAAACCAAGAATCCGGTGTTTCGGGCATGTTCAGACCAGAATATTGCAATTTAATATCGCGCATTCGTTATCTATTTTTTTTGTATATATCGGTAATATTAACCGGTGTTTGCTCAGTAATACAGATTACATGTGTCCGTGACAAAATACTAGAAATACATCCAGAATCATGGATATATCAGTTGTGAGCCAACACTGCAGCCAGAACTGGAAATCGGCCAATATCCCAAGAGTTATTTTGCAAAATGTGTGTGCACAATATTTTGGTCCAACACATAACATGTGTACACACTAACTCTTAGAGCTTGGACCATGGACCTAGTAGGGCAGCCATGGCATGATGGCTAGGACCAAGTGGACACATATGGTGTGATGTGCATTTATTGCATAAAGTAGTGATGTGATTCATATCTACCATGTTCCCTCCAAAACTCTGAAGATAAACCAGGGTATTTTAGATAAAAGCAAACATCACCAGAGTGCTATTGGAGTGCACACAAACCTACACTGCAAGTACGAGCCTAGGGGCTCAGATTTCAACCGAGCACATTACCTTCCCAGCCGAGGTCGCCGGCCCCCTACATCTGGTGGGTCCCATCTTTCTATTGGCCCTCCATTGCCGCCTTTTCATCATTTTGTTATTGTTTGTTTATTCATTTTTTGTGCCTATATATAGCAAGCAGTGGGTAAGGGGTCAAGGGTCGAATTTTGTCGCATATTGTATCATTCTTTTCATTATTCTCTTTCTCTTGTAAATAGCTTAGCTTCCTCTTGAGATCCTTGTCTTCTCTTGATCTTTCAACCTCTTCATTAAGCTTGAAGGTTTAAGGGTTGGTATTTGATCTCAAGGGTTGTATATTCTTGAAGATTAATAAAGTTCTCTCTTTTGTGCTTCATTTTCCCTTGAGTTCTTTATCTTCACTTGATCTTGCAACCTCTTAATTTAGCTTGCAAGTTTATGTTTAGGTTATTAAACCCATGGCCTGTATTGTGCTCTTTGGTTCCATAGTTCATAACGTTTCTTTCTTGCCCTTTTCATTACTTGCTCTTTCATTACTTGCTCTTTACTTTCTTGCACTTTAAATACTTGCTTTACTTACTTGCACTTAAATTCCATGCACTTTCTTACTTGTAATGTTTTCTTTTCTTTTCTTTGTTCTTTTATTCTCTCTTTTTGGTTTGTGTGTGAATGGTTGTTAATATGGTGTTTGTTTACCCCAATCAGAGCACAGCTCTGTTCAAATTCTAAGGCGGGAAATGAAGAAACGCTTCTGTTTTCCCCAATCAGAGCAAAGCTCTGTTTTGAAAATTAAAATTAAAATTAAAGGAATCAACGCTTCAGTTGTGCAAGCGCTGCGCGACACGTGTCAGTGCAGTTGCGCTGCGCTGTGCGCTGCGCGACACGTGTCAGCGGAGTTGCGCAAGCGCAGTTGCGCTGCGCTGTGCGCTGCGTGAAACGTGCCAAGCGCTGGGGCGTTTGCGCCAAACAGAATTAAAATTCTAATAAGATCTTTCTGTTCTTGTTAAAACAAGAAGATTGTCTTCTGTAAAACAGAAGCCCTTGGATCAAAGATCCAACGGTGGGGAAAATTTCCCAAATCACTCAGAGAATGATCTCTTTAACAAACTTAACAAATCTGTGTGCACTATATAAAGACCCCTAGAACCTAACTCAAAGGAGGAAGATCATCAACATCATCAACATTGTGAGAGATTAAGAACCTCAAAACAGAGAGAACTCTGAAGAAAGTTCAAGATAAAAGGTAAAACCTTCACAAAATAGAAGAATTTCTTCTAATTGATCATTGATCTAAGAACAAGATCAATGATCTTCAAATAATAATAAGTGCTTTGCACTTTTTTATGAACCATTGGTTCTGAAATCCTAAAGATTCTCAAGATTATTGAAATAGTGTCTTGCACTCGCAAAAACTGCACTGTTGCGCTCCTGGGTTGGCGCAAGCCACCAGAGAGCGCCACGTGTCAGCATCTGAATCACTTGCGCTATGCGCTTTTAATAAAGAGCCTTGCTCTCTGAAATTGGCACAACTTACCAGAACACGCCACGTGTCCACAGCTCAAGCGCAGCGCACTGGCGCAGCGCACTGCGCTTGCGTGACATGTGTCACCTCCACAAGCGCTTGCGCTCATCTATTGGCGCAAAGCATCTGACAGGCCACATGGCCACTGTCAAATGATTGATGCACTGCATCATTAAAAGAAGGTCTGAGCCCAATTAAAAAGGCCTAACAGGCCTAGTAAATACTATGCATTATTTTCAAACAGATGCAGTGCATCAGAAACCAAATAAAAACATATGTTGTGCATCATTTAAAAGGGGGCAGAGCCCAAATAAAGGTCCAACAGAGACCAAGATTAATGCTATGCATTATTAAAAAGGGGCCAAGCCCTAGCATAGGCCTAATAGGCCAAAAAAAAATAAAAGCGTTGGACATTTTTTCAACTGGACTTAACCCAATCATGGCCGTAAGTCCTCAAATTAAATTGACTGAGCACAGCTGCTCTCTTAAATCAATTTACAACCGGTTCGAGGGTACATCTCCGAACTCCTTTGACTCCTATCGTTGCAATCCTTCAACGACGTCAGAGAGGTGGCGGGTCCCGACAACCACACATCAACATGGACTGTGGGGTCCTTAAACTCATGGACTTATGCGTCCTTAAACCAAGATACGGACTGTGGGGTCCTTAAACCCGCGGACTTATGCGTCCTTAAACTAACGGACTAATGCGTCCTTAAACACACCCATATGGACTGTGGGGTCCTTAAACTCATGGACCGCAATGTCCTTAAACTACCAATGGACCGCAATGTCCTTAAACTACCAATGGACCGCAATATACCTAAACTACCTATGGACCACTACGTCCCTAAACTGGAACAATAGAGCCCCCAAACGCTCTTTTGTTGGATCTAAACGATCCCGTTTAAGTTGATCTTAGCCTCAAATATGGCTAACGTATCCTTAAACATTTAAACAGACTTTAGTCCCAAATTGGACTATAAGACCCCCAATCAACTTTTGTTCAAAGGTACATCTCCGACGGCCATATATTAAATGGACCACCATGTCCCTAAACTGGAAATGGATCTAGACGATCCCGTTAAGTAGATCTTAGTCTGGAAATTAGACTAACGTATCCTTAACAAACGTTTAAGTCGATCTTAACCTCAAATATGGCTAACGTATCCTTAAACCAAAACCCAAAACCCAAATCTAAGAAAGTACGGATTTAGACTAATCCACGTCCTACGGGCGACGAAATAAATAGTCTCCGTATACAATCTACGGGCAACCACAAACAAAACAAACACCCATGGCACGAAGTGAAATTCTGGAGAAGGAGAAAGTTGCTACCGCGGTGCGGTAGCGTAATTAACTGCAGGGGCTTGCGCCTGCAGGGAAAAGCGTCCCCACAATCAAAAACCCCTCAAACGAGGGGGAATCTGACGAAGTCTGCTACATCGGCTGCATCTGTCTAAACCTCCGATACACGGTGCCATAAATCAGCTTGGCATCTTCGGAGAGGTTGACGGATAAAACCAAATAGCATCTGCCCCGAATCTCAGGCAAGGCGTCTCTACGTCGCGCCGTCATTCGGAGGGGAACAGTGTTGTTAGGAATAAATACGATATTGTAAGTTAAGGTTTCTTTGCTCATTTCCTTTTCCCGTATTTTCCATTGAACTCCGTCTAAACGTTACGCAACCGCTCCGTTAGGCACTCTACCCTACCAAGGTAACGGTGATCCCTAACCGCGACTGGTTGTGTTCGGTTTGGCTGGAGGCGAAAGTAAGAGACAAGAACGGACAGACAAGAGTCAATAAGCTGGATTCCATGAATACCGTGCTTAAGTACCCTAATCCACGTTGTTGCCGATTGCTCTAACTTCAATCGTTAAGTTCGGCTCAAAGGTTTTAGTTCGAATTTCCTTAGCTTACACTATAGTACCTTTTCCTAACAACTTTATACTTGCATATACACATATGATAGATAACGAACATTCAGCCTCGCTCATTAACTCGTAAGAACGAGAACACAAAACGGCCCGTCTCCCTGTGGATCGACCCGTGCTCATCGCGGCTAGCTGCAAAGCGACACCGTTTTGATTGCGGTAACTTTAATTCTTTCAAGCAAATGGTTGTATCTTTTTTGTTTATTATTATTTTTTGAAAGTTAGTTATTAACAGAAAGAATGAAATATACACACAAAAATAATCTGGACAAAATAATCATGACACAAAAATACCACACACCTAATCGTCTAGGCTTCACCTAGGTCAACTAGACCTGCTCTAGAACTTGATTGTTGAAGTAAAACTGTGTCGAAAAGCGGGCTCAAGATATACTGATCATGAGGCCAGGTAAGTGCAGAGATAAGGGGAGGTTTTACGACGCTTTCGCGAAGGTCTTTAATTAAATAACTCTTTTTCTTTTGGCAGTTTCACCGTTAACACTTTCCTGGATACCCCGTAAAAGATAAACCGTTAAGCGCTGTTCTAAACACAATTAACTTCTCCTAGCGAGCGCGAAGTCCTTAAGGTTTAAAGTCTAGTTTCTTTTAAAATTTGTGCGGGTAATCGTTATGCTCAAGTTCGTGATTTGTGGGCCATGTAAAAGGTGATGAAATCCTTTACCGTATGTTGTGGGGTTCGCTTGCCCTTAAGTCCGTATTAATGTATGCAATGCGCAATACAATAAAAATTCAATAAAGAATCAAACATTCATTTTTTATATTAAGCACGGCGCTGCAACAAATATGGGTTAGTCAATTTTGGCGTTTGAAAGCGAACTTGCAAAGAATCCTGCAAAAATATTATAGTGGATGCGTCGGAATTGAGAAGAAGATGTTTAAAAATACGTACCGATAATTTTTTGGGTTAATGAACCCCCGTTGAATCAAATCCGGTAAGCTTGAAAAGTTCGCTTGCGCGGGTCAAACTACCTAGATCTTTGGCACTGTACTTCACAATCACCTTAGCTTGGAATGTACACTTTGCTCCCCATAATCGCCATTCGCAATTCCGCAAAATCTACAAATGTCGGAAAAAAAATGGATATTAGTGCGGAAAAGCGATACGAATTCCCAAATACCCGCACACTAAAAATTATAAAAAACAAACAATAAAAATGGGATAAAAACAGAACACTGGAGCATAGAGAACAATTTGGAGGCAGAAGGATGTGCTCTGGCCGGCGACGTCGGATTTCCTTGGTGTGTCGCCGGATTTCCTTTAGAGCATGGGCTCCAATCTTCTTCTGGGTTCACACTGTTATACTAATGTCACGCTGGTATTGTTTATCTTTTCTTTTAAGATCCAAAGTGCTTGCAGGTCCAATTTCCAGAGAACAAAAATATGAGGGATGTTAGTTTTTGGTTTTGAAATTTTTATGTTGTTTTGAAAATAGGGTTAGTTGTATAAATGAGATGTACAATGATTAACCCGAAATAACAAAAACTAAAAACGTTACCGCTTCCCCGGTAATGGCGCCATTTGATCGCACACTTTCGGCTTGTCGAGTTTTAAGTTCTAAAGTTTAACCGCGATCAGGACAATGTCGCTTTGCAGCTAGCCGCGATGAGCATGGGTCGATCTACAGGGAGACGGAGTGTTTTACGTTCTTGTTTTGACGAGTTAATGCTCGTGGGAGGATTTGTTCATATCTAACCTATGTGTATATACGCACAATTATAAATTTGTTAGGAAAAGATATAATAGTGTAAGATAAGGAAATCCGCACCAAAACCTTTGAGCCGAACTTAACGATTGAAGCTAGAGCAATCGGCAACAACGTGGATTAGGGTGCTTAAGCACAGTATTCATGGAATCCAGCTTATTGACCCTTGTCCGTCCGTTCTTGCCTCTTGCTTTCGCCTCTGGCCAAACCGAACGCAACCGGTCGCGGTTAGGAATCACCGTTATCTTGGTAGGGCAGGATGCCTAACGGAGCGCTTGCGTAACGTTTGGACGGAGTTCAATGAAAAATACGGAAAAAGGAAATGAGAAGCGGAACATTAACTTATAATATCGTATTCTTTCCTAACAATACATATTTACAACCATCTCAAGAACAAACCAAAAAGAGCAAATAAAAAGATATAAAGAAAAGAAAAGAAAACATTACAAATAAGTAAGTGCATGGAATTTAAGTGCAAGTAAGTAAAGCAAGTATTTAAAGTGGAAGAAAGTAAAGAACAAGTAGTAAAAGAGAAAGTAATGAAAAGGTCAAGAAAGAAACATTAAGAACCATGGAACCAAAGAGCACAATACAAGCCATGGGTTTAAAAACCCATACTTAAACTTACAAGCTCAATTAAGAGGTTGCAAGATCAAGTGAAGATAAAGAATCCAAGGGAAAATGAAGCACAAAAGAGAGAATTTTATTAATATTCAAGAAGATACAGCCCTTGAGATCAAATACCAACCCTTAAACCTTCAAGCTCAATGAAGAGGTTGAAAAATCAAGAGAAGGTAAGGATCTCAAAGGGAAGCTAAGCTATTTAAAAGAGAAAGAGAAAAATGAAAAGAATGATACAATGTGAGACAAAATTGGACTCTTGACCCCTTGCCCACTGCCTGCTATATATAGGCACAAAAAATGAATAAAAAATCAATAACAAAATGATGACAAGGAAGCAATGGAGGGCCAGTAGAAAGATGGGACCCACCAGAGGCAGGGGGCCGGCGACCTCGGCTGGGAAGGCAATGTGCTCGGTTGAAATTCGAGCCCTTAGGCTCGTGCTTACAGTATAGGTTTGTGTGCGCTCCAATAGCAATCTGGTGATGTTTGCTTTGTCTAAAATACACTGGTTTGTCTTCAGAGTTTTGGAGGGAACTTGGTAGATATGAATCACATCACTACTTTATGCAATAAATGCATATCACACCATATGTGCCCACTTGCTCCTAAGCCATCATGCCATGGCTGCCCCACTAGGTCCATGGTCTAAGCTCCAAGAGTTAGTGTGTACACATGTTATGTGTTGGACCAAAATATTGTGCAAACACATTTTGCAAAATAACTCTTGAGATATCGGTCGGTTTCCAGTTCTGGCTGCAGTGTTGGCTCACAACTGATATATCCGTGATTCTGGATGTATTTCTAGTATTTTGTCACGGACACATGTAATTTGTATTACTGAGCAAATACCGGTTAATAGTACCGATATATAGAAAAAATAGATAACGAATGAGCGGTATTAAAAAGCAATATTCTGGTCTGAAGAAATACCCCAAACTTATCTTTTGCTCGTCCCGAGCAAAACAAAATCCTAGCCTCAATTTCGCAGGGAACGCGATTGCACTGAGCGCGTGCAATAAGCCGTTAAATCTCTAGGTGTCCCTAGTAGGAGGAGTGTTGTCTCCTGAGGGTTTTCAGCGGATACTACCCACAAAATCCCGTCAAGCTAGTTTCATAAGATAACGTTGATTTTACTCCTACAGCTTAGTATCTAGGTTAGAAACTCAATCATCCTAAGTTAGAAATATCCAACCCTTATATTTCACACCTCCTATCTATTTAACCCCTCCTATACGTTCCAAATTTTTTTAGAAAGATCTCGGTATCTCCTGAGTTTTCCTTCGAAAGTGCGGTCTTAAATCAAGAATTTTTATCAATTTTACGGAAAACATAAGTCTTATTCTTCATTTTTATCTTTCCTCCAAATATCGATTGTCTACCCCTACGTGTGTGTAAATTATTCACCCATACACTTAAGAATTCAATTCAAGCTATAGTACCCTTGCCCTAATACCTAATACTACTTCTTTTCGTTAAATGATGGACGGTGTTGCTCACATACCTTTCATGCGACTATTAATGCATCTTGAGGCACTAACAGCCGATTACTGAATGTGTGCGCGTAAATAGCAGTTTCCAGGTCTTGACTTTATTCATTTCTTTTTCTTTTTCTTTCTTTTTCTTTTTCAAGACCGGATATATATTTTTCACTGATGCTCTTTTAGTGTGTCACGCCCCGCTTCCCAGAGTACGCTAGATTGGGCACGTGACATAGCCAACCATGCTACCTGTGGGTAGGAAGTATCCATCCACAGTCACATTACGGCTGTAGAGATATCAAGAACAAGATAAAACTATCTAAAACATGTCCATAATCCAGAATAACAGGAGTCAATAATAAATAAATGCGGAAGCAAATGATCCAATACAAATAACTGAAAAGTGTGTCCCATAATGCGGGCTCACATCAGGAAATAAATGCAGGAAATAAAACTAACTACTACTGAACTCACAGCTCAGCCTGCTGGCTGAAGTACTCCTGCTCGGACTGCAACAGCGGTACGGAATCTGGGCCATGCAAAACCCAAACGTCAGCGCGTCATGTCATCAAGTAATATAATATGAACAGTGTAGCAGGCAATGTAATATAAACATGAATACAACAAGAATAACAATAATATGAATCATACCAATACAGGGTAGCGTGCAGTGGGTAAACTAAACTGTTCTATTAGGTTTTCTATTCTAAAGTCTTTGAAATCAATTGATGAATCATCGATATAACTCAATAGTATCCCGTGCATGCCCGGGACCACGTTCAAGACCCTCGGGGCTGAATCCGAGACGTGCCGCTAGGCAGTAACAGGTAGTAGGATGGGCGAGTGATGTCAGCATCATCACTCCGGGGCTGGCCTAGCCCGTAAGACTGATCAGAACAGGTATCGAACTGTTGAGTTACAAGTCAGGTTTCACCTTTGATTTCCCCATACCCCCAAGTTATGTATGTCGAGTCAGGTATTCAGTAATCAAGAACTAATACCAACACAGGATCAGGTAAAAGCAGGTTTGTCTGGATAGACAACAGGAACGGTCCATGAGGACTACATGTTATGTTTGTTGGCATTAGACACAAGATCAGGTAACTGGTAAAGCCATGGTACATCAGGTCAAGCCAGGTAATGTATAAAGGTGTCATGTCATGTCAAGAGTGTACGGTACCATGTCATGTCAAGTAGGAAGTGTAACAAGTCATGTCAGGAAGCACAAGATGTCATGTGGGTGCTCATAATCAAACTAACATAAGCATGTGTATAAATAAACAAGCATGAGTACTATCAGAACAATAAACTGGAACATGTAATATGATATGCAAATAGATATAATTTTAAGGATATGGATGCACAGTTATCGATTATGGTTATCTTTATAGTTCCAATATTAATTAGGATGCAATTTATTAAACATGGAGTGTTAATATCACATTATTATGTAGTAATGTGATCTATGGATGCAATTATATGTATCTTAAATGCGATGGATGCAAACGGGTATCCGAAAAGTTATAAAACTATAAAATGGTAATGTGGATGTACAACTAAGCAATATGTGATATAATAATATTAATATGGATAGCATATTCAAAGCGATTAATAACTATAAAAGTTGTATTGATTAACCATGTACAAGAAAGTTCCGTTCAGAAATTCAGCGTCATCCTAATTTGTAAAATAGCTTTAAAATAACAAACGTTCTCCAAAAGGGACGTGTCTTATACCAAAACAAAGATAATTCAATAAGGTTTTCAGTTTTATAATTATAAGCATCTCAGGTCATCCCTACAAAAAGTTATGAACATTCGAAGTTGAAAGTTTGCTGCTGGAATTTCCCTGGACAGCAGTTTGGAGACATTTTCATTTTCATTTTACGTTATTTAAACAATTTATTTTGCAAGTAAATATTTCATAGAGTTATAGTATTCTGAGTTAGCTTCGTAACGAACTAAAGAACGTATACTAATAATTTTTCTATGATTTATAATGAATTTTATACGGTAAGTTGTACAGTAAATTTCAGATTTGTCGTATCCGCTTTTTCAACGATGTTTCATGTGTAAACTATAATATTTTAAATATATAATATTATAAAATGCAGATTATAAACTAATTAAAGATAATAATAAGAAATATTACGACGATGTATATTTTAATTGATATGGATGTAGTATAATGTAATCTAGTATGTCACAAGATAAGTTATCATGATCTAGATTTAATATGATATAAACGGATGCAAACGGAACATCGAAACGTTATAAAATTAAACATGTGGCACTAGATTTAAACTATAGGTATGGTATTTATTTAAATAGGTATAAAATGAATTATATAGCATGTAGCAAGATTAACTTGTCTCGATGGGTCGCGAATCGGGAAAACGGAACGTTAACCGTCGGCGGAGAAAACTCGCGACGGGCGCACGGTTCACGGAATGAACCCAAATGACGAACAAAGGAACCACACGGGTCGGGGTACCTCGCTGGAACGTCGAGAAGCGTCACCGGCACGACGGAATTCTGGCAACAAAAGAACAGTTAAAAAAATGAGAAACGAGACATGAAGCAAGAAGAGAAAGAATGATAAAAAGAAGTACGAGAGAATATATGAGGGGGAGAGAGAGAAAAAAGTGGAGAGAGAGAGAGCGAGAGAGAGAGAAGAGGGAGAGCGAGATAGTGGGGCCCACGGGGTTAAAGGAGAGGTTGCGATTGGCTGAGAGAATAAATTGGGAAGGATATAAAACATTGTAAAAATATTATATGGTTAATTTAAAGATTTAAAAGATAGGTAATGAACAGTAAGATATCAGGTTAGTTAGAAAAATATATGCGATGGTTTTAATAATATTAAAATTTGGGATTTTGGAGCCAAATAAAACATTTCCAAATCGCGCCCGGGTCGAGTCCAAAATTTGAAATTGAAATAATAGGATTTTAAGCGGGATCCAAATTTTAAAATTAAGTGTTTTATGATTAAAAAGCATACCCCCAAAACGGACACACGTACGTGCACGTAGCCATCCAAACTCGCCCGTTTCACTGAACGGGACGAGAACACAATGCACGGACGCTACCACGAGGCTATGGGTGTCAAGTAGGCCAAGATGAATATTTTCAATTTTATTTTAGATGCCAAAATTTGTTATATGTTGAAATGACTTTGCCGGGTAAATTTTACAGTAAGCAACAAACAAGCAAGTTAAATGAAATGAGTACCATATTATGCTCAAACAGTAACTGAAAATAGTAGCATTGGGCTCGGGTGTTACATTATACGCAACTATAAAAAGAATTTCGTCCTCGAAATTCCAAGAATACAAAGATAGATAACTACAAGAAAAGGTGAGGAAACTTCTGCCGGATTTCATCTTCTCGTTCCTAAGTGGACTCTCCACGCGAGCGATTACCCCAAGAAACAAGCACAAGGGGGATAACCTTGTTCTTAAGAACCTTTTCCCTTCGATCCACGATTTCAATCGGTCGCTCCTCAAAAGTCAAGTCTTCTCGTATTGTTAGCTCTGAATGATCCAAAACGTGTGTTTCATCTCGAACATACTTACGGAGTTGATATACGTGAAACACATCGTGCACATTTGCCAAGGACTGCGGTAACGCCAAACGATACGCTACCTCACCAACACGCTCCACGATCTCAAGGGTCCAACGAATCGAGGACTAAGCTTTCCTCGACTTCCAAAACGAATCACCCCTCTAGTCGGTGATATCTTCAAGAATACCAAATCACCCACGGTGAACTCCAGAGGTCTTCTTGACGTATCTGCCCAACTCTTCTGTCGGTCCTGTGCTGCCTTCATATGATTTCTGATAGGGTTAACCTTCTCAACTGTCTGCACAACCAAATCTGGTCCCAATAATCTTCGTTCACCGACATCGTCCCAACAAACAGGTGAACGACATTTACGACCATACAAAGCTTCAAATGAAGCCATCTGAATAGTTGCCTGAAAACTGTTGTTGTAAGACAACTCCACCAAAAGTAGATGATCCTCCCAAGACCCCTTGAAGTCCAACCTGCATGTTCTCAATGTATCCTCAAGAGTTTGGATCGTTCTCTCTGACTGACCATTAGTTTGAGGATGATAAGCTGTGATAAACTTCAATCGAGTCCCCAAACTTTCCTGTAAACTCCTTCAGAAGTGTGATAAGAACCGAGTGTCCCGATCGGACACGATGCTCACCGGTACTCCATGCAATCTTATGATCTCCTGCATGTACCGCTCTGCAAAGTCTCTGTTGATTGACTAACCCGAAAAGGAATAAAGTGAGCTGCCTTGGTCAATCAGTCAACAATTACCCATACTGCATTGTTGCATTTTGGACTCCGCGGTAAAGCCGTCACGAAATACATGGTTATATATTCCCACTTCCACTGAGGAATCGGAAGTGGTTGCAATAAACCAGCAACCCTTTGATGTTCAGCCTTAACTTGCTGACACACCAAGCACTTTGCCACAAAGCGAGCAATCTCCCGCTTCATGCCCTCCCACCAGAAATGCTGTTGAATATCTCGGTATGTCTTTGTGCCTCCTGGATGTACAGAATAAGCTGAACTGTGTGCCTCCTTCGTAAGCTCTTCACGAACATCACCCTTTGGCACACACAAACGGCTACCATACCTCAACGAACCATCTTCGTGGATCAATAAATCTGTTCGTAGCCCGGCTTCAACCTGCTCTCAAAACTTTTGCAGTCTAGGATCCTGCGATTGAGCTGCTTTAATATTCTCGATCAATGACGAATGTACTTGCAGCTGCAACAACTGTCCCGTATAATGTGGTAGCACAACCTCCAAGTCAAATTTTTGAAAATCTGCGACGATCTCCTTCTGCGTAGTTAACACTTGAATTATTGGTAACCGACTAAGCGCATCCGGTACAACATTAACCTTCCCCGGATGGCACTTAAGATCAAGATCGTAGTCAGCCATCAGCTCCAACCATCTACGCTGCCTCATGTTAAGCTCCTTCTGTGTGAACACATACTTCAAGCTCTTATGATCTGTAAAAACTTCGACTCTTTCGCCCAAAAGGTAGTGTCTCGAAATCTTCAAAGCGAAAATCACAGCCGCAAGCTCCAAGTCATGAGTTGGATAATTCTTCTCATGGGTCTTGAACTGTCTCGATGCGTATGCTACAACCTTCCCATGCTGCATCAAAACACATCCCAATCCTTTCCCAGATGCGTCGCTGTGAATCACAATTCCTCTGGAATTGTCTGGCACGGTCAGAATAGGGGCGGTTATCAACTTCTGCTTCAACGTCTCGAAAGCTAACGCACACTTATCCGCCCATATAAAAGGTACCTCCTTGCGCGTAAGCTTGGTCAACGGCTCTTCCAGACGAGCAAAGTTCTCCACAAATCTCCTGTAGTATCCGGCTAATCCAAGGAAACTTCTTATCTCAGCAACATTCTTTGGAATAGGCCAATCTCGAACTGCTGCAATCTTTTCTGGATCGACGGCAATGCCATCGCCAGACACAACATGCCCCAAAAACCTTACTTCCTCCAGCCAAAACTCGCACTTACTCATCTTCGCATACAATTTCTCCCGTCTCAACGCCTGTAGTGCGATCTTCAAATGCTCAACATGCTCTTCAAAACTCTTCGAGTAAACCAGAATATCGTCAATGAATACCACAATGAACTGATCCAAGAACGGTGAAAAGATTTGGTTCCTCAAGTCCATGAATACTGCCGGCGCATTCGTTACTCCGAAGGGCATCACTAAGTACTCGTAATGTCCATACCGAGTTCGGAACGCTGTCATGCAAATATCTTCCGTTTTCACTCAGACCTGATGATATCCGGATCGCAAATCCAGCTTCGAGAATACCCTCGCGTCACTAAGCTGCTCAAAAAGTTCTCCAATGCGAGGGATAGAGTACTTGTTCTTAATAGTCACCCGGTTTAATTCTCGATAGTCGATGCACATCCTTCTTGTGCCATCCTTCTTCTTTACTAGAAGAACTGGAGCTCCCCAAGGCGAGTTACTGCTTCGAATCCAACCCTTTTCAAGCAATTTAGCAACCTGTTTCTTTACTTCTTCCAACTCTACTGACGCCATTGGATAATACGCTTTAGATACTGGCGCTGCACCAGGAATAAGATAAATTGCGAACTCCACGTCTCTCCTCGGCGGTAAATCCGATATATCTTCAAACACGACCATAGAATCACGAACAACAGCCGGCTCTTTACTTTCGTCACTTCCATTGATGCAAGATTATTGTTTGTCGACCTAGCCCTAAACTCGATCGGCCCAACCGAACTGCTTCCTTAACGCAACTGCTGTCTGCTGCAAACTCCCTTTCATCCCAGATAAACTCTGCTGCTCTTGGCTGCTGCAAGTATTTGTGAGAAAGTGGTCAAACCCAGGGAGACAATCTGCCTTTGGATGTCCACGTCCAGTCTGCGGATGAACCTCCGTGCCCTGTCTGTATCGTTGGCAACTAAAGGTCCAGCGAAACTACTGAGTCTCGTCCATTCTGCTACATGCACATCTACGGGTGCTCCCTTCTGCTTTAGTCCGATGAACTTCTCTTCCATTTCCTCCCGTGCAGTCCGCGGGAAGAACTTCTCCAGGAAACTCTTAGAAAAATCCGCCCACTTGATCGGCTTGGGCAAGCGGGTCTCCTCAACAAGCCACCATTCTCAGGCGTAGTCCACTAGCTGAATGCGTACCACAACAACCTTTTTGTCATCTGGAATCTGTGCCGCAAAAAGCATGTTCTCTGTGTCAACTAGCCACTGCTCCACTGGCAACGGCTCCTTTAAACCAGTAAATGTAGACGGACCCAACCGCCTGAAATCTGCTACGGTCCCTACTCGGTCAACTGGTCTAGCTCCAACATTGTTCACAGACTGCTGAACGATCTGTAAACCTTCCCGAAACGAGTCCGCTTGCTGCTGGATCAGCTTGGTCTGTTTCTTTGATTCTCCAGCATTCCTCTTATCACTCCAAGCATGGCGGCTTCGTCCACACGCCTCTGGTATGTCTTCAATTTCTTACCGGCCATAATCCTGAACTCAAAATACCCAACATTAGAATGATGATAGATTTTGAATATAGATCAAGGCTAGAACTCTAAGATACTTAAATAGAGTACCACATTGTAACTATGTCGCGGTATCATAGCCACAATTACATAACTCCATCCAAGTCGCCTAAGTCCTAGAGATAACAAGGAATCAGGTTTTCGAATCGATATGCAAAGGAAGTTTGTACATCGTAAAAGATATAATCAGGAAGAATGTGATTCAAGAATGGTAAAACGGTCAAGGTGGCAAGTCATGTTTCCTAAACACGGGTATTCTGATTCGTGTATTGGGTACAATACCCAACTACAAAAGAATCAACCCGACTATCCTATGTCTCTGATACCAAAAGAACCATGTCACGCCCCGCTTCCCAGAGTACGCTAGATTGGGCACGTGACATAGCCAACCATGCTACCTGTGGGTAGGAAGTATCCATCCACAGTCACATTACGGCTGTAGAGATATCAAGAACAAGATAAAACTATCTAAAACATGTCCATAATCCAGAATAACAGGAGTCAATAATAAATAAATGCGGAAGAAAATGATCCAATACAAATAACTGAAAAGTGTGTCCCATAATGCGGGCTCACATCAGGAAATAAATGCAGGAAATAAAACTAACTACTACTGAACTCACAGCTCAGCATGCTGGCTGAAGTACTCCTACTCGGACTGTAACAGCGGTACGGAATCTGGGCCATACAAAACCCAGACGTCAGCGCGTCATGTCATCAAGTAATATAATATGAACAGTGTAGCAGGCAATGTAATATAAACATGAATACAGCAAGAATAACAATAATATGAATCAAACCAGTACAGGGTAGCGTGCAGTGGGTAAACTAAATTATTCTATCAGATTTTCTATTTTAAAGTCTTTGAAATCAATTGATGGATCATCGATGTAACTCAATAGTATCCCGTGCATACCCGGGACCACGGTCAAGACCCTCGGGGCTGAATCCGAGACGTGCCGCTAGGCAGTAACAGGTAGCAGGATGGACGAGTGATGTCAGCATCATCACTCCGGGGCTGGCCTAGCCCGTAAGACTGATCAGAACATGTATCAAACTGTTGAGTTACATGTCAGGTTTCACCTTTGATTTGCCCATACCCCCAAGTTATGTATGTCAAGTCAGGTATTCAGTAATCAAGAACTAATGCCAACACAGGATCAGGTAAAAGCAGGTTTGTCTGGATAGACAACAGGAACGGTCCATGATGACTAGATGTTATGTTTGTTGGCATTAGACACAAGATCAGGTAACAGGTAAAGCCATGGTACATCAGGTCAAGCCAGGTAATGTATAAAGGTGTCATGTCATGTCAAGAGTGTACGGTACCATGTCATGTCAAGTAGGAAGTGTAACAGGTCATGTCAGGAAGCACAAGATGTCATGTGGGTGCTCATAATCAAACTAACATAAGCATGTGTATAAATAAACAAGCATGAGTACTATCAGAACAATAAACTGGAACATGTAATATGATATGCAAATAGATATAATTTCAAGGATATGGATGCACAGTTATCGATTAGGGTTACCTTTATAGTTCCAATATTAATTAGGATGCAATTTATTAAACATGGAGTGTTAATATCACATTATTATGTAGTAATGTGATCTATGGATGCAATTATATGTATCTTAAATGCGATGGATGCAAACGGGTATCCGAAAAGTTATAAAACTATAAAATGGTAATGTGGGATGTACAACTAAGCAATATGTGATATAAATATTGATATAATAATATTAATATGGATAGCATATTCAAAGAGATTAATAACTATAAAAATGGTATTGATTAACCTTGCACAAGAAAGTTCCGTTCAGAAATTCAGCGTCACCCTAATTTGTAAAATAGCTTAAAAATAACAAACGTTCTCCAAAAGAGACGTGTCTTATACCAAAACAAACATAATTCAATAAGTTTTTAAGTTTTATAAGTATAAGCATCTCAGGTTGTCCCTACAAAAAGTTATGAGCATTCGAAATTGAAAGTTTGCTGCTGGAATTTCCCTGGACAGCAGTTTGGAGACATTTTCATTTGCATTTTACGTTATTTAAACAATTTATTTTGCAAGTAAATATTTCATAGAGTTATAGTATTCCGAGTTAGATTCGTAATGAACTAAAGAACGTATACTAATGATTTTTCTATGATTTATAATGAATTTTATACGGCAAGGTGTACAGTAAATTTCAGATTTGTCGTATCCGCTTTTTCAACGACGTTTCATGTGTAAACTATAATATTTTAAATATATAATTTCATAAAATGCAGATTATAAACTAATTAAAGATAATAATAAGAAATATTGTGACGATATATATTTTAATTGATATGGATGCAGTATAATGTAATCTAGTATGTCACAAGATAAGTTTTCATGATCTAGATTTAATATGATATAAACGGATGCAAATGGAACATCGAAACGTTATAAAATTAAACATGGGGCACTAGATTTAAACTATAGGTATGGTATTTATTTAAATAGGTATAAAATGAATTATATAGCATGTAGCAAGATTAACTTGCCTCGATGGGTCGCGAATCGGGAAAACGGAACGTTAACTGTCAGCTGGGAAAACTCACGACGGGCGCACGGTTCACGGAATGAACCCAAACGACGAACAAAGGAACCACACGGGTCGGGTACCTCGCTGGAACGTCGAGAAGCGTCACCGGCACGACGGAATTCCGGCAACAAAAGAACAGTTAAAAAAATGAGAAACGAGACATGAAGCAAGAAGAGAAAGAATGATAAAGAGAAGTACGCGGGAATATATGAGGGAGAGAGAGAGAGAAAAAAGTGTAGAGAGAGAGAGAGCAAGAGAGAGAGAAGAGGGAGAGAGAGAAAGTGGGGCCCACGGGGTTAAAGGGGAGGTTGCGATTGGCTGAGAGAATAAATTGAGAAAAATATAAAAGATTGTAAAAATATTATATGGTTAACTTAAAGATTTAAAAGATAGGTAATGAACAGTAAAATATCAGGTTAGTTACAAAAATATATGCGATGGTTTTAATAATATTAAAATTTGGGATTTTGGCGCCAAATAAAACATTTCCAAATCGCGCCCGGGTCGAGTCCAAAATTTGAAATTGAAATAATAGGATTTTAAGCGGGATCCAAATTTTAAAATTAAGTGTTTTATGATTAAAAAGCATACCCCCAAAACGGACACACATACGTGCACGTAGCCATCCAAACTCGCCCGTTTCACTGAACGGGACGGGAACACAGTGCACGGACGCTACCACGAGGCTAGGGGTGTCAAGTAGGCCAAGATGAATATTTTCAATTTTATTTTAGATGCTAAAATTTGTTATATGTAGAAATGACTTTGCCGGGTAAATTTTACAGTAAGCAACAAACAAGCAAGTTAAATGAAATGAGTACCACATTATGCTCAAACAGTAACTGAAAATAGTAGCATTGGGCTCGGGTGTTACATAGTGTTTAGCTTTAATTACCGTTTTTTCTTTCATACTAGGCTTTCAGGCAAGAGTATTTCTAGGTATTCTCTACTATCCCAAGTTTCAAGGTGTGTGTATGTACAGTTTGTAGAGTATATTTTTTCTAAATTTGGACTTAAGAATAGAAACTATTTTTCAGACTTATCCTTCAGTAAAGATTCAATACTTTCCCTTCATCTTGACTTAACTAAAGAACTGAACTCAAGATTACCTACTTCTATAAAAAAAACTGCAAGGTCATATAATCACCAAGGTTAAATAGAATGAGGGTTATTTTTAGGGTTTTCAATTTCCAAGCCTAGGATTTAGTTATTTCTAACGTATCAACTAAGCTTTTGGAAAAAAATCTAAGTTACCTTATTAGCTAACTTGACGACAAAGTTTTTATATTTTGGAAATTTTTTCGATTTTTATGGGTTTTAAAATAAGTATGAAAATGCAAAATATACAAATGAATACGAAGGAAGAAAGCTTACCGAGTACTTAGTCCAAACCAAGAATCCGGTGTTTCGGGCACAAGCGGAATTGAGAGCTTTCCATACCAATTTTCAAAACTATGTTTTTCAAAAATCAATTTCTTTATTAAGTTAAATAAGGATATAAGATACCGGATCAGGATCCCACATTTGAAAATTGGTATGTGGATAACCCCCTTTTTTGTGATGAGAGCTCTCCTTCATAGCATTCTTTCGGATTTTCATTTGTGCCTATTTTGGCTGTGGATATACCCCCTTTTTTGCGATGGAAGTCTCTCAGACGTAGCTTCACTGTGGGTGCCCTGATATCGTTTGCCAGTGGGACCTAGGAGAGATATGGATCGTTTATGCCTGTGGATTGTCTACGGTGACCAATATGGAAATCATCCGTATGGTGTAACATCTTTTGGAAGACTGCATCATCAGTGGAGCTTCATAGACGGTGGGACTTCAACTGCAGCTTCGTCGGTGGGACTTCAGAGGCATCATGGATCTCAAGAAGTATATTAGTTAGGGACATTGCGGTCCAATATTAGTTTAGGGACATTGCGGTCCGATATTAGTTTAGGAACATTGCGATCCGATAAAAACATATTTGGGGTGCATATCATTTGGTAGGGCTTTCAAAATTTCGACTCAGGAAGATAGCGGGTGGACACAACTGTCGTCATCTATCATTGACCTAAGTTGTGACTCTTCAAGCATAGTATTTCTTAAGGAATCGGCCGTTTATTGGTCGAAAGGGCCTTTCTCCATGCGTATCCATGAGTAGGTAATCACCATTGGATCTTTTAATCCAAGGGCCCTCTATTTAACAGAGCAGATCTTTCTTGTTTTAGAAAGATCAGGGAAATATTTTCCCAAATAGAATTTAATTCTATTAGAAGTACGTCGACATGCATGCCACGTGAGGTTATGCCCTATATGTGGCTGATAGCGCTCACATACTTTGCTCGTGAGACGCTGCCATATTATATGGCCTATAGCGCACACATGCCTTCCGCGTGAGACGCTGCTATATTATATGGCTTACAGCGTTCATGTGCCTTTCATGCGGGCGTTGATATATATATATATATATATATATATATATATATATATATATTTAAAAGAGGGAACACTCCCCTATTGTCCAAAGAAGTTTAGGAAACTCTTATCAAGGCACTGAAGGAGCCTGATCAGTTCCAAGCGTTCTTCACAGAGGAAAAGATGAAAGATGAGCTCGCAGAGGTTAATACCGCCGACATTACCTTTGACGAAGATGATCCGCTTTTGGGAACATTTGAGCGCAATAGTTTTTTCTACGTAGCTGGATATTGTGAAGACAAGAGGATAAATAAAATCCTCGTTGATAACGGCTACTCGGTTAACTTGTTGAATGTGAATGTGCTCAAGGAACTGTCTATGGATGCTCGATACCTTGGCTGGGAGAAGATTACCTTCTCCATGTTCGACTCGCAGTCTTCACGAACACTTGGGTCCATGGTGTTAACACTTCGCTTCAGGAAGCTTGTAACGGATGTCAAATTCCATGTCATCGAAGGCAAGGAATGTTACAAAGCCTTACTCGGTAGACCTTGGCTGCACGAGTATAATGTTATTTCTTCTACATAACATCAATATATGAAGTATTTCAAGGATGGTAAAAAGAAAACCATCATAGGAAAGATCAACCCCTTCTAGGTGAATGAAGTACGAAAATATGAGGATGCTAAGTACTTTCTGTCGGGTTTTGAAGATACTGAGAAGTGCGGCAAACCAAAGGACAAACAAGTACAAGCGGACACCATCCTAGTCTTTGAAAGTGATTCTGAAGGAGAAGAAGAGATAGTGTTCGTGGGCTAACCTCCAAGAGAGAGCAAAAAATTAAGGTCATAAACCCCATTCTAGTTTTTGGCAGTGACTCGGAAGAAGAAGCCGATGCAGTGTTTTCTACGCACCCATGGGTGAAGGTTCCCGGTGAAACGAATCGAGCTCTGCATGTTAAAATGTCTCCACCACACCACTATAAAAAACTTGATGCACTCAGCACCCAAATCATACAGGAGCTGGTCCCTTTTCATGTACCTCCCAGATATAGAGGCGAAAATGCGATTCTCTTCTACAAATCAGAAGAGACCAAGGTGGAGAAAGAGGTCTGGCATAGGCTTGACCCAAATCTCAATAGGTTGCACCATGTCTGCATGCTAAGATACACCTTTAAAGGCTTAAGTGATTTTCTCAAGCATCAAAAGATCCCTCTAGAGCAGATTGTTCGACGAGCTCAATTCTATAAAAGGATCTGGGAAGTGCCCGGGACACGTAAAATCAAGTCTAACGGGAAGTTTGATACTACCGGACTGGGATATATCTTACCTAAGAAGTGGAAGAAGACTTATATCTACCATGTTATAAATGAAGAAGAAGAAGCTTTGCCGATGTTGGATATGTATGTCCTAGATGCCTGTATTGTATATGATGCTAGGTATTTGTATGTGCAATATAATCTTGCTCAGTTGTATATAGTATATTATTTGAGTTGTCTTTATCTTAATATGTGTATATCTCTCTATTGTTGGTTTATATCGCTTGCCTATATTGATAAAGAATCGATACAGTAGTATACTATTATGGTTTGACTTTATCTTAACTTGTGCATATGTTATACTCGATATCACATATGGCGGATATATGTTAATAAAGACCATAGGATTTTGCTTGACTACCAGCGTTATGATGGCGATCATACTTGTGGGAGATGGGTAGTCCATTAGCATACCCTTAAAGGTCCCAAGTCCTAGGAATATTAAGACCGAGTATCGATATTCAAGAGTAGACTTGTGTATACGTTTCTAGACCCCGACAAAGGGCGATGATTGGTCTCATAGCCATTAGTGTGATCACCTAAGATTGCATACAGGTGCTCACTGGGGGTGAGTACACTGGAGGGACTCACCAAGAACCTCTAGATGGTATTATACCTATCGTCAGATAGCGGTTCTTAGGTGACATGAGTATAAGTTAGTATTTGGACCTGAGATCATCATTTATCTCATGTGAGTTCCTACTGTTCTTTGATCATTACCCTGCCACAGCTCTTCTGAGTCGTGCAAACAAGTTTTGGTTGGGTACAGTCCTGAGCCAGATGGAGGCAGTGAGTGATTTTCAGGGATTCGTCTCTCCCGGTATTGGGAGTAGATATCGCACTGTGACTGGTTGACTATAACCATAAGACCTTGGCCAAGGCAGTTAAGATTTACTGATGGTTAGATCAATAGTTTCTCGGATTGGTCCTGAGCTAAATCGACATGACTTATCAAGTCAGTAGGGGTCTGATGTTTACCACCCCTGGACCCGGTATGCAATACTTTTAGAAGAAGAGATCGGTTTGTATGGAGATTGTCACGGATAGACTCGGTAGGGGTTCAGATGAGCTTGCTTGTCGGCCTTCTTTTTGAAAGGTACCTGGAAAGCCGTTACGTACAGCTTTTGCCGCTGAAGTGCTTATAGTTAAATCCATTGCCAGCATATTGTCGAGTCTTTAGAGTCCCACACGGTTGGTTTCTCCGATTTATGTGAAACGATGTGGTGGCCGTATGTTTATACATGCAAGGTTCCGATCGATTGATAATACTAGCCGGCTTAGGATTATGCCGTATTATTAAATCAGGTATTGATTTAATAATTTACATATACATATTTTGATATGTATATTCTAGTCTTATCTAGGTTTTCGATCGGGCGGTTGATGATACTAGTAGACTTATGATTAAGTCGGTTTGTTAAATCAGATATTGATTTAATACTAGTATTATATTAGTGGTATTATTCTATCTCTTAGGTATTCGTATTTTTGTACGAATACGGGTATGTATATACGGTAGAAAGTATTTTGTATTATACAATTTACCTTCTAGAAGATGACACCTCATCATGCATTTTTTTTTATTTTGTTGAAAATAGAAAATGAGGTGGAAATGGGTGAGATGACATGAAGCATGGATGAAGCATGGCTTTGGTATTTATTGTAAATACTATTTGACTATGGTTGTGTTTTTTAATAAATGAAAATGCTTTATAGAAAAAGGGATATCCATTCTTCATGATATCCTTCTTCATTTTTTTGCCTCGCACTCTCTTCTTCTTGAGTTCATCCTCTAGTTAAATCCTTATCATTCTCATACGTTGAGAACTAAAGGATTTGAGATAGAAAACTACTAGAAAACGTAACCACATCATCTAAGCAAACTGAATTAGCAAACTAGTTTTCTTGGTTTGCTTCTTTTTGAAGTAGGAGCTTGAATCAAGAACCTTCAGGTGGATCATTTAGGACCGAAGAGGCCAGTCATCAAGGTTGATCCAAGAGACCTTAAGGAGCTTAAGAAGAGGAGTGAAGCCCCGAAGAACACGAGTCTTTAGGTATATCCTTCTAACATAGTAGCTAGACTCCTCTAGTTTACTAGTTTCGATATTTGGTTAGATTCTAGGATGTGTTTTCTAACGCCAAGTTTTAAAAGGTGAAAGTTTTTCGTTCCTCAACGGACGCGGTCAGTGGCTAGGGCGCTAGGAATCCCAACATGGTATCAAAGCTACCCAAACATTAGAAACTAGTAATAAACGACGCTTTGATTTCAAAACCGAAAAATTCCGAGTTTCAAAACCCACTCTCTGTCCACGAAATTGTTTGGTCTCTGAATTTTTTTTAAACAAGTGCAGAGGCTTACTCTTAACATCTATATGACACACAATGAAAATGAGACAAAACAACCATACTAAAAGCACCAGAAAGTCCCCAAACCCCGCTATGGGCGGGTTTTCCATCTCTTCTGGTCCTTGTTTTCCTTATGTGTCTTGGGTTTTAAGAATTAGGATTTTTGGTCTTGTTTGATTTTTCCCAGACTTCACTTAGATTTATCTTTGCTTTGGGGCAAATTTAAAGTTTTGAACTTGAAACTTTTGTATCGTTGGTTTCTATGATTTGGTGTATGTGTTTTTCAAACGTTGTCTATCTGCTATATGTCATTTCGACGGGGTTGCACATACTTGCTTATGCTACTGTGATATTTATATTTATGATGGTTAGTTCGGATTTTCATGTTAGATAGACTCTAGTGCAATAGTAGTTGTACAGTTTAGATTCAATTGTATATTTATTATTGCGAGGGGAGCATCCGACATATGGACTGCCGTCTTTGCCAGTTTATATATTCTTTTATTGGGGCACGGCCGGGTTGAGGTCGATGTCACCGTTTCTGTGTGTGTGTGTGTTTTCTGTACTAGGATTACCCCACGGAGGAGTGCTCGAATAGCCGGGTTCTAGAGGGCAACGTGCCCTCATCTCATGGCGTTGAGACGAAAAGGGCCTTACTCTAGAACTGGAGGGCTGTTCACCGCACTCGTAGAGGGTATAGTATGACCCACGGAGGGGGTGCATAAGTTACCGAATTCCATGAAGTGCCGGGTGGCCCATTCACTTAATCGATTAGGGTTTCCTCACTTCCAGGATTGGTGGGTAACTTGCCGTACTCGTAGGGGTCTAGGTTCTTTATTGCACGGGCTATCTACACCACCGGGGAACATCGGGATTCATTTGTAGTTCAAACGAAACACAGGGCTCCTAAATTATCTGCTATTCCATGTTGCTTATCGCTGTTCTGTGATGTTGCTTTTATCATGCCTGTGACGAATGGTTATATATATATATTTATATATACTAGTAGATATTTTATATGTTTTGCATCCGCACTAGTCCAGCCCCCGCTCTGGCGGTAGTTAAGTAACCTAACGGTGCACGACGAGGCTCCATGGCGAATGCCGGTGGTATATCCGTACATTTTATTTTCGTTCTTTTCTGGTGTGAACAGTTAGCGAACTTGTAAGGTGCGAATGATCCCGAGTAATTCTCCTTTTAATGGTTTGGAGGAGAATTCGAGGAAATAGTGGGAGCCATCATGATTAGATAAACTAATAACCAATCTAATCTTGTAAGAGCGCACACTGAGTGTTTCTTTTCTCTCTCTTTCTCCAGGTAGCAACCTTTTCACGCCCTAATCAAGATAATAAAATGTTTGACTTGACCGAACCGGCTTATTACACTGGGCTGGGAAACATCTGTTCGGCTCAAACTTGTGACAACCGTCACGAGTATGGGTAAGAAAAAGAGGACTGTAAGGAATTCCAGATGACCCTAATGAAGGAGAAGCATTCTAATGCATCTTCTTCGGGTGTATTTGTTATTAAAAACTGTTTTTCGGTCATCCCTACCTCCTGGATACTAGATACCTGATCAGGATCTCATATCTGTAATTTATTATAAGGACTGAGAAAAAGTAGAATGGTTGGACCGGGTGATATGTCCCTCAGAGTTGGGAACGGAGCACAAGTTGATGCTGCTGCCGCCGTCAGTGAATATCACCTAGTGTTTCCGGACGACAATACTATGATTTTGAACAACTACTACTATGTATCATCCATAGTTTGCAACATCTTATCAGTTTTTTTACTTGATAAAGATAGATATAACTTTGTTCTAGATAGAAATATCATGAATATTTACCTTAATCAGGTATTGGTTGTAGAAGGTACACTGTGTAATAGTATCTACGTTCTAACTTATAACACAGTTTTTAATGTACAAAACACACGCAAAAGAAAGAGTTCAGATATGAACGAAACCTACTTGTGGCATTGCAGACTTGGTCATATTAATGAGAAAAGACTAAGCAAGTTTCATAAGGATGTATATCTGAATCCGTTTGAGTTTTCATCTTATGAAACTTTTCGGTCTTGTCTTAAAGGAAAAGATGATCAAATCTCTGTTCACTGGACACGGAGAAAGTGCTCCAGAACTCTTGGGACTTATACACAGTGATGTATGTGGTCCGATGTCTGTACATGCGAGAGGTGGGTTCTCGTACTTCATTACATTCACAGATGATCTCTCTAGGTTCGGATATGTATTTCTCATAAAACACAAATCTGAAGCTTTTGAGAAATTCAAAGAATATAAAAGTGAAGTAGAGAACTAGACAGGAAAAAGTATTAAAATCCTTCGATCTGATTGAGAAGGGGAGTACTTAAGTACGGAATTCCTTGATTAGTTAAAATAGAATGGAATTCTTTCTCAACTTACTCCTCCGTATACACCATAACACAACGGTGTATCGGAGCGGAGGAATCGTACCCTACTGAATATAGTTCGCTCCATGATGGGTAATGCCGAGTTAGCTCTTTCATTCTGGGGATATGCGCTTGAGACAGCAACATATCGGTTGAATCAAGTTCTATCTAAATCAGTACCTAAAACTCCATATAAAATATGGAGTGGTAAGAGTTTGTATCTTAAACGTTTTAAGATATGGGGTTGTCCTACTTATTTTAAGAAGCAGAACCCAGATAAACTTGAGGCACGATCAGTTTTGTGTATGTTTGTGGGATATCCAAAACATTCAAATAGATATCTATTCTACCATGCAGAGGATTATTGTTTCTCGTAACGCCAAATTTTTAGAATGGAAGTTTCTTGCAAAAGAAACCGGTGGGAGTACGGTAGAACTGGATGAAGTTCCAGAAACACAAACTGTAACTGAAGATTTGATAGAACCAGAGGATTCAATAATCCCGGACGAACCTCAGCCACTCCGCAGATCCAGTAGGATTTCTCGTCCGCTCGAGTGAGACTACGGTTTTCTCATAGATGAGGATCAAGAGGATTGCATCTTAGAAAAAAATGATCCTGCTAGTTTCAAGAAGGCTGTTCAGTTGATAAAACTGCACATTTGTTATTACATTTTTCCTACCATTTCCATATTTAAAAAGGCCTTTATTATAATATATCATACATATGAGGGTTTATGTGTAAAAATACTATTTTCCATGTGTTGATATATTATAATTAGCATTTGGTAGGAAAATGTATGCAAATAATATTATTGACCTCATCCTAGTAGAACTAAGTCTAATAAATATTATTCAAGTTGTTGTGCAGAATTTTCCCAAGACTAAAATCAAGGAAATCAAGTTGTTAAAGAAAACTTGCATAATTAAGGAATCAAAACTTGGAGATCAAGTCTGGCAGCAACTACGAGAAGATTTTAAAGATCCAAAGATACCAGAGATAGTCACATGTCACAAGGAGAAAACCCCAAAAATTTGATGAAGTGATCCCTACCCTTGGCCGTGGATCCGCGGCCAAAACCCCCTGTTGGCCGCGGATCCGCGACAATATTGGGGAGTTAGGGGTTGCAATTTTCTAGGGTGAATCTTTGCTGTTAACTTCCAATTTTGGAAGCTAAATTTCTGGCCTTTGGGGCTATAAATAAAGACCGAGAGCCTCTTGGAAAAAGAATCAAGCCGAAGAGATCACGAAGTCCCTGACGCTCATGCATCCAGGCTGATCATCAACTGTTCGTCTACTTCCTTAGGAAAGATCGAGAAGCAACTAATTTTGTAATCATTTTCTATGGAATAAAGTGTAGATTGTTCAAGTTGATTAATAAAGGTAGTTATTTTATTTAATTCTTTTGCATTTTACATTATGTTTCCCCTCTCTGTCTTTTCATCTTCTTCTCCCAACATGCGCGAGTAATTCTCCGCTTGCTAGGGTTCGTAGGATTATGGTAGGCTAATAGATGATGAACATCCCTAAACCCTTTTTAAGTCCTATAAAGTTTATGAACTTTATCAAAAGAATCATGAACATCCTAATCGGGCGCGCTAGCAATTTTTTGCTAGTTCCGACCGCGATTAGAGATTAGATTAATGATTGTTTTGGTAAAGGCTAGATTTGAACGGAGTTCCGTGTCGAGATAAGGGTTAAGAGTGGGATTCCTTTTTCCCTCTAGAAACCATAATCTACACGCATCACCGTCGTTCTAGTTTTAAATCTATTAATGGATAAAAAGGGTAACTATTAATTAATCGTCCATGACTACTAAATCCTAACGAACCCTACAAGCCCTCTTATTATATTAACTATATTCCTAAAATAATCTAGATCTATAAATTTGCTCTCTTGCTTAAAGTAGATCCAGAAACTTTTCACAAAATTTCTTATCCCTCCTCTCTCTTTCAAAACATCTAAAGTAAGAGTAAAACATTCCACGTTTCCCTAAGGACGACCCGTACTCACCTCGGTCTAGCTACACGCGACACCGTTCTGATTGCGGTTAAACTATAAAACACACTCTTTCGTAACAATCAAATGGCTCCGTTGCCGGGGAAACGTGCGTAATTTTTTTATTCTTGCTATTTGTGTTGAATTCTTAGACGATTCATATCATTATTAAAACAAAACTGCAAATTGAATATTTAACGATTTGTGTGTGAATTTTGCGAGGGAATCAGGAGTCACGGACTTGAGGAAACAGGAGATCTAGGATTTCACACTTCTCCGGTATCTTTCTTAACTCCTTCTCTCTCCTCTAAAATACAATAAAATCTATTTTCTGCAGGATTCTTTGCAAAATATCACCGCTCAAAAATCTTTTTGCAAAGTTTTGTTTTGCGGTTTGTTTTTGCATGTTTTAATACGGATTTTTATGGGGCAAAGACCAAATCAAGATTAGATGGGGATTTCATCACCCTTCCTAAGCCCCACAAATCACAAACCGAGCATCTGCATCAACCCTACATTAATTTAAAAAATATCTAGACCAAACTCTAAGGACTGTCGCGCTCAATAAGGACAGAGGAAGGTCGTGGGTAATCTATCGCTTATCCGCATTACTTTTGTAGTGTCTAGGCAAGTGTGTCAAAGGCTAGTGGTTTTTAATTAGGCCCACTATTGTGGTTCCTTTCCACTTACCTGGCACTTACCTGGCTACAAGAATAGTACAGAGGCGGTAGAGGATTGATCCCGCGGCTTGTCCTTTTGAAGTCTAGGAGTGGTCTAGTGACTGGACCTAGGTAACCATAGTTCTAGGGTTGTGCATTTTTGTGTGATTTGTCTAAATCCGTCATTTTTCAAAACAAACCAATTACTTTCTCTCCTTTTTACCCCTTCCCCCTTCTTCTCTTCTTATAATGGGTGACCTAAACAGAAGAACACTTGCCGAGCTTTGCTGTCCACAACCAGATATCTCTTGTTTTCGAAATCTCTTCGGTATATCGTCCGGCTCTTCTATGTCCTTAAGAGATCATATAGAATAGGCAGGAAGAAACAGTTGGCCACCTCAGTCTAGGTCTTATCAACCGTATCCTAATCCTACACCTGTTTCAGTTCATACCCAGAGTGAGGAAGCCCCTAGACGAATGTTCATTGCTGAGTACATAGCTAGGGCTAGAGGCCAAAGTTTCAACCCGGACCAATATCAACCATCACCACCACTGTCTAGAGAAGAGTTTGATATGCGGTTTGTGGCATATAAGATGTCTGTTGAAAATAGCCAACCAACCAACCCATATCAATATTCTTCTTATCATAATATTGATCCTACTCCTACCCAAGTTCCACAACCATTCTATTCCTATCAATCGAATCCGACTTTTCCACCTACTCTAGACAGTTCTTCTAATCAGTCATTTGGGAGTTTTAATTATCCACAGGAATTTCAATCTTATACTGAAACCCCTTATCAACCCAAGACTAGTCTGGAGCAGACATTAGAAAAATTTATGGAAATGTCGAACCAAATTATGAAGGATTTGGGTAGTAAGACAGAACTGTACACCCTTCCTAATCAAACCTCCCCATTCCAAACTGAAATCCACAACTCGAGTTTTATAGATTCATCAAGTACAATGTCTGATAAGTTGTGTGGCTTTGTAGTGTTTGATTTACCCAACTGTGAAGGGTCCATTTCAAGTGAAACCATACCCAACCCTTGTGATCTCTACACCTCCACTCTTGAACCAAAACTGATTGAAAACCATACTTTTGATGAGGTGTTTGAGAATTTTAACCTTTACTTGAATAAGGTGATTGACGTTGGGGATATATTGATTGATGAACCCGAAATTTTGGATGATTTTGTCCCACCAATTCATCAAATCCTTTCACTTCCTTGTGGTCATCATCTTGAGCCTTTAATTCTTCCCGAACCCCAAATATGTCTTGAAGTTGATGATAATGGTATACCCGAAGATCAGACCGAAATACATCCTCCATCTTCCACATCTGGTTCAGCAACACTCGACACACCAATTTGTTTACCCATTTCACCTTCTACTTTCTCCGGTTCTTCTTCTGTTCCTATAATTTCAGTGAGTTTTAATGAATCACAATCCGTTAATTCAAGTTCAAAAATACCAGAAATTCAACTTGATTTGGATATTTTTGAAAATGAGGTAGATGAGTTTTTCGAGTCCTCTACCTCAATAATTTTTGAATCAAGTAGGATAAATTCTGGCACAAAACTCTTTGACAGCAAAATGTTCAATCACACCATTGATAAAAGTTTTGAAGAACTTTTTGCTGACGAACATGAATTTTTAAACAATACGGATTTTGTGATTGATCATTCTCCACCTATAGAAGTTGAACCGTCACTATTCCTTCTTCCTAATCATTCACATTCATCCTCATTCTTTCTTTTCTCTAATTTCAAACCCTTTCCAGACCACCTCTTATCCCTTCCCCATTTTTTCTTGACTCGATACAACACATTCTTCCACCAACCTATACGCTATACTAATAAAATTTTTGAATGGTTGGTGTTAACTTTTGGTCTTTGTAAAGTCTTACTTTGACCAAATGACTTACCCCCTCTTAAAATGTTTCATATTGTCTAACTCATGTTTGAGGGGGGGTATATTTTTGGCTCTTGAACATAACTTTTGTCCTCAAATTTGTGAGCCAAAAATAAGTTTGGGGGAGGATTTTCACTTTCATATATTTTTGCCCCCATTAATAATTTCCCCCCAAGCTTACAGGTTTTTGTGATTCAGCAGATAGCAACAGTGAGGACACTGTTGAAAACAAGTTTGGGGGAGGTTTGTGCTTATTTACACATCAATTTGCATCATATTTTGCATAAGCACAACATTTTCAAAAAAAAAATTCAAAAATTTTCTTTTATAACAAAAGAGTAGAAAGTGAAAAATTACATCCAAAAGATAGGAATAGTTTAAGAAAACCAAGAAAATTAGAAGTTTTCTTAAACGAACTGGTAATAAGTAGTTATAAGCTGTTGTCCCAAGGGTTAGTAAGATGAAGGAAATCACTAATCTGAGGATAAAAATAAGTCTAAAAAATAGTTTCTATTCTGGAAGCCAAACATTTGAATGTTGATACCCTACTATATGCACTTACATACGTCTTGAAACTCGGGATAGTAGAGCATACCTTGAAATGCTCTTGTCTAAAAGCCAAAGTATGAAGGAAATAATAAAAGAAAATGAATAAAATATAAAATGGTGAAGAAAAAAAAATGAACACTGGTTTTGTTATCGCCAAGGCAGCAATAAAAAAATATAGCGAGGGTGCTTCATCACCTAGTGCCTTAGACCAACTGGTCAGGGAGTCACTGCTAAGCTTTAGGTGGTGCAAGACGAGGAAAATACTATCACCTAATCAGCAAGCACATGAGTAATCGGTCGGTTAGTACCTCAAGAAGTATTAACGGTCGCATGAAAATTATGTGAGCAAATTCAACTAAATATTCATCGATTAAAAAGTACTGAGGCAGATAGACAAGAGTATGATAGCTTGAATTGAACTCTTCGAGTGTAGGGTGTTCATTACACACACGTAGGGTTATATGATCGATGTTTGGATAAAAGGTAGGAATGAAAAATAAAGACGATGTTTTATCGAGGGATAATATGATTTCTAACATCTTTTCATGACTATTAAGATAGGGCTCATAACAAATGAAAAGCTAGTGTAGTTGGAAACTCTTATTTTCAAAGTCTTTCTTTTATGGTTCTTATCTTTATATGTAAATTTCACCATCTCTCTTTTATTATAGGATTTTATGGGTGTAATCCGCTGAAAACCCTCAGGAGACAACACTCCTCCTAGTAGGGACACCTAGAGGTTTAACGGCTTATTGCACGTGCTCAGTGCAATCGTGTTTGCCTACGAAAGTGTGCTTAGTTTTCTTCTTTTTCTCCTTCTCTTGAATAAACTAGTTTGCTCGGGACGATCAAAGATAAGTTTGGGGGTATTTGTTCAGTTGATAAAACTGCACATTTGTTATTACATTTTTTCTGCCATTTCCATATTTAAAAAGGCCTTTATTATAATATATCATACATATGAGGGTTTATGTGTAAAAATACTATTTTCCATGTGTTGATATATTATAATTAGCATTTGGTAGGAAAATATATGCAAATAATATTATTGACCTCATCCTAGTAGAACTAAGTCTAATAAATATTATTCAAGTTGTTGTGCAGAATTTTCCCAAGACTAAAATCAAGGAAATCAAGTTGTTAAAGAAAACTTGCATAATTAAGGAATCAAAACTTGGAGATCAAGTCTGGCAGCAACTACGAGAAGATTTCAAAGATCCAAAGATATCAGAGATAGCCACATGTCACAAGGAGAAAACCCCAAAAATTTGATGAAGTGATCCCCACCCTTGGCCGCGGTTCCGCGGCCAAACCCCCCTGTTGGCCGTGGATCCGCGACAATATTGGGGAGTTAGGGGTTGCAATTTTCTAGGGTGAATCTTTGCTGTTAACTTCCAATTTTGGAAGCTAAATTTCTGGCCTTTGGGGCTATAAATAAAGACCGAGAGCCTCTTGGAAAAAGAATCAAGCCGAAGAGATCCCGAAGTCCCTGACGCTCACGCATCCAGGCTGATCATCAACTGTTCGTCTACCTCCTTAGGAAAGATCGAGAAGCAACTAGTTTTGTAATCATTTTCTACGAAATAAACTGTAGATTGTTCAAGTTGATTAATAAAGGTAGTTATTTTATTTAATTCTTTTGTATTTTACATTATGTTTCCCATCTCTGTCTTTTCATCTTCTTCTCCCAACATGCGCGAGTAATTCTCCGCTTGCTAGGGTTCGTAGGATTAGGGTAGGCTAATGGATGATGAACATCCCTAAACCCTTTTTAAGTCCTATAAAGTTTATGAACTTTATCAAAAGAATCATTAACATCCTAATCGGGCGCGCTAGCAATTCTTTGCTAGTTCCGACCGCGATTAGAGATTAGATTAATGATTGTTTTGGTAAAGCCTAGATTTGAACGGAGTGTCGAGATAAGGGTTAAGAGTGGGATTCCTTTTCTCTCCAGAAACCCTAATCTATACGCATCACCGCCGTTCTAGTTTTAAATCTATTAATGGATAAAAAGGGTAACTTTTAATTAATCGTCCATGACTACTAAATCCTAACGAATCCTACAAGCCCTCTTATTATATTAACTATATTGCTAAAATAATCTAGATCTATAAATTTGCTCTCTTGCTTAAAGTAGATCTAGAAACTTTTCACAAAATTTCTTATCTCTCCTCTCTCTTTCAGCACATCTAAAGTAAGAGTAAAACATTCCACGTTTCCCTGAGGACGATCCGTACTCACCTCGGTTTAGCTACACGCGACACCGTTCTGATTGCGGTTAAACTACAAAACACACTCTTTCGTAACAATCACAGGCCATTAACAGTAGGGACTCTTTAAAATGGCTTAATGCTATGCAATCCGAAATGTAGTCCATGTACACCAACAAAGTTTGGACTTTGGATATTGCTCCTCCTGGGGTAAAACCTGTTGGATGCAAGTGGATTTTCAAAATGACGAT
This sequence comes from Agapanthus africanus, assembly GCA_030015575.1. Lineage (NCBI taxonomy): Eukaryota > Viridiplantae > Streptophyta > Magnoliopsida > Asparagales > Amaryllidaceae > Agapanthus > Agapanthus africanus. The sequence continues at coordinate 533,262,945 of JASDDO010000022.1, read as the reverse complement.
TGGTGCAGATGGACAGGTAAAAACCTATAAGGCTAGACTTGTTGCAAAAAGTTTTCGTCAAAGACCAGGGATGGACTATGACGAAACGTTTTCTCCAGTGGCTATGCTGAAATCCATTCGGATCCTACTTGTCATTGCTACCTACCATGACTATGGTATCTTGCAGATGGACGTTAAAATGGCTTTTCTAAATGGAAGTTTAGAAGAATGTGTTTATATGGATCAGCCGGAGGGATTTATAGATAGTGTGAGCAGCGGAAAGGTGTGCGAGTTACTTAAATCCATTTATGGATTAAAGAAGGCGTCGCGGAGATGGAACATCCGTTTTGATGAAACAGTCATGGAATTTGACTTCATCAAAAACGAAGATGAACCATGCATCTACAAGAATATTGTATGGAGAACTGTTGTATTCCTCGTCTTGTACGTGGATGACATTCTCTTGACAGGAAACGACATTCCTATGCTGCAATTGGTCAAACTGTTCTTATCGCAATAGTTCTCCATGAAGGACCTGGGTGATGCCTCCTACTTTCTGGGGATTAAGATCTACAGAAATAGATCTAAGAGATTGTTGGGACTTTCACAGTCCAGAAACATAGAGGCCATACTAAAGAGATTTAGTATGGAAGATTCCAAGCGAGGTAATATACCTGCATTACACGGAATCACCCTCTCCAAAGAGATGTCTCCCAAGACTGATGAGAAGAGGGTTCACATGAGCACTATACTCTACGGTTCGATGATAGGATCTATAATGTATGCGATACTGTGTACCAGATGTAGCATATACGCTTAGCGTGGTGAGCCTGTATCAGTCGAACCCAGGTGAGAATCATTGGACAGCTGTGAAGAACATTCTTAAGTACCTGAGAAGTACTAAGGTGATGTTCTTGGTTTACGGTAATAGAGTGCAACATCCTAGTTCGATCATACGTTTCTATTTCTTTTGGATATATTGGGTTTTGTTTTATTTTTATTATTATAACTTGGAGTTTAATACTTTTAATCAAGATATATACATATAATTATGGTTTTTCAAGTTTGTTAAATATGCATATTATTAGTATTTAAGTATTTATTTGTCTAATACTATTTTATAACCATTTTTATATTTTAGTATCATAGTTTAAAAAAAACATATTTTATTCGGTATTTCTTTAAACAATACATATAAATAAGATTTTACCCCTTTTTAAATTCTATTTATAAGATATTTTGTCTTATGATATTTATTTGGTTAAAATCTTTAATTTTGAAAAGTCATAAGAGCCCCCTGTTAAATCTTTTAACCATATAAATATTTTTCCTAAACTAACAACTCAATTTTCTCTCTCCAATCACCATATATGTTTCACCTGATAACTTTATTCTTTTAAAACAAATACTATTCTCTCTCTCCAAACAAATATGTTTTCCAACATATATCTTTCTCCTCATATTCTATTCTATCAACATATATTTTTCTATATCACTAACTGTATTTCACCAAACCCCTGCTCTCTTTCTATATATATCTCCTAATAAAATCTCTCTCTCTCTCTCTCTCCTATCTAATCTAATCTCTCTCAGCAAATTCTCTTTCTCAAATCTACTCTCTCTTTAATTATTTTTCTACAAACTTATATACATACATACATATATATAATTGAAGAATTTTTGTTATGATAATTTAACTTAAATATATTTTAGTTGTTTGATATCATAAAATCCTATATATATAACTAATTATATTTATTTTCATTAAGCCATAAGCATATACATATCTGCATATATTTTCACTATAAACTAATATTTATATATACAACTTTTCTAATATCTTATAGAAGTATATAACAACCCATCATATCTCTCTTTTATAAAATCAAATCCAAATCTCATCTCATCAGAATATTTCTCTCTCCAATTATAATAACCTCTCCAATCTTTAACAACATCTCTCTTCCCTATAAATAACAACCTAATTATTACCATCTCTCCCCTTCTCATATAAATCAACCTTCTCTTTTTCCCATCATAATATTTTCTTCTTCTTCAAAATTAGCCGAGCAATCAAACCTTGGAGTTGTTCTTCATGTCGACCTGTTTATCTGTCTCCGAGGCAAGTACTCTTACTCTTTTTTTTAGTCGATGCAACATTGGTAATTCTTTAAATAAATTATTAACTTACAATATTTAAATAAAATTGTAATATTTTGCCTCTTTATTAATATATATTATAATACTTGTACATATGATGAAAACCTTAGGATCTAGAATACCTATTAATCCTTTCATCAAGTGAACAACTGTAAAAGTGCAAGCGTAATAAAATAACTATTAACATGTAAATGTGGTTTAATATATAAAAAGCTTTATAAGTAATTATATGATTCTGTTGCAACAATATTGGTATACACTAGCATGCAAAATGTCAATACTTATATCCTAATCTAAAACATAAAAATATACCATTATTACTGTTAATCAATAAACGCTTTGGGCTTAATATTATATATATAAGTTAAACTTTCTACACTATCACTCCTTATAATATCGCTGCACTCTATGTGCCCTAGTCATATAAATTATTTTGATACTATAATTTGTATTAATATTTTCTATTATCACATGATTATAAAACTTATTATTGGCGCTTACATGATGACTAGTCAATCTGTCATTTATTTTATCTTACCTACTATTATCTCGTAATTATACTATTATCGTTATCCGCTTTATGCATCTGTAATTTGTCATTCCTATTTAACTATATTAACTCTTTAAAACCATATTTCAGTTTATTATTCTTTCTAATGAATAAACCTGTATGTTAAATACAGATGCTTGCATGTTTATATTGAGTCTTGTTTACATTTTTAACCTTATCATATCCTATCGTCTATATTTAACATTTTACTTGAGACTATCATTGTCGGCATGCTTGAGAAACCTTAACATGCTATTCTTGTTTATGGACACTATCATTTTATAACTATTGTACTTGACATGCCACCATAGTGTGAGCTGGGAGCAGCTCCGAAAATCCTTGACTACTCATTGTTCCAGACTACTCATATTAAAACGAGTTCTCTAATTTGAATGCTGAATTACATGAAATGACACAATCTATACTGTTTACAAGTTTCTTTTTTATACAATTAACATGATATTATAGGTTCCAGTCTTTTCAGCATTCTTAATTATTGATCCAGTCATTACCATAGTAGCTATAAATACGCGGGTGTTGGGGTAGTTTGAGTGTGCGTTCGTACAGCAGGATCTCAGGAGTCCTATGCCAGCAGCTCGTACCGGGCTATATCGGTCGCATGTTATTACAGCTCATACCGGGCTATATCGGTCGCATGTTTATAGCTCGTTCCGGGCTATATCGGTCGCATGTTATTATAGCTCGTACCGGGCTATATCGGTCGCATGTTATTACAGCTCGTACCTGGCTATATCGGTCGCATGTTTACAGCTCGTACCGGGCTATATCGGTCGCATGTTATTACAGCTCGTACCGGGCTATAAAGGTCGCATGTTTACAGCTCGTACCGGGCTATATCGGTCGCTTGTTCATTCCACAGTTGGGCCTGTGTTTCCTAGCCCCTGGGGCACCACTCTTGAGTTAGGAATACTCCTGCAGAGGTTGACGCACACACTCGAGATTACGATAGGGTAGTTTACCTTTTTGTGACCAGTTAGGTTATTACTTGACCTCTTTATATGTTGGTTTCATAGTATTAATGCATCTATTTATATATATCTGTTTTATTTGCGCACACGGGCTTCATTACATTCATATATTCATGATATCATACTATATACACACCTTATACGTTGAGTACTTACTGGGGTGTTCTGACATCCCTGAGATTTGCCATCTCAGGTTTAGAGACAGATTTTCAGGCCGAGCAGGATCGCAGCGACTATCAGAACTTTGCCGAAAATTAGTAACCCGTAGGTTTATTTTCCTTTTCTGCTAGTATTTAGTATGTGCGTCCTTATGGGACATTAGGACTTATGTATCTCTTTTGGATCTTATTTTATTTCGAACCTATTGTATCAGATCTTTAATTGCATCAATTATCTAGTGGACGCATTTTTAGTATTTCTGGTGGTTTCATTGCAGCATGATTATCAGTATTATTCCTTTTGGTATTGGATTTTATTTTTGACAGGTTAATCTAGACAGCCTTATGTGACTATGGAAGGATCATTCCTTACCGTAGGTAGCACGGCTGGCCTTCGTTGCTCTCCGTATTCCGTATTTCGGGAAGCGAGGCGTGACTTAGAGACCTCCAGGTCGAGTCCTTTACCGACTCTAACTTCCAAAGTGACAAGGATGACAACAAATTTGTCTCGGGTTTTGTGTTTACCCTCAATGGAAGGGCGGAGTGTTGGAAGAGCTCCAAACAGGACACCGTCGCAGACTCGACGATAGAGGCTGAATACATTGTTGCCAACGATACTGCAAAAGAAGCGGTCTGGATGAAGAAGTTCATTAATGAACTTGAGGTGGTTCCGTCCATTGTTAATCCAATACCTTTGTATCATGATAACAATGGGTCTATGACTTTAGTGATGTAACTATGGTCCCATCAAAAATCCAGACACATCTTTAGACGGTATCACTTGATCGGGGAGATCGTAGATCGCCAGGAGATCGAGATCCGGAGAGTAGATACGAAAGACAACACGGCGGATCCATTTACCCAGGCCCTCCCTCAAACGCAGTTCGAGCGACTTTTTGAGATGTTGGGTATGTGGTACGCCAACAACTGGTTCTAGAGCAGATGTTGGGTATTCGGTACGCCAATTACAGGCCTTAGTGCAAGTGGGAGATTGTTGGATATGTATGCTCTAAAGGCCTGTATTGAATAGGATGCTAGGGATATGTATGTAAAGGACAATCCTGTCCAGTTGTATATAATATATTATTTGAGTTGTCCTTATCTTAATATGTGCATTTCTCTCTATTGTTATTTTATATTGCTTGCAAATATTGATAAAGTCTCGATACAATAGTATACTATTATGGTTTGATTTTATCTTAACCTGTCTATATGTTATACTCGATATCACATACGGCGGATACATGTTGATAAAGCCCCTAGGATTTTTCTTGCCTATCAGTGTTATGATGGTGATCATACTTGTGGGAGCTGGGTAGTCCATAAGCACATCCTTAAAGGTCCCAAGTCGCAGGAATATCGAGATCAGGCATCGATATTCTAGAGTCGACTTGTGTATACATTTCTAGACCCCGACGAGGGGCGGTGGTTGGTCCCACAGCCATTGGTGTGACCACCTAAGATTGTATACAGGTGCTCACTGGGAGTGAGTACACTGGACGGACTCACCGAGAACCTCTAGATGGTATTATACCTATCGTTAGAAAGCAGTTCTCAGGTGACATGAGTACAGGTTAGTCTTTGGACCTGAGATCATCATTTGTCTCGTGTGAGTTCCTACTGTGCTTTGATCACTACCCTACCATGGCTCTACTGAGTTTTGTAAACAGGTTTTAGTTGGGTACAGTCCCGAGCCACATGGAGGAAGTGAGTGATTGTTAGGGATTCGTTTCTCCCGGTATTGGTAGTCGATATCGTACTGTGTCTGGCTGACTAGAACCATAAGACCTTGGCCAAGGCGGTTGAGATTTACTGGTGGTTAGATCAGTAGTTTCTCAGATTGGTCCTGATCCAAAACGAAATGACATAAAATGTCAGTAGGGGTCTGACGTTTACCACCCCTAGACCCGGTATGCGATACTTTTAGACGAAGAGACCGGATTGTACGGAGATTGTCATGGATAGGCGCAGTAGGGGTTCGGTTGAGCTTGCTCGTCGGCCTTCTTTTCGACAGGTACCTGAGTAGCCGTTACGTACAGATAATGCCGTTGACATGTTTGTGATTAAACCCACTACCAGCATACTGTAGAGTCCCACACAAAGGGTTTCTCTGATTCAGGAAAAACGATGTGGTGGCCGTATGTTTATACGTGCAAGGTTCCGATCAAATGATAATAATAGCCGGTTTAGAATTAAGCCAGATTATTAAATCAGGTATTGATTTAATAATTTACATGTACATATTTCGATATGTATATTCTAGTGTTATCCAGGTTTTCGATCGTGCGGTTGATGATACTAGCGGGCTTAGGATTAAGCCGGTTTGTTAAATCAGATATTGATTTAATGCTAGTATTATATTAGTAGTATTATTTTATCTTTTGGGTATTCGTATTTTGGTACGAATACGGGTATGTATATACGGTAGAAATTATTTTGTATTTATACAAAATACCTTCTAGAAGATGACAACTCATAATGCATTTTTTCCTATTTTGTTGAAAATAGAAAATGATGTGGAAAAGGGTGAGATGACATGAAGCATGGATGAAGCATGGCTTTGGTATTCATTGCAAATACTATTTGAGTATGGTTGTGTGTTTTAATAAATGAAAATTCTTTATAGAAAAAGAGAGCCATTCTTCATGATACCCTTCTTCATTTTTTGCCTCCTCCCTCTTCTTCTTGAGTTCATCCTCTAGTTAAATCCTTATCATTCTTATGTGTTGAGAACCAAAAGATTTGAGATAGAAAATTACTATTAACATATCCACATCATCTAACCAAACTAGATTAGTAAACTAGTTTGCTTAGTTTGCTTCTTTTTGAAGTAGGAACTTGAATCAAGAACCTTTAGGTGGATCCTCTAAGACCGAGGAGGTCAGCTGTCAAGGTTGATCCATGAGACCACAAGGAGCTTAAAAAGAGGAGTGAAGATCTAAAATACGCAAGTCCTTAGGTATAACCTTTTAACAGAGTATCTAGACTCTTCTAGTTTACTAGTTTCGATATTTGGTTAGATTCTAGGATGTGTTTTCTAGCGCCAAGTTTTAAAAGGTGAAAGTTTTTCGTTCCGCAATGGCCACCGTCAGCGGCCAGGCCACTAGGAATCCCAACAATATACAGCATAGCTGAGCAAGGGGAAATGCTCATGCAAAGAAGTCCAAGCCCATCACTAGAAGAGTAGATTGATAGGATAATATGAAAATCCTGTCAAGTTAGCAGGTATAACCAAAGCCGTGAAATGGTCGAGTATGAAATGGCCAGGCAACAGCGCCTACGCGAACAAGCTGCAGGAGAAATAAGACATGAGTCTCCCTAACCAAAGCTGACTCCATCTTCCTTCGTAAGAGGATGATTTCAAGCTAATAGAGACAAGAAGCGATGATCCCTGCCAATATTCAAAGATAACAGAATAGTCCCGAGATGTCTATCCACCAGAATAAGGTCGGCTGGAGTCCTTCCCTAATAAACAAGATGGGACGAGAATACTCTTTCCCTCATGATAAGACGAGGAAGATATTCGCCCTCGTCATAAGGTATCAGATGTTGTCACTTCCGAGACCTCGGTGATCAGAGCAAGTAAATGCGGTCGATCACCCTGATTATTGACCATATCACAGGATTATAAGCCATCAGATCGAGGACTGCTTCGTGAAAGTCGATGTGCAACACCCCACGAGTTGCGGGGATGCGGAAATTGGAAAAACGATCCTGTTCTTTAAGCATGCATCGACTAACCGAAGATCTTTACTAAATGATAATTAACAACAACCATAGAAGTTCTTAGCTACTATGTAAAGAGATTATACCTAGTGAATCGTTCCTTCGTCTTTTCGATCTCTACGTCCTCTTCGGCCTCCTTCCCGTGATAGATGATCCACCAGAGAACCCTAATCCAAGCTTCACCTCCAAACTTGAGGTAACTATGTTTCTCTAGTTGCCAATCAAAGACCTTAGATCATATAGAGTTAGGTTATGGAGTGTTTGGTCTATTCTAATCCTTGATCTCAACTCATGAGTGGTAGGATTAGAGTTTGAAAAGAGAGTGAGCTTGAGGAGGGAGAAGGTGAAGATGATAATGATATTGTTTCTCACTTGAATATATGAAGCATAATGAATAAACAAATAAATGAATAAATGTGATTATTCATCATGCTACATTAATTCAATATGAGTGATTCACTATGTGAGTCATTAAGCATTTAATAATGCATTAATGACATGATGAATCACACAAAATGAGTCACAATATCATTTAATGAGAATGCCACCTAAACCCTCAAGTCACCATACTTCTAGAAGCTTCCAGTAAAATTACGAGAACGCCCCTCCTATCCGTGAAAACACGGAAAAAATTTAGACTGTATATATCCAATAACCTGATACTAGAATCTGGCTTAAACCAAAGCCGTCTAGTAAAAACTGTCCGAATGTCGTACGTGCGTTTAAACACGTATTCATCCGAACCCTTTATCATAAAACCATACGACCTCTATATCGTTTCGCCTGGAGTAGGAAAAACTCTGTGTGGGACTCTAAAGACTCGACTACTATGCTGGCAGTGGGTTTAACCACAGACCGCAAGCGGCACTAGCTGTACGTAACGGTCCCCAGGTAGATGTAGATAAGAAGGCCAATGAGAAAATCCATCCGAACTCCTACTGAGCCTGTCCGTGACAATATCCGCGCAGTCCGGTCTGTTCGTCTAAGAGTATCGCGTGTATGGTCTAGGGAGGTGGTAAACGTTAGACCCCTAATAACCGTACAAGTCGTGTCGGCATGGCTCAAGACCATCCGAGAATCTACTTATCAGTCCATCAGTAATTCTCAATCAGCCCTGGCCAGGGACTTATGGTAATGACCAACCGATCACCGTGCGCAACTCCCTATACCGGGAGAGACGAATCCCTAACAGTCGCTCACTGCCTCCACGTGGCTCAGGACTGTGCCCAACTAAAACCTGTTTCCACGACTCCTTTGAACCATGGTAGGGTAGTAATCAAAGCACAGTGGGAACTCACACGAGAAAAATGACGACCTTAGGTCAACGGACTATCTGCACACATGTCACCTGAGAACTGCTATCTGACGTTAGGTATAAATACCATCCAGTCAGTTCTCGGCGAGTCCTGTCCGGTGTACTCACACCCAGTGAGCATCTGTATACAATCTTAGGTGCACATCACCAATGGCTGCGGGACCAATCCATTGCCCCTCGTCAGGGTCTAGATATGTATATACTAGTCTACTCTGGAGTATCGATGCCCAGTCTCGATACTCCTGTGACCAGGGACATCTAAGGATGTGCCTATTGACTATCCAGCTCCCACAAGGATGACTGCCGTCACAACGCCGGTAGTCAGGCAAACACCCTATGGGCTTTATCAACATTTATATATAAATACTAAGTAAAATATATCATATGTTAAGATAAAGGCAAACCAAATAGCGTACTATCATATCAAGCAAGATTGTCATGTACATACATATAGCATCCTATACAATGAAGGCCTCTAGGGCATATATATCCAACAATCTCCCACTTGCACTAAGGCCTATAATTGGCGCATTGAGTACCCACTGTCTGCACTAAATCGAGTTGCTGGCGTACCGTATGCCCAACATCTCAAACAGCCTCTCGAACTGGACTTGAGGGATGGCCTTGGTGAATGGATCTGCCGTGTTGTCTTTTGTGTCCACTCTCCGTACCTCGATCTCCCGACGATCCACGATCTTCCTGATCAGGTGAAACCGCCTTAAGATATGCCTGGATTTCTGATGGGACCTTGGTTCATTCGCTAATGCTACAGCCCAATTGTTATCACAATACAAAGGTATTGGATTGGCAATGGACGGAACCAACTGAAGTTCAGAGATGAACTTCCTCATCCAGACAGCCTCTTTTGTGACTTCACTAGCAGCTATATACTCAGCCTCCATAGTTGAGTTTGCGATGGTATCCTGTTTGGAACTCCTCCAACATACCGCCCCTCCATTGAGGGTAAACACAAAACCCGAAATGGATTTAGAATCATCTTTGTCACTTTGGAATCCGGAGTCGGTAAAAGCCTCAACCTGGAGGTCCCCATTACCGTAAATCAAGAACATCTCCTTAGTCCTTCTCAGATACTTGAGAATGTTCTTTACCTCTATCCAATGCTTCTCACTTGGGTCAGACTGATACTTGCTTACTACACTAAGTGCGTAAGCTACATCTGGTCTGGTACATAACATCGCATACATTATAGATCCTACTGCCGAAGTGTAGGGTATAATGCCCATGCGAGCCCTCTCTTCATCAGTCTTTGGAGACATCTCTTTGGAGAGGGTGATCCCGTGACAATCGGGTATATTACCGCGCTTGGAATCTTCCATACTAAATCTCTTTAGTATAGTGTTAATATACCTGGACTGTGAAAGTCCCAACATTCTATTGGATCTATCACGATATATCTTAATGCCCAGAATGTAGGTTGCATCTCCCAAGTCTTTCATGGAGAATTTCTGTGACAAGAAGAGCTTTACTGATTGTAGCATAGGGACATCATTCCCTATCAGGAGTATGTCGTCGACGTAAAAAACGAGGAAGACTACTGCTCCTTCTACAATCTTCCTATAAATACATGGTTCATCTACATTTTTGATAAAGTCAAATTCTTTGACTGTCTCATCAAAGCAGATGTTCCAACTCCGCGATGCTTTCTTTAATCCATAGGTGGATTTAAGCAACTTGCACACTCTTTCGCTGCTCCCACTGTCTAAGAAACCTTCTGGTTGATCCATGTAAACACTTTCTTCTAAATGTCCATTTAGAAAAGCCGTTTTTACGTCCATCTGCCAGATTTCATAGTCATGGAAGGCAGCTATGGCAAGCAGGATCCGAATGGATTTAAGCATAGTTACAGGTGAAAAGGTTTCATCATAGTCCAATCCTGGTCTTTGACGAAAACCTTTTGCAACGAGTCTAGCTTTGTAGGTTTCCACTTGTCCAAGTGCACCAATCTTCTTTTTGAAGATCCATTTGCATCCAACTGGTTTCACCCCATGAGGAGCAACTTCTAAAGTCCATACTTTATTGGTGTACATGGATTCCATTTCGGATCTCATAGCATCTAGCCACTTCACCGAGTCAATACTCATGATAGCCTGCTGAAAACTAGTAGTCTCATCATCATCGATGATGCAATCCTCTCGATCCCCATCTAGAAGAAAACCATAGTATCTTTCAGGAGGATGAGAAAGCCTACTGGATCTGCGTAGTGGCGTTGGTTCGTCGGGTTCTATTGAAACCTGAGGTTCTACTAAGTCCTCGGCAGCAGTTTGAGGTTCTGGAATTTCTTCCAGTTCTACCGCGCTCCCACTAATTTCTTTCACAAGAAATTCGCTCTCTAAGAAAACAATGTGGCGAGCGACAAACACCTTTTGTTCTTCAGTGTGGTAGACCATGTACCCCCTTGAATTTTTGGGGTATCCTACAAACTTGAACAAAACCGATCGTGCCTCGAGCTTATCCGGACTATGCTTTTTAACATATGCCGGACACCCCCATATCTTGATATACTTGAGATATGGTCTCTTCCCGCTCCACATTTCATATGGAGTGGTAGGCACAGACTTAGTCGGAACTCTATTCAATAAGTATCCTGCTGATTCTAGAGCAAATCCCCAGAAGGAAAGTAGTAACTCAGCACTACTTATTATTGAACGCACCATATCTAATAGCGTGCGATTCCTCCTTTCTGATACACCATTATGCTGAGGTGTATAAGGCGGAGTAAGCTGAGAGAGAATTCCATTCTCTTTTAAGCATTCAAGGAAACTGGTACTTAAGTATTCTCCACCTCGATCAGATCGAAGTGTCTTAGTGCTTTTACCAGTTTGTTTCTCTACTTCATTTTTCTACTCCTTAAACTTTTCAAAGGCCTCGGATTTATGTTTCATTAAGAACACATGTTCATACCTAGAGAAGTCATCAGTAAAAGTGATGAAGTAGGAGTGACCGCTTCTCGCATGCGTAGACATTGGACCACATACATCACTGTGTACAAGTCCCAAGAGTTTTGTGGCTCTTTCTCCGTGTCCGGTGAACGGAGATTTGGTCATTTTTCCTTTGATACATGATTGACAAGTTGCATATGATGAATATTCAAACGGATCTAAATATCCATCTTTATGTAACTTAGTCAACCTTGTTTCGTTTATATGACCAAGTCTACAATGCCATAGAAAGGCTTGGTTTGAATCTGCAGCCTTTCTTTTAAGCGTGTTTTGAATATTGAAAATTCGACGTTGATTAAGTATGTATATGCCGTTTTCCAGTGTGCCATACCCAATCAGTTCTTGATTTAGGAATATGTTTATGACATTTCTTTCAAGCGCAAAATTATATCCTTCGTTAGATAACACAGATACTGATATAATATTACACAATATACTGGGAATACAAAAACAGCTGTACAATACCAAAATGTGCCCACTAGTCAACCCTATGTGATATTCCCCTATTGCAATAGCATCTACATGCATTCCATTGCTCATCCGGAGAGTCATATCACCTGTCCCCAGTACTCTACTATTTCTCAGATCCTGTAAAGAATTACAGATGTGAGAACCAGAACCGGTATCAAGTACCCATGATGTAGAGTTTACTGAAAGACAATTTTCGATTACGAACACACCTGAAGCTGAAGCAACAGCTTGCTTCTTGTCCTTGGCTTTGAAGGCCATACAATCCTTCTTCCAGTGCCCTTGCTTGTGACAATAAAAGCATTCGTTTATATCCGCCTTCACCCTTCCTACCTTGTTCGTTCCCTGCACCTTCTTGACCCCACTCTTCGGTTTGGTAGCTTTCATCTTCTTCTTCCCTTTAGCTTTCACTTTAGATTTAGAAGAGGATGATTGGCCAACATACAGAACGAGGGTCTTCTCCTTTTTTATGGAGGTCTCTGCTACCCTCAATATATTGAGAAGCTTTGGAAGATCAGCTTCCATTTCGTGCATATTGAAGTTCAGCACGAATTGAGAGAAGGTGTGGGGAAGGGACTGTAAAATCAAGTCGATGTACAAATCATTCTCTACCACGCATCCCAGGTTTGCGAGTTCCTCAATGAGGATGATCATTTTGAGAACGTGCTCTTCTACAGGCGATCCTGGAGCTAACCTCATCTGGAAGAGTTTCCTTGAGGTCTCGTACCTTGCGATACGGGAGTGCTCCCCATACAATTCCTTGACATGGAGAAAGATGGATATAATATCCATACTCTCGTGCTGTTTCTGGAGTTCATTGTTCATGGACGCCAGCACGATACACTTAGCTCGCTCACAGTCTAGATCCCAGGTTTTGCGAACTTCCTTGTCCACAACTGAAGAATCTGGTCCTGGGATAAGGGGAAGAACAGCGGTGATAACATATGCTACTTTGTCATAAGTCAGTGCAATGTTGACGTTCCTTAGCCAATCTTTATAGTTCTGCCCGATCAGTATATTTTTTTCAAGTAATAGTTTTAGTCCTGTCATGGTAGCTGCCAGAGAGAGAGAAAAGAAAACACTCAGCATATGCTCTTGCAAATTTAGATTGGTTATCAGTTTATCTAAACAGGATGACTCCCACTGTTTCCTCAAATCCTTCTTCAAAACCTAAAGGAAGAACTAGTCAGGATTTAATCACACGTCACAATACTTGCTTAACCTTTCAGCCTGGCCGGTGTTGGTACTTCGAGGGAGGTTTTCCAACGCTTTCGCGAAGTTCCTTAATTAAATAACCTCTTTTCCCTGGAGGCGTAGCCCCTCTAACACCTTTTTGGACCCCTACTTGGTTTATAGCATTGATTGTTATGTGAGAAAATTTCCCGAGAGTACTCCTACTCATCAGTGGGATCGGGATCCAATTATCATTGCATGATGCCCTAGATGGAAGCCACTCTAGTCACCATACTTTAGAAGGTATGCTAAATCTGCAAGTTTCCTTTATTTTTGAAACTCCCGATGTGATTTTTACCCCAAGCTCTTATGACCTTGACGTAGGCCAACAAATCATAAGACGCAAGTCAAGTTCTACCCGTCGTTGTCCTGATTAATTTAGGTACATCGTACATGCCCTTGACGTAGGCCAACAAGGCTGTACGTTTGTCCTAAACTAATGCATCTATCTATTCAACAAATAAGCAAACACACTGCTACCATACACTATGCCTTGACGTAGGCCAACAAGCATAGCATGAATACTATGTGCTGTCTATTTGAAACGACGGAGGGTTACGGCTGGTTTTTGGAAAAAAACCGTTAACGTAGTGAACTTGATATAATCGAAGGAACCGACATAGCCTTTATTAAAAGGAGTGGTTTAAGCTCCGCATTTAAAATTTGCTTTTTGAAGAAAACCGAGTATTTTGAAATTGTTCCAACGATTCAGTTTAGGTTTTATTTTTCTTTGCATTAAGAATAATGCGTCCCATCATTAACCTATCATTACAGATAACAACGAAAATACAGCGTCCTCTTATGCCATCCGCATTCACCACGGGGTCCCGTCATCACCCGTTAGGTTACTTAACTAACGGCAGAGCGGGGGCTGGGCTAGCGCGGGTGTGAAACATAAGTGACGTCTAAATAGCTATCATATATAGATATTGTACATTCGTTAGACGCAATAATAGGCATTCCAGATCACAGATGAACATTATTGGATATGCAAGCAATCCGCATTTCTTTTGAGCCTGCAACGAAAGACGGATTACACAGTTGTGATGAATAGCCATTACCCCACCCCAGACCCCTACGGGTACGGCAAACTACCCGCCATGTACCCGAAGTGAAGCGGTCTTCCTCAACAACGTGAGTAGGCCACTAAACACTTCAAAGTACCCGGTAGTTTGTGCACCCCACCTTGGGTCTATCGTAGGAGCAAAAACAGTAAAAAGAAATAATACAACGGTGGCTACAACCGCAACCTTGATATGCCCCGCAAAATAATATTACAACATATTACAATTACATCGAATGAATTAATACAATAACCCATCACAAAACCCTGGCTAATCATCACAACAATCCAATACAGTTCATAATCACAAACAGTTAAAACATTACAGATATGTGCAACCCCCTGCCAACCGACATACTAGCAGTTAGGGGAGGTTTACGAACATATAATACAGTTCACAGATATAATCAAATAAGCAAACATCATATAATTTCGATCGATCAAACACATTTGATTCTACTCCAAAACTTCTCTGTAAATCTGAAACTTGAGTAAAAAATAAATCATTCCAGAAAAGACAAAACATCAGAGAAGATTCACAGGGAAAAACTGGGCTGAATCAGCTCCAACTCGGCCGCGGATCCGCGGCGGATTGGTGGGATCGGTCGCGGTTCCACAGCTCAGTGGCCGATTCAGGAGCCCATTTTTTTCCTGTGTTCTTATAATTTCCTGTAGCTTATTCTGGAGGTCCCTGAAAAATTTTTAGGCCTCATTTTAAAAATGACAGAAACATGGTGATATTGTTATATTTTCCGGTTTGTTTTGCGTTCGAAATTCATACGGCTTTGCAAATGAGTTAATTATAGTTTATTGAGGCTCTGATACCACTGTAAGTCGATGTGCAACACCCCACGAGTTGCAGGGAGGCGGAAATTGGAAAAACGATCTTGTTCTTTAAGCATACATCGACTAACTGAAGATCTTTACTAAACGATAATTAACAACAGCCATAAAATTTCTTAGCTACTATTTAAAGAGATTATACCTAGTGAATCGTGTCCTTCGTCTTTTCGATCTCTAGGTCCTCCTCGGCCTCCTTCCCGTGATAGATGATCCACCCGAGAACCCTAATCCAAGCTTCACCTCCAAACTTGAGGCAACTAAGTTTCTCTAGTTGCCAATCAAAGGAACTTAGATCATATATAGTTAGGTTATGGAGTGTTTAGTCTATTCTAATCTTTGATCTCAACTCATCAGTGGTAGGATTAGAGTTTGAAGAGAAAGTGAGCTTGAGGAGAGAGAAGGTGAAGATGATAATGATAATGATATTGTTTCTCACTTGAATATATGAAGCATAATGAATAAACAAATAAATGAATAAATGTGATTATTCATCATGCTACATTAATTCAATATGAGTGATTCACTATGTGAGTCATTAAGCATTTAATAATGCATTAATGACATGATGAATCACACAAAATGAGTCACAATATCATTTAATGATAATGCCACCTAAACCCTCAAGTCACCATACTTCTAGAAGCTTCCCGTAAAATTACGAGAACGCCCCTCCTATCCGTGAAAACACGGAAAAACTTTAGACTGTATAAATCCAATAACCTGATACTAGAATCTGGCTTAAACCAAAGCCGTCTAGTAAAAACTGTCCGAATGTCGTACGTGCGTTTAAACACGTATTCGTCCGAACCCTTTGTCGTAAAATCATACGACCTCTATATCGTTTCGCCTGGAGTAGAGAAAACTCTGTGCAGGACTCTAAAGACTCGACTACTACGCTGGCAGTGGGTTTAACCACAGACCGAAAACGGCACTAGCTGTACGTAACGGTCCCCAGGTAGATGTCGATAAGAAGGCCGATGAGAAAACCCATCCGAACTCCTACTGAGCCTGTCCGTGACAATATCCGCACAGTCTGGACTGTTCGTCTAAGAGTATCGCATGTATGGTCTAGAGAGGTGGTAAACGTCAGACCCTTAATAACCGTACAAGTCGTGTCGGCATGGCTCAAGACCATCCGAGAATCTACTGATCAGTCCATCAGTAATTCTCAATCAGCCCTAGCCAGAGACTTATGGTAATGACCAACCGATCACCGTGCGATATCAACTCCTTATACCGGGAGAGACGAATCCCTAACAGTCGCTCACTACCTCCACGTGGCTCGGGACTGTGCCCAACTAAAACCTGTTTGCACGACTCCTTTGAACCGTGGTAGGGTAGTAATCAAAGCATAGTGGGAACTCACACGAGAAAAATGACGACCTTAGGTCAATGGACCATCTGCACACATGTCACCTGAGAACTGTTATCTGACGTTAGGTATAAATACCATCCAGTTAGTTCTCAGCGAGTCCTGTCCGGTGTACTCACACCCAGTGAGCATCTGTATACAATCTTAGGTGCACATCACCAATGGCTGCGGGACCAATCCATCGCCCCTCGTCAGGGTCTAGATATGTATACACTAGTCTACTCTGGAGTATTGATGCCCAGTCTCGATACTCCTGCGACCAGGGACATCTAAGGTTGTGCCTATTGACTATCCAGCTCCCACAAATATGACTGCCATCACAACGCCGGTAATCAGGCAAACAGCCTATGGGCTTTATCAACATTTATATATAAATACTAAGTAAAATATATCATACGTTAAGATAAAGCCAAACCAAATAGCATACTATCATATCAAGCAAGATTGTCATGTACATATATATCCCTAGCATCCTATATAATGAAGGCCTCTAGGGCATATATATCCAACACTTCGTGTTCAAGAATTGGGTTGAAGACTGGTATAAACAAGGCAGATTTGTGCTATCAGACTGTTGGCGGGTAGATCCACTGCAGAAGCATGAGCCGAAGAAAACTTATGATATCAGATTAGGACCCTTTCAATCCAGAAAGCGGAAGCGGACTCATACCTGTCACACAATAAGGCTTTTAAGCCAGGGAAAAGATGAAGATATGCTTAACCTCTCTGACTATTTCACAAATGAAGATGAGGAGATCTCAGAGTTGCCGCCAAACCCTAAAGAGCTGGAGGATAGAATCCACACTATAGCGGATGAACTAAGAAAAATCGACTTGGGAACGGAAGATGATCCGAGACTAATGTTCGTCGGTAATCTGCTGTCTGAAGAACAGGTAACCACTCTTAAAATCGTGCTCATGGAATATAAAGAATTCTTCGCTTGGAATTACTCCGAGATGTCGGGTCTTGATCCAGATATAGCGGTACACAAGCTGGCCATAACCCTAGGGTCAAAGCTAGTTAAACAAGCACCAAGAAGGATGCGGTTCGAACTCGAGATGAGCATCAATGCCGAAGTCAAAAATCTTATCGAATCTGGTTTCATCCATTAAGTACAATACCCAGTTTGGATAGCCAATATCGTCCCCGTGATGAAGAAGAACATGACCGTTCGGATTTGTGTAGACTTTCGTGATCTTAACAAGGCGTGCCCGAAAGATGATTTCCCCGTACCAGTGACGGAGCTTGTGATCGATAACACCTCCACTCACAAGGTATTCTCATTTATAGATGGGTCATCAGGATACAACCAAATAAAAATGGACCCCGTAGATCAGAAGCATATCGCCTTCCGCACATCGTTAGGCGTATTCTACTATAAGATGACGCCCTTCGGCCTGAAGAACGCTGGAGAAACCTACCAAAGGTCCATGAAAAAGATATTCGACGACCATATACATGAGATCGTCGTATGCTACATCGACGATTTTGTGGTCAAACGAAAATCTCACGAGGAGCACCAGGAGCACCAAAGGACAGTCTTCAAGCGCCTTCGAAAATTCAAACTGAAGATGAACCCGGTGAAATGTGCGTTCGGAGTCTCGTCAGGGAAGTTACTCGACTTTATAATCCGTCATCGAGGGATCGAGATGGACCCCTCTAAAATTAAGGCAATTATAGAAATGCCCCCGCCAAGAAGCCTCAAGCAGCTGCGCTCTCTCCAAGGAAAGCTTGCCTACATCCGTTGGTTCATTGCCAATCTATTAGGAAAATACCGTCTGTTCAGTCACCTTATGAAGAAGGGAACTCCTTTTATATAGGATCATAAATGTCAGAAAGCACTGGAGGAGATCAAGTGGTACTTGCAGAATCCGCCAGTATTGGCCGCCCCGGTTAATGGAAATTCCCTTATCCTCTATACAAGTGTGTTGATGGTTCTCTAGGCGCACCATGAGCACAGAAGAATGACCAAGGAAAGGAAAGTGCTCTATACTACCTATGTCGAGTCCTGCTGGGAGTGACAAGCAACTACTCCCCCATTGAGAAACATTGCTTGGCGTTGATCTTCGCGATCACAAAGCTCAGACACTACGCCTTGGCACATGAAGTGCACCTCATATCGAAGGTGGACCCTCTGAAGTACCTCATGAAGAAAGCTATACTGATAGGAAGGGTCGCAAAATGGGCCCTTCTACTGATAGAGTTCACAATTCTTTATCACCCACTCAAAGCGGTAAAATGCCATGCCATCGCGGGCTTCCCCACGGAACGTCCGATCTCGGCTGACTCTTCATTAAACCGCGAGTTGCCAGATGAACACGTGTTCAATGTAGTCGAAGAGAAAGAGGAGGTAAAAATGTCTCATTGGGAGTTGTACTTCGATGGAGCCTCCTCGATGATAGTGCGAAAGAAGAACGTCCCAGTAATCAGGGCTGGGATAAGTCTTATTTTCGTTACCCCTCAAGGTAGAATAACCTACTACGCTATCTCGTTGACAGAGCCCAGGACCAACAACGAAGCGGAATATGAAGCACTTATAGCTGGTCCTAAGATCACGATTGATATGGGAATCGAAGATTTCTACATATACGAGGATATTCAATTAATCGTCAGGCAAGTCAATGATGATTACAAAACATGCAAACCAGAGCTGATAAAGTATGGCGAAAAGGTGTAACAACTGCTAATGCAGATTCCTTCTTATACACTAGAAAATGGGCCGCGAGTGGAAAACAGCAAAACGGACGCTTTAGCCAAAATGGTCAAAGAATTGGCCGACAAAAACCTCAACGATGTAAGGATCATCATCCAAAGCCGCAAGATTTTAGCCCCGGTAGAGATGTCTTCAAAACCTCTAGCCGAAGCAATCGATGAGGACGTCCTTCACGCAGAAGAAGAAGATGATGAAGAGGACTGGAGGGAAGTCTTTATAGACTACTTCATATCCTAACAAATGCCTGATGACACATCGCAAAGGTATCCGCTCATGAAAAGAGCCCTGTCGTTCACCTTAATCGATAGAACCCATATAGGAAATACTTTGACCATATATGGATAAGATGCTTAGGACCGAAGGAAGTCAAAGGTCGCCCAAGAAATTCACGACGGACTTTGTGGATCTGACCAAGCCGGTCTGAAAATGAAGTTGAAGATAAAAGAATGGGTTATTAGTGGCCCATGATGAATCATGACTGCATTGAATATGCAAAGCGATGACACTCGTGCCAAATACATGTGAATTTCATCCACCAACATCCTAACCCACTACATCCCACCGTGGCTAGTTGGCCTTTTGAGATGTGGGGAATAAATATCATTGTCCCTACGTAACCAGCATCATCTAAAGGACACCGGTTCATCTTGGCAACAACAGACTACTTCTCCAGATCGGCAGATGCGATACCGCTAAGGGAAGTAAAGATAGAGAATATCCTCCACTTCTTCAAAACACATATCATCTACCGGTTCAGAGTCCCATGGCATATACTCTCGGATAATAAACCCGCATATAGAAGCCTTAAGATATGCCGCTTCATTAAATAGCATAAAATAGATTGGAGATACTCCTCCATCAACAATCCCTGAGCTAACGGTCTAGCTGAGGCATTCAATAAGACCTTTACTACTTATAAAGAAGATGGTGTCCAAGAAATAAAAGGATTGGCATGAAAGGCTGCATGAAGCTCTTTGGGTGTATTGAACAACATTCAGGATAGCCACGAAGATAACACCTTAAGCGTTGGTGTTCGACGCCGAAGCGGTGCTCCCATTGGAGATCGAACTCCCATCATTAAGGAGGCGGTTCAACATGAGCTTATGGATGAAGAAAACGCTCATCTCCGACTCGAAGAACTCGACACTTTTGATGAGACCCATCTGGTAGCACAACAAATCTTGGAAGCTCACAGAGCAAGATTGACCCAGGCATATGGGAGACTGACATGACCGAGAACATTTTGTCAAGGCGAGCTCGTGCTGCTCATCAAAAGACAAATTATTCCTAACCGTGGAAAACGCGGGAAGTTTGAGCCGAACTATGAAGGTCTTTATATCATAGAAGAAGTCTACCAAAGTATAACCTACATGTTGATGGACATGCTTGGAGAAAGACCCTTTCACCAATAAATAACCGATTCATCAAAAAGTACTATGGTTAAAGAGTCGCGACTTGGGTCATTGGTAGATGACGATGCCTATGTCCGCTCGCTACCTTATCAAATTAAAACTCTGAAAGTACCACCGGGTGATAGTACCCAAAAGAATATGCTACTTTACGGCATGGATCATATAACTAATCGCATACAATCTACGGGCACAAACGATTTATGTCCCATATATGTTCTTCTTGTTTCCCATGGACCGCTATGTTTCTAAACTAGCACCTTGCCATATGGTGGATCTCCATATTGATCACCATATACAATTGTTCCCCTCCGAACGGCGGCCCGAACTTCGCGTCCGTTGCCTGAGGTTCGGGGCAGATGCTATTTGGTTTGATCCGTCCACCTCTCCGAAGATGCCAAGTTGATTTATGGCACCTTGTATCGGAGGTTTAGACGGATGCGGCCGATGTAGCAGACTTCGTCAAATTCCCCCTCAGGGTGAGGGGTTTTTGATTGTGGGGACGCTCTTCCCTGCAGGCGCAAGCCCCTGCAGTTAATTACGCTACCGCGTCGCGGTAACAACTTTCTCCTTCTCCAGAATTTCACTTCGTGTCGTGTGTTTGTTTTGTTCCTGGTTGCCCGTGGATTGTATACGGAGACTGAGTGATGTCGTCACCCGTAGGACGTAGATTAGTCCAAATCCGTATTTGCTTAGATTTGGGTTTGGTGTTTTTTGGTTTAAGGATACATTAGTCGCGTTGCGGCTAAGATCAACTTAAACGTACGTCAAGGATACGTTAGTCCTGTTTCAGACTAAGCTCGACCTGACGTAGTGATTGATTTAATTATCTGGCCGTCGGGACTCGTCACCTCTCTGACGTCGTTGAGGGATTACAACGACAGGCGTCAGAGGAGTTCAGAGATGTACCCTTGCACCAAAGTTGATTCGAAGTTTTATTGTTTATTTAGAGATCTGAGAACACATTAACCGTATTTGGGGCTAAGGTCAACTTAGACGGGACCGTTTAGATCCAGGAAGAGAGCATTTGGAGGCTCTATCGTTCTAGTTTAGAGACATGGTGGTCCATTGCCAGTTTAGGGACATGGTGGTCCAATACCAGTTTAAGGACATGATGGTCCATCGCCAGTTTAGGGACGTGGTGGTCCATTATTAGTTTAGGGACGTTTCGGTCCGTCGCCAGTTTAAGGACGTAGTGGTCCATATTCCATTTTAGGGACGTGGTGGTCCGTCGCCAGTTTAAGGACGTAGTGGTCCAATATTAGTTTAGGGACGTTCCGGTCCGATATTAGTTTAAGGACGTTCCGGTCCGATATTAGTTTAGGGACGTTTCGGTCCGATATTAGTTTAAGGACGTTCCGGTCCGATATTAGTTTAGGGACGTTTCGGTCCAATATTAGTTTAGGGACGTTTCGGTCCAATATTAGTTTAGGGATGTTTCGCTCCAATATTAGTTCGTGGTTGTTGGGACCCGTCACCTCTTTGACGTCGTTGAGGGATTACAACGATAGATGTCAAAAGAGTTCGGAGATGTACCCTCAAACCGGACGTGGATTGATTTAGGAGAGCCATTTTGCTCAGTCAATTTAATTTAAGGACTTATGGCCACGATTGGGCTAAGTCCAGTTCAACATTTTATGGCATTTTTCATTTAGGCTCTACCCACAAAAGATACAGAGTATCAATTTATTTTGGGCTCTGCCCATTTGCAGATGATGCAAAGTATCTACCTCGTTTGGGCTCTGCCCCTTTTAAAATGCATAGCATTCTGAAGATTTTGTTTGGGCTCTGCCCCTTTATAAATGATGCAGAGCATCTGTTTTGGTTTGGGCTCTGCCCCTTAAAATAATGCATTTGCGCTTTATTAAGCCTATTAGGCCTTCCTTTAATTGGGCTTGGCCCTTTTTAATGCATCTGCGCTTTGCGCTAAGTGATGAGCGCAGACTCATATGGTGATGACACGTGTCGTGCTCTGGCGAGCGCAAGCGCAACAGCGCAGTGCGCTGTGTTGTTGCGCTGCGTTATTGCGCTGCTGACACGTGGCGCGCTCTTAGTGAGTTGCGCCAATTCCAGAGAGCAAAGCTCTATCTTAAGGGCGCTTAGCGCAAATGGTTCTACAGCCGACACGTGGCGCTCTCTTAAGAGCGCAACGGCGCAGTTTGGAAGTGCAAAGCACTAAGAATCTTTTAGATTCAAGAAGGGAAGTGCAAAGCACTGTTTAAGTTCTTGATCTAAATTAGATCAAAGAAAAATAAATTTCTTCTTTATTCGAAGAACCAGAGGTTCTTAAAAGTGCAAAGCACTATTATTTTATTATTTTTATTGTTTTTTAAAGAACCGAAGGTTCACAAGAAGTGCAAAGCACTGTTTTCTTTTTATATAAAGATCATTCATTTTATTTTTAGATCCATGATCTATTAGAAGGCCTTTCTTCTACTTCATGAAGGTTTTTTTTTTTACCTTCTTCTTGAGATCTTCTCAGAGTTTTCTCTGCTTAGAGTTCTTGATTTTTCGAGAAAATTATTCCTTTTTTCTAATGAGGTCTGGGGTCCTATTTATAGTGCCCCATAAATTTGTTGAATTTGTTAACAAGATCTTTTCTGAATGATTTTGGGAATTTTCCCACGCTGGATCTTTGATCCAAAGGCAGAAGAAAATCTTCTGGTTTTGGAAAGAACAGAAAAGATTTCATGAAATCTTAATTTAGTTTGGCGCAGATGTCCCAGCGCTTGACACGTGTCGCAGAGCGCAGCGCAACTGCGCTAGCGCATCTGCGCTGACACGTGTCGCGCAGCGCAGAGCGCAGCGCAACTGCGCTAGCGCATCTGCGCTGACACGTGTCGCGCAGCGCAGAGCGCAGCGCAGCTGAAGCGTTGCTTCCTTTAAACAGAGCTTTGCTCTGATTGGGGTACACAAATGCCCCCCGCACCGTTGCGCTTACGTGGCCCCAAACGTGAGCGCAACGGTGGCGAAATTCCAACCGCCGCGACGACTTTTGGAAGTCGAAAAGGCACTTGGTGCCTATAAATAGGACCTTTGGTCCCCCACAGATGCTTATCATCTTTCCGATTCTATTTTCAAAAAAACTTCAGAGCTTTGCTCTTGCCTTCAAGAACTCTAGAGCTTTGCTCTTCTTTCCAAAGTTTTTAGAAAAAACTTTAGGTAAAATTGAAT
Source organism: Agapanthus africanus (assembly GCA_030015575.1). Taxonomy (NCBI): domain Eukaryota; kingdom Viridiplantae; phylum Streptophyta; class Magnoliopsida; order Asparagales; family Amaryllidaceae; genus Agapanthus; species Agapanthus africanus. The sequence goes on along the minus strand of JASDDO010000022.1, from coordinate 533,238,833 downwards.
CTTAGATTAAATTAATTTTAATTAATCTTTAAACAGCAGAGCTTTGCTCTTATAGATCTTTTGATCTAAAGAGATCCCCATTGGGGTTCCACTAGCAGAGCTTTGCTCGATTTCGAAGTTAGAGACTTTAGGTGAAATTAATGTAAATCAAATGAACTTAAATTAATCCCAATCAAAGAGCTTTGCTCTCACAGATCTTTTGATCCAAAGAGATCCCCAATGGGGTTTCATTAAGCTTTTTGTTCATGGGTTTTAATCCTTGAATAGAGCTTTGCCCTCCGAAAGATTTGTAATTTCTTGATTCATTAATGGAGCTTTGCTCCTTTTAAATTATATAACATAGCTTTTAAGGGTTGCTGATTGTTGTCGATCTTCTTTTACAGGAACAATGGACTCCCATATGTATGCTCTTAACGAGATCATCTCTTATGGGGACATCCGCCGACTTGGCCGCTCTCAAAATCGGGAGTTCACAAACGAGGAGTGCGCTGAAATAATGAGTCGCTTCGACGCGTATAATGGTCCACTGCTCCCCCGACGTTCCTCCCTCCTTAAGCTTATCGTGGGAGCCATCTGGGAAGCGCTTCCCCTCTTCTGTTCCGGCGCGCCGCTTAGGGCGTTGGATGCTGCTGAGGACAAGGTGCACTCGGTGTACCTGTTGAACTTTATCTCGAAAAGACGACGAGACAGTCTTATCGATCTCTTGCACGAGGTCTTTCAACAGTCTGCCATACTCGCTGCTTATCGGAGGGTGGAAGACATCAGGGGGGACCCTGACGCTTGTGCTCGTGAGAGAAAGCATATTAGGATGGTCCGCGAGGCCTGGAAAGTCATAGATAGGGTTGCTTTCGAGTTCCTCAATCCATGTCCTGGGTTCGAGGTTATTCCCTTGTAATGATGTTTTTCGTTTATTGCTTTTATGATTGTAAGAGCCATTGGCCATATTAATGGAAAATTTTTATCCCAGCTTGTCTTTATTATACATCTTTTGTCCTGAGTCTTTTTGCCCACGCGTGAATGATTGTGTCTTGAACGCTTGATCAAATGTAAATCGGATGCTCTTTCTGTTGCTTTTCCTCTTTCTCAGCATGTCATAACAATTAGCAGGTAATAGAATAAGCTTCTTGATTTCTTCACGAGCTAGCGAGGGCTTAAGCCGCAGGTTCAGATCTGCTGCCTAAGACTTTTCAACTCCATGAGCCGTGAGGGTCTCATAGAGGCTTTTCTTCCTACGGATCGAGAGGATCTCGCAGGTGGATTTTCTCCTTAGGAATCGTGGGGATTCCTAAGTGTAGTTTTCTCTTCTAAGTCGTAAGGATCTTATAAGAGAATTTTCCCTCTTACGAGTCGAGAGGATTCGTAAGTGGTTGTTTCCCTCCTTGTCGAGAATCGACTTCAGAGAGTGAGACCCGTGAATAGTATGCAAGAGACCATTTAGGATTGACTTGCAGGGTCCCATTGTTCAGGAAGCAAGTTTTTGAATCCTTACTGCCCGAGATGTGAGTCAAAGAAGCTCTCGTCACGGAGTGTTTGTATCCGTGAGTTGAGAAGTTTTGCGAGGGATTATTTGTTTCCCAAACGCCAAGGATTATTTGTTTCCTTGGGGTTCGAAACGAGTCGAGGGTTCCTACGGAGGCACTGGTGGCTCTGCGGGTCGACGCGGATCAGGAGGCTCTCGTCAAGGAGTGTTTGTATCCGTGAGTCGAGGAGTTTGCTGGGATTATTTGTTTCCCAAGCGCCAAGGATTATTTGTGTCCTTGGGGTTTGAAACGAGTCGAGGGTTCCTACGGAGGCACTGGTGGCTCTGCGGGTCGACGCGGATCAGGAAGCTCTCGTCAAGGAGTGTTTGTATCCGTGAGTCGAGGAGTTTGCTGGGATTATTTGTTTCCCAAGCGCCAAGGATTATTTGTTTCCTTGGGGTTTGAAACGAGTCGAGGGTTCCTACGGAGGAACTGGTGGCTCTGCGGGTCGACGCGGATCAGGAAGCTCTCGTCAAGGAGTGTTTGTATCCGTGAGTCGAGGAGTTTGCTGGGATTATTTGTTTACCAAGCGCCAGGGATTATTTGTGTCCTTGGGGTTTGAAACGAGTCGAGGGTTCCTACGGAGGCGCTGGTGGCTCTGCGGGTCGACGCGGATCAGGAGGCTCTCGTCAAGGAGTGTTTGTATCCGTGAGTCGAGGAATTTGCCGGGATTATTTGTTTCAAGAGCGCCAAGGATTATTTGTGTCCTTGGGGTTTGAAACGAGTCGAGGGTTCCTACGGAGGCGCTGGTGGCTCTGCGGGTCGACGCGGATCAGGAGGCTCTCGTCAAGGAGTGTTTGTATCCGTGAGTCGAGGAATTTTCCGGGATGATTTGTTTCCTGAGCGCCAAGGATTATTTGTGTCCTTGGGGTTTGAAACGAGTCGAGGGTTCCTACGGAGGCGCTGGTGGCTCTGCGGGTCGACGCGGATCAGGAGGCTCTCGTCAAGGAGTGTTTGTATCCGTGAGTCGAGGAGTTTGCCGGGATTATTTATTTCCCGAGCGCCAAGGATTATTTGTGTCCTTGGGGTTTGAAACGAGTCGAGGGTTCCTACGGAGGCGCTGGTGGCTCAGCGGGTCGACGCGGATCAGGAGGCTCTCGTCAAGGAGTGTTTGTATCCGTGAGTCGAGGAATTTGCCGGGATTATTTGTTTCCCGAGCGCCAAGGATTATTTGTGTCCTTGGGGTTTGAAATGAGTCGAGGGTTCCTACGGAGGCGCTGGTGGCTCTGCGGGTCGACGCGGATCAGGAGACTCTCGTCAAGGAGTGTTTGTATCCGTGAGTCGAGGAATTTGCCGGGATGATTTGTTTCCCGAGCGCCAAGGATTATTTGTGTCCTTGGGGTTTGAAACGAGTCGAGGGTTCCTACGGAGGCGCTAGTGGCTCTGCGGGTCGACGCGGATCAGGAGGCTCTCGTCAAGGAGTGTTTGTATCCGTGAGTCGAGGAATTTGCCGGGATGATTTGTTTCCCGAGCGCCAAGGATTATTTGTGTCCTTGGGGTTTGAAACGAGTCGAGGGTTCCTACGGAGGCGCTGGTGGCTCTGCGGGTCGACGCGGATCAGGAGGCTCTCGTCAAGGAGTGTTTGTATCCGTGAGTCGAGGATTTTTGTTGAAGTCACTGGCTTCTTCGGTTGAAATGAACCGTTGAGGTTTGGCTTTGTCGTTTGACGGAATCCGCTGGGGAAGTATGGTCCCTTTCTTTGTTTACGCCCTTGGATTGTATACAGGGATCGATGTGATCTTAACTGTAGGGCCAAAGTATTATCATTTCTTCTTTTTATCTTATTTTATTTCCGCGATGCTCTATCATTTCAGCTTTTATATCGCGATTGCCCAATCATTTCGGCTATTTTTCGCGGTGCCCAATCATTTCGGCTATTTGTTTTATCTTTACTCGTTGCTTTTTATTACGAGTTGCCCAGTCATTTCGGCTATTTTGCATGCATACATTTTACTTGCTGCTTTTTATTGCAAGTTGCCCTATCATTTCGGCTATTTCGTATGCATGAGCGGCCTACTGGCTTTCGCCGTAAATCTGAAATTGGACACCGATTTTGGCATCAGCACCGCTGCAACTGGGATATTACCAGGAGCGAATCATCGTTTGCCTCTGTCACTGTCGAACAAAGGAGGCTTAACGATCAGGCTTAGGGACCTGTCGACTAAGGCTTTCGATTTCATGAGCCGTAAGGGTCTCACAAAGGTATTTCTCCCTACAAGTCGTGAGGATCTTGTAGGTGTATTTTCTCCTTAGGAACCGTGAGGGTTCCTAAGTATTTTGTTCTTCTGTAAGTCGTAAGGATCCTACAGGAAGGTTTTCTCCTCATAAATCGAGGGGATTTATAAGGGTTGCTTACCATGCGAACGTATTCCCAGTCATGGATGAAATTTGGCTAGGGAAATGTTTATTCGCGCCCGTGGATTGTATACAAGGGTCGATATTGAACCACTTGTAGGGCATTATTGGAAGTTTGTGGGGGTTTGCTTAAGCACAGGTTTAGGTCTCTGTGACTTAAGACTTTCAAATCCTATGAGCCGTGAGGGTCCCATAAGAGAGTTCTCCTTACGAGTCGTGAGGAACTCGCAAGTGTATTTTCTCCTTAGGAATCGTGGGGATCCCTAAGTGTGTTGTTCCTTTGTGAGTCGTAAGGATCTCACGCAGGTGGTTTCTCCTTACAGGGTCGAGAGGACCCTATAAGTGTTTCTTAACGAGGTTGCGCCCTTTCAGGTTTTCACATACACTCGCCGGTAGCCCTGCTGTTTTTACTCACGGAGCCCTTTCGGGTTTTCATCCGTGCCCATTTTGCTTATGGACTTACCGTTTTTTTTTTATCATCTCGTCAGCCTAAGGATGCTGCGGTATTAGTTTAAAGACGTTTCGGTCTGCTATTAGTTTAAGGACATTTCGGTCCGGCGTTAGTTTAAGGACGTTTCGGTCCGTTATGGAGAAGGCCGGCTACTTTTTATAAAGCCTGAGCTTAGGAAGATAGCGAGCGGACATAGTCGTCGTCATCTATCATTGACCTAGGCTGTGGCTCATTAAGCGTAGTATTTCTTTAGGAAGCGGCCGTTTATTGGCCTGAAAGGTCTTTCACCATGCATGTCCATGAGTAGATAGGCTCCACCTTGGTAGACCTTATCTATGATGTACGGTCCTTCATAGTTTGGCTCAAACTTTCCCCGCTTGGCGCGATTGGGGATCATAGGCCTTTTGACCACTAGCACGAGCTCGCCTTGGCAAAATATCCTTGGTCGGGTCAGTCTTTCATATGAGCGCGTCATCTTTGCTTTATAGGCCTCCAGATTTTGTTGCGCTATGAGTCGGGTTTCATCAAGGGCGTTAAGCTCCTCAAGCCGAAGGTGAGCATTTTCTTCGTCCGTCAGCCCGTAGTAGATTGCCACTCGTAGAGAGGGTAACTCTATCTCGAGGGGGAGTACTGCTTCCGTCCCAAATACCAACGCGTACGGCGTTGTGCTTGTGGCCGTCTTGAACGTAGTTCGATATGCCCAGAGAGCTTCTTGCAGCCTTTCGTGCCAGTCTCTCTTATTTCGTGACACCGTTTTCTTCATGATCTTCGTCAAGGTCTTATTGAAGGCCTCAGCTAGACCGTTAGCTCGCGGATTATAAACTGAGGAATATCTCCAGTCTATATTGTGCTGCTGTGCGAAGCGGCTAATTTTATGACTTCGGTATGCTGGCCCATTATCAGAGATGATCCTTTTTGGGGTTCCAAACCGGTATATGACATGCGTTTTGAAGAAATGGAGGATGTTCTCCGTCTTCACTTCCCTCAATGGTACCGCCTCTGCCCATTTGGAGAAGTAATCAGTCGTCGCCAAGATGAAACGATGTCCCTTGGACGATGCTGGTTCGATGGGGCCGACTATGTCGGTTCCCCACATCTCGAACGGCCAGCTAGCCACTGTTGGATGTAGTGGATTGGGATGCTGATGGATGAAGTCCCCATGAATTTGGCATGAATGACACTGCCTCGCGTACTCCAGGCAATCATGCATCATCGTGGGCCAGTAGTAGCCCATCCGTTTTATCTTCAACTTCATCTTAGGGCCTGCTTGGTGGGAACCGCAGAGTCCGTCGTGAACCTCTTGGACGACCCTCCTCGCTTCGTCAGGTCCTAGGCATCTCAACCACAGAAAATCGAATGACCTCCTATATAGAGTATTGTTGACGAATGCGAAAGACAGAGCTCGTTTCACGAGCTGATGTCTTATGGACGCTTCTTCAGGCATTCGGTGGAATTTGAAGTAATCTATGAAGACTTCTCTCCAGTCCTCGGCCTTCTCATGATCTTTTATTTGTAGGGTCGCCTGCTCAGCTGCTCCCTTTTCTTTATATGATTCTGGATGTATTTCTGCCGGGGCGAGCACTCGACGGCTTTGTATCACGATTCTAACGTCATCGAGGTTCTCGTCGGCCAATTCTTTAGCAAGCTTGGCCAGTGCGTCCGCTTTGCTGTTTTCCGCGCGCGGTATACTTTCCAAAGTGTAAGAGGGAATTTGGGTTAGCAGTCGCTGCACTTTTTCACCGTATTTTACCAATTCCGGTTTGCACGTTTGGTAGTCGCCGTTTACTTGACTGACGACCAGTTGGGAGTCCCCATATATGAGGAGGCTTTCAATCCCCATATCAATGGCGATCTCGAGGCCTGCTATCAAAGCTTCATATACAGCTTCATTATTCGTTCTCGGCTCTGTTAAGGAGAAGGCGAAGCGCATTATTCCTCCTTGTGGAGTCACAAAGATGAGTCCTACCCCCGATTTAATTATAGGGGTACTTTGTTTGTGCTTTTTCATGGAAGATGCTCCATCGAAATAAAGCTCCCAACGGGTATCACCACTGTCGATCGCGTCAAACGCATGTCTGTCTGGCAAATCGCAATTTAAAGGAGAATCGGCAGGTATGGGATGCTCAGCAAGGAAGTCGGCGATGGCCTGGCCTTTTACTGCCCTGAGAGGTTGATATGTTATCGAAAATTCCATCAAGAGCAGGGCCCATTTAGCGAGTCGCCCTGTCAATATGGCTTTTGACATTAGATATTTAAGGGGGTCCACTTTTGAAATAAGACGGACCTCGTGCGCCAACGCATAGTGCCTAAGCTTTGTTATTGCGAAGATCAACGCCAGGCAGTGTTTTTCAATGGGAGAGTAATTGCTTTCTGCCCCCAGTAGAACTCGACTTAAGTATTAGAGTGCTCTCTCTTTCCCTTGATCGTTCTCTTGTGCCCATAATGCGCCCAAGGAACCTTCGAGGGCGGTTGAATAAAGAATGAGAGGCTTTCCCTTAACCGGAGCAGCCAACACTGGCGGGTTCTGCAGGTATTGCTTGATCTCATCCAGTGCGCCTTGGCATTTTTGATCCCAAACGAATGGGGTTCCCTTCTTCATCAGGTGACTATAGGGACGGCACTTTCCTGAAAGGTTGGCTATAAATCGCCGTATGTATGCGAGTTTCCCTTGGAGAGACCGAAGCTGTTTGAGAGTCCTCGGCGGAGGCATTTCCATGATCGCTTTAATCTTTGACGGATCTATTTCAATACCTCGGTGTCGAACGACGAATCCCAGGAATTTGCCTGAGGAAACTCCGAATGCACACTTAAGAGGGTTCATCTTCAAATTGTATTGCCGAAGGCGTTGAAATACAGTCTTCAGATGCTCGAGATGTTCCTCGTATGATTTGCTTTTAACCACGAGATCGTCGATATAGCATTCAACGATTTCGTGTATAAGGTCGTCGAAGATCTTTGTCATGGCCCTCTGATAAGTAGCGCCGGCATTCTTTAAACCGAAGGGCATCACTTTGTAACAAAATATACCAAGAGGGGTCCTGAAGGCTGTGTGCTTCTGATCTTCAGGATGCATTTTTATTTGATTATACCCCGATGAGCCGTCCATGAAGGAGAAAACCTCATGAGTGGATGTGTTATCTATCATCAGTTCGGTGACTGGCACTGGGAAGTCATCTTTTGGGCAGGCTTTATGAGATCCCGAAAATCCATGCATATACGCACCGTCCCATTTTTCTTCATCACCGGGACGATGTTGGCGATCCATTCAGGGTATTGGAGTTCCTGGATGAAGCCAGAGTCTATCAGCTTTTTGACTTCGGCGTTGATGCTCATCTCAAGCTCGAGTCGCATTCTTCTCGGCGCTTGTTTGACTGGCTTGATGTCCGGGGATATCGCCAATTTGTGTACAGCAATTTCTGGATCTAGCCCCGGCATTTCGGAATAGTTCCATGCGAAGCAATCTTTGTGCTGTAGAAGCACGTCTTTTAACGCAGCTACCCTTTCTTCAGATAGTAACTCGCTGATGAATGTCGGTCGTGGATCGTTTGCCGTCCCCAACTCAATTTTCTTGAGGTTATCTGCAGTGGTATGGATTCCATCTTCCAGCTCTTTCGGTGCTGGGGGAAATTCTGAGATTACCTCATCACTGCTGTTTTCGAGGCACCAAGGGAGGCTGTCCAGGTTCTCGGACTCTTCTTTCAATGTCGTTATCATACGACAGGTGTGAATTTTCTGCCAATCCCAATGTGGAACTGGTTTTTCTTTCGCGGCTTCGGGCTCGTGCTTCTGTGGCGGCGCTACCCTCCAGTTATCAGACAACGCGAATTTGCCAAGCTGATATTGATCTTCAACCCAATTCTTGAAGGTAAAGCAATCTTCAAGGGGGTGTCCCATTACTCGATGGTAAAAGCAATAATTTGGCTCGAACACCTCGCCTGCGTGCTCAGGATGATTAGACTCTGGCAACGTAAGCATTTGATGTTTTAGAGCGAGATCGAATATCTTCCTCGTTTTGTTCCGAGGAAATGAGTATGCTCGACCCATTTTCTTCCCGAGGGCTAAGTCAATAACGCTCGACTCTCGGATACGTGGCTTCTTAGCTCTGTTTTGTGGCTGTCGAGCGCCTCTCTTGCCTTTCGACTTGTTTTTGTTTTCGCGTCGAACCTTTTTTGTAGCAGGTTGACAAGGAGCGGCATTTTCTTCCTTCACCGCCTGTTGAAGGAGGCGCTGTGTCTTGGCTTTCTCATAGATTGCCATTTCACGATTGTGATCGTCTCGGGCTTTTTGACTCGCATCCCTTATAAGTTTGCTCATCTGGTCTTCAAATGATGGACTGGGCGGTTTTGTATCAGGAACTTTTGCTGGCTCAGGATTAGCGTCCTCCCATTGAGCGTCCGCCTCTTCGTCGAAGTCATACATAACATAACAGCTATTTACTAGCTCCCGTTTCTTTGACCGGATGTACCCAAGCCCTTTTGTTTCTACTCTCCCGTTAGGCAGTTTGCATTGAGTCCCTGGAATATTCCAGACCTTGTCATAGAATTGGGCTTTTCTAATGGTCTGTGTGAAGGACATCCCCTGGCGTTTCAGCAGTTTTTTCAAACCTTCGGTATAATATCTGGGAAGACGGATAGGCTGAAGCCTGTCAAGCGTGGGATCCGCGCCATGCCAAATTTCTTTTTCCACCTTGTTTTCTTCAGAACGGTAGAATAGGATTGCCTTCCCGCCTTTTCGTCCGGGAGGGATATAGAATGTCTGCAGTTCTTCTACGCTGTTGGTGTCGAGTGCATCCAGTTCTTTGTAATGTTCAAGCGGCACCATGGTTATCTGCAAACTTCGCTCTTCATCAGCGGAAGCCCGTATTGAAAGCCGAGCAGGGAATACAGCATGAACTTCATCCTCCGAATCACTACCAAATATCAATGAAGGAATGGATGGTCCCGGCTTGGCGGATTGGGATGGACCCGCATAAATTATATCCTCTTCGTCCTCGGTGTCACTGCCGAAGATAGGGATGGTGGCGCTAGTCTTGTTCTCCGGCTTATGACACTTCTCCGTGTCTTCGAAATCCGGTAAGAAGTATTTGGCGTCTTCGTATTTGCGGACCTCGTTTATGGAAAACGGATTCAGTTCTCCCGCCACTGTGTACTCGAGGCCATCCCTACAATACTTCATGCACTGATGCTGTGTAGAAGGGATGATATTGTACTCGTGTAGCCATGGTCGGCCGAGCAGAGCATTATAGCACGTCTTGGCATCTATGACATGGAATTTAATATCTGTGACAAGTAGTCCGAAGCGTAACGTCAATATCACAGATCCAAGAGTTTTTGAGGATTGGGAGTCGAAACCGGAGATAGTGATTCTGTCTCGGGCGAGGTGTTGGACGCTCATGCAAATCTCTTTTAACACTCGCACATTAAGTAGATTGACAGATGATCCGTTATCGACCAGGATTTTGCCTATCTTTATGTCATGGAAGTATCCTGAGACATAAAGGGGGCGATTGTGTTCACACGTCCCGAGGAGGAGGTCTTCATCACCAAAAGCAACGTTGGCTGTGTGCACTTCTTCTAATTCGTCTTTCATCTTTTCTTCGGCTAAGAAGGCTTGGAACTGGTCCGGATCTTGTAGCGCATTAATCAAAGAGTCTCTCGCCTCCTTTGATAGTAACAAGGCATCAAGGACGCTGAGCTGCGAGGGCAGTTTCCTCAGATGTGCCAGAACGTTGTAATCCACCTTACTTCTCTTCGGCGGATTTTTGGCGGTTAACTCTTCCACGACTTGGTCATCCAAAGCGATGTCTTCAGAGACCTTCTCTTTCCCTTTGTCTTTTCTACTCGAGGGTCCGAGGTTCTTTTCAGGCAGTGTTCGATTCCGCAGCCGGATATTCTCGCAAACCACTGGATCCTCTTCTTTTCCTGAAGTTGACTCTTTAAAGAGAGGGGCAAGCTCTAGCTCTTCGTCAGAGTCACTCCCAAATGTAGGCACTTGTGACCCGACAGTGTTAACCATGTGACAATTGCTGGCAGTTCTTTCAAGCTCTTTGGTCGTGTTTCTTTGCTCCCGACGAATCTTACGCTTTTTCCGTTTAAAGCGTTGTTGATTAGCGACGTATCCTTGCCACCATTTATCGAAAGCCTTGCACTCTTGAGTGGGATGCGAGACCTTCTGATGATATAAGCAATAAGAGGGGTGTATTTCTACCGCGCCAGTAACTTTTTCTTCGGAGGGCGGTAGCTTCATGCCCATCGATATGGCCTTAGCAAACTTCTTTTTTTATCTTGGATTGGCTTTTGTCAGCGGTGGAGGCATTTTGCTCCAGCAGGATCATCTCGGCTCTTTCCTCAAGTCGCTGGCGCTTGCCCCTTTCGAATATAGCCGTCTCGTGTTCTCGATCAGCTTTACTTTTTAATCGAGCTTTATCAAGAAAAGCGCCAATCATTTCGATTGATAATTCTGGGACCCTTGACTCAGTATTTGCCCCCGGTATTTTAGTGCCAGAAGTCCCTTCATCGTTCGTGGTCGAATGGGAGATCATATGACAGCTCGCCACATATTCCTCGGACTCATCCGATGAACTTTCCCCCTCATCTTCTTTTTGAAAGACGTGATCAAGAAAATCTTGGAGCGTAATGGGAATCCGCGCCTTTTGGTTGTACTCATCCAGCGCGTCGATTTGCCTTTGTAAGTCCGTGCGCTTGTCGCCAGGCTTCACGGGCTTCTTAGATTTCTTCTTCTTCTTTTTCGAAGATTTTGACGGCTGGTTATGAACGCTTGAACTACCACCATCGGTCTTCGGAGTCGGACGTGGCTTCAACATCCCCTCTATAACCTGCGGTTCTAAGGGGTTCTTCCACTTGACCGCTGGACAGGTCTGAAGATCATTTAACATTCTTCTCGTTTTGGCCGATAATACGACTTCCCAGGGAGTTTCTTCAACGACGGAGCATGTTGCCCCCGGCGTATTCGTCCCCTTAGAGGTGTGGGGCAGCGGGGGATTCACCTTCCATTTGTCGGATAGCGCAAATTTGCCCTGGCGGTACTGGTTTTCAAGCCAATTTTTGAAAACGTAACAGTCTTCGATCGGATGTCCTAGCACTCGATGATAAGGACAGTAATTAGGCTCGTTGACGTCACTTGGTTGCGACGGACGTTTTGGATCTGGCAGATTTATGAGCCTGTTGCGCAATGCCAGCTCAAATAACCTCCTTGTTTTATCACGGGGGAAGGAGTAAGCACGTCCCATCCTGTCCTCAAGGGGTACGTATGGGCGCGTATTATTTGGACGAGCAACTGGCTTCGAGTCGTTCGGTTGTTGTTGGGCATTAGCGACGATGATCGCTTTTCCCTTTCCTTTATTGTTTCGGGAGTCCGGCTTCGGGAGAGGGGCTTTATGGCCCATCTGGTCCATCTGCGCCAATTTGTCGATCAAAGCCTGGAAGGAAGTCGGCTTGAAGAACATCATAAACTGTGAAATGGTTGCCTGTGGATCAAGGGTTCCAACAAACATTCCCACCGCAGGGGCTTCTTCTATACGCTGTTCACACTTAGACCATAGATTACGCCACCGTATAGCGTACTGGACCCACGTCTCGCCGGGCTTTACCCTGGCGTTAATCAGCGCCGTCATCGGAGTACGCTCACTGGCACTTGCAAAGCGTTGGGTGAAGAGCAGCTCCATCTCCGCAAAGGTTTTAATAGAGTCGTTGGGGAGCTCGGAATTCCACTCGAACGCCGTATCTGATAAGCTTCCAACGAACTGGCGAAGCAGAAGCTTGTCGTCGCCGCCGGTGTTACCGCAAAGCGCCCTGAACTGGGCGACATGTTGATGGGGATTGCCGGTCCCTTTGTAGACATGAAACTTGGGAATTGTATAACCCGGCGGGTACTTGATTTGGTCATACCAGCCCGGATACGGTCGCCCCGTTTTTACGACGTGGCCGGCTGCTTCGGCCGCGTGACGAACCTTTATTTGCTGGGCTATATATTCGTCCAGATCAGTTTTAGAGATTGTATCCTCTTTAGCTGTTGATAGAACGGGTTGAGGGTTTGATGTTTCTCCCCTATCATCTCCAAGGACGATCGGGGGTTCTTCAGTCGGGGGATCTGGTTGTATCATCATCCCTATCATATCCTGGAAGAGGAGGCCCATACGCTGGATATTGGCTGCTTGTTCAGCAGCCTCTTTGTCTCTCTTTTCCAATATTCGGCGGAGGAACTCAGCGTCGGTCTCTTCCTCTTGGCGTTCATCTAAGGACGTCTCAGGATTCTCTTTTGGCCCCGTGAGTGCAGCTATTGTAGTCATCATCTCCTGGAGCTTTTGTTGCTGCTCCTGAGACTTGGTCACTGACCGGGTAAGCGGTCGGTGACCCGTAGAAGTACGACTTTCTTCCTTTCCAGAAGCCATATAGACCGTATGAACTGTTATGCCCCCTGACTTGGGGCGTTTAGATTCACCGCTTTTAAACTTTGCCAGTGTCACGGGAGCTTTTTCTGGCCTCTTCCCTTTATGGACCTCTGAGGTTGAAGGAGCCGTTGAAGCGGGCATTCTAGCATTTGTTGCCCCCTGCTGTTTAATGGGGCGGTTCTTGTCCTTTTCCACCTTTGCCTTTTTCTGGTGACGAAAGTGGTCTGGGTCAACCACGGAGTTTTGAACCCTCCGCCAAACTTTATAAATCTTTGACGACAGCCGCTGAGGGTGCTGTTCTTGCTTTGTCTCCGGAGCTTTTTCTATAGGCGGAGGAGATCTTTTCAACGTAGCAATCGGAGAGTTCTTTCTCACCTTCCTCAGAAATTCAAAGCTGTTCCCAGTTGGAACAGCAGCGTTGACCTCCACCACTGGAGCAGGTGGGGTTAGCCCTGAGGGGAAGTTGCCCCCTTCTTTCCTTACTCGCTGCCAATGGCGACGTCGCGCACGACGAGCCGTTGGAACGGGCTCGGAAATCGAGATGGTTTCTTGCTGCCCCCTGTTTGAGTGTGGGGTAACTGCTGACGTCAGCCTATCGAAGACTGATGCCTTCTGACCAGCTGGGGGAGGAGTGGGAACCGTCAATCTTGTGAAGACCGACTCTCTGATGGGAGAAGCCGCTTTAACGACTTCCAAGGCAGCGGCCGTTGCCCTCTTTGGGACGGCCACCTTATAGTTCTGACCTAGCCTGGTGAAAACGGAGGCTGTTGGTTCAGTAGCAGGCGACCCGTTGATAGGGGTTGTGGCAGCAGTGAGCCGGTCGAACACCGACTTCTTGTTCACTTCCGGTATAGGTGTCGGCATAGAGAAGCTTGTGGGTGGGACCATGGTCCCAAAGAACAAGCCGGTGGTGGCTTGAGTCACCTGGTCTACCGGCAGAGTCAGGAAGGAAGCCGCTTGGGGCCCATATGTTACACCTCTCGGTGAGGTGGAGTGTCCGTTGCAGTGGCATTTCGAGCAGTTGGTGCAGTTGGTGGCCATTGAAAGCTTGAGTCCCATCGGGCGTGCCAGAATCTGTTCCCCTCCGAACGGCGGCCCGGACTTCGCGTCCGTTGCCTGAGGTTCGGGGCAGATGCTATTTGGTTTGATCCGTCCACCTCTCCGAAGATGCCAAGTTGATTTATGGCACCTTGTATCGGAGGTTTAGACGGATGCGGCCGATGTAGCAGACTTCGTCAGATTCCCCCTCAGGGTGAGGGGTTTTTGATTGTGGGGACGCTCTTCCCTGCAAGCGCAAGCCCCTACAGTTAATTACGCTACCGCGTCGCGGTAACTACTTTCTCCTTCTCCAGAATTTCACTTCGTGTCGTGTGTGTTTGTTTTGTTCCTGGTTGCCCGTGGATTGTATACGGAGACTGAGTGATGTCGTCACCCGTAGGACGTAGATTAGTCCAAATCCGTATTTGCTTAGATTTGGGTTTGGTGTTTTTTGGTTTAAGGATACATTAGTCGCGTTGCGGCTAAGATCAACTTAAACGTACGTCAAGGATACGTTAGTCCTGTTTTAGACTAAGCTCGACCTGACATAGTGATTGATTTAATTATCTGGCCGTCGGGACTCGTCACCTCTCTGACGTCGTTGAGGGATTACAACGACAGGCGTCAGAGGAGTTCAGAGATGTACCCTTGCACCAAAGTTGATTCGAAGTTTTATTGTTTATTTAGAGATCTAAGGACACATTAACCGTATTTGGGGCTAAGGTCAACTTAGACGGGACCGTTTAGATCCAGGAAGAGAGCATTTGGAGGCTCTATCGTTCTAGTTTAGAGACATGGTGGTCCATTGCCAGTTTAGGGACATGGTGGTCCAATACCAGTTTAAGGACATGATGGTCCATCGCCAGTTTAGGAACGTGGTGGTCCATTATTAGTTTAGGGACGTTTCGGTCCGTCGCCAGTTTAAGGACATAGTGATCCATATTCCAGTTTAGGGACGTGGTGGTCCGTCGCCAGTTTAAGGACGTAGTGGTCCAATATTAGTTTAGGGACGTTCCGGTCCGATATTAGTTTAAGGACGTTCCGGTCCGATATTAGTTTAGGGACGTTTCGGTCCAATATTAGTTTAGGGACGTTTCGGTCCAATATTAGTTTAGGGACGTTTCGGTCCAATATTAGTTCGTGGTTGTTGGCACCCGTCACCTCTTTGACGTCGTTGAGGGATTACAACGATGGATGTCAAAGGAGTTCGGAGATGAACCCTCAAACCGGACGTGGATTGATTTAGGAGAGCCATTTTGCTCAGTCAATTTAATTTAAGGACTTATGGCCACGATTGGGCTAAGTCCAGTTCAACATTTTATGGCATTTTTCATTTAGGCTCTACCCACAAAAGATACAGAGTATCAATTTATTTTGGGCTCTGCCCATTTGCAGATGATGCAAAGTATCTACCTCGTTTGGGCTCTGCCCCTTTTAAAATGCATAGCATTCTGAAGATTTTGTTTGGGCTCTGCCCCTTTATAAATGATGCAGAGCATCTGTTTTGGTTTGGGCTCTGCCCCTTAAAATAATGCATTTGCGCTTTATTAAGCCTGTTAGGCCTTCCTTTAATTGGGCTTGGCCCTTTTTAATGCATCTGCGCTTTGCGCTAAGTGATGAGCGCAGACTCATATGGTGATGACACGTGTCATGCTCTGGCGAGCGCAAGCGCAACAGCGCAGTGCGCTGTGTTGTTGCGCTGCGTTATTGCGCTGCTGACACGTGGCGTGCTCTTAGTGAGTTGCGCCAATTCCAGAGAGCAAAGCTCTATCTTAAGGGCGCTTAGCGCAAATGGTTCTACAGCCGACACGTGGCGCTCTCTTAAGAGCGCAACGGCGCAGTTTGGAAGTGCAAAGCACTAAGAATCTTTTAGATTCAAGAAGGGAAGTGCAAATCACTGTTTAAGTTCTTGATCTAAATTAGATCAAAGAAAAATAAATTTCTTCTTTATTCGAAGAACCAGAGGTTCTTAAAAGTGCAAAGCACTATTCTTTTATTATTTTATTATTTTTATTGATTTTTAAAGAACCGAAGGTTCACAAGAAGTGCAAAGCACTGTTTTCTTTTTATATAAAGATCATTCATTTTATTTTTAGATCCATGATCTATTAGAAGGCCTTTCTTCTACTTCATGAAGGTTTTTTTTTACCTTCTTCTTGAGATCTTCTCAGAGTTTTCTCTGCTTAGAGTTCTTGATTTTTCGAGAAAATTCTTCCTTTTTTCTAATGAGGTCTGGGGTCCTATTTATAGTGCCCCATAAATTTGTTGAATTTGTTAACAAGATCTTTTCTGAATGATTTTGGGAATTTTCCCACGCTGGATCTTTGATCCAAAGGCAGAAGAAAATCTTCTGGTTTTGGAAAGAACAGAAAAGATTTCATGAAATCTTAATTTAGTTTGGCGCAGATGTCCCAACGCATGACACGTGTCGCACAGCGCAGAGCGCAGCGCAACTGCGCTAGCGCATCTGCGCTGACACGTGTCGCGCAGTGCAGAGCGCAGCGCAACTACGCTAGCGCATCTGCGCTGACACGTGTCGCGCAGCGCAGAGCGCAGCGCAGCTGAAGCGTTGCTTCCTTTAAACAGAGCTTTGCTCTGATTGGGGTACACAACAATCCATAGGCACAAATAATATAACCCCCTACTATGTTTCCCTTAGACCGCTATATCCGTAATATAGCACCTTGCCCTACGGCTGGTCTCCAAATTGATCAACGTATACAATCCACGGGCATAAAAAATTCATATCACCCCAAGGTGTTACCATCTATCCATGGAGAAATTTCGCCTCCCTGAGTCCTACCGGCTATGTAGCTCCACCAGTTATGATGTCATCCCTAAGTCCCACCGGCAAGTGATGTTGGGTCACCTGTAGCAAAGATATGTCCGAGAGTTTAAAAAAATGTATGTTCATAAGCAAAATGGGTACGGATGAAATCCCGAAAGGGCTCCGTGAGTAAAAACAACAGGTCTACCCACGAGTTTGTGAAAACCCGAAAGGCACAAACCCATAAAAATATGTACACTTGCAGGATTCTCTCGATTTGCAAGGAGAAAACACCTGCGTGAGATCCTTATGACTCACAAAAGAGAAACACACTTAGGATCCTCATGATTCCTAAGGAGAAAACGCACTTAAGAGATCCTCTTTTCTCGCAAGGAGAAAAGACCCCTTATGAGACCCTTACAACTCATAAAATTCAAAGCCTTAGGTTACAGGAATCTAAACATATTTCCTAAGCCATCATATCCCCTAAAATTTCCCTACAAGTAGTTCAATACCAACTTTTGTATACAAACCACGGGCATAAACAAATATGTTTCAACCCAGTCCCACCAAAGGCGAACGTTACACCCTGTATGGTGAGCGACACTTGTAAGTCCTCTCGAATTGCAAGGAGAAAATACTTTTGTAAGATCCTTATGACTTGCAAGAGAAAATAACTCTTAGGAGTCCTCACGACCACAAAAGAGAAAATACATCAATGAGATCCTTTCGACTCATAGGAAGAAAATAACTTTATGAAACCCCCATAGGTCATAAAGATTGAAAAGCCTTAGATTACAGGGATCTAAACCTGTTTTCTAAGCCACCTTTGTCAAAATGGACAATGGCAAATGATGTGTCGCTCCTAGGATTACGCTTCAATGTTAGCGATACTGATGCCAAATGACACCTAAAATCCTGAGTTGCAGACTCTCGACCCCCAAGTCGTTAATCTGGGAAATATAAAAAATGATAAAAATAAAAATAAAATAGCCGAAATGACTGGACGATGTGTAATAAAAATCAGTGAGTAAATAAAATGAAATAGCTGAAATGATTGGGCACTGTGAATAAATAGCCGAAATGATTGGGCAATCGTAACTTTCGCGATAAGAAAAGCAGAAATTATAGAGTATCGCGGATATAAAAAAAAGAAAGAAAGAAAGAAAAAATTTCTGCCCTACAAATATGTCAATACTGCCTCATGTAGACAATCCACAGGCATAAACAAATGAAGAAGAGCGGCATGTTTTACCATGTTTTGCTAAAAGAAGAATTAGGTCTCGACGACTATATATGCAAGCCTATTGACCATGGGATGCTATCCCACCTCAGAAGGATGCGATTATGACTTCCCTAGGACTCAATGAATGGAGTCTGACGTCAAGATAAAGCGCCATGGTGACGCCTAACGCTGAATCTGAAAGTATGCCTTAGCACTATTACTAGGTTTTTAGAACCATCAAGTATACAATTTTAAAAAATCTAGTGTGCTATTGCATGCTATCCTAGAATCGAACTAGAGAATTAGGGTTTTTAAACTAGAAAACAAGCTTTACACTAAGTGAACAAGAAATACAACCTTTGTAGACCAGTCCTTCACATCTAAAACTCGAAGTAGTAGTCCCTTAGCTCCAAGTAGTGGTCCCCCGAACTCTTCTTAGGCTCCACCAGGCGAAATGAACAAGCTTGCTTAAGGATCTTCGAGGCCGAAGATGATCCACGTCGAGAAATCTCAAACTCAAGCTACCACTTCACTAACTAAGGAAATAATGAAGTAAACAATCTACACTAATAGGCTAGAAGAGAGTAGGTTGATGAAGTAGGAATTTTGCTCACTTTAGAATTCTCTCTCTTTTTTTCCTTTTATCACCTCCCTCAAAACTAGAGAGCAAAATGAGATGAAGAAAATGAACAAGTGATGAACCAAGGTGAAGAAAATATCTCATAGATATTTTAGAGAGTTAACTGTGGCCAAAAGATAAAGGTCGGGTTATAAAATATCTAGAGTAAAACAAAATTAGTGGAATTAGTCAAGGTTTCTACATGCTTCTACAAGTATCATAAGCCATGCTAATTTCCACCTAATTTTGTTTTTCCCTTAATAATTAAATCACCCAAATTATCTTTAGTTTGGTGTGAGTCTCATACACCCATGTCCAATGTATCATCTAGCATGACACAATATATAAATACAAATAATATATATCACACATATATTAAACGCATTTAAATGAGAGGAAATTCTTTAGTGAGCTAATATTAGTTAATATATATTAATATATCAAATATATAATTATATATTAAATTATTAAATCAACACTTGATTTAATAATCCGGCTATATCATATATAACTGACTAATATCATTTCTATATATATCAAATATACATATAACAAATCATTGAATGAACACTTGATTCAATAATCCGGTTATATCACATATAACCTATATCGTGAGATTAGAATATGGTATCACATACACGTATTTAATCTTGGTCCCGCACATATCACATATGTGCCCTACTTCATTTCTCTTAAGCTATGAAACCTCTATGTGGGACTCTAAAGACTCGTCAATACGCCAGCAGTAGGTAATGATCACATCAGTCACCCACAAGCCGTCAGCGGTACTAGCTGGACATAACGGCTACCCAGGTATTGAGCGAATAGAAGATCAACAAGCAAGCTTGTTCAAATTCTCATGAATCCTGTAAGTAACACTACCCTACAGTCCGGTCTCTTCAACTGATATGTCGCATATCGAGTCTGGGGGTGGTAAACGTCAGACCCCAATAACTTGATAAGTCATGCCGATGTGAGGCTCATAACGTGTCGAGAAACTAGTGATAACAATTACCAGTAAATCTCATGATCAGCCCTGGCCAGGGACTTCCTGTTATAGAAAATCGAGCATAGCGCAACATCAACTCCTAATACCGGGAGAGACGAAACCCCTCCTATCGCTCATCGCCTCCATATGACTCGGGACTGTACCCAAAATCCACTTGTTTGCACGAATCCTTTGAGCCGTGGTAGGGAGGAAATCAAAGCACAGTGGGAACCACACAAGACTCTATGACGATCTCGGTTCTACTTACTAACCTATACAGTGTCACTAGAGAACTGTTATCCGACGATAGGTATAATATCATTTAGGAGTTTTTGGCGAGTCCTGTTCGGTGTACCCATTCTCCAATGAGCACCTATGTACAATCTTTGATGTCAAACACCAATGGATGTGGGATCATCCTGTTCATATCAGATTTTTGCATTTTCATACCGCCCAATTTTTGTCACATTGCATATCGGTAGATACTCTTGAGCCGTGTTTGCTAGTCAATTGCAGGATACAGGTTCTCGGTTCGAAAATGGTGAAATTCATAGAAAACACAACAAGATCCGGGTTCCTGCTAACCACAGATAAAACACGGTCTCCGCTCTTCATCCGTATGCTGCCAGATACCAGTTTAGGGAGACAAAATGTCAAATCAATGTCGTTTTCAGGCACAAGGCTCAATGGTAGCACAAAATCCAAGAGATCTACGCGGAGCTCGAGGCAATCATGACAAAATCTTGACAAAAAGTCCACATTTCCCTCAACAGAAATTCTGGAAAAATCGTGGAGCCAAATTGAGAAAATACATATACCAGAATGAAGGTCACAGGAAACCAGGCCTGCACCAAAAAGCACAGAGCCCAAGTCCACCATAGGGCCGCGGTTCCGCGGCCAAAGGAGGGTCCAGGCCGCGGAACCGCGGCCGTTCTGGCGCCAATCATGCCGGGTTTTCAGGGGCACTTTGGTCTTTTCATTTTGGCCCGTATTGTTGCCCTAGGTTTTCATTTTGTGTCCTATAAATACCCCAGAATTCTGTGAAGGAAATGGTCCAATTCTTGTATTTCTTTTTGCTAGGTTTTAGTTACATGTTCTTCTTCCTCTTCTCACCTCTTCTCCATTAAACTTGTAAGTGAGCTTTTGAGTGAAGAGTGATGAATAAAGAAGACCATTTCATTATCATGCTTGTCTCCTTATATTTATGCTTGTTGTAACTTTAAATTCGTTAAGTAGTTGTTGTTATTTCCTTGTTGTTTCTTTCTTCTTTCTTTTTCTTTATCCTTACATACGACAATGATACTTACGCTAGATCCTCGCCAAGGTGAGGTCGCAAATAGTTAGTCGTATTCTTCTAGTCTCTTTCTTTCTATCTTCCTCTTTTGTTTGTTTTATTTTTCCGTATTATGAAGTGTGAGTAGTTTTATACTTGTTAGGGTAGGATAAGGGAAGTTTGAGAGAAGGAAATCTCTCTCACTCTTTCCTTGCCCAACAACTTAAATCAACTCCCGTTAATTGAACCACAATCCGCTCCTTACGGCACCCTATCCTACATGATAGCAGTGATTCCGTAGTGAGACCGGTTGTGGTTGAATTAACCGGAGGTTATGGATAAGAGCCAAGAACGGACGGACAAGCACCAAAAGGAAGGACTATGCGTTGGAAAGCCTAGCTTATACTCGCAAGTTCCTTCCTAGTCGTGCTAATCCCCGTTGTTGCCGATTACCGTAATACCGATATTAAGTGGGGCAACGAAAGATGTGGAGACTTCTAATTCAAACTAACCTAATCCTAACCCTAACAAGCTCTCTTTAAATATCAACTTACACTTAGATAACCACAACAAAATATGAAAACAGGACTTAACTCGTTAAAACACTTTGAAAAAGAGTCCCATCTCCCTGCAGACGACCCGTACTCAACCGGCTAGCTACAAGCGAAACCGTCTTGATTGCGGTATTTAAACTAGAACTTGAACACGCACGTATCCTAACAATCAAATGGCGCCGTTGCCGGGGAGACGGTAGTTTGTTTCTTTGTGAAATTTCGGGTTAATTTGTAAGTATATAAAAAAAACGAAAAAAAAATATGTATACATTGTAAAAAACCATCTTGTTATTTTTGATTAGCTTTTGTGCAAGTGTGCAGGAAAATACAAGTTTCGAGTTCAGTGGCCAAGACGTTGAAAATACGGAGTTCAAGTACAGTGCCAAAGACGTGGGAAGATAGACCCACATTTCGCGGCTACACCGCGACGGACAAAACGAAGCATACGGTCTACTGTCAAGATCTGGAGCTGTTCCAGTGAGCAAATCAAGATTCAAAACATCCAGACAAGCAGAAGACTCCCAGACCAGCACACAGAAGAAAATTGAAATCCCAACCTCTCTGTTTAGCCGCGGAACCGCGGCCTAAGCAGGTGTTTGGCCGCGGAACCGCGGCTATTTGGGGCCTTCAGGGTTTCAAATTTTTTGTGAGTTTTTCTGACTTCTCTCCCACTCCTCTGAACTCCAATAAACTGTGTTTTCTGCAGCCTTCTTTGCGCAAATTCTTCTCCCCCTTCCAATAAACTGTTCTTGTGCAGGATTCTTTGCGCCGCAAATAAAAATTGTTTGCAGTTGATTTGTTACTGTTTTGCATTCTTTAATACGGACTTAAGGGGCTTGAAACCAATCCAGATTGGGTGGGGATTTCATCACCCTTCCCAGGACCCCAAAAATCACTAAAGCATATGCATTGTCCATTGTAAATTAAAAAATACTAGACTTCAGCCCTAAGGACTTCGCGCTCATTAGGAGAAGATAAACCGTGTTTAGAACCTCGCTTAACCGTATATTGATTACGGGGTGTCTAGGAAAGTGTTAAAGGCGCAACCGCCGAAAGAGAAAGGGTTATTTAATTAAGGAACTTCGCGAAAGCGTTGGACAACCTCCCCTTATCTCTGCACTTACCTGGCCCCGTGATCGGTGTATTTTTAAGCCTGTTTCTCGACACTGTTTAGCTTCGAAAATCAAGTTCAGGAGCAGGTCTAGTAGACCTAGACGACCGTAGATCTAGGTGTGATTGTGCATATCTTGTTTGTGATTGCTTAAGCTGTATTTCCGTACATACTTCTGTAAATCTCTTTCCAAAAAAAAAAAAAAGATCAAAAACTTTTATAAAAACTTGCCCTTTTGTCGCCAAATCCATTTTCACCCACCACCCATCGCCTTTCTCCATTGATGTTTTCTTACCCTCACCTTCTCCGCTTTGACTATACTAAACTCGTTTAGTGTATGTCCGCTTGGACTCGGGACACTAGCGCCCATCTAGTCCGCGTTACGTTAGTCGCGACCGACTACGCGATCGACTCCGAAGTCGATACTCCGTCCACTCCTCTTTCACCCCTTCCTTTGCCGGCCAACTCCGACGTTGACCGGAATTCTGTTCACACATCTTCACCTACACCTTCACCTTCACCAACCTCTTCTTCCGCGATGTCGGGATTTAATCCGAACATCTCTTTGACCACCGCTGGATTGGCTCCACCTCCTACGGAGACCAATATTCCACCACCTCCGCCTGTTGTAGTGCCGCAGCGAATTGCGCTCCAGGATCGTTTCTACCCCACCCGTTCTGCACTTCCCACCTGCCTCTCTCTTCCTCCGGCCAATGGGGACAACTTTGAAATTAAGCCCCATTTCATCAACATGCTTCCACGTTTTCATTGGCTCGAAATTGAAGATGCCTATATCTTCATCAATAAATTTCAAAATGTCTGTGCCATGATGAAAACAACCCAGCTGTCGGACGATGCTATACGTCTACGGGTCATTCCGTTCACTTTATGCGATCTCGCTGAAAAATGGCTGTATAGCACCGCTTCCCACTCAATCACCAGCTGGGACGAGTTTGTTAAAGCGTTTCTGAAAAAATTCTATCCAAATCATAAGACCGTAAGAATTCGAAATGAAATCAACCAATTCTCCCAGCTTCCTTCTGAACCCTTCTGGAAGTGCTTTGACCGATACAAAGACCTTCTTGTTCAGTGTCCTCACCACGGTATAGAGAAATGGCAGCTCTGCCAAACCTTATACGAGGGACTGAACCCAGCAACGAAGCAGTTGCTGGAAACCATCTGTCAGGGCCACTTCCTATCGAAATCTGACGAGGAAGCGTGGCAGTTCTTTGACGATCTTGCGGAGCAAACGCCACAATGGGAGAGCACCAGACCGACTTCTTCTTCTTCTACCTCCACTTCTACCGGTCAGTCTAGGGTAGGAATCCACCAACTCGATGTCTCTATTGCGATGAAAGCTGAAATGGCTGCAATAACACGAAAGCTTGAAGCAATAGAGAGCAAATTCTCTGCTCCTGCTCCTGCCCCTGTTCTCCCCCTTCGTACCATATGCGCTTGTTGTTCCAATCCTTCCCACTTGACCGAAGAGTGTCCTTACAATCTACCCTCGCAAGGACAGGATCAGGTTAATGCTGCCTTTCAGGAAAGACCGAGGAATGATCCATACTCTTCCACCTACAATCCCGGTTGGAGGAACCACCCTAATTTCGCCTGGAATCAGAATCAGAATCAATTCAAGGGCAACAATTTCCAAAGGGCCCCTCCGCCGCAACAACAAGCGCAACAACAAACTCAGTATCAGCAGCCCTTCCAACCCCAACCTTACCAAAACCAGACGAACAACTTTGCACCGAACAACTCTTTTCCACCAAACAACTTTGTTCCGTCAAACAATGATAAGGTTTCCTCGCTCGAGCGAAGCCTGGAGGCGTTTGTTAAACAATCGACTCAATCCACCGCCAACATCCAGTCTTCAATTCAATCTTTAGTGCAACACACTGCCGCACACGGGCAAAGCATCAAGACCATCGAGGCCCAGATTGCACAGCTGAATGCGGCCTTGAGCGAGCGAGAGAAGGGGAAGCTCCCGTCCCAGCCACTTCCAAATCCCGGTCACCCACATAATGCACATGTTGCTCTTGAACAACAAAACCATAATGTGAGTGCCGTGACTACGCTGAGATCGGGAAGGATGCTGCAAAACAACATTGGCAAGCGAATCATCGATGACACCCCGGCCGCCGCTTCTTCTTCTTCTCCTTCTTCTTCGTCTTCCGAGCCTATTCTCCGTTCTTCACAAGGCTCCCCTTCCTCTTCTTCTTCTCTGAACGGACCAACTTCTCACTCCACGAAAACACCTATTCTGGGATCCGTTCCAACTCCAAAATCTCCTCCTCCAGCATTAGACTCAACCAATTTTCAAAATGTTCCATTTCCAAACCGGTTGAGGTCTAACAAACAAAATCCTCAAATGGAGAAGATTTTGGAGTTATTCAAGCAGGTTAACATTAATATTCCTCTTTTAGATGCTGTCCAACAAGTCCCATCCTACGCAAAAATCTTAAAGGACTTGTGCACGAAAAAGAGGAAATCTCAGGTACCCAAGAAAGTTTTCTTGGCTAGTGCTCTGAGTGATGCCCTTACCCAATCTTTACCACAAAAACGGAAGGACCCTGGTTGTCCTACGATTTCAATTACCATTGGGGATAAGAACATCAACCGCGCACTATTAGATCTTGGTGCCAGTGTTAACTTGCTTCCGTATTCAGTATACGAGCAATTAGGCGTCGGAGAGCTGAAGCCCACGCACTGCACTCTCCAAATGGCCGACCGATCGATCACCCACCCTAGGGGTGAGCTAGAGGATGTGTTGATAAGAGTCGGGGACTTCATATTCCCCGTTGACTTCATTGTATTAGATACACAGCCTGTAGCTAACCCCCGGAATCAAATTCCGGTGATACTCGGTCGCCCATTTCTCGCAACCTCAAATGCTGTGATCAATTGTCGCAACGGTTCGATGAACCTCTCTTTTGGAAATATGACGATTGAACTCAACATTTTTATGTTGGGGAATCAGCCCGCCGAACCTAATGCTCATATACTGGACGTCTGCTCGATCCAGGAGATCACACCAGAAGAGTGTGAATTCGAGGAGTTTCTGTTTGACCACGATGATCTTGACGCCACTAGTGCGTTTCTCTTCGAATCTGCTGCTGTTTCTGCGCCCGATAATGAATACGAGTGTTTCACGTTCTCGAACGATCTTAGCCGCGCACAAGCCGAGTTCGAATCTTTCGACTTTCCGGATGAGTTACCTGAACCATCCGACTCGGTTGCCTACACTCGTTTTGAACCTTTGCCGGAATCCTTTGAGTTCGAGACCTTTGCACCAGTCTTGCCTTCCATCATTTCACCTCCAACGCTCGAACTCAAGCCGTTGCCGTCTTACCTTAAGTATGCTTACTTAGGTGAGAACGAGACCCTCCCTATCATCATTTCGGCTTCTCTAGCTCCCGAGCAAGAGAAAGCCCTTCTCGCAGTCTTGCACAGCAACAGGCAAGCTTTTGGCTGGTCCATGGCGGACATCAAGGGGATTAGTCCCCTGATCGTTGAGCATCACATTCATCTGATGGATGATGCCAAACCAGCCCGGGATCCACAAAGACGTCTTAATCCAGTCATGATGGAGGCTGTGAAGAAGGAGATCGTCAAATGTCTAGATA
The DNA here is from genome assembly GCA_030015575.1 of Agapanthus africanus. NCBI lineage: Eukaryota > Viridiplantae > Streptophyta > Magnoliopsida > Asparagales > Amaryllidaceae > Agapanthus > Agapanthus africanus. The sequence continues at coordinate 533,212,896 of JASDDO010000022.1, read as the reverse complement.
GTGGTATCATTTACCCTATCTCTGATAGCCAGTGGGTTAGCCCCATTCATGTTGTCCCCAAGAAGTCGGGCATCACGGTCATAACCAACGAGGCGAATGAGTTAATCCCTACTCGCACCCAAACTGGGTGGCGAGTTTGCATTGATTACAGAAAACTCAACGCCGCTACGCGGAAAGACCACTTTCCGCTACCCTTCATTGACCAGATGCTTGAACGATTGGCCGGACATGAGTACTATTGCTTTCTAGATGGCTACTCTGGCTACAATCAAATTCCCATCGCCGAAAAAGACCAGGACAAGACCACTTTCACTTGTCCTTTCGGCACGTTTGCATATCGACGCATGCCCTTTGGGTTATGCAATGCGCCCGCTACCTTCCAGCGGTGTATGATGGGAATTTTCTCTGACATGGTGGAAAATTTTTTGGAGATTTTCATGGATGACTTCTCCATCTTCGGCGACTCCTTTGACGAGTGTTTGCTGCATCTTGACGCTGTCCTTACCCGATGTAAGGACAAGAATCTCACTTTGAACTGGGAGAAATGCCACTTCATGGTGAGCGAAGGTATTGTCTTAGGACATATCATCTCGCAAAATGGCATAGAGGTTGACAGAGCAAAGATTGAGGTCATTTCCAATATGCCTCCTCCCCGATGCGTCAGAGATATCCGAGCCTTCCTTGGCCATGCCGGTTTCTATAGACGGTTTATCAAGGACTTTAGCAAGATTGCTAGGCCCTTGACGCTTTTGCTGGCTAAGGACACGCCTTTTGACTTCGACTCGAGCTGTGTGACTGCATTCGAGTCACTGAAACGCTCACTCACTTCTGCTCCCGTTCTCTCTTCTCCTGACTGGACGCACCCATTCGAGATTATGTGCGATGCATCCGACTTTGCCATCGGTGCTGTCCTTGGACAGCACATCGACAAGATGCCGCACGTAATCTATTACGCGAGACGGACCCTGAACGACGCCCAACTGAACTATACAACAACTGAGAAGGAATTCTTAGCTGTTGTATTTGCTTTAGAAAAGTTCAGGCCCTACCTAATCGGCTCTCCAGTCATTGTCTACACGGACCATTCAGCTCTGCGACATCTTTTTGCGAAGAAAGATGCCAAGTCTCGGTTAATACGTTGGATCCTCTTGCTTCAAAAGTTTGACCTTGTCATTAAGGACAAACGAGGATGTGAAAACGTAGTTGCCGACCATCTATCAAGACTTCCTTCTTCGCCTTCGCTTCCAATTCCGATTAATGACGTTTTCCCGGATGAACAACTCTTGACAGTATCGTGCGAACCCTGGTTCGCAGATATTGTGAACTATCTGGCCACGGGATTACTACCGACCGAATGGTCGAGTCAGGACAAACTTCGCTTCTTATCCCAAGTAAAACACTTTTACTGGGACGAACCCTACTTGTTCAAGTACTGTCCCGACCAGATTATTCGTCGGTGTGTCCCCGATGAGGAATTCAAGAGTGTGCTGTCATTTTGCCACGATCAAGCGTGTGGCGGGCATTTTGGGCCCAGAAAGACAGCTGAGAAGATCTTGCAATGTGGTTTCTACTGGCCACAACTTTTCAAAGACGCTCACGAATATTGCAAGACTTGCTCCCGGTGCCAACACATGGGCCGGATATCCCGGAGAAACGAGATGCCGCTCCAACCGATCTTGGTTGTGGAGATTTTCGATGTTTGGGGGATAGACTTCATGGGGCCGTTCCCCAACTCTTTTGGGAACTTGTACATTCTTCTAGCTGTTGATTACGTCTCTAAATGGGTCGAGGCGGTGCCCAGCCGGACTAATGACAACAAGGTTGTCGTTAGATTCCTTAAAGAAAACATTTTCTCACGGTTTGGGCACCCCCGAGCGATCATTAGTGATAATGGAAGTCATTTCTGCAATAGGACTTTCGAGGCCTTGATGCGGAAATACTCCATTAATCATAAGCTTTCTACGCCCTACCACCCCCAAACCTGCGGGCAGGCCGAAGTTTCAAATCGGCAAATCAAGCAGATACTGGAGAAGACGGTTTCCAAGAACCGCAAGGATTGGTCTCTGAAACTCACTGATGCCCTTTGGGCATTTAGAACCGCTTATAAGACCGACCTTGGCATGTCTCCCTATCGGCTTGTATACGGAAAAGCCTGCCACCTACCTGTCGAAATCGAGCATCGCGCATTTTGGGCGATTAAGGAGCTGAATCTGTCTCTTGAGAACGCGGGCAGCCATCGGAAGCTGCAGTTGAACGAACTGAACGAGCTTAGGGATGAGGCTTACGACAACGCGGTTGTCGTTAAGAATCGAACGAAGGTGTTTCACGATAAACACCTGTTGCGCAAAACCTTCGTACCTGGTCAGCAGGTACTTCTTTACGACACCCGACTTCACTTCCATCCTGGAAAGCTCAGATCTCGCTGGAAAGGGCCGTATTTTGTGCGGAATGTGTATCCGCAGGGCGCTGTGGATTTGGAGAATCCAAAGGACGGTTCTCTCTTCAAGGTAAATGGACACCGATGCAAACCGTACCTTAGCGCCGAACCAACAGAGGAGCTCCTGTTCTTACAGGAGCCGGTTTACCCTGAATGATCTTCCTCTGCCTACCTCCAAACTTCGGTTATCCAGCCAAGAACAGCGGACACTGTTCCAAATAAATTTGGGGGTATGTACATACCATTTTGTTTATATTTGTGTATATTCTTTTTCTTTTCTTTAAAAACAAAAACATATAAAAATTGTGTATCACTAACCGACAATTTTGAACCTTCCAACTGTTCTCTTCATGCCACGACAGTGAGGACACTGTCCAGTTTAAGTTTGAGGGTACGCTCGGTACGCATTTCTTACCTTCGCATTCATATGTATATTTTGCATCTACATAAAAATCCATAAAATCCATAAAAATTTGAAAATTTTCTAAAAAAATACAAAAACTTTTTTGTCAAGTTAGCTTGTGGAAGAACTCTGATTCAACATTCGACGGTTTTTGTTTGAAAAAATAGGAATAACTAAATCTTATGTTTGGATTTTGAAAACCTAAAAGATAACTCTCCTTTGAAGTTAACTATAGCTGATATACGTCTTTACATCACACTACACATGTCGTAAGATTTTGGGAATTAGATGACAAGTCTTTCATGTTTAAACTTTTAAACAGATAAATGATTTTCTGAGGATCAAATAGGTTTGTTCTGAAATAAGTAATGTCAAGAATAGTTTATGAAGTAAAGCGAATATGAAGGAATGTTATTGATGCCGTAATTGGAGCTAAGTCTGAAAAATAACCCATCTAAAACTTGATTGGAATGATTACACACCAAACCCACTAGACACGTCTTTTATCCAAAAAAAAAATATATTTGAACTGCCAGTTATATCTCCGTTCGTATTAAATCATCTGATTTTCACGCCAAACTGTCTTTTGTTTTTGGACCTAGGTAACTTGAGTAATTAAGTCCGCTGGGGTGTTTCTACACCTAATGCCCTAAAATCAACTGGTTTGGGAGCATTGGCCCAAAGCTCGCTAAGAAGCTTAGAAAGTCCAGTTTAAAACAAAGTCAAGCAAGTGTTCACTCCGAGTTAAAATTCCTAACGGTTCTTTGTGTGAGAATAATCTTGATAAAAGACAGGCTTTTAAAAAAAATTTTAACGGAGATATGAAGGTTTTACTCTTTGATAAAGACTATTGCACGTTCACAGAGGTGTGTATGAAATGAAAACAAGAAAAAGGTGGAGTGAAAAATACGACTTAGTTTCCTGTTATGGAAGATAGAAATTCTGAAGTTGAAACCTTACTGGAAAACGAAACTTGAAAAATGCTTAACTCGTTATAAAACTTATGTGATCCTTTTAAAATTGTTATCTGGACTTTATTGTGCGACATGATGACTTTAATCGATCCTTCTGGAACTTAACGACACTATTTGCACTGCACGTAAAGACATATAAAATCTGTAGTTAAATACGATGCGAGGTGTGAAAAATAAAGGTTCGATAGTCTAGACTTAGGATTATAGAATTGTTATTTTCTAAAACAAAACTTTAGGGTTTGAATCTTAGTTATTTTACAAAACCAACTTGACCGGATTTTGTGGGTAGTATCCGCTGAAAACCCTCAGGAGACAACACTCCTCCTACTAGGGACACCTAGAGGTTTAACGGCTTGTTGCACATGCTCAGTGCAATCGCGTTCCCTGCGAAAGTGAGGTTAGGAAATTTTTTGTGAATAAATGGGCTTTGCTCGGGACGAGCAAATGATAAGTTTGGGGGTATTTGTTCATATCAGATTTTTGCATTTTCATACCGCCCAATTTTTGTCACATTGCATATCGGTAGATACTCTTGAGCCGTGTTTGCTAGTCAATTGCAGGATACAGGTTCTCGGTTCGAAAATGGTGAAATTCATGGAAAACACAACAAGATCCGGGTTCCTGCTAACCACAGATAAAACACGGTCTCCGCTCTTCATCCGTATGCTGCCAGATACCAGTTTAGGGAGAAAAAATGTCAAATCAATGTCGTTTTCAGGCACAAGGCTCAATGGTAGCACAAAATCCAAGAGATCTACGCGGAGCTCGAGGCAATCATGACAAAATCTTGACAAAAAGTCCACATTTCCCTCAACAGAAATTCTGGAAAAATCGTGGAGCCAAATTGAGAAAATAGATATACCAGAATGAAGGTCACAGGAAACCAGGCCTGCACCAAAAAGCACAGAGCCCAAGTCCACCATAGGGCCGCGGTTCCGCGTCCAAAGGAGGGTCCAGGCCGCGGAACCGCGGCCGTTCTGGCGCCAATCATGCCGGGTTTTCAGGGGCACTTTGGTCTTTTCATTTTGGCCCGTATTGTTGCCCTAGGTTTTCATTTTGTGTCCTATAAATACCCCAGAATTCTGTGAAGGAAATGGTCCAATTCTTGTATTTCTTTTTGCTAGGTTTTAGTTACATGTTCTTCTTCCTCTTCTCACCTTTTCTCCATTAAACTTGTAAGTAAGCTTTTGAGTGAAGAGTGATGAATAAAGAAGACCATTTCATTATCATGCTTGTCTCCTTATATTTATGCTTGTTGTAACTTTAAATTCGTTAAGTAGTTGTTGTTATTTCCTTGTTGTTTCTTTCTTCTTTCTTTTTCTTTATCCTTACATACGACAATGATACTTACGCTAGATCCTCGCCAAGGTGAGGTCGCAAATAGTTAGTCGTATTCTTCTAGTCTCCTTCTTTCTATCTTCCTCTTTTGTTTGTTTTATTTTTCCGTATTATGAAGTGTGAGTAGTTTTATACTTGTTAGGGTAGGATAAGGGAAGTTTGAGAGAAGGAAATCTCTCTCACTCTTTCCTTGCCCAACAACTTAAATCAACTCCCGTTAATTGAACCACAATCCGCTCCTTACGGCACCCTATCCTACATGATAGCGGTGATTCCGTAGTGAGACCGGTTGTGGTTGAATTAACCGGAGGTTATGGATAAGAGCCAAGAACGGACGGACAAGCACCAAAAGGAAGGACTATGCGTTGGAAAGCCTAGCTTATACTCGCAAGTTCCTTCCTAGTCGTGCTAATCCCCGTTGTTGCCGATTACCGTAACACCGATATTAAGTGGGGCAACGAAAGATGTGGAGACTCCTAACTCAAACTAACCTAATCCTAACCCTAACAAGCTCTCTTTAAATATCAACTTACACTTAGATAACCACAACAAAATCTGAAAACAGGACTTAACTCGTTAAAACACTTTGAAAAAGACTCCCATCTCCCTGCGGACGACCCGTACTCAACCGGCTAGCTACAAGCGAAACCGTCTTGATTGCGGTATTTAAACTAGAACTTGAACACGAACGTATCCTAACAATCACATCCATCGCCTCATACAGGGTCAAGAAACGTACACACTAGTCTACTTAGGAATATCGATGCCCTGTCTCGATACTCTCTCGACTAGGAACAATTAAAGGATGTGCTTATAGACTACCCAATCCCCACTGGTATGATCTGCATCATAGTCCTGGTAGTCAATCTAACATCCTAAGGGCTTTATCTACATGTATCAGAGATACAGTATAACAACACAAATATACATGTTAAGATAAAGAGCAAACAGATAGCATACTATCATGTCGAGCAAGAAAGTCCTCTTTATATATGTCCAAGCATCTACTATAATATACAATCATGTACAATAATGGCCTCTAGGGCATTGATTTGATCAATTTTCTCACCTCTTTTTATTTGTGAAGAAAAGATGTAGTAAAGAAGTGATGAAATGTTTTCGTAGTAATAACCGTAATCAATAACGGTGTTGCGAGCGTTAGTGAGTACGGGTCGTCCACTGAGATGCGAGGAATAAGTCGATTCATGCTTTAGTTGAGTCGAAAAAATTATTAAAGAAAATCAAGAAGTAGTTCAAGATTGAGTTGAATTCATATTTTCAAGAAGTTTACGAAATCGTTTTCAAGAAAGAGAATTCAAGATAATGTTCAAGATTTAGTTATCAAGAAAATTGTAGAAGCTTGTAGGATTCGAACGGAATTAGTAGCCAATGATGATTATTCAAGATGATTCATCTTATCTATTGGTAGAATTACAACTAGATCGATGGCTATGAATGAGAATTAGGGATTCTTTGAAGAAACAAGGTTTTCTCCTTCATCGCCCCTTGTCCTTTCATTAATTGTCATTCATATCTAGCCTTTAACAAGAAAGTGTAAGTCCACGTTGCCACCCCCGGTTCTTGCGGGGAGGCGGAAACGGTATAAAAATCAAATTTTTAGCGCATGGGGCAACATGGACTAACAAAGTCGGGATCTTTTCTAAACTAAACTAGCAAGAAAGCTAAAGAGAGTTAGCTACTCGGAAAAGAGGTTATACCTAACTTGAACTCCTTCTTCTTGAAACCTTTGTAGGGGTTGATGGTGCTTTCCTCGTCGCCTTCTTCCGTCAAAGATGGATCCACTTGAGGGTTCAACCTTCGGGCTCTTTCTCGAACTTTGAGTGAACTAGGATCTTTGGCTTTCTAAACCTCTAACCCTAGAGTGAGTAGAGAGTGGCTTTGGGGTGTTTTTATCTCAAGGAGATGGATTCTCAACACATGAGAAGGGAGCTCCTTGAACTAGAGGAGGAGGAAGAAGAAGAGAGGAGAGAAGTGTTATGATAGAATGAGCTATTCTTTTCATTTTATAACCATAACTAAAATGAAAAGAATTATCAAATTAACAATAATAATAAAAATGAAATAGTTGATGGATGGTTTGGAATGACCATTATCATTACATTCTTTAAATGGTTTTGCTAGAATCAAAGAGCATCTTTGATATGTAATGATGATGGTCAAACTTTCAACTATGGTCAACTAGTCAACCATGGTCAACAAGTCAACAAAACCCAACCATGACACAATTTTATTTAATTAATATTATTAATTGATATATCATAATTCCATTAGGGTTTGGAAAAAGACGACTGTCAACTGTGCATACGCACCCGTTCCGAAACCCTAATGAAAATCCTCTTCCTCCGCCTCAATCAACTGTGCATACACACCCGCATTCTTGTTCCGAGGAACATGAATACTATGAGATAAAATCAACCAAAAAACATGTACTAGTATTTGGCTCAAACCAGAGCCCGGTAGTAATATCTGTCCGGACTCCAAACGTGCACAAGTGCGCGGATGAGAACGAACCCTGTCGCAAAACCATGCGACCTCTACTCTGTTTTGCCCAGAGACGAATAGCCCTCTGTGTGGGACTCTAAAGACTCGACACTACGCTAGTAGTGGGTTTAACTACAGACCGCAAGTGGCACTAGCTGTACGTAACGGTCCCCAGGTAGATGCCGATAAGAAGACTGACGAGGTGAACCCCATCTGAACTCCTACTGAGTCTGAATGTGACAGTCTCCGTACAGTCCGGTCTGTTCGTCTAATACATCGCACGGCGGGCCTAGGGGGCGGTAAACGTCAGTCCCCTAATAGCGGTACAAGTCGTGTCGGAGTGAAGCCCAAAACACCCTTAGATAACACTGGAAGCCTACCAGTATATCTCGATTGCCCTGGCCAGGGACTACTCGTGTAATGGCTCTCCTAGACACAGCGCGATGTCAACCCCCAATACCGGGAGAGACGAATCCTGTCTAACCGTCACTGCCTCCAAGTGCTTCGGGACTGTACCCAACTACTACCTGTTTGCACGACTCCTTTGAGCCGTGGTAGGGTAGGAATCAAAGTACAGTGGGAACACACTCAAGGCGAAGTGACAGTGTCAAGTCAGCAGACTAAGCTGTATTCATGTCACCTGGGAACTGATAACTGACGATAGGTATAATACCAACTGGTCAGTTCCCGACGAGTCCTGTCCAGTGTACTCGTAACCCAATGAGCACCCGTATACTATCTCCAGTACGACGTACTGATGGCTGTTGGACAGACCATCTCCCACACTGGGATGAGAAGCGCATACGCTAGTCTACTCCGGAGTATCGATGCCCTGTCTCTACTGTCCTGCGACTAGGGACCTGTATAAGGATGTGCTTATAGATTACCCAGCCCCCACTAGTGTGACTGCCATCACAACGCTGGTAATCAAGCAAAGATCCTAAGGGCTCCACTAATGTGTATAGGTGATATACTAAAATAAACACATGTACACATTGAAGTAGAAACAAACCAAGTAGCATACTACTATATTGAGCAAGATTGTTTATACAAGGTGAATATCCCAAGCTTCCATTAAGTAATATACAAACCAGTATGATACAGTAATGGCCTCTAGGGCATATACACTAACAGAAAGATCATCAATCTAATCCCCAAATTGTGATGAACTTCTCATTAAATTGATCTCACTCACAATTTGGACATTAATGATTCTTTTTGCTAAAGTTTTTAATCTCCATAAGACTGAAGATGAATTTAGAACACTTTCACCATTTGATCTACCAAATTCCTTCGAATCCTTAGCAAGCGGAGATTTATTCACACATTATGAAAATAGAAGAATCAACAAATAGAGATTTCATAATGCAAAAATGTAAAGAAAGCGAGACTAAGAGTAATGATCACCTTTATTATTCAATTTCAAATTACAACTTCTTCAATCCGAGATTACAAGAAAATCCGCTATCGATCACTCCCTTGAAGAGGTAATTTCTCCATCAATCTTCGCTTCGCTCGATCACCGTGAGTCTTGGATCTATCGAGGATCACGTGCTCGTTGATGACGATCGGCTTCGCATAAAGGATCTTGAATGAAGTCGCTCGATGAATTTCTCACGATTCTTGATTTTGGAGCTTGATTTGGAATTGGATCTTGATTTAGTTTTGGATTGTGTACTAAATGTCTACTAAAATTCAACAACCTTTTAATGTAAGCTTAGACCCTTTTTATAGACTTTAATCAAGCTTCCCTCATAAGCTTGGTAGTTATGCAGAGGCTTCTCGAAGAAGCTGGGTAGTTATGAAGCATCCTCATCAAGCTAAGATGTTACAGGGAAGCTTATGGAAAAGTATCGATTTTGGAGCCCACAACTCGGCCGCGGATCCGCGGCGACTCGCCCTAACTTGGCCGTGGTTCTGCGGCCGATTGGTGAGATCAAAACTTCAAATTGCTTTGGTCATCTTCTGTTGACTTGTGGGTCTTTATTTGATATCTGGAATCTTCTTCTCTCTCCTGAATCTCTACCAGAATTTAACTATTTGATTTCCTGTATTTTATCGGAGAATTTGTGATTCCGATATCTAACCTGAGCCGATTTTTGCACAAGATCTCAATGAAGAATATTGGAGATATACAAAATTATGCATGAAATATTAAACACATAATTTCCTTCAAAGAATGTTGATTATAATGTATAACACATAGTAATTGATATTTTCCAGATGAACTTGTAATATGTGTTATATTTATAACAAACACCCGTAGATAATTAGAAAAGTGAGGAAATTGTTATGTTAAAGATTGCAATAATTTCGACTGAACAGGCATACATACAACTAACAATCTCCCACTTGCACTAAGGCCGGTTGTTGTAGTATCTCATACCCAACATCTTAAAAAGTCTCTCAAATTGTATTTGGGGAAGGGCCTTGGTTAGTGGATCCACCGTGTTATTCTTCGTGTCAACTCTCCAGACCTCGATCTCCCAGCGATCAACTATCTCCCGGATCAGGTGATACCGCCTAAGAATATGTATAGATCGTTGATGGGACCAGGGTTCCTTGGGTAAAGCCACTTCTCTATTGTTATCACAATACAACGGTATTGGATGCTCAATAGATGGAACCACACCAAGTTCAGTTATGAACTTCTTCATCCAGACAGCTTCTTTGGCGGCATCGTTGGCAGCGATGTATTCAGCCTCCATCGTCAAGTCTGCCACGATATCTTTCTTGGAACTCTTCCAACATACCGCCCTTCTATTGAGGGTAAAGACAAAACCAAAGACCGACTTACTGTCTTCTTTATCACTCTGGAAGCTCGAATCGGTAAATGACTCCACTTGGAGTTCATCGTTACTATACACTAAGAACATTTCTTTAGTCCTTCTCAAGTACTTAAGAATGTTCTTTACAGCTGTCCAGTGATTCTCTCTAGGATCCGATTAATACCTGCTTACTATATTAAGTGTGTAAGCTATATCTTGTCTGGTACACAATATCGCATATATGATAAACCCGGCTGCCGAAGCATAGGGTATCTCTTGCATGCGAGCCCTCTCCAAATCGGTCTTAGGAGACATCTCTTTGGAGAGAGTGATTCTTGAGTAAGTGGGTAAATTTCCATGCTTGAAATCTTCCATACTAAACCTCTTTAATATGATGTCAATGTACCTGAACTAGGACAATCCCAATATCCGTTTAGATCTATCTCTATGAATCTTAATCCCCAGGATATATGGGGCATCACCTAGATCTTTCATGAAGAAGCGTTGTGATAAGAAGAGCTTGACCGAGTGTAGCATAGGAATATCATTTCCTATCAAGAGTATGTCATCCACGTACAATACGAGAAATACAATCTTACTCTCTACAACCATTTTTTATATACAAGGTTCATCTAAGTTTTGGATGCAGTCAAACTCTTTGACTGCTATATCAAAACAGATGTTCCAACTCCGCGATGTCTGCTTTAATCCACAGATTGATTTATGCAGCTTGCACACCTTTCCGCTGCTCCCACTATGTACGAAGCCCTCTGGTTGTATCATGTGTACGCTCTTTTCTAAATCACCGTTTAGAAAAGCGGTGTTGACGTCCATTTGCTAGATTTCATAGTCATGGTATGCAGCGATGGCAAGTAGGATCCGGATAGACTTAAGCATAGCTACGGGAGAAAAGGTTTCATCATAATCTGTCGTTGACAAAAACTTTTTGCTACAAGTCTAGCTTTGAAAGTCTCAACTTTTCCATTTACACAAAATTTCTTCTTAAAGATCCACTTGCTCCCAATAGGTTTTACCCCTTCAGGAGAACTTCCAAAGTCCATACTTTGTTGGTGTACATGGATTCCATCTCAGATCGCATTGCATCCAGCTATTTCACAGAGTCCCCACTCGTGATGGCCTGTTCGAAACTAGTTGGGTCATCATCTTTCATGATGCAATCCTCACTCCCACCGTTAATGAGAAAACCGTAGTATCACTTAGGTGGATGATGAACCGTACTAGATCTACGGAGAGGATGAGGTTCGTTGGGGACTATTGAATCCTCCGGCTCCACCAAATCATCAGCTGTATTTTGTGTAGCTGGAACTTCTTCCAACTCTACCTCTTTATCACTAATTTCTTTTACAAGAAATTCCTTTTCTAAAAAGGTGGCATTCCGAGAAACAAACACCTTTTTCTCCTCGGTGTGGTAGAAGAAATACCCTCGTGAACTTTTGGGATATCCTACAAACTTGCAAAGAACTAACCTTGCCTCGAGCTTTTCCGGATTTTGCATTTTAACATAAACCGGACAACCTCATATCTTAATAAAATTAAGACATGGTCTCTTCCCTTTCCATATCTTATATGGAGTGGTAGGCACCGATTTGGTAGGAACGATATTCAATAGGTGTGTAGTTGTTTCAAGCGTATAACCCCAAATGGAAATAGGAAACTTAGCAGTACTTATCATAGAGTGCACCATATCTAATAGAGTGCGATTTCTCCACTCTGATACACCATTGTGCTGTGGTGTATACGGAGGAGTAAGCTGAGAGAGAATCTCATTCTCTTTTAAATAATCCAAGAACTCCGTGCTTAAGTATTCTCCTCCCGGATCAGATCGAAGGATTTTAATACTTTTACCCGTTTGATTCTCTTCTTCGCACTTATATTCCTTGAATTTCTCAAAAGCTTTAGACTTATTTTTCAACAGGAACACATGTCCATATCTTAAGAGATCATTGGTGAATGTAATAAAGCACGCGGAACCATTTCTGGCATGTGTAAATATGGGACCGCATACATCACTATGTATCAGTCCTAAGAGTTCAGTAGCTCTTTCTCCGTGTCCTGTAAACAGAGTTTTGCTCATTTTGCCTTTGAGACATGGCTGGAAAGTTTCATAAGATGTAAATTCGAACGGATTCAAATATCTATCTTTATGTAACTTAGCTAGTATTGTCGTATTGATTTGACCTAGTCTACAGTGCCACAAGAATGCTTCGTTCATTTATGAACTTTTCCTTTTGTGCGTGTTCTGTATGTTAAGAACTGTATTTTGATTCAAAATGTATATACCGTTACTTAACGTGCCAAAACCAATCAACACTTGATTTAGGAAGATGTTCATAAAATTATCCTCCAATACAAAATTATATCCATCTTTATGTAATTTAGATACTGATATAATATTGCACATCATTTCTGGTACGTAATAATGGTCATTTAGAATCAATGTATTACCACTAGGTAATACTAGGTGATATTCGCCAACTGCTTTGGCTATAACCATTACACCATTCCCTACTCTGAGAGAATGATCACCTATTCACGGTTGTTTACCTTTCTTTAGCCCATATAACATATTATAAATGTGGGATCCTGATCCGGTATCTAATACCCAGGACGTAGAACAAACTGAGAAACAATTCTCGGTAACGAACACACCCGAAGAAGATGCATCATCATGCTTATTCCTCGTTCGGGTCGCATGGGAATCCAGGTATTCCCTTATTTCTTGCTCAGACTTATAAAAGTTATAAGGTAGAGTGGAACCAACGTTCCTCAGCTCAGTATAATAAGCGGGTTCGATCAATACATCCAAATGATTATCTTGATTAAGGCGTGTCATAGTCGCTACCTGGAGAGAGAGAGAGAGAGAAGAAAACACTTTAGCGTATACTTTTACAAGATTAGATTAGTTATTATTTTATTTAATCAGGATGGCTCCCACTGTTTTTATCAAATCTTTCTTCAAACCCTAAAAGGTAAGACTAGCTGGGATTAATTACACCCTACAAGTTCACCAATCGTTAAGCCAGGCAAGTATTGGTACTCTGAGAGAGTCTTCCCATGCTTTCGCATGGAACTAATTAAATAACCTCGTTTCCGCAGACATGGTTAACACCTTTCTTAGACACCTACTGGATTACCTAATTGTAATGTGCAAAACTCTCCCAGGAGTAACTCTTGCTCGCAGTGGGTATCGGGATCCAACTATCTCATAGAAAGTATGCAATCTCAATGCAAAGTTCAACTCTTGAAATTCCTAATATCCGTTTTTCCCCTAACGTCCTATGACTTTGACGAAGGCTAACAAACCATAGACCGCTAGTCAAGTTCAACCCGTACATTTCGTGATTAAATTAAACCCACTCGCATGACCCTTGACGAAGGCCAAAAAAGTCGTACGACTACCCTAATTCAATCGCATCATATGCCGAAGATAAGCACTAATTAGCTAACGTACACTACACCTTAACGAAGGCCAACAAACGTAGAACGAATGCTAAATAGTCCTTATCTGAAATGACGGAGGGCTACGACAGGTTTTTAAGAAAATCTTTTGCATAATGAACTTGATATCGGCGTAGAATCGAGTGATTTGAAAAGGAGTGGTTTAAGCTCCGCTTTTTAAAATCGAATAGTTTTCAAAACAAACCGAGTGGGTTGTAGCATTTACTAGCTTTTGCTAAAGAGGTCATTCCCAGTGAAGGGATCTCGGCTCTTTCCTCATCAAATGAGGTGCTGGATATTCATAAAGAATACCGCTATACAGAACAAGAACTAGAGCTATCTTTTTGAAAATTTGATTCCACAACATCTTTAGGTTTCTTTCTTTTTCATTAATCTCATTAATGAAGTCCCATCAATTATGTTTTCTAAACATCACAGAAGAAACGAAAATAGAACGTACGCTTATGACATCCGCATTCGTCATGGGGTCCCGTCATACACCGTTGGGTTACTTAACTAACGGCAGAGCGGGGGCAGGACTAGCGCGGATGCAAAAACATAAGCAACGTTTATTATATATCATATATATAATAAAAAATTCGTCTCACGCAATTATATGATCTCATCATAGAACATTGCAGCAGAATTCCACATTTGAAATATAGGATATACTAGAAGGTCCGTGTTTTAAATCAAGCCAGTAAAAAAATGGATTCCACGGTCGTGATGAATAGCCAAACCCACATCCCTAGATCCCTACGAGAGCGGCAAGCAACCCCTCCAATTATAGAATTAGAAGACTCGGTCTCGACTCCTCGAGATGGTCTCCCTCTGGACTCTAGAACTCGGTTACTTGTGCTCCCTGCCTTGGGTCTATCCTAATGCGGAAAAATAAATAATATATATCAATAGTGATATCATCCTCCACCCGGAAGTGTCCCAATAAAAGAATATTACATACGAATTTTTACATGAATGAAAATGAAAAACTCCCATCTCACGCAAAAAACCTCGACTATTCAAACACGACGATCCAATATATCTTATCACAGCAACACATAACATCACATGTTATCAACGTAAGTAAATATGCTTATCCCAATTGTCGTTGACGTATAGCAACGAAACCGGCGATACACCACATATTAAACTTACGGTCGCAGAAAAGAAATGAAAACTACAATAATTAGAATCCGCAACAGCCTTAGACATCATAAACCTGGAATATCTCATACTCCAGATTTCATGCCTAACCTATAAACCCGGCATTTTAGTCTCAAATTGAAAACACTTTTCAATAACTAGTCGGGCAATTCAACAAGATTCCTAACAAATGATCGAATGCTCGTCGGAAATATTAGTAGACGGCCGCACCCTCGATGCCGTCGACGAAGTGCACTTAGACGGAACACCGCACCCGTGAGCACCCGAGCGGATGCTTTTGGCAACGGGGCTCTCCTACAGTCACTTGGTCGGGGCT
Source organism: Agapanthus africanus (assembly GCA_030015575.1). NCBI lineage: Eukaryota > Viridiplantae > Streptophyta > Magnoliopsida > Asparagales > Amaryllidaceae > Agapanthus > Agapanthus africanus. The sequence goes on along the minus strand of JASDDO010000022.1, from coordinate 533,197,535 downwards.
ATGGTGCGTCGTTATCTAGTAGTGTTACGCGGCGAGTGTTCGTATATTATACAAGATTGCGACGGAGTTTTGATCCGAATCGAAACTCCGTGGCAATCTATCGAATGGGTCTAAATTGCTAGATTTACAGAACACTAACTAGTTTTCACAAAACTAATTATTATGGATTCCAAATATTGTATCACATATCACAGATATACTAGACGATGTTAAACATTTCGATCGATTTATCGAACAGCCACAATTCCCAGAGACCTCAACATTTGAGACTCACTAAAAATACCCAGAAAATGCAAAATCCTAAAATGGAGCAGCACAAGAAAACTCATCTCACAACTCTATGAATGTGCGGCGGAATCGTGGTGAAGCAGGGGTTTGGGCTACGGTTCCTCGGCGGTTTAACGGAGTCATGGCTATGAATTTCTTGGGGCTCCATTATTTAACCTGCACAATTTTCTATATATTTTTAATTTCAAAAATTCCAACTTTTGAAAAAATTTCCAGAAACTATGAAACTTGGGTTTCGAAAAGTCGATTGAACACTTTAACTTCGTCTAGATCACTCCTAATGCTCTTGCTTGGTTCTGATACCATGAAAGTAAGGCAGCCATCCCATCCAATGGGGTCGCCGTGGCACCTACAGGTCCCTCAGCAGCTACTTTTTACACATGCCTCCTTACGAGGACTACAACCCGCCGGAACACCTTCCGGTCTCGGGACAATCTGGGGGTAAGAGCCTATGCTTTGCCACACTGTCACACAGTGAGAACCCGCATAGGTCGACATCCAATACCTAGTAGCTTTGATACCATGAAAGTATGCCATAGCACCACTACTAGGTTTTTAGAAGCATCAAGTATACAATTTTAAAAAAACTAGTGTGCTATTGCATTCTATCGTAGAATCGAACTAGAAAATTAGGGTTTTTAAATCAGTAAACAAGTTTTACACTAAGTGAACAAGGAATACAACCTTTGTAGATCGGTCCTTCACTTCTAAAGCTCCAAGTAGCAGTCCCTTAGCTCCAAGTAGTGGTCCCCCGAACTCTTCTTTGGCTCTACTAGGCGAAAGGAACAAGCTTGCTTAAGGATTTTCGAGGTCGAAGATGATCCTGTTAGTGTATATGCCCTAGAGGCCATTACTGTATCATACTAGTTTGTATATTACTTAATGGAAACTTGGGATATTCACAGTTGTATATACAATCTTGCTCGAAATGGTAGTATGCTACTTGGTTTGTCTCTGCTTTAATATGTGCATGTGTTTCTTTTAGCATATTGCAGATATACATATTAGTAGAGCCCTTAGGATCTTTGCTTGATTACCAGCGTTGCGATGGCGCTCGCACTCGTGGGAGCTGGGTAATCTATAAGCACATCCTTATACAGGTCCCTGGTCGTTGGACTATCGAGACAGGGCATCGATACTCCGGAGTAGACTAGCGTATGCGCTTCTCATCCCAGTGTGGGAGACGGTCTGTCCCACAGCCGTTAGTACGTCGTACTTGGGATAGTATGCGGGTGCTCGTTAGGTTACGAGTACACTGGACAGGACTCGTCGGGAACTGTTGGTTGGTAATATACCTATCGTCAGTTATCAGTTCCCAGGTGACATGAGTACAGCTTAGTCCGCTGACTTGACACTGTCACTTCGCCTCGAGTGTGTTCCCACTGCACTTTGATTACTACCCTACCACGGCTCAGAGGAGTCGTGCAAACAGGTAGTTTTTGGGTGCAGTCCCGAAGCACTTGGAGGCAGTGACGGTTAGACAGGATTCGTCTCTCCCGGTATTGGGGGTTGACATCGCGCTGTGTCTAGGAGAGCCATTACACGAGTAGTCCCTGGCCAGGGCAAGCGAGATATACTGGTAGGTTTCCAGTGTTATCTCAGGGTGTTCTGGGCTTCACTCCGACACGACTTGTACCGCTATTAGGGGACTGACGTTCACCGCCCCCCTAGGCCCGCCATGCGATGTATCAGACGAACAGACCGGACTGTACGGAGATTGTCACATACAGGCTCAGTAGGAGTGCAGATGGGGTTCACCTCGTCAGTCTTCTTATCGACATCTACCTGGGGACCGTTACGTACAGCTAGTGCCGCTTGCGGTCTGTGGTTAAACCCACTGCCAGCGTAGTGTCGAGTCTTTAGAGTCCCACACAGAGAGCTATTCGCCTTTAGGCAAAACGAGTAGAGGTCGCATGGTTTTGCGACAGGGTTCGTTCGCATCCGCGCACTTGTGCACGGTTGCTGTCCGGACAGTTTATACTAGCGGGCTTTGGTTTAAGCCGGATCCTAGTATATGATTTGAGATTGGTTTTTCTCATTGTGTTCGTGTTCCTCGGATCACGAATGCGGGTGCGTATGCACAGTTGCTTGAGATTGAGGGAGAGGACCTTGTTTAGGGTTAATGACTTTTGTCATTTTATTAACCCTATTGTTTTTGTGTGTGTTATTGTTAATTAATAATTAGCTTAATTATTGTGCATGGTTGTTGTTGTTGATTTTTTGACTTTGTTGACTTGTTGACCAAGTTGACAATTTGACCATGATCATTTCATTTGGAAGATGCTCTTTGATTCATGCAATTTGCATTAATAATGAAATGATAATGGTCACCTCATGATTTACCATGACAATTTTCAAGCTAATTATACAATTAAAATAACTCACACATATTAGTGAGAATGGCTCACTAATTTTATCATTCTATCATATCTTTTCTCTCTCTTGCTCATCCTCTCCCTCAAGCTCTCTCCCTCTCATGTGTTGAGAAACAAAAAGCTTGAGAAAAACCTTCACTTGATCTTCTCTACTCACTTCTAGGGTTCAAGTCTTAGCATTTCTTGCACTCTAGTTACTCCTAGCTTGGAGTTGAAGCTAAAGGTCGAGGCTTTCGGGTGGATCGTTCTTTGACGGAAGGAGACAAGCAAGGTGAGGCCTTTCTACCATTCCGACGAGCAAGGAGAGAAGGACTAAAGACCAAAGGTATAACCTTTCCATCACTTAGCTACTTTGTAGTTAGGGTTAGCTAGTTTTAGTTTAGCAAAGATCCTCACAAGCTTGGTCCATGTTGCCTAAGTCATTAAAAATTCGTTTTTTATTATGTTTTCCGCCTCCCCGTAAGTACCGGGGTGGGCAACACGGACTTACAGTGGTATCAGAGCCTAACTAAACTCAAACTAGCTAGGTAGTGAAGTGTAGCGAAGTTTCGAAACCGAAAATCCAAAAACCGAACTTTGAAAAACCCTAGTTTCTGTTGAAATTTTTTCTGCTCAAAATAGAAAACTTTATATTTGTAAATTCATCTCAGGGTTTTTTAAAAACACCCACGAAAAACGAGACAGAGAATCATCCAAACCGCCGCGCTTCCGCCGCATGAGGTAGGCTCGTGCCGCGGAAGCGCCGCGGTTTGATGACGTCACTGCATCGTTTTTCGTGCAGTGTCTTACTGTGTTGTTTTTGGGATTTTTAGGATATATATTATATGCCCAGATTTTCCAGAACTAAAATTTGCTTTTGTGGGCCTATAAATCCGTATTTTTTTCGGAACTTCACTACGCTTTAACTACATTGGTTATATCTGTAATGCTTGCATGTATTGAACGTCGGCTAATCGCTATAAGACGATTAGTCGGGGTTATACATGATCTGTGATTGCTATTGGTTTGTGGATATGAATGGATTGGATTGTCGCGGGTGAATGGCCGGGGTGGATGTGAGATGAGCGTTGTTTTTTCTTTCATTCATTTGTAACATGTAAATTGATGTAATAATATTCTTTGTATGGCCGCACAACCGGGTCGGGGTTGTAGCCGTCATTGTATTATTCTTTTTACTGTTTTTGCTCCTAGGATAGACCCATGGAGGGGGTGCACAAACTACCGGGTATCTCGAAGTGCCGAGTGGCCTACTCACGGTGGTGAGGGAGGTTGCTTCGCTTCGGGTGCTTGGCGGGTAGTTTGCCGCACCCGTAGGGGTCTTGGGTGGGGTATTGGCTATTCACCGCGACCGTGTAATCCGCTTTGCGTTGCAGGCTCGAACGCATTGCGGATTCCTAGTATATCCAATGTATTCATCTGTGATCTGTAATGTCTATCATTGCTGCATATATATATATAAATAACTATTTAGGCGTTGCTTATGTTTTACAGCCGCGCTAGCCCAGCCCCCGCTCTGTCGTTAGTTAAGTAACCTAACGGGTGATGACGGGGCCCCGTGGCGAATGCGAATGGCATAAGCGTACGTCATATTTTGGTTGTTTTCTGCAATGGTAGGATTAAATGATGGGACGCATTAAAAGAACTAATGCAAGAAATAAACCAAGTAAAAGTCGATTGGAACACTTTGAAAACCACTCGGTTCTTTTCAAAACGAAACTTTTAAACGCGGAGCTTGAACCACTCCTTTTAAAAGCTATCTCGTTCCATCGACCATATCAAGTTCACTACGTTCACGGTTTCGCCAAAACCATTCGTAGCCCTCCGTCATACCACATGAATGGTCAAAAGTATTCAAGCTGTGTATTTTGGCCAAAGTCAAGGCATAGTGTTTGGTAGCGTTTGGGCATTCATGTGTAGCATAGATAGATGCGTTGATTTGGGACAGTCGTGCTGCCATTTTGGCCAAAGTCAAGGGTAGGTACGGGTGGGTCCAAATTAACCAGGAGAATGACGGGTAGAACTTGACATGTGACTTATGATATTTTGGCCAAAGTCAAGGTCATAAGAGCATGGGGCAAAAATCCACATCGGGAGTTTCATAAGTACTGAAACTTGCTAGATTTGCATACCATTTGGAGTGTGATGATTCTGGTAGGATTCCTTCGGTTTCATCACGCGATGATATTTGGATCCCGATCCTACTGTGAGTATATGCTACTCCCCGAGAAAACTCTCACTTAACGATCAATGCTATAAACCTAGTAGGTGCCTAGAAAGGTGTTAGCGGGGCTACGCCCACAGGGAAAAGAGGTTACTTAATTAAGGAACTTCGCGAAAGCGTTGGAAAACCTCCCTCGAAGTACCGACACTGGCCTGGCTGAACGGTTAAGCAAGTATTGTACAGTGAGAATGATCCCGGCTAATCCTTTTCTTTACGGTTTGAGAAGGGATTCGAGAAACAGTGGGAGCCATCCAGTTTAGACAAACTAAAAACCACTCTAAACTTGCAAGAGCATCATGCTAAAGTGTTTCTTTTCTCTCTCCTAATTGCAGCGACCATTCAACATGACCGGACTTAAGTTACTGTTAGATAAAAATAAATTGACAGGGCCAAACTACAAAGATTGGCTCAGGAATGTCAAGATTGCAATCACCTATGACAAGCTGGGGTATCTTCTTACCACCAAAGCTCCCCCTGTCCCTGGTCCAACTTCCAGTATCGCGGATAAGGAAATCCGCAAGACTTGGGAGATTGATAGCGCGAAGGCCAAGTGCCTCCTGCTTGCCTCGATGGATAACGAACATCAGAGGAGGCATGAGAATATGGACATGGAATCCATATTGCTCCATACAAAAGAACTGTATGGAGAGCAATCACGTATCGCAAGATACGAAGCTTCGAAAAAGTTATTTTCGACAAGAATGGCCGTCGGATCATCAGTAGCCGAGCATGTGCTAAAGATGATCGGCTACATTGAGGAGCTCGCTGACCTAGGGATCACATTGGAGAGTGAGCTATATACGGATATAGTTCTCCAGTCCCTTCCTTCCACTTACGCCCAGTTCATACTGAACTTCAACCTACAAGAAAAAGAGGTTGAACTTTCAGAGCTCCTCAACATGCTGAGGAGCGCAGAGGGCACCCTACAGAAAGGTAGGGAAACATCCACTTTGTTTGTAGGAGGATCATCTTCTTCAAGGTCCAGGGCGAAAGCCAAGGGCAAGAAGAAGAAAGCCCCCGCCAAACCAAGGGGCGGTGTTGGTAAAGTGGATACGAAGGGAAAAGGTAAAGCAACAAAGGTAGCGGGGAAGCTTGTGGATAAGGAGGAATGCTTCTTTTGTCATAAGAAAGGACACTGGAAGAGTGATTGCAGGGCCTGGAAGGCCAGAACACAGGAATTGAAGCAGGTTGCAGCTTCAGCTTCAGGTGTGTATGTTATTGAAAACTGTCTATCTATAAACTCTACTTCCTGGGTATTGGATACCGGATCAGGATCTCATATCTGTAATTCTTTGCAGGCGTTGAGAAAGCGTAGAGTTTTGAAGGCAGGTGACATGACCCTCAGAGTTGCGAACGGTGCTAGCATGGATGCAGAGGCCGTGGGGGACTATCACCTGGGATTATCTGATGGACACTTTTTGGTTTTGCGTAGTTGTTATTATGTACCAAATGCAACCTGTAATATCATATCTGTATCTTTATTATCTAAAGAAGGTTATGAATTTGCATTTGTAAGTAATGTAGTGAACATTCACCTTAATCAAGTTTTGATTGGGTCAGGTACATTGAACAACGGTATTTACGTTTTAAGCCAACCACAGGTTTTCAATATCCAGAATACACACAAAAGAAAGTCTCCAGAAATTAATAAAACTTTCTTATGGCATTGTAGACTGGGTCACATCAATGAGAGAAGATTGACTAAGTTACATACTGAAGGATATTTGGATCCGTTCGAATATCAATCGTATGCAACTTGTCAATCCTGTCTCAAAGGAAAGATGACAAAGGCTCCGTTTTCTGGACACGGAGAAAGAGCGAGCGAGCTCTTGGGACTCGTACACAGCGACGTGTGCGGTCCAATGTCTACACATGCGCGAAGCGGTTTTTCTTACTTCATTACTTTTACGGATGATTTTTCAAGGTACGGTTATGTTTTCTTAATGAAACATAAATCCGAGGCTTTTGAAAAATTCCAGGAATATAAGAATGAAGTAGAAAAGCAAACCGGCAAAAGTATCAAGATCCTAAGATCGGATCGAGGAGGAGAATACTTAAGTGCCGAATTCCTGAACTACTTAAAAGAGAATGGAATTCTCTCTCAGCTTACTCCTCCATACACTCCGCAACACAACGGTGTATCGGAGAGACGGAACCGGACCCTATTGGATATGGTACGGTCCATGATGAGTAATGCTGAGTTACCGCGATCGTTCTGGGGATATGCGCTAGAATCGGCGGCATACCTTTTGAACCGAGTTCCAACTAAGACTGTGCCTACTACACCATATGAAATGTGGTGTGGGAAGAGACCTCATCTTAATCACATTAAGACATGGGGATGTCCAGCTTTTGTAAAAAAGCAGCATGCGGACAAGCTCGAGGCACGCTCAGTACAGTGCAAGTTTGTGGGATATCCGAAGAACTCCAAGGGATATTACTTCTATTGCGAAGAGGAACAAAAAGTCCTTGTTTCTCGACATGCCCACTTTCTAGAACATCAGTTCATAGAAAAAGAATTAAGTGGGAGCGCGATAGAACTGGAAGAGGTTCCAGAACCACAAGCTATTACTGAAAGCTTAGTAGAGCCAGAGGGTTCGAAAGATCAAGACATTCCCGTGCCACTCCGCAGGAGTAGTAGGCAGTCTCATCCGCCCGAGAGGTACTACGGTTTTCTCATTGACGGGGATAGAGAGGACTGCATCCTAGATTGTGATGAGCCTACTAGCTTCCAGCAAGCCATTCAGAGCGTCGACTCGGTAAAATGGCTGGATGCAATGCGGACCGAGATGGAGTCCATGTACACCAACAAAGTATGGACGTTGGACATTGCTCCAGACGGGGTAAAACCCGTAGGATGCAAGTGGATCTTCAAAAGGAAGATTGGTGTAGATGGACAGGTTGAGACCTATAAAGCTAGACTGGTAGCAAAGGGTTTTCGTCAGCGACCTGGTTTGGACTATGACGAAACCTTTTCTCCAGTAGCTATGCTGAAATCCATTCGGATCCTTCTTGCCATCGCTGCTTTCCACGATTATGAGATCTGGCAGATGGACGTAAAGACAGCTTTTCTAAATGGTCATTTAGAGGAGTGTGTCTATATGGATCAGCCAGAGGGTTTCATTCAGGGTGGGAGCAGCGGAAAGGTGTGCAAGTTGCTCAAGTCCATTTATGGACTCAAGCAGGCATCGCGGAGTTGGAACATCTGCTTTGATGAGACGGTCAAAGAATTTGGCTTTATCAAAAATCCAGATGAACCATGCATCTATTGTAGATTTGTAGCGAGAACTGTAGTATTCCTCGTTTTATACGTGGATGACATTCTCTTAATAGGAAATGACATTCCTATGCTACAATCTGTCAAGGGGTTCTTGTCACACAGGTTCTCCATGAAAGACCTGGGTGATGCCTCTTACATTCTGGGTATCCGGATCTACCGTGACAGATCCAAGAGGATATTAGGACTCTCGCAGTCCAGGTACATCGACACCATACTGAAGAGATTCAGTATGGAAGATTCCAAGCGCGGTAATCTACCGGCTTGTCACGGGATCACTCTCTCCAAAGAGATGTCTCCCAAGACTGATTTGGAGAGGGATCGCATGTCTATTATACCCTACGCTTCTGCGGTAGGCTCTATAATGTATGCGATGTTGTGTACCAGACCGGATGTGGCTTATGCACTGAGTGTGGTAAGCAGGTATCAGTCAAACCCAGGGGAGAAACATTGGATAGCAGTAAAGAACATTCTCAAGTACCTGAGAAGGACTAAGGAGATGTTCTTGGTGTATGGCGGAAAAGACCTGCAGATTGAGGCCTTTGCTGACTCCAGCTTCCAGAGTGACAAGGATGATTCCAAGTCCATGTCGGGTTTTGTCTTTACCCTCAATGGAGGGGCGGTGTGTTGGAAGAGCTCCAAACAGGAAACCGTTGCTGACTCGACTATGGAAGCGGAATACATCGCTGCATCTGATGCCGCAAAAGAAGCTGTCTGGATGAGGAAGTTCTTGAAAGAACTTCAGGTGGTTCCGTCCATTGTTGACCCAATACCTCTGTATTGCGACAACAACGGGGCTATAGCTTTAGCGAAGGAACCCAGGTCCCATCAGAAATCCAGACACATCTTAAGGCGGTATCACCTGATCAGGGAGATCGTAGATCGCCAGGAGATCGAGGTCCGGAGAGTTGCATCAGAGGATAACACAGCAGATCCATTCACCAAGGCCTTGCCCCAGACTCAGTTCGAGCGGCTGATCGAGATGATAGGTCTTCGATACGCCAGTACATGGCCTTAGTGCAAGTGGGAGATTGTTAGTGTATATGCCCTAGAGGCCATTACTGTATCATACTAGTTTGTATATTACTTAATGGAAGCTTGGGATATTCATAGTTGTATATACAATCTTGCTCGAAATGGTAGTATGCTACTTGGTTTGTCTCTGCTTTAATATGTGCATGTGTTTCTTTTAGCATATTGCAGATATACATATTAGTAGAGCCCTTAGGATCTTTGCTTGATTACCAGCGTTGCGATGGCGCTCGCACTCGTGGGAGCTGGGTAATCTATAAGCACATCCTTATACAGGTCCCTGGTCGTTGGACTATCGAGACAGGGCATCGATACTCCGGAGTAGACTAGCGTATGTGCTTCTCATCCCAGTGTGGGAGACGGTCTGTCCCACAGCCGTTAGTACGTCGTACTTGGGATAGTATGCGGGTGCTCGTTAGGTTATGAGTACACTGGACAGGACTCGTCGGGAACTGTTGGTTGGTAATATACCTATCGTCAGTTATCAGTTCCCAGGTGACATGAGTACAGCTTAGTCCGCTGACTTGACACTGTCACTTCGCCTCGAGTGTGTTCCCACTGCACTTTGATTACTACCCTACCACGGCTCAGAGGAGTCGTGCAAACAGGTAGTTTTTGGGTGCAGTCCCGAAGCACTTGGAGGCAGTGACGGTTAGACAGGATTCGTCTCTCCCGGTATTGGGGGTTGACATCGCGCTGTGTCTAGGAGAGCCATTACACGAGTAGTCCCTGGCCAGGGCAAGCGAGATATACTGGTAGGTTTCCAGTGTTATCTCAGGGTGTTCTGGGCTTCACTCCGACACGACTTGTACCGCTATTAGGGGACTGACGTTCACCGCCCCCCTAGGCCCCGCCATGCGATGTATCAGACGAACAGACCGGACTGTACGGAGATTGTCACATACAGGCTCAGTAGGAGTGCAGATGGGGTTCACCTCGTCAGTCTTCTTATCGACATCTACCTGGGGACCGTTACGTACAGCTAGTGCCGCTTGCGGTCTGTGGTTAAACCCACTGCCAGCGTAGTGTCGAGTCTTTAGAGTCCCACACAGAGAGCTATTCGCCTTTAGGCAAAACGAGTAGAGGTCGCATGGTTTTGCGACAGGGTTCGTTCGCATCCGCGCACTTGTGCACGGTTGCTGTCCGGACAGTTTATACTAGCGGGCTTTGGTTTAAGCCGGATCCTAGTATATGATTTGAGATTGGTTTTTCTCATTGTGTTCGTGTTCCTCGGATCACGAATGCGGGTGCGTATGCACAGTTGCTTGAGATTGAGGGAGAGGACCTTGTTTAGGGTTAATGACTTTTGTCATTTTATTAACCCTATTGTTTTTGTGTGTGTTATTGTTAATTAATAATTAGCTTAATTATTGTGCATGGTTGTTGTTGTTGATTTTTTGACTTTGTTGACTTGTTGACCAAGTTGACAATTTGACCATGATCATTTCATTTGGAAGATGCTCTTTGATTCTTGCAATTTGCATTAATAATGAAATGATAATGGTCACCTCATGATTTACCATGACAATTTTCAAGCTAATTATACAATTAAAATAACTCACACATATTAGTGAGAATGGCTCACTAATTTTATCATTCTATCATATCTTTTCTCTCTCTTGCTCATCCTCTCCCTCAAGCTCTCTCCCTCTCATGTGTTGAGAAACAAAAAGCTTGAGAAAAACCTTCACTTGATCTTCTCTACTCACTTCTAGGGTTCAAGTCTTAGCATTTCTTGCACTCTAGTTACTCCTAGCTTGGAGTTGAAGCTAAAGGTCGAGGCTTTCGGGTGGATCGTTCTTTGACGGAAGGAGACAAGCAAGGTGAGGCCTTTCTACCATTCCGACGAGCAAGGAGAGAAGGACTAAAGACCAAAGGTATAACCTTTCCATCACTTAGCTACTTTGTAGTTAGGGTTAGCTAGTTTTAGTTTAGCAAAGATCCTCACAAGCTTGGTCCATGTTGCCTAAGTCATTAAAAATTCGTTTTTTATTATGTTTTCCGCCTCCCCGTAAGTACCGGGGTGGGCAACACGGACTTACAGATCCGCGTCGAGGAATCTCTAACTCAAGCTACCTCTTCAATAACTAAGGATTTAGTGAAGTAAACAACCTACACTAATGGGCTATAAGAGAGTAGGTTGATGAAGTAGGAATTTTTCTCAGTTTAGAATTATCTTTCTCTTTTTCTTTTATCACCTCACTCAAAGCTAGTGAGCATAATGAGATGAAGGAAATGAACAAGTGATGAATCAAGGTGAAGAAAATGTCTCATAGATATTTGTAGAGAGTTAACCATGGCTAAAAGATAATGGTTAGGTTATAAAATATCTAGAGTAAAACAAAATTAGTGAAAACAGTCAAGGCTTTTACATATTTCCACAAGCATCTTAAGCCATGTTAATTTCCACCTAATTTTTTTTCCCTTAATAATTAAATCACCCAAATTATCTTTAGTTTGGTGTGAGTCTCATACACCCATGTCCAATATATCATCTAGCATGACACAATATATAAATACAAATAATATATATCACATATATATTAAATGCATTTAAATGAGAAGAAATTCTTTAGTGAGCTAATATTAGTTAATATATATTAATATATCAAATATATAATTATATATTAAATTATTAAATCAACACTTGATTTAATAATCCGGCTATATCATAAATAACTGACTAATATTATTTCTATGTATATCAAATTTACATATAACAAATCATTGAATCAACACTTGATTCAATAATCCGGTTATATCAAATATAACCTATATCGCGAGATTAGAATACGATATCACATACACGTATTTAATCTCGGTCCCGCACATATCACATATGTGCCCTACTTCATTTCGCTTAAGTTAGAAAATCTCTGTGTGAGACCCTAAAAACTAATCAATACGTCAACAGTTGGTAATGATCACATCAGTCATCCACAAGCCGTCAGCGGTACTAGCTGGACGTAACGGCTACCCAAGTATTGAGCGAATAGAAGATCAACAATCAAGCTTGTACAAACTCCCATGAATCCTATATGTAACACTACCATACAGTCCGGTCTTTTCGTCTGATATGTAGCATATCGAGTCTGGGGGTAGTAAACATCAGACTCTAATAACTTGATAAATCATGCCGATGTGAGGCTCATAACTGGTCGAGAAACTACTGATAATACTTACCAATAAATCTCATGATCATCCCTGGACATGGGCTTCCTGTTATAGCCAATCGAGTATAGCGCAATATCAACTCCCAATACCGGGAGAGATGAAACCCCTCCTATCGCTCATTGCCTCCATGTGACTCGGGACTGTACCCAAAATCCACCTGTTTGCATGACTCCTTTGAGCCGTGGTAGGGAGGAAATCAAAGAACGGTGTGAACCACACAAGACTCTATGACGATCTCGAGTCTACTGACTAACCAGTACCAATGTCACCAGAGAACTGCTAACTGACGATAGGTATAATACCATCTAGGAGTTCTCGGCGAGTCCTGTTTGGTGTACCCATTCTCCAATGAGCACATGTGTACAATCTTTGATGTCAAACACCAATGGATGTGGGATCATCCATCGCCCCATACAGGGTCAAGAAACGTACACACTAGTCTACTCTGGAATATCGATGCCCTGTCTTGTTACTCTCTCGACTAGGAATAATTAAAGGATGTGCTTACAGAATACCCAAGCCTCATTAGTATGATCTGCATCATAGTCCTGGTAGTCAAGCTAACATCCTAAGGGATTTATCAATATGTATCAGAGAAACAGTATAACAATACAAGTATACATGTTAAGATAAAGAGCAACCAAATAGCATACTATCATGTCGAGCTAGAAAGTCCTCTCTATATATGTCCAAGTATCCACTATAATATAAAATCATGTACAATAATGGCCTCTATGGCATACATACAACTTACAGAATCGTCCGACAACAATATGGATATCCTGGCCTAGGAACGCTACTTGAAATGTATCCCCGTATTGGAAGGGTTGGGTGATGCAGCAAGTATGCGGCTACTCGAACCAGCGACCCGAATAGACGTGGATCGAGAAGAAATCGGCTAACGTAATGGTGCGATGGACTACACCCAGTACCACAAACCTAACATACTCTTGTGTTAACAAGGGTTATATATATTTAATTTTAGGTCGAGTTTGTCTTTGCCTAAGAGAGAGATAAACTGAACGCTCCTGGACAAGTAAATAATCTAAGCTAAGCCATTTCAGCGCAATTAAAAGAAGAAAATGTGCAAGCCAAAATAATATCTTTCATTCATATATAAAATTGGAAGAAAGCTACAAACTATTCAAAAATAAGAGGATAAAAAAGTAGGGCCTAAGAAGGCAGAGCATTTAACAGGTCAGCAAGGCGTGCATTCCCCTGCTGTACTTCCATTTCAAGCTCATTCAATGCGGCCAATTGCTCTTCAGACTGCTCCACCTGCAGACGGCGCAAAGTGATTTTACCAAGGATTTCATCCTCAACAACGCGGCGTCTCAGAAATACCCTTTCCTGGAAACATAGATCCCTATCCAATGATGTGATTCGGTCCAGACCACACTAAAGTGCATAATGTATTGCTTAGACATGCCTTTCAGCAGCCACTTGCTGAGCTCTTAAAGATTCTAGTTCTTCACCAATCGCTTCATGATCAAATAGTTGCTGGGCCAATTGCTGGTCACATGAGTTAAGGACATCATTACATCACTCAATCTGCCCAATCAACTGAGCTCTTAGAGATAAGGCCTCAGAAGAAGGGCGTTTTCTTTCAAGTTCATAGAGGAGGGCCTCGATCTTCCAGCAATAATCAACCCAAGCACGAACTAAGTTTTCCTCGTGATATGTACTGAAACTGAGCAGCAAAAGGTTGACCTCATCAGCAAATTCCTCTGCAGAAAAAGAATCCTTGATGCCGTGATCCTCGAGGAGAGCCATCAAAGTTTGTCTTCTATTTGCCACCAACCTAGAAGATATACATCTGGCATAGAGTCCATCAGGCATAGGTATGCAAGACTCAAAAGAAGCTGTCCGGTAGGGCAGCTACAACACAGGATATACATAAGAATGAGCCATATCTCAGATCTAAACAGAGAAGGATAAATGAGAGTTCGAGATGCAATTTACCAATAGCCAGAAGTGGTTGATCGTGAAGTGCAAAGGGCTCAACGGGCTCTTCATCTTCTTCCAGTTGCAAAACTACAATTCAAAATAAGATATGATGCACTCACCAGATGAGTAATATTTAAAAAAAAAAGAGGAACAAGAATAAGACTTACCAACGCTGGATTGAGGAACATAACCCAACTCGGGAGCTAAATGTAAGGCTTTTCCCTGGCTCAATCTTTCTAGAACCACCCCAGCATGTTGCGACTGTTAGTGTATATGCCGTTGAGGCCATTACTGTATCATACTAGTATGTATATTACTTAATGGAAGCTTGAGATACTCACCTTGTATTGACAATCTTGCTCAAAATGGTAGTATGCTACTTGGTTTGTTTCTACTTCAATGTGTACATGTGTTTATTTTAGTATATCACCTATACACATTAGTGGAGCCTTTAGGATCTTTGCTTGATTACCAGCGTTGTGATGGCAGTCACACTAGTGGGGGCTGGGTAATCTATAAGCACATCCTTATGCAGGTCCCTAGTCATAGGACTATCGAGACAGGGCATCGATACTCCGGAGTAGACTAGCGTATGTGCTTCTCATCCCAGTGTGGGAGATGGTCTGTCCCACAGCCATCAGTACGTCGTACTGGAGATAGTATGCGGGTGCTCGTTGGGTTACGAGTACACTGGACAGGACTCGTCGGGAACTGATTGGTTGGTATTATACCTATCGTCAGTTATCAGTTCTTAGGTGACATGAGTACAGCTTAGTCCACTGACTTGACACTGTCACTTCGTCTCGAGTGTGTTCCCACTGTACTTTGATTACTACCCTACCACGGCTCAAAGGAGTCGTGCAAACAGGTAGTTTTTGGGTGCAGTCCCGAAGCACTTGGAGGCAGTGACGGTTAGACAGGATTCGTCTCTCCCGGTATTGGGGGTTGACATTGCGCTGTGTCTAGGAGAGCCATTACACGAGTAGTCCCTGGCCAGGGCAAACGAGATATACTGGTAGGTTTCCAGTGTTATCTCAGGGTGTTCTGGGCTTCACTCCGACACGACTTGTACCGCTATTAGGGGACTGACGTTTACCGCCCCCTAGACCCGCCATGCGATGTATCAGACGAACAGACCGGACTGTATAGCGATTGTCACAGTCAGACTCAGTAGGAGTTCAATGGGTTTCACCTCGTCAGTCTTCTTGCCGGCATCTACCCGGGGACCGTTACGCACAGCTAGTGCCACTTGCGGTCTGTGGTTAAACCCACTGCCAGTGTAGTGTCGAGTCTTTAGAGTCCCACACAGAAAGCTATTCGCCTTCAAGAAAAAGTGTAGAGGTCATATGGTTTTGCGACAGGGTTCGGTCGCATCCGTGCACTTGTGCACATTTAGTGTCCGGAAAGTTAACACAAGCGGGCTTTGGTTTAAGCCAGATCCTAGTGTACATTTTTGGATTGGTTTTATCTCGTATGTATTCATGTTCCTCGGAACGCGGATGCGGGTGTGTATGCACAGTTGACAGAGAGACAGAGGCAGAGGATTCTCATTTGGGTTGTTGACTGTTGACTGTTGACTGTTGACCATTGACTTTTTGCTAAACCCTAATGAGAATATGAAACATAATTAGCAATAATATTAATTAAGTATTATAGTGACATGGTTGTTGAGGGGTTGACTTTGTTGACTTGTTGACTTTGTTGACCGGTTGACTGGGTTGGACTAGTTGACCATCATCATCACAATGGTTATCATTTTCATGCAAAGACTTTTGCTTGCTTGTTGTGGTTTGCAAAATGAGTGCATGGAAATGATATTGCCTTTGACATGATATGAACCATCACATAATACTTGATTAACATTATGGCTCATGAGGCTTTTGGATTATGAGAGGGTGTATGACAAAAGAGTGGCTTATATTCTTTCATTGTCTTTCTCTCTCTTGGTTTTGAGCTCTCTCATTCTCTTGCTCTCACCCTCTTCCTCTTGCTCTCTCTCTTGTCTATGGTTCACTTGTCTCATGTGTTGAGAAGCAAGAACCATAGAGAAAATCCCAACACACTCTTATCTACTCACTCTAGTTCACAAGGTTTAGCAAACCAAGTGAAATAGTTTCTTCAAAGTTCGAAGAAGAAGCCAAAGGTAGAAGCTTTTGGGTGGATCGATCTTCGGCGGAAGGAGACGACGGGGTGAAGCCGATCCGTACACCATGAAGAGATGAAGATGAATGAGTTCAAGAAAGAAAGGTATAACCCCCTAACCGAGTAGTTAACAACTCGTAGTTAGGTTGTTAGGTAGATAGTTTATCAAAGATCCGTTTTGAGTCCATGTTACACCTCTAGAAAATTGTTTTTCATCAAATTCTGCAAACCCGTAAGTACCGGGAGAGGTAGCATGGACTTACAGTGGTATCAGAGCCTAGTTAAATACTACCTAACATGTTAGCATAGTAACTAGAAATTCGATCGGAGAAAAAGTCCCGAAATAGACCCGGAAATCAAACTTGCTGTCGATTTTTTAAGTTCTGTAAAAATAATAAATCATGCTTTAAAAATCGACTCAGGGTTTTTATAAGATACTGTAGAAAAACGGTGCAGAGAACCCATCAAACCGCCGCGAAAACGCGGCAATAGCTTGCTATTGCCGCGGTTCCGCGGCTGTCTTAGCTCTTCTCTGGATCTTCTTTACTGCAGTATACTCAGTGGGGTATTTTAGGAATTTTGGTATATGTTTTTTCAGCCCAGATTTTCCAGAAAGAAAAATTTGTTTTTGGGGCTTTAAAAACCGTATTTTGATCGAGTTTCTAAAGACTAAGGCTAACGGGATTATATCTGTGATGTGATATTTGTATTGAACGTCTGCTAATCGCTATATGTCGATTAGTGGGGGCTATACAAATCTGTGATCTGTGATGATTGTTAGTTATGTATGTGCCCTAGAGGCCATTGTTGTACATATGATGTATATTATAATGGATGCTTGGATATATATAGAGATGACTTTCTTGCTCGTCATGATAGTATGCTATTTGGTTTCACTTTATCTTAACATGTTGACTTGTATTGGTTTACTGTTTTACTCTCACATGTTGATAAAGCCCTTAGGATCTGTACTCGACTACTGGGACTATGATGAGATCATACTAGTGGGGCCGCGGTAGTCGATGAGTACATCCTATAACTGTTCCTAGTCGAGGGTATATCGAGACAGGGCATCGATACACCAGAGTAGACTAGCGTATACGCATCTTGACCCATATGATGGGCGATGGATGATCCCATATCCATCGGTGTTAGACATCAGAGATGGTGTACGGGTGCTCAGTGGAGACTGGGTACACTGGACGGACTCGCCGAGAACTCCCAGATGGTGATATACCACACGTCAGATGGCAGTTCTCCGGTGACACTGGTACAGGGTAGTCTGTAGACCCGAGATCGTCATAGAGTCTTGTGTGATTCCCACTGTGCTTTGATTTCCACCTTACCACGTCCAAGAGGGCGTGCAAAACGGTGGCTTTTGGGTACAGTCCCGAATCACATGGAGGCAATGAGCGATAGGAGGGAATTCGTCTCTCCCGGTATAGGGAGTTGATGTTGTGCTGTGTTCGATTGGCTATAACTGGAAGTCCCTGGCCAGGGCTGATATAGAGATTTACTGGTAAGTGTTACTAGTAGTTTCTCGACCCGTTATGAGCCATACATCGACACGACTTATCGGTTACTGGGGTCTGACGTATACCACCCCTAGACTTGATATGCGACATATCAGACGAACAGACCGGACTGCACGGGAGTGTTACTGATCGGATTCACAGGAGAACGCACAGGCTAGCTTGTTGATCTTCTGATCCCTCAATACCTGGGTGGCTGTTACGTTTAGCTGACCGCTTGCAGCTTGTGGGTGTTTGATATGATCATCACCTGCTACCGGCGTATTGACGATTCTTTAGAGTCCTACACAGAGATTTCTTGGCTCAGGCGAAATGGAGTAGAGGCACATATGTGATATGTGCAGGACCGAGAATAATGCGATATGGGATACCGTACTATATTCTCGCGATATTTAGATATGAACCGGGACATCGGATCAAGTGTTGATTCGATGAATCGGTACATGATATATTAGTCGGTAATATTCGATATAGCCGGATCATCGATTCAAGTGTTGATTCGATGATTTAATGTATAATAATATATATATGATATATTGTATTACATTATCTAATATTGGCTCGCTTTATTATTTCATTTTCTCATTGGATGATACATTGATATATATGCGATATATGTTAATTGTATTATTTTCTTTTGTTGCAAATATATAATATATATGTGATATATATTATTGTGACATGATATGATTAATTGTTAAACATGTTTAAGGATGATTAATTGAGGTTAGGGTTTGATTAGGGTTAGTTGCTTCATGCACCTTCTAGAAGCATTTTATTTTGTCATGGTTAAGATATTTTGTGATGACACATTTCTAAACCTAACCAAACCCTAACTCTAGTTGTTTCTCTACACATTCTTATCCACTCATCCTTAACCATGGTTTATATATCAATCATATACACTTCTTTCTATTCATCACAAAAGAAAATAATTCATTATCTTTTCCATTATCTTCTTCTTCTCTCTTCAAGAAGCTCACTTGATTTTCTTTATGTGATGAAATAATATGAGAAAATGATATAAAAAGAAAGCAAAAATACTACTCTCTCATCCTCATCTCATCTAGCCCATGAGATTAGTGTGTTCATCTCTTTAGAGTGAGAAAGCTTGAGTCTTTGCAACTTCGAGGTAGATCATCGGAGATTTGGAACACTTCAAGCTAGCATGGATCGTTCGAGTCGTGGAGCCTCTCATGAGTCCGGGAGATCGTGGATCGCGGCAAAGGGACTTCTACTCGGAGCTTGTGAAGTGAAGGAGCGGACTACAAAGGTTGTAATCCCTCACACTTAGATAAAAGTTATCATCTTGCATGTTTAAACCTAATAATCTAGCAAAGATCCCGGCTTTGGGTTGTTCGGCACGTCTAAATTTTTATCCGGGCATGTTTGATGCCTTTTGAACCTTCACAAGAGTTCCTAGGAACCCTGCAGTGGTATCAGAGCCTAGCTAGAGCATTAGGCGATGTGTTTACGAAGTTAAAACTCCGATCGAACCCGAAACGACGAAACTAGACCCCTCTCTGGAAATTTTTTAAATTTTGGGATTTTTCTGAATTAAAAATATGTAAAAAAATCAGCAAGGAATTCTAAGAATTACCATAAAACCCGAGACCCCAATTCGATCAAACGGCGGCGGAACCGCGGCGTAAGCATGCTTACGCGGCGGTTCCGCGGCGGATTGATAGGATTGTGACACGTGGCTTTTCTGGTAATGTCCGTAGGTGCTTGTTGATGCTTCTGGATATTTTTAACAGTGATTCCAGTATTGTTTAAATCTGGGGTTTATTTTATAATAGTAGATTCGATCGGAATATTTAAGTTCGTATTTCTTTCCGGATATTTAGAAATTGTTAAACTAGTTGAATGGATATCATTAACCGACTTTTTCCCGGCACGTAAAACTTTCAAGTGTTGAATTTTTATCGGGTTTAAATCTTTCGGAAAAATTGTACAAGTTAAGCGGTGGACCCTCTAGAAGACAACAAACCTTAACTCGATTATGTGACCGTCTTGAACTGCCTTTTGAACCTTCGGGTTTAGGGCAGTACGGCGTGCCACATGTGAGGCGTTGGCTTGACCCTTCTACGGCTGGATCACCGGTACTGTGACATATTCTGGGATTATTTGAACTCCGCTCAAGAGTTGAGCACTTTGGGAAATTTTGGGTGTTTGATTATCTGTTCGGAAAGTTTAATACTGTCTATTTATCTGGAATGTGATACAATATGTGGAATTCATAGAGTTAGGCATGAAATGCGGAGTATGTGATATTTCGGATTTACGATGTCTAAAGTGATTGTGGATTCCAAATATTGTAGTTTTACACTTTCTTTTCTGTGACCGTAAGTGTAATATGTGATATCGCCGGTTTCGTTGCTATATGTCAACGACAATTGGGATGCGCATATTTACTTACGTTGATGATATGAGATATTATGTGTTGCTGTGATATGTTATATTGGATCGTCGCGATCAGAATAGCCGGGGGTTTTATGTGAGATGAGGGTTTTTATTTTCATTCATGTAAAATTCATTTGTAATGTAATATTCTTTTATTTGGGGCACTTCCAGGTTGCGGTTGATGTCACCCTTGTATATTATTTACTTTTCCGCATTAGGTAGACCCAAGGAGGGGAGCACAAGTAACCGGGTTCTAGGGTCCAGTGGGAGGCCATCTCGAGGAGTCGAGACCGGGTCTCCTAACCCTAGAATTGGCAGTGTTACTTGCCGCTCTCGTAGGGGTCTTGGGATGTGGGTTTGGCTATTCGTCGCGACCGTGGAATCCGTGTTTTATACAGGCTCGTATTGAAAACACGGACGTCCTAGTATATCCAATATTTCATATATGTTCTTCTGCTGCTATGTTCTGTGATGAGATCATATTACTGCCTGAGACGAATGCTTATACTATATATATATGCTGATATATAAATATTACTGCTTTCGTTTCTTCTGTGATGCTTAGGAAGCATAAGCTGATGGGATTTTATTAATGAGATTAATAAAAAGAAAAGAAACCTAAAGATGTTGTAGAATCAAAAACTTTATAAAAAGGGTAGCTACAGTCTTGCTTTGCACAGTGATATATATGATATGTCCTGCACCTTATTCGATGAGGAAAGGACCGAGATCCCTTCACCGGGAGTGACTCCTTTAGCAAAACTGGCAGATGCTACAAAATGCGGTTTGTCTTTTGAATGCTTTTAGTGTTTTGCTTTGCACAGCGGTATATATGATATATCCTGCACCTTATTCGATGAGGAAAGGGCCGACGATCCCTTCACTGGGAGTGACCCCTTTAGCGAAACTAAGAAAAGCCTCAAAACACTCCTTTTCAAAAACTTCACTCGATTCTATGACGATATCAAGTTCATTACGCTCAGGGTTTTCTGAAAAACCTGCGTAGCCCTCCGTCATTTCAGATAGATATTATTTAGTATTCGTGCTACGCTTGTTGGCCTGCGTCAAGGCGTAGTGTGCGGTAGATAACTAGTATATATCTGTTTATGCATATGATGCAGATTGGATTAGGGTAGTCGTGCGACTTTGTTAGCCTGCGTCAAGGGTCGTGCGGGTGGGTTTAATTCAATCAAGAAATGACGGGTTGAACTTGACTAGCGCACTATGGTTTGTTGGCCTGCGTCAAGGTCATAGGATGCTAGGGGCAAAATATTATCGGGAATTTCAAGTGTTGAAATTTGCAATGAGATTGCATACCTCCTATGAGATAGTTGGATCCCGATACCCGCTGCGAGTAAAAGTTACTCCTGGGAGAGTTTTACACAGGACAATTAGTCATTCAAGTAGGTGTCTAGAAAAGTGTTAACGGGGTTACGCCTCTGGGAAAACGAGGTTTACTTTAATTAGGTCCGTACGAAAGCACGAGGAACCTCCCTCAAAGTACCGACACTGATCTGGCTGAAAGATTGACGAAATTATAGGGTGTAATTAATCCCGGCTAATCTTACCTTTTAGGGTTTTAAGGTAGATTTGATAAAAACAGTGGGAGACATCCTGATTAGATAAGATAATAACCAATCTAATCTTGCAAGAGCATACGCTAAAGTGTTTTCTTCTCTCTTTCTCCAGGTAGCGACCATGTCAGGCCATAATCAAGATAATAATATTGATGTATTGACTAAACCCGATTATTGTACTGAGCAAGGGAACATTGGACCCGTTCTTTCTTATAAGAGTTATAAGAATGAACAGGAAACAGGAGAATATCTGGATTCTCACGCCGCCCAAAAGAACATGCATGTTGATGCATCTTCTTTGGGTGTGTTAGTTATTGAGAACTGTTTCTCAGTTCACCCTACGTCCTGGGTATTAGATACCGGATCAGGATCCCACATATGTAAACAGTTACATGGGCTACGTAAAGGTAGAGAACTGGGAAAAGGTGATCATTCCGTTCAAGTAGGGAACGGTGCAAGTATTGTAGCCAAAGCAGTTGGCGAATATCACCTGGTATTACCAAGTTGTAATACACTGATTCTAAATGAGTGCTATTATATACCGAACATGATGTGCAACATTATATCAGTTTCTTTATTAAGTAAAGAAGGATATAATTTTGTAGTAAAGGATAATGTTATGAACATATTCCTAGATCAAAAGTTGATTGCATCAGGCTCGTTACATAATGGCATATTCATTCTAAATCAGAATACAGTCCTAAATATACAAAACACACACAAGAGGAAAAGTTCAGATATGAACGAATCCTACTTGTGGCATTGTAGACTTGGTCATATCTATGCGACACGGCTGGCTAAGTTACATAAGGATGGTTATTTGAATCCGTTCGAATTATCATCTTATGATATTTGCCATTCATGTCTCAAAGGAAAAATGACCAAAGCTCCGTTTAGTGGACACGGAGAAAGAGTTACTGAACTCTTAGGACTAATACATAGTGATGTATGCGGTCCCATGTCTACGCATGCCAGGAACGGTTCTTCCTACTTCATTACATTCACTGACGATCTCTCTAGATTCGGACATGTGTTAATGATGAAACACAAGTCTGAAGCTTTTGAGAAATTCAGAGAATATAAGCACGAAGTAGAGAATCAAACGGGCAAAAGTATTAAGATTCTTCGATCTGATCGAGGAGGTGAATACTTAAGCGGTGAGTTCCTAGATTATCTAAAAGAGAATGGGATTCTCTCTCAGCTTACTCCCCCTTATACACCACAGCACAACGGTGTATCGGAGCGGAGGAATCGCACCCTATTAGATATGGTGCGCTCGATGATGAGTACAGCTGAGTTACCTATTTCCTTATGGGGGTATGCACTAGAGACAGCTGCAGACCTATTGAATATGGTTCCCACCAAATCTTTGCCAACCACTCCATATGAGATATGGAAAGGAAAGAGACCATATCTTAATTATATTAGGATATGGGGTTGTCCGGCATATGTGAAAACACAAAATCCGGACAAACTCGGCGCAAGGTCTATTCTGTGCAAGTTTATTGGATATCCCAAACATTCGCGCGGGTATATCTTCTACCACACCGAAGGACAAAAAGTGTTTGTTTCTCGGCACGCCACCTTTTTAGAAAAGGAATTTCTTGCAAAAGAAATTGATGGCAGAGAGGTAGAACTGGAAGAGGTTCCAGCACCACAAACCGCAACTGATGATTTGATGGAACCAGAAGATTCAATAGTACCCGACGAACCCCAGCCTCTCCGCCGATCTAGTAGGGTTTCTCGTCCACCTGAGAGATACTACGGTTTTCTCATTGATGGTGGAAGCGAGGATTGCATCATGGATGATGATGAACCCACTAGTTTCGAGCAGGCCATCACGAGTGGTGACTCTGTGAAATGGCTGGATGCAATGCGATCTGAGATGGAATCCATGTACACCAACAAAGTATGGACTTTGGAAAATGCTCCTGAAGGGGTAAAACCCATTGGGAGCAAGTGGATCTTTAAAAATAAATTTGGTGTAGATGGAAAAGTTGAGACTTTCAAAGCTAGACTTGTAGCAAAGGGTTTTCGTCAACGACCAGGTGTGGATTATGACGAAACCTTTTCTCCAGTGGCTATGCTTAAGTCCATCCGGTTCTTACTTGCCATTGCTGCATACCATGACTACGAAATCTGGCAAATGGATGTTAAGACCGCCTTTCTAAACGGTGATTTAGAAGAGTGCGTGTACATGACTCAGCCAGAGGGCTTCGTAGATAGTGGGAGCAGCGGAAAGGTGTGCAAGCTGCTTAAATCCATTTATGGGTTAAAGCAAGCATCGCGGAGTTGGAACATCTGTTTTGATATTGTAGTCAAAGAGTTTGACTTCATCAAAAATATAGATGAACCTTGTATCTATAAGAAGGTAGCAGAGGGTAAGGTTGTCTTCCTCGTATTGTACGTGGATGACATACTCTTGATAGGAAATGATATTCCTATGCTGCAATCAGTCAAGCTCTTCTTATCACAGAGATTCTCAATAAAAGATCTAGGTGATGCCTCCTGCATATTGGGAATCATGATCTATAGAGATAGATCTAAACGGATACTGGGATTGTCCCAATCCAGGTAGATTGACACCATACTAAAGAGGTTTAGTATGGAAGAATCCAAGCGTGGGAACCAACCCACGATCTCTGGACTCACTCTCTCCAAAGAAATGTCTCCCAAGACTGATTTGGAGAGAGCTCGCATGCAAGGGATACCCTATGCTTCGGCAGTAGGCTCTATCATGTATGCGATGCTATGTACCAGACCCGATGTAGCATACTCACTAAGTGTAGTGAGTCGGTATCAAGCAGATCCTGGAGAGAGTCATTGGACAGCTGTGAAGAACATTCTCAAGTACTTGCGAAGGACTAAAGAGATGTTCTTGGTGTATGGTAATGGAGAACTCCAGGTGGAGTCCTTTACCGATTCCAGCTTCCAAAGTGATAAGGACGACTCTAAGTCGCATTCGGGTTTTGTCTTTACCCTCAATGGAGGGGCGGTATGTTGGAAGAGTTCCAAACAGGATACCGTTGCAGACTCAACGATGGAGGCTGAATACATCGCTGCCAACGATGCTGCCAAAGAGGCTGTCTGGATAAAGAAGTTCATTAGTGAACTTGGTGTGGTTCCATCCATTGAGCATCCAATACCTCTGTATTGCGATAACAATGGAGCTGTGGCTTTGGCCAAGGAACCCAGGTCCCATCAGAAGTCCAGACATATTCTGAGGCGGTATCACCTGATCAGGGAGATAGTTGATCGCCGGAAGATCGAGGTCAGGAGAGTAGATACGAAAGACAACACTGCGGATCCATTCACGAAGGCTATTCCCCAGATACGGTTTGAGAGATTATTCGGGATGCTAGGTATGCGATACTACAGCAGCTGGCCTTAGTGCAAGTGGGAGATTGTTAGTTATGTATGTGCCCTAGAGGCCATTGTTGTACATATGATGTATATTATAATGGATGCTTGGATATATATAGAGATGACTTTCTTGCTCGTCATGATAGTATGCTATTTGGTTTCACTTTATCTTAACATGTTGACTTGTATTGGTTTACTGTTTTACTCTCACATGTTGATAAAGCCCTTAGGATCTGTACTCGACTACTGGGACTATGATGAGATCATACTAGTAGGGCCGCGGTAGTCGATGAGTACATCCTATAACTGTTCCTAGTCGAGGGTATATCGAGACAGGGCATCGATACACCAGAGTAGACTAGTGTATACGCATCTTGACCCATATGATGGGCGATGGATGATCCCATATCCATCGGTGTTAGACATCAGAGATGGTGTACGGGTGCTCAGTGGAGACTGGGTACACTGGACGGACTCGCCGAGAACTCCCAGATGGTGATATACCACACGTCAGATGGCAGTTCTCCGGTGACACTGGTACAGGGTAGTCTGTAGACCCGAGATCGTCATAGAGTCTTGTGTGATTCCCACTGTGCTTTGATTTCCACCTTACCACGTCCAAGAGGGCGTGCAAAACGGTGGCTTTTGGGTACAGTCCCGAATCACATGGAGGCAATGAGCGATAGGAGGGGATTCGTCTCTCCCGGTATATGGAGTTGATGTTGTGCTGTGTTCGATTGGCTATAACTGGAATTCCTGGCCAGGGCTGATATAGAGATTTACTGGTAAGTGTTACTTGTAGTTTCTCGACCCGTTATGAGCCATACATCGACACGACTTATCGGTTACTGGGGTCTGACGTATACCACCCCTAGACTTGATATGCGACATATCAGACGAACAGACCGGACTGTACGGGAGTGTTACTGATCGGATTCACAGGAGAACGCACATGATAGCTTGTTGATCTTCTGATCGCTTAATACCTGGGTGGCTGTTACGTTTAGCTGACCGCTTGTAGCTTGTGGGTGTTTGATATGATCATCACCTGCTACCGGCGTATTGACGATTCTTTAGAGTCCTACACAGAGGTTTCTTGGCTCAGGCGAAACGGAGTAGAGGCACATATGTGATATGTGCAGGACCGAGAATAATGCGATATGGGATACCGTATTATATTCTCGCGATATTTAGATATGAACCGGGACATCGGATCAAGTGTTGATTCGATGAATCGGTACATGATATATTAGTCGGTAATATTCGATATAGCCGGATCATCGATTCAAGTGTTGATTCGATAATTTAATGTATAATAATATATATATGATATATTGTATTACATTATCTAATATTGGCTCGCTTTATTATTTCATTTTCTCATTGGATGATACATTGATATAT
This sequence comes from Agapanthus africanus, assembly GCA_030015575.1. Lineage (NCBI taxonomy): Eukaryota > Viridiplantae > Streptophyta > Magnoliopsida > Asparagales > Amaryllidaceae > Agapanthus > Agapanthus africanus. The sequence goes on along the minus strand of JASDDO010000022.1, from coordinate 533,170,800 downwards.
ATGCGATATATGTTAATTGTATTATTTTCTTTTGTTGCAAATATATAATATATATGTGATATATATTATTGTGACATGATATGATTAATTGTTAAACATGTTTAAGGATGATTAATTGAGGTTAAGGTTTGATTAGGGTTAGTTGCTTCATGCACCTTCTAGAAGCATTTTATTTTGTCATGGTTAAGATATTTTGTGATGACACATTTCTAAACCTAACCAAACCCTAACTCTAGTTGTTTCTCTACACATTCTTATCCACTCATCCTTAACCATGGTTTATATATCAATCATATACACTTCTTTCTATTCATCACAAAAGAAAATAATTCATTATCTTTTCCATTATCTTCTTCTTCTCTCTTGAAGAAGCTCACTTGATTTTCTTTATGTGATGATATAATATGAGAAAATGATATAAAAAGAAAGAAAAAATACTACTCTCTCATCCTCATCTCATCTAGCCCATGAGATTAGTGTGTTCATCTCTTTAGAGTGAGAAAGCTTGAGTCTTTGCAACTTCGAGGTAGATCATCGGAGATTTGGAACACTTCAAGCTAGCATGGATCGTTCGAGTCGTGGAGCCTCTCATGAGTCCGGGAGATCGTGGATCGCGGCAAAGGGACTTCTACTCGGAGCTTGTGAAGTGAAGGAGCGGACTACAAAGGTTGTAATCCCTCACACTTAGATAAAAGTTATCATCTTGCATGTTTAAACCTAATAATCTAGCAAAGATCCCGGCTTTGGGTTGTTCGGCACGTCTAAATTTTTATCCGGGCATGTTTGATGCCTTTTGAACCTTCACAAGAGTGCCTAGGAACCCTACAATGATGTTGGTATGTGTATATGAATTCATTGGATTGTCGCGGGTGAATAGCCGGGGGTTGTGAGACCAGAGTTTTCTTTTCTTTCAATTCATGTAAATTTGTAAATTTATGTAATAATTATTTATATGGCCGCACAACCGGGTCGAGGTTGTAGTCGTCATTGTATAATTTCTTTTTACTGTTTTTGCTCCCAGGATAGACCCATGGAGAGGGTGCACAAACTACCGGGTATCCCGAAGTGCCGAGTGGCCTACTCACGGAGTTGAGGGAGGTTGCTTCGCTTCGGGTACTTGGCGGGTAGTTTGCCGCACCCGTAGGAGTCTTGGGTGGGGTATTGGCTATTCACCGCGACCGTGTAATCTGCTTTTCGTTACAGGCTCGTACGAATTACGGATTCCTAGTATATCCAATGTATTCATCTGTGATCTGAAATGGCTATCATTGCAATATATATCTATATATGATATTATTTAGGCGTTGCTTATGTTTTACAGCCACGCTAGCCTAGCCCCCGCTCTGTCGTTAGTTAAGTAACCTAACGGGTAATGACGGGGCCCCATGGCGAATGCGAATGGCATAAGTGTACGTCATATTTTGGTTGTTTTCTGCAATGGTAGGATTAAATGATGGGATGTATTAAAAGAACTAATGCAAGAAAAATACGCATTAAAAGAACTAATGTAAGATAAAATAAACCAAGTAAAAGTCGTTGGAACACTTTCAAAAACCACTCGGTTTCTTTTCAAAAATAACTTTTAAACGCGGAGCTTAAGCCACTCTTTTTAAAAGCTATCAAGGTTCCTTCGATTATATCAAGTTCACTACGTTCAAGGTTTCGCCAAAACCATTCGTAGCCCTCCGTCATTTCATATGAATATTCAACAGTATTCAAGCTGTGTTTGTTGGCCTTAGTCAAGGCACAGTGTTTGGTAGCTAGTGGATATTCATATGTTGCATAGATAGATATGTTGGTTTGGGACAGTCGTATTACTTTTTTGGCCATAGTCAAGGGTATATACAGATGGGTTCAAATTAACTTGGACAACGACGGGTAGAACTGGACATGTGACTTATGATTTGTTGGCCTTAGTCAAGGTCATAAGAGCATGGGGCAAAAATCCACATCGGGAGTTTCAAAAGAACTGAAACTTGCTAGCGTTGCATACCATTTAGAGCGTGATGATTCTGGTAGGATTCCTTCAGTTTTGTCACGCGATGATATTTGGATCCCGATCCTACTGTGAGTATATGCTACTCCTCGGGAAATTTCTCACTTAACGATCAATGCTATAAACCTAGTAGGTGTCTAGAAAGGTGTTAGCGGGGCTACGCCCCCAGGAAAAAGAGGTTCTTAAATTAAGAAACTTCGCGAAAGCGTTGGAAAACCTCCCTCGAAGTACCGACACTAGCCTGGCTGAATGGTTAAGCAAGAATTGTACGGTGAGATTGATCCTGACTAATTCTTCCTTTTTGGTTTGAGAAGGGATTCGAGAGACAGTGAGAGCCATCCTGTTTAGACAAATTAAAAACCACTCTAAACTTGCAAGAGCATCATGCTGAGTGTTTTCTTCTCTCTCTCTTAATTGCAGCGACCAAGTGACCGCACCTAGGTTACATCTAGATAATGAAATGACTGAATCTGACTGTTATGACTAGCAAAGGTCTGTCCAGATGTCCATTGCCCATAACAAGCTGGGACGCCTCTTAACTAACCCAACCCCTGCCGTCTCAGGTCCAGTTTCCCCTGTCATGGAAGTTGATATCCATAGGACATTGGGAAAGGACTGTGCGAAAGCCAAGTGCCTCATGTTAGCCTCAGTTGATGGTGTATACCAGGGGCAGCACGAGAAGATGGACTTAGTTTCTATCTTCCTCCATAACAAAGATTTATATGGAGAGCAATCTCGTATCGCAAGATGTGAGACCTCGAACGAATTGCTTCTAGCGAGGTTGGCTATCGGGTCATCAGTAGGGGCAACGTCCTCACATAGACCAGCTTTTTTGAGCTCACGGACCAGAAGACCACGTTGAAGAACGGGTCAGATGCTGACTTAGTTCAACAGTCCTTACCTACTACCCTGAAGGAAACCAGGGAAGTAGAAAGAAAGGGAAAGGCAGAAGTTTCGAGACTGGACGTAGTAAAAGAGGGATGTTCCTATTGTTACAGGAATGAACATTGGCAGAAGGATTGCTGGGCTAGCATAACCAGTAGCCAGAATTCGAAGCATGTTGTGGCTTCGGCTTCGGGTGTGTTTGTAATAGAGAACTGTTTGTCAGTTAACCCTACTTCCTGGGCATTGGATACCGGATCAGGATCTCATATCTGTAATTCATTACAGGCTCTGAGAAACCGTAGGGTTATCAAGAAAGGTGATATGACTCTCAGGGTTGCTAACGGAATGAGCATGTATGCTGAATCCGTAGGGGAATATCATCTAGGACTGACAACAGGGCAGATATTGATTCTGCGTGACTGTTTTTATGTACCGGGTGCGACTTGTAATATCATATCTGTATCCTTACTTTCTAAGGAAGGATGTGATTTTACTTTTGTAAGCGATGTAGTAAACATCCACATAAATCAAGTTTTGATTGGGTCAGGTACATTGAAGAACGGTATATACGTTTTGAATCAAGCTCAGGTCTTCAGTGTCCAGAACACACTTAAAAGAAAGTCTCCGGAATTAAATAAGGCTTTCTTATGGCATTGTAAACTGGGTCACATCAATGAGACACGGTTGACAAAGTTACATAAAGAAGGATATTTGGATCCGTTCGAGTACCAGTCTTATGCCACTTGTGAATCTTGTCTCATGGGAAAGATGACAAAGACTCCGTTCACTGGACACGGAGATAGAGCGAGCGAGCTCTTGGGACTCATACACAGTGACGTGTGTGGTCCAATGTCTACACATGCGCGAAGTGGTTATTCATACTTCATTACTTTCACTGACGATTTCTCTAGGTATGGGCATGTCTTCTTAATGAAGCACAAATCCGAGGCCTTTGAGAAATTTCGGGAATACAAGAATGAAGTTGAAAAACAAACAGGCAAAAGTATCAAGACACTGAGATTTGATCGAGGTGGTGAATACTTGAGTACCGAGTTTCTGGGCTACTTAAAAGAGAATGGAATTCTCTCTCAGCTTACTCCTCCATACACACCACAACACAACAGTGTATCGGAAAGGAGGAATCGAACCATATTGGATATGGTTCGTTCCATGATGAGTAAGGCTGAGTTACCGCGATCTTTCTGGGGTTATGCACTAGAAACAGCTGCATATCTCTTGAACCAAGTTCCTACTAAGACAGTGCCTACCACACCATATCAGATGTGGAGTGGGAAGAAACCCTGTCTTAAACCCTTTAAGACATGAGGATGTCCATCTTTTGTAAAAAAGCAGCATGCGGACAAGCTCGAGGCACGTTCAGTACAGTGCAAGTTTATGGGATACCCAAAGAACTCCAAGGGGTATCTTTTCTATTACGCAGAGGAGCAAAAAGTCTTTGTTTCTCATCATGCCCGCTTCTTGGAAACCGAGTTTTTAGAAAATCAGATAAGTGGGAGCACAATAGAACTGGAAGAAATTCCAGAACCACAAGCTATTACTGAAATCTTAGTAGAACCAGAAGGTTCAGGGGAACCGGACATTCCTGCGCCGCTCCGCAGAAGTAGTAGGCAGTCTCATCCGCCTGAGAGATACTTCGGTTTTCTCATAGACGGGGATAGAGAGGATTGCACAGTTGATTACGATGAGCCTACTAGCTTCCAACATGCCATTCAGAGCGATGACTCAGTAAAATGGCTGGATGCAATGCGGACCAAGATGGAGTCCATGTACACCAACAAAGTTTGGACTTTGGACTTTGCTCCAGAAGGGGTAAAACCCGTAGGCTGCAAATGGATCTTCAGAAAGAAGATTGGTGTAGATGGGCAGGTTGAAACCTATAAAGCAAGGCTTGTTGCAAAGGGTTTTCGTCAAAGACCTGGTTTGGACTATAACGAGACCTTTTCTCCGGTAGCCATGCTTAAATCCATTCGGATCCTTCTTGCCATTGCTGCCTTCCACGATTATGAGATCTGGCAGATGGACGTAAAGACGGCTTTCCTAAATGGAAATTTGGAAGAGTGCGTCTATATGGATCAGCCAGAGGGATTCATTCAGAGTGGGAGCAGCGGTAAAGTGTGCAAGTTGCTTAAGTCCATCTATGGACTCAAGCAGGCATCGCGGAGTTGGAACATCTGCTTTGATGATACTGTCAAAAAATTGGACTTTGTCAAAAACCCAGATGAACCATGCATTTACAGTAAGAATGTAGGGAGAAATGTGGTATTCCTCGTCTTGTACGTCGATGACATTCTCCTAATAGGAAATGATATTCCTATGCTACAGTCAGTCAAAGGATTCTTGTCGCAGAGGTTCTCCATGAAGGACCTGGGCAATGCCAACTACATTCTGGGGATCCAGATCTATCGTGATAGATCTAAGAGGATGTTGGGACTTTCACAGTCAAGGTACATCGACACCATACTGAAACGATTCAGTATGGAAGATTCCAAGCGCGGTAATCTACCGGCTTGTCACGGAATCACCCTCTCCAAAGAGATGTCTCCCAAGACTGATTTGGAAAGGGCTCGCATGTCATCAATACCCTACGCAACTGCGGTAGGCTCTATTATATATGCGATGTTGTGTACCATACCAGATGTAGCATACGCATTGAGCGTTGTAAGCCGGTATCAGTCGAACCCAGGGGATAAACACTGGATAGCAGTAAAGAACATTCTCAAGTACCTGAGAAGGACTAAGGAGATGTTCTTGGTGTATGGCGGAAAAGACCTCCAGATTGAGGCCTTTGCTGACTCCAGCCTCCAGAGTGACAAGGATGACTCTAAGTCCATGTCGGGTTATTTCTTTACCCTCAATGGAGGGGCGGTTTGCTGGAAGAGTTCCAAGCAGGAAACCGTTGCTGACTCAACTATGGAAGCGGAGTACATAGCTGCTTGCGATGCCGCAAAGGAAGCTGTCTGGATGAAGAAGTTCCTCACGGAACTTCAGGTGGTTCCTACCAGTGTTGATCCAATACTGCTGTATTGTAACAACAACGGCGCTATAGCTTTAGCAAAGGAACCCAGGTCCCATAAGAAGTCCAGGCATATTTTGAGGCGATACCACCTGTTCAGGGAGATCGTTGATCGCCGGAAGATCGAGGTGAAGAGAGTAAATACGGAAGATAATACTGTTGATCCACTCACGAAGGCCTTACCCCAGACTCAGTTCGAGCGGCTGATCGAGATGATAGGTCTTCGATACGCCAGTACATGGCCTTAGTGCAAGTGGGAGATTGTTAGTGTATATGCCCTGGAGGCCATTACTGTATCATACTAGTATGTATATTACTTAATGGAAGCTTGGGATATTCACCTTGTATTGACAATCTTGCTCAAAATGGTAGTATGCTACTTGGTTTGTTTCTACTTCAATGTGTACATGTGTTTATTTTAGTATATCACCTATACACATTAGTGGAGCCCTTAGGATCTTTGCTTGATTACCAGCGTTGTGATGGCAGTCGCACTAGTGGGGGATGGGTAATCTATAAGCACATCCTTATGCAGGTCCCTAGTCGCAGGACTATCGAGACGGGGCATCGATACTATGGAGTAGACTAGCGTATGCGCTTCTCATCCCAGTGTGGGAGATGGTCTGTCCCACAGCCATCAGTACGTCGTACTGGAGATAGAATGCGGGTGCTCGTTGGGTTACGAGTACACTGGACAGGACTCATCGGGAAATGATTGGTTGGTATTATACCTATCGTCAGTTATCAGTTCCCAGGTGACATGAGTACAGCTTAGTCTGCTGACTTGACACTGTCACTTCGCCTCGAGTGTGTTCCCACTGTACTTTGATTACTACCTTACCACGGCTCAAAGGAGTCGTGCAAACTGGTAGTTTTTAGGTGCAGTCCCGAAGCACTTGGAGGCAGTGACGGTTAGACAGGATTCGTCTCTCCCGGTATTAGGGGTTGACATCACGCTGTGTCGAGGAGAGCCATTACACGAGTAGTCCCTGGCCAGGGCAAGCGAGATATACTGGTAGGTTTCCAGTGTTATCTCAGGGTGTTCTGGGCTTCACTCCGACACGACTTGTACCGCTATTAGGGGACTGACGTTTACCGCCCCTTAGGCCCGCCATGCGATGTATCAGATGAACATACCGGACTGTATGGAGATTGTCACAGTCAGACTCAGTAGGAGTTCAGATGGGTTTCACCTCGTCAGTCTTCTTGTTGGCATCTACCTGGGGACCGTTACGCACAGCTAGTGCCGCTTGCAGTCTGTGGTTATACCCACTGCCAGCGTAGTGTCGAGTCTTTAGAGTCCCACACAGAAAGCTATTCTCCTTTAGGCAAAAGAGTAGAGGTCGCATGGTTTTGCGACAGGTCGCATGGTTTTGCGACAGGGTTCGGTCACATCCGTGCACTTGTGCATGTTTAGTTTCCGGACAGTTAACACTAGCGGGTTTTGGTTTAAGCCAGATCCTAGTGTACGTTTTAGGATTGGTTTTATCTCGTATGTATTCGTGTTCCTCGGAACGCAGATGCGGATGTGTATGCACATTTGACAGAGAGACAGAGGCAGAGGATTCTCATTAGGGTTGTTGACTGTTGACCATTGACTTTTTGCTAAACCCTAATGAGAATATGAAGCATAATTAGCAATAATATTAATTAAGTATTATAGTGACATGGTTGTTGAGGGGTTGACTTTGTTGACTTGTTGATTTTGTTGACCGGTTGACTAGGTTGGACTAGTTGACCATCATCATCACAATGGTTGTCATTTTCATGCAAAGAATTTTGCTTGCTTGTTGTGGTTTGCAAAATGAGTGCATGGAAATGATATTGTATTTGACATGATATGAACCATCACATAATACTTCATTAACATTATGGCTCATAAGTCTTTTGGATTATGAGAGGGTGTATGACAAAAGTGTGGCTTATATTCTTTCATTGTCTTTCTCTCTCTTGGTTTTGAGCTCTCTCATTGTCTTGCTCTCACCCTCTTCCTCTTGCTCTCTCTCCTGTCTATGGTTCACTTGTCTCATGTGTTGAGAAGCAAGAACTATAGAGAAAATCCCAACACACTTTTCTCTACTCACTCTAGTTCACAAGGTTTAGCAAACCAAGTGAACTAGTTTCTTCAAAGTTCGAAGAAGAAGCCAAAGGTAGAAGCTTTCGGGTGGATCGATCTTCGGCGCAAGGAAACGACGGGGTGAAGCCGATCCGTACACCATCAAGAGATGAAGACGAAGGAGTTCAAGAAAGAAATGTATAACCCCCTAACCGAGTAGTTAACAACTCGTAGTTAGGTTGTTAGGTAGATAGTTTAACAAAGATCCGTTTTGAGTCCATGTTACCGCCTCTAGAAAATTGTTTTTCATCAAATTCCGCAAACCCGTAAGTACCGGGAGAGGTAGCATGGACTTACAGCGACATCTTGCGAAATGCCATCAAACTAATCCCTGAATCGCCATACAATTCGGATCAACATAAAGATTGAAAAATGGAAAATCGAAAGAAAATTTACCTTCCACCGTTATGCTCGGTGAGATCCGTGGAAACTATAAATAACTGGGAGGAGCGATAAAAGACACCATGCCGACTGAAGAAGGTCCTCCAGCTTGAAAATTGCCGAAAGATGCTGGGACAGTAGCAAAAAGAGTTGACGCCGACGGGACAACCATCATATTAATGTCTAAAATCAAGGAAATGTCAATGTCACGAAACACGTTTAACAAAAATCAAAATAAATGTATATGTAATATTCTGGTGGTTAACCCTCTGAGAGTCGGCAAAATGGGAATCATAGTGGCTTCTGGAGCACTGCTAGCCTTGACTCCCTCCTCAATAAGGTCTTGTTTATCAGTCTCCATTACTATGCTGGTATCGCTAACAGATACCTGAGATCTGTTGGGAGAAGAAGAGATGCCTAGAATAACATCCATAGGTTCAAGAACAGTGGCGGCAGGATCATGACTTTCCATACCAGAATCTTCAGATGTCGTCACTTCCCGTTGCTTCCTAAGAATGATGTTTTGTCTCCTCGCAGGCACGACGCTCAGCTTCACTACGTGCTGCCCGATCGACTTTCCTACGAGAGGTTGACAAACTAACTCCGTCACCCGAACCAAAGTGGGTATCGAAAGTCGTGGAAGTAGCCATTGATGGTTGTTGCGACACTGCATCCCGTAATGGTGCAGGAGAAACCCTACCAACCATTGGAGGCCCTACAGTTTCAACGATGGTTGTAGGAGGGGGTATGTTCTCCACAGGAGTGCTAGAGGATTGTGCCTCACTCAAACTAACACCCGCATGGAAAGCGTCACAAAAGGAAAGGATTAGCACGTGAATGAGAAAGTTTTTTGTTATAAATGCAAAACATGAAAGAGAAAAATCATACCGAGATCCTCAGTAGTACGTATCCTTTCTTCTTCCTGATACGTCTCAAAAGATGCTTAGTGGGCTTCCTTAGTGGAAATTTGTTAGTTGTATGAATGCCCTAGAGGCCAGTATTGTACAGAAGATGTATATTATATTGGATGCTTGGACATATATAGAGAGGACTTTCTTGCTCTATATGATAGTATGCTATCTGGTTGCTCTTTATCTTAACATGTATACATGTCTCTTGATACTGTCTTATAGTTACATGTTGGTAAAGTCCTTAGGATGTGTACTTGAATACCTGGACTATGATGCAGATCATACTAGTGGGGACAGAGTAGTCCATAAGTACCTACTTTAATGTTCCTAGTCGAAGGTGTATCGAGACAGGGCATCGATATACCAGAGTAGACTAGCGTATACGCTTCTCGACCCATGAGATGGGCGATGGATGATCCCATATCCATTAGTGTTTGACATCAGAGATGGTATACGGGTGCTCAGTGGAGACTGGGTACACTGGACGGACTCGCTGAGAACTCCCAGATGGTATTATACCTCACGTCATATGGCGGTTCTCTGGTGACACTTGTGCAGGTTAGTCTGTAGACCCAAGATCGTCAGAGAGTCTTGTGTGATTCCCACTGTGCCTTGATTTCCACCTTACTACGTCTAAGAGGGCGTGCAAAACGGTGGTTTTTGGGTACAGTCCCGAGTCACATGGAGGCGATGAGCGATAGGAGGGGTTTCGTCTCTCCCGGTATTGGGGGTTGATGTTGCGTTGTGCTCGATTGTCCATAATAGGGAAGTCCCTGGCCAGGGCTGATTTAGAGATTTGCTGGTAAGTGTTACCAGTAGTTTCTCGACTTTTTATGAGCCTCACATTGGCACGACTTATCGGTTATTGGGATCTGACGTTTACCACCCCTAGACTTGATATGCGACATATCAGACGAGGAGACCGGACTGTACGGGAAGTGTTACCGGCAGGCTTTTACAGGAGTTGGAGCGGGCTTGCTTGCTGATCTTCTGATCGCTCAATACCCAGATGGCCATTACGTCCAGCTAGTACCGCTGACGACTTGTGGGCGCTTGATGTGATCATCACCTACTGCCGGCGTATTGACGAGTCTTTAGAGTCCTACATAGAGGTTTTACTGGCTCAGACAAAATGAAATAGGAGCACGTATGTGATATGTGCGGGACCGAGAATAATGCGTGTATGTGATACTGTATTCTATTCTCGCGACTTTTTGTATCGGTCGGTTATATGTGATATAGCCGGGTTATCGAATCAAGTGTTGATTCGATAAGTCGATACATTGGATGTTGGTCGGTTATATGAGATATAACCGGATTATTAAGTCAAGTGTTGATTTAATAATTTAGTGTATAATTGTATATTAGATATACTAGTTTACATTAACTAACACTTGTTCACTTAAGGATTTTTTCTCACATGTGCACAACTTTAATATATATGTGATATATATTAAAATGTGTTTTCTTTTTGTATCATGATTGATGATACATCATACATGGATGTGCAAGACATACACCATTCTATTTTAAATGGTGGTTAATAATTATATAAGGTAATTACAAATTAGTGGAGCTTTTGTCACAATCATGAAGCATGTAGAAACTTGTGGATGCTTTGATAAAGTCCACTAACTTTGTTTTACTTTAGATTTTTATTAACCTAACCATTTAGGATTATCCATAGTAATGTCTCTACATGAGTTAGTATATGATACTCACTCACCATGGTTAGCTCACTCACTTGATCATTATCCTCATCCTTTTCTTTTGTTCATCTTCTTCTTCTTTGAGCAAAAGAAAAAGCTTGCTAAGGTTTTAAAAAGAGAGTGAAAGATTGTGAGAAATAAAATTCTAAAGAGAACCCACTTCCTATTTCTCCATCCTCTACTAGACTAGAACTTTAGTTTAGGGTGTTTGCTTCACTAATTCTCTAGTTAGTGAAGTAGTAGCTTGAGTTGGTATTCCCTCGACGTAGATCATCTTCGGCCTCGAAGAATTCAAGCAAGGATGCTTCTTTCGCTTCCTGAAGCCATGGAAGAGCCCGGGAGAACCATGATCGCAGCGAAGGGACTACGACAAGGAGCTTTAGAAGTGAAGGACCGATCTACAAAGGTTGTATTTCGTATTCAGTTAGTAGTAAATTGTATTTACTTGCATGTGAAACCCTAATTATCTAGCAAAGATCTTGTTTAGAGTTATTCGGCACGGCTAAAATTTTAATCGGGCATGGTTGAAGCCTTGTATAACCTAATTAGAGTGCCTAGTAACCCTACAGTGGTATCAGAGCCTAGCTAGAGCATTAGGCGACGTGTATACGAAGTTAAAACCCCGATCGAAACCCGAAACGTCAATTTAAACCACTCTCTGGACATTTTTTTAAAACTGTGATTTTTCTGTATTAAAAATACCTAAAAATTAAGCAGGGAAATCTAAGCAACAATGTGAAAAATGAGACAGTAATCCGTACAATTGTCCGCGGAACCGCGGCAATACCCTACTTGTGCCGTGGATGTACAGAAGGCTTACTGCCTCCTTTTGACACAGTAACATCTGTAGGCAAAATTGCTAATTTCTGGGTATTTTTAAGTTGACTCAAGCGTTGAGTGTTCTGGGGATTATTTTTTATTCATTGATTCGATCAGAAAATTTAATTTCGTTCTTTTTCCGGATAATTTAGAAAGTATTAAAATGTTCGAACGAATATCATTAACTCAATTTTTTCCGGCACGAAAAACTTTCAAGTGTTGAATTTTTCTTGAGTTTATATCTTTCGGGAAAATGTGCAAGTAACGCGATGGACCCTCTAGAAGAACACAAACCTTAACTCGATTATGTGACCGTTTGAACCGCCTCTAAACCTTAGGGTTTGGGGAAGTATGGCGTGCCACATGTGAGGCGTTGGCTTGACCCTTCAACGGCTGGACCGTTGCTAGTGTGACGTATTCTGGAATATTTGAACTCCGCTCAAGAGTTGAGCTATTAAGGAAATCTTGGGTATTTGATTATTCGATCGGAAAGTTTAATACTGTCTATTTATCTAGAATGTGATACAATATGTGGAATTCATATAGTTAGGCATGAAATGCGAAGTATGTGATATTTCAGATTTACGATGTCTAAAGAGAATGTGGATTCCAAATGTTATAGTTTTACACCTTTTTTTTTTCTGCGACCGTAAGTGTAATATGTGATATCGCCGGTTTCGTTGCTATATGTCAACGACAATTGGGATACGTATATTTACTTTCGTTGATGACATGTGATGTTATGTGTTGCTGGATATGTTATATTGGATCGTCGCGTTTTGAATAGCCGGGGGTTTTTATGTGAGATGAGTGTTTTTATTTTCATTCATGTAAAATTAAATGTATGTAATATTCTTTTATTGGGGCACTTCCGGGATGAGGTCGATGTCACCTTTTGTATATTATTTACTTTTCCGCACTAGTATAGACCCAAGGAGGAGAGCACAAGTAACCGGGTTCTAGAGTCCAGTGGGAGACCAACTCGAGGAGTCGAGTCCGGGTCTCCTAACTCTAGAATTTGTAGGGTTGCTTGTCGCTCTCGTAGGGGTCTAGGGGTGTGGGTTTGGCTATTCATCGCGACCGTGGAATTCGTGTTTTATAGAGGCTCAAAATAAAATATGGACGTCCTAGTATATCCAATGTTTTATATGTTTCTTCTGCTGCGATATCTGTGATGTGATCATTTGATATGTTGTGATAAATACTGTATATAGTATTTATGATATATTATATAGATATTACTTATGTTTTACACCCGCGCTATCCCTGCCCTGCTCTATCGTTAGTTACCTAACCTAACGGTGCACGAGGGGACATCGAGGCGAATGCGGATGGCATAAGTGTACGTCGTATTTATCTGTGATGTTTAGGTGACTTAAATGATGGGACTTCATTAATATGATTAATGAAAAGAAAAGAAACCTAAAAGATGTTGTAAAATCAAATTTTCAAAAAGGGCAGCTACAGTTTTTGCTTTGCATAGCGATATATATGATATATCCTGCACCTTATTCGATGAGGAAAGAGCCGAGATCCCTTCACCGGGAGTGACCTCTTTAACAAAACTTGCAGATGCTACAACACTCGGTTTGTCTTTTGATTGCTTTTGGAGTTTTTTTGCTTTTCATAGCGATATATATGATATATCCTGCACCTTATTCTATAAGGAAAGAGCCGAGATCCCTTCACCGGGAGTGACCTCTTTAGCAAAACTAATAAAAGCCTCAAAATCACTCCATTTCAAAATTCACATGATTCTACAACGATATCAAGTTCATTACGTAATAGGTTTTCAGAAAAACCTATCGTAGCCCTCCGTCATTTCAGATAAGAACTATTTAGTATTCGTGCTGCGTTTGTTGGCCTTTATCAAGGCGTAGTGTGCAGTAGCTGAATGGTGCTTATCTGCTTATGCATATGATGCAGATTGTTTTGGGGTAGTCGTACGACCTTGTTGGTCTTTGTCAAGGGTCGTGCGGGTGAGTTTGATTCAATCAAGAAATGACGGGTTGAACTTGACTAGCATCCTATGATTTGTTGGCCTTTGTCAAGGTCATAGGGGTTAGGGGAAAAATATTATCGGGAATTTCAAGTGTTGAAATTTGCTATGAGATTGCATACCTTCTATGAGATAGTTGGATCCCAATACCCACTGCGAGTAATTGCTACTCTTGGGAGAGTTTTACACAGGACAATTAGCCGATCAAGTAGGTGTCTAGAAAGGTGTCAACGGGGTTACGCCTCTGGGAAAACGAGGTTTACTTTAATTAGGTCCGTGCGAAAGCACGGGGAACCTCCCTCAAAGTACCGACACTGGCCTGGCTGAAAGATTGGCGAAGTTGTAGGGTGTAATTAATCCCGGCTAGTCTTTCCTTTTAGGGTTTGAAGGAAGATTTGATAAAAACAGTGGGAGCTATCCTGATTAGATAAAATAATAACCAATCTGATCTTGCAAGAGCATACAGTAAAGTGTTTTCTTCTCTCTCTCTCCAGGTAGCGACCATATCATGCCTTAATAAAGATAATAATATGGATGCATTGACCAAACCCGCATGTTATACTGTGCTGGGGAACGTTGGTTTCGTTCTTTCTTATAAAAGTTATAAGACTGAACAGGATATAGGGGAATACCAGAATTCCCATGCCACCCGAATGAAGAACGTACATGTTGATGCATTTTCTTCGGGTGTGTTCGTTACAGAGAACTTTTTCTCTATTTGCTCTACGTCCTGGGTATTAGATACCGGGTCTGGATCCCATATATATAATCAGTTACACGGGCTTAGGAAAGGTAGAGAACTTGGAGAAGGTGATAAAGACATAAGGGTTGGAAATGGTGCAATTTTTGCAGCTAAAACCGTCGGGGAATATCACCTTATATTACCAACTGGTAATACATTGATTTTGAACGAATGATATTACATGCCGAACCTGATATGCAACATTATATCGGTTTCTTTGTTGAGTAAAGAAGGATATAATTTTTTATTACAGGATAATGTTATGAACATTTTTCTAAACCAAAAGTTGGTTGGATCAGGCACGTTGTGCAATGGCATTTATGTTCTAAATCAATCAACAGTTCTGAGCATAACAAACACACACAAGAGGAAGAGTTCAGAAATGAACGAGTCCTTCTTGTGGCATTGTACACTGGGTCACATCAATACGACACGACTAGCTAAGTTGTATAAGGATGGATATTTGAAACCATTCGAATTTTCATCTTATGACACTTGTCAGTCATGTCTCAAATGCAAGATGACCAAAACTCCGTTTACGGGACACGGAGAAAGAGTTACCGAACTCTTGGGACTGATACATAGCGATGTATGCGGTCCCATGTCTACACATGCCAGGGATGGTTCTTCGTACTTCATTACATTCACTGACGATCTCTCAAGATACGGACATGTGTTCTTGATAAAACACAAGTCTGAAGCTTTTGAGAAATTTAGAGAATATAAACAAGAAGTCGAGAACCAAACCGGGAAAAGTATTAAAATCCTTCGATCTAATCGAGGAGGTGAATACTTGAGCAATGAATTTCTGGACTTCCTAAAAGAGAATGGGAGTCTCTCTCAGCTGACTCCTCCATATACACCACAGCACAACGGTGTATCAGAACGGAGGAACCACACCCTATTAGATATGGTGCGCTCTATGATGAGCGCAGCTGAGTTACCTATTTCCTTCTGGGGGTATGCGCTAGCGACAGCCATACATCTATTGAATATGGCCCTCACCAAATCTGTGCCTACCACTCCATATGAGATATGGAAAGGGAAGAGACCATGTCTTAACTATGTTAAGATATGGGGTTGTCCAGCCTATGTCAAACGACAAAATCCGGACAAACTCGAGGCGCGGTCTGTTCTATGAAAATTTGTAGGATATCCCAAGAATTCATAAGGGTATATCTTCTACCACACTGAGGAACAAATGGTGTTTGTTTCTCGGCATGCCGCCTTTTTAGAAAAGGAATTTCTTGCAAAAGAGATTAGTGATCATGAGGTAGAACTGGAAGAGGTTCCAGCTACAAAAGCTGCAACAGAAGATCTGGTGGAACTAAAGGATTCGGTAGTTCCCAATGAACCCCAGCCACTCCACCGATCTAGTAGGGTTCCTCACCCACCAGAGAGATACTACGGTTTTCTCATGGATGGTGGGAGTGAGGATTGCATCATGGTGGACGATGACCCAACTAGCTTCGAGCAGGCCATCATGAGTGGAGACTCAGTGAAATGGCTGGATGCAATGCGGTCCGAGATGGAATCCATGTACACCAACAAAGTATGGACTTTGGAAGATGCTCTTGAAGGGGTAAAACCCATTGGGGGCAAGTGGATCTTCAAGAAAAAAACTTGGTGTAGATGGGAAAGTGGAGACTTTCAAATCTATACTTGTTGCAAAGGGTTTTCATCAAAGACCAGGTGTGGACTATGACGAAACCTTTTCTCCAGTGGCTATGCTTAAATCCATCCGGATCATGCTTGCCATCGCTGCATATCATGACTACGAAATCTGGCAAATGGATGTTAAGACCGCCTTTCTAAACGGTGATTTAGAAGAGAGCGTGTACATGACTCAGCCAGAGGGCTTCGTAGCTAGTGGGAGCAGCGGGAAGGTATGCAAGCTGCTTAAATCCATTTATGGATTAAAGCAAGCATCACGGAGTTGGAACATCTGCTTTGACGTCGTTATCAAAGAGATTGATTTCGTCAAAAACGTAGATGAACCTTGTATCTACAAGAAGGTGGCAGAGAGTAAGGTTGTCTTCCTCGTATTGTACATGGACGACATACTCTTGATAGGAAATGACATTCCTATGCTGCAATCGGTCAAGCTCTTCTTATTACAAAGATTCTCAATGAAAGATCTAGCTGATGCCTCCTGCATACTGGGAATTATGATCTATAGAGATAGATCTAAAAGGATATTGGGATTGTCCCAATCCAGGTACATTGACACCATACTTAAGAGGTTTAGTATGAGCGTGGGAACTTACCCACGATCTCTGGACTCACTCTCTCCAAAGAGATGTTTCCCAAGACTGATTTGGAGAGAGCTCGCATGCAAGAGATACCCTATGCTTCGGCTGTAGGCTCTATCATGTACACGATGCTATGGACCAGACCCGATGTAGCATACTCACTAAGTGTAGTGAGTAGGTATCAAGCTGATCCTGGAGAGAGTCACTGGACAGCTGTAAAGAGCATTCTCAAGTACTTACGAAGGACTAAGGAGATGCTCTTGGTGTATGGTAACAGAGAACCACAAGTGGAGTCCTTTTCCGATTCGAGCTTCCAGAGTGATAAGGACGACTCTAAGTCGCACTCGGGATTTGTCTTTACCCTCTACGGAGGGACGGTTAGCTGGAAGAGTTCCAAGCAGGTAACCGTGGCAGACTCGACGATGGAGGCTGAATACATCGCTGCCAACGATGCTGCCAAAGAGGCTGTCTGGATCAAGAAGTTCATTACTAAACTTGGAGTGGTTCCATCCATTGAGCATCCAATACCTTTGTATTGTGATAACAATGGAGCGGTGTCTTTGGCCAAGGAACCCAGGTCCCATCAGTTATCCTGGCATATTCTGAGGCGGTATCACCTGATCCGGGAGATAGTTGATCGCCGGGAGATCGAGGTCAGGAGGGCTGACACGAAGAACAACACTGCGGATCCACTCACGAAGGCCATTCCCCAGATACAGTTTGAGAAACTCTTCGGGATGCTAGGTATGCGATACTACAGCAGCTGGCCCTAGTGCAATTGGGAGATTGTTAGTTGTATGAATGCCCTAGAGGCCAGTATTGTACAGATGATGTATATTATACTGGATGCTTGGACATATATAGAGAGGACTTTCTTGCTCTATATGATAGTATGCTATCTGGTTGCTCTTTATCTTAACATGTATACATGTCTCTTGATACTGTCTTATAGTTACATGTTGGTAAAGCCCTTAGGATGTGTACTTGAATACCTGGACTATGATGCAGATCATACTAGTGGGGACAGAGTAGTCCATAAGTACATACTTTAATGTTCCTAGTCGTAGGTGTATCGAGGCATGGCAACGATATACCAGAGTAGACTAGCGTATACGCTTCTTGACCCATGAGATGGGCGATGGATGATCCTATATCCATTATTGTTTGACATTAGAGATGGCATACGGGTGCTCAGTGGAGACTGGGAACACTGGACGGACTCGCCGAGTACTCCCAGATGGTATTATACCTCACGTCACATGGCGGTTCTCTGGTGACACTTGTGCAGGTTAGTCTGTAGACCCGAGATCGTCATACAGTCTTGTGTGATTCCCACTGTGCTTTGATTTCCACCATACCACGTCCAAGAGGGCATGCAAAACGGTGGTTTTTGGGTACAGTCCCGAGTCACATGGAGGCGATGAGCGATAGGAGGGGTTTCGTTTCTCCCGGTATTGGGGGTTGATGTTGCGCTGTGCTCGATTGGCCATAACAGGGAAGTCCCTGGCCAGGGCTGATTTAGAGATTTGATAGTAAGTGTTACCAGTAGTTTCTCGATCCGTTATAAGCCTCACATTGGCATGACTTATCGGTTATTGGGGTCTGACGTTTACCACCCCTAGACTTGATATGCGACATATCAGACGAGGAGACCGGACTGTACGGGAAGTGTTACCGGCAGGCTTTTACAGGAGTTGGAGCGGGCTTGCTTGCTGATCTTCTGATCGCTCAATACCCGGGTGGCCGTTACGTCCAGCTAGTACCGCTGACGGCTTGTGGGTGCTTAATGTGATCATCACCTACTGTCGGCGTATTGACGAGTCTTTAGAGTCCTACATAGAGGTTTTACTGGTTCAGGCAAAACAAAATAGGAGCACGTATGTGATATGTGCGGGACCGAGAATAATGCATGTATGTGATACCGTATTCTATTCTCGTGACCTTTTGTATCGGTCGGTTATATATGATATAGCCGGGTTATCGAATCAAGTGTTGATTCGATAAGTCAATACATTGGATGTTAGTCGGTTATATGAGATATGACTGGATTATTAAGTTAAGTGTTGATTTAATAATTTAGTGTATAATTGTATATTAGATATACTAGTTTACATTAACTAACACTTGTTCACTTAAGGATTTTTTCTCACATGTGCACAACTTTAATATATATGTGATATATATTAAAATGTGTTTTCTTTTTGTATCATTGTTGATGATACATCATACATGGATGTGTAAGACATACACCATTCTATTTTAAATGGTGGTTAATAATTATATAAGGTAATTACAAATTAGTGGAGCTTTTGTCACAAGCATGAAGTTTGTAGAAGCTTGTGGATGCTTTGACAAAGTCCACTAACTTTGTTTTACTTCAGATTTTTATTAACCTAACCATTTAGGATTAGCCATGGTAATGTCTCTACATGAGTTAGTATATGATACTCACTCACCATGGTTAGCTCACTCACTTGATCATTATCCCCATTCTTTTCTTTTGTTCATCTTCTTCTTCTTTGAGCAAAAGAAAAAGCTTGTTAGGGTTTTAAAAAGAGAGTGAAAGATTGTGAGAAATAAAATTCTAAAGAGAACCCACTTCCTATTTCTCCATCCTCTACTAGACTAGCACTTTAGTTTAGGGTGTTTGCTTCACTAATTCTCTAGTTAGTGAAGTAGTAGCTTGAGTTGGTATTCCCTCGACGTAGATCATTTTCGGCCTCGAAGACTTCAAGCAAGGACGGTTCTTTCGCCTCGTGAAGCCATGCAAGAGCCCGGGAGAACCATGATCGCAGCGAAGGGACTTCGACAAGGAGTTTTAAAAGTGAAGGACCGATCTACAAAGGTTGTATTTCGTATTCACTTAGTAGTAAATTGATTTACTTGCATGTGAAACCCTAATTATCTAGCAAAGATCTTGTTTAGAGTTATTCGGCATGGCTAAAATTTTAATCGGGCATGGTTGATGCCTTGTAGAACCTTATTAGAGTGCCTAGTAACCCTACGAAATGGCTGCTGAAAAAGAAAATTGTTAAGATATACATGAGGTCATTTAGTATAAAATGCATAGATAAAGGTAAATAAGATATACTATTCGCTGCAAGCGCCTGTAGCCTCGCTTCTTTTTGGGCTAATTATCGAAGGCGGATATGGCCTCTTGAAGATCAGCATCGTCATCATCTGCCTATGATTCTATCATAGCCGCCGTAAGATCGACTCTCTCATCAATGATCGTATCCAAAATGGGGAGATCGGCATTTGTTCCATATTCGGATATGCCTTTGCTCAAGGGAGCATCGGTTTCCTGACTAGATGCAGAACCGACCGAAGATGTGGCCTTCTTCTTCTTTCGAGAACCAGAGGTAGCTTTGTGAGCGCTTTTCTTTCCTACAGGTACTTTAGGCCGGCGTTTCCCAATCTCTGAGTCAGTTGATGAATCAGCTGCGACTTCATTCATGGCAGGCAAACTCATTTCCGATTCAGGAGCCATGATATCAGCCGGTCGTGATCCACCAGAAGACCTAGAAGCAGCAGTCGATGAAGCTCGCTTCCTTCCAGTTGTTTTCCCTTGTCTAGATCTATGAATGCACTCTGGATGAATACCCCAATAGTTCAAGCCGTCCGATGCTCAAAAATAGAAGGAGAAGCTGCCCGCAGATTCCTTCCCGCGGCAGAAGGGAAGACATGATGGATCAAGGTTTCAAAGGAAACTCGGGCTTTGCTACCCTCATCGAACCATGGCGACCAAGAAAGAACCGCTTCTCATGTTCAATAATCCCATTGATAAATTTTTTGTACCAACTCTTGTAAGCAGACAATAATCTTGGAACATGGTTCGGATTAGGAATTGGAAGCTAGATCCTAAGTTCAACCTCACGAAATGATGAATAGCATTCCTCATGGATTCCTCCGTAAGAGTAGGTTGACAATGGAAAGCATGGAGGGGAACGCTCTGATCATACCCAAACTGCTGGGCAAAGCGATATGAGCTATAGGGCCTATGGGCGACGTTATTACTCCGCTGGTATAGTAAGTAGCCAGGCCTAATAGAGTACAGGTAGGCTATTTCTCTAGTTGATAGAGCCAAGGCACCGTCCTTCATTATATCCAATAAAGATCTATCGGCAGGAACATGCTCTATGCCGGTAACAATCGCTCAATCACCAAAATAAATTCCCTTCTGCTGCCAGAGATTGAACGAATGGAGCACGATCGGTGAATATCTTTATCCGGCGAAATTCCTATAGCCCAGATGAGCTTCATAACCAACGGAAAGTATCCTGAATCAAAGAATGTGGGCTATACATGTTCACTATACGTGCCACATATATGAAGACGGATCTAGGTACCAAAGTAGTGGAGTGGCATATATACATGCACTTTTCTCGGATCATTGGAGATAGCCAATGCAGTAAAGCCTTGGTATATAAACAATAGTCCGACAATACCAATGGCCAACTTGGCATCGGAAGCAATACGATAGGCTGGATAGAATGTTGAGGCCTGCACTAGCCGAAGATGGACGGGAATCGCAAACAAACTTAGCGTTAAACCTATGAAGGCTATGAATAAAGACTCCTGATTAATCCCTATAGCAGCGATGGACTTAAGTTTATAAGGAGGCTTCCCAGGACAAAAAATGCCTCCAATGATGCAAGATCACCCGCTACTCCTTGTGTGCTCAAACTGAAGGGATTTCTAATGTCCGCATGCCTACCGCTATTCATCCTCAAAACATTCGAATGGACAAACCTTTCGATGAATGCTTCGAAAGTAACCCCTTGTCATTGAGAAGTTATATGCAACTCTTCAAAAATAACCAATACTTTCCGATGACCTGGTTGCAGGAAAGTAATAGTGTTGTCGACCATCAAAGTTGTAGAGGCCAGGCCTGCAATGAAGACAAACTCGTCGTGGGGTACTATCTCTTCATTATACTCCCCCATGATAGGCAGCCCAGAGATCCTCTGGAACTCCAATAAAGATATAGACGCTTCCCGATCAGACATCATGAAAGTGCTCGTCTGAGCGTTCCATTACTCCGAGAAAGACTTGACTCACCAAGGCCCGGTCTTAGGGTATTCGAATAAAGATGCATAGACCGTTGGGTAGAGTCCAATCTTCTCCAATAAATCCTTTTCGGCGGACATAATGTATCTGGCTAAAGAAATACAACTAGCTAAATATCGTAGGATAATGCCCACATGATAGGGTATTCCCTATGTCCTGGATTTCTCTTGGCTAATACGTCGTTCTAGGAGGTTAACAGCTGACGGCGTTACAACTTCCATAGAGGGCTGCAACTGGTTATGAGTTGTCTAGTCGTTCATTTCTACTGTAAAAGCAGTTGGTGGAGGAGCAACATATCGGATGGCCCCAAAGGATCAGACGTCGTCTCACACTGGAAGCTGGCTCGACCTCGAATTATCTGGTTATACTAGCCGACCGATAGATGGAGATGCTGCTGTGGAAGATCATGGGTCCGAATCATTTGAAATATCTCTTTATCAACGGGTTCTTCTAGACGCAAATTCATTGGGCGATCATATCCGAAATTCGATGGATAAGACACGGTACCTGAAAAGTAAGAAGGCAAAAAGCCATCAGGTCACAACATGGACAGTCCTGCAGAGGGTAAGGAATGTAATTTTTAACTTTGGAGCTAAGAAACTCCATGGAGAAAATTTGGCTAAAATATCTTAAGTTCTTAAGTGAAGTAATTCTATGCACTGCGCAACCCAAAGGTGCGCTCTAAAATGAAGTGTGCAACCCAACAAGGTGTACTTAAAAGCAATGTGCGCAATCCAAAGGATGCGCACTAAATTACTAAAGAAAAGGCATTGTACATGCGCTCATGAAAAGAAACAAAGGGCATAGGTGCGCATGCGTACTTACCAATTGATGAGACGTTTCAAGAAAAAAATCTTGATTTGACGTCTAATGAAGCAAAGGCTTCTACAGGAAGCAAACACTTCAACAAAAGCGCAAGCTTTGAAAGAACAAAACTTCTTAGAAAAAATTCAAGAGAGAGAAAAGAAGTAGGTGCACCTTGGCAAAAGGGGATAGGGCCCTATTTATAGGATTGGAAAGTCAGTTCATATCCCACAGATCCAACGGCTCACAGTTGGACACTGATGCGCCCACGTGCAAGCCACGTGCGCACGATCCGTGTGGAGCATTTGTTCCCGCTTAAATTAGGCACACCCTTTTAGAAGCGCAAGCGTCATTGCCTTGATGCGCAAGAATCAAGCGCGCATGAGGCACAATGACATATGCAATCCATGCGCAACGTGCAATGCATGTGTGCATGTGTCAAACTTCTAAGGGTTGGATATAGTGCCCTCAAGTCAATTATTGTAATCGCTGGCATACGATTGTGATGATTGAGGGAGGACCTATGCGGGTAGAACCATCTTACTTAAAATAATTGTATGCTATCTGGTTTGTCTTTATCATCATGGACATGCATTATTTGGTATTGCAGATCACTATTACATGTTGATAGAGCCCATAGGATTCTTGCTTGACTACCAGCATTATGATAGCGATCATATACGTGAGAGCTGGGTAGCCTATAAGTATATCCTTAAATGTCCCTAGTCCTTTGACCTGAAGTCGTCATTTGCCTCGTGTGAGTTCCTACTGTATTTTTATTATTACCCTACCACGGCTCAAAGGAGTCGTGCAAACAGGTTTTAGTTGGGTACAGTCCGAGCCACATGGTGGAAGTGGTCGACTGTCAGGG
Organism: Agapanthus africanus; assembly: GCA_030015575.1. NCBI lineage: Eukaryota > Viridiplantae > Streptophyta > Magnoliopsida > Asparagales > Amaryllidaceae > Agapanthus > Agapanthus africanus. Next base: position 533,147,211 of record JASDDO010000022.1, on the reverse strand, counting down.
ATTCGTCTATCCTGGTATTAGGAGTCGATGTCGCGCTGTGTTCGGATAGCTATCATCAGAAATCCGTAGCCACAGTAGGCGAGATTTACTGATAGTTGATTAATAGTATCTCAGTTGGTGATGAGCTTGACTCAGACACAACTTATCGGGTTAGTAGGGGTCTGACATTATCCACCCCCTAGACCCGATATGCGATACTTTTTGTCGAAGAGACCGGACTGTATGGAGATTGTCACATTCAGGCTCAGTAGGGTAAGGACGCACTTGATTGTCGACCCCCCTTTAGACAAGTATCTAGGTAGCTGTTACATACAGCTAGTGTCGCTGATGTGCTTGTGGTTAAACTCACTGCCGGCATATTGTCGAGTCTTTAGAGTCCTACACAGAGAGTTTTCCCGATTCAGGCGACAGATGTTGGAACCGTACGGTGGTACGTGCAGGAGGTCCTATTAAATACGTGTACGCGATACACGGACTTTAATCAGACGGTTGATAATACTAGCCGGCTTAGGATTAAACCGGATTATTAAATCAAGTTTTGATTTAATAATTTATATATGTATTTTTATATATATATTTTAGTATTATTGTTCATTATTCATTTTCTCTCTTTGGTGCTATCCGTATTTTTACGGATACGCATATATGCAGCGATATATATACCAGGTGAAATATTCCGTATTTGTACGGGAATACTTCTAGATGAAGGACACCTCATATTTGATTTTCCTTTTTGGAAAATTAAGTAGGAAATGAGGTGGCATGTGGAGGACATGAAGCATGGTTGTGGACTTATAGAAAGGCATGGCTTTGTATATAAAATGATTTATTCATTTGTGATCACTATTGCATCATGGTTGATTTTTAGCCATTCTTTTCTACACTTGTGGTCTTGATGAGATTTTTTCTCCACCTCCTCCACCATGGTTCATTCTCTTCTCTAGCTCATCTACTTCTTCTTCTTTCTCTCATTTTTGAACAAGATTCTAGAGAGAAAATATAGTGGAGTATTCCCACATCACCGGCCATCCAAACCTAGCAAATTTGGACCGTCGGTTAGGGCTTCCTCCGCGTTAACTCAGGTGTATCGTCTTCGGTAAGGGTGGTGATGCTCAAGCGCGTTACCGATGGCTACAAGCTTGGAGGGGTCTTCCACAATTGGATGGACACGCGACAAAGGTTGTATTTCTCAAACCTTGTATGTTTCAGATTTCTAGTTTAGCGTGTTTGGTTCGAAACCTCGGGTGTGAGCGTTTGGTGCCCGCAAAAAGTTTTGTTTCCGCTTCCGCCTCGCCCGTGGCCTCCGCGGTATGGGCGCCGGATCCCAACATGGTATTAAAGCCACAATGATTAAGTTTCTAAACCGAAAACTTCATTTTCAAAAACCCAGTTTCTGTCAAAAAATTTATGGTCTCTAAATTTTTTTTATACAAGTGTAGAAGCTTCATCTAGAATAGATTAAGACACACAATGAAAACGAGAAGATTCCATCATGATTGGCCTGGCGAGATTCGGTTTTTGGCCGGCGAAGTCAGTTCACTGTTCACCAATGGAGCTCGTTTTCATTCTGTGTCTTGGGTTTTGTAAAATGGTATTTTTGGTGTTATTTGATTTGTCCCAGATTTCACTTTGTGTCATCTTAGCTTTGGGACAACTCGGGGTTTTAAAAACTCGAAACTTTTGCATTGTCGGTATCTGTGATGTTGTATATGTGTTGCTGAATATCGTCCAATTTCTATATGTTCATTTAGACGGGGTTGCACACATTCTGGTGTTTCTTGCTTCTGCGGTTATATATATATATGGTTATAGTTTGTGCGGATTGTCATGATGGATAGCTGTTCATCACGGAAAACTGCATTTTAATACCACTCATTCATTATCTATTTTGTTATATATCGGTGGTATTAATCAGTGTATGCTCAGTAATTACAGATTACAGGTGGTCGTGATTAAAATACTAGAAACAAACTCAATATCACGAATATAGCATTTGGGAGCCGACACTGCAAACAGAACAGGAAACCGACCGATATTCAAAGAGCTTTTGCAAAATAAATATGTGCACACAATTTTGGCCCAACACATAAAAGTGTGCACATGATTCTTTGATGGCTTGGACCATGGTGGGGTTGCCTTGGCACACATAATTGATGAATTGTGCAAGTGGTGGGCACATATGGTGTGATGGGCAATAAATGCTAAAAGTTTTGATGTAATACATTGCTTCATGTTTCCCTCCATATCTCTGAATGCAAACCAGGATTAAACCGATAAATCAAGCAGCACCAGGATGATGTTTGATTTAACACAAGACCACATAACCAACACGAGCCCATGTGCTCGGATTTTGGCCTGCCACACCCTCAAATTGTCCAAGCTCGCCAGCCCCCCTTGCTCAGTTTGTCCCCATCTTTTCCTTGTCCCTTCCTTGCAGTTACATCACCTCATTCTTATTGCTTGTTTAATCATTTTTGGTGCCTATAAAAGCCAGATCAGTGAGCAAGGGAAGGTTCTCTCTTTCTCTCTCATATTCACATAGTGTATATGTGATATAAAGTTTTGTTTTAGTTTATTTTTGGTTTAGGCTTGAGTGTTGTGTGAGCTTAACTTGGTTTCTTCTTCTTCTTCCCTCTTGAAGTTTTCTCTTGAGAGCTTCATATGGAGGTTGCACAAGTTACCAATATCTTGTAACTCAACTTCAAGTGTTAATAATATTGTTGTTTCTTTATTTTTTGTTCTTATTCTTGCTTTTCTTTTTATCATGTTTAACTAATATCTTTGGTTGTGGTAATGGTAAGGAAGTGAGATGAAAGGCTTGACCTCCTCCTCCTCTTGTTAATGTTTAATGTGCTTTAATATGATTATAAACTTTGTATTGTAACTTGGATGGATTGATATGGTATGCTGATTCCATGGTTACTTTGTAACCTCATCACATACCATATTCTCCCCACAAACCCCATTTTGCAAGCTTAAGCTTAGAATCAATTTGGTGTTAAATTTGCTAAGCTTGAATGTGGCATTTTGTGATTAACCGACTTGACAAATCTCTTGGTTTCATATACCATATACCATCACAAACCCTTAGCAAAGTTAACACTAAAACTATTTGCTCTCACTCGCTACTTTGTGTTTTTGATGTTGTCGTATGCTTGTTAACCCTTGTGTTTAGTGTTGATATCTCAAGTTTGGACATACAAACGGTAAGTGAACAAAACGGACTCGATTCGTGTTTTGTGGCGAATATCGGAATTTGATAATTTGTGCTTCGCAACCGTCTTGACAAGTCATGCTTCATGCCGAGATCGACGTATGGACGGAAAAATCATGATCAAGGGAGCGTTGCGATTCGACCTTCTGAGCCAAAACCACCACCACTTATTTCTTATCTTCTTTACTTGCTTTTCTTGTTTTCGTATTCTTTCTATTCTTTGTGACAAACCAACCATTCGTTATTTGTTGAACCTTAAATCACAAGACTTAATACACAATTCCCTGCAGATCGACCCGTACTTGCCGGCTTACTACAACGCACTGTGCTCTTTCGGTTTATAAATAGTAAAACAAGAACGATCTTGCGTGCGCATTCCATTTCCTTAAAATCATATTCGTTTCCAAAACATATGCGTTTTCGCGCGCGGGAGAATTCCCAACAAGTTTTTTGCGCTGTTGCCGGGGATTTGGTTGTATTAGGTAATGTTATTTCCGGTTCGTACTAACAAATTAACTTCTAACTCAAAAAATTTTCAAAACTAACATAACACACAATTTTCTGACTTTGCTCTTTGTTGCTGAACCTGCTAACACCATGAATTTTATTTTAAAAATAAAAGTATACTAGTAGACTAGTAATATTGCCTAGAAGATCCACACAAAATTCGAGCACAAATACTCATCATTTGGCCGGCGACATCAGTAAAATTTCCGATCTCGCCGGCCCAATCTAGGTGTTTTTGATATTTTCTTTTTGTTTGATCTCCAGTGTGTTTTCAGTACTTTAGTGATATTGTTTGATTTTTATAATTTTGAGTGTGCAGGAATTGGGACAGATATATATCGCTTTTGATACTAAATATCGTATTTTTCCGACATTTCAGTTTTTAAGGAATTACGACCAGCGATCGTTCGGAGCGAGGCTCAAATTCAATTGCAAAATATTAGTGAAGTATGGTGCCAAAGATCCGGGTAGTTTGACCAGCGCAAGCGAACAATCAAAATCTCGGGATCACTTCAAAAAGGGGTTTTCTTAACCAAAACACATCGGTACATATTTTCTAACACATTCTTCTTGAATCCGACGCATTCCACTATTCCATCTTCTGCAGGATTCTTCGCACAAGTTTGCCACCAATTGAACAGAGAACTAACCGTATTTTTTACGGCGCTTAAATTTAAATGAAATAGAATTGCTTAAATTGCTTGATGTCTTGAATTCTTTTATTGATTGCACATCTGCATCTTAATACGGATTTAATGGCAAAAAGACCAAAAAAGTTACGGTAAAGGATTTCATCACCTTTTTCCGTAGCCCGCAAATCACAAAACTACATTCTTGCATACCCACAGTAATTTAAAATCAACTAGAACTTTGAATTTAAGGATTTCGCACTCATTAGGAGAAGTTAACTGTGTTTAGAACACCGCTTAACAGTATATCGTTCACGGGATGTCTAGGAAAGTGTTCAAGAGAAAGGGTTATCTAATTAAGGAACTTCGCGAAAGCGTTCGAAAACCTCCCCTTATCTTTTGCACTTACCTGGCTTCATGATCTGTATACCTTCAGCCCGTTTCTCGACACAGTTTTACTTCAACAATAAGGTTCTTGAGCAGGTCTTGCTGACTAGCATAACATAAACTGCTAGGGGTGTGATATTTTTTGTTTTTGTGACATTTGTGAATTCTTGTTAATATGGGTGACACACAATTCAATTCAATTTTTTACGATTCCTGTTCTTTTGTTTATACTCAATCCCAATTCACTTGTTCAAATTGCCAAAATTCTTCCCACATTCATGACAACTGTCCTTCTTAGGGGGTGACCAACCGTCCTGGAGTTTTGCTAACCGTCACCCATCTAACACTCTTGAACCCGGTCCCACTTCAATTAGAGACCTAATAATTGAAGATTTAGAGAAAGAGGTCGACAGATTGACTGCTTTAGCATCACCACCATCACAACCCTCCTTACCTGAAATAACTGACACATTATTAGGGTATGATAGTGAGATGGATGCTAGGTTGACCGCTTTAGAGAAAGGTATTGAAGTGATTATTGCCGTCGAGAATCAAACAGCTGCTACGCTAGCCCTGTGTATACTGCAGTCTGAGCAATTGTTTCAAGCTCATGCTCAATCTTTGGCTAGAATTGAAGAGAATATAGCTGTCGTGATTCTAAAGAGTGAACACGGTCAATTAGAACCACATAGTGTCAATATCTGTCATCTAGGAAGTCACCCAAGTAAGATAAACGATCAATTGAATTTTGATGATTTCATAGATGGCGATGCAATTGAATTGACTAAGTGTTATCAGGACACACTTGAAAAAACCTCCGACTGATTTTTGCATTCCAATTTTAGAGGAGGAAGCTTGTGATCTTGATGGGTATGGTTTGGATAGATTGTTAGAAGAGATCAATGATCAGGAAACCATAATTTTTGTATCACTTAGTGATATTGTTTCGGAAGAAACGTTGGTGTGGGAACCTACTTTTTTAGATGACATATACTTATCCATTTGTGAATGTGATGAGGAAGAAATTGTATTGGGAACGTTAGGGGACTGCAACGATGAGAATAGGATTGTGCAGGATTATAGGGAGGAAGGCGGCATTGATAAATATACTTTCTGGAAAAGTTTTGAAGAAATATTTGCGGATGAACTGGATATTCTTGGTTAGTTCGAGTCAGGACCGATTTGGGAACATCCTAAGAACCTTTCTTTTGCTGAACTTTTTGAGGATGAACTCCAGTTTTTGAATGAACTTGACTTTGGAACTCAACACGTGCTTTTTTAACATTCAATTCATCCAGAAAACAATCCTTTAACCTCTTCAAAACTTCATCTTCACCTTCAACATCTTCCGATCCCGACTTTTACACACTCATGCCCTTCACTAACAACTAACATATACATTTGTTTTTTCTTTCTCTTTTGCATATATACATTCTTTTAGTAGCCCTTGCACTATATAGAAAAATAATTTAAATGACTAGTATTAATTTCTCGACTGACCCAATCTTTTAACTTGTATATGCTGTAATTAGTCTTAGTTTTTTTTTCATTTTCTTTGAATAAAATTCTCACCCTGATGTCTAAGTCTTGCTACCGGTGACGGGGGCAACGATGAGGACATCGTAAAACTCAGGTTTGGGGGTGAGCACTGCTTTTATTTTTCCGCATCATGTGTATATTCTGCATTGCATACATATTAAAAATATTTAAAAACCCATAAAATTGAAAATTTTCTTCGAAAACATAAAAACTTTTCATGTTAGCTAGCGGGGGAACTTAGACTCAAAATCTGACGGTTCGGTTGATAAGATAGAAGCAACTAGATCCTTTTTGTGAAAAAGAAAACCCGAAAGATAACCCTCCTTTATGTTTAAGCGTAGCTAATATGCGTCTTTTATATCACTTTTCATGTGTCATATGTTCTTGAGAATTAGATGAAAGTCTGACATGTCTCTAACTTTTTGAAAATTGATAAACATTTTTAGGATCAAACAGGTTTGTTCTGAGATAAGTAATATCAAGAATAGTTCATAAGGTGAAGTGAATATAATGGATATTATTAAGGTTTTAATAGAAGCTATAAGTCTGACAAATAAGCCATCTGGAACCTTGTTGCAGTGATTATATACCTTATTCACATAAACACGTCTTTTGGATTAAAAAGAAAAAGCTGGCTATATCTCCATTTTCACTGCTTTCAGAATATTTTAAACGCAAATAAAATGAGTCTTTTGTTTTGTGGCCTTGGTAACTTGGGTAATTAAGTTCTTGGGGTGTCTCCACACTTAATGCCCTAAAACCATCTGGTTTGGGAGTCATTGACCCAAAGCTCGCTAAGTTCCCAATCGCCAAATAAAACAAGCTAAGTAAGTGTTCTCTCCGAGTTAAAAGTCCTCACGGTTCTTTGTGGGAGAATAATCTTGGCGGAGACGAGTTTTCTATTAAAACGGTTTTTTTGCGGAAATATGAAGGTATATTTATATAAGACATTTTGCACGATAACGAAGGGTGTGTATGAACAAAAGACAGGTAAAAGGTAGGAGTGAAGAATAAGACTTATGTTCTCAGTTAAAAACGATTGAAATTCTGAATTGAAACCTAACTTGAGAACAAAAACTTGAGAAAATCTTAACTCCTTTCAAACTCGTGTGATCCTTTAGAAGTTTATCCTGATCTGTAATTATGACAAGATAACCTTAATCATAGTTCTTGAAACCTTATGGACATTATTCGCACAATCACGTAAAGACGCGTATGAGCTTATGTTAAATAAATTGTGAGGAGTGAAAAATAGGGTTTAACATTTCTGACTTGGGTAATAGGACTTCTAACTTTGATCTTTAACTTAAGATTAGAATCAACAGTTCCTCTGCAACACTAACTTGACTGGATTTTATGGGTGTAATCCGTTGAAAACCATCAGGAGACAACACTTCTCCAACTAGGGACACCTAGGGATTTAACGGCTTGTTGGACTTGCTCAGTGCAATCGCGTTCCCTGTGAAAGTGAGACTAGAATTTTTTGTTTTGCTCGGGACGAGCAAATGATAAGTTTTGGGGTATTTGTTCATCACAGAAAACTGCATTTTAATACCGCTCATTCATTATCTATTTTATTATATATCGGTGCTATTAATTAGTGTCTGCTCAGTAATTTCATATTGCAGGTGTTCGTGATTAAAATACTGGAAACAAACTCATTATCACGGATATAGCATTTGGGAGCCGACACCGCAAACAGAACAGGAAACCGACCGATATTCAAAGAGATTTTGCAAAATAAATGTGTGCACACAATTTTGGTCCAACACATACAAGTGTACACATGATTCTTTGATGGCTTGGACTATGGTCGGGCCGCCTTGGCACACACAATTGATGAATTGTGCAAGTGGTGGGCACATATGGTGTGATGGGCAATAAATACTAAATGTTTTGATGTGATGCATTGCTTCATGTTTCCCTCCATATCTCTGAATGCAAACCAGGATTAAACTGATAAATCAAGCAGCACCAGGATGATGTTGGAGTTGACACAGGACCACACAACCAACACGAGCCCATGTGCTCGGATTTTGGCTGGCCACAGCCTCAAGTTATCCGAGCTCGCCGGCCCTCTTGCTCAGTTTGTCCCAATCTTTTCCCTGTCCCTTCCTTGCAGTCACATCACCTCATTCTTATTACTTGTTTAATCATTTTTGGTGCCTATAAAAGCCCAGATCAGTGAGCAAGGGAAGGCTTTTTCTCGCTCTCATATTCACATAGTGTATATGTGATATATAATTTTGTTTTAGTTTATTTTTGGTTTAGGCTTGAGTTTTGTGTGAGCTTAACTTGGTCTCTTCTTCTTCTTCCCTCTTGAAGCTTTCTCTTGAGTGCTTCATTATGGAGTTTGAACAAGTTACCAATATCTTTTAACTCAGCTTCAAGTTTTAATAATATTATTGTTTCTTTATTTCTTGTTCTTAGTCTTATTTTCTTTTCTTTTTATCATGCTTAACTAATATCTTTGGTTGTGGTAATGGTAAGGAAGTGAGATGAAAGGATTTTCCTCCTCCTCCTTTTGTTAATGTTTAATGTGCTTTAATATGATTATAAACTTAGTATTGTAACTTGGATGGGTTGATATGGTATGTTGATTCCATGGTTACTTTGTAACCTCATCACATACCATATTCTCCCTACAAAGCTCATCTTGCAAGCCTAAGGTTAGAATCAATTTGGTGTTAAGTTTGCTAAGCTTAGATTTGGTATTTTGTGATTAAGTGACTTGACAAATCTCTTGGTTTCATATACCATATACCATCACAAACCCATAGCAAAGTTAACACTAAAACTATTTGCTCTCACTCGCTACTTTGTGTTTTTGATATTGTCGTATACTTGTTAACCTTTGTGTTTAGTGTTGATACATCAAGCTTGGACATACAAACGGTAAGTGAACAAAATAGACTCGATTCGTGCTTTGCGGCAAATATCGGAATTTGATGATTTGTGCTTCACAACCGCCTTAACAAGTCATGCTTCATGCCGGGATCGACGTAAGGACGGACAACTCATGATCAAGGGAGAGTCGAAGGAATCGTTGCGATTCGACCTTCCGAGCCAAAACCACAACCACTTCTTTCTTATCTTCTTTACTTGATTTTCTTGTTTTCATATTCTTTCTATTCTTTGTGACAAACCAACCATTCATTATTTGTTGAACCTTAAATCACAAGACCTAATACACAATTCCCAGCAGATCGACCCGTACTTGCCGGCTTGCTATAACGCGCCGTGCACTTGCGGTTTATAAATAGTAAAACAAGAACGATCTTGTGTGCACATTCCATTTCCTTAAAATCATATCCGTTTCCAGAACATACGTGTTTGCGCGTGTGGGAGAATTCCCAACAATAGCCTTGTGTGCAATGTTAGATGTCCAGTTCAGATTCATTTGTATATTGATTATTGCGGGACGAGCATCCGACATACGGACTGCCGTCACTGTCAGTTTGTATATTCTTTTATTGGGGCACGACTGGGTTGAGGTCGATGTCGCCGTTGTATATATATTTTATTTTCTGTACTAGAATTACCCCGCCGAGGAGTGCTCGAATAGCCGGGTTCTAGAGGGCAACGGGCCCGCATCTCATGGCATTAAGACCAGGGGGCCTTACTCTAGAATTGGTGGACTTTTCACCGTACTCATAGGGGGTATAGGTTGACCCACGGAAGGGTGCTCAAGTTACCAGATTTCGTGAAGTGTTGGGTGGCCCATTCGCTTTATTGATTGGGGTTGCTTCACTTTGGGGATTGGCGGATAACTTGCCGCACTCGTAGGGGTCTAGGATCTTCATTGCACTGGCTATCCACATGACCGGGGAACGTCGCGTTTCATTTATGGCTCAAATGAAACGCGGGGCTCCTAGATTATCCGCTATTCCATAGTGTTGTTTGCATGCTTGTGATGATTTCATCTGCTGTGATGATTATTATCTGCCTGCGATGTTGATATATATATTATATATATTTAGTAGACGCTTCTATATGTTTTACATCTACCCATCCCCCGCTCTGCCATTAGTTATGTAACCTAACGGTGCATGACGGGGCCCCGTGGTGAATGTGGATGGCATATAAAAAGCATGTTATTTTGGTTGTTTCTTTTGTGGCTTGGAAATATAAAATGATGGGAACGCATTATCGTAATAATGCAAGGAAAAATAAGCCTAAATCATGTTGTCAGAACCAATTTTAAAACTACTTGGTTTTCTTCAAAATTCTTGGTCATATTCTTTTGCTTTGCATACAGGTATTCGGTTAGGAATATCCCGCACCTCACTCTATGAGGGAAGAGCCTTGATCCCTTCACTGGGAGTTCGCTCTTAAGAAAAAGTTTATGTTAGTAGTTTTAAAAACCGGAGCTTAAACCACTCCATTTCAAAGCCACTCGAGTTCCTTCAATGATATCAAGTTCATTACGTTAAAAGGTTTTTCTCCAAAAACCAGCCGTAGCCCTCCGTCATTTCCTATGAGTATTGCTTAGTATACGTGCTGCGTTTGTTGACCCGTCAAGGCGTAGTGTGTTGTGGCTATATAATGCTTGTTTGTAGAAAGTAATGCGATTGGTTAGAACAGTCGTATGGCCTTGTTGACTCCGTCAAGGGCTCGTGCGGATGGGTTTAATGCAATCAAGATAATGACGGGTTGAACTTGAATAGGACCTTTTGATTTGTTGACTCCGTCAAAGTCACTTGGGTCCTAGGGAAAAAAAATCACATTGGGAGTTTCAAACATACGGGAAACTTTCCAGGCATGCGCATACCTTCTGAACTGTGGTGACTTGAGTGGATTCCGTCAGGTTATCACATGATGATAGTTGGGTCCCGATTCCTACTGATGAGTATGTATTACTCCTCGGGAGATTTTTCACTTTAGGGTTTGAAGTTGTAAAGTGTAAATGATCCCGACTAGTTCTCCTTTAAGGGTTTGAAGGAGAATTTAAGGAAACAGTGGGGGCCGATCAGATAAAGTGATAACCCATCTGATCTTTATAGAGTGCGCGCTGAGTGTTTCTTTTCTCTCTCTCTCTCTCTGGTACAGCGACCCATGACTTACCTTCAAAACTCTTGAACCAATTTGACCGAAACTTTTTACACCCTTTGGCTTTGGTTTGACTTGATTCGTGATAAAGTCGTATATATCCCTGCCGCTCTTACTTTACCCTTTACATTTCTTCAGAACACATCGTATCACTATGATGATCCATATTGATTGGAACGACCTTCGTATAGTTACATATGAACTCGAAGAAGTTACTTCAGTTGAGGATGGCCACAGGTTCTGAAGAAATTGAATAGAATTATTCGGTTGTCTCTTTCCTTACCTTCTCTTAGGTTACTAGAGCTCCTTCATTAGGAGAGATCACATTTTACGCTTATTGGATAGTCTTCTCCCAAATCTTAGGCTGGCGTCGAAAGGTAGGGAAGGAAGAAAACCAATTATCCTAAGGACGGTGTATAGAAGGCAAGAAGTAGAGATATATAAAAGGGACTGAAGTGAGGCCAAAGGAAATTGCGACTACTGTCATGAATCTGGATAATGGAAAATACATTACTAGGAATACCTGACCATCGCCTATGAAATATTTTCATGTTTTAGTTTTTCCGTGTATATGTAATTAAGAACTGTTTTCCCAATCAATTTTGACTGCAGGGTATGTATTTATCAGTTTTGGATCTCACATCTGTACGGTGTTACAGATGATGAGTAGGAGAAGAATATTGGGAAATGGGCGATTTGATCCTTAATATCGGAATTCGCTGCAATTGGTGATATTGTATTAAATCGTCTGGCTTTTGCCTGATGGCAAACATTTCGTTTTGAATAACCGTTGTTATGCACCAGATTTTAAAATGAAATATTTGTACCTTTATTTTTATAAAGTGAGATATACATTTTGAAAATTGTGTTGTAAAAATTTACCTTGATCAGTTGAGGATAAGATAAGGTGCATTGAATAACAGTGTAAGACATTCTTAAGCAAGATACAGTTTTCAATTTGAAAAACACAGAATTTGAGTTGGTATACCCTTGGGACTTATACATGAAAGTGTATGTTATCCAGTATCCTTCGGGATAAGGGGTTGGTACTCTTACTTCATTCAGGAGTACCTTTGAGTTCTCTGGTTTTAGACGTGCATTCGTAGTAATGCAAAGTCAAAGATTTTGAGAAGTTTGTAGGTATAAGAATAAAGTAGAGAACCATACGTTGGAAGTATTGGGATTCTTCGAGGTGGTCGAATATGTAGATACTTATGTTAGGTATTCTATTATAGTAATATCGAGAACTTGATTCTCTCACAGGTTACTCATCCATGAATGCTCTCCATGATAAGTAATGCTGTATTGGCCTTTTTTACATTAGGTGATATGCACTGCAAACAGTTGCATGACATTTGAATCTGGTTCCATTTAAATTAGTGTCTTGATTCTATATGAATATAGGATGGTTACATATCTTATGGTTATTAAGATATGGAGTTATCTGGTTTCTGTTTAAAAGCAGAATTCGGACAAACTCTAGGCACGCTTCGGTAATGGCGGTTTGTGAATTATCCCAAGCATTAGCTAGGATTCTGTTTCGACCATTTTCAAGATCAATAGTTATATTGTTCTTGACTCGCCATATTTTTATAAAAGGTTGTTTTTTCAAAAGAAACTAGTGGGAGTATGGTATAATTGAAAGTGCTTCGAGGACCACAAACGATTACTGAAAATTTAGAATTCAATTGGACCTGACAAACCGTTAGCTACTCCGCAGATTTTAGTAGGTGACCTCATACACCAAAGAGATTCTTCGGTTTTCTTATAGAAGGTGACAGGGAGGTCATAGGAAGTGGAAACTTCCAGGTGACCAGATGCTTCATATCTAAGATAGACTCCACGCACTTAAGCAAATTATGGATTTTGGATTTTGCTGGGTGCTCCTGAATGGGGTAAATCCCATTAGGAGCAGATAGATCTTTTGAGATCTGTGCAGGTGGAAAGGTACTAACCTAATAAGTCTAGACTTGTTGTAAAGAGTTTTCATCAAATACCCGTTGTTGATTGTGGTGTGACTTTTACTTCAGTGTCTATGCTGAAATCCATATGGATATGACTTGATCTTGCTATTCCCCTACTTGCTATCAGCAGGTCATAGGAAGTGGTAACTTTCAGGTGACCAGATTTTTCATACCCGAGATGGACTCCATGCCCTTCAGCAAGTTATGGATTTTGGACTGTGCTGGGTGCTCCTGAAGGGGTAAAACCCATTAGGAGCAAGTAAATCTGTCGAGATCTGTGCAGATGGAAATGTGCTAACCTAATATGGTTAGACTTATTGTAAAGAGTTTTCATCAAATACCCGTTGTGGATTGTGATGTGACTTTACTTCAGTGTTTATGCTGAAGTCCATATGAATATATTTTGGCGCTGATGCAGTTCATGGCTATGATATCTGGCAGGTGGGTGACTATAACGTCTTTCCAAATAGGATTTTGGAAGTGCACGTGTATATGACTCTACCAGAGGGTTATCGTAGTCAGTGGGAGCAGCGGAAGGTGTGCAGGATGCTTGTGTCTATTCGTAGACTAAAGCAAGGGTAGTAGATACGGATCATCTGTTATTGATATGACAGTCAAGATGATTGACTTCATCAAAATAAAAGATGAATCTAGTAAGAAAGATGTAGGGAGTACTGTCCATGATTTGGATGACATACTGCGGATAGAAAGTGATATTCCTATATTACAATCGGTCAGATTTTGGTTGTCACACAGTGTTTTCTCCACATTAGATATGGATATTATATCAGGAGTTCTGGTGACTAGATCTATGGTTTTAGATCTAAATTTGTGAAGTTCCCCAATCAGGTACTTAGACAGCATTCTAAAAGTATTTTAGAATGGGCGACTCCTATCGTGGTGGTGTATCCGTAGGTGATGGAGTCACCCTCTCTAAAAGGGATGTCTTTTAAGCTAATGAAGAGAGGGACTGACATGAATGACATATTATTTGCTTACGCTATTGAGTCAATTATGCAAAGTCTTGTACAACACCAGATATTGCTTTTGCACTTGTTGCAACAAGCATATATTAATCCAATCCTTGAGAAACAAAGGGAAGCGGTAAAAAACATAAGAGGATGTTCTGGGTATTTGGTAACGGCAGCCTCCTCCGGGAGGCGGTTATCGGTTATGGCTTCCAAGGTGACCTGGTTGATAGAGATGCTGTCTGAGTTATGTGTTTATCCTCTTCTGAAGATCAGTATATTGGATAGTGTTCCAATAAGGATACTGAGATAATCATGGTGCAGGATGTCGGTTATAACTCAACAGAGGATACAACCTAAGAAGTTTGTTGGATAAGAGTTGTTCATTGATGAACTTGGTCCCATCAGGTATCCAGACAAATTCTTGTGGCGGGGTATCGCTCATTTTAGGAGATTGTTGATCTCAGCAAAGTTGAGATATAGAGAGAAGAAGTTGAAAAATTATAGCGGATCAACTTACTGAGGCTATTCTATTTCTTGAACATAGATGTTCCTCAAACGAGAGTTGAGAAACTGATTAGTAGAGAAGTTGGGTATTCGGTAGCACACGAGCTGTAGGTACGCGATACCGTAATAATTAGTCTTAAGTGCAAGTAGGAGATTGTTAGATATAGTGCCCTCAAGTCAATTATTTTAATCGTAGGCACGCGATTATGATGATTGAGGGAGGACCTATACGGATAGGACGGTCTTACTCAAAATGATAGTATGCTATCTTGTTTGTCTTTATCATCATTTATATGCATTATGTGGTATGGTAGATCACTATTACATGTTGATAGAGCCCATAGGATTCTTTCTTGACTACCAGTATTATGATAACGATCATATACGTAAGAGCTGGGTAGCCTATAAGCACATCCTTAAATGTCCCTTGTCGTGGGAGTATCGAGACTGGGCATCGATATTCCGGAGTAAACTAGTGTATACACTTTGAGACCCCGACGAGGGGCGGTGGCCGGTCTCACAAGCCATTGGTGTTGTGTCACTTAAGATAGTATACAGGTGCTTACGGGAGGTGAGTACACTGGACGGACTCGTTGAGAACTTCTAGATGGTATTATACCTATCGTCAGATGGAAATTCTCAGGTAGCATGAGTATAGGTTAGTCCTTTGACCTGAAGTCGTCATTTGTCTCGTGTAAGTTCTGACCATTCTTTGATTATTACCCTACAATGGCTCAAAGGAGTCGTGCAAAAAGGTTTTAGTTGGGTACAGTCCCGAGCCACATGAAGGCAGTGGTCGACTGTTAGGGATTCGTCTCTTATGGTATTAGGAGTCGATGTCGCGCTGTGATCGGATAGCTATCATCAGAAATCCGTGGCCACGGTTGACGAGATTTACTGAGTAGTATCTCAGTTGGTGATGAGCTTGACTCAGGCACAACTTATCGGGTTAGTAGGGGTCTGATGTTATCCATCCCCTAGACTCGATATGTGATACTTTTTTACGAAGAGACCGAACTATACGGAGATTGTCACATTCAAGCTTAGAAGGGTAAGGACGCACTTGATTGTCGACCTCCCTTTCGACAAGTACCTGGGTAGCCGTTACGTACAGCTAGTGCCGCTGATGTGCTTGTGGTTAAACCCACTGCCAGCGTATTATCGAGTCTTTAGAGTCCCACACAGAGGGTTTTCCCGGTTCAGGCGACAGATGTAGGAGCCGTACGGTGGTACATGCAGGAGGACTGATTAAATACGTATACGCGATACATAGACTTTATTCAGACGGTTGATAATACTAGCCAGCTTAGGATTAAGCCGGATTATTAAATCAGGTTTTGATTTTATAATTTATATATGTATTTTGATACATATATTTTAGTATTATTGCTCACTATTCATTTTCTCTCTTTAGTGCTATCCGCATTTTTATACAGATGCACATATATGTAGCGATACATATACCAGGTGAAGTATTATGTATTTGTACGGGAACACTTTTAGAAGAAGGACACCTCATATTTGATTTTCCTTTCTGGAAAATTAAATGGGAAATGAGGTGGCATGTCGAGGACATGAAGCATGGTTGTGGATTTGTAGAAAGGCATGGCTTTGTATATAAAATGATTTATTCATTTGTGAGCACTACTGCATCATGGTTGATTTTTAGCCATTCTTTTCTACACTTATGGTCTTGATGAGATTTTTTTTCACCTCCTCTACCATAGTTCATGCTCTTCTGTAGCTCATCTCCTTCTTCTTTTTGCTCTCATTTTTGAGCAAAATTCTGGAAAGAAAATTTAGTGGAGTATTCCTACATCATCGGTAATCCAAACATAGAAAATTTGGACCATCGGTTAGAGCCTCCTCCACGTTCCCTCAGGTGGATCATCTTCCGCAAGGGTGGTCGATGCTCAAGCGCGTTCCCGGCGGCTACAAACTTGAAGGGGCCTTCCACAATTGGGTGGACACGTGACAAATCTTGTATTCTCAAACCTTGTATGTTTCAGATTTCAAGTTTAGGGTGTTTGGTTCGAATCCTCGGGTGTGAGCGTCCAGTGCCCGCAAAAATTTTTGTTTTCGGTTCCGCCTCGCCCACGGCCTCCGTGGTGTGGGCGCCGGATTCCAACACTAAGAAGCACAAGTTTCATGTGTGCGCTCAGAAAAATTCCATTTAAATACTATGCGTAAGTCCAAGTAGTGCACAAGTGCACTTTATTTAGAAGAAAAATCTTCTCTTACTAACAAATTTAACAAACTAAATCAAAACTGATTTGATATCAAAGATCCAATGGTGCGCATGTGTCTACGATTGATATGAATCAATTAAAAATCAATTAAAATAAAAACAAACGGTAATATTAGAAAAAAAACCTAATTTATCATCCCCTATAAATATGAGACCTAAAAAAAGGAGGCACACAGAGACAAAGAGACATATAGAGAGAGCCACTAAAATATTAAGTGCGCACCTCTTTAAACGAAGAAGAAATCTTGTCATCTTGAATTCTCTTCATCAAGCAGGTAAAAAAAGAGGAGATAAAAAAAGTCATGTCTTTTTGATAACGACTTTATATAAAAGCGTTTTCTTTTCGAATTCATTGATTCATTATACATAAGATCTAAAGATCTTAGAGCCGATACCCTTTTTAGTAAAAGTTTCAACTATTATGAGAGATCGATCTATGATCCAAGACTTTGGAAAGAACCCTTAAATAAAATAAGTGTTTTGACACATAAAAGACAGAAGATTTTTCTTCTCTAGAGTTTCAACTCCTTATAAAAATCATAACTTTTATAAAAATTGGATGCGCAACATAAGCGCAGTCCCGAAATCAATAGGACGGAAGCTTTTGTCTCTCCTGAAAGCCAAGGCTTTCTAATGAATCATGCGCACTCTACCCTAGGACGCACATGGTAAAAATTGTCTATGGAGACATGCGCGTCATGTGCCATTTACGTGAGTGCAAGTGGAAAATGACGTCCATAAGGACATGCGCATCATGTGCCATGCACGTAAGCGTAGGTGAAGAAAATTACCTACAAGGACATGCGCATCACAAGTCATATACGTGTTCTGTTCGCACCCATTTTAGAATTCACCAAATAAATGTGGCACGACACGACACGTCCAAAGCACGTGCACATGATTTAAGGCCATCGCATGCGATACGATAACATGCAAAGAATGTGCTTATGGCTTTAGGCCATCACATGCGACGCGACATGTGCAAAACGCGTGCGCATGGTAAAAGCCATCGCATGCGATGCGAATACAGGCAAAGCACATGCACATGCATTATCAATACTCATGTACTTAGTTAAGCCATCTTTAAAAGAAAATCTTCTATCAATTAACAAACATAACAAAACAATCAAAATTGATTTGGGATCAATGATCTAATGGTGCGCAAACACCCTAAATTGATATAAATCAATTTAAATATGTTTGTTCATAACAAACATTACAAATCAAACAAAATTGATATTTGGATCAATGATCCAATGGTGTGCATGCAACCAGAATTTGATATAGATCAATTAAAATCAAATTGAGATAAAAACTCACCTAATTATTAGGAACAAAACCTAACAATTTTTCTCCTATAAATAGAAACCCTCTCACAGTGAAAAAGGGGATTTAGACTTTTTTTTGGGAGGATTCGAAGTCTGATCTTTTTTTCTCTCCTCATCTTCTCTGCTAACCGAATCTTTCTTCGAAGGAAACCCAGTGAACTAGGTAATCAGAAAAAGAGAGGATCTTCTCTTTTCAAAAAACCTATTTATTTTTCATAATGAAGCTAGTGCTTCCTTAAAATAATGATCAAACGATCTTAGAGTTTATCTCTCTCGTACAAAAAGCCATTAATTTTCATGAGAGATCTATTCTAAAGTCCAATACTTTGGACAAACCATATTAAAGGATGATCACAAACATATAAACCGAAACAAGTGCTTCTGTTGAAAAAATTTACTTTCATCAAATTTAAATGTGCTATATGAATGCACTATAAATCAAACAACAGAGATCTTAATTTTTTTGAAAGCCAAAACTTTCTGCATCGTAGTACGCATCTTAAACTAGGGTGTAAACTATTGATGTGCACATCACGTAATATACACGTGAACGCACGTAAAGGATATTGTCCACATCGACTTGTGCATCATGCACATGCGCACTACTTGAATCTAATCAAGTGTGCATCATTCGATATATGCATGCGCATCCCATATTCATGTGCACCCCATATAAGTGTGTATCATGATCTGATTCGCATCCCATACAGATGCGCATATAACCCTATTCTGATTCGCATCCCATACAGATGTGCATCTCACCCTATTCTGATTCACATCCAATACAGATGCACACCAAACCGAGATGCATACCATATAGAAATGCGCATCATATACCCATGTATACCCTTCCAAAAAGGAAAGCATAAATGCTCAATGCAAAGCACGTGCGCACTTCATGATGCGCATGCGCACTTGACCAACAAGCCATAGTTTGGATACTTAGTCAATATACATTAAGTATAGAAACTTATGCTTCATATATATGAATATTTAAGTTGATCTTAATCTATAACAAGAATAACGATCTTTAGATGGAAAAAAATCCTCTTGAACTGATGGACCTCATTCATATGATTAATGCTACCTAGGTTCATACCCCAAATCTAATATACGGACTTGGACTAATCCACGCCCTACGGGCGACGACATATAGTAGTCTCTGTATACAATCCAAGGGCAACCCAAAATAAACAAACCATGGCACGACACATGAAGATTTCTGGAGTAGAGAAAGTTGTTATCGCTTAGCGATAACGTAATTAACTGCAGGGGCTTGCGCCTGCAGGAAAAAGCATCCCTACAATCAAAAACCCCTCATCATTGAGGTGGAATTTGAAAAGTCGGCTATAATGGTCACATCCATCCAAAACTTTGATATACGGTGCCATAAATCAACTTGGTATTTTCGGAGAGGTGGATAGATATGTTCCATATTGCATCTGCCGCCGTATTCAGGCTGGATGCACTTGTTCAGACCATAATATTGCATTTGTCATTCCCCTATTCTTATCCTTTTTACTAAATAAACAGGTACTCTTGACGCACGTTTGTTGCATATTACAGGATACATGTTTCTGGAGCAAATACAGTGGAAAAGACACAAAACAACAGAAAAAGGGACTTTTGACCAACTATTAGACGGATCTTAGTCAAGCCTAGACGAAGAACAGTACAAGGTCCAAAATGTCAAGTGAACGGTCAAAAGATACGAACAAGTTTTCACTGAAGATCTGGAGAAGACCCAGAAGCCCAACAGAGAAAATACATATAAAAATAAAGAGCCCAAGAACCCTTGAAGGAAGCCCAAAAGTCGGGCGGCCCAATACCACCAAAGGGCCGCGGATCCGCGGACCAAGCCAACCAATGCCGTGGATCCGCGGCCATTCAGAGCCCGTGTCGGTGGATTTTTCGCGTATAGGTGCGACGGTTCGAGTGTTAGGATTTTACGTGGGCAAATCTGTAATTTTGCATGTGCGAGAGTCTGTAACCCTAGGTTTCCTATTTTCCTATAAATTGTAGTTTTAGATCTGTAAAATGCTATGCCTCTTTTCAATCAATAAAATTCAGAATTTCTGAAAGCAAAATTCAAATCTGTTCTTCTTGTTTGGAGGGAGCCGTCAACCTAGTAAGTATTTTATTTATGTTTCTTTTAATTATAATGTCTTCTCATCCCCTAATGAGCGAGTAGTCTCCTCGCTTGTTAGGGTTGGCCTTAGGGAAAGGGTTGAGAGATGAGATCTCTCACCCCTTTCAATGCCACTTTAACCTAATGAATTAGAACTCCACGCATACGAGCACAACCGCTCCCTGCGGCATCCTACCCATCGAGGTAACGATGAACCGTAGTATAAAGGGCCGGTTGCGATGTTTTCCATGGAGGTTATGGTAAGGATCTCTAAAAGAAGGACAAGAACCTAGAGGAAGGAACACCTTCCCGAATGGATCCAATCCCCTTTATTGATAATTACCATAACTCCTCTTAGATCCTAATCTGGGTATAGAAAGCGTTGAGATTTATTTACATTTCCAAACCATTCCAAAACCTAACCCTAGCAAGATTTAGATCTAGATTAATTTAGTTTTTAGATAGAATCGGTTTTTAGATTTAATAATTAATCCGAACATCCTTCGGAATTAACTCGTTAGCGCGACTAGGAAATTCACAAAATCCCTGTGGACCGACCCGTACTCACCGGCTAGCTTCATGCGACGCCGTTCTTGATTGCAGTTACATATATTTTTGATCTATCTTTTAGAAAGCGCAAGCACGCTGAATCATCCAATCAAATGGCGCCGTTGCCGGGGAGTCTTCTTCCTTCGCATTCATTTGTATATATTTTTGCATTTGCATATTTATTTGAAAAACCCATAAAAATTGAAAATTTTCAAAAATTATAAAGATTATTGTATTCAATTTTGACTAATTGACTTGAGTTTGACAAATAGGTTAACTGGCTAGGAACAACTAGATCTTAGACTTAGTAAATTAAAAACCCTAAAAATAACATTCCTTAAAGTTTAACGGTAGAAAGTATATGCCTTGTAGTTTATTTAGAACTAGGCAAATTTTGGGTTCACTTCTTGGGCTAAGTCAAAATGAGGGAAGAGTATTGATGTTCTTATTAGAGAATAAGTTTGAAAAATAGTTCCTAGGTTAAGTCTAGATTCTGAAAATGTATACCCTACAACTTGCACAATCACGCGCCTTGAAACTTGGAATAGTAGAAGAGACCTTGAAATGCTCTTGTCTAAAGTCCTTAGTACGAAGAAAATAAAAAATAAAAAAGTGTGAATAAAGAAAAGAAAAAAAATGGACACTGGTTTTTGTGATTACCTAAGGCTGTAAAAATAGAAAAATATTTAGCGAGGGTGCCTTATCACCTAGTGCCTTAGACCAACT
The DNA here is from genome assembly GCA_030015575.1 of Agapanthus africanus. Taxonomy (NCBI): domain Eukaryota; kingdom Viridiplantae; phylum Streptophyta; class Magnoliopsida; order Asparagales; family Amaryllidaceae; genus Agapanthus; species Agapanthus africanus. The sequence continues at coordinate 533,125,468 of JASDDO010000022.1, read as the reverse complement.
GGTTTGGGAGTCACTGCTAAAGCCTTGGGTGTTGCAAAGACTAGGAAGTACGCTTTAAAGTGCAAACGCATTTTGTAATCGGTCGTTGGTACCTCAAGAAGTATTAACGGTCGTATGAAGAATGTGTAAGCAAATTTCATTTAAAAATGCACTAATTAATAAGTGCTTTGGATAATGGACGAGAGTATGATTGCTTGATTTGAATTTCCAAGTGTAGGGGTGATATATACACACACGTAGCGATATGTGATTGGAATTTAGATAAGAAAGAGGAATGAAGAATAGAACTTGTATCTTTAGTAGAGTTGATAAAAATTCCTAAGTGGAGATGGAACCCTAGAAGGAAAACTTAGGAAATGCCGAAAGCTAAGTAAGTCTATAGGATATATATAATCTTAAGTTAAATGATGAGAAAGTGTGAAAAATGTGGGTGGATAATTTACAAGTATAAGATAATAGAATTCCTTGTTAGAAAACCTAATTAGAGCAAAAGTCAATGGGCCGAGTTGATAGGATTTTGTGGGTGTAATCCGCTGAAAACCCTCAGGAGACAACACTCCTCCTACTAGGGACACCTAGAGGTTTAACGGCTTGTTGCACGTGCTCAGTGCAATCGCGTTTCCCTGCGAAAGTGCGGTTAGGATTTTAGTGATTAAAAATAAGTTTGCTCGAGGACGAGCAAAAGGTAAGTTTGGGGGTATTTGTTCAGACCATAATATTGCATTTGTCATTCCCCTATTCTTATCCTTTTTAATAAATAAACAGGTACTCTTGACGCACGTTTGTTGCATATTACAGGATACAGGTTTTCGGAGCAAATACAGTGGAAAAGACACAAAACAACAGAAAAAGGGACTTTTGACCAACTATTAGACGGATCTTAGTCAAGCCTAGACGAAGAACAGTACAAGGTCCAAAATGTCAAGTGAACGGTCAAAAGATACGAACAAGTTTTCACTGAAGATCTGGAGAAGACCCAGAAGCCCAACAGAGAAAATACATATAAAAATAAAGAGCCCAAGAACCCTTGAAGGAAGCCTAAAAGTCTGGCGGCCCAATACCACCAAAGGGTCGCGGATCCGCGGCCCAAGCCAACCAATGCCGCGGATCCGCGGCCATTCAGAGCCCGTGTCGGTGGATTTTTGGCGTATCGGTGCGACGGTTCGGGTGTTAGGATTTTACGTTGGCAAATCTGTAATTTTGCATGTGCGAGAGTCTGTAACACTAGGTTTCCTATTTTCCTATAAATTGTAGTTTTAGATCTGTAAAATGCTATGCATCTTTTCAATCAATAAAATTCAGAATTTCTGAAAGCAAAATTCAGATCTGTTCTTCTTGTTTGGAGGGAGCCGTTAACCTAGTAAGTATTTTATTTATGTTTCTTTTAATTATAATGTCTTCTCATCCCCTAATGAGCGAGTAGTCTCCTCGCTTGTTAGGGTTGGCCTTAGGGAAAGGGTTGAGAGATGAGATCTCTCACCCCTTTCAATGCCACTTTAACCTAATGAATTAGAACTCCACGCATATGAGCACAACCGCTCCCTGCGGCATCCTACCCATCGAGGTAACAATGAACCGTAGTATAAAGGGCCGGTTGCGCGCGTTTTCCGTGGGGGTTAGGGTGATTACCAACAAAGGAAGGATACGAATCTAGAGGAAGAAATATCTTCCCAAAAGATTCGTATCCACTTTATTGATAATTAACTTAACACCTAATAGATCTAAAAAAAGATGTCATTGAAAGCGGTGATGAAAAACATTAATCTCCAAAACTTCCCCTAAGCCTAACACTAGCAAGATTCTTAATTAGATTAATTAGATCCAGTTTTTTTTTAGATTTTTATAAACCAATCAAAACGACAAATTGAATCAACTCGTTAAAATACATAAAAGGAATTTACCCGTCTCTGTGGATCGACCCGTACTCACCGGCTAGCTACGAAGCGACGCCGTTTCTGATTGCGGTAAACTCAAATATTTGGACTAATCAAATGGCGCCGTTGCCGGGGATGGCGTAGAAATTTCCTTTTTGCAATTTCGGGTTAATCTAAAATTTAAAAAATCATAAAAATCTAAAAAATCAAAAAATATATAAAAATATATATATTTTGTTATTTTTGGAAGGGATACTTTGTTGTTTTAATTTTGCAGGATATACAAAGACGATCTGGAAATTTCCAGAAGGCGAAACGGAAATCAGAAGATCTAAACAGCAGGGGATTAATTCAACAGAACACCAGAGAAAATTTGGAGATCTGAATCGTCCAAAATACCGTGGATCCGCCGCATTTCTCTGCTCCCGCCGCGGAAGCGCCGCCATCTGGTGACGTCAGCAAAATCTGAACACGTGTCTAGCACGTTTAGCCGTGGAACCGCCGTGGTAGGCCTTCTTTGACCGTGGAAACGCGCTCTTTTGGTGAGATCATCCTCTGCAATTTGCACTGTAAGCTCCTCTGTTATTTCTCCTCTGCAAATTTCAATATATTTTCTGAAAAATGCCTGCAGGATTTTGTGCACCTTAAAAATATATTCCCTTCCATATAACGATCTTGTGCAGGATTTTTGGGCCCCGCTCAAAATTGAAATTGATTGCAAGTAATCTTTTTTGTTGCATATCTTTTCTCGAATATTTTTTTGCAACAATTTTTTCCAAATAAAGATTCTTGTGATATGCTTCAAATAATAACCAATTGCAAGTAATATTTTGCTGTTGCATATCTTGTCTATAAAATATTTTTCTGTTGCATATCTTTTCTATAAAATATTTTGCTGTTGCATATCTTTTCTCTAAAATCTTTTTGCAACAAAATTTTTCCAAATAAAGAGAGAAAAAAAATCAATGAAAAATGAAAATAAAAAGGACAAATATTTTATAGAACTTGAAAAAAAAAAAAATTTAGCCCCAAATAAATCCTTGCACCACCCAACCTTCCTTCTTGTCACTTTTCTTCTTCTAACATGGGTACCCCACACAATAAATCATTAGCCGAACTTTGGTATCCCGAACCTAATTTTGCGTCATATGTCAATGTGTTCGGTCAATTTAAAGACGATCCTTCCATGCCTAAAAAATCTTTGAAAGATCACATAGAAGAGTTTAGGAGAAACAGTTTGACTTTTCAACCCACTTTGTGTCAACCAAGTCAACCTTCACCACTTCTTCAAGTCCTTCTGTCACTCCTAGGCCGATGTCCATTGCTGAGCATATTTCTCAAGCTCGCAGTCGATCTTTCACCCCTCTCCACTCATCTAGTTCTAGGGATCCACACGACTATTCACCTTCTTATCCATATGTTGACCCTACCCCTGTCCTACCACCCACTTCCTATCAGTCCTACCCGACCTTCCCACCTTCACTAGACACTGTTTCTATACAGCCTTTTGGGAGTTTCACATATCCAACCAATTTTGAACCTTTTACTGAAACACCCTTACCACCAAAGTCTAGTTTGGAAGAGGCGTTGGAGGTATATATTGCTGCAACAAATAAAATGATGAGGAATGTGGAAGCGTCCATGGCCGCCCTTATGCAACCTAGTGAACCGGTAGCTAGTGTCCCGCTAGCTCCAAATTTTTCAATGTATGAGGCGGCAGTTGGACAGAGTGAGAATGAGAGAGGATTTTCAAATCAAACCTACCCTTACCCAATTAAAGCCCACAACTCCTGTTTTCCATCGATTGCCCTAAATAGTTCACCTGTTGAAAATAAAGATGAGTTGAGCGAATTTGTAGTGTTTGATTTGCCAGATTGTGAGGAACCCCTTTCGAGTGAAACCGCACCTAATCCTTTCGATCTTTACACCTCCACTCTAGAACCTACATTGATAAATATCCATGCTGTGGATGAAGTGTCTAAAGAAATTGATTTTCACTTGATCGAGGATATAGACGCCGGGAATATTTCGGATGATGAACTTGTCGATTTAATTGAAATTTTATGTTCAAATCATCATCCTGGGTTATTAAATGTTTCTCCCGAATCTCATATGCGTCTAGATTTTGATGATAATGGCATGGATGAGTTAAATATTGAGGATACTATTGAGGAGAGTCTTGAGGATAATATTGAGGTTGAATCTTTTTTGTTTGATGTGTCTGATTTTCGAATTCATCCCCCTGAACCTTTGACTGTTATATCACCCTCCCTCCTTCCCATCGTTCCGACCCCGCTTGAAGACTGTGAGCTTGAAAGATTTTCCTTTGAATCCGATACTGTTCTCACAGATGATAACACTTACGAGTGTTTCACTTTTTCGGACGATGTTGATGACTCACAGCCCGAGTTTGAGTCCTTTACATTTTCAGATGAGCCATCCGACTCGGTTGATTATAGTAGTTTTGAACCATTAATGGAATCTTTCAAGTTCGAAATAGTTTACTACGGTGAGAAAGATACTATCCCTAATTCACTCCCTTTCTTCTTTCCCATTGTTCCGACCGAACAAATGACCGTTACGCTTTCATCTCCTATACTAAGTTCGGCGTACCCATGTTTTCTTGCGAATCTTGAGGGATTTGACCCCATTTCCCGACGGGTTGATAGGTTAGCGCAATCGCTTATAACATATCGGTCATCACATATTGCGCTAATTTATTCACTCAATTTACACCCTCAAGATTGTACTCCATTTCCTTCTTCTTTTCGCCATTCTTCTCCCCCACCGAGACCATATTCTACCATTCTTCTTTCCACACGGTCTCGCGTGCTTCTCATTTTCTTGCACCAACTATACCATTTCCACGATAAGATTTTTGAATGGTTGGTGCTAACTTGGCTTGTGCAAGGCCAAGCTTAAGTTTGGAGGAATCTTTGTATATATGTACATATATTTTTGTTTTCTTTTTCTAAATAAAAAAAAAATTTCAAAACATTAAAAATACAAAAAAAATGTAAATAAATAAACAGGGGAGTGCCGACATTTTGACCCTCTTGGTTCAGCATGACAGTGAGGACACTGTCAAGTTCAAGTTTGGGGGTATCTCGGTAAGTCTTCTTCCTTCGCATTCATTTGTATATATTTTTGCATTTGCATATTTATTTGAAAAACCCATAAAAATTGAAAATTTTCAAAAATTATAAAGATTATTGTATTCAATTTTGACTAATTGACTTGAGTTTGACAAATAGGTTAACTGGCTAGGAACAACTAGATCTTAGACTTAGTAAATTAAAAACCCTAAAAATAACATTCCTTAAAGTTTAACGGTAGAAAGTATATGCCTTATAGTTTATTTAGAAATAGGCAAATTTTGGGTTCACTTCTTGGGCTAAGTCAAAATGAGGGAAGAGTATTGATGTTCTTATTAGAGAATAAGTTTGAAAAATAGTTCCTAACTTAAGTCTAGATTCTGAAAATGTATACCCTACAACTTGCACAATCACGCGCCTTGAAACTTGGAATAGTAGAAGAGACCTTGAAATGCTCTTGTCTAAAGTCCTTAGTACGAAGAAAATAAAAAATAAAAAAGTGTGAATAAAGAAAAGAAAAAAAATGGACGCTGGTTTTTGTGATTACCTAAGGCTGTAAAAATAGAAAAATATTTAGCGAGGGTGCCTTATCACCTAGTACCTTAGACCAACTGGTTTGGGAGTCACTGCTAAAGCCTTGGGTGTTGCAAAGACTAGGAAGTACGCTTTAAAGTGCAAACGCATTTTGTAATCGGTCGTTGGTACCTCAAGAAGTATTAACGGTCGCATAAAGAATGTGTAAGCAAATTTCATTTAAAAATTCACTAATTAATAAGTGCTTTGGATAATGGACGAGAGTATGATTGCTTGATTTGAATTTCCAAGTGTAGGGGTGATATATACACACACGTAGGGATATGTGATTGGAATTTAGATAAGAAAGAGGAATGAAGAATAGAACTTGTATCTTTAGTAGAGTTGATAAAAATTCCTAAGTGGAGATGGAACCCTAGAAGGAAAACTTAGGAAATGCCGAAAGCTAAGTAAATCTATAGGATATATATAATCTTAAGTTAAATGATGAGAAAGTGTGAAAAATGTGGGTGGATAATTTACATGTATAAGATAATAGAATTCCTTGTTTGAAAACCTAATTAGAGAACAAAAGTCAATGGGCCGAGTTGATAGGATTTTGTGGGTGTAATCCGCTGAAAACCCTCAGGAGACAACACTCCTCCTACTAGGGACACCTAGAGGTTTAACGGCTTGTTGCACGTGCTCAGTGCAATCGCGTTTCCCTGCGAAAGTGCGGTTAGGATTTTAGTGAATAAAAATAAGTTTGCTCGAGGACGAGCAAAAGGTAAGTTTGGGGGTATTTGTTCAGACCATAATATTGCATTTGTCATTCCCCTATTCTTATCCTTTTTAATAAATAAACAGGTACTCTTGACACACGTTTGTTGCATATTACAGGATACAGGTTTCTGGAGCAAATACAGTGGAAAAGACACAAAACAACAGAAAAATGGACTTTTGACCAACTATTAGACGGATATTAGTCAAGCCTAGACGAAGAACAGTACAAGGTCCAAAATGTCAAGTGAACGGTCAAAAGATACGAACAAGTTTTCACTGAAGATCTGGAGAAGACCCAGAAGCCCAACAGAGAAAATACATATAAAAATAAAGAGCCCAAGAACCCTTGAAGGAAGCCCAAAAGTCTGGCGGCCCAATACCACCAAAGGGCCGCGGATCCGCGGCCCAAGCCAACCAATGTCGTGGATCCGCGGCCATTCAGAGCCCATGTCGGTGGATTTTTGGCGTATCGGTGCGACGGTTCGGGTGTTAGGATTTTACGTGGGCAAATCTGTAATTTTGCATGTGCGAGAGTCTGTAACCCTAGGTTTTCTATTTTCCTATAAATTGTAGTTTTAGATCTGTAAAATGCTATGCCTCTTTTCAATCAATAAAATTCAGATCTGTTCTTCTTGTTTGGAGGGAGCCGTCAACCTAGTAAGTATTTTATTTATGTTTCTTTTAATTATAATGTCTTCTCATCCCCTAATGAGCGAGTAGTCTCCTCGCTTGTTAGGGTTGGCCTTAGGGAAAGGGTTGAGAGATGAGATCTCTCACCCCTTTCAATGCCACTTTAACCTAATGAATTAGAACTCCACGCATACGAGCACAACCACTCCCTGCGGCATCCTACCCATCGAGGTAACGATGAATCGTAGTATAAAGGGCCGGTTGCGCGCGTTTTCCGTGGGGGTTAGGGTGATTACCAACAAAGGAAGGATACGAATCTAGAGGAAGAAACATCTTCCCAAAAGATTCGTATCCACTTTATTGATAATTAACTTAACACCTAATAGATCTAAAAAAAGATAGCATTAAAAGCGGTGATGAAAAACATTAATCTCCAAAACTTCCCCTAAGCCTAACCCTAGCAAGATTCTTAATTAGATTAATTAGATCCAGTTTTTTTTTAGATTTTTATAAACCAATCAAAACGACAAATTGAATCAACTCGTTAAAACACATAAAAGGAATTTACCCGTCTCTGTGGATCGACCCGTACTCACCGGCTAGCTGCGAAGCGACGCCGTTTCTGATTGCGGTAAACTCAAATATTTGGACTAATCAGCACTCTTCATGCCTCTGTCCGGTTTCCGGCGGTAAAAAGTGCACGCAAGTAAAGGACATTTTCTGTGAAGACATACGAAGAAGATGCATACGCACCATGTACTATACACGTGCGCACCTCTCCCAAGTGCGCAAGAGCACCTAACAGCAAGATATTTGAAGCTTATGTTTCTTATATACCATATTACCTAAGTTGATCTCAGTCTCATATACGACTAACAATCCTTAATCTATATTATTTAAGTTTATCTTCGTCTTATATACAACTAACGATCCTTAGCCAAAATTTCTAAAATGATCTTAGTCCAAAACAAGGCTAACAATCCTTAGATCATTATAAGTATCTCTTGAACTAACGGACCTCATTCATGTGAGAAATGTTACCTTAAGTTCATCTTCATTAGTAAACCATATTACTAACGTGAAACCAAATACCAAATCTAATATGTACGAATTTGAATTAATTCGTGCCCTATGGGCGACGACATATATTAATCTCCGTATACAACCGAAGGGCAACCCAAAATTAAAAAAAAACATAACACAACACGAACGAATAAACTTGGAGTAGAGAAAGTTGTTATCGTTTGGCGATAACGTAATTAACTGCAGGGGCTTGCGCCTACAAGAAAAAGAGTCTCCACAATCAATAAACCTTTCATCCATTAGGGGGAATTTGAAAGTCAGCTAAAACGGTCGCATCCATCCAAACCTTCGATATACGGCGCTATAAATCAACTTGGCATTTTCAAAGATGTGGATGTATATGCTCCAAATAGCATATGCCCCTAGATTCAGGATTTACGATGTCACACCCCGCTTCCCAGTGTACGGAGAAGTAGACGTGATGGGCACGCGACATATTAACTCAGAAGTAAATACATTAAGCGTAAATAAGCAATATATATATATATATATATATATATATATAATGCACAAGAAATGACAAGAGATAGAAAATGAACAGCAACTTCTATTAACATTCATCTTTCCAATACAACTGATTTGAAAAAGAAATATACAATGATTAAAGTAATGCCTAAACAATGGCTTACAAACTGGAAGGTAAGTACAAGTAAAGCTAGTAGTCTGTGTAAGTCCATGCTACCGCTCCCGGCAGTTTCGGCCTTGCGGAAATGACGAAAAACGATTTTTCTAGAGAAGGTAACATGAACTCAAAACGGATCTTTGTTAAACTATCTACCTAACAACCTAACTAGGAGTTGTTAACTACTCGGTTAGGGGGTTATACCTTTCTTTCTTGAACTCCTTCGTCTTCAACTCTCGATGGTGTACGGATCGGCTTCACCCCGTCGTCTCCTTGCGCCGAAGATCGATCCACCCGAAAGCTTCTACCTTTGGCTTCTTCTTCGAACTTTGAAGAAACTAGTTCACTCGGTTTGCTAAACCTTGTGAACTAGAGTGAGTAGAGGAGAGTGTGTTGGGATTTTTCTCTATGGTTCTTGGTTCTCAACACATAAGACAAGTGAACCATAGACTAGAGAGAGGGAGAGCAAGAGGAAGAGGGTGAGAGCTCAAAACAAGAAAGAGAAAGGAAATGAGAGAATGAGCAAGACTTTTCTCTCTTGGCTCTCATAATCCAAAGCCATCATAACAAATCATAGCAATCAAGTATTATGTGATGGTTTAAGCTACAATAGCCATATCATTTCATGCACTCATTTTGCATAAGAGAAACAAGCAAGCAAAAGTCTTTGCCATGAAATGATAGCCATGAAATGATGATGGTCAACTAGTCCAACCTAGTCAACAAAGTCAACAAGTCAACAAAGTCAACCCCTCAACAACCATGTCACTATAATACTTAATTAATATTATTGTTAATCATATATCATATTCTCATTAGGGTTGAGCAAAAAGTCAACAGTCAACAACCCTAATGAGAATCCTCCGCCTCTGTCTCTCCGTCAACTGTGCATACACACCCGCATCCGCGTTCCGAGGAACACGAATACAAACGAGATAAAACCAATCCCAAAACATACACTAGGATCTGGCTTAAACCAAAACCCTCTAGTGTTAACTGTCCGGACACTGTACGTGCACAAGTGCACAGATGTGACCGAACCCTGTCGCAAAACCATGCGACCTCTACTCTTTTGCCTAAAGGAGAATAGCTTTCTGTGTGGGACTCCAAAGACTCGACACTACGCTGGCAGTGGGTTTAACCACAGACCGCAAGCGGCACTAGCTGTGCGTAACGGTCCCCAGGTAGATGCCGACAAGAAGACTGACGAGGTGAAACCCATCTGAACTCCTACCGAGTCTGACTGTGACAGTCTCCATACAGTCCAGTCTGTTCGTCTGATACATCGCATGGCGGGCCTAGGGGCGGTAAACGTCAGTCCCCTAATAGTGGTACAAGTCGTGTCGGAGTGAAGCCCAAAAAACCCTGAGATAACACTGGAAACCTACCAGTATATCTCGCTTGCCCTGGCCAGGGACTACTCGTGTAATGGCTCTCCTAGACACAGCGCGATGTCAACCCCCAATACCGAGAGAGATGAATCCTGTCTAACCGTTACTGCCTACAAGTGCTTCGGGACTACACCCAACTACTACATGTTTGCACGACTCCTTTAAGCTGTGGTAGGGTAGTAATCTAAGTACAGTGGGAACATACTCGAGGCGAAGTGACAGTGTCAAGTCAGCGGACTAAGCTGTACTCATGTCACCTGGGAACTGATAACTGACGATAGGTATAGTACCAACCAACAGTTCCCGAAGAGTCATGTCCAGTGTACTCGTAACCCAACGAGCACCCGCATACTATTTCCAGTACGACGTACTGATGGCTGTGGGACAGACCATCTCCCACACTGGGATGAGAAGCGCAAACGCTAGTCTACTCCGGAGTATCGATGCCCTGTCTCGATAGTCCTGCGACTAGGGACCTGCATAAGGATGTGCTTATAGATTACCCAGCCCCTACTAGTGTGACTGCCATCACAACGCTGGTAATCAAGCAAAGATCCTAAGGGCTCCACTAATGTGTATATGTGATATACTAAAATAAACACATGTACACATTGAAGTAGAAACAAACCAAGTAGCATACTACTATATTGAGCAAGATTGTTTATACAAGGTGAATATCTCAAGCTTCCATTAAGTAATATACAAACTAGTATGATACAGTCATGGCCTCTAGGGCATATACACTAACAATCTCCCACTTGCACTAAGGTCATGTACTGGCGTATCGAAGACCTATCATCTCGATCAGCCGCTCGAACTGAGTCTGGGGCAAGGCCTTTGTGAGTCGATCTGCAGTGTTGTCTTCTGTAGAAACTCTCTGAACCTCGATCTCCTGGCGACCCACGATCTCCGTGATCAGGTGATACCGCCTTAAGATGTGTCTGGACTTCTGATGGGACCTTGGTTCCTTTGCTAAAGCTATAGCCCCGTTGTTGTCGCAATACAGAGGTATTGGATCAACAATGGACGGAACCACCTGAAGTTCAGTTAAGAACTTCCTTACCCAGACAGCTTCTTTTGCGACATCTGCAGCAGCGATATATTCTGCTTCCATCGTCGAGTCAGCAACGGTTTCCTGTTTGGAACTCTTCCAACACACCGCCCCTCCATTGAGGGTAAAGACATAACCCTACATGGACTTGGAATCATCCTTGTCACTCTCGAAGCTGGAGTCAGCAAAGGCCTTGATCTGGAGGTCTTTTCCGCCATACACCAAGAACATCTCCTTAGTCCTTCTCAGGTACTTGAGAATGTTCTTTACCGCTATCCAATGTTTCTTCCCAGGGTTTGACTGATACCGGCTTACCACACTCAGTGCATAAGCTACATCCGGTCTGGTACACAACATCGCATACATTAAAGAGCCTACCGCAGAAGCGTAGGGTATGATAGACATGCGATCCCTTTCCAAATCAGTCTTGGGAGACATCTCTTTGGAGAGGGTGATCCCGTGACAAGCCGGTAGATTACCACGCTTGGAATCTTCCATACTGAATCTTTTCAGTATGGTGTCGATGTACCTGGACTGTGAGAATCCCAGTATCCTCTTGGATCTGTCACGATAGATCCGGATCCCCAGAATGTATGAGGCATCACCCAGGTCTTTCATGGAGAACCTGTGTGACAAGAACCCCCTGACAGATTGTAGCATATGAATGTCATTTCCTATTAAGAGAATGTCATCCACGTATAAAACGAGGGATACTACAGTTCTCGCTACAAATCTAGTATAGATGCATGGTTCATCTGGATTTTTGATAAAGCCAAATTTCTTGACCGTCTCATCAAAATAGATGTTCCAACTCCGCGATGCCTGCTTTAGTCCAAAGATGGACTTAAGCAACTTGCACACCTTTCCGCTGCTCCCACTCTGAATGAAACCCTCTGGCTGGTCTATATAAACACACTCCTCTAAATTTCCGTTTAGAAAAGCGGTCTTTACGTCCATTTGCCAAATCTCATAATCGTGGAAGGCAGCAATGGCAAGAAGGATCCGAATGGATTTCAGCATAGCTACTAGAGAAAAAGTCTCGTCATAGTCCAAACCAGGTCTTTGATGAAAACCCTTTGCAACCAGTCTAGCTTTATAGGTCTCAACCTGTCCATCTACACCAATCTTCCTTTTGAAGATCCACTTGCATCCTACGGGTTTTACCCCATCTGGAGCAACGTCCAACGTCCATACTTTGTTGGTGTACATGGACTCCATTTCGGTCCGCATTGCATCCAGCCATTTTACCGAGTCAACGCTCTGAATGGCCTGCTGGAAGCTAGTCGGCTCATCATAATCTATGATGCAATCCTCTCTATCCCCGTCTATGAGAAAACCGTAGTATCTCTCGGGCGGATGAGACTGCCTACTACTCCTGCGGAGCGGCGTAGGAATGTCATTTTCTTTTGATCCCTCTGGTTCCACTAATCTTTCAGTAATAGTCTGTGGTTCTGGAATTTCTTCCAGTTCTATTTCGCTCCCACTTGTTTCCTTTTCTAAGAACTGGTATTCTAGAAAATGGGCATTACGAGAAACAATGATCTTTTGTTCCTCTGCGAAATAGAAGAGATACCCCCTGGAATTCTTTGGGTATCCCACAAACTTGCACAGTACTGAGCGTGCCTCGAGCTTGTCCGCATGCTGCTTTTTGACAAAAGCCGGACATCCCCAGATCTTCAGATATTGAAGATAGGGCTTCTTCCTACTCCATATCTCATATGGTGTGGTAGGCACAGTCTTAGTTGGAACTCGGTTCAAAAGGTATGCAGCTGATTCTAGTGCATATCCCCAGAATGATCGCGGTAACTCAGTGTTACTCATCATGGAACGTACCATATCCAATAGGGTCCGGTTCCGTCTCTCCGATACACCGTTATGTTGCGGAGTAAGCTGAGAGAGAATTCCATTCTCTTTTAAATAGTCCAGGAACTCGACACTCGAGTATTCACCACCTCGATCCGATCTTAGAATCTTAATACTTTTGCCGGTTTGTTTTTCTACTTCATTCTTATATTCCTGGAATTTTCCAAAGGCTTCGGACTTATGTTTCATTAAGAAGACATAACTGTACCTTGAAAAGTCATCCGTAAAAGTAATGAAATAAGAATAACCGCTTCGCGCATGTGTAGACATTAGACCGCACACGTCGCTGTGTACGAGTCCCAAGAGCTCGCTCGCTCTTACTCCGTGTCCAGTGAACAGAGTCTTTGTCATCTTTCCTTTGAGACAGGATTGACAAGTGGCATACGATTGATATTCAAACGGATTCAAATATCCTTCTATATGTAACTTCGTCAACCTTCTCTCATTGATGTGACCCAGTCTACAATGCCATAAGAAAGTCTGATTTATTTCCGGAGACTTTCTTTGGTGTGTATTCTGGACATTGAAAATCTGTGGTTGGTTTAATACGTATATACCATTGCTTAATGTACCTGACCCAATCAGAACTTGATTAAGGTGAATGTTCACAACATTACTTACAAACGCAAATTCATAACCTTCTTTAGAAATCAATGATACAGAAATGATATTACAAGTTGCGTTGGGTACAAAATAGCAATTACGCAAAACCAAAACGTGTCCATCTGACAACCCCAGGTGATAGTCCCCCACGGCCTTAGCATCCATGCCAGCTCCGTTTGCAACTTTGAGGGTCATGTCACCTGCCTTCAAAACCCTACGGTTTCTCAACGCCTGCAAAGAATTACAGATATAAGATCCTGATCCTGTATCCAATACCCAGGAAGTAGAGTTTATTGATAGACAGTTTTCAATAATATACACACCTGAAGCTGAAGCCGCAACTTGCTTCAGTTCCTGTGTCCTGGCTTTCCAAGACCTACAATCTTTCTTCCAGTGACCACTCTTATGACAGAAAAAGCACTCTTCCTTATCCACTTTACTAACACCGCCCCTTGGTTTTGCGGAGGCTTTCTTCTTCTTTCCCTTGGCTTTCGCCTTGGACCTAGAAGAGGAAGATCCTCCTACAAACCAAGTGGATGTTTCCCTACCTTTCTGTAGGGTGTCCTCTGCACTCCTCAGCATGTTGAGGAGTTCTGAAAGTTCAACTTCTTTTTCTTATAAGTTGAAGTTCAGGATAAACTGGGCGTAAGTGGAAGGAAGGGACTGGAGAATCAAGTCCGTATAGAGCTCGTTCTCTAACGTGGTCCCAAGTTCCGCGAGCTCCTCAATGAAGCCAATCATCTTAAGCACGTGTTCCGCTACAGATGATCCGATGGCCAACCTTTCCGAAAATAACTTCTTCGACACTTCGTATCTTGCGATACGAGATTGCTCTCCATACAGTTCTTTTGTATGGAGAAATATGGATTCGAGGTCCATATTCTCGTGCCTCCTCTGACGTTCGTTGTCCATAGAGGCAAGCACGAGGCACTTGGCCTTCGCCCTATCTATCTCCCAAATCTTACGGATTTCCTTATCCGCGACGCTGGAGGTGGGACCTGGGACAGGGGGAGCTTTGGTGGTAAGGAGATACCCCAACTTGTCATAAGTGATTGCCATTTTGACATTCCTGAGCCAATCTTTGTAGTTTGGCCCTGTCAGTATGTTTATATCTAGAAGTAACTTAAGTCCAGTCATGTCGATTGGTCGCTGCATTTAGGAGGGAGAGAAGAAACACTCAGCATGAAGCTCTTGCAAGTTTAGAGTGGTTTTTAGTTTGTCTAAATAGGATGGCTCCCACTGTCTCTCGAATCCCTCCTCAAATCAAAAAGGAAGAATTAGTCAGGATCAATCTCACCGTACAATACTTGCTTAACCGTTCGGCCAGGATGGTGTCGATACTTCGAGGGAGGTTTTCCAACGCTTTCGCGAAGTTTCTTAATTTAAGAACCTCTTTTCCCTGGGGGCGTAGCCCCGCTAACACCTTTCTAGACACCTACTTGGTTTATAGCATTGATCGTTAAGTAAGAAATTTCCCGAGGAGTAGCATATACTCACAGTAGGATCGGGATCCAAATATCATCGCGTGACAAAACTGAAGGAATCCTACCAGAATCATCACACTCCAAATGGTATGCAGTGCTAGCAAGTTTCAGTTCTTTTGAAACTCCCGATGTAGATTTTTGCCCCATGCTCTTATGACCTTGGCGTGAGGTCAAAATGTCATAAGTCACATGTCGAGTTCTTCCCATCATTATCCAGGTTAATTTGAACCCACCCGTACCTACCCTTGACGTAGGCCAAAATGGCAGTACGACTGTCTCAAACCAACGCATTCTATCTATGCAACAGATAAATATCCGGCAGCTACCAATCACTATGCCTTGGCGTGAGGTCAAAATACATAGCTTGAATACTACCGAATATTTAACTGAAATGATGGAGGGCTACGGATGGTTTTGGCAAAACCGTGAACGTAGTGAACATGATATGATCGATGGAACGAGATAGCTTTTAAAAGGAGTGGCTTAAACTCCACGTTTAAAAGTTATTTTGAAAAGAAACCGAGTGGTTTTTGAAAGTGTTCCAACGACTTTTACTTGGTTTATTTTTCTTTGCATTAGTTCTTTTAATGCATATTTTTCTTGCTTTAGTTCTTTTAGTGCGTCCCATCATTTAATCCTACCATTGCAGAAAACAACCAAAATATGACGTATGCTTATGCCATTCGCATTCGTCACGGGGCCCCGTCATTACCCGTTAGGTTACTTAACTAACGACAGAGCGGGGGCTGGGCTAGCACGGCTGTAAAACATAAGCAACGCCTAAATAATATCATATATAGATATATTGCAATGATAGCCATTTCAGATCACAGATGAACACATTGGATATACTAGGAACCCGCAATTCGTACGAGCCTGTAACGAAAAGCAGATTACACGGTCGCGGTGAATAGCGAATACCCCACCCTAGACCCCTACGGGTGAGGCAAACTACCCGCCAAATATCCGAAGTGGAGCAACCTCCCTCAACGACGTGAGTAGGCCACTCGGCACTTCGAGATACCTGGTAATTTGTGCACCCCACCTTGGGTCTATCCTAGGAGCAAAAACAGTAAAAAGAAATTATACAATGACGGCTACAACCCCGACCCGGTTGTGCGGCCATATAAATAATATTACATCAATTTACAAATTTACATGAATTGAAAGAAAAGAAAACTCTCATCTCACAACCCCCGGCTATTCACCCGCGACAAGCCAATGAATTCATATACACATACCAACATCATTACAGATCACAGATTTATATAACACCCACTAATCGACATATAGCGATTAGTAGACGTTCAATACAAATATCACATCACAGATATAAACCCGTTAGCCTTAGTCTTTAGAAACTCGATCAAAATACGGTTTTTAAAGCCCCAAAAACAAATTTTTCTTTCTGGAAAATCTGGGCTGAAAAAACATATACCAAAATTCCCAAAATACCACACTGAGTATACTGCAGTAAAGAAGATCCAGAGAAGAGCCAAGACGGCCGCGGAACCGCGGCAATAGCAAGCTATTGCCGCGTTTCTGCGGCGGTTTGATGGGTTCTCCACACCATTTTTCTACAGTATTTTATAAAAACCCTGAGTCGATTTTTGAAGCATGATTTATTACTTTTACAGAACTTTAAAAATCGACAGCAAGCTTGATATCCGGGTGTATTTCGCGGCTTTTTCTCCGATCGAATTTCTAGTTACTATGCTAACATGTTAGGTAGTGTTTAACTAGGCTTTGATACCACTGTAAGTCCATGCTACCGCTCCCGGTAGTTTCGGGCTTGCGGAAATGACGAAAAATCGATTTTTCTAGAGAAGGTAACATAGACTCAAAACGGATCTTTGTTAAACTATCTACCTAACAACCTAACTAGGAGTTGTTAACTACTCGGTTAGGGGGTTATAACTTTCTTTCTTGAACTCCTTCGTCTTCAACTCTCGATGGTGTACGGATCGGCTTCACCCCGTCGTCTCCTTGCGCCGAAGATCGATCCACCCGAAAGCTTCTATCTTTGGCTTCTTTTTCGAACTTTGAAGAAACTAGTTCACTCAGTTTGCTAAACCTTGTGAACTAGAGTGAGTAGAGGAGAGTGTGTTGGGATTTTTCTCTATGGTTCTTGGTTCTCAACACATGAGACAAGTGAACCATAGACTAGAGAGAGGGAAAGCAAGAGGAAGAGGGTGAGAGCTCAAAACAAGAGAGAGAAAGGAAATGAGAGAATGAGCAAGACTTTTCTCTCTTGGCTCTCATAATCCAAAGCCATCATAACATATCATAGCAATCAAGTATTATGTGATGGTTTAAGCTAGAATTGCCATATCATTTCATGCACTCATTTTGCACAAGAGAAACAAGCAAGCAAAAGTCTTTGCCATGAAATGATAGCCATTGTCATGATGATGGTCAACTAGTCCAACCTAGTCAACCGGTCCACAAAGTCAACAAGTCAACAAAGTCAACCCCTCAACAACCATGTCACTATAATACTTAATTAATATTATTGTTAATCATATATCATATTCTCATTAGGGTTGAGCAAAAAGTCAACAGTCAACAGTCAATAACCCTAATGAGAATCCTCTGCCTCTGTCTCTCCGTCAACTGTGCATACACACCCGCATCCGCATTCCGAGGAACACGAATACAAACGAGATAAAACCAATCCCAAAACGTACACTAGGATCTGGCTTAAACCAAAGCACGCTAGTGTTAACTGTCCGGACACTGTACGTGCACAAGTGCACAGATGTGACCGAACCCTGTCGCAAAACCATGCGACCTGTCGCAAAACCATGCGACCTCTACTCTTTTGCCTAAAGGAGAATAGCTTTCTGTGTGGGACTCTAAAGACTCGACACTACGCTGGCAGTGGGTTTAACCACAGACCGCAAGCGGCACTAGCTGTGCGTAACGGTCCCCAGGTAGATGCCGACAAGAAGACTGACGAGGTGAAACCCATCTGAACTCCTACTGAGTCTGACTGTGACAGTCTCCATACAGTCCGGTCTGTTTGTCTGATACATCGCACGGCGGGCCTAGGGGGCGGTAAACGTCAGTCCCCTAATAGCGGTACAAGTCGTGTCGGAGTGAAGCCCAGAACACCCTGAGATAACACTGGAAACCTACCAGTATATCTCGCTTGCCATGGCCAGGGACTACTCGTGTAATGGCTCTCCTAGACACAGCGTGATGTCAACCCCCAATACCGGGAGAGACGAATCCTGTCTAACCGTCACTGCCTCCAAGTGCTTCGGGACTGCACCCAACTACTACCTGTTTGCACGACTCCTTTGAGCCGTGGTAGGGTAGTAATATAAGTACAGTGGGAACACACTCGAGGCGAAGTGACAGTGTCAAGTCAGCGGACTAAGCTGTACTCATGTCACTTGGGAACTGATAACTGACGATAGGTATGGTACCAACCAACAGTTTCCGACGAGTCCTGTCCAGTGTACTCGTAACCCAACGAGCACCCGCATACTATCTCCAGTACGACGTACTGATGGCTGTGGGACAGACCATCTCCCACACTGGGATGAGAAGCGCATACGCTAGTCTACTCCGGAGTATCGATGCCCTGTCTCGATAGTCCAGCGACTAGGGACCTACATAAGGATGTGCTTATAGATTACCCAGCCCCCACTAGTGTGACTGCCATCACAACGCTGGTAATCAAGCAAAGATCCTAAGGGCTCCACTAATGTGTATAGGTGATATACTAAAATAAACACATGTACACATTGAAGTAGAAACAAACCAAGTAGCATACTACTATATTGAGCAAGATTGTTTATATAAGGTGAATATCCCAAGCTTCCATTAAGTAATATACAAACTAGTATGATATAGTAATGGCCTCTAGGGCATATACACTAACAGTCTGGCCATGCCTCAATTTGATCCAGGTACTCCTGACTGGGCTCGGTCTCCTGAGGGTCCAGTCCTACTGATGAACATAATGTCGTCAGCGAACTAGCGCTCGGTAAGTTCCAAAAGAAAGGAAGGAATACAACAAGTAATGTGGAAGAAAACTGTTAAGTTATACAGGTATCAATTTATTATTCTAACGTAATTGTTTGTAGCTGGGTACAGAAGGTATCAGTATATACGAGAGGAGTCCAACTATCCCATGGACTATGGTAACATATAAGTACAAGGCCCCATCAAAACCCATGAGACAACGGCACGGGAGTTCATATAAGTGTCTTTTAGTGTTCATCATCGTGCCACTTTTAATACATTCCGTACCAATCTACCCCGTTAACCCCGTAAGGTTTTGTATAGATTATAATTATTAGAATTTCCGAAACCATGGGTACATGTTGTTTCCTGTAATCAGGTTCTGGATGTAAACAAGTAGGCATGTAATCAAGTCGTGTTATAGCCATGGTTCGGTCAAGTCAAGTCATATTTGCATGTTGATCTTGTTCTGGTATTCAAGTTCAGGTTCAAGTATACATATTAGAGTTTGGATTCATGTTTAAATTAGATTCTGGTTTGAGTTGAATTCAAGCTTGATTTAGACACAGACTTGAGTCTGATACTTAGAACTGATTTGGATCCTAAATTAGGTTCGGGAGTTATCGGTAACTGCTGCAGATGGACAGCAGGATCTGTGTCTTTTTCCAAGACAATTACCATTGATAACACCGTTAAGTTTTTCTACCTTAAATAGGCAAGAACTCATTTTCTCCGGCTCTCTGAGGCTCAAAAGAATTGATCCCGCTTAAACCCATATTTACTAAAGTTCTTG
Source organism: Agapanthus africanus (assembly GCA_030015575.1). NCBI lineage: Eukaryota > Viridiplantae > Streptophyta > Magnoliopsida > Asparagales > Amaryllidaceae > Agapanthus > Agapanthus africanus. Next base: position 533,105,711 of record JASDDO010000022.1, on the reverse strand, counting down.
ACAGTGATTTATATAGCTCGAGGGGATTTTATGAAAAAAATATTTTTAATATAGTTCAAAATAACCTCGAGAAATTTATTTATATTCTTTTGGGTTTCAATGGATGTGTATTTTAAATATTGAGGTATTTTAGTGATAATTATCTTAACTTGAATAGTTCATGGTATTATACTATAAAATTGTCTTGTATTGAAGTCTTGATAGTATTTTGATGAAATTTGTAATTTTTTTATTGGAAAAAAATATAAAGTTATTATATTTTGAAAATATATGGATTTTATAATATGTATATAATTAAAAATTAATTTTGATTATTAAGTAGAAAATCTAGTTTTTCTTTAAAATCGTATTAAAAAACTTTCGAGACCGAATGCTCCATGTGGAGGTTTACATCTTGCTCTACTAGTCCAAGCATGTGCGATAATCCGTCCATCCAATAGAGGGTCCCTTGAAAAAGGTTGTAGAGGCTTATTTGCCAAGGGTTTTGAAATACAATTCAAAGAAAACCATTTTTTTTATATAATTTATGGTATTTTAATGCAATATGATAACAAAAATATGTTCAAAATGCATCGTGCTATGTAAACATGTATGTATGTAAGGAGTAGGTCATTACCCCGTGAAGTTTTCTAAAGGTAAAGTATTAACAACATCTAAAAGGTGATATGTAAAGTTCTTGGTATTTTAACGTAAAAGATAAATTAAAGTTATTTAACATGATGTTTTTTGAGTGAAAGTTTTTCTAAACGTTGGTTGTATGATTATAAACATAGGGTACGAATATATGGAAGAAATAGTGAAATTTTAGGGCTTAGAATCAAAAGATCGGTGTTAACTCCACTTACCGATGTTTGTTTTGGAAAGAGATTTCAATGAGGAAAAAGAGAGATTGGAAGGGACTTACAAGAGATTTAGGGTAAAGAAATGTTGAAGAGGATAGCTTGGTCGTCGCGGCGTCGCCGGAATAGCCTCAATTCCTCGCCGGAATTTGGTCGTTGGCTAATTCCTCTTATACTCTAATTGTACTTGAGAAAATTTGAGGGTTTTGGCTAGAATTGTCAGAATGAGGAGGGGCTAGGGCATGGGATAGTATTTATAGTGTGGAATTAGGGTTTTGTGATTAAAAAGGTGAATTAAAATGCATTAAAATGTGATAAATTGGGGAATTGAGGGGTCTTTGTTTGATTGCAGAGTAATCAAACAGTGCAGGGGTAATGGGGGTAGGGGAAACGACACTTGTACAAAGCCCGGGGACTTTTACCCACGGGGGGCCGTCTCCACCAGCCCAAAATGAATTCTCGCTGGTCATCTTGTGAGGGGAAGCATGTGGATTCACGCCACGTGTACTTCTTTGTGTTTATATCATTTTGCACATGTTTGTTTTTCTCAGGCTTTTCATTTTTATGTGCATTGCACGTATAAACTTTTGGGCATCCAAAAAGTTTAAAAGAAAAATCTGAAAAAAAATAAATTGTGTCTGATGAGGTTCGAACACAGGGGCTACGTCACCGCAGTGCAAGGTTTTACCAATGAGCTACAAGTTGTTTCCTGCTGTTCTTAAACAAAATTAACTTTTAAAGTGTACTCAGGCTTGCAAACTCTTTTCTGTACATTAAACTAAAAATTTGCGTACAATAAAGTCAGAGTCATTACATTCTACCCTCCTTATAAAAATTTCGTCCTCGAAATTTACAATTACATCAGGACTAGTTTACAAATAAGAAATGGTATCTTGCACGCATGTCATCTTCTCGATCCCACGTTGATTCTCCTGGTGAATCTTTTCTCCACATCACTCGGTCCAAGTTTACTTCCTTGTTCCGTAGTGTTTTCACTTTTCTCTCCAGGATCTCAACGGGTTGTTGCTCACAAGTCAGGTCAGTCTGTACAGTGAGCTCGAAGTGATCAAGGATGTGGATGGGGTCTCTCACATATCTCCGGAGCTGGGATATGTGGAACACGTTGTGCACTCCTTCCAATGAGGATGGTAGTGTTAAACGATATGCCACTTCTCCGATTCATTCGAGAATGTCGAACGGTCCTATATATCTCGGACTGAGCTTACCTATCTTGCTAAAGCGGATTACTCCTCAGTTTGGAGATATCTTCAAGAAAACATGATTTCCAGGTTGGAACTCCAGGTGCCGGCGCTTAGCATTAGCCCAATGCTTCTGTCGGTCTTGAGCTATGCACATTCTTTCCCTGATAGTACGAACTACATCCACAGTTGCCACGATCATCTCTGGTCCTAGGAGTTCACGATCTCCGATGTCGTCCCAACTTAGTGGTGCATGACACTTCCTTCCATAGAGAGCTGCAAATGGTGCCATTTCAATGCTCGCCTGATAGCTGTTGTTGTATAAAAACTCCACAGGGTGTAGGTGATCTTCCCACGAACCTTCGAAGTCTAACATATAAGCTCTTAGCACTTCCTCCAGAATCTGAATTACTCGCTCAGACTATCTATCCGTTTGTGGATGGTAATCCATGCTGAAGTTCAGACTCGTTCCCAGGGTAGCTTGCAGACTCTACCAAAATTATGATCGAAATATGGTGTCACAATCGGAGACGATGTAAACTGGTACTCCATGTAATCTCACGATCTCCTGCATGAGTTCATGGGTATCAAAAATAGTTCACCTTGAGGTTAAATCTTACTTTAGATTCATGCTTACCTCCATGTACTTTTTTGCTAACGTCTCGGTAGATTGTCCAACTCGAAAGGGAATAAAGTGAGCCGACTTGGTGAGTCGATCCACAATAACCCATACTGCATCGTTACCCTTCGTGCTGCGAAGAAGGGTCATCACGAAGTCCATGGTAATGTGCTGCCATTTCCATTCTGGGATAGGTAACGATTGAAGTAAACTAGTAGTCCTGTGATGTTCAGCCTTTACTTGCTGACACACCAAGCACTTGGCTATGCTTTTGGCTACTTCACGCTTCATTCCATGCCACCAGTAGTGTTGCCGTATATTCTTATACATTTTGGTACCACCGGGATGTACTGAGTACGGAGAGCTGTGAGCTTCTTTCATCAACTTTTCTCGAACAAGACCTTGTAGTACACACAATCTACTTCCATATCTCAAGGATCCATCTTCGTGGATAATGAAGTCTGTTCGAAGTCCACTTTCTACCTGTTCTCGAATCTTTTGCAGCTTGACATCATTTGCTTGAGCTGCCTTGAGCTGATTGACAATAGTAAACTGAACTTGTAAGTTCATCAACTCTGAAGCATTACCTGGCATAACTATCTCGATCCCCATTCCATACAATTCCTGCTGAAGCTTCTACTGAGTGGTGAGATTCATTGATAATGGCGGATGGCTAAGTGCATCAGGAACTACATTCACCTTCCCTGGATGATATTGTAGGTTGATGTCGAAGTCCGCCACAAATTCTAGCCATCTTCTCTGGTGCATATTTAACTCCTTCTGAGTAAATACATATTTCAGACTTTTGTGATCAGTGTATATATCCACTCGTTCTCCAAGAAGATAGCGGCGCCAAATCTTAAGTGCAAAGATAACGGCTGCCAACTCTAAGTTATGTGTTGGATAGTTGCGCTTATGAACTTTCCGCTGTCTTGATGCAAAAGCTACAACCTTTTCATGCTTATGTACAACACATCCTAATCCCTTACTGGACGCATCACAATGCACAACGAAACTTCCAGATTGATCTGGTATTATGAGAATATGAGCTGATGTCAATCTTGACTTGAGTTCTACAAAAACTTGTCTACATACTTCTGACCACACGAATGCTTCATCTTTACGTGTGAGCTTGGTCAGGGGTGCTGCAATCATCGAGAAACCTTCAATGAATCTTCGGTAGTATCCTGCTAAATCCAAGAAACTTCGAATATCCTTCGCCGCCTTTGGCATTGGTCATTCGCTGACAGCTGACACCTTAGCTGGATCTACTGAGATTCCTTCGTCTGAAACAATGTGTCCGAGAAATCCGACTTGATCTAGCCGAAATTCGCACTTGCTGTACTTGGCATAGAGTTGATGCTGTCGCAATATCTCCAAGACAATCCGCAAATGCTCGGCGTGCACTTTCCGATTCTTTGAATACACTAGGATGTCGCCGATAAAAATAACAACGAACCTGTCTAAGCACTCTCAGAAAACTTGGTTCATCAGATTCATAAATATAGCAGGTGCATTGGTCACTCCAAATGGCATCACGAAATATTCGTAATGACCATATCGAGTCGTAAACACCGTTTTAGGAATATTAGACTCTTTGACCTTCACTTGATGATAACCAAACGAAGATCTAGCTTTGAAAATACGCAAGACCCACTTAGTTGATCGAAAAGATCATTGATGCACGGTAGTGGATACTTGTTCTTTAACGTCACTTCGTTTAGAGCTCGGTAATCTATACACAATCTGTATGAAACTTCTTTCTTTTACACCAGCAAAACTGGAGATCCCCAACTTGAAGTACTGGGACGAATCCAACCTTTCTTCATAAGTTCGTCCAACTGAGTTCTGATCCCCTTCAATCCTTCTGGACTTAACCGGTACAGAGCTTTGATCACCAGTTGTGCACACGTAGTAAATTAATGCTGAATTCAAGAGCTCGATCGGGAGGCAAACCTGTTATATCTTCAGGAAACACATTCTCGAACTCTCGAACTACCTCTGGCTTTTCTTCTTTCGCCGGTAGAGTAAATATTTCTGCATTCTTCGGCTTGGCATGGAAGATTCCTGGCTCTAAAGTTCTGTCTCCACTCTTAAAATAAAGGACAGTGTGATCTGGTATCTCAAATACTATCCTCCTTTGAAGGCAGTCAATCCTAGTATAAAAAACTCCCAGCCAGTCCATTCCCAACACCACATCGAAGTTTGGGATGTCTAGTACTTTGAAATTCACATAGAATTCTCATCCGCAAAATACAATTGGACACTGATCCAATCCCATTGTTGCCTTCAATACTCCATTCCCGGAACTGACATTCCAGCTTGAAAGGATTGGCTTCACGGGAATCGCATGTGTTCTTACAAAACGTTAGGACATGAAGCAGTGTGACACTCCAGTATCGAACAGTGCGAGTGCAGGAAGAGTGGCTACTAGTATAGTACCTAAGTTGTGTAAGGTTGGTTTAGATACAGGGAAAAATATAGAGGTATACAAAGATTTGAAAAGATGAAAAGATTGGGAATTACCAGTAATAACTTGGACAGTGGCTTCGGCTTCCTCAACGGTCATGGTGAAAGCCTGACACCGTGGTACATTCCTCCTTGCTGGAGGCACATTCTTCTGTCCCTGGGGCATGTTCCTCTGCCCTTGAGGCATGTTCCTCTGGGCCTGATGGAGTAGACGAGGAGGCAATGCATGAGGTCAACGTGGAGATGGAGCAAGGAGAGTAAGACGAGGTGCGGGAGCCTGGATAGCTAGCCGCTGCAAAAAAGTGATCGCTGGTCGGGGTGCAGGAGCTGGGTTGAGACGATATGGGTAAGTTCCGATGGCATGAGTGGACGCGCCATAAACCAAATACAGGCCATTCGCACACCTGCAGTCCGTCACTAGGTGTCCATTCCTCTTGCAATAGAAGAAAAAGTATGGACTGGGACGGTTAAAAGTTACTCCCAGTCTTCTGGGTGCAAAAGTTGGCCTGGAAGAAGCTCCTCCTGCCATCTGAGTGGCAGGGAATTTCACACCGCCAGTCTGAGGTCTTCCCTTCTTCTTCACCCCTGCCTTATAGCGTCGGGCAACCATTAGAGCGAGATCATGGGTTGGGAAATCCCCTATAGCGAGTGCAGCTTGGATTTCCGGGTCCAACCGTTGCTGAAATCTTTGTTCCCGGATCTTAGCAGTCGAAATCAAGTGTGCCGCAAACCTGTTACGACCTTTTGTTAGTAGTGTAGTATGTGATATCAGAAAATTGAATATTGAAACATATCTTACCTACAAAGTAAGGTAAACTCAGTATCGTATTCATCCACAGATTTGTTCCACATTGAACCTTACTGTAGGTGGATAAACTGTTGTTCCATGTCGAAACGGGAAGTCTCAGGGAAATATTTCGCGTTGAACATATTGTGAAATGTCCTCCATTCAATCGGTTGGGCGAGTCAGCTTTCTTCATCCTTCCACCAGACTCTGGCGTTATTTGTTAGTTGCAGATTTGGAACTCTCACCCGAAGCAATCTCTAGCACTTATGCTGCTGCCAGGTCATCCTCGATAGAATGAGCCTATTCATCTGCCTTTAGTGGGCTCTCTTTCCCAGAGAAATATTTCGGGTGCAGTGCCCGGAATTTCTTGACTCCGGGTTCCTCGACCTTTGGACAATGCATGAAGATAGCAGTCTGTTGCTGCTGACCCTCCAAGTGGCCCTTGATCGCCTCAAGAAATACCGTTTGCTCGTTGACGGGAGCTGCAACGGTAGGTGGTGGTGATAGGGTAGGAGGTAGACTGTTTCCATTGACGTTGGTACTCGTGTTGTTCGATGAATCCATGACCTTGATAGAAAAAGAAAGGTTAGGATAGATTCAAGGAATTTGAAATGTAAGGAATGTATAGTTGCTGATTTTTGTACTTCTTGTGATATATTTCTTATGATTCCATGCAGAACAGACCTGCATGGGCCGCCAACAAAATCTGTCACGCCCCGCTTCCCAGTGTACGGAGAAGGAGACGTGAAGGGCACACGCCGTATTTACTCAGAAATAAACATGTTAAGTGTAAATAAGCAATATATATATATATATATATATAATCCACAAGAAATGATAAGAGATATAAAATGAATAGCAACTTTTATTAACATTCATCCTTACAATACAACTGATTTGAAAAGGAAATGCACAAGGATAAAAGCAATGCCTAAACAATGGCATACAAACTGGAAGGTAAGTATAAGTAAAGCTAGTAGTCTGGCTGTGCCTCAATCTGATCCAGGTACTCCTAACTGGGCTCGATCTCCTGAGGTCCAGTCCTCCTAACAAACATTCCAAAGAAAGAAAGAGAAAGGAATGTCGTCTTCGAACTAGCGCTCGGTAAGTTCCTAAAGAAAGGAAGGAATACAACAAGTAATGTGGAAGAAACTGTTAAGTTATACAAGTATCAGTTTATTATTCTAACGTAGTTATTTGTAGCTTGGTACAGAAGGTATCAGTGTATACGAGAGGAGTCCAACTATCCCGTGGACTATGGTAATATGTAAGTACAAGGCCCATCAAAACCCACAGGACAACGGCACAAGAGTTCATGTAAGTGTCTTTTAGTGTCCATAATCATTCCACTTTTAATACATTCCGGACCAATCTACCCCGTTAACCCCGTAATATTTTGTATAGATTATAATTATCAGATTTGCCGAGACCATGGATACAAGTTGTTTCTTTTAATCAGGTTCCGGATGTAAACAAGTAGGCATGTAATCAAGTCAAGTTATATCCATGGTTCGGTCAAGTCAAGTCATGTTTGTATGTTGATCTTGTTCTGGTATTCAGGTTCAAGTATACATATTAAAGTTTGGATTTATGTTTGAATTGGATTCTGGTTTGAGTTGAATTCAAGCTTGATTTAGACTCAGACTTGAGTCAGACACTTAGAACTGATTTGGATCCAGAATTAGGTTCGGAAGTTATCGGTAACTGCTGCATATAGATGGCAGTATTTGTTTCTTTTTCCAAGACAATTACCATTGATAACACCGTTAAGTTTTTCTACCTTAAATAGGAAAGCACTCGCTTTCTCCGGCTCACTGAGGCTCAAGAGAATTGATCCCGCTTAAACCCATATTTATTAAAGTCCTTAACAGTGTTTTATATAGCTCGAGAGGATTTTATGAAAAAAATATTTTTAATATAGTTCAAAATAATCTCAAGAAATTTATTTATATTCTTTAGGGTTTCCATGGATGTGTATTTTAAGAATTGAGGTATTTTAGTGATAATTATCTTAACTTGAATAGTTCATGGTATTTTACTGTAAAATTGTCTTGTATTGATATCTTGATGGTATTTTGATGAAACTTGTAATTCTTTTATTTGAAAAAAATATAAAGTTATTATATTTTGAAAATATATGGATATTGTAATATTTATATAATTAAAAATTAATTTTGATTATTAAGTAGAAAATCTAGTTTTTCTTTAAAATCGTATTAAAAACCTTTCGAGACCGAATGCTCCGTGAGAAGGTCTGCATCTCGCTCTACTAGCCCAAGAATGTGCGATAATCCGCACCATCCAATAGTGGGTCCTCTAAAAAGGGTTGTAGAGGTTTATTTGTAAAGGGTTTTGAAATACAATTCAAAGAAAACCGTTTTTTTATAATTGATGGTATTTTAATGCAATATGGTAACAAAAAATGTTCAAGGTACATCATGCTATGTAAACATGTGTGTATATGAGGGGTAGGTCATTACCCCGTGAAGTTTTCTAAATGTAAAGTATTAACAACATCTAAAAGTTGATATATAAAGTTCATGCTATTTTAATGAAAAAGTTAAATTAAAGTTATTTAGAATGATTTTTTTTGAGTAAAAGTTGTTCTAAACATTGGTTGTATGATTATAAACATAGGGTACGAAGATATGGAAGAAATAGTGAAATTTTAGGCTTTAGAATAAAAGATTGGTGTTAACTTTACTTACCGATATTTGTTTTGAAAAGAGATTTCAAAAAGGAAAAGGAGAGATTGGGTGGGGCTTACAAGTGACTTAGGGTAAAGAAAGGTTGAAGAAGATCGCTTGGTCATCGCGGCGTCGCGGGGTTGCCAGAATAGCCCCGATTCCTCGCCGGAAGTTGGTCGTTGGCTAACTCCTCTTATAATCCATTTATACTTGAGAAAATTTAAGGGTTTTGGCTAGAATTTTCAGAATGAGGAGGGGTTAGGGCTTGGGATAGTATTTATAGTGTAGAATTAGGGTTTTGAGATTAAAAGAGTGAATTAAAATTCATTAAAATGTGATAAATTGGGGAATTGAGGGGTCTCTGTTTGATTGCAGAGTAATTAAACAGTGCAAGGGTAATGGGGGTAGGGGAAATGACACTTGTGCAAAGCCCGGGGCCTTTTACCCACAGGGGGCCGGTCCCCGCCGGCCCAAAATGAATTCTCGCTGATCATCTTGTGATGGGAAGCCGGTGGATTCACGACGTATGTACTCCTCTATGTTTATATCATTTTGCACATGTTTGTTTTTATCAGACTTCATTTTTATGTGCATTGCACGTTTAAACTTTTGGGCTTCCAAAAATTTTTAAAGAAAAATCTGAAAAAAATATAATGTGTCTGATGGGGTTCGAACACAAGGGCTGCGTCATAACAGTGTAAGGCTTTACCAATGAGCTACAAGTTGTTTCTTTCTGTTCTTAAAAAAAATTAACTTTTAAAGTGTACTCAGGCTTGCAAACTCTTTTCTGTACATTAAACTGAAAATTTTCGTACAGTAAAATCAGAGTCGTTACAGACAGGTTCCCCACATATCAGACCAGTTTCCGACAATAAACACATACTTAAAAGAAATACAAACTTAACACACACTATACTTAACAATAAACAAAAATAAACTAAAATAATACAAACAAAAATAAACATAAACACACTAAAATACTACAAACACCCTACGAAAAGCTTCTTCAAATGAATAGATTCCTAAATACGTGGATGATACTTCCAGAATTCCGTTGTTTTGGTCTCGTGTTCCTTGACAAACACCCATTTACCTTGTCATAAATTTGAGCGTGAGTGTCATTAATTTCACACTGGGCAATGAAAATGAAACATTGATCAGGAGGGGCATGAACGTAAAACGGATCATCCTCCTCAGTTCTAAATCCATTGGGGTCAATATGATACCTAGTCTCTTGAGGACCATTTGTTGGTAGTCCATGATTAACCGGATTGACAGGAGGGGGTTTCTGCAGGGTTCTCTTCTGTAGGAGGAGTAAGAAAGGCAAACTTCTTGAATGGTTCTTTCGACGGATCCTCCTCAGATGATGGACTCGAATGAGGATAGGGCTGAGTGAATGGCAGGATCCTTGAAGGATTCAGAGATACTCTAATCGAAGACGGGGGCTCCTTTTTAACTTTGATATCTTGTTTCTTGGTTGCTGGAGATCCTTTCTCAGAAATTGAAGTGTTCCTAGTCGAAATAGCATGTTTCGATATTGTGATTGAAGAGTAGGTTAGGAGGAAAAAGTGAATTGGAAAGAGGGAATTCACATAAATTTATAGAGGGAAGGAATAGAATGTTTTACGAACTATAAAATCAGTTTTTAAAACGATCAGAATTTTTGAAAGTTCAAAATTTTAAAAACCGATACGGTGGTTTGCAAAAGCTGCTGTGCAGTTTGAAACTCAGACGTCTGTTGGGACGTCTGCAGAGACGTTTATGAGACTATAAAAATTAGGGTTTTATCATGAGATCCTAAAAATTGGTTAATGAAGAATTTTAGTGTTTAGGTTTCTAATTCAAGCATGTTGAGTTTACCCCTTATTTGATCAAAACGAGTTCTATCTAAAGGTTTAGTGAATATGTCGGTCAACTGTGATTCAGTTGGTATATGTTTAAGAACTATATCGCCTTTATGATAGTGATCTTATAGGAAATGGTATTAAACATCGATATATTTGGTTCTAGAATGTTGGTCAGCGTTCTTGGTCATTTGTACAGTGCTAGTATTGTCACAAACTATTGGAATTTTAGAAACTATTTCTTTATAGTCTTCTAAAGTATATTTGATGTAAAGACTTTGGGCACAGCATACACTAACGGCAATATATTCTGCTTCAGCTGCAGACAATACTACTGATACTTATTTCTTGGAATTCCAAGGGACAATGCAGTTTCCAAAAAAATGACATGTGCCGCTAGTATTTTTTCTGTCAGTTTGACTTCCAGCATAATCAGCATATGAATAACTTGTTAGGTGGAACAAATTATTCTTAGGATACCATAATTCTAGATTGATATTTCCCTTAAGATATCTAAATATTTTCTTAACGGCTATTAAATGAGACTCTCTAAGATCTGCTTGGAATCAAGCACATAAATACATGCTATACATAATATCAGGTCTACTTGAAGTTAAATATAACAGACTATCAATCATATCTCGGTAGAGTCATATACCTATCACTTTTCCAGTTTCATCCTAGTTTAGTTTGGTTGTCGTTGCCATCAGAGTTTCACAAGTCTTTGCATTCTCTAGTCCGAACTTCTTGATAAGATCTCTAGTGTACTTGGTTTGAGTGATGAAGAATCCTTCTTGATTTTTTTTTGATTTAAAGTTCAAGGAAGAGATTCAATTCTCCCATCATACTCATATCAAACTCATCCTGCATAAACTTTGAGAACTCTTGGCAGAGCTGCTCTTTAGAAAAAGCAAGTATGATATCATCAACAAAAATCTGAAAAACTGTAATATCATTTCCATAGGCTTTTGTAAATAAGGTTTTATCAACTATGCCTTTTGTATATCCTATCTTTATTAAGAATGTACTTAATCTCTCATACCAAGCTCTAAGGGCTTGTTTGAGACCGTACAAAGTTTTATCTAGTTTAAATATATATTCAGGATGTTTGTGATTTTCAAAACCTGGTGGTTATGCTACATATACTTCTTTTATTCTACGGTTCAAGAATGCACTTTTGATGTTCATTTGAAAGACTTTAAAGTTCTTGAAACAAGCGAAGGCTAATAATATCTTAATGGCCTTGAGTCTAACAACATGTGCGTATGTTTCGTCATAATCAATTCTTTCGACTTGATTATAAGCTTGAGCGACTAATCGTGCTTTATTTCTTACTATATCCTCAGACTCATCTAACTTGTTTCTAAAACCCACTTAATACCAATTATTGGTCTATCTATAGGATTTGGAACTAGTTTCCAAATTTTATTTCTTTCAAACCGGTTTAACTTATCTTGCATTGCTTCTATCCAATACTCATTATTTCATCTTCTTTAAAGTTCTTCGGTTTTACAACCGAGATAAAGGCTGAATTGATACATAAATTAAACGTTGATGACCTAGTAACTACTCTTTTATCTATATCGGCTATTATTAAGTCCTTAGAGTGATGTTTGTTGAATTGCTAATCTTTTGGAAGAGTGGTATTAATAAGTTGCTCTTATTGTTCCATTTGATTGGCTTCAACATTATTGTCTATTGATGAATCATCTAAACTTTTTGACCAGATAGATTCATCATCATCTATGAGATTTAAGGAGTTAGTTTCATCAAATTGAACGTGCATACTTTCTTGAATGGTTAAAATTCATTTATTATAAACGCTATATGCTTTACTGTTCATAGAGTAACCAACAAATATCCCTTCATCACATTTAGAATAGAACTTTCTTAAATTATCTAAGGTATTCAATAAGTAGCATTTACAACCAAAAACTTTAAAGTATTTAATGTTTGGTGTATTACCATAAAATAATTCATATAGAGTTTTATTTTATTATTTTCTAATTATTACCTTATTAATTATATATCATGAAATGTTAATTGCTTTAGCCTAGAAGTATTTAGGTAAATTATTTCATTTAGCATGGTTCGAGCCATTTCTTGCAAGAAATGATTTTTCCTTTCAACAACTCTATTTTATTGTGGAGTTCTGGCATATTAGAATTCATATTTGAAACCTTTCTATTACAATATTTTTTGAATATTTGATTTTCAGACTCTCCACCATGGTCACTTATTATTTTAGATATATTTAAATTCATTTCATTTTGAATTTGTTTCGAAAATATTTTTAAAATATTAAAAGTTTCATCATTGGTTTTTAAGAATAATACCCAAGTAAATCTTGAAAAATCGTCTATAATAACATATGCATAATATTTACCTCCTAAATTTGCATTACGACTAGGACAAAAAAAATCCATATAAAGCAATTGTAAGGGAGTATTAGTAGACACATTAGTTTTAGTTTGAAAGATGACTTGGTTTGTGATTAGTCTAAAATATTGCACATTTGAATGAACATTTTACTTACGATTGTTAAGTGCTGAAAGATATTTATTGTAAATGTAGAACATACGTGGATTTATTTGTAAAATTTTTATTATCATGTGTTTCTACATTTTAATTAACATAATTATGGAAAATATATGCATATAATATTTAAATGAAATATTAGTAATTAAAATATGCATATCATATCAAATAATTCTAATCAATATTCTAAAGATATTATATTTTTTAAATGATTGCAATAATATCTTAAAAATACGAAATGCTACTAATACTTTGATTTGATATATTATGCAGGTATTAGCTCAGTTCTAGAATCCAAATAAGAGATCCAAGTCAAATTAGGATATCAAAACCGAATCTGCCAAATTTTAGATGCAAATTGAGAGATCTAGCAACGGCAGAGACTCAGAGCATTATTTTCAGAATCTAGACATCAAGAGGATCTCCAAATATCAACACAAAATACCAGATAAAATCCCAAAACCTGATTCCATTATGTTACGGCGGATCCGCGACTAAAGAGAATATATGCGGCGGAATCGTGAAGCAATCTGGGCCGTAGGATATGAGATTTTAGGATCATGATCTTAACTGCATATATTCACAGATGGCATCGAGGGTTTCTGGTTTCAGGGACTATATAAAGGACCGAGAGCTGCACATTCAAAATCATCACCGAAGAAATCAAGAGATCCACGTATCCGAGTGATCATCATTTATTTATCTACCTCCAATAAGAGAGAGATTTAGAGCAAACTAGGGTTTTCTAATCTACTTTCTAAGGAGAATCGTGAATGCAATAGTTGATTAATAAATATTGTTTTTATTTTAATTCTTTTTGCATTTATTTTCTGCATTTAATTTTTGCACTTACTTTTACGCATTATTTTTCTGCATCTTAATTATGCTTTCATTCTTCTTCAACCTTTCTTCTAAACTAACCATGAGCAAGTAATTACTAACTTGCTAGGGTTTGTAGGATAGGGTAGGATAATAGATGAAGAAATTATTTAACTTCTTTTAAACGTTTCAAAGTTCATAAATTTTAGCAAAATAAATGTTAACCTCCTTATCGGGTGCGCTACCATTTTATTGATAGTCTCGACTGTGATTTGAGATCGGCTAAATACTTGTTTTGTTAAAGGCTAGACATGAATAGAGATCAATGAAAGGACTGGGATTAATAGTGGGAAACCCTATTCCCTCCAAGAACCCTAATCTATATTCATCACTATCGCTCTAGTTTTAAACTATTAAAAGATAAAAAAAGTTATTTTTAATTATTCGTCCATTACTACTAAGTCCTATGAACCCTACACGCATTTTTATTATAAATTTTATATCCGTTTTAAAATATAATGACAAATAATCACCCATCTTTAATCAACTCGTCTAAACCAAGAAAAGAGTTCACATTTCCTTATGGATGCCCCGTACTCATCACGGCTAGCTACTAGCGACACCGTCTTGATTGCAGTTATTTACAAAAACTTCTTTCGCACACGACCAATCAAATGGCGTCGTTTCCAGGGAAACGGTCATAATTTTTTTTCTTGTTATTCGGGTTGATTTCTTATTAAAACCAGCGAACATAAAATAAACGAGAACAAAACCGCATCTTGTGTGTCTAACGATTATTGTGCGAGTTTTGCAAGAGAATCTGGAGTAACTGGAGCAAGACAACAGAGAGCCAGAGACTTTAAACTTGGACCAAAGGAGCATAGGTGTGCCCTGAAGAAATTATAGAAGAAGATCCCTCAAAACGGCGGTGGAACCGCGGCATTAGGTGCAATTGGCGGCGGAACCACGGCGCTTTGGGAGAATTGGGCCTCCAAACTTCTGTGGTATTTTCCTATATTATTTCTCTCTCCTCTAAAGCTCCAATAATCTGATTTTACCTGCCGCATTCTTTGCAAACAGCGCCACTCATAAATCTTTTTGTGTGTTTTGATTTCGGTTTGTTTTTGCATATTTAAACCGGACTTTAAGGGGGCAATAAACCCAAATTCAGATTAGGTGTGGATTTCATTACCCTTCCTAGGCTCCACAAATCACAAACGAGCATACTATCACCCTACATTAATAAAAATAAAAATTATCTAGACCTAGTCTCTAAGGACATTCACGCTCAATTAGGACAGAGGAGGGCCGTGGGTAATCTATTGCTTATCCGTATTTCTCTTGTGGTGTCTAGACAAGTGTGACTAAGGAAAGTTGTTACTTAATTAGGCCCGTTATTTCGGTGATTCGTATAGTGGATACCTCCCACTTACCTGACACTTACCTAGCCACAAGATTGATAAGGAGGCAGTATAGGATTGATCATGCGACTTGTCTTTTAGATGTTTAGGAGCGGTCTAGTGACTTGACCTAGGTGACACTAGTTCTAGGAATTGATTGTGCATTTTATGATTTGTTGAATCAAACCTCACGTCTGACATTTTTTCGAAAAAAACCTTCTTAAAATAGTTCTCACATACGCTGCCACGTACACTAAACCCGCTTAGTGCATGATCGGCTGGACACGTGATTCTAGTGCCCGTCTTATCCGCGTTTTTTTATCAACTCCGAAGTCGGTACTTATTTATATTCTATTTCTCCTCCACCCACCACATCTCCCGAAATGGACGGATCTCCATCGGGTTTTAACGACACCTCCCTCCCACCACCCGTAGACGTGCAGAATCCACCGCGTATCTCTCTCCAAGAAAGATGCTACTCCGGGCATAGACCCCTTCCTACTTGTCTGTCTCTTCCACCAGTCAATGAGAATAATTTTGAAATTAAACCCCACTTCATCAACTTGTTGCCAAAATTTCACGGGCTTGAATCCGAAAACGCATATGTTTTCATAACCAAGTTCGAAAATGTATGTGCTATGATGAGTACCATCCAACTTTCAAGAGATACTCTGCGATTACGTCTTCTCCCTTTAACCTTGTACGATCTCGCAGAAAAGTGGCTCTATAGCACCACCGCACATTCTATAGGTAAATGGGATGAATTCGTTATAGCATTCCTTAAGAAATTCTATCATCATCATAAGACTGCCCGTATTCGAAGCGAGATTAACCAGTTTGCCCAACTTCCCAATGAACCCTTTTGGAAATACTTTGAATGGTTTAAACATCTTCTTATCCAATACCCTTATCACGGAATCGATAGATGAAAATTTTGCCGAATTATATATGAGGGTGTTAATCCAGCGATAAAACAAATGCTTGAAAACATTTATCAATGCCATTTCATATCAAAAGACGATAGCGAGGCATGGCAATTTCTGGAAGATCTCGCCGTACAAACGTTACAATGGGAGAGCACTAGACTAACATCGTCTTCATCTAGGGCAGGTATCCATTAGCTCGATGTTTCCATCACAGTAAAAGCCGAAATGGCCACGATACAAAAGAAACTCAAAGCTATAGAAAACAAATTCTCTTCAGCTTTCCTAAAACAAGTTACGCTCCCCAAAACCGTGTGTGGTTGCTATTTTGACCCTTCCCATTTAACGGAAGAATGTCTTTTGAATCCGCCATCTCAAGGTCATGAACAAACCAATGCTGCTTGATTGATCGTTAAAAAGTGTGTTCGAAAATAACTGCAATCAAGACGGTGTCGCTAATAGCTAGCCGCGATGAGTACAGGTCGTCCGCAGGGAAACATGAACTCTTTTCTTACTTTAGACGGGTTGATCAAAGAAGGGTGATTATTTGTCGTTATGGATATAAAATTTATAATGAAAAGGCATGTAGGGTCCATAGGACTTAGCAGTTAATGGATGAATACTTAAAATGACTCCTTTATCTTTTAATAGTTTAAAACTAGATCGATAGTTATGAATGTAGATTGGGGTTCTTGGAAGATACTAGGGTTTTTCCACTACTAACCCTTATCCTTGCATTTATCTGTATTCATGTCTAACCCTTAACAAAACAGGTGTTAAACCAATCTCAAATCGTGGTCATGACTATCATTAAATTGGTAGCGCGCCTGATAAGAATGTTAGCATTTATTTTGCTAAAGTTTATAAATTTTAAAATGTATAAAAGAAGTTAAAAGATTTTCTCATCCATTGTTCCACCCTATCCTACAAACCCTAGCAAGCTAGGAATTACTCGCTCATGGTTAAAGATTTAGAAGAAAGGTTGAAGAATGAAATCATAATGAAGATGTAGAAAAGTAAGTGCAGAAATTAAATGCGGAAAATAAATGTAAAGAGAATTAAAAACAGCTACCTTTATTAATCAACTATTGCATTTGCAATTTTGCTCCTTAGAAAGTAGATTACAAGAACCCTAGTTTGTTCTAGATCTCTCTCTTGTTGGAGATAGATAAATAGTTGATGATCACTCGGATATGTGGACGTCTTAGATCTCTTGATCTCTTTGGTGATGATTTTCAATGTACATCTCTCGGTCTCTTATATAGTCCTTGAAACCAGAAACCCTAGATTCCATATGAGAATATATACTGTTACGATCCAAGACACAAAATATCACATCCGACGGCTACCAATGAGCCGCGAATCCGCTGCAAATACCCCACATTGGCCGCCCTTCTGCCGCAACTTGGTGGAATCAGAATTTGGGATTTCTTCTGGCCTCTTGTATTGCCATGTGGAGATTCTTTTGGTGTCTACATTCTAAAAATAATGCTCCGGGTCTCTGCCGTTGCTAGATCTCTCGATTTGCTTCTAAATTTTGGCAGATTCGGTTTCGATATCCCGATTTGACTCGGATCTCTTACTTGGATTCCATACCTGAGCTAATATTTGCATAATATCTCAAATCATAGTGTTGGTAGCATTTGGTATTTTTGAGATATTATCCTAACCATTTAAATGATATAATATCTTAAGAATATTGATTAAAAATATTTGATATTATATGCATATTTTAATTACTAAGATTTCATTTAAATATTATATTCATATATTTTCCTTCATTATATTAATTATAATGTAGAAACATATGATAATAAACTTTTTACAAATAAACCCTCATATGTTCTATATTTATAATAAACACCTTTTAGTACTTAACAATAGTAGGGAAAATATTCATTCAAAAGTGCAATATTTTAGACCAATCACTGCTTTTCAGTAACAACCTAGAAATGACCATTATTCATCTGCATATAATCAGGGATGGAGGAATCATCCTAATTTTGCTTGGAACCAAAACCAATCTCAAAATCAAAATCAGTTCCCAAGCCAAAATAACTATCAAAAGCTTCCTCCACAGCAACAACCGCCACAACCGCCACAACCACAAATTCAGCAGCCCTTTCAATCGCAAGCTTTTCAAAATCCGGCCAACAACTTTGCTCCTTATAATAATATTTTGACGGCCGATGCCAATAAAAATCTCTGCACTCGAACGAAACTTAGAAACATTTATTAAACAAACGACGGCTAATTTATCGTCTTCTATCCAAATGTTAGTGCAACACACTGCCTCCCAAGGTGAAAGCATATAATCGATAGAAGCACAAATTGTACAGTTAAATACCGCGATGAGTGAGAGAGAGAAAGGGTAACTTCCATCTCAGGCTCTACCAAATCCCAGACACTCACAAAGCGCAAATCTCATCCTTCAAAATCATAATATGAGTGTCATAACTACGTTGAGATCGGGAAGAGTGCTGAATAACAAAGTTTGTGAACAAGTTGAAGTTGATGACATTGATGAAACCCCGTTACTACCTCTACTTTTACTTCATCTAATCCAACATCTTCTTCCGAACCTATTCTCCGTTTTCCACTAGGCTCGAACCCTCAACCCATTTCCTTGAAGGAATTACCATCTACGACCACCCAAATTCAATTTTGGGATCCATTCCATCACTACAAACTTCACCTCAAATGTTGGACCCAACCCTTATTGATAAAGTTCCTTTTCCAAATAGATTAAGGGCCAACAGACCAAGTCCCCAAATGGAGAAGATTGTGAAAATTTTTAAGCAAGTTAACATAAATATTCCTCTCCTAAATGTTATCCAACAAGTTCCATCCTATGCGAAAATTCTAAAGGACTTGTGCACTAGGAAAAGAAAAATTTAAGTGCCTAAAAAAGTTTTCTTAGCGAGTAATATGAGCAATTCTCTTACCCAATTGGTGCCTACGAAACGTAAGAACCCTGATTGTCCTACAATATTTATAACTATTGGGGGTAAAAATATCAATCGTACTCTACTCAATTTAGATGCTAATGTTAACTTACTTCTGTATTCTGTCTATGAGCAATTAGACATAAGAGAGTTGAAACTTGCACACTGCACTCTCCAGATGGCCGATCGTTCTATCACCCAACTTAGGGGTGAGTTAGAGAACGTGTTAATCAAAGTCAGGGAATTTATATTCCCTGTGAACTTTATAGTTATAGATATACAGCCTGTGGCAAACCCACGGAACCAAATTCCGATGATTCTCGGTCGACCTTTTCTAGCAACTTTCAATGCGATAATCAATTATTGTAACGGTTCAATGAACATGTCCTTTGGGAAGATAACAATTGAGCTTTATATCTACAAGTTAGGAAGTCAGCCCTCCGAACTGTTAGTGTATGCCATTACTGTATCATACTAGTATGTATATTACTTTATGGAAGCTTGGGATATTCACAGTTGTACAGACAATCTTGCTCAATATAGTAGTATGCTACTTGGTTTGTCTCTGCTTTAATGTGTACTTGTGTGTTTATTTATTATATCACCTATACGCATTGATAGAGCCCTTTGGATCTTTGCTTGATTACCGGCGTTGTGATGGAGATCACACTCGTGGGGGCTGGGTAATCTACAAGAACATCCTTATACACGTCCCTAGTCGTGGGAGTATCGAGATAGGGCATCGATATTCCGGAGTAGACTAGCGTATGCGCTTCTCATCCCAGCACGGGAGACGGTCTGTCCCACAGCCGTCGGTACATCGTACTTGAGATAGTATGCGGGTGCTCGTTGGGTTACGAGTACACTGGACAGGACTCGTCGGGAACTTATGGTTGGTATTATACCTATCGTCAGTTATCAGTTCCCAGGTGACATGAGTACAGCTTAGTCCGCTGACTTGACACTGTCACTTCGCCTCGAGTGTGTTCCCACTGTTCTTTGATTGCTACCCTACCACGGCTCTACTGAGTCGTGCAAACAGGTAATAGTTGGGAGCAGTCCCGAAGCACTTGGAGGCAGTGACGGTTAGACAGGATTCGTCTCTCCCGGTATTGGGGGTTGACATCGCGCTGTGTCTAGGAGAGCCATTACACAAGTAGTCCCTGGCCAGGGCAAGCGAGATATACTGGTAGGTTCCAGTGTTATCTCAGGGTATTCTGGGCTTCACTCCGACACGACTTGTACCGCTATTAGGGGTCTGACGCTTGCCGCCCCCCTAGGCCCGACATGCGATGTATCAGACGAACAGACCGGACTGTACGGAGATTGTCACATACAGGCTCAGTAGGAGTTCGGATGGGTTTACCTCATCGGCCTTCTTATCGACATCTACCTGGGGACTGTTACGTACAGCTAGTGCCGCTTGCGGTCTGTGGTTAAACCCACTGCCAGCGTAGTGTCGAGTCTTTAGAGTCCCACACAGAGAGTTTCCCAGCACTGAGCGAAACGTATAGAAGCCGTATGGTTTTACGGCAGGGCTGCGATCACTTACGTACACTTGTGTGCGTATGGTGTTCGGGCAGGCAGTACTAGTGGGCTTTGGTTTAAGCCGGATCCTAGTATTGCACGGATGGATTTGTTTTGTCTTCTGCGCATCCGCATTCTGCGGAATGCGGATGCAGGTGTGTATGCACAGTTTTCCGGAGTGATGAAGGAGGAGGTGCCTCATTAGGGTTTTGGCAGTTGGTTAGGCCAAAACCGTTATGTGGCGGGCTTATTAGGGTTTTGACAGTTGATTCGGTCAAAACCATTTTGAGGCGGACTCATTAGGGTTTTGACAGTTCGTTTGGTTAAAACCATTATGAGCCGGGGACATTATTTACTAATCATTTCATTGATAATTATGTTATAGCTAATTACATTGACCATTTGACCATCTTGACTTTGTTGACCATTTGACCAAAGTTGACTAGGATCATCTTGAAAGATCTAAAGTATTCTTTGGTTTTCTTTTTCTTTTGTTATGATAATGGTCATGTCATTTGTAGCCATCACCTTTATCTTGATGTGATTAGTAATGATAATGTTTTGGTATTATTGCAACATGGTTGTGTTTTCTCTTGGTTAAGCTTTTCATTTGCTCATTCTCATTCTCTCTCTTGAAATGAGAAGCTCCATGGTTGCTAGCTAGCTCCTCCTTCTTCCTCCTCTTGATTTATCTTTTGATCTCATGTTTTGAGAGAAAAAGATCCCACAAAGACAAAACCATTCATCTACCACTTCTACACAACCTAGGGCTTCTAGATTAGCAATCTCCTTGCCCTAGTTACCTCGGCTCGAGGTGGAGCTCGGTGTACATCTCTCGGATGGATCGTCTTCGACTCAAGGAGGCCGCGGAGGTGACCAAAGTCCGGATCAACCATTGAGCAAGCAAAGAGAAGAACAACAAGAAGAGAAGAACAACAAGAAGTGAAGAACAACAAGAAGAGAAGGAGTTCAAGTTGAGGTATAACCCCTAACCGAGTAGATAACATCTCAAGTTAGGATGCTAGTGTATTGTTTAGCAAAGATCCGGCTTTTACGGTCCATGTTACAAAGTTTAGAAAAATTTTTGTTTTACCGTTTCCGCAACCCCGAAAGTACCGGGAGAGGTAACGTGGACCTAACAGTGGTATCAGAGCCTAACTAAACACACCCTAGCATGTTAGCAAAGTATTTAGAATATCGACCGGACGAAAAAATCGCAAAATCACCCGAAAAAATTCTGTTTCTGCCGATTTTCAGATCTGTTCCAAAGTTAAAAATTTATACACTAAAAATCGGCTCAGGCTTTTGTTAGAACAGGCAAGAAAAATGATCGCACGAGTCGACCAACTCACCGCGTTTCCGCGGCAGAAGCTTGCTTCTGCCGCGGAACCGTGGCCGAGTTGACTCGGCCGTGGATCATTTTTGTTGCAGTGTTTTTCTGGTCGTTTTTTGGGATTTTTGGAATATGACTTTTTTGCCCAGATTTTCCAGAAAGCAAAATTTGTTTTTGGGGCTCATAAATCCGTATTTTTTGGTCGATGTTCTGTAGACTTTGGCTAATGGTTATCTCTGTGATGTTATATATGTATTGAACGTCTACTAATCGCTACACGTCGTTTAGTGGGGGTTATACATATCTGTGATCTGTGTTGTTGATGGTTTATGTATATGAACTCGTTGGATTGTCGCGGATGAGTAGCCGGGGTGGATGTGAGATGAGAGTTTCTTTTTCTTTCATTCATGTAATAAAATTGTAAATTGATGTAATATTATTTGTTTGGCCGCACAACCGGGTCGGGGTTGTAGCCGTCATTGTATAATTCCTTTTACTGTTTTTGCTCCTAGGATAGACCCATGGAGGGGGTGCACAAACTACCGGGTATCTCGAAGTGCCGAGTGGCCTACTCATGGCGTTGAGGGAGGTTGCTTCGCTTCGGGTACTTGGTGGGTAGTTTGCCGCACCTTAGGGGTCTTAGGTGGGGTATTGGCTATTTATCGCGACCGTGTAATCCGCTTTTCGTTGCAGGCTTGAACGAATCGCGGGTTCCTAGTATATCCAAAGTATTCATCTGTGATCTGGATTGGCTATCATTGCAGTATATCTATATATAATAACTATTTAGGCGTTGCTTATGTTTTACAGCCGCGCTAGCCCAGCCCCCGCTTTGTCGTTAGTTAAGTAACCTAACGGACGATGACGGGGCCCAGTGGCGAATGCGAATGGCATAAGCGTACGTCATATTTTGGTTGTTTTCTGCAATGGTAGGATTTAAATAATGGGACGCATTAAAAGAACTAATGCAAGAAAATAAACCTAAAAGACGTTGTTGGAACAAGTTTTTCAAAAATCTGTTATTGCAAGGACGTTCACTTTTGTTTTGCATCGAGGTATTCGGTTGTGAATGCCCAGCACCTCAGTCGACGAGGCAAGGGCCGAGATCCCTTCATCGGGAGTGACCCCTTGGACAAAAGTTTGTGTCAGGGTAATAACTTCACTATAGTCGATTATTCTTTCTTTGCATCGAGGTATTCAGTTTGGAGTATCCTGCACCTCATTCGACGAGGAAAGAGCCGAGATCCCTTCACAGGGAGTGACCTCTTTAGCAAATGTTTTCGCCACTATATTTTCAAAAGGTGTATCACGTTCCTTCAACGATATCAAGTTCATTACGTTAACGGGTTTTCGCCAAAACCCAGTCGTAGGCCTCCGTCGTTTCGGATTGATATTGCTTAGTATTCGTGCTACGTATTTCGTGCTCAGCCGAGGCGTAGTGTACGGTAGCTATGTAATATCTTTTCGTAGGATACAAAGTGATTGGTTAGGACAGTCGTACGGTCATTTTGGCTCAGTCAAGGACTCGTACGGGTGGGTCTAATGAAGTCAAGATAATGACGGGTTAAACTTGACTAGGATCCTTTGATATGTTGGCTCAGTCAAGGTCACTTGGGTCCTAGGGGTAAAAACCACATCGGGAGTTTCAAAAGTACCGAGACTTGCAGATTTAGCATACCTTCTAGAGTGTGGTGACTAGAGTGGATTCCATCTAGGTCATCACACAGTGATAGTTGGATCCCGATCCCACTGATGAGTTGGATTACTCTCGGGAGATTATTTCACTTAACAATCAATGCAATAAACCTAGTAGGTGACTAGAAAGGTGTTAGCGGGGTTACGCCCCCAGGGAAAAGAGGTTCTTGAATTAAGGAACTTCGCGAAACCGTTGGAAAACCTCCCTCTAAGTACAGACACTAGCCTGGCTGAAAGGTTAAGCAAGTATTGTGACGTGAATTAAAACCCGGCTAGTTCTTCTTTTAAAAAGGTTTTAAGAAGAATTTGAGTAAACAGTGGAAGACATCCTGGTTAGATAAATTAATAAACCAATCTAATTTTGCAAGAGCATACGCTGAGTGTTTCTTTTCTCTCTCTCCAGGAAGCAACCTTTTCACGCCCTAATCAAGATAATAAAATGTATCGCTTGACCGATCCGAATTCTTATTCGGAACTGGGGAAAGTTGGTTCAGCTCTAGCTTGTGACAACAGTCATGAGTATGAGAATGGGAAAGGGGATTGTATGGATTTCCAGGATACCCAGTTGAAGAAGAAGCATGGTTTTGCATCTACTTCAGGTGTTCTTGTAATTGAGAACTGTTTTACGGTCAGCCCTACCTCCTGGGTACTTGATACCGGATCAGGATCTCATATCTGTAATTTATTGCAGGGACTGAGAAAAAGTAGGAAAGTTGCACCGGGTGATATGTCGCTCAGAGTAGCGAACGGAGCACAAGTTAATGCGGCAGCCGTCGGTGAATATCACCTAGTATTGCCAAATGGCAAGACTATGATTTTGAACGATTGCTACTATGTACCCTCCATGGTTTGCAACATCATATCAGTTTCTTTACTCGATAAAGATGGATATAACTTTGTTCTTGACAAGAATATCATGAACATCTACCTTCATAAGGTACTGGTTGTAGAGGGTACACTGTGTAATGGTATCTACGTTCTAAATCATAATACAGTTCTCAATATACAAAACACACGCAAGAGGAAGAATTCAGATACGAATGAATCCTACTTATGGCATTGTAGACTTGATCATATCGGAGAGAAAAGACAGAGTAAGCTGCATAAAGATGGACTCTTGGATGCGTTCGAGTTTTCATCTTATGAAACTTGTCAGTCTTGTCTCAAAGGGAAGATGACCAAATCTCCGTTCACCGGACATGGAGAAAGAGCAGCAGAGCTCTTGGGACTCGTACATAGTGATGTATGTGGTCCGATGTCTATACATGCAAGGGGTGGGTTCTCGTACTTCATCACATTCACTGACAATCTCTCTAGGTTCGGATATGTGTATCTGATGAAACACAAATCTGAAGCTTTTGAGAAATTCAAGGAATTCAGAAACGAAGTAGAGAACCAGACAGGAAAAAGTATCAAGATCCTCCGGTCTGATAGGGGAGGGGAGTACTTAAGCACGGAATTCCTAGATTACTTAAAAGAGAATGGTATTCTCTCTCAGCTTACTCCTCCTTATACACCACATCACAACGGTGTATCGGAGCGGAGGAATCGTACCCTACTAGATATGGTTCGCTCCATGATGAGTAATGCCGAGTTACCTCTTTCATTTTGGGGACATGCGCTGTTGACGGCGGCATATCTGTTGAACGATGTTCCGTCTAAATCTGTGCCTAAGACACCGTTCGAGATATGGAATGGTAAAAGGCCGTATCTTAAACGTATTAAGGTATGGGGTTGTCCGGCCTATGTAAAAGTAAAAAATCCGGACAAACTTTAGGCACGTTCAGTTCTATGTAAATTTGTGGGATATCCTAAGAACTCCACAGGATATCTGTTCTACCACACCGAGGAACAGAAGGTGTTTGTATCTCGCCACGCCACCTTTTTAGAGTGGCAATTTCTTGCAAAAGAAATAAGTGGGAGTTCGGTAGAACTGGAAGAAATTCAGCGACCACAAAATGAAACTGAAGATTTGACAGAACCTCAGAATTCAATAACCCCAGAAGAACCTCAGCCACTCCGCAGATCTGGTAGGATTTCTCATCCGCCCGAGAGATACTACGGTTTTCTCATTGACGGGGATCGAGAGGATTGCCTCTTGGAAGAAGATGACCCTACCAGTTTCAGGCAGGCCATTATCAGTAGGGACTCTGATAAGTGGCAGGAAGCAATGCAATCCGAAATGGAGTCCATGTACGCCAATAAAGTGTGGATCATGGATATTGCTCCACCTGGGGTAAAACCCGTTGGATGCAAATGGATCTACAAAAGGAAACTTGGTGTAGATGGGCAGGTAGAAACCTAAAAAGCTAGACTCGTTGCAAAAGGTTTTCGTCAAAGACCTGGTTTGGACTATGATGAAACTTTTTCTCCGGTGGCTATGCTCAAATCCATTCGGATCCTACTTACCATTGCTGCCTTCCATGACTATGAAATCTGGCAGATGGATGTTAAGACGGCTTTCCTAAACGGTTGTTTGGAAGAGTGCGTTTACATGGATCAACCAGAAGGTTTCGTAGACAGTGGGAGCAGAGGGAAGGTGTGCAAGTTGCTTAAATCCATTTATGGATTAAAGCAGGCATCACGGAGCTGGAACATCTGTTTTGATGAGGCAATCAAGGAATTTGATTTCATCAAGAACGAAGATGAACCCTGTGTTTATAAGAAGATTGTAGGACGAACTGTCGTATTCCTAGTCTTGTACGTGGACGACATTCTTTTGATAGGAAATGATATTCCTATGCTACAATCGGTCAAGCTATTTTTGTCACAAAGGTTCTCCATGAAGGACCTGGGTGATGCCTCGTACATTCCGGGGATCAAGATCTATAGAGATAGATCCAAGAGACTATTGGGACTTTCGCAGTCCAGGTACATAGAGACCGTACTAAAGAGATTTAGTATGGAGGGTTCCAAGCGTGGTAACATACCCGCATTGTACGGAATTACCCTCTCCAAGAAGATGTCTCCTAAGACTGACGAGGAGAGGGTTCGCATGAGCACTATACCCTACGCTTTGACGGTAAGATCTATAATGTATGTGATGCTATGTACAAGACCAGATGTAGCTTACGCGTTGAGCGCGGTAAGCCGGTATCAGTCAGACCCAGGGGAGGACCACTGGACAGCAGTGAAGAACATTCTCAAGTACCTAAGAAGGACTAAGGAGATGTTCCTGGTTTACGGTAATGGAGACCTCAGGGTCGAGTCCTTTACCGATTCAAGCTTCCAGAGTGACAAAGATGACAGCAAGTCTGTCTCGGGTTTTGTGTTTACCCTCAACGGAGGGGCGGTATGTTGGAGGAGTTCCAAGCAGGATACCGTCGCAGACTCGACGATAGAGGCTGAATACATTGCTGCAAGCGATGCCGCAAAAGAGGCGGTCTGGATGAAGAAGTTCATTAGTGAACTTCAGGTGGTTCCGTCCATTGTTGACCCAATACCTTTGTATTGCGATAACAATGGGGATATAGCTTTAGCGAAGGAACCAAGGTCCCATCAGAAATCCAGGCATATCTTAAGGCGGTATCACCTGATCAGGGAAATCATTGATCGCCAGGAGATCGAGGTGCGGAGAGTGGACACAAAGGACAACACTGCGGACCCATTCACGAAGGCTTTACCCCAGACACAGTTCGAGCGGCTGATCGAGATGATAGGTCTTCGATACGCCAGTACATGGCCTTAGTGCAAGTGGGAGATTGTTAGTGTATATGCCCTAGAGGCCATTACTGTATCATACTAGTATGTATATTACTTGATGGAAGCTTGGGATATTCACAGTTGTACAGAAAATCTTGCTCAATATAGTAGTATGCTACTTGGTTTGTCTCTGCTTTAATGTGTACTTGTGTGTTTATTTATTATATGACCTATACGCATTGATAGAGCCCTTTGGATCTTTGCTTGATTACCGGCGTTGTGATGGCGATCACACTCGTGGGGGCTGGGTAATCTACAAGCACATCCTTATACATGTCCTTAGTCGTGGGAGTATCGAGATAGGGTATCGATATTCCGGAGTAGACTAGCGTATGCGCTTCTCATCCCAGCACGGGAGACGGTCTGTCCCACAGCCGTCGGTACGTCGTACTTGAGATAGTATGCGGGTGCTCGTTGGGTTACGAGTACACGGGACAGGACTCGTCGGGGACCGATGGTTGGTATTATACCTATCGTCAGTTATCAGTTCCCAGGTGACATGAGTACAGCTTAGTCCGCTGACTTGACACTGTCACTTCGCCTCGAGTGTGTTCCCACTGTTCTTTGATTGCTACCCTACCACGGCTCTACTAAGTCGTGCAAACAGGTAGTAGTTGGGAGCAGTCCCGAAGCACTTAGAGACAGTGACGGTTAGACAGGATTCGTCTCTCCCGGTATTGGGGGTTGACATCGCGCTGTGTCTAGGAGAGCCATTACACAAGTAGTCCCTGGCCAGGGCAAGCGAGATATACTGGTAGGTTCCAGTGTTATCTCAGGGTATTCTGGGCTTCACTTCGACACGACTTGTACCGCTATTAGGGGTCTGACGCTTGCCGCCCCCCTAGGCCCGACATGCGATGTATCAGACGAACAGACCGGACTGTACGGAGATTGTCACATACAGGCTCAGTAGGAGTTCGGATGGGTTTACCTCATCGGCCTTCTTATCGACATCTACCTGGGGACCATTACGTACAGCTAGTGCCGCTTGCGGTCTGTGGTTAAACCCACTGCCAGCGTAGTGTCGAGTCTTTAGAGTCCCACACAGAGAGTTTCCCTGCACTGAGCGAAACGTGTAGAGGCCGTATGGTTTTACGGCAGTGCTGCGATCACTTACGTACACTTGTGTGCGTATGGTGTTCGGGCAGGCAGTACTAGTGGGCTTTGGTTTAAGCCGGATCCTAGTATTGCACGGATGGATTTGTTTTGTCTTCTGCGCATCCGCATTCTGCGGAATGCGGATGCAGGTGTGTATGCACAGTTTTCCGGAGTGATGAAGGAGGAGGTGCCTTATTAGGGTTTTGGCAGTTGGTTAGGCCAAAACCGTTATGTGGCGGGCTCATTAGGGTTTTGACAGTTGATTCGGTCAAAACCATTTTGAGGCGGACTCATTAGGGTTTTGACAGTTCGTTTGGTCAAAACCATTATGAGCCGGGGACATTATTTACTAATCCTTTCATTGATAATTATGTTATGGCTAATTACATTGACCATTTGACCATCTTGACTTTGTTGACCATTTGACCAAAGTTGACTAGGATCTTCTTGAAAGATCTAAAGTATTCTTTGGTTTTCTTTTTCTTTTGTTATGATAATGGTCATGTCATTTGTAGCCATCACCTTTATCTTGATGTGATTAGTAATGATAATGTTTTGGCATTATTGCAACCATGGTTGTGTTTTCTCTTGGTTAAGCTTTTCATTTGCTCATTCTCATTCTCTCTCTTAAAATGAGAAGCTCCATGGTTGCTAGCTAGCTCCTCCTTCTTCCTCCTCTTGATTTATCTTTTGATCTCATGTGTTGAGAGAAAAAGATCCCACAAAGACAAAACCATTCATCTACCACTTCTACACAACCTAGGGCTTCTAGATTAGCAATCTTCTTGCCCTAGTTACCTCGGCTCGAGGTGGAGCTTGGTGTACATCTCTCGGGTGGATCATCTTCGACTCAAGGAGGCCGTGGAGGTGACCAAAGTCCGGATCAACCATTGAGCAAGCAAAGAGAAGAACAACAAGAAGAGAAGAACAACAAGAAGTGAAGAACAACAAGAAGAGAAGGAGTTCAAGTTGATGTATAACCCCTAACCAAGCAGATAACATCTCAAGTTAGGATGCTAGTGTATTGTTTAGCAAAGATCCGGCTTTTACGGTCCATGTTACAAAGTTTAGAAAAATTTTGTTTTACCGTTTCCGCAACCCCGAAAGTACCGGGAGAGGTAACGTGGACCTAACAATGGTATCAGAGCCTAACTAAACACACCCTAGCATGTTAGCAAAGTATTTAGAATATCGACCGGACGAAAAAACCGCAAAATCACCCGAAAAAATTCAGTTTCTGCCGATTTTCAGATCTGTTCCAAAGTTAAAAATTTATACACTAAAAATCGGCTCAGGCTTTTGTTAGAAAAGGCAAGAAAAATGATCGCACGAGTCGACCAACTCACCGTGTTTCCGCGGCAGAAGCTTTCTTCTGCCGCGGAACCGCGGCCGAGTTGACTCGGCCTGGATCATTTTTGTTGCAGTGTTTTTCTGGTGGGTTTTTGGGATTTTTGGAATATGACTTTTTTGCCGAGATTTTCCATAAAGTAAAATTTGTTTTTGGGGCTCATAAATCCGTATTTTTTGGTCGATTTTCTGTAGACTTTGGCTAATGGTTATCTCTGTGATGTTATATGTGTATTGAACGTCTACTAATCGCTACACGTCGATTAGTGGGGGTTATACATATCTGTGATCTGTGTTGTTGATGGTTTGTGTATATGAACTCGTTGGATTGTCGCGGATGAATCGCCGGGGTGGATGTGAGATGAGAGTTTCTTTTTCTTTCATTCATGTAATAAATTTGTAAATTGATGTAATATTATTTGTTTGGCCGCACAACCGGGTCGGGGTTGTAGCCGTCATTGTATAATTCTTTTTACTGTTTTTGCTCCTAGGATAGACCCATGGAGGGGGTGCACAAACTACCGGGTATCTCGAAGTGTCGAGTGGCCTACTCATGGCGTTGAGGGAGGTTGCTTCGCTTCGGGTACTTGGCGGGTAGTTTGCCGCACCCGTAGGGGTCTTGGGTGGGGTATTGGCTATTCATCGCGACCGTGTAATCCGCTTTTCGTTGCAGGCTTGAACGAATCGCGGGTTCCTAGTATATCCAAAGTGTTCATCTGTGATCTGGATTGGCTATCATTGCAGTATATCTATATATAATAACTATTTAGGCGTTGCTTATGTTTTACAGCCGCGCTAGCCCAGCCCCCGCTCTGTCGTTAGTTAAGTAACCTAACGGGTGATGACGGGGCCCAGTGGCGAATGCGAATGGCATAAGCGTACGTCATATTTTGGTTGTTTTCTGCAATGGTAGGATTTAAATGATGGGACGCATTAAAAGAACTAATGCAAGAAAATAAACCTAAAAGACGTTGTTGGAACAAGTTTTTCAAAAATCTGTTATTGCAAGGACGTTCACTTTTGTTTTGCATCGAGGTATTCGGTTGTGAATGCCCAGCACCTCAGTCGACGAGGCAAGGGCCGAGATCCCTTCATCGGGAGTGACCCCTTGGACAAAAGTTTGCGTCAGGGTAATAACTTCACTATAGTCGATTATTCTTGCTTTGCATCGAGGTATTCAGTTTGGAGTATCCTGCACCTCATTCGACGAGGAAAGAGTCGAGATCCCTTCACAGGGAGTGACCTCTTTAGCAAAAGTTTTCGCCACTATATTTTCAAAAAGTGTATTACGTTCCTTCAACGATATCAAGTTCATTACGTTAACGGGATTTCGCCAAAACCCAGTCGTAGCCCTCCGTCGTTTCGGATTGATATTGCTTAGTATTCATGCTACGTATTTCGTGCTCAGCCGAGGCGTAGTGTACGGTAGCTATGTAATATCTTTCCGTAGGATACAAAGTGATTGGTTAGGACAGTCGTACGGTCATTTTGGCTCAGTCAAGGACTCGTACGGGTGGGTCTAATGCAGTCAAGATAATGACGGGTTGAACTTGACTAGGATCCTTTGATATGTTGGCTCAGTCAAGGTCACTTGGGTCCTAGGGGTAAAAACCACATCGGGAGTTTCAAAAGTACTGAGACTTGCAGATTTAGCATACCTTCTGGAGTGTGGTGACTAGAGTGGATTCCATCTAGGTCATCACACAGTGATAGTTGGATCCCGATCCCACTGATGAGTTGGATTACTCTCGGGAGATTATTTCACTTAACAATCAATGCTATAAACCTAGTAGGTGACTAGAAAGGTGTTAGCGGGGTTACGCCCCCAGGGAAAAGAGGTTCTTGAATTAAGGAACTTCGCGAAAGCGTTGGAAAACCTCCCTCTAAGTACCGACACTAGCCTGGCTGAAAGGTTAAGCAAGTATTGTGACGTGAATTAAAACCCGGCTAGTTCTTCTTTTAAAAAGGTTTTAAGAAGAATTTGAGTAAACAGTGGGAGACATCCTGGTTAGATAAATTAATAAACCAATCTAATCTTGCAAGAGCATACGCTGAGTGTTTCTTTTCTCTCTCTCCAGGAAGCAACATTTTCACGCCCTAATCAAGATAATAAAATGTATCGCTTGACCGATCCGAATTCTTATTCAGAACTGGGGAAAGTTGGTTCAGCTCTAACTTGTGACAACAGTCATGAGTATGAGAATGGGAAAGGGAATTGTATGGATTTCCAGGATACCCAGTTGAAGAAGAAGCATGGTTTTGCATCTACTTCAGGTGTTCTTGTAATTGAGAACTGTTTTACGGTCAGCCCTACCTCCTGGGTACTTGATACCGGATCAGGATCTCATATCTGTAATTTATTGCAGGGACTGAGAAAAAGTAGGAAAGTTGCACCAGGTGATATGTCGCTCAGAGTAGCGAACGGAGCACAAGTTAATGCGGCAGCCGTCGGTGAATATCACCTAGTATTGCCAAATGGCAAGACTATGATTTTGAACGATTGCTACTATGTACCCTCCATAGTTTGCAACATCATATCAGTTTCTTTACTCGATAAAGATGGATATAATTTTGTTCTTGACAAGAATATCATGAACATCTACCTTCATAAGGTACTGGTTGCAGAGGGTACACTGTGTAATGGTATCTAAGTTCTAAATCAGAATACAGTTCTCAATATACAAAACACACGCAAGAGGAAGAATTCAGATACGAATGAATCCTACTTGTGGCATTGTAGACTTGGTCATATCGGAGAGAAAAGACTGAGTAAGTTGCATAAAGATGGACCAGCTCGTCGATAGCTCGGCCGGTCACGACAGAAGGCTATCGAAGAGGAGGTTGATCGGCTCCTCGCCGCCAACTTCATCAGGAATGTGCCCTACTCGGAGTGGCTGGCAAATGTAGTTCTGGTCAAGAAATCAAGCGGGAAGTGGCGTATGTGCGTCGACTTCACCAACCTCAATAAGGCCTGCCCCAACGACAACTTTCCGCTCCGCCGCATAGACCAGCTCGTCGATAGCTCGGCCGGTCACGAGCTGCTGAGCTTCATGGACGCATTCTCCGGCTACAACCAAATCTGTATGAATCCTGAAGACGAAGATCTGACCGCATTCACAACGGACCGGGGAGTGTACTGCTACAAGGTGATGCCCTTCGGCCTCAAGAACGCCAGGGCCATATACCAAAGGCTGGTCAATCGCATGTTCAAGCCACAGATCAGCAGGAATATGGAAGTCTACGTTGACGACATGCTCGTCAAGTCCGTCTCGTCGGCCAACCATGCCAAGGACCTGGGCGAGGCATTTGAAGTCCTCCGCAAATTCAACATGAAGCTAAACCCCGCCAAGTGCGCATTCGGAGTCACCGGAGGAAAGTTCCTCGGGTTCATGGTCACTCACCGTGGAATCGAAGCTACCCTAGAGAAGATCGACGCTATCCTGATCATGGCCGCACCCAAGACCAACGTCGAGATCATGCGGCTCACGGGGCGGGTCGCCGCTCTGAGCCATTTCATGTCCAGGTCAGGGGAGAAGTGCCTTCCATTCTTTAAGGCGCTGAGGAAAATTCCGAGGTTCGAGTGGTCGGAGGAATGCCAAGCCGCCTTCGACCAACTGAAGAGGCACCTCGCAACACCGCCTCTGCTCACCCGGCCAGTGGAAGGGGATGAGCTATCGCTGTATCTGGCAGTATCCGACCAAGCAGCAGGCTCAGTGCTCGTCCGGGAGGCTGAGGGGGCACAGAAGCCGGTGTACTATGTGAGCCACGTGTTCAAGGACGCGGAGACGAAGTACTCTGCCATAGAGAAGATTGTCTTAGCCCTCGTGGTAACCTCGCGGAAGCTGCGGCACTACTTCCAAGCACACACCATCATCGTCCTCACCGAGCGCCCGTTGGGAGCTATCCAAGCATCACCGGAATCCTCGGGCCTAGAAAAATGGAGGTGGGAGCTATCTCAATTCGACATAAGGTATCGCCCGAGGCAAGCGATCAAGGCGCAGGCCCTAGCCGATTTCATCGTTGATTGCACCATCCATAGCAGGAAGCCGGAGTCCGTGCCACCCCTCTCAGCCCAGTGCCCCGTCCCGGGAGGCCCTAGCTCGGTTCCAGAGTGGGTCATCTACGTCGACGGGTCTTCTACCGATGAAGGCTACGGTGCCGGCCTCATCATCCGAGGCCCAAACAAAGTTGAGATGGAGTATTCTTTGAGGCTCGGTTACAAGGCATCGAACAACGCAGCAGAATACGAGGCCCTCCTAGCCGGACTGCGCATGGCCGTCGGGCTGGGGCTGAAGATAATTCGAATCCGCAGCGACTCGGCCCTTGTCGTCGGTCAAGTGACCGGCCGCTTCGAAGATCGAGAGCCTCCAATGATGAAGTACCTAGACGAAGTGAGGAAACTCCGAAGAAACTTCGACGAAGTCCAGGTAGAACAAATACCCAGGCAGCTGAATGCCCAAGCAGATGCCCTGAGCAAGCTAGCTTTGTCGTACACGGCCAACAATAAATGGTCAATCCTCTTCGAAACCTTGTCTCGACCTAGCGTGGGAGACGAAGCGATGACACTCCACGTGTACGCGGCGCAGGAGAGCGACCAGGATTGGAGGAAGCCCCTTGTGGAGTTCCTGAAGGACGGCGCGCTCCAGGAGGACCGGGCAGCCGCCCGCCGCCTCCGGGCCAAAACCCGCCACTTCGTCTGGAGCAACGGGAACCTCTACAAGAAGGCCTTCACTCAACCCCTGCTCCGGTGCGTCGACCCCTACGAAGCCGATTACATCCTTTGGGAAATCTATGAAGGGGTGGGCGGTGCACACCAGGGGGATCGAACCTTGATCCAAAAGGCGTTACTCTAAGGGTACTACTGGCCAACCATGCACGAGGACGCCCTGAAGCTGGTCAAGAGGTACAAGAGCTGCCAGCTCCACGGCAGCTTCCCCACTTCCTGGCTACCGAGCTAACCGCCCTGACATCTCCATGGCCGTTCGCCCAGTGGGGGTTGGATATGATCGTCCAGTTCCCTACCGGAATAGGCGGGCACAAATACGTCCTTGTCGCAGTGGACTACTTCACCAAGTGGATTGAGGCCGTCCCCATTAGGAAACCGGATGCCGCCACAGCCATCAAGTTCCTGCAAAACAACCAGATACTCCGGTTTGGCATCCCGAGGTGCATCATCACCGACCACAGGAAGAACATCGTGAATGAGAAAGTGAAGGACTTCTGCAGGGAGTACCGTATCCTCATGAAGTTCGCCACGGTCGCGCATCCCCAATGTAACGGGCAAACCAAAGTTGCTAACCGAGACGTCCTCCGAGGTTTCCGGACCCGCCTAGAAGGGCGGCAGGGCAGTTGGGTCGAAGAGCTGCCCCGGGTCTTATGGGCCCTGCGCACGTCAAGAAAGACTCCCACCGGGGAGACCCCCTTCAGCCTCTGCTACGGGACCGAGGAGATGGTCCCAGCGGAGATCGGGCTACCCAGTCACCGGGTCGAGCACTTCGACGATGACGCAAACATCACGGCGCTACGGACCAACCTCGACATCTTGTTGGAAAAAAGGGATCGGGTTCAGATCAGAGTTGCCGCCTATCAACAACAAATGGCTCGGTACTACAACGCCCGGGTCAAACACCGCTCCTTCAAGACCGGGGACCTAGTCCTGCGGCGGAATGAGTTCATCGACCAAGGCAGACTTCATAAGTTCTCGCCTAAGTGGGAGGGTCCCTTCCTCGACTCTGAGGTGCTCCCCGACGGAGCCTACCGCTTACAAGACGCGGACGGACGAAAGATTCCGCGACCTTACAACGCCGAGAAGCTCAAGCTATACCAGTGAGGTCAAAGCCGGCGAGTGTATGCCCTCCCTCGGGATTTCCCTTTCACAAAGAGGGTGTAAAGCGTTCTCTAAAATTCCTGTCCATACGAATAAAGAAACGTCGAATCATCCCGAGTAGAGTTCCACCTTTACAACTCAAAGCCCTCGCCAACAGGTGGCCATGCAACCCACTGCCAGGACAAAAAAAAAAGCCCAGAGGCAGTCGAGCCCGATGATCTCTCGCTCGGCTGTCCCCAGCGGGCAGCTTCCCTGCCGCAGCGCCGGGGATCAAAAAGCCCTCACAGAGGCAGTCGAGCCCGAGGATCCTGTTCTCCTCCGAAAGACGCGCAAGACAGACGTCTTGCCTGAAATTCAGGGCAGATGCTAATTGGTGCTATCCGTCTACTTCTCCGAAGATGACAAATTGATTTATGACACCGTGTATCGAAGGTTTAAACGGATGCGGCCGATGTAGCAGACTTCGTCAGATTCCCCCTCGCTTGAGGGGTTTTTGATTGTGGGGACGCTCTTCCCTGCAGGCGCAAGCCCCTGCAGTTAATTACGCTACCGCATCGCGGTAACAACTTTCTCCTTCTCCAGATGGTCACTTCGTATCGTGGGTGTTTTTTTTTGTTTGTGGTTGCCCGTGGATTGTATACGGAGACTAAGTTATGTTGTCACCCGTAGGGCGTGGACTAGTCCAAATCCGTATCTTTCTTAGATTTGGGTTTGGGGGGTTGGGTTTAAGGATACGTTAGCGTCATTTGAAACTAAGATCAACTTAAACGTTTGTTAAGGATACGTTGGTCCCATTTTAGACTAAGATCAACTTAACTGGATCATTTAGATCCGACAAGAGAGTAATTGGGCTCTATTGTTTAGTTTAGTGACATTGCGGTCGATAATTAGTTTAAGGACATTACGGTCGAATGCTAGTTTAAAGACATCGCGGTCGAGGTTAAGGACATTATAGTCCGTGGATTTAAGGATTCCACAATCCGTTGTTAGTTTTAAGACATCGCGGTCGAGGTTAAGGACATCATAATCCATGGGCTTAAGGACCCCACAGTCCGATGTTAGTTTTAAGACATCACGGTCGAGGTTAAGGAAATCATAGTCCATGAGTTTAAGGACCCCAAAGTCCGTTGCTAGTTTAAAGACATCACGGTCGAGATTAAGGACATCATAGTCCATGAGTTTAAGGACCCCACAGTCCATGAAATGTATGGTTTTCGAGACCCGCCACATCTTTGAAGACGTTGAGGAATTACAACGATAAATATCAAAGGAGTGAAGAGATATACCCTTGAACCAAGGTGGATTACAATGTCCTAGCAAATTTGAGGAAAATACCCTCGCAACTGAGCATACTGGATGCTCTCTTCATGTCCAAAGAGACACGAGATTCTCTGATCAAGGCATTACAAAAGCCCGATCAGTTCCAAGCTTTCCTCGTGGAAGTGAAGATGAAATATGAACTAGCAGAGGTACGCGCGGCTGACATTACATTCAGTGATAAAGATCTCATCCTCGGTACATGCGAACATAATCGCCCGTTATACGTCACCGAATACTGCCACGACATCAAGATAGGGAAAATTCTTGTCGACAACGGATCTTCCGTCAACATTCTCAACGTGAGAGTGCTGAAGGAGATTTGCATGAACGTTCAGCACCTGGCCCAAGACATAATTACCATCTTCAGGTTCGACTCACAGTCGTCACGGACGCTCGGGTCCGTAATACTGACGCTGCGCTTCGGGTTGCTCATCACTGACATCAAATTTCATGTCATTGACGCCAAGACTTGCTATAACGCTTTGCTCGGCAGGCCTTGGTTACAAGAGTACAACGACATCTCTTCTATACAACATCAGTGTATGAAGTATTTCAAAGAAGGCTTAGAATACACCGTCACAGGGGACCTAAATCCTTTCTCCTTAAACGAGGTCCGAAAATATGAAGACGCAAAATACTTCCTACCAGAATTTGAGGATACGGAAAGGTGTCATAAGACGAAGGATAAACAAAAGTCCGTCACCACTATCCCGATCTTTAGGAGCGATACTAAGGAAGATGAAGAAATAGTCTACTCGCGGCAACCCCAGAAAGAAAACAACAGGCCCGGACCATCTACTCCTATTTTAGTCTATGGCAGCGACTCTGAGGATGAAGCAAATGCAGTGTTCTCCATCCACCCGTCAGTGCAAACCCTCGTCGGATCATATCAGAGTCTTCAAATCACAATGGCTCTACCTCGGTATTACAAAGAACTTGATGCGCTCGATACATACCGCGTACAAGAACTACAAACTTTCTACGTCCCTCCCAGGCGAAGAGGTTAAAAGGAGATCCTCTTCCACCAATCTACGGAGACTAAAGTAGAAAAAGAAGTCTGGCATGGTGCTGATTTTGCACTTGACAGGCTTCAACCAATCCGTCTGCCAAGATACTACGCAAAGGGATTGAAAAGGCTGTTAAAATGCCAAGGTGTACCCCTCAAAAAAACTTTTCGGCAAGCCCAATTCTACTAAAAGATTTGGGATATTCCCGAGACTCAGCGAAAAATGTCCAACGGGAAGATGGAGACAACCGGGCTCGGATAAGTTCAGTCCAAGAAAAGGGAGCGGTTCCACAGTTGCCACGTCAAAAAAAACTCCAGTGAAGTGGAAAATGCTCTTCCAAATGGCCGTGACGTTGAAACAGAGCGAAATCTCGCTCTAAGAACGTTAAATCCGTTGCTCAAAGAACAAATAGACAAGCTAATAAAAGAAGCTTGTCAAAAGAGCCGAGACAATCACAGCCGCGAAATGTCCATTTATAAAAAAGTCAGGATACAGCGCCTCAATCAGCAATCTGCGGAGAAGGAAGACTATAATGCTTTTCATCCCTGGCCCGCTTTATGTCCCCACGAAAGGGGTATCACGCCCCGCTTCCCGGTGTATGGAGAAGTAGACATGACAGGCCGCGACGTTTGTACTCAGAAGTAAACACGTTAAGCATAAATAATCAATATAAATGAATACACAAGAATAACAATAAATGTAATAATAACAACAACTTTTATTAACATTCTTTCTTTACATACAACTGAAAAGAAAAGTACAATGATAGAAAGTGATGCCTAAACAGTGGTATATGAACTTAAAAGAAAATAAGTACAAGTAAGAGCCTAGAAGTCTGGCTACTCTGCGAACTGCTGATTAGTAGAGTTTTTACGTGCTAAGTTTGTTACCGCAATCAAGACGGTTTCGCTTGTAGCTAGCCGGTTGAGTACGGGTCGTCCGCAGGGAGATGGGAATCTTTTTCTATGTGCTTTAACGAGTTAAGTCCAAATGTCCAGGTTTGTTTTAGATTACTTATGTGCTAAAATGATATATAAAGAGAGCTTGTTAGGGTTAGGATTAGGTTAGTTTGAGTTAGGAGTCGCTCACTTCTTTCATTGCCACTCTTAATATCGGTGTTACGGTAATCGGCAACAACGGGGATTAGCAAGACTAGGAAGGAACTTGCGAGTATAAGCTAGGCTTTCCAACGCATAAGTTCTTCCTTTTGGTGCTTGTCCGTCCGTTCTTGGCTCTTAGCCTTAATCTCCGGTTAATTCAACCACAACCGGTCTCACTGAGGAATCACCGCTATCATGTAGGATAGGACGCCGTAGGGAGCGGATTGTGGTTCAATTAACGGGAGTCCGAATTAAGATGTTGGGCAAGAAAAGAGTGAGAGAGATTTCCTTCTCTCAAACTTTCCTTATCCTACCCTAACAAGTATGAAAACTACTCACCCATTATAAGGAAAAGAAAATAAAACAAATGAGGAAGATAGAAAGAAAGAGGTTAGAAAATTACAACTAGCTATTTGAGACCTCACCTTGGCAAGGATCAAGCTTAAGCAGCATAGTTGTTTTAAGGATAAAGAAAAAGAGAACAAGAAAGAAACAAACAACCAGATTAGCAAATGAAAAATACAAGCAAATATAATTAACAATTACAACAAGATAAGCATGGTAAGAACAAGAACTCATTTATTCATTCTTCACTCACAAAAGCTCACTACAAGTTTTTAATGGAGAAGAGATGAGAGGAGGAAGAAGAACAATACATGTATTCTAAAATCTAAATACAAGAATGAGGACCCTTGGATTTGGCAAGTTCTGGACTATTTATAGGCAGGGAGCTGGAAACCTAGGGCAACATTCTGACCCTTCATGAAAAGTCCAAACTACCCCTGAAACATCATCACCTGAGGAGTCCGTACGGCCGCAGATCCGCGGCCTAGACCCTCTATTGGCCGCGGATCCGCAGCCCTATAGAGGAGTTGGGTCATCGAGTTTTTTGTGCTTCCCTAGTCTTCTATGTCCTTCAGTCTGGTATATGATATTTCTCATAAGCTCTTCACAATTTTTCCAGAATTTCAGCAAATCAAAAGGTGATTTGATATGGATCTTTTGCCATGATTTTTCTTGAGCTCCGCGTAGATATGTTGGATCTTGTGTTGACATTGAGCTTTGTGCATGAAAATGACATTGATTTGCCATTTTGTCTCTTAAACTGGTGTGCGGCAACATACGGATAGAGAGCGGAGACCCGTGTTTTATCTGTGATTGGAAGTAATCTGAATTTTGTCATGATTTTCCATGAATTTCACCATTTAGAGTCGAGAACATGTATCCTGCAATTAACTAGCAAACACGGCTCAAGAGTACCTACCGATAAGCAATGTGATAAAAATTGGGCGGTATAAAAATACAAAAATCTGATATGAACAAATACCCCCAAACTTATCATTTGCTCGTCCCGAGAAAAGCCAATTTATTCACAAAAAATTTCCTAACCTCACTTTCGCAAGGAACGCAATTGCACTGAGCACTTGCAATAAGCCGTTAAACCTCTAGGTGTCCATAGTAGGAGGAGTGTTGTCTCCTGAGGTTTTTCAGCGGATACTACCCACAAAATCCTGTCGAGCTAGATTTGCAAAATAACTATAATTCAAACCCTAAAGTTTTGTTTCAGAAAATAAAAATTCTATTATCCTAAGTCTAGACTATCGAACATTTATTTTTCACATCTCGCTTCTTATTTAACTTAAGATTTTATATGTCTTTACGTGCAGTGCAAATAGTGTTGTTAAGTTCCAGAAGGGTCGAAAAAGTCATCATGTCATACAATAAAGCCCAGATAAAAATTTTAAAATGATCACATAAGTTTTATAAAGAGTTAAGCATTTTTCAAGTTTCGTTTTCCAGTAAGGTTTCAACTTCAGAATTTCTATCTTCCTTAACAGGAAACTAGGTTTTATTTTTCACTCCACCTT
This sequence comes from Agapanthus africanus, assembly GCA_030015575.1. Lineage (NCBI taxonomy): Eukaryota > Viridiplantae > Streptophyta > Magnoliopsida > Asparagales > Amaryllidaceae > Agapanthus > Agapanthus africanus. The sequence goes on along the minus strand of JASDDO010000022.1, from coordinate 533,064,818 downwards.
TTTCTTGTTTTCATTTCATACACACCTCTGTGAACGTGCAATAGTCTTTATCATAGAATAAAACCTTCATATCTCCGCTAGAAATATTTTTTATAGAAACCTGTCTTTTGTCAAGATTATTCTCACACAAAGAACCGTTAGGAATTTTAACTCGGAGAGAATACTTGCTTGACTTTGTTTTAATCTGGACTTTCTACGCTTCTTAACGAGCTTTGGGCCAATGCACCCAAACCAGTTGGCTTTAGGGCATTAGGTGTAGAGACACCCCAGCGGACTTATTTACTCAAGTTACCTAGGCCCAAAAACAAAAGACAATTTAGCGTGAAAATCATGATGATTCAATGCGAACGGAGATATAACCGGCAGTTCAGTTATTTTTTTGGATAAAAGACGTATTTAGTGGGTCAGGTGTGTAATCATTCCAATCAAGTTTCAGATGGGTTATTTTTCAGACTTAGTTCCAATTAAGGCATCAATAACATTCCTTCATATTCACTTCACTTCATAAACTATTCTTGATATTACTTATTTCAGAACAAACCTATTTGATCCTTAGAAAATCATTTATCCATTTAAAAGTTCTTAGACATAAAAGACTTGTCATCTAATTTCCAAAACTCACGACACGTGTAGTGTGATGTAAAGACGTATATCAGCTATAGTTAACTTCAAAGGAGAGTTATCTTTCAGGTTTTCAAAATCTAAAAATAAGGTTTAGTTATTCTTATCTTATCAAACAAAACCGTCGAAATGTTGAATCAGAGTTCTCCCACTAGCTAACTTGACAGAAAAGTTTTTATATTTTTAGAAAATTTTCTAATTTTTATGGATTTTATGGATTTTAGTATGCAGATGCAAAATATAAATATGAATGCGAAGGTTAGAAATGCGTACCGAGCGTACCCCCAAACTTAAACTCGACAGTGTCCTCACTGTCATTGCATGAAGAGATCATTTGAAGGGTCAAAATTGTCGGTTAGATATACACATTTTTTTAATGTTTTTAAAGAGTAAAAATGGAAACGAATATCCATAAATAAATACAAAATGGTATATACATACCCCCAAACTTATTTGGAACAGTGTCCACTGTTCTTGGCTGGATTACCGAAGTTTGGTGGTAGACAGGGGAAGATTATGCAGGGTAAACCGGCTCCTGTAAGACCAGGAGCTCCTCTGTTGGTTCGGCGCTAAGGTACGGTTTTAGTCGGTGTCCGTTCACTTTAAAAAATGAACCGTCCTTTGGATTCTCCAAATCCACAGCGCCTTGCGGATACACATTCCACACAAAATACGGCCCTTTCCAGCGAGATCTGAGCTTTCCTGGATGGAAGTGTAGTCGGGTGTTGTAAAGCAGTACCTGTTGACCAGGTACGAAAGTTTTGCGCAAAAGATGTTTATCGTGAAACACCTTCGTTCGGTTTTTAACGACAACCGCGTTATCGTAAGCCTCATCCCTAAGCTCGCTCAATTCGTTCAATTGCAGCTTCCAATGGCTGCCCGCATCTTCGAGAGACAGATTCAGCTCCTTTATCGCCAAAAATGTGTGATGCTCTATTTCGACAGGGTGGTGGCAAGCCTTTCCGTACATAAGCCAATAGGGAGACATGCCAAGATCGTTCTTATAAGCCGTTCGAAATGCCCAAAGGGTATCGGTGAGTTTCAACGACCAATTCTTTCGGTTCTTAGAAACCGTCTTCTCCAGTATCTGCTTGATTTGTCGATTTGAAACTTTGGCTTGCCCATAGTTTTGGGGATGGTAGGGCGGAGATAGCTTATGATTATTGGAATATTTCTGCATCAAGGCCTCGAAAGTCTTATTGTAGAAATGAGTTCCATTGTCGCTAATGATCGCTCGGGGGTGCCCAAACCGGGAGAAAATGTTTTCTTTAAGAAACCTAACGACAACCTTGTTGTCGTAAGTCTAGCTGGGCACAGTCTCGACCCACTTAGAGACGTAATCAACAGCGAGAAGGATGTACAGGTTCCCAAAAGAGCTGGGAAATGGCCCCATGAAATCTATCCCCCAAACGTCGAAAATCTCCACAACCAAGATTGGTTGGAGCGGCATCTCGTTCCTCCAGGATATCCGGCCCAAGTGTTGGCACCGGGAGCAAGTCTTGCAATAGTCATGAGCGTCTTTGAAGAGTTGTGGCCAGTAGAAACCACATTGCAAGATCTTCTCAGCTGTCTTTCTGGGGCCAAAATGCCCGCCACATGCTTGATCGTGGCAAAATGACAGCACACTCTTGAATTCATCGTCAGGGACACACCGACGAATAATCTGGTCGGGACAGTACTTGAACAGATAGGGTTCGTCCCAGTAAAAGTGTTTTACTTGGGATAAGAATCGAAGTCTGTCCTGACTTGACCATTCAGTCGGTAGTAGCCCTGTGGCCAAATAGTTCACAATATCTGCGAACCGGGGTTCGCAAGATACTGTCAAGAGTTGTTCATCCGGAAAAACGTCGTTGGTCGGAAGTTGAGGCGACGACGAAGAAGGAAGTCGTGAGAGATGGTCGGCGACTACGTTTTCACATCCTCTTTTGTCCTTGATGACAAGGTCAAACTCTTGAAGCAAGAGGATCCAACGTATTAGCCGAGATTTTGCATCTTTCTTCGCAAAAAGATGGCGCAGAGCAGAATGGTCTGTGTAGACAATGACTGGAGAGCCGATGAGGTAGGGCCTGAACTTTTCTAAAGAAAATACAGCAGCTAAGAATTCCTTCTCAGTTGTTGTATAATTATGTTGGGCGTCGTTCAGGGTTCGGCTAGCATAATAGATTACGTGCGGCATCTTGTTGATGTGTTGTCCAAGGACAGCACCAATGGCAAAGTCGGATGCATCGCACATAATCTCAAATGGGTGCGTCCAGTCAGGTGAAGAAAGAACGGGAGCAGAAGTGAGTGAGCTTTTTAATGACTCGAACGCAGTCACACAGCTCGAGTTGAAGTCGAATAGCGTGTCCTTGGCTAGCAAAAGAGTTAAGGGCCTAGCAATCTTGCTAAAGTCCTTGATGAACCGTCTATAGAAACCGGCATGACCAAGGAAGGCTCGGATGTCTCTGACGCATCTGGGAGGAGGGAGATTGGAAATGACCTCAATCTTTGCTTTGTCAACCTCTATGCCATTTTGCCAAATGATATGTCCTAAGACAATACCTTCGCACACCATGAAGTAGCATTTCTCCCAATTCAAAGTGAGGCTCTTGTCCTTACATCGGGTAAGGACAGCGTCAAGATGCAGCAAACACTCGTTAAAGGAATCGCCGAAGATGGAGAAATCGTCCATGAAGATCTCCAGGAATTTCTCCACCATGTCCGAGAAGATTCCCATCATACACCGTTGGAAGGTAGCGGGCGTGTTGCATAACCCAAAGGGCATGCGACGATATGCGAACGTGCCGAAAGGACAAGTGAATGTGGTCTTGTCCTGATCTTTCTCGGCGATGGGAATCTGATTATAGCCGGAGTAGCCATCAAGAAAGCAGTAGTACTCATGTTCGGCCAATCGTTCAAGCATTTGGTCAATGAAAGGTAGCGGAAAGTGGTCCTTCCGCGTTGCGGTGTTGAGTTTTCTGTAATCGATGCATACTCGCCACCCAGTTTGGGTGCGAGTAGGGATTAACTCGTTCGCCTCATTAATGATGACCGTTATGCCTGATTTCTTGGGGACAATGTGAATGGGGCTAACCCACTGGCTATCAGAGATAGGGTAAATGATACCACTATCCAGACACTTCACGGTTTCCTTTTTCAGAGCCTCCTTCATGACTGGATTGAGTCGTCTTTGTGGATCCCTGGCTGGTTTGGCATCATCCATCAGATAAATGTGATGTTCAATGATCAGGGGACTAATCCCCTTGATGTCCGCCATTGACCAGCCAAAAGCTTTCCTATTGCTGTGCAAGACTGCAAGAAGGGCTTTCTCTTGCTCTGGAGCTAGAGAAGCCGAGATGATAACAGGGAGGGTCTCGTTCTCACCCAAGTAAGAGTACTTAAGATGAGACGGCAAAGGCTTGAGTTCGAGCGTTGGAGGTGAAACGATTGAAGGCAAGATTGGTGAAAAGGTCTCGAACTCAAAGGATTCCAGCAAAGGTTCAAAACGAGTGTAAACGACCGAGTTGGATGGTTCAGGTAACTCATCTGGAAATTCGAAGGATTCAAACTCGAGTGGTGAGTGGCTAAGATCGTTCGAGAAAGTGAAACACTCATAGTCATTGTCGGGCGCAGAAACAGCAGCAGGTTCGAAGAGGAACGCACTAGTGGTGTTAAGGTTATCGTAGTCGAACAAAAACTCCTTGAATTCACACTCTTCAGGGGTGATCTCCTGGATTGAGCAAACGTCTAGTATATGACCATTAGGTTCGGAGGGCTGATTTCCCAACCTAAAAATGTTGAGTTCAATTGTCATGTTTCCAAAAGATAGGTTCATCGAACCATTTCGACAATTGATCACAGCATTTGAGGTTGCAAGGAATGGGCGACCGAGTATCACCGGAATTTTATTCCGGGGGTTAGCTATAGGCTGTGTGTCTAATACAATGAAGCCAACGGGGAATATAAAGTCCCCAACCTTGATTAACACATCCTCTAGCTCACCCCTAGGATGGGTGATCGATCGGTCGGCCATTTGGAGAGTGCAGTATGCGGGTTTCAGCTCGCTTACACCTAGTTGCTCATATACTGAGTACGGAAGCAAATTAACACTGGCACCAAGATCTACGCGGTTGATGTTCTTATCCCCAATGGTAATAGAAATCGTAGGACAGCCAATGTCCTTCCGTTTTTGTGGTAAAGATTGGGTAAGAGCATCACTCACATCACTAGCCAAGAAAACTTTCTTGGGTACCTGAGAGTTCCTCTTTTTTATGCACAAGTCCTTTAAGATTTTCGCGTAGGACGGGACTTGTTAGACAACATCTAAAAGGGGAATGTTGATGTTAACCTGCTTAAACAACTCCAGAATTTTCTCCATTTGTGGATTTTGTTTATTGGACCTCAACCGGTTTGGAAATGGAACGTTTTTAAAATTGGTTGAGTCCAATGCTTGTGGAGGAGATTGTGGAGCTGGAACAGATCCCAGAGCTGGTGCTTTCGTGGAGTGAGAAGTGGGTCCATTCAGAGCAGAAGAAGAAGAAGAGCCTTTTGAAGAATGGAGAATAGGCTCAGAAGACGAAGAAGAAGAAGAAGCGGTCGGGGTGTCATTATCCTCAATTGCTGTGCCGAGTTGCTGTGCAGCATCCTTCCCGATCTCAATGTAGTCACGGCACTCGCATTATGGTTCTTTTGTTCAAGAGCAACATGTACATTATGTGGGTGACCGGGATTTGGGAGTGGTTGAGATGGAAGCTTCCCCTTTTCTCGCTCGCTTAACGCCGCATTCAGCTGTGCAATCTGGGCTTCGATGGTCTTGATGTTTTGCCCGTGTGCAGCAGTGTGTTGCACCAAAGACTGAATAGACGACTGGATGTTGGTGGTTGATTGTGTCGATTGTTTAACGAACGCCTCCAGACTTCGTTCTAGCGAGGAAACCTTATCGTTGTTTGACGGAACAAAGTTGTTTTGTGGAAAAGAATTGTTGGGTGCAAAGTTGTTCGTCTGATTTTGAAAAGGTTGGGGTTGGAAGGGCTGCTGAAACTGATGTTGAGTTTGTTGTTGCGCTTGTTGTTGCGGAGGAGGGGGCCTCTAGAAATTGTTGCCTTGGAATTGCTGCTGATTCTGATTCCAGGAGAAATTGGGGTGGTTCCTCCAACCGGGATTGTAGGTGGAAGAGTATGGATCATTCCTCGGTCTTTACTGAAATACAGCATTAACCTGATCCTATCCTTGAGATGGTGGATTGTAAGGACACTCTTCGGTTAAGTGAGAAGGATCGGAACAACAAGCACAAATGGTACGAAGGGGAAGGACAGGGGCAGGAGCAGGAGATGAAAATTTGCTCTCTATCGCTTCAAGTTTTCTCGTTATTGCAGCCATTTCAGCTTTCATCGCAATAGAGACATCGAGTTAGTGAATTTCTATCCTAGACTGACCAGTAGAAGTGGAGGAAGAAGAAGTAGTTGGTCTAATGCTCTCCCATTGAAGCGTTTGTTCCGCAAGGTCGTCGAAGAATTGCCACGCTTCCTCGTCAGATTTTGATAGGAAGTGGCCCTGACAAATGGTTTCCAACAACTGCTTGGTTGCTGGGTTCAGGCCCTCGTATAAGGTTTGGCAAAGTTGTCATTTCTCTATACCATGGTGAGGACACTGAACAAGAAGGTCTTTATACCGGTCAAAGCTCTTCCAGAAGGGTTCAGTAGGAAGCTGAGAGAATTGGTTGATTTCGTTACGGATCCTTGCGGTTTTATGATTCGGATAGAATTTCTTGAGAAACGCTTTCACAAACTCATCCCAACTGGTTATGGAGTGGGAAGCGGTGCTATACAGCCATTTTTCAGCAAGATCGCACGAAGTGAACGGAATGACCCGTAGCCGTATAGCATCGTCCGACAGCTGGGTAGTTTTCTTCATGGCACAAACATTTTGGAACTTATTGATGAAGATATAGGCATCTTCAGATTCAAGCCCATGAAATTTCGGAAGCATGTTAATGAAGTGGGGCTTAATTTCAAAATTATCCTCATTGGCCGGTGGAAGAGAAAGACAGGTGGGAAGTGCAGAACGGGTGGGATAGAAACGATCCTGGAGCGCGATTCGCTGCGGCGCTACAACAGGCGGTGGTGGTGGGTTATTCGCCTCCATAGGAGGTGGAGTCAATCCCGGGGGAGTCAAAGAGATGTTTGGATTAAATCGTGATATCGCGGAAGAAGAGGTTGGTGATGGTGAAGGTGAGGATGTATGAACAGAATTCCGGTCAACGTCGGAGTTGGCCGGCAAAGGTAAGGGTGAAAGAGGCATGGACGGAGTTTCGACGTCTGAGTCGATCGCGTAGTCGGTAGCGACTAACGTAACGCGGACTAGGCGGGCGCTAGTGTCCCGAGTCCAAGCGGACATACACTAAACGAGTTTAGTATAGTCAAAGCGAAGAAGGTGAGGGTAAGAAAACGTCAATGGAGAAATATGATAGGAGGTGGGTAAAAAAATGGATTCTGGCGACAAAGGGCAAGTTTTTATAAAAGTTTTTGGTTTTGTGTTTTTTTTAGAAAGAGCATTACAGAAATATGTGCGGACTTACGGCTTCAAGCAATCACAAACAAGATATGCACAACCACACCTAGATCTAGGGTCACCTAGGTCAGCTAGACAGCTCCTAACTGTTCCAAAGGGCTAGAAATAGGACCTCAAACCGCCTCTTCTCCGCCAATTGCGGCCAGGTAAGTGCCAGGTAAGTGGGAGGCTCCCCACTACGTAAGTAGTGGTCCTAATTAAGTAACTACTTGCCTTGGACACACTTGCCTAGACACCGCAAAAGTCAGGATAGGATAAACGGCCGATGCCTGTAACTAGTCCTCTGTCCTATTGAGCGCGAAGTCCTTAGGGCTGAGTCTAGTATTTTTTAATTTAAAAAATGGTCAATGCATATGCTTTTTGTGATTTCTGGGGTCCTTGGAAGGGTGATGAAATCCCCACCCAATCTGGATTGGTTTCAAGCCCCTTAAAGTCCGTATTAATATATGCAAAGCAGTAACAATCAACTGCAAACAATTTTTTTTATTTTAGCATGGCGCAAAGAATCCTGCACAAAAACAATTTATTGGAAGGGGGAAGAGAGTTTGCGCAAAGAATGCTGTAGAAAACACAGTTCAGTGGAGTTCAGAGGAGTAGGGAGAGAATTAGAAGGACTCACAGAAAATTTGCAACGATGAACTCCCCAAATGGCCGCGGTTCCGCGGCCAAACACGTGCATAGGCCGCGGTTCCGCGGCAGTAAGGAGGGATTGGGCTTCCAATTTTTTTTGTGTGTGCTTTATGGGGTGTCCTCTTCTTGTCTGGAGCTCCTGAATCTAGATTTGCTTACTGGATCTGCTCCAGAATCTTTCAGTAGACCGTTTTTTTCGTCTTGAATCTGTCGCGGTGTAGCCGCGAGATGTGGGTCTAACTTCCCACGTCTTTGGCACTGAACTCGACCGTCTTTTTATCCTGCACACTTGCACAAAAACTAATCAAAAATAACAAGGTGGCTTTTTACAATGTATATTTTTCTTTTTTTTCTTTTTTCGGTTAGATTTATATTCACAAATTAACCCGAAATTACATAAAGAAATAAACTACCGTCTCCCCGGCAACGGCGCCATTTGATTGGTAGAGTTTTTGCGTGCCAAGTTTGTTACCGTAATCAAGACGGTTTCGCTTGTAGCTAGCCGGTTGAGTACGGGTCGTCCGCAGGGAGATGGGAATCTTTTTCTATGTGCTTTAACGAGTTAAGTCCAAATGTCCAGGTTTGTTTTAGATTACTTATGTGCTGAAATGATATATAATGAGAGCTTGTTAGGGTTAGGATTAGGTTAGTTTGAGTTAAGAGTCGCTCACTTCTTTCATTGCCACTCTTAATATCGGTGTTACGGTAATCGGCAACAGCGGGGATTAGCACGACTAGGAAGGAACTTGCGAGTATAAGCAAGGCTTTCCAACGCATAAGTTCTTCCTTTTGGTGCTTGTCCGTCCGTTCTTGGCTCTTAGCCTTAACCTCCGGTTAATTCAACCACAACCGGTCTCACTAAGGAATCACCGCTATCATGTAGGATAGGGTGTCGTAGGGAGCCGATTGTGGTTCAATTAATGGGAGTCCGAATTAAGATGTTGGGCAAGAAAAGAGTGAGAGAGATTTCTTTCTCTCAAACTTTCCTTATCCTACCCTAACAAGTATGAAAACTACTCATCCATTATAAGGAAAAGAAAATAAAACAAAGGAGGAAGATAGAAAGAAAGAGATTAGAAGATTACAACTAGCTATTTGAGACCTCCCCTTGGCAAGGATCAAGCTTAAGCATCATAGTTGTTTTAAGGATAAAGAAAAAGAGAACAAGAAAGAAACAAACAACAAATAACAACAACTAGATTAGCAAATGAAAAATACAAGAAAATATAATTAACAATTACAACAAGATAAGCATGGTAAGAACAAGAACTCATTTATTCATTCTTCACTCACAAAAGCTCACTACAAGTTTTTAATGGAGAAGAGATGAGAGGAGGAAGAAGAACAACACATGTATTCTAAAATCTAAATACAAGAATGAGGACCCTTGGCTTTGGCAAGTTCTGGACTATTTATAGGCAGGGAGCTGGAAACCTAGGGCAACATTCTGACCCTTCATGAAAAGTCCAAACTACCCCTGAAACATCATCACCTGAGGAGTCCGTACGGCCGCGGATCCGCGGCCTAGACCCCCTATTGGCCGCGGATCCGCGGCCCTATAGGGGAGTTGGGTCATCGGGTTTTGTGTGCTTCCCTGGTCTTCTATGTCCTTCAGTCTGGTATATGATGTTTCTCATAAGCTCTTCATAATTTTTCCAGAATTTCAGCAAATCAAAAGGTGATTTGATGTGGATCTTTTGCCATGATTTTTCTTGAGCTCCGCATAGATATGTTGGATCTTGTGTTGACATTGAGCTTTGTGCATGAAAATAACATTGATTTTCCATTTTGTCTCTTAAACTGGTGTGCGGCAACATACGGATAGAAAGCGGAGACCCGTGTTTTATCCGTGGTTGGCAGTAATCCGGATTTTGTCGTGCTTTTCCATAAATTTCACCGTTTAGAGCCAAGAACATGTATCCTGCAATTGACTAGCAAACACGGCTCAAAAGTACCTACCGATAAGCAATGTGATAAAAATTGGGCGGTATAAAAATGCAAAAATCTGATATGAACAACTGCTCCAAATCGTCCTGACTGGGCTCGATCTCCTGAGAGTCGGTCCTCCTGACGAACATTCCAAAGAAAGAAGAGACAAGAATGTCGTCAGTGAACTAGCGCTCGGTAAGTCCAAAAGATAGAATGGAATAGATAAGTAAAGATAATAGAACTGGTAAATTATATGTTTGCTATGCTATCGTAGTTGTTTGTTGGTTGATACAGAATATATCAGTGTATACGATAGGAGTCCAACTTGCTCCGTGGACTATGGTAATCGGAAGTATAAGGCCGTCAAAACCCATGGAACAAAGACACGGACGTTCATGTAGGTTTCTTTTAGTAACCATCTCGTTCCACTTTTAATACATTCCGTACCAGTCTACCCCGTTAAACCCCATAATTTATATTGTATTGATTGGCAATTATCAGACTTGCCGAGACCATAGTATAAGTTGTTCATGTAAACGATTTCAGGATGTATCAAGTAGTCATGTAATGAAGTAAAGTCATAGCTATGGTTTGGTCAAGTCAAATCATGTTTGTATGTTTGGTATTGTTCTGGTATTCAAGTTCATATTTGGTATATTGGATTCATGTTGAATTGGATTCTTGTGAATTGGATTCAGATTGATTTGGACTCAAACTTGAGTTAGACACTTAGAACAGAATTTGGATCCTGAATTAGATTAGGGTGTTATCGGTAACTTCTGCACATGGACGACAGGATTTGTGTCTTTTTCCAGGACAATTACCATTGATAACTCTGTTTTAGTTTTTCTACCTTAAATAGGCAAGCACCCACTTTCTCCGGCTCCCTGAGGCTCAAGAGAATTGGTTCCGTTTAAACCTATATTTACTAGGCTCCTTAATGTAATTTTATATATCTTGAGAGGGGTTTTATGAAAAATATTTTATATACTTTCAAAATAACCCTTGAGTAATTATTTATGTTCTTTAGGGTTTCCATGGATGTGAATTTTAAAGAGTGAGGTATATTAGTGAATAGTAACTTAGTTTGAATAGTTCATTGTATTTTAGTGTAACTTGTATTGTATTGAACTGATGGTATTTTAATGAAACTTATCATTCTTTTATTTTCTAGAAAACATGGAATTTTATTATATATTAAAAATATATGGTTCGATAATATTTATATAATTATTAAAAATTATTTTATTTATTAAGTATAAAATCTCGCTTTTTTCTTAAAACTCATATTAAAATTCTTTCGAGATCGTATGCTCCGTGAGGAGGTTTGCATCTCACTCTACTAGTCTCGAGGATGTGCGATAATCTACACTATTCAATAGTGGGTTCCCCAAAATAGGTTGTAGAGGTATAATCGCAAAGAATTTGATAACACCATTTAAAGAAAACCGAGTTTTTTTATAGTTCAAGGTATTTTGATGAAAAGTTGTATTTTACCACAAAAGTTATGTCTCAAGAGAATCGTGCTATGTCAATATGTGTGTATGTGAGAGGTAGGTTATTACCTCGTGAAGTTTTCTAAAGGTATGCTAAGCAAAATATTTAAAAGATAATGTGTATAAACTACATGGTATTTAAAAGTAAAAACTTAATTAAAATTAAGTAACATGGAGTTTTAGAGTGAAAGTTATTTCTAAACCTTTATAATAGTGTTACAAATATTATGTAAAAGTTTATTGAACAATATATACATGAAAAGTGAGATTATAGAGTTTATAAGATTTACATCGATAATAACTCCACTTACCGATGCTTTGTTTTGAAAAGAGAATTTAGCGAAGAGAGAGAGGAAATAGAAGGAACTTACAAGCTAGGAGGAGAGAGGAGAGGTAGAGGAAGATATCGTATCCTTCGTGATATCGTGGGGTTGCCGGAATCGCCTCTAATCCTCGCCGGAATTTGACCTTGGGCTAACTCCACTTGTACTCTTCTTGGACTTGAGAATTTTTTATAATTTTGACTAGAAATTTCAGAATGAGAAGAGGCTAGGGTATGGGGTTGTATTTATAGGGTGAAATTAGGGTTTTGAAATTAAAAGATTGAATTAAAAAGCATTAAAAATGAGATTAAAGATGGATTTTAATTCTCTGTTAAATGCAGAGAAAACAAACAGAACAGGGGTAGTGGGGTAGGCCAAAGGGTTTTGTGTGCAAAGCACGGGCACTTTTCCCTACGGGGGACCCGTCGCTGCCGGCTATAAGGCCGATCTCGCTGGTCGAATTAGGGGTAGGAGCTGGTGGATTGTGTGCACCTGTCCCTCTCTATATAAATATCATTTTACACATTTTTATTTTTTCTGTCTTTTCATTTTTACGTGTATTGCACGTGTAAACTTTTGGGCTTCCAAAAAGTTTAAAAGAAAAATTCATAAAAATAATATGTGGCTAATGGGATCCGAACACAGGGGCTATGTCATAGCAGTGTGGAAGCTTTACCAGTGAGCTACAAGTTGTGTCTTGCTGTTCTTAAACAAATTAAATTTATAACTTGCACCAAGGCTTGCAAACTACATTCTATCTATTAACTTTAAAAAATTTCATACAGTAAAATCAGAGTCGTTACAAGGGAAAATCCCGAAATAGAGGCAAAAACAAGGCAAAGAACGCAAACAACGTTCGAAAACAACAAAGCGGATCCAAGAAGCTATGCGATCGAAGAAAAGTCGATTGGAACCCATCCTTTATAAAGAAGATGGGTCGGGAATACTCTTTACCCCAAAGACAAGACGAGGAAAATATTCAACCTTGTCGTGAAGCATCAAATGATGACGCTCTCGGGGTCTCGACACCCCGAACAAATAAATGAGGTCCGTCATCCGGATTATTGCTCCTACCACCGAGCAATAGGATATCCCCTCGAAGACTGCTTTGCCTTTAAAGACTAGATAGAAGGCCAGTATCAACAAAGAAGGTTCGCTTTGTCTGACAGCTGGAGGGTAACCCCGCCGCAAAAGCATGAGCCAAAGAGGACCTATACCGTGAGGATAGGACCAGCTCAACCATAAAAACGAAAGTGAATTCGTACCTGCCATATGATAACATTCTCAAAAGAGGGAGGGCATGAGACCATAGATGACCTCCACATGTATTTCGCAAATGAAGACGAGGACGATGTGATCTCACAATTTCCACCAGCACCAAAAGAGCTGGAAGATGAGATCCACACTACGGCGGACAACCTAAAGAAAATTGACTTAGGGATGGAAAATAATCCGAGGCCGACATTCGTTAGTGAGCTACTAACTAAAAAAAGGTAGCCACGTTAAAGGACGTGCTCATGCAAAATAAAAAATGCTTCACGTGGAACTATTCTAAGATGCCAGGTCTAGATCCAAAGGTAGAGGTAAATAAACTGGCCATATCACCGGACATAAAGCTGGTCAAATAGGCGCCGAGAAGGATGTGACTCAAACTTGAGATGGGCATCAACGCTGAGGTCAAGAAACTAATCGACTCCAGCTTTATCTAAAGAAGTTCAATATCCCGACTGGATCGCTAATATCGTTCCAGTGATGAAGAAAAATAGGACAGTTTGCATCTGCGTAGACTTTTAGGACCTCAACAAAACTTTCTCGAAGGATGACTTCCCAGTACCTGTTACCGAGCTGATGATCAATAACACGTCTACCCATGAAGTCTTCTCCTTCATGGATGGATCTTCAGGATACAACCAAATAAAAATGTATCCACAAGACCAAAAGCATATCGCCTTCCGGACTCCGCTGGACATATTCTGCTATAAGGTGATGCCCTTCGGTTTAAAAAACACTGGCGCAACCTACCAAAGATCCATGACAAAGATCTTCGATGACCTCATACACAAGATCGTAGAATGCTACATTGACGACCTTGTGGTAAAGAGCAGATCTTACGAGGAATATTGGGAACATCTAAAAATAGTATTCCGACGTCTTCAGAAGTATAATCTGAAGATGAATCCTCTAAAATGCAGGTTTGGAGTCTCCTCAGGAAATATCCTAAAATTCATCATACGGCATCGGGGTATCGAAATCGATCACTCAAAGATCAAGACGATTATGGAATGCCCATGCCAAAAACTCTCAAACAATTGCGATTTCTTCAAAGAAAGCTCGCATATAGCCGGCGGTTCATAGCCAACCTCTCCGAAAAATGTCGTCCCTACAGTCATCTAATGAAGAAGGGGACCCCATTCGTTTGGAATCAAAAGTGCCAAAATGTACTAGACGAAATCAAGCAATACCTGCAAAATCCACCGGTATTGACCACTCCGGTTAAGAGAAAACCCTTTATCCTATATACAACAGCCCTTGAGGGTTCTCTAGGCACGCTATGGGCATAAGAGAACGATCAGGGAAAAGAGAGAGCTCTGTACTATTTGAGTCGAGTTCTTCTGGGGGCAGAAAACAACTACTCCCCTATCGAAAAGCATTGCCTGACACTGATTTTCGTGATAACGAAGCCGGACATTACGCCTTGGCATACAAGATCCATCTCATATCAAAGGCAGGTCCTCTCAAATGTCTGATGTCAAGGGCCATACTAACAGAAAAGCTTGCCAAATAGGCCCTCCTCCTGATGGAGTTCTCGATAACGTATCGACCCCTCAAAGCAGTGAAAGGACAGGCCATTGCCGACTTTCTCGCGGAGTATCCGATACGAGCCGACTCCCCCTTAAATTATGAGTTTTCGGATGAGCAAGCGTTCGACACAATCGAAGAAGAGAAGAAAGAAAATGATTCCCAATGGGAACTCTACTTCGATGGAGCATCTTCCGTGAAGAGGCGAAAGCAAAACACCCCCATAATCAAAGTCGGGATGGGCCTTATCTTCGTGACCCCGCAAGGAGGGATATTACGTTATGCCAAGGACTAACAATGAAGCTGAATATGAAGCTTTGATAAAAGGTCTCGACATCGTTATCAACATGGGAATCAAAGACCTCCTCATATATGGAGACTCCCAGCTGATCGTTAGCCAAGTAAATGGCGACTATTAGACATGCAAGACAGAGCTGATAAAGTATGGAGAAAGAGTGCAGCATCTGCTGACACAAATCCCCTCCTACATCGGTAGAGATGGAACTGCTGTTCACACAGCGTTTCACCAGCGCGAGCGAACGCACTCCGATCACGGCATTAATCAATGTCAGGGTAAAACTGGGAGAAACCTCGGTCCGATACGCGATCCGATGCCGAAACCTGTATTCTAAGTGCGAACAGCGCATTGAAGAATCCCCTGCGAGGGCATGTTCATCGGGCCCTTGATCCTCAAACGACTGTGTTCCAGTTCATGACATTCTTCAAGCCCACAACCTTTCACGCTCTGATAGATAAACTATCCCAAATGGACCAGATGGGCCATGGGCCTTCTTCCTCAAACAATGACCCTCGAAATACTAAGGGTAAAGGAAAGGTGGCCTTCATTGCCAATACGCAACAGTAGCCGAGGGGCCCAAAACCAGCTACTCGCTAAAACAACGCACGTCTGCGCCTGTCCTTGGAGGAAAGACTAGGACACGCTTACCCGTTTCCCGGCAACAAGACGAGTAGAGTGTTCGAATTAGCAATGCGTAATAAAGTCATCACATTGCCAGATCCACGGCGTCCACCGCAATCCAGTGACGTCAACAACCCTAACTACTACTCCTAGCACAGAATGGCGAGCCACCCAATCGAAAATTTCTACATCTTCAAAAACTGGATCGAGGACCAGTATCAATAGGGGAAATTCGCTCTGTCTGATAACTGGAGGGTAAACCCATCCTAGAAGCACACTTCAAAAAAGGTGGATGCGCAGGGGCCATCATGCGCACTCGTGGAGGAAACTTCGTGGGAAGTCGTTCTTTCAGCAAAAACAAAAAGAATGCTAAAGGATCTCCAATCATGTCCGGCAGTCAGGTGGAAAAGCCCACTTAAATCCGAAATAATCGAAGTGATGCTAAAAGCTCATCCCTCACCGAGAATTGTTGATGAGGGTAAAACCCCCCAAGTCAGGCCTTCGAAGTTTTCGAAGAAAAAGAAGAGGACCAACAAGTCTGTATAGCCTGCCGAGTATAATGACAAGTGCACGGATCTACAAAAATGTTAGTGATATGTATGCCCTAGAGGCCATTATTGTACATACGTTATATATTGTAGTGGATGCTTGGACATATATTGGGAGGATTTTCTTGCTCGACATGATAGTATACTATCTGGTTACTCTTTATCTTAACATGTACTATGATCGTCTCTATGTCACATGTTGATAAAACCCTTAGGATAAGTACTTGACTACCAGGACTATGATGCAGATCATATTAGTGGGGACAGTGTAGTCGCCAAGTACATCCTTCAAATGTTCCTAGTCGTGGGAGTACCGAGACAGGGCATCGATACTCCAGAGTAGACTAGCGTATGCGCTTCTTGACCCATATGATGGGCGATGGATGATCCCATATCCATTGGTGTTTGACATCAGAGAAGGTATACGGGTGCTCAGTGGAGACTGGGTACACTGGACGAACTCGCCGAGAACTCCCAGATGGTATTATACCTCACGTCAGATGGCAGTTCTCTGGTGACACTGGTACAGGTTAGTCTGTAGACCCGAGATCGTCATAGAGTCTTGTGTGATTCCCACTGTGCTTTGATTTCCATCATACCATGTCCAAGAGGGCGTGCAAAACGGTGGCTTTTGGGTACAGTCCCGAATCATATGGAGGCAATGAGCGATAGGAGGGGTTTCGTCTCTCCCGGTATAGGGAGTTGATGTTGCGCTGTGTTCGATTGGCTATAACTGGAAATCCCTGGTCAGGGTTGCTGAGATTTACTGGTAAGTGTTATCAGTAGTTCCTCGAACTATTATAGACCTCATATCGACACGACTTATCAAGCTACTGGGGTCTGACGTTTACCACCCCTAGGCGAGATATGCGACATATCAGACGAAGAGACCGGACTGTACGGTAGTGTTACTGATTGGATTCACATGAGAATGTACAGGATTGCTTGTTGATCTTCCGATCGCTCAATACCTGGGTGGCTGTTACGTTTAGCTGACCGCTTGCATCTTGGGGGTGTTTGATATGATCATCACCTACTGCCGGCGTATTGACGATTCTTTAGAGTCCTACACAGAGGTTTTCTGGCTCAGGAAAAATGGAGTAGGAGCACATATGTGATATGTGCGGGACTGAGAATAATACGTATATGTGATACCGTATTAGATTCTCACGATATGAGATATCGGCCGGGTATATGTGATATAGCCGGGTCATCGGATCAACTGTTGATTCGATGAACTGATAAAGATTATATTAGTCGGTTATATGCGATGTAGCCGGATTATCGGATCAAGTGTTGATTCGATAATTTAATGTATAATTATATATGCGATATATTAAGTTACATTAACTAATATAAGCTCACTTAAAGATTCTTTTTCTCACTTGAATAATACATTGATATATATGTGATATATGTTAATTGTATTATTTTATTTTGTTACAAAAATATATTATATATGTGATATATAATATTGTAACAAGTTAGGATTACAAATGCAACATGATTTGTGGAGTTTAAAAAAGTTAGGGTTTGATTTGGGTTAGCATTTGGGTTAGCTTTTGCATGAAGCTTAAAGAAGCTTCCTTTTGTTTTTTGCTAAGATATTTTATGTTGATATTTTCTAACCCAACCCAAACCCTTTACTCTAGTTAACTCTCTACATGGGTTAAGTCTTTATTCTTAACTCATGTTTGCAATTGTAACCATAACATGAATTCATTATTCATCACAAATGAAAAATCCTTCTTCTTCTTCATCTTGAAAAGCTTACTAGCTTTTGGGTTTGTGATGATAATGAGTGAGAAATTGAAAACAAAAGAGAGCTAAATTCCTATTTCATCATCCTCATCTATTCTAGCCACTTAGATTAGGGTGTTTGCTTTGCTAATACTTGATTAGTAAACCAATAGCTTGGGTTTGAGATTCTTCAAGGTAGATCATCTTAGTTGTTGAAGATTAGAAGCAAGCTTGCATCATTCTCTTCATGGAGCCTCTCTAGAGTCCGGGTACATGATGATCGCGGCAAAGGGACCTCAGCACGGAGCTTTTGAAGTGAAGGAACGGACTACAAAGGTTGTAATCCCCAACTCTTAGATGTAAAGTTGTTTACATACTTTTTTACCCTATGTCTCTAGTTAAGATCTTGGTTAGGGTTTGTTTAGCATCCCAAAAATTTCAAAGTAGCAAGCTTGATGCTTGCCAAATCCTTGCTAAGGTGCTAAGCTAACCCTACAGTGGTATCAGAGCCAAGCTAGAGCATTAGGCGATATGTAGATGAAGTTAAAAGTCTGATCGAACCCCGAAATATGATTTTGGACCCCCTCTTTGGAAATTTTTTAAAAATTTGATTTTTTCCGTATTAAAAATACTCAGAAAAACAAAAAGGTTATTGTATGGATATCTGTGAAGTACGATTCCCTAAGTCCTTCAAGGCAGTGTGGAACCGCGGCCAAACCTGGCTATTGGCGGCGGTTCCGCCGTCGAAGCTGAGGATTAAGGGATCGTTCTTCAACAGGTGATCCGTAGGTATTACGTTATGCTTCTGGGAATTTTTAATATTACTCAAGTGTTGAGTTTTCTAGAGATCTTTAGAATTCGTTGATTCAATAGGAAAATTTAACATCGTTTAGTTATTTCAGGTAATTTAGAACGTGTTAAAAAGTTCGAACGGATATCAATAACTCATTTTTCCCCCTGCCGGAAAATTTCTAAGTGTTGGATTTTTTCCTTAGTTAAAGAACATTCATAGTCGTGCAAGTAACGCGGTGGACCCTCTAGAAGAACACAAAGCTTAACTCGATTATGTGACAGTTTGAACCGCCTCTAAACCTTAGGGTTTGGGGCAGTACGGCGTTGCCACATGTGAGGCGTTGGTCTGACCCTTCTACGTCTGGACCATTGGTACTGTGGCATGTGATGGATGCTTTTAAACTAAGTTCAAGTGTTGAGCAAAAAGGAAAATTTTGGGTGTTTGTTTATTCGATTGGAAAGTTTAGCATTGTCTATTTATCTGGAATGTGATACAATATTTGGAATCCAAATGTAGTTATGAGATAACTAATTTGAATGTTATAAATCTAGCAGTTTAGTCTCATTTGATCGGTTGCCACGGGATTTTGAGGAGATCAAAAGTCCGTCGCAATCACGTAGCGTACGCGGATACTCGCCGGGTAAACTTAATAGATAGCCACGCCCCATAGCCCCGACCAAGTGATTGTAGGAGAACCCCGTCGCCAAAAGCATCCGTTCGGGTGTTCGCGGCAGCGGTGTTCCGCCTTAGTGCACTCCGTCGATGGCATTCGGGGGTGCGGCCGTCTACTAAAGTTTCCGACGAGCATTCGATCAGAATGTCAGGAATCTTGTTGAATTGCTCGACTAGATATTGAAAAGTGTTTTCGAGATCGAGACTAAAATGCGGGGTTTATAATTGTTAGGCATGCGATGTCTAAGGAATTCATTTGGTTAGGCATGAGATATCTAAGGAGGTTGCGGATTTCAACTATTGTAGTTTTACACTTTCTTTTTTGCGACCGTAAGTGTAATATGTGGTGTATCGCCGGTTTCGTTGCTATACATCAACGACAATTGGAATACGCATATTTACTTACGTTGATGATATGTGATATTATGTGTTGCTGTGATATATTATATTGGATTGTCGCGTCTTGAATAGCCGGGGTTTTTATCTGAGATGAGAGTTTTTCTTTTTCATTCATGTAAAATTCATTATATGTAGTATTCTTTTATTGGGGCACTTCCGATTTGAGGATGATGTCACCATTGTATATTATTTACTTTTCCGCATTAGGTAGACCCAAGGCGGGGAGCACAAGTAACCGGGTTCTAGGGTCCAGTGGGAGACCATCTCGAGCAGACAAGACCGGGTCTCCTAACCCTTGAATTGGCAGGGTTGCTTGCTGCTCTCTAGGGGTCTAGGGGTGTGGGATTGGCTATTCATCACGACCGTGGAATCCGTGTTTTATACAGGCTCGTATTAAAACACGGACCTCCTAGTATATCCAATATTTCATATATGTTCTTCTGCTGCAATATTCTGTGATGAGATCATATTACTGCCTGAGATGAATGTTTATATTATATATATGAGATATATATTATATTGTTGATTTCGTTTCATATCTGATGCTTGGGAAGCATAATAAAATGGGGCTTCCTTAATGAGATTAATGAAACTAAAAGAAACCTAAAGATGTTGTAGAAACTTGTCTCAAAAACAGGTAGCTCTAGTTCTTGCTTTGCATAGCGGTATTCCTTGTAGAATATCCAGCACCTTATTCGATAAGGAAAGAGCCGAGATCCCTTCACCGGGAGTCACCTCTTTAGAGAAACTAGTAGATGCTACAAACTCGGTTTGTTTTTTGATTGTTTTTATAGTTTTTTCTTTGCATAGTGATATTTGTGAAATATCCTGCACCTTATTCGATGAGGAAAGAGACGAGATCCTTTCACCGGGAGTGACCTCTTTAGCAAAACTAGAAAAGGCCTCAAAAACATTCCATTTAAAATCACTCGATTCGACAACGATATCAAGTTCATTACGCAAAGGGTTTTCTTAAAAACCTGTCGTAGCCCTCCGTCATTTCAGATAAATACTTCATAGTATTCGTGCTGCGTTTGTTGGCTTTCGTCAAGGCATAATATGCGGTAGCTATTTATGCTTATCTGCATAAGCATATGATGCGATTGAGTTAGGATAGTCGTGCAATTTTGTTGGCTTTCGTCAAAGGCCGTGCGGGTGGGTTTAATTCAATCGGGAAATGACGGGTTGCACTTGACTAGTAACCTATGGTTTGTTGGCTTTCGTCAAGGTCATAGGATGCTAGAGGTAAAATATTATTGGGAATTTCAAGTGTTGAAATTTGCAATGAGATTGCATACCTTCTATGAGATAGTTGGATCCCGATACCCACTGCGAGTAAGAGTTACTCCTGGGAGAGTTTTACACATTACAATTAACCGATCAAGTAGGTGTCTAGAAAGGTGTCAACGAGGTTACGCCCTTGGGAAAACGAGGTTTATTTTAATTAGGACCGTGTGAAAGCGCGGGGAACCTCCCTCAAAGTACCGGCACTGGCCTGGCTGAAAGATTGGCGAACTTGTAGAGTGTAATTAATCCTGGCTAGTCTTTCCTTTTAGGGTTTGAAGGAAGATTTGACTAAAACAGTGGGAGACATCCTGATTAGATATATTAATAACCAATCTAATCTTGCAAGAGCATACGCTGAGTGTTTTCTTCTATCTCTTTCCAGGTAGCCACTATGTCACGCCTTAAATCAAGATAATAATACGGATGTATTGACCGAACCCGCTTGTTATACTGCGCTAAGGAACGTTGGTCCCGCTCCAACTTATAATTGTTATAAGACAGAGCAGGAAATAGGGGATTACCAGAATTCCCGTGCCGCCCAAACGAAGAAAGTGCATGCTGATGCATCATCTTCGGGTATGTTCATTACCGAGAACTGTTTCTAAGTTTCCTTTACGTCCTGGGTATGAGATACCGGATCAGGATCTCACAAATGTAATTTGTTACATGGGCTACAGAGAGGTAGAGAACTGAGAACGGGTGATAAGTTTCAAGAGTTGGAAATGATGCAAGTGTTGCAGCCAAGTCTGTTAGCAGTTATCACCCTGTATTACCAGAATACATCGATTCTGAACGAATGTTATTAGATACCGAACCTGATATACAACATCATATCAGTCTCTTTATTAGTAAAGAAGGATATAATTTTGTATTGTTGGATAATGTTTTGAACATTTCCTATATCAAAAGTTGATCGGTTCAGGCACGTTATCTAAAAGCACAGTCGTTCTAAATCAAACCACAGTTCATAATGTACAGAACACACACAAGAGGAAGAGTTCAGAAATGAACGAATCCTTCTTGAGGCATTGTAGACTAGGTCATATCAATGCGACCCGGCTAGCTGAAGTTACATAAAAATGCATATTTAAATTAGTTTGGATTTACATCTTGTAAAACTTGCCAGTCATGTCACAAAGATAAGATGACCACAGATCCGTTTATTGGAAACAGAGAAAGAGTTAGTGAACTCTTGGGATTGATACATGTTGATGTATGATAGTCCCATGTCTACATATGCCAGGGCAGGTTCTTTGTACTTCATTTCATTCACTGATGATCTCTCAAGATTCAGACATATGTTCCTGTTGAAACACAAGTCTGAAACTTTTGAGATAATCACAGAATATAAGTTAGAAGTAGAGAACCAAAAACGGGTATAAGTATTATGTCCTTTGATGTGATCAAGGAGGAGAATACTTGAGCACAGAATTCCTGGACTATTCTAAAGAAGAATAAGATTCTCTCTCAACATTACTCCTCCGAATACACCTCAGTACGTCGGTGTATCGGGGTGGAGCAATCACACCCTATGTGATATGGTGTGCTCTATGATGAGTACTACTGAGTTGTGTATTTTCTTTTGGGGTTATGCACTTGAGAAGTAGCATACCTATTGAATAGGGTTCCAACCAAATCAGATGCCTACCACTCCATATGTGATATGGTATGGGAAAAGCCCATCTCTTAAGGATGTTAAGATTTGGGGTTTTCCGGCCTATGTCAAAAGCAAAATCCCGACAAGCTCGAGGCAAGGTCAGTTCTGTGGAAGTTTGTTGGATATCCCAAGCATTCGCAAGGGAATAACTTCTTCCACACCGAGGAACAAAAGATGTTTTATTTCTCGGCATACCACTTTTTGAGAAAAAGGGAATTTCTTGCGAAGAAATTAATGGTCGTGAGGTAGAACCGGAAGGAGTTCCAGCTATACAAACTGCAGCTGATGATTTGGTAAACCCGGAGGATTCAATAGTTTCCAACGAACCTCAGCCTCTCCGCCGATCTGGTAGGGTTCCTCATCTACCCAAGAGATACTTCGGTTTCTCTATGACAGTGGGAGAGAGGATTGCATCATGAGATGATAACCCAACTAGTTTCGAGCAGGCCATCAGGAGTGGGGACTCTATGAGAATGGCTGGATGCTTAGCGATCTGAGATGGAATCCTTATACACCAACAAAGTATGGACTTTGATTTCTTTATCTGAAGGGTTAAATCCCCATCAGGAGCAAGTATATCTTGAGAAGATTACTTGGTGTACATGGAAAAGTTGAGACTTTCAAAGCAATGCTTAAGTCCATCCAGATCCTACTTGCCACGGCTACATACCATGACTACGATATCTGGCGGTTGGGTGCCATGACTGCTTTTCTAAATGATGATTTGGAAGAGAGCGTCTATAAGTACACAGCCAGAGGGCTTCGTAGACAGTGGGAGCAGTGGAAACGTGAGCATGATGTTTTATGGGATAAATCAGGCATCGCGGAGTTGGAACGTCTGTTTTGATGTAGTAGTCAAAGAGTTTGACTTCATCAAAATGGTAGTGAACCTTGTATATACAAAAAGATAGTAGGGAATATGGTGGTGATCCTCATATAGTACGTAGATGACATACTCTTGATAGGGAAGGAGTTTCCTATGTTACGCTCGGTCAATCTCCTCTTATCACAAAGATTCTCTATATAGGATCAAGGTGATACCTCCTAAATCCTGAGTTATGGATCTATGAGATAGATCTAATTGGATATTAGGATTCTCACTAGTTGTAGTGAGATGGTATCAATCGATCCTGGGGAGAATCACTGGAAAGGTTCCAGGTTGATAAGGACGACTGAATGTCAGTCGCAGGCATTGTCTATACCCTCAGTGCAGAGACGGTATGTTGGAAGAGTTCCAAGCTAGATACCGTGACTTACTAGATGATTAAATGCAAGATACATTATTACCAAGGATGCTACCAAAGAGGCAGTATGGATATAAATATAAGTTCATGAGATGAACGTCGTTCCTACCATTGTGTGACAATGGAGTTGTGGCTAATTCCTAGGAACCCCCGTTCCATCAGAAATCCAGAAAAATTCTTAGGCAGTGTCACCTGATCATGGAGATGGTTGATCTCCAGGAAGATCAAGGTTAGGAAAGTAGACACAGAGGACAACAGCGCAGATCCACTCACAAAGGCCTATTTCCCAGTAGAGACTTTTATGGGATGGTTGAGAATGAGATACTTCAACCGCGGCTTATTGTTGAGTATGAGATACTACAACAGATGGCCCTAATGCAAGTGGGAGATTGTTAGTGATATGTATGCCCTAGAGGCCATTACTGTACATACGTTGTATATTGTAGTGGATGCTTGGACATATATAGGGAGGATTTTCTTGCTCGACATGATAGTATGCTATCAGGTTACTCTTTATCTTAACATGTACTATGATTGTCTCTGTAGGGTTGCTAGGCACGCACACAAAGGTCTACGAGGCATCAACCATGCCCGATTTAAAATTTAGCCGTGCCGAACAACCCGAATACGGAACTTTAAACTAGAGATTAGGCGAAAACTAGCATGCTAAACACTTTAACACTAAGTGAGAGGGATTACAACCTTTGTAGATCCGGTCCTTCACTTCATATGCTCCGTGTTGTGGTCCCTTCGCTGCGATCATCGGGTTCCGGGCTCTCGAGAGGTTCCACGAAGAGAAAGATGCAACCTTTGCTTCCGATCTTCGATACTAAGATGATCTACCTTGAAGTTTCTTTAACACAAGCTAACACTCATGAAATGATGTGAACACCCTCATCTAAATTGCAAGGGAAGATGAGGATGATGAAGTAGGATTTTTTCTCTCTTTATTTATCTTTTTCTCATATTTATTCATCACTTTGGAAAAATCTAGCAAGTTTTTTCATGAAAGAATGAAGGAAGAAGAAGAATAGTAATCCATTTTCTTTTGTGATGAATAATGAAAGGATTAATATGAAGAATAATGCAACCATGGTTGACTTAACCATTGTAGAGAATTGACTAGGATTAGGGTTTGGGTTGAGTTAAGAATGAGTCACTTGTAAATATATTTTCCAAAACAAAAAGAAAACCTTCTAGAAACATCTAGAAAGCTTAACCCTAATCCAAACCCTAATCATGTTTAAACTCCACTAAACAAGTTGCATTAGTTATCATATCATGTTACAATATTATATATCACATATATAATATTTATTGTAACCAAATAAAATAATACAATTAACATATATCGCATATATATCAATGTATTACCCGAGTGAGAAAAAGAATCTTTTAGTGAGCTAATATTAGTTAATGTAATTTAATATATCATATATATTATTATACATTAAATTATCGAATCAACACTTGATCCGACAATCCGGCTATATCGCATATAACCAACTAATATTTATCCGTACCGATTCGTCGAATCAACACTTGATCCGATGACCCGGCTGATATCAAATATCGCGAGAATACAATAGGATATCTCATATCGTATTATCCTCGGTCCCGCACATATCACATATGTGCCCCTACTCCGTTTTGCCTGAGTCAAGAAACCTCTATGTAGGACTCTAAAGAATCGTCAATACGCCGGCAGTAGGCGATGATCATATCAAACACCCACAAGCTGCAAGCGGTCAGCTAAACGTAACAGCTACCCAGGTATTGAGCGCTCAGAAGATCAACAAGCAAGCCTGTACATTCTCCTGTGAATCCAATCAGTAACACTCCCGTACAGTCTGGTCTCGTCGTCTGATATGTCGCATATCTCGCCTAGGGGTGGTAAACGTCAGACCCCAGTAGCTCGATAAGTCGTGTCGATACGAGGTCTATAACAGTTCGAGAAACTACTGATAACACTTACCAGTAAATCTCAGCAACCCTGGCCAGGGATTTCCGGTTATAGCCAATCGAACACAGCACAACATCAACTCCCTATACCGGGAGAGACGAATTCCCTCCTATCGCTCATTGCCTCCATATGATTCGGGACTGTACCCAAAAGCCACCTTTTTGCACGCCCTCTTGGACGTGGTATGATGGAAATCAAAGCACAGTGGGAATCACACAAGACTCTATGACGATCTCGGGTCAACAGACTACTCTGTACCAGTGTCACCGGAGAACTGCCATCTGACGTATGGTATAATACCATCTGGGAGTTCTCGGCGAGTCCGTCCAGTGTACCCAGTCTCCACTGAGCCCCCGTACACCATTCTTGATGTCAAACACCGATGGATATGGGATCATCCATCGCCCATCATATGGGTCAAGATGCGTATACGCTAGTCTACTCTGGTGCATCGATGCCATGTCTCGATACACCCTCGACTAGGAACAGTTTATAGGATGTACTCATGGACTACCGTGCCCCCACTAGTATGATCTCATCATAGTCCCAGTAGTCGAGTACACATCCTAAGGGCTTTATCAACATGTAATATAGAGACAATCAGAGTACATGTTAAGATAAAGTACAACCAGATAGCATACTATCATGTCGAGCAAGAAAGTCCTCCCTATATATGTCCTAGCATCCACTGCAATATACATCGTATGTACAGTAATGGCCTCTAGGGCATACATATAACTAACAATCTCCCACTTGCACTAGGGCCATCTGTTATGGTATCGCATACCCAACAATTAGCTGCGGTTGAAGTATCTCATACTCAACCATGCCATAAAATTCTCTACTGGGAAAAAGGCCTTTGTGAGTGGATCCGCGCTGTTGTCCTCTGTATCTACTCTCCTAACCTCGATCTCCCTAGAGATCAACCATCTCCATGATCAGGTGATACTGCCTAAGAATTATATCTGGATTTCTGATGGGACGGTAGTTCCTTGGCTGAAGCCACAACTCCATTGTCACACAATGGTAGGAACGAAGTTCATCTTATGAACTTATATATATCCAGACTGCCTCTTTGGTAGCATCCTTGGTAACGATGTATCTTGCCTTTAATCGTTTAGTATGTCACGGTATCTAGCTTGGAACTCTTCCAACATACCGTCCCTCCACGGAGGGTATAGACAATGCCTGCGACTGACATTCAGTCGTCCTTATCACCCTGGAACCTTTCCAGCGATTCTCCCCAGGATCGATTGATACCATCTCACTGCATCTAGTGAGTATCCTAACATCCAATTAGATCTATCTCATAGATCCAAAACCTAGGATTTAGTAGGTATCACTTTGATCCTATATGGAGAATCCTTGTGATAAGTGGAGATTGACCGAGCGTAGCATAGGAAACTCCTTCCCTATCAAGAGTATGTCATCCACGTACTCTACGAGGATCACCACCATACTCCCTACTACCCTTTTTGTATATACAAGGTTCATCTACCATTTTGATGAAGTCAAACTCTTTGACTACCACATCAAAACAGATGTTCCAACTCCGCGATGCCTGTTTTATCACATAAAACATCTTGCGCACATTTCCGCTGCTCCCACTGTCTACGAAGACCTCTGGCTGTGTACTTATAGACGCTCTCTTCTAAAATATCATTTAGAAAAGCAGTCATGACACCCAACCGTCAGATATCGTAGTCATGGTATGTAGTCGTGGCAAGTAGGATCTGGATGGACTTAAGCATAGCTTTGAAAGTCTCAACTTTTCCATGTACACCAAGTAATCTTCTCAAGATATACTTGCTCCTGATGGGGATTTAACCCTTCAGATAAAGCAACCAAAGTCCATACTTTGTTGGTGTATAAGGATTCCATCTCAGATCGATAAGCACACAGCCATTCTTACAGAGTCCCACTCCTGATGGCCAGCTCGAAACTAGTTGGGTCATCATCTCATGATGCAATCCTCGCTCCCACTGTCATAGAGAAACCGAAGTATCTCTTAGGTGGGTGAGGAACCCTACTAGATCGACGGAGAGGCTGAGGTTCGTTGGAAACTATTGAATACTTTGGTTCTACCAAATCATCAGCTGCATTTTGTATAGATGGAACCTTTCCAGTTGTACATAACAGACCTTGCCTAGAGCTTGTCCGGATTTTGCTTTTAGACATAAGACGGACAACTCCAATTCTTAACAAACATAAGATATAGGCTCTTCCCTTTCCATATCACATATGAAGTGGTAGGCAACTGATTTGATTTGAACCCTATTCAATAGGTATGCAGCTTCACAAGTGCATAACTCCCTAAAGGAAATAGGAAACTCAGTAGTACTCATCATAGAGCACACCATATCACATAGGGTGCTATGGCTCCACCCCGATACACCGACGTGCTGTGGTGTATGCGGAGGAGTAATGCTGAGAGAGAATCTCATTCTCCTTTAGAATAGTCCAGGAATCCCGTTCTCAAGTATTCTCCTCCTTGATCTCATCAAAGGACATAATACTTATACCCGTATTTTGGTTCTCTACTTCTAACTTATATTCTGTGAATATCTCAAAAGGTTCAGACTTGTGTTTCAACAGGAACGCATGTCTGAATCTTGAGAGATTATCAGAGAACGTAATGAAGTAAAAAGAACCGGTCTTGGCATGTGTAGACAGGGGACCTTCATACATCAGCATGTATCAATCCCAAGAGTTCACTAACTCTTTCTCTGTTTCCAATAAACAGAGCTATAGTCATCTTATCTTTGTGACATGACCGGCAAGTTTCACAAGATGTAAATTCAAACAGATTTAAATATGCATCTAAATGTAACTTAGCTAGCCGGGTCGCATTGATATGACCTAGTCTACAATGCCTCAAGAAGGATTCGTTCATTTCTGAACTCTTCCTCTTGTGTGTGTTCTGTATACTAAGAACTGTGGTTTGATTTAGAACGTCAATGCTTTTAGATAACGTGCCTGAACCGATCAACTCTTGATATAGGAAATGTTCAAAACATTATCCAACAATACAAAATTATATCCTTTCTTTACTAATAAAGAGACTGATATGATTTTGTATATCAGGTTCGGTATCTAATAACATTTGTTCAGAATCAATGTATTCCGGTAATACAGGGTGATAGTGACCAACAGACTTGGCTGCAACACTTGCACCGTTTTCTGTCTCATGAAACTCATCACCCGTTCTCAGTTCTTTACCTATCTATAGCCCATGTAACAGATTACATATACGGGATCCTGATCCGGTATCACATACCAGGACGTAAAGGATACTGAGAAACAGTTCTGTGTAATGAACACACCCGAAGATGATGCATCAACATGCACTTTCTTCGTTTGGGCGGCACGGGAATTCTGGTAATCCCCAATTTTCTTCTCTGTCCTATAACAATTATAAGTTAGAGCGGGACCAACGTTCCCCAGCTCAGTATTACAAGCGGGTTCGGTCAATATATCCGTTTTATTATCTTGATTAAGGCGTGATATGGTCGCTATCTGGAGAGAGAGAGAAGAAAACACTCAGCGTATGCTCTTGCAAGATTAGATTAGTTATCTAATATATCTAATCAGGATGTCTCCCACTGTTTTAGTCAAATCTTCCTTCAAACCCTAAAAGGAAAGACTAGCCGGGATTAATTACACGCTACAAGTTCGCCAATCTTTCAGCCAAGCCAGTGTCGGTACTTTGAGGGAGCTCCCCCGTGCTTTCGGACGAACCTAATTAAAGTAAACCTCGTTTTCCCAGAGGCGTAACCCCGTTAACACCTTTCTAGACACCTACTTGATCGTCTAATTGTAATGTGTGAGACTCTCCCAGGAGTAACTCTTACTCGCAGCGGGTATCGGGATCCAACTATCTCATAGAAGGTATGCAATCTCATTGCAAATTTCAACACTTGAAATTTCCAATAATATTTTGCCCCTAGTGACTTATGACCTTAACTATGGTCAACAAATCATAAGCACTAGTCAAGTTCTACCCGTCATTTCTTGATTAATTAGACCCACCCACATGACCCTTAACTAAGGTCAACAAAGTCATATGACTGTCCTAACTAATCGCATCATATGCTATATAGGAAGACATCACTTAGCTACCGCACACTGTGCCTTAACTATGGTCAACAAACACAGCACGAATACTAAGTACTCTACTTCCTAAAATGACGGAGGGTTACGACAGGTTTTTAAGAAAACCTATTGCGTAATGAACTTGATATCGTCATAGAATCGAGTGATTTTAAATGGAGTGTTTTTGAGGCTTTTCTAATTTTGCTAAAGGGGTCACTCCCGGTGAAGGGATCGTCGGCCCTTTCCTCATCGAATAAGGTGCAGGATATATCATATATACCACTATGCAAAGCAGAAACTATAGAAGCAATCAAAAGACAAACCGATTTTCTAGCATCTGCCAGTTATTGCTAAAGGAGTCACTCCCGGTGAAGGGATCTCGGTCCTTTCCTTATCGAATAAGGTGCTGGATGTTCTACAAGGAACACCGCTATGCAAAGCAAGAACTAGAGCTACCAATTTTTATAAACAAGTTTCTACAACATCTTAGGTTTCTTTTATTTCATTAATCTCATTAATGAAGTCCCATTTTATTATGCTTCACAAGCATCTCATTTGAAACGAAATCTGCAATATAACATATATCTCATATATATAATATAAACATTCGTCTCAGGCAGTAATATGATCTCATCACAGAACATTGCAGCAGAAGAACATATATGAAATATTGGATATACTAGGACGTCCGTGTTTTCAATACGAGCCTGTATAAAACACGGATTCCACGGTCGCGATGAATAGCCAAACCCACATCCCTAGACCCCTACGAGAGCGGCAAGCAACACTGCCAATTCTAGGGTTAGGAGACCCGGTCTCGACTCCTCGAGATGGTCTCCCACTGGACCCTAGAACCCGGTTACTTGTGCTCCCCGCCTTGGGTCTACCTAATGCGGAAAAATAAATAATATACAACGGTGACATCTTCCGCTACCTGGAAGTGCCCCAATAAAAGAATATTACATACAAATGAATTTTACATGAATGAAAAAGAAAAACTCTCATCTCACATAAAACCCCGGCTATTCAAACGCGACGATCCAATACAACATATCACAGCAACACATAATATCTCATATCATCAACGTAAGCAAGTATGCGTATCCCGATTTTCGTTGATGTATAGCAACGAAGCCGGCGATACACCACATACTACACTTACGGTCACAGAAAAGAAAGTGTAAAACTACAACAGTTGGAATCCGCAACCTCCTTAGACATCGCATGCCTAACCAAATGAATTCCTTAGACATCGCATGTCTAACAATTATAAACCCCGCATTTTAGTCTCATTATCGAAAACTCTTTTTAATATCAAGTCGGGCAATTCAACAAGATTCCCGACGTCCTGATCGAATGCTCGTCGCAAACTTTAGTAGACGGCCGCACCCCAGATGCCGTCGACGAAGTGCACTAAGGCGGAACACCGCTGCCGCGAGCACCCGAACGGATGCTTTCGGCGACAGGGTTCTCCTACAGTCACTTGGTCGGGGCTATAGGGCGTAGCTGTCTATTAAGTTTACCCGACGAGTATCCGCGTACGCTACGTAATTGCGACGGACTTTTGATCACATCAAAATTCCGTGGAAACCGATCATCTGAGACTAAACTGCTATGTTTATAATATTCAAATTAGTTATCTCATAACTGCTTGTGAATTCCAATTATTGTATCCCATTCCAGATAATTAGAAAATGTTAAACTTTCCGATCGAACAGTCGAACACCCAAGTTTTCCCGAAACAGATCAACATATGAAATAAGTCTAACAACATTCAGTTCGTGCCTCAGTACCAACGGTCCAGCCGTAGAAGGGTCAAGCCAACGCCTCACATGTGGCACGCCGTACTGCCCCAAACCCGAAGGTTCAAATGGTAGTTCAAGACGGTCACATAATCGAGTTAAGGTTTGTTGTCTTCTAGAGGGTCCATCGCGTTACTTGCACTACTTAGAACGTCGTTAAACTACAGAAAAATCCAACACTTGGAAATTTCCCGACAGGGGAAAAATTGGGTATTTATATCCGGTCGAACTTTTTAACATATTCTAAAATTTATCCGGAATCCACATAGACAAAATCTGATAATCCGATCGAATCATCGATTCCCAATACAACCCCAGAATACTCAACTGTAGAATCAGAATAAAAATACCCAGAAAACATAGCATTAAATTATATGAATTACTGTGCAGTAATCATTGGACAAAGAGACAGTACGGCCGCGGAACCGCCGCATGTGCAGGCTTATGCCGCGGTTCCGCGGTGGAAAATTCGAATTAGACCCTCGTCTTTCACAGTAATTCAAATAAGACCCTGCTTATTATTATGCATATTTTTAATATTGAAAATCCAGATTTTTAAAAAATGGACAGAGAGCATTTTGGAAATGGGTTTCGGGTTCGTTCGGATTTCAAACGTCGTCTAGATTTCGCCTAAGGCTCTAGCTAGGCTCTGATACCACTGTAGGTCAGGCAGCCACCCCATCCAATGGGGTCACCGTGGCACCCACGGGTCCCTCAGCAGCTACTTTTTACGCATGCCCCCTCGCGAGGACTACAACCCGCCGAAACACCTTCCGGTCTCGGGACACCCTGGGGGTAAGAGCCTATGCTTCGCCACACTGTCACACAGTGAGAACCCCCCATAGGTCGACATCCAATGCCTAGTAGCTCTGATACTACTGTAGGGTTGCTAGGCACGCACACAAGGGTCTACGAGGCATCAACCATGCCCGATTTAAAATTTAGCCGTGCCGAACAACCCGAATACGGAACTTTAAACTAGAGATTAGGCGAAAACTAGCATGCTAAACACTTTAACACTAAGTGAGAGGGATTACAACCTTTGTAGATCCGGTCCTTCACTTCATATGCTCCGTGTTGTGGTCCCTTTGCTGCGATCATCGGGTTCTGGGCTCTCGAGAGGTTCCACGAAGAGAAAGATGCAACCTTTGCTTCCGATCTTCGATACTAAGATGATCTACCTTGAAGTTTCTTTAACACAAGCTAACACTCATGAAATGATGTGAACACCCTCATCTAAATGGCAAGGGAAGATGAGGATGATGAAGTAGGATTTTTGCTCTCTTTATTTATCTTTTTCTCATATTTATTCATCACTTTGGAAAAATCTAGCAAGTTTTTTCATGAAAGAATGAAGGAAGAAGAAGAATAGTAATCCATTTTCTTTTGTGATGAATAATGAAAGGAATAATATGAAGAATAATGCAACTATGGTTGACTTAACCATTGTAGAGAATTGACTAGGGTTAGGGTTTGGGTTGAGTTAAGAATGAGTCACTTGTAAATATCTTTTCCAAAACAAAAAGAAAACCTTCTAGAAACATCTAGAAAGCTTAACCCTAATCCAAACCCAAATCATGTTTAAACTCCACTAAACAAGTTGCATTAGTTATCATATCATGTTACAATATTATATATCACATATATAATATTTATTGTAACCAAATAAAATAATACAATTAACATATATCGCATATATATCAATGTATTACCCGAGTGAGAAAAAGAATCTTTTAGTGAGCTAATATTAGTTAATGTAATTTAATATATCATATATATTATTATACATTAAATTATCGAATCAACACTTGATCCGACAATCCGGCTATATCGCATATAACCGACTAATATTTATCCGTACCGATTCGTCGAATCAACACTTGATCCGATGACCCAGCTGATATCAAATATCGCGAGAATACAATACGATATCTCATATCGTATTATCCTCGGTCCCGCACATATCACATATGTGCCCCTACTCCGTTTTGCCTGAGTCAAGAAACCTCTGTGTAGGACTCTAAAGAATCGTCAATACGCCGGCAGTAGGTGATGATCATATCAAACACCCACAAGTTGCAAGCGGTCAGCTAAACGTAACAGCTACCCAGGTATTGAGCGCTCAGAAGATCAGCAAGCAAGCCTGTACATTCTCCTGTGAATCCAAACAGTAACACTCCCGTACAGTCCGGTCTCGTCATCTGATAAGTCGCATATCTCGCCTAGGGGTGGTAAACGTCAGACCCCAGTAGCTCGATAAGTCGTGTCGATACGAGGTCTATAACAGTTCGAGAAACTACTGATAACACTTACCAGTAAATCTCAGCAACCCTGGCCAGGGATTTCCGGTTATAGCCAATCGAACACAGCACAACATCAACTCCCTATACCGGGAGAGACGAATCCCCTCCTATCGCTCATTGCCTCCATGTGATTCGGGACTGTACCCAAAAGCCACCTTTTTGCACGCCCTCTTGGATGTGGTATGATGGAAATCAAAGCACAGTGGGAATCACACAAGACTCTATGACGATCTCGGGTCAACAGACTACTCTGTACCAGTGTCACCGGAGAACTGCCATCTGACGTATGGTATAATACCATCTAGGAGTTGTCGGCGAGTCCGTCCAGTGTACCCAGTCTCCTCTGAGCACCCGTACACCATCCTTGATGTCAAACACCGATGGATATGGGATCATCCATCGCCCATCATATGGGTCAAGATGCGTATACGCTAGTCTACTCTGGTGCATCGATGCCCTGTCTCGATACACCCTCGATTAGGAACAGTTTATAGGATGTACTCATGGACTACTGTGCCCCCACTAGTATGATCTCATCACAGTCCCAGTAGTCGAGTACACATCCTAAGGGCTTTATCAACATGTAATATAGAGACAATCAGAGTACATGTTAAGATAAAGTACAACCAGATAGCAAACTATCATGTCGAGCAAGAAAGTCCTCCCTATATATGTCCTAGCATCCACTGCAATATACATCGTATGTACAGTAATGGCCTCTAGGGCATACATATAACTAACAGTCTCTATGTCACATGTTGATAAAGCCCTTAGGATGATTACTTGACTACCAGGACTATGATGCAGATCATACTAGTAGGGATAGTGTAGTCGCCAAGTACATCTTTCAAATATTCCTAGTCGTGGGAGTACCGAGACAGGGCATCGATACTCCAGAGTACACTAGCGTATGCGCTTCTTGACCCATATGATGGACGATGGATGATCCTATATCCATTGGTGTTTGACATCAGAGAAGGTATATGGGTGCTCAGTGGAGACTGTGTACATTAGACGGACTCGCCGAGAACTCCCAGATGGTATTATACCTCACGTCAGATGGCAGTTCTCTGGTGACACTGGTACAGGTTAGTCTGTAGACCCGAGATCGTCATAGAGTCTTGTGTGATTCCCACTGTGCTTTGATTTCCATCATACCACGTTCAAGAAGGCATGCAAAATGGTGGCTTTTGGGTACAGTCCCGAATCACATAGAGGCAATGAGCGATAGAAGGGGTTTCGTCTCTCCCGGTATAGGGAGTTGATGTTGCGCTGTGTTCGATTGGCTATAACTGAAAATCCCTGGCCAGGGTTGCTGATATTTACTGGTAAGTGTTATCAGTAGTTCCTCAAACTATTATAGACCTCATATCGACACTACTTATCAAGCTACTGGGGTCTGACGTTTACCACCCCTAGGCGAGATATGCGACATATCAGACGAAGAGACCGGACTGTATGGTAGTGTTACTGATTGGATTCACAGGAGAATGTACAGGCTTGCTTGTTGATCTTCCGATCGCTCAATACCTGGGTGGCTGTTACGTTTAGCTGACCGCTTACAGCTTGTGGGTGTTTGATATGATCATCACCTACTGCCGGCGTATTGACGATTCTTTAGAGTCCTACACAGAGGTTTCCTGGCTCAGGCAAAACGGAGTAGGAGCACATATGTGATATATGCGGGACTGAGAATAATACGTATATGCGATACCGTATTAGATTCTCGCGATATGAGATATCGTCCGGGTATATGTGATATAGCCGGGTCATCGGATCAACTGTTGATTCGATGAACTGATACAGATTATATTAGTCGGTTATATGCGATATAGCCGGATTGTCGGATCAAGTGTTGATTCGATAATTTAATGTATAATTATATATGCGATATATTAAGTTACATTAACTAATATAAGCTCACTTAAAGATTCTTTTTCTCACTTGAATAATACATTAATATATATGTGATATATGTTAATTGTATTATTTTATTTTGTTACAAAAATATATTATATATGTGACATGTAATATTGTAACAAGCCAGGTTTACAAATGCAATATGATTTGTGGAGTTTAAACAAGTTAGGGTTTGATTTCGGTTAGCATTTGGGTTAGCTTTTGCATGAAGCTTCAAGAAGCTTCCTTTTGTTTTTTGCTAAGATATTTTGTGTTGATATTTTCTAACCCAACCCAAACCCTTTACTCTAGTTAACTCTCTACATGGGTTAAGTCTTTATTCTTAACTCTTGTTTGCAATCATAACCATAACATGAATTCATTATTCATCACAAATGAAAAATCCATCTTCTTCTTCTTGAAAAGCTTACTAGCTTTTGGATTTGTGATGATAATGAGTGAGAAATTGAAAACAAAGGAGAGCTAAATTCCTACTTCATCATCCTCATCTATTCTACCCACTTAGATTTGAGTGTTTTCTTTGCTAATACTTGATTAGTAAAGCAATAGCTTGGGTTTGAGATTCTTCAAAGTGATCATCTTAGTTGTTGAAGATTGGAAGCAAGCTTGCATCTTTTTCTTCATAGAGCCTCTCTAGAGTATGGGTACATGATGATCGCGGTGAAGGGACCTTAACACGGAGCTTTTGAAGTGAAGGAACGGACTACAAATGTTGTAATCCCCAACTCTTAGATGTAAAGTTGTTTACATACTTGTTTACCCTATGTTTCTAGTTAAGATCTTGGTTAGGGTTTGTTTAGCACCCCAAAAATTTCAAAGTAGCATGATTGATGCTTGCCAAAACCATGCTAAGGTGCTAAGCTAACCCTACAAAAAATACATAGATGCGCTGGAGGAGTATAACCAGAAGGAACTGACACCAGTCACGCTCGAATAATTCCTCAAGCATATTCTTGAGGACGGAGACAGTGACAATGATGAGGAAAATAACTCATCAAAAGACACTGAAGACCGTGTGGCAAGTTTCCACATGGTCTTCCATTCGTCGTTATATGACGAAAAGGCTCTCTCAGCGTCAGAAAACAATGCGGAGGAACTGGGGGCAGAATCGGCGCTAAAATCTCTGGAACTGCCAGATGAAGACCCGATTGAGAGACTGTTAAATGAAACCTTTCAAAATAGAAAAATTGAAAGAGAACGCGAAACGGCCATATATGAAAAGGCTAAGCATCTGCATCAGGATAAAAAAGTTGCGGCAAGGACAAGTCGTAAAGTACTCCAACTAAACCAAAGCACACCTGCAACAAATAAGAGCATGATCAAAACAGAGAAGCGGTTCGCCAAAGCCCTGTCAATGGGGATGAAGTTGCCACCTCTCAAAAAGAACACTCCCGGTGTCATTGCCTCGATGGAGAAGAATCACAGCCAAACTACTACCTATCTCATCGGAAGGTCACCCACCCCACCGAGGAATGCAGTGGTGGCAATGATACATTGCCCATCAAAAGCACTTCAAGAGGATGAAGCGCGAAGCTCGTGTTCGTCGATGGCAAAATAGTGGGACGATCACACCTGAAGAAACGACTAGCAACTGTCATATGGTTAATACCGGTTCGGAAGGGGAAAAACCCCAAATTCTTACCTTCGGGAGCGATTCTGAGGATGAAACACCCCTCAACACTCTCTTCAAAGACTCCTCCTCCGAAAAAGAAGATGAGGAGAAGAACTGTGAGAATATTCAACTGCGTAATCGCACGCTGCCCTAGAAGAACCTTGGACATACAAACATAGGTTCGAACAAAAAAGACAAAAGGAAAGGGAAAATCCCTGAGGAAATTGGCCTCGACGATAGAGTTGTCAAAGAGCTCGCCGCAAAAGACCCACCTAAGAAAAGTAAGGTGAATTACAACGTCCTTTCACAACTGAGGAAAATACCCTCACAACTGAGTATATTGGATACTCTCCTCCTGTCCAAAAAGACATGAGATTCTCAGATCAAGGCATTACAAGAGCCCGATCAGTTCCAAGTTTTACTCGCAGAAGAAAAAATGAAAGATGAACTGGCAGAAGTTCACATGGCCGATATTACATTCAGCGATGAAGATCCCCTCCTTGGTACGTGCGAACATAATCGCCCGTTATACGTCACTGGGTATTGCCACGACATCAAGATAGGGAAAATCCTTGTCGACAACGAATCCTTCGTCAATCTTCTCA
Source organism: Agapanthus africanus (assembly GCA_030015575.1). Taxonomy (NCBI): domain Eukaryota; kingdom Viridiplantae; phylum Streptophyta; class Magnoliopsida; order Asparagales; family Amaryllidaceae; genus Agapanthus; species Agapanthus africanus. The sequence continues at coordinate 533,026,915 of JASDDO010000022.1, read as the reverse complement.
ACGTAAGAGTGCTGAAGGAAATTTTCATGAACGTTCAGCACCATGCCCGAGATAAAATTACCATCTCCGAGTTCGACTCACAGTCATCATGGATGCTTGGCTCCATAATACTGACACTACGCTTCGGGTTACTCATTACTGGTATCAAATTTTATGTCATTGACACCAAGACTTGCTATAACGCTTTGCTCGACAGACCTTGGTTACACGAGTACAACATCACCCCTTCTACGCAACATCAGTATATGAAGTATTTCAAAGATAGCTTGGAGTACACCGTCACTGGTGACCTAAATCCGTTCTTTAATACTTTGTTAGAAATAAACCACTCGTAGAAATAAACCACTCGTAATTTCATGTCATTGATGCTATTTAATGCTTTTTTAGAAATAAACCACTCGTAAAAAGTTCTCTCCGTTTAATGCGGAGGGTAATTAATTATAAGGGCTTGTGCCTGTAGAAAATATAGTCCCTATAATCAAAAAAAATCCTTTTCGAAGGGTGAATCTGAAAAGTCATGCTACATCGGTAGCATCCGTCTGGTCCCTCAGCCAAACACCATAAACGCACCCCGCGTTGCGGTAACACGTTGCGTTCTGAGGAACCGAGCGGATATGCATCGATCTGACCCCCCTTAAGACGACCCTGGTTCATGGGACCACCCCTTTCGAAGGCAAACAAAGATCAGAAAGCTTAAGCTTCAGCACTTAGCCAATTTGGGCTAAATATGTGCTCTAGTCCTGGCGCTTGGCGCTTGACGGCTTGCCTACGTGCATTTCACGTGGCGCCAAGGAGAACATTAGTTCTTAGTCACGTGCCTCTCATATAGCGCCTGGTGGGACAACATGCATGGTTGGTGCTTGGCGTAGCTTGGGTCGTCTTGGCTCAACTTGGCGCTAGCGCAAATAGCGCCAATCTCAGAGGTTAACCTCTGGCGCAGCGACCTTTAGCGATGGTGCCACGTATTTTGCACGTGGACGCACAACTAGGGATTTGGAGTTAACTCCATCTTCTATCACAGAAAGGTTTACCTTTCAATATCCATGTTTTTGAAGCTTAAGCTTCTGTAAAATGATCTCTTTTGATCATTAAAAATCATCAAGATCAACTTTTCATGATCTTGGGTCTTGTTTATGGTCCTTAGAGAGAACTTGGGTCTTAAACTTGGGTTTTACATTGATCTTGATGATCATATTTCTTTTGATGGGGGGAAACACATAAGTTTTCCCTTTGATCTCGGATTTTGAGATCAAATCCCTCCATGAAAACTTAAGTTCTTAATTTGGGGAAGATTTGACTCATGGATCTTTGATCCAGAGGAAAAACATAAGTTCTTATGAAGATTAACCTTCAATTGTGATGGGAAAGAAAGTAAAGGAAGGATTTTTATCTATCCCTTACCTAAGTTTTGGAGACTGAAGTCTCGCTTGGACCTTGGAATTTTATAGGAAGATGAAGATCTTGGCAGAGGATTAAATCTCTATTATCTTCACCTTATGGGAAGAATTTTGTATGGAGATTAATCTCCCCCTCTTCTATAAATAGGAAAGGAGATTGTTAATCAAGTTGAGATAATATCTTATTGAGAGATCTTAAATTGATCTAAAGATCAACCGATGATACTTAAGCATCGTTGGATCATTGATCCAAAGAGATATCTTGTAAGCAAGAAAATATCCGTCTATTTAAGAAAGATAGGGGAAATATATTCCCAAGTAGAGCTTAAGCTCTGATTGAAGCATGCACTTTAACCAAACATGCTCTTGCGCTACGTGCCTTGCATGTGGTGCGCTTGTGCACTTGCCTTGTAGCGCATCGCAAGTGTATGCGCATGTGCATTGCATATGGTGCAGTACACAAGGGACTTGCACCTGCGCATGTGCATTGCACGTGGTGCATCCCAAGTGGCCCTTGGCTTTTTATGCTAAGTGCGCAGTTGTAGAGCATGCGCTCCAAGGAAGTTGGGCCCTATTTTGGGCAGGAACAAAATGCCCCCCACCACTGTGCTTACGTGCATTGCGCGTGGGTGGAGTGGTGTCAGCCATCGCACTTTTTCTTTTGCTTGTACTGAAATATTTATTCTTAGTTTATTAACTCGTCCCGGAGCATTCAGTTTATCTTCTTTTTAAAATTGGATAAACACAGACTAATGTTAATATACCCCCGTTAGTATAAGAGGCCGTTAAAGTTTATGGGACTAGGTGTAGTCTGTCGCACCATTGCGATAGCTGATTTCTTCTCGGTTTGCATCACTCGGATTACGGTTCGAGTAGCCACTGTTGACCTCTATAAAAAAATACCAAGCAGATCTACTCCAATTGTTTTATTGAGTGGGTTCACTCTAGATGAGACGGGTTCCGTTTTGGGTGACGATACTTATGTCCGCTCTCCAAACTTGCAATCTCGGAAAGAGTACATCCACTTAAAGAATCTACCTGAGCCATTTAACATGGATCAAAATCCCATGAAGACAGCAAAAGGGGGTCCCCGACATGAAGGTCCCCTCCATGCTAAAAAGAAGCCCTTGTCATGCAAAGAAGAGGTTCCCCGCCGCACATTAGAAGGATCTGCCACTGCGCCAAGAGGATCTCTCCACTCTTTAGTGGATCCCCGATGTAGGATCCCTGCCGCTGTTGCACCAAGAGGTCTCCATCACCGCTATACCCAATGAAGTCCCCTGAAGTCCCCGAAGCGGGAACTCCAGACCCAAGAGAAACAGGGTCCCCGAAATGGGACCCCTTCACTCAGGCGAAGCATAGCCCCCAAAGCGGGAGCGCCTTAACCCAGGCGAAGAGGGGTCCCCAGAGCGGGAACCCCTTGTTAGATATAGGTGCCCTTAAGGCAATTATTTTAATTGAAAGAGGACATATACAGAGAACAATCTTACTCGAGATGATGGTATGCTATCTAGTTTGTATTTTCTTTCATGTCTATATATTTTACTAGTTATCAAGTATCGTTAAAATATAATGATAGAGCCTGTATGATATTTGCTTGACTACCAGGATTATGCTATGGATCATACTTGTGGGGTCTGGTTGTTTGGATATATATGCCCTAGAGGCCTGTATTGTATAGGATGCTAGGCATATATATGTACAGAAAAAATCTTTGCTCTAAATAATAGTATGCTATCTGGTTTACCTTTATTTTAACATGTGATGCGGTTTATTTCATATCTTGTATACATGTTGATAAAGCCCTTAGGATGTTGACTTGACTACCAGGATTATGATGTAGGTCATATTAGTGGGGCTTGTGTAGTCTACAAGCACATCCTTTAACAGTTCCTAATCGAGGCAGTATCGAGACAGGGCATCGATATTCTAGAGTAGACTAGTGTGTACGTTTCTAGACCCTGGGGGCGATAGTTGATCCCACAACCATTGGTGTTTGACATCAAAGATTGTACACAAATGCTCATTGGAGAATAAGTACACCGAACAGGACTCGCTGAGAACTCCTAGATGTGATATATACTTATCGTCAGATAGCAGTTCTCTAGTGACACTTGTACAGGTTAGTCTGTAGACCCGAGATCGTCATAGTGTCTTATGTGGTTTCCACTGTGCTTTGATTTCCTCCCTACCACGGCTCATCAGAGTCGTGCAAACAAATGGATTTTGGGTACAGTCCCCAATCACATGGAGGCGGTGAGCGATAGGAGGGGTTTCGTCTCTCCCGGTATAGGGAGTTGATGTTGCGAAATGCTCGATTGGCTATAACAGCAAATCTCTGGCCAGGGTTGTTGAGATTTACTGATAAGAGTTATCAGTAGTTTCTCGAACCGTTATGAGCCATACATCGGCATGACTTATCAAGTTACTAGGGTCTGACGTTTACCACCCCTAAACTTCATATGCGACATATCATACGAAGAGACCGGACTGTACGGTAAGTGTTTCTTACAGGCTCATTGGGGTTGGGATGAGTTCGCTCGTCGGCCACCTTTTCGACATGTACCTGAGTAGCCTTTACGCACAGCTAGTGCCGCTAATGGGCTTGTGGTTAAATCCACTGTCAGCGTACTGTTGAGTCTTTAGAGTCCCACATAGAGGTTTCCCTGGTTCAGGCAAAAGATCTAGAGGCTGTAAGTTATTACGGCAGGGTTTTGATCATGTTCGTGTACTGGCTACATGAATGATGATCGGAAGGATAATACTGGTAGGCTTTGGTTTAAGCCGGATACCGGTATTATATTATTGGATTATTGGTATCTCATTGTATTCTTTTTTTCAGAATATGAATAAGGGTATATTTATACAGTATACGATGAGGGGTATTCTTGTAATTGTACAAGAATACATTCTAGAATGAGACACCTCATATTGTATTTTATTTTGTGAACATAAAACAAATGAGGTGGAATTTGGAGTATGGTTCAAAACATGGTTAAATGAATATTGTATTCATTTGGATGAACTATTGAAGTATGGTTGAGTATTTTATTCCATGCTTCAATAATTCATTTCCTTAGCCATTCTTTCATCACCCTTGACCTAGTTCATGAGCTCTCTCATTCTTACATACGCATTCCCTCTCCAAATTATCTCCTCCCTCAAGCTCTAGCCTAAACCTTCACATGAGTTGTGAAACATAGGCTTAGAGATCAAAATAATCCTCTAGATTATCTCTGCGTCATCTAGGTAGTCTCTATTAGCAAGCTTGACTTCTTAGTTACCTCTTGAGAAGAGGTTGAAACTTGATCCATAGCTTTCGGGTGGATTATCTATGTCCTAAAGGTGACCGGAGATCGAGATCATTCCAAGCATCCAAGGAGCTCAGAGTCGCAGCAGAAAGAAGACCCAAAGGACCGGTTCCTAAAGGTATAACCCCTATCATAGTAGATATAAACTCCTAGATAAGGTAATAGTTATTGTTTAGTATAAAGATCGGGGAGAAAAAGTAGATGTTGCATGCTCAAAAATTATTGTTTGCTACTTCCGCCTCCTCACAAGTGTTGTGATGGTGTGCAGCATCTACTAATACGGTATCAGAGCCTAACTAAACCATAACTAGCTAGTTAGCCAAAAGTTAGAATTTTGATCGATGGATTTTTGGCCTGAAATCAAATTTCTGTCCATGCTTGTTGTCGATTTTTTAAAGTGTTCAAAAAATCATTTCATAGACCTTAAAAATACAAGCAAGGAATTTTAAGAACTATGTAGAAAAACAATGACCTAACTCGTTAAGAACGTCGCGGAACCGCGGCCAAACTCAGTGTTTGGACGCCGTTCCACGGCCGAGTTGTGGCCGAATTGGTTTGTTTTTCTCCGATGTGTCTTAAATGTGGAAATATGGTTTCTGGAATATATGTATTTTACACAAAGTTGTTTGTGTACTGGTTTGTGCCAAGAGTTAACAGGTTTTAGATCATCGAACGAAATTCTAAATATTTGGCTAATCGGGTTTTCTGTGTTTGATATGCGTTATGAAACGTCCACTAATTGCTATACGACGATTAATGGGGGTTGCACATATGTATATCATGTGATGGTATGTGTATATGAATGTGTTGGATCGTCGTGGATGAATAGCCGGGGGGATGTGAGAAGAGTGTTTTTCTTTTCTTTCATTCTTGTAATTTATAAATATGATGTAATATTATTCTGCGGGGCACATCCGGGTTGAGGTTGTAGCCACCGTTATATTATTTATTTTTAATGCTTTTGCTCCTATGATAGACCCAAGGTGGGGTGCACAAACTATCGGGTTCTTGAAGTGTCGAATAGCCTACTCATTTTATTGAAGGAGGTTGCTTCACTTCGGGAATTTGGCGAGTAGTTTGCCACAACCGTAGGGGTCTAGGGTGGGGTTTGGCTATTCATCACGACCGTGGAATCCATCTTTCGTTAAGGTCTTAAACGAAATACGGAATTCCTAGTATATCCAATATATTCATCTGTGATCTGAAATGTTTATAATTGTGTGAGACGAATGGCTATTTATATATGAGATATATAATAAACTTTGCTTATATTTTGCACCCGCGCTAGTCCAGCCCCTGCTCTACCGTTAGTTAAGTAACCTAACGGTGCATGACGGTACCCGTAGCGAATGCGGATGGCATAAGCGTATTTTCTATTTTCGTTTCTTTTCTATGATGTTTAGGAAACGTAAATGATGGGAAAACATTAATGAGATTAATGTTAAGTAAAGAAACCTAAAGATGTTGTAGAATCACACTTTTTAAAAAAAAGGGTAGCTCTAGTTTTTGCTTTGCATAGTGGTATTCCTTGATGAATATCCAGCGCCTCATTCAATGAGGAAAGAGCCGAGATCCCTTCATCGGGAGTGACCTCTTTAGCGAAATTAGCAAATGCTACAAAGCGCTCGATTTGTTTTGATAGTTGCTCAAACTCTTGCTTTGCATGGTGGTATTCCTTGATGAATATCCAGCATCTCATTCGATGAGAAAAGAGCCGAGATCCCCTCACAGGGAGTGACCTCTTTAGAAAAACTAGAAATATACTACAAAACTATTCGATTTTTTAAACCGGAGCTTAAACCACTCCTTTCACTCGATTCTATAATGATATCAAGTTCAAAACGTTAAAGGTTTTCATCAAAACCATACGTATCCCTCAGCCATTTTAGGAAGTAAAGTACTTAGTATTTGTGCCACGTTTGTTGACTATAGTTAAGGCGTGGTGTACGGTAGCTAAGTGATGTCTTCCTACAAAGCATAATAATGTGATCGATTAGGACATTCGTATGACTTTGTTGACCATAGTTAAGGTTCATATGGGTGGGTCTAAATCAATCACGAAATGACGGGTAGAAATTGACTAGTGCTTATAATTTGTTGACCATAGTTAAGGTTATAAGATACTAAGGGTATAAACCACATCGGGAATTTCAAGAGTTGAAATTTGCAATGAGATTGCATACCTTCTATTTGATAGTTGGATCCCAATCCCACTGTGGGTAATAGTTACTCTCAGGAGAGTTTTACACTTTACAATTAGCTAATCCAGTAGGTGTCTAGAAAGGTGTCGACAAGGTTAAGCCTCTAGGGAAATGAGGTTTATTTTAATTAGGTCTGTACGAAACCACGGGGAACCTCTCTCGGAGTACCGACACTTTCCTGGCTAACCGGTTAGCGAACTTGTAGAATGTAATTAATCCTGGCTAATTTTCTTTTTAATGTTTGAAGGAAAATTTGATAAAAAGCAGTGGGAGATATCGATTAGATAAGATTAATAACCAATCTAATCATGCAAGAGAAATCGCTGAGTGTTTTCTTTTCTCTCTCCTAATGGCAGATACCAATGTCGGGACTTAAGCTTCTATTAGACAAAAATAAACTCACCGGACCAAACTATAAAGAATGGCTGAGGAACGTAAATATTGCCCTTACATATGACAAGGTTGCATATGTACTTACTGCTCCAGCCCCTCCCCTCCCAAGCCCTGATTCCTCTATTGCGGATAAGGAAATCTGCAAAACATGGGATATAGATTGCTCCACAGCCAAATTCCTTGCACTTACTTTGATGGAAAACAAACATCAGAAGCAGCACGAGAAGATGGATGTGCAATCCATCTTTCTCCATACAAAGGATATGTATAGGGTGCAATCTCGTACTCTCCGTTACGAGGCATCTAGAAAGTTGTTTCAGATGAGAATGTCTGCTGGCATGTCTGTAGGTGATCATTTGTTGAAAATGATAGGACTTATTAAAGAACTAGAGGACCTGGGATGGACAATGGAGAACGAAAAGTATGTTGATATAGTTCTACAGTCTCTCCCCCCTGCCTTTGCTCCGTTCATATTGAACTTCAACATGCACAATCTGGTGAAGTCACTTCCTGAACTGCTCAATATGTTGAGGAGTACAGAGAGCACGCTAAAAGTAGCGAAAACTCCCGCTCTAGTTGCTGGTCCATCTTCCCCTTCTGTCCCGAAAGGTAAGGCTAAGAGAAAGAAGAAGAAGAATCCCATCAAACTAAGAGGTGGAGTGAAAAAGGCACCGAGGAAAGACAAGACAGGGGTTGCTGCATCGAGAAAAAGGAAATGCTTCTACTTCCACAAGACTAGGCACTAGCAAAGAAAATGCGTTGGGTATCTCGCTGATCTTAAGAAGAAGAAGCGTGATGATGCTTCTACTTCAGATGTGTTTGTTACCGAAAACTTTTTTTCAATCAACTCTGCTTCCTGGGTATTAGATACCGGGTCAGGATCTCATATCTGCAATTGTGTGCAGGGATTGAGAAATAGAAAGGTGTTGAAGAAAGGTGATCACACTCGCCGTGTAGGGAATGGTTCAAATGTACATGCTGTATCAGTGGGAGAGTATTACCTTGGTTTACCTTCACGATGTATATTGGTTTTAAACCCAAGTTATTTTTTACCAAGCATGTTGTGTAACATAATATCTGTATCTCTTTTGAACAATGAAGGATATAATTTTTTCTCACAAAGTAATGTTATGAAAATTAACCTAAATCAACAGTTGATTGGGTATGGTACATTAAATAACGGGATCTACGTCCTGAATCAACACACAGTTTTTAACATACAACACACAAACAAAAGAAAGATTTCAGACATAAATGAGGCTTTCATTTGGCATTATAGACTTGGTCATGTTAACGAAACAAAACTAACCAAGCTATATAAAGATGGATATTTAAACCCGTTTGAATATAAACCTTATGCGACTTGTCAGTCTTGTATCAAGGGTAAAATGACCAAAACTCCGTTTACTGGACACGGAGAGAGAGCTACTGAACTTTTAGGCCTCATATATAATGATGTATCTAGACCAATGTCTACACATGCAAGAAACAGTTATTCCTACTTCATAACTTTTACTGATGATTTCTCGAGATTTGGACACGTATTCTTGTTGAAACATAAGTCTAATGCCTTTGAAAAGTTCAAAGAGTATAAACTTGAAGTAGAAAAACAAACTGGGTTGAGTATCAATAAACTTCGATTAGATCGAGGAGGAGAGTACCTAAGTACAGAGTTTCTAGATTTCCTAAAAGAGAATGGGATTCTCTCTCAGCTCACTCCTCCGTACATACCACAGCACAACGGTGTGTCAGAATGGAGAAATCGTACCCTATTAGATATAGAACGCTCAATAATGAGTGATGCTGAGTTACCACTTTCATTCTGGGGGCATGCATTGGAGACTGTAATATATCTATTAAACAGGGTTCTGACCAAAACCGTGCCTACCACTCCATATGAGATATGGTATGGGAAGAGACCATCTCGTATACGAGTTAGGATATGGGGTAGTCCTGCTTTTGTGAAAAAGCAGAATCCAGAAACAAAGAGTGTTTGTTTCTCAGTATGCCACATTTTTAGAAAATGAATTTTTTACAAATGACACTGTTGGCAATGCTGTAGAACTGGAAGAAATTTCAGATCTACAAACAATTACCGATGATTTGGTTGAACCTGAAGTTTCAATAGAACCCAACGAGCCTCAGCCACTCCGTAGATCTAGTAGGACTTCTCACCCACCAGATAGATACTACGATTTTCTAATTGATGGTGATAGAGTAGATTGTATCATAGATGATGATGACTCTACTAGTTTTCGGCAAGCTATCACGAGTAGTGACTCGGTGAAGTGGATGGATGCCATGTGATCCGAAATGGAATCCATGCACACCAACAAAGTATGGACTTTGGAGGTTACACCTTCTGGAGTAGAACCCATAGGGTGTAAGTGGATCTTTACGAGAAAGATTGCTGTGGATGGACAGGTGGAGACCTATAAAGCTAGGCTGATAGCAAAAGGATTTCATCAAAGACCAAGATTGGACTATGATGAGACCTTTTCACCAGTCGCAATGCTTAAATCCATTCGGATCTTGCTTGCTATTGCTGCTTACTACGACTATGAAATCTGGCAGATGGACGTTAAAACAGCATTTCTAAATGGTGATTTAGATGAATGTGTTTTTATGGATCAGCCAAAGGGCTTCATTGACGGTGGGAGCAGCAAAAAGGCATGCAGGTAACTTAAATCCATTTATGGATTAAAGAAAGCGTCACGGAGTTGGAACATTTGCTTTGATGATACAATCAAAGAGTTTGATTTTATCAAAAATGTAAATGAACCTTGCATTTATAAAAATATTGTAGGGAGTACAGTCACATTCCTCGTATTGTACGTGGATGACATTCTCCTGATAGGAAATGACGTTCCTATGCTACAATCGGTCAAGCTATTCTTATCGAAAAGGTTCTCCATGAAGGACCTGGATGATACCTCATGCATTTTGGGCATTAAGATCTATGGAGATAGATCTAAGAGATTATTAGGATTGTCCCAATCGAGATATATAAACACCATACTAAAGAGGTTTAGTATGGAAGATTCCAAGTGGGGTAATTTACCTGCTTGTCACGGGATCACCCTCTTCAAAGAGATATCTCCAAAGATTGATGAAGAGAGGGATCGCATGAGCATTATACCCTACGCTTCGGCGGTAGGATCAATAATGTATGCAATGTTATGTACTCGTCCAGATGTATCTTATGCACTGAGTGTAGTAAGAAGGTATCAATCCAATCTGGGGGAGAAACACTGGACTGCTGTGAAGAACATTCTTAAGTACTTGTGAAGGACTAAAGAAATGTTCTTGGTGTATGGTAACGGAGATCTCCGAATGGAGGCTTTTACCATTTCCACAGCGATATGGATGACAATAAGTCCATCTCAAGGTTTGTATTTACACTAAATGGAAGGGCGCTATGTTGGAAGAGTTCCAAGCAAGATACCGTCGCTGACTCCACGATGGAAGATGAGTATATTGCTGCTAATGATGTCGTAAAAGAGGATGTCCGGATGAAGAAGTTCGTTTCTGAACTTCATGTGGCTCTATCCATTGGTAATACAATACCTTTGCATTGTGATAACAACGGAGCCATGGCTTTGGCAAAGGAACCGCGGTCCTATCAGAAATCCAGACATATCTTGAGGCGGTATCACCTCATCAGAAAGATAGTGGATCACCACGAAATCGAGGTACGGAGAGTGGAAACGAAAGAAAACACGGAGGATTCATTCACCAAGACCATCCCTCAAGTTCAGTTCAAGATGTTGGGCATGCGGTACGCCGACAACTGGTTCTAGTATAGACAGTGGGTACTTATTGCACCAACTGCAGGCCTTAGTGCAAGTGGGAGATTGTTGGATATGTATGCCTTAGAGGCCTATATTGTATAGGATGCTAGGCATATATATATATATATATATATATATATATATATATATATATATGTACAGAAACAATCTTTGCTCAAAATGATAGTATGCTATCTGGTTTACCTTTATCTTAACATGTAATGTGGTTTATTTCGTATCTTGTATACATGTTGATAAAACCCTTAGGATGTTGACTTGACTACCAGGATTATGATATAGATCATACTAGTGGGGCTTGTATAGTCTACAAGCACATCCTTTAACAATTCCTAGTCGAGCGAGTATCAAGACATGGCATCGATATTCTAAAGTATACTAGTATGTTCGTTTCATGACCCTGGGGGCGATGGTTGATACCACAACCATTGGTGTTTGACATCAAAGATTGTACACAGGTGCTCATTAAGAATGGGTACACCGAATAGGACTCACCGAGAACTCCTAGATGTGATATATACATGTCGTCAGATAGCAGTTCTCTGGTGACACTTATACAGGTTAGTCAGTAGACCCGAGATCGTCATAGTGACTTTTGTAGTTCCCACTGTGCTTTGATTTCCTTCCTACCATGGATTATCAGAGTCGTGCAAACAGGTAAAATTTGGGTACAATCCCGAATCACATGGAAGCAGTGAGCGGTAGGAGGGGTTTTGTCTCTCCCGGTATAGGGAGTTGATGTTGCGCTATAGTCGATTGGCTATAACAACAAATCCCTGGCCAGGGTTATTGAAATTTAATGATAAGAGTTCTCAATAGTTTCTCGAACCGTTGTGAGCCATACATCGGCATGACTTATCAAGTTACTGGGGTCTCACGTTTATCACTCTTAGACTTCATATACGACATATCAGACGAAGAGACCGTACTGTACGGTAAGTGTTGCTTACAGGCTCATTGGGGTTGGGATGAGTTCGCTCATCGGCCACCTTTTCGACATGTACCTGGGTAGCCGTTACGCACAGCTAGTGCCGCTGATGGGCTTGTGGTTAAACCCACTTCCATCGTATTGTCGAGTCTTTAGATCCCCACAGAGAGGGTTCCCAGGTTCAGGCAAAAGATGTAGAGGCCGTAAGTTGTTACGACAGGGTTTCGATCATGTTCGTGTACTAGCTACACGAATGATGATCGGAATAATACTAGTAGGCTTTGGTTTAAGCCGGATACCGGTATTATATTATTGGATTATTTGTATCTCATTGTATTCGTATTTTTTCGGAATACGAATACGGGTATATTTATACGGTATACGATGATGGGTATTCTTGTAATTGTACAAGAATACATTCTAGAAGGAGACGCCTTATATTATATTTTATTTTGTGAAAATAAAACAAATGAGATGGAATTTGGAGTATGGTTCAAAGCATGGTTAAATGAATATTGTATTCATTTGGATAAACTATTGAAGTATGGTTGAGTATTTTATTCCATGCTTCAATAATTCATTTCCTTAGCCATTCTTTCATTACCCTTGACCTAGTTCATGAGCTCTCTCATTCTCACATACACATTCTCTTCCCAAATTATCTCCTCCCTCAAGCTCTAGCCTAAACCTTCATATGAGTTATGAAACATAGGCTTAGAGATCAAAATAATCCTTTAGATTATCTCTACGTCATCTAAGTAGTCTCTCTTAGCAAGCTTGACTTCTTAGTTACCTCTTGAGAAGAGGTTGAAACTTGATCCATAGCTCTCGGGTGGATCATCTATGTCCTAAAGGTGATCGGAGATCTAGATCGTTCCAAGCATCCAAGGAGCTCAGAGTCGCAGTGGAAATAAGACCCGAAGGACCGGTTCCTAAAGGTATAACCCCTATTATAGTAGCTATAAACTCCTAGATAGGGTACTAGTTATGGTTTAGTATAAAGATCCGGGAGAAAAAGTAGATGTTGCATGCTCAAAAATTATTGTTTGCTACTTCCGCCTCCTCACAAGTGTTGTGATGGTGTGCAATATCTACTAACACTGGTAGTCCATAAGCACATCCTTAAATGCTCCTAGTCGTGGGAGTATCGAGACAGGCAATCTAGTACTCTTGTGTAGATGAGTGTATACGTTTCTTGACCCCGACCGGGGTGATGGCTTGTCCCACACCTATTGGTATTTGACACCGAGATTATATGCAGGTGCTTATTAAAGAATGAGTACACTGAGTGGACTCACCGAGAACTTCTAGATGGTTTTATATATATGTCAGATAGCAGTTCTCTGATGACAATAGTACATGTTAGTCCCCTGACCTGAGATCGCCATAGTGTCTTGTGTGTGTTCCCACTATGTTTTGATTACTACCCTACCACGACTCTGCTGAGTCGTGCAAATAGGTTTTAGTTGGGTATAGTCCCGAAGCACATGGAGGCAGTGAGCGGTCGAAGGGATTCATCTCACCCAGGTATAGGGAGTTGAGATCGCACTGTGCATAATTAACCATAACCAAAAATCCTCAGCTGAGGTGATTGAAATAAACTGATAAGTGTTATCAGTTATATCTCAGGTGGTTATGAGTTTTATATCAGCATGGTTTATCGTGTTATTAGGGGTCTGATAGTTTCCACCCCTTAGACCGGATATGAGATAATCTATGACAAAGAGACCGGACTGTATGGTACTCATCGCTTATAGGCTTTGTTAGGTTCGGATGAGTTTGTTCGTCGACCTAACTCTCTGTTCAATACCTTGGTAGCCATTACGTACAACTAGTACCGCTAACGAACTTGTATGTTAACCCATGAGGGGATTGAATGTGAAAGTGTTTCAGATTCAATCGGATATGATCTTGTTTAACCCACTGCCAGCTATTGTCAGGACTTCAGAGTCCAAAAATGAAAGTGCCTGCCCAGACGAAATGATGATGTGTCGTGCGTATGGAGATACATACGGGGGTTCGAACGAATATGTGTATGAGATACGCATAATTTAATCGGATGGTGGATAAATACTAGCCAGCTTATTCTTAAGCCTGAATATTAAGTCAAATATTGACTTAATAACTATATATGTGATATGGTTTTTAGTATTGTATCTATGATACACGCTCTTTCTAAATTATTAGTATTTGATACCGATATATTATTATGTATACGATACGTGACAAGTGCATGTATTTTATACATACATTCTTCTCTTTATGATTATATATTATTATTATGTATATAGATACATAATATGTATATGTATATAGATACGTATACACTCTCTCATTTATACGTATAGGACACGTATAATACATGCTTCGTATTTTGATACGAAATATATTCGTATTTTGATACAAATACATTTACTTTGTCAAATGGTGACATATTTGCATATGGGTCCCACACACTATTTGAATAGGGTTATGGGTGAGTGAGTATGGATATATATCAATTAAAGAGAATAGAATAAGAAGAGAAGAGAGGAGAAGAGAGGGAAGAGAGGGGGAGTGTATGTGTGATATACACACGCCCACTTTCTTCAGTTGCACCATAATTCTCTACACAATTTCTTCTCCTCATTTTTTGGTAGAGAGCTCTACACTTCTTCCTTTCTATTTTTCTATGGAGACGAAGAAAAAAATCACATCTTCACTACCTCATCAATCCTAGCAAAATTATGAGCTAGTTATTTCACTAAAGTCGTGATGTTATAGTTTTGGGCATCGGTTCTTTCAAGTGGATCTTCTTTGATGAAATGGTCGGCCTCTTGATATGTTTGTGATGCCGATGAAGCCTAGCCAGAGTCCAAGGAGAGGTGGCCAACGCGCTTTAGAGGTTGTAGCCTCCACTTTCCTTTTCTTGTTCTCTTTTAGCTTCAGTTTTATCGTTTGGGTATGATTCTAGGTTAGGATTGTTTTAGCTCTTTAGATTTTTTTTTTGAATTATCGCTTCCGCCGCATTTTTAAAACCCCTTAGGTGAGCTAGGCATCCCAGCAGTGATATCAGAGCTGTACCGTTGAATTGTGTATATTTTGAAAATGATGTGACTCAATCCCAGGCCCACAATTCATTTCTTGGGCCGCCCATGTCGGTTTTCTAGCGATCCAAATGTAAAATTGTGGGCCCAGGTTCCTACAGTAGTTTCGATGCATGGAATTGGGATTTTTTGGATACTTTGTTTTGTCCCAGATTTTGATTTGATCATCGTAGTGTTCGGAAAGTTTTGCGGTCAAAACTAAAGCATCGTTTTTGTTTCGCGGATAAAAATATGTGTTGTTAAACTTTGTTGAATTGATGTAATCGATTCGACGGGGTTGCACATTAGTTATTTTGCGATGTTGTAATATCGTGATATATTGATTTTGAGTTATGGTTTGGCGGATCGTCGGATGAATAGCCTCTCGTGTGAGATACTTGAATAATTTTTATATATGTGTTTCATTTATTTGGGACGAGCAGCTGTATTGTGGTCGTCGTTGCCACTTGTTGTATATTATTTTATTGCGACACTTCTGGGTTAAGGTTGATGTCTCCACTTGATGTATATTATTTTTCAATTCACGTACTAGGATACCCCACGGAGAAGCGCACGGATCACCGGATTCTAGAATACAGCGGGTGGCAATCTCAAGGAGTTGAGATCCGGGTTACCCTATTCTAGAATTGGTGGTTAGTTCACCACGCTTGTAAGGGGTTAGGTATGACCCACAAAAGAGCGCCCAAGTTATGAGGTTCCACACGACCATGGAATTTCAAATTTCGTGATCGGCTCAATCGAAACGTGTTATTCCTAGGATATCCGCTTTTCCATATTCTGTGTTGTTCATTGTATGCATGTAATGTGATTACCTGCCTATGATGATATTTACCGCATGCCTGTGATGTTGATTATCTGCCTGCGATGATATGTGTGTGTGTGTGTATAAATGCCGTTATATGTTTTACATCCGTTGTAGCCCTATCCCCACCATGCCATAAGTTAAGTAACCTTACGGTGAAGACCCGGGACTCCATGGCGAATGCGGATGGCATATACATGCATTCTATTTTCTTCATATCATACTTTATCTGTGATAGTGTAAGAAGATGTTGGATAATATAAGATTATTTAACTGATGGGATTGTATTAATTTGGATTAATGCAAAGAAAACAAACCTAAAATACGTTAATGGAACCATTTTTTTCAAAAGAAAATTATAGCCGCATTCCTTTGCTTTGCACATTGATATTCAGTTAGGAATATCCTACACCTCATTCGATGAGGTAAGAGCCTAGATCCCTTCATGGGGAGTTCACTCTTAAGAAAAAGTTTGTGTAACTATAAATTTGCAAAATGACTCAGTTCCATCAATGATATCAAGTTCATAATGTTAAAGGTTTTCTTCAAAACCAGCTGTATTCCTCTGTCATTTCAAAAAGTAGAGTACTTAGTAATCATGATGCATTTGTTGGCATCCGTCAAGACATGGTGTACGGTAGCTAAGTGATGTATTCATATTTACATAAGATGCGGTTAGTCAGGACAGTTTGACAGCTTTGTTGGCATCCATCAAGGGCTTGTGCGGGTGGATTCGATTTAATCACGAAATGATGGATGGAACTTGACTAGCGGCCTATAATTTATTGGCATCTGTTAAGGTCATAGGTTATTAAGGGAAAAACCATTTCGGGAGTTTCACGTGTTGAAATTTGCAATGTGATTGCATATCTTCTATGGAGTGCGGTGACTTGTTGGCATCCGTCAAGGTTTCCACACCATAATAGTTTGGGTCTCGATTCCCATTATGAGTAATTGTTACTCTTTGAAGATTTTCTATAAATGATCATGCCTAGTTCTCTTTTTAGGGTTTGAGGAAGAATTTGACAAAACAGTAGTAAACCAAGTTAGATATATTAATTAACCAAAGAGTGCACGCTGAGTGTTTCTTTACTCTTTCTGGCAGCGACCCATGACTGGCCTTAAACTAAAACTCATTAACCAAGTAAACCGAACCTTTTTACGATCATTGGCTTTGGTATGTCATGATCGGCCTAATTCACGACAAAGTCGCAATTGTCGTTGCCTATCCTACTTCCCCTTTAATTCCTCCAGGAACCCTCTGTTTCAGATACAGAGGTCTATATTACTTGGAAGGTCATCTCGTATGGTTAAATACGAACTCGAAAAAAGTGTTTCGGTCGAGGATGGCCAGGAGTTCTGGAGAAATAGAATTGTATATTGATATAATTCTTTTGTCTTTTCTCTCCATCTTATCTCAAGTTTGAGAGCTCCTTTAACAAGCAGATTACACCTGTTACGCTTATTGGATGGTCTTCTTCTAATCCTAAAGGTAGGGCTGATAGGAAGGGAAAGCAGAAAACCACTCAAGCCTAAGTTCGGTGTACACATGGTAAGAGATAGAGACATTTTTGAAGGGTTGCAGATGACGGGAAAGAAGATTGCAATTACTGTCATGAGCCTAGGCAGTGAAAGAAGTATTACTGGGAATACCCAGAAAACCCCTTGAAACATTTTGATGTTTCATGTTTCCTGTGTGATTGTAATCAAAAATTGTTTTCCAATTAACTCTGTTTTCTGGGTATATTGATATCGGATTAATATCCCACATCTGTAAAATGTTACAGATGCTGAGAAGGATTAGAGTAGTGGGCAAGGTGTTTGATCCTTGATGTCAGAAATCGGAGCAATAGTTGCTATTAGGGAAAATCACCTGGTTTTTGCATATCAGTAAACTTTTGGTTTTGAATAAATGTTATTATACACCAATTTTTAAAACTAATATATCTGTCTCTTTATTTAGATAAAGTAGGATATGAATTCTGAAAAACATGTTCTAAACATCTACCTATATCAATTTGTTGATTGGATAAGGTGTATAATGATAGCGGTGTAAACATTCTTAACAAAAATACAGTTTTCAAATTACAACACACAGTATGAGTTAGTGAACTCATAGGACTTATATATAATGATGTTTGTTGTCCAGTATCCGCATGGACAAGGGGGTTGGTAATCATACTTCGTTCTATTTTCCTATAAGTTCTCTGATTTTAAACACGCATTCTTATTGAAGTGTAAACTCTAAATATTTTGAGAAGTTAATAGAATATAAGAATAAAGTAGAGAACTAAACGTCGAAAGTATCAAGATTCTTCGAAGTGTTCAAAAATGTGGATACTTATGCTAGGTATTCTATAGTTGTATAATCGAGAATTTGATTCTATCTCAGATTACACATCTGAGAGTACGCTCCTTAATGATTAATGATGAGTGGCATTTTTCCTTTAGAGAGATAAGCACTGGAAACAGTTGCATAACAATTGAATATGATTCCATCTAAATTAGTGTCTGTGATTCTATATTTGATAGAGAATGAGGACATATCTTAAGGGTGTTAAGATATGGAGTTATCCAGCGTATGCTTAAAAACACAATCCGGACAAACTCAAGTCACGTTTCGATACTAGGCAGTTTGTAGGTTATCCCAAGCTTTAGCAAGGGTTTAATTTCTACCATTTTCAGAATCAAAAGTTGTTTTGTTCTCAACACGCCACCTTTTTAGAAAAGAAATTTCTTATAAAAGAAATTAACAGGAGTATATTAGAATTGGAAATGATATCAAAACCATAAATGGTTAATGAAAATTTAGTAAAATCTGAAAATTCAATTGACCCTGACAAATTTTATTCACTCCGCAGATTTAGTAGGTAATCTCAACCACCTGAAAGATACTTCGGTGTTCTCATAGACGGTGATAAAGAGGCATGCATCATGCGATGATGATCCTAGTATATCAGCTGGCCATAGGAAGTGGTGACTTCCGACTGATGGATGGATGCAAAGTTATCCAAATTGGACTCCATGCACTACAACAAAATATGAACTTTGTTGGGTGCTCCTGAAGGGGTAAAACTCATCAGGAGCAAGTAGATCATTCAAGATCAGTGCAAATGGAAAAATAAGAATAGACTTGTAGTAAAAGATATTCATCAAATACCCGGCATGAATTGTGATGAAACTTTTAGTTCAATATCTATGCTAAAGTCCATACGGATATAACTTGCCATTATTGTTTTCCATAACTATAATATCTGGCAGGTTGATGAATATAACGTCTTTCTAAATAGGGATTTAGAAGTGTATGTATATATGACTCTGCCAAAGATTTATCGTGGTCAGTGGGAGCAGTGAAAGGTGTGAAAGTTGCTTATGTCTATTTGTAGACTAAACCAGGCATAGTGGAAAAAGGATCATCTGATTTTGATGTCACGGTCAAAGTGTTTGTCTTCATTAAAATGATAGATGAACATGGTGTTCCCCGCCGAAAGACGCGACCAGGACGGTGGGACGTCAGGCCTGAAATTCGGGGCAGATGCTAATTGGTGATATCCTTCAACCTCTCCGAAGATGCCAAGTTGATTTATGGCACCATGTATCGAAAGTTTAAACGGATGCGGTCGATGTAGCAGACTTCGTCAGATTCCCCCTCGTTTGAGGGGTTTTTGATTGTGGGGATGCTCTTCCCTGCAGGCGCAAGCCCCTGCGGTTAATTACGCTACCGTATCGCGGTAACAACTTTCTCCTTCTCCAGATGGTCACTTCGTGTCGTGTGCGTTTGTTTATTTTTGGTTGCCCGTGGATTGTATATGGAGACTAATTTGTGTTGCCGTCCGTAGGGCGTGGATTAGTCCAAATCCATATTTTCTTAGATTTGGGTTTTTGGTTTGGGTTTAAGGATACGTTAGTCTCATTTGAAACTAAGATCAACTTAAACGTTTGTTAAGGATACGTTAGTCTCATTTTAGACTAAGATCAACTTAACAGGATCATTTAGATCCAACAAAAGAGCATTTGAACTCTATTGTTTAGTTTCGGGATATTGCGGTCGATTACCAGTTTAAGGACATGGTGGTCCAAGGTTAAGGACATCATAGTCCGTGAGTTTAACGACCTATCAGTCCAAGGTTAAGGACATCATAGTCCATGAGTTTAAAGACCCCACAGTCCGAGGTTAAGGACATCGTAGTCCATAAGCTTAAGGACCCCACAGTCCAGGTTAAGGACATCGTAGTCCATGGGCTTAAGTAACCCACAGTCCAGGGTATGGACATCGTAGTCCATGGGCTTAAGGACCCCACAGTCCAGTTTAAAGACGTCATAGTCTGCGGAATATATGGTTGTCGGGACCCGTCACCTCTCTGAAGACGTTGAAGGATTACAACGAAAT
Source organism: Agapanthus africanus (assembly GCA_030015575.1). Taxonomy (NCBI): domain Eukaryota; kingdom Viridiplantae; phylum Streptophyta; class Magnoliopsida; order Asparagales; family Amaryllidaceae; genus Agapanthus; species Agapanthus africanus. Next base: position 533,006,598 of record JASDDO010000022.1, on the reverse strand, counting down.
ATATTAGAGGAGTTCAGAGATGTACCCTTGAACCAATTTTAGTTGGGAGATCTATAGTACAATTTGGGACTAAGGTCTGTTAAAAGGTTTATGAGCTTATGGGCTCAATTCAATATAAGTTGAGAACTTACGGCGAATATTGGGCTATGTCCAATTAAAATGTTTAACATTTTGTTGTCCTGGCTATTGAGCCTTTATTTGGGCTTGGCCTTTTTAATAATGCTAAGCATTGGGTTCTGACATCTTTTGTCTTGTATTGAATGCATAACATTCATCAGAACAATGTGTATTCTGACAATGCGCCACGTAGTGCGCCAGGCACTTTGTGCCAATTAGAGAGCGCATTGCGCTTCTGCCAAGTAGCGCACACGAAAATGATACGTATCGCACTTAACGCTAAGCGCCAGTTTATTAGCGCATTGCGCTTTCAATTTATAAGCGCTTTGCGCTGGTTTAATGGCGTACCAGTGAGTGACACGTGGCGCGCTTGGTGCTGAGTACCAGCCCATGAGCGCAGTGCGCTGTTTCGGAAGCGCAAAGCACAAGCTGTGTCTGTGGTTGACACATGGCACGTTTTGTTGCTGAGCGCCGATCCAAGAAGCGTAAAAGCGCAGTTCATGAGTGCAAAGCACTTTTCAGTAGCACAAATCGCATTTGATCAAATTTATGATCAGAGAACAAGTTTATGTTCTCCCTTTAAAGGAGGCCTTGCCTCAAGGTTCAAGAACAAAAAGTTCTTATTTATAAAAAAGGGCACTGCCTTTATAGATCAAGGATCTTTGAATGAAGTGAATACTTCTTTTTAGTTTTTATGATGAGATCTTTTTAATCTCTCTTTTTTATCAAAGGCCTTGGTCTTTATAGATCTATGATCTTTTTTTAGAAGATAGTTCTTCTTTTTATGAGATGATTTCATCTCTGTGTTCAAGAATCATGTTCTTTACCATGAAGAAAATGATCTTCTTTTTCTAAAGGTTTGCTTTTCTTTCTTTGAGTTTTCTCAAAGTTTGTAGGGGGGTTTCTCCCTATGAGACTTGAAGTCTTGGGGCCTTTATATAAGGCCAATTGATTTTTTAAATCGGTTTTAAGAGATCTTTCTCTGATTGATTTGGGAATATTTCCCACCGTTGGATCTTTGATCCTAGGGCTTCTGCTTTGCAGAAGATAATCTTCTTGTTTTAATAAGATTGGAAAGATCTTTCCATAACAGAATTTTTAATTCTGATTAATTAATAATTTATTATTATTAGATCTTTTGATCTAACGGTAGGGAATTTTTAATTCCAGCACTGGCGCACCTTGCGCTAGCGCACCTACGTACGACACGTGGCGCGCAGCGCATAACGCAGCGCATCTGCGCTAGCGCACAGCGCGCCTAGCGCTAGCGCACTCATGGTGCACTACATAGGACGCAGCGTCTCTGGCGCTAGCGCATCCGTGTTTGACACGTGGCACGCAGCGCATCTAGCGCCGGATCTGAAGCGTTGCTTCAATTTTTGAATTTTGAATTTTAAAACAGAGCTTTGCTCTGATTAGGGGAAACAAATGCCCCCCCCCCACTGTTGTGCTTACGTGGCCCACACGTGAGCGCAGCGGTGGCAACATCTGAGCCCTTAGATCAACTCAGAAATTGAAGAGGCGGCTTAACGCCTATAAATAGGACCTTTGGTCCTCTGGATGATTATCATCTTCTTTGAGAATTTTGTTCAGAGCACAACTCTCTTATTTAAGAATTTCCCAAGAGCAAAAACTCTTTCCAAATTTAGGTAAAATTTTAATAAGTTAGGGTTTTACCTATTAACAGAGCCTTGCTCTTTGTAGATCTCTGATCTACAGGAAAACCCATTTAGGGTTTCATTAACAGAGCTTTGCTTTCCTGAACATGTAATATTTTTTAATCTCTTGGGAAGAACTCTTAAGAGTTTGTTCATTGATCTTAAAAATAAAATTTTATTTTTGATGGATCATCTTCTCAGAGCAAGGCTCTTCTTGAGGAATTTTATTCCTTCATCATTAGACTTGACAGATATCTGTCTAGTGAAGAGCACTGCTCTCAATGGGAGTTTTACTCCTTTGCCCGAGGGATTTCTCATTTAATGAGAATCTCTTGAGGATTTCTTCTTTTAATGACAGCCTCATCCAATGATGAGGCTGTTTTATTAATGATGAACTGTCATCTAGATTTTGTGGGTCCCTTTTGTCCCTTTTAACTGCATTGCAGTGCGGCACAGACTTATAGTACTTTGTAATAGAATTTAATTTATAGCATGGGCAGCTGAAAATTCACTCTTTTTTGCGCAGGCATTATGTCTTCCGACGCCTCCTTCCCGTTCATTCGCTCAGAAGGCGGGTTCCCTGAAGCACCCGTTGACCGTGAGGTTTTTGTGTTGATAAAAGACCATGACCCGGAGCACAAGAGCCTTCATTTATGGGGTAAATGGTATGACCAAATTATCATGGGCCGACGGAGCTTTTCCTGTGTGACACCCTCAGAGCCTATTTCAGCGATTGCTTATGCAGATGAGCCTCCGATAAATTACACCGTGGAGGAGGTCAACTGGACATCGAAAGGTCTCCTTCGGCCTTCTATCGCCGCAATACCCGTGCAGCCGCCGGTAGCTTTGGACATCCTAGGACGACACATATGTCAAGGCGAGTCGCGTCCTTGGGGACAGCCGTACAATGTAGGACTAACTCCCCGTCACCCAGCCGGGTATTTGCAGTGGGCCCGTTATATCTTATCGGCGAGGAAATCACAGTTGATGAAGCTCAGATTATATTCCGCCGTTTATGCTTCTTTGTTTCAATATTCAACACCCCCTACATGGTGGGTCAGGGCATTTCTGGAACAGTGGAACATTCCAACCCACACCTTCCTCCTGTCAGATCGAGAAGTCTTCATTTCATTGGAGGAGTTTGCAGAGGTCTCAGGTTTACCCGTTAGGGGGAACATTATGAGGAATTACTTCCCCCTGATGAGTATGTTTTCGCTACCAAATCCATGGTAATGGGTCTTACTCCTGAGAATGCTATTCAACATCAATTTCCGAGCATGATAAAGGTATTGAATATGTATGAAAACCTCTCTCTCGCATCCGAAGGTCGTGGAGTTAATTTTACTGCTTTTATTGTTGATTTTCTTCGCCCGGAAATGTTGAAGGAAGAAGTCGATAAATTTGCCAGTCTTGACGACCCCTTCGGCTTGGGTTTAGGTAATCTGCCGGCGGCGGAGGTAGATCAGAAAAGCTTCTTTCTACCTGATACCCCAGTCATCCCTTTTACAGAGCTAGCGGCTCCTAAGATTGATGAAGAAACATTCTTTCTAGGGTTCCTTGGATTGTGGCTGAGTTGGTTCACGCTTCCCATGCACCCTTGCCGCATGAGGCCGTCCGTCTTCTATCCTGCGCATCGAATGGTTGTCGGGATACCAGTAGCTGTGGGGATTTCTGGGTTAGCCCATATGTATCATGGCCTCAGCTTGGCAGCTGATATCATTGAGCCAGGGGTGCAGTCGGTAAATTTCCTGATGCATTATTTCACGTCATGGCTCGAGTTACACATGCTAGGCATCATCGGCATCCACAAGAGGACGGGTTTTTATGACAGGTGCAGGTTCCCTCGGATCATGCGACTGGTCGGCGCCTCTATTGTGACTCCGACGCAACGGGAAGCAAGAGGCTTGTTTCTTCGCCCGCGCACGGTTGGGACTGACATGTCTTTTACTGATAAAGTTTTGACTGTCGGCTAGGAGTCGGGGAAGACGGTGTTGTCCTTGCAGGACATATTTAAAGATGGGGTCTCCGTCTTGAAGGCTCGGGAGATTCTGCATCTATACTCCATCCGGCCGGGCTTTCTTGTATTCAAGATGAATGACTCGGCTTTATTCATGAGGTATAACCCGCATCGCTTTGCCCGGCAATTAGGTTACAATCAGGGCATCCCACTTGAGGCTTTTTTGGTCGAACCTGCTACTACCGAAGAGGGAATGCGGAGCGCGCTGCATCATTTCATGCGCTTGAACACAGGGTCCAACTTCTTCATCAGCGAGCCGAGCTGTGTCCCAATGGCCCTTAATGCATATGTGGCGTGGTATCAACATTCAATGGGCGCCGTCATCAGGGAGGAGAAACGATTGTTGCTCGATCACAGGGGTGCAGTGCTGGCTGGTGATCGAAATGTTCCTCTGAAGCGACGGAACATTGTTCATCCTCCCTTGAGAGAGGTCACTGTAGTTGAGCCTCCACACATGCTAAGCCCTACGTGCGGGTTGCCCCCATCCAGCGTGCCTGAAAAAGAAGTGGCTGTCGCGTCTCCCGAGTCGGACGTAGGAAAAGAAGTTGGGACTCGTCGTCCAAAGGCGTCTACCAAATGCAAACTCGTATCGTTGGCCACCGGCGCCTGTTCTCAGAAGAAGAAGAAGCAAGTACTTACTTTGGACACCATATTAGGCTCGATGCCCCCTGCTCCGTTTAGCGAAGGTTTGAGCGAATATGGGACCAACGAGGGTTTATTCGGGATGCTTAATGATACCGATTTGGAGGTTGCCATTGAAGCTTCCAAACAATCGGCCGCCCTCGAAAAGGAATTGGCTGCCCTTGCGCAGTCAGGTATACTTTATCCTTATCTCTCCGCTGTTTATTTCACTCTTCTTTTTTTATCATACTTTGACTGACGCCTCCTATTTTAACAGGTGCCTCTATAAAAGAAACCATTGCTGCTTCGCTTAAAACCTTTGAAGAGGAGGAAAGGCTTCGCACCTCATTGCCAACAGAGGCTTCGCTTGAACAAATGATGATGGATACCGTAACGGTTCCGGAGGTAAAACGTAGCCCTAGTGATAATATCTCCTTGGCGAAGGTCCTGAAGAAGTCTCATCTCCCTGCCAAAACCGAGAAGCAGCCCAAAACACATATGGCCGGGGGGAAGAGGCGATCTTCTTCAATCATTAGCTCTAGATCAAAGCAGGGGAAGAAGACTGTTACTAATCCACAAGAAGACAGTCTTCTTTTTCCCGGTTCGTCTGCCGCGGAAGCCGCACAATTGGCTGAGGCTATAAGACGCTCACAGGACGAATATGAGAATGTGAGGATCCCGAAAAGGCCTTGCTTCGCCGTCATCTTTTATGAAGACCCTCCATGGGTACGGCGATTATTCATAGGCCCTCTGGAAGAATGGGGCGAAAGGGCTCTTAAGCAAGCCGTCTCAGCCGACGCCGAGGATGCACTTTCATTGTGGACCGGTGGCCATGAGTCTACTCTCGAACCTCGGCGAGCGTACCTCCTTAGGAAGGAGCGTCGGCTTGAACAAGCCATACTAGAAGCTCCCTTGCGCATCGGTATGTTCATGTATCTCTTTGTAATATTTTTGTTTTGCTTGTATACATATATATATATATATATATATATATATATATATCCTTATCCTCATACAAACTTTGCAGGGACTTCGGTGATGGAAGAGAAGCTGAGCCTAAGTCACGCCCTGACTATGGACATCGCAGATAACCCCGATGAGGCACTAATCAGTGTGGAGGGGGTTGACGCCATTGTTGTTCCTGCGACGGAGCTTCCCTTGGTGATTCCTGCTCTCCAGGTGATTGCTCCTCAGGAGGAGGCATCTTCATTAGCTATGGATCCAATAGATCTTTCTGGGAACGGCCCGGCGACTGTGGGACAGGTGGCCAAAGCCACTGTCGTTTCATTGGAGCGTGTAGCGATGGTCACTGCTTCTCCACCGGGCGTTATTATACCAGCCGACTTCCCTGATGATGTGCTCGGGAACACGGAGGGGGGTGAGGCAGTCGCTGCATCCAGTGGTGCCCTTGTCGTGGTCTCGACCGGTGACTTACCAGGTAAATTTCAAATTATTGCTTTCTATTCTATTCTGCAACCCCTTTTCTACCTTTTCTGACAGTACTTTGTTTTGCATGCAGCTGCGGTGGGCGTTGAGTACCGCTTTGACGGTGACTGCCCCTCCATCTTCTCTTATATCTTCTCAAATGCTGGAAGGTATGGGTTTGTGATAAATTTAAATCGGGGACAGCATCTTTCGTGTACTAACCATGTACCATCATGATCTCGCAGGAGTTCTTCTTGATCATTTGTATCAGGCGCTGAACCCGCACTTCGCTTTCCCATCGGAGATTGCTTCATCTAGTGGCGTTGGTAAGTACAGCCTTCAGCTAATGTTCCTTCTTTTACCGGCAGTTAAATAATTTTTGATTCTTCTTTGTTTTGATTGCAGTACTACAGATTGAAGGAGGAGATGAGAGAACAGTTGCGCCACTGGTACTCCCGGCCTTTCCCCCTGTTGCAACCGGTATAGTAGACTCTATTTTTCGTATATTTTCTTTATTTCTTGAGCCGTCATCTGATTGTGATTTGTTCTATAGCGGTCACATCGACTCCAGCCCCATCGAGTCTCACGTCATAATTCCGGTTGGACCCTTTTCCCGACGTCTATCCTCGAAAGGCGTCGCGAATAGTCTGCTCATGGTGAGCGACTATATTGAGGAGCTCTACGTGGAGACTCCTACATCTGCTGCGGATTTTGCCGCGGAGGTTAACCTAATGCTAGCGACGCTTATAAACTTTCATAACGAAGGCGTCGTCGAGTCTTAGGTTAACCACTGCCGGAAGATTGAGGCCTGCTTGCATGAGCTCGAGCTTATGCGTCCTGCTCCTGAGATTCAGGTTTTGAACTCCCAGCGGGCTGCATGGTTTGAGCAGAGTGTGTCCTTCCTCCGCCATTTTGAACAAGAAGCGACCTTGAGGCGGAAGGAACGCGAGGAGGCTTCCGCTGAATCTGTTCAATTGTGTGCCCAGGTTGAAGCGAACGCCGCGCAACTAAGAGCCATCTTTGACACCTTGCAGCAGTGTATTTCGGGCGGGCTTGTATTGAGACAGAAGCTCGACTCTATCGAGCGGATTATGCAGAGTCGCGAAGCTGCTCAACGGGAAATCGATGAGAAGATTTCATCATGCTTGCAGCAAAGGACTCAAATCGAAGCGGAGATGGCCGCGGCGGCTGATCAGGAAGAGGGGCTGAGGGAAGTGCGCGAGCGGCTGATCGGACTATTGAAAGCGCTTCCCTCTCAATAATATTTTTTTTGTACCATGTGTAATTTTGAATAAAATGTATTCATTCTTTTATTCTTTCATATGATGTATTTTGTACACAATTGAATTCATGAATAAAAGATACATTTCATTCGCAATGTCTTGTGTCATCTCTCTGCTTTCTTCTTTCTTTTGTTATCAGTATGTCACTTTAGCAAGCATAGCCGGCCGATGATAGAGTAAGCATCTTGTTTTGGCTTCTTCGAGAGGTAGTAATAGCTTAGGAAGCAGGTTCAGATTTTCTACCTAAGACTTTTCAACTTCATGAGCCGTAAGGGTCTCATAAAGACTTTCTCCCTATGAGTCGAGAGGATCCCGTAGGTGTATTTTCTCCTTAGGAATCGTGAGGATTCCTAGGTGCGTTTTCCATTATAAGTCGTAAGGATCATATAAGAGAATTTTCCCTCCTACAAGTCGAGAGGACCCGTTAGCGGTTGTTTCCCTCCTTGTCGAGATTTGATTTTGGAGAGTGTGGCCCATGAATAGTATGCAAGGGTCCATTATGGATCGACTTACAGGGCCCCAGTGCTTAGGAAACCGGTTCTTATCCCCATTACCTAAGTCTTTTCCCTACGAGTCGAGACGAATCGAGAAGTTCTCGCAAAGACACTAATTTCTTCACGAGTCAAGACGAATCGAGCATTTCCCGCAAGAATATCCTAACGTCGCAGTTAACCTCTTCTCTTTACGACAGAGGTCCGTTAGGGTCTGTGGTACTAGGGTTTTGTCCGTCGTACCGTCGCATTGGCTGATGTATTTCTCGATAGGCAATCTTGCTGTTCGAGTGTCCTTGCGACTGTCGTGTCTCTGATCCTTTCGGGGGCTGGACAAGACGTCTTCAAGCAATCCTCCTAGGCAGTTTGATTGTCGGAAGAGCAAGCGTTAGGAATTTTTCCATGCCGCTTTTTACCTGAGGTTAGGCCCATTTTGGAGAGCCCCGATGAGTCATAACCACTTCGTGCTGGTGTGGGATGATCTCCGATAGTCTTTCAGGTTTTATATAAGTTGTCGTTAATGTTAGTTATATGTATGCCCTAGAGGCCATTACTGTACATACGATGTATATTGTAATGGATGCTTGGACATATATAGGGAGGACTTTCTTGCTCGACATGATAGTATGCTATCTGGTTGTACTTTGTCGTAACATGTACTCTAATTGTCTCTATATTACATGTTGATAAAGCCCATAGGATATGTACTCGACTACTGGGACTATGATGAGATCATACTAGTGGGGCCACAGTAGTCGATGAGTACATCCTATAACTGTTCCTAGTCAAGGGTGTATCGAGACAGGGCATCGATACACCAGAGTAGACTAGCGTATACGCATCTTGACCCATATGATGGGCGATGGATGATCCCATATCCATCGGTGTTTGACATCAAAGATGGTGTACGGGTGCTCAGTGGAGACTGGGTACACTGGACGGACTCGCCGAGAACTCCCAGATGGTATTATACCATACGTCAGATGGCAGTTCTCCGGTGACACTGGTACAGAGTAGTCTGTCGACCCGAGATCGTCATAGAGTCTTGTGTGATTCCCACTGTTCTTTGATTTCCATCATACCACGTCCAAGAGGGCCTGCAAAAAGGTGGCTTTTGGGTACAGTCCCGAATCACATGGAGGCAATGAGCGATAGGAGGGGATTCGTCTCTCCCGGTATAGGGAGTTGATGTTGTGCTGTGTTCGATTGGCTATAACCGGAAATCCCTGGCCAGGGTTGCTGAGATTTACTGGTAAGTGTTATCAGTAGTTTCTCGAACTGTTATAGACCTCATATCGACACGACTTATCGAGCTACTGGGATCTGACGTTTACCACCCCTAGGCGAGATATGCAACATATCAGACGTCGAGACCGGACTGTACGGGAGTGTTACTGTTTGGATTCACAGGAGAAGTTCCAGGCTTGCTTGTTGATCTTCTGAGCACTCAATACCTGGGTAGCTGTTATGTTTAGCTGACCGCTTGCAGCTTGTGGGTGTTTGATATGATCATCACCTACTGCCGGCGTATTGACGATTCTTTAGAGTCCTACACAGAGGTTTCTTGGCTCAGGAAAAACGGAGTAGGGGCACGTATGTGATATGTGCGGGACCGAGGATAATACGATATGTGATACCGTATTCTATTCTCGCGATATATGATATCAGCCGGGTCATTGGATCAAGTGTTGATTCGATGAATCGGTACGGATAAATATTAGTCGGTTATATGCGATATAGCCGGATTGTCGGATCAAGTGTTGATTCGATAATTTAATGTATAATAATATATATATATATGATATATTAAATTACATTAACTAATATTAGCTCACTAAAATATTCTTTTTCTCACTCGGGTAATACATTGATATATATGCGATATATGTTAATTGTATTATTTTATTTTATTACGATAAATATTATATATGTGATATATAATATTGTAACATGATATGATAACTAATGCAACATGTTTAGTGGAGTTTAAACATGATTAGGGTTTGGATTAGGGTTAAGCTTTCTAGATGATTCTAGAAGGTTTTGGTTTTGTTTTGTAAAAGATATTTTCAAGTGACTCATGCTTTAACCCAACCCAAACCCTAACCCTAGTTAATTCTCTACATGAGTTTGGTTGACCATGGTTGCACTATTCATCATGTTAATTCTTTTTCTTTTCATCACAAAAGGATTCTATCATAATTCATCTTCTTCTTCCTTCTTCTTTCTTCATGGAAAAAGCTTACTAGCGTTTTCCAAGTGATGAAAATATGTGAGAAAAAGATAAATAAAGAGAGCAAAAATCCTACTTCATCATCCTCATCTTCCCTTGCCATTTAGATGAGGGTGTTCACATATTTCATGAGTGTTAGCTTGTGTTAACGGAACTTCAAGGTAGATCATCTTAGTATCGAAGATCGGAAGCAAAGGTTGCATCTTTCTCTTCGTGGAACCTCTCGAGAGTCCGGAACCCGATGATCGCAGCGAAGGGACCACAACACGGAGCATATGAAGTGAAGGACCGGATCTACAAAGGTTGTAATCCCTCTCACTTAGTGTTAAAGTGTTTAGCATGTTAGTTTTCGCCTAATCTCTAGTTTAAAGATCCGTATTCGGGTTGTTCGGCACGGCTAATTTTTTAATCGGGTATGGTTGATGCCTCGTAGACCCTTGTGGCAGTGCATAGCAACCCTTCAGTGGTATCAGAGCCAAGCTAGAGCTTTAGGCGAAGTCTAGACGAAGTTTAAAGTCCGATCGAACCCGGAAAACCCGATATACCCTAGTTTCTGGAAATTTTTCAAAAATGTGGTTTTTTCTGAATTAAAAATTCTCAGAAAATTAAGCAGGAAAAACTAAGAATTACTGTGAAGTACGGACCTCTAACTAGAAAATTTGACCGCGGAACCGCGGCGAAACCATGGGTTTCACGGCGGTTCCGCGGCCAAAATTTGGATTTAGTCCCTGAAATTTCATGTAATTATTTTTAGGCCATTTCTTGTTAATTTTTTCTGGGAATATTTTAATTCCACTCAAGTGTTGATTTTTCAAGGGTTGTATTGGGGAATTATTGATTCGATCGGATAATTTAACTTTGTTTAGTTTGTCCGGATAATTTTAGAAACTGTTAAAAAGTTCGAACGGATATCAATAACTCACTTTTTCCCCTATCGGAAAATTTTTCAAAAGTTGAATTTTTTTCTCGTGTTTAAGAACGTTCTAAGTCGTGCAAGTAACGCGGTGGACCCTCTAGAAGACAACAAACCTTAACTCGATTATGTGACCGTCTTGAACTACCTTTTGAACCTTAGGGTTTGGGGCAGTACGGCGTGCCACATGTGAGGCGTTGGCTTGACCCTTCTATGGCTGGACCATTGGTACTGTGGCATGTGATGGATGTTTTTAAACTGATTTCAAGTGTTGAGATATATTGGGGAAATCTTGGGTGTTTGATGACTCGATCGGAAAGTTTAACTTTGTCTATTTATCTGGAATGTGATACAATATTTGGAATCCACAGGTAGTTATGAGATAACTAATTTGAATGTTATAAACATAGCAGTTCAGTCTCAATTGATCGGTTGCCACGAGATTTTGATGTGATCAAAATTCCGTCGCAATCACATAGCGTATGCGGATACTCGCCGAATAAACTTAATAGACAGCTACGCCCCATAGCCCCGACCAAGTGACTGTAAGAGAACCCCGTCGCCAAAAGCATCCGTTCGGGTGCTTGCGGCAGCGGTGTTCGGCCTTAGTGCACTTTGTCGACGGCATCCGGGGGTGTGGCCGTCCACTAAAATTTGCGACGAGCATTCGATCAGGATGCCGGGAATCTTGCTGAATTGCCCGACTTGATATTGAAAAGAGTTTTCGATAATGAGACTAAAATGAAGGGTTTATAATTGTTAGGCATGAGATGTCTAAAGAATTCATTTGGTTAGGCATGCGATGTCTAAGAAGGTTGCGGATTCCAACTGTTGTAGTTTTACACTTTCTTTTCTGTGACCGTAAACGTAGTATGTGGTGTATCGCCGGCTTCGTTGCTATACATCAATGACAATCGGGATACGCATACTTGCTTACGTTGATGATATGAGATATTATGTGTTGCTGTGATATGTTGTATTGGATCGTCGCATTTGAATAGCCGGGGGTTTTATGTGAGATGAGAGTTTTTCTTTTTCATTCATGTAAAAAAATTTGTATGTAATATTCTTTTATTGGGGCACTTCCAGGTTGCGGAAGATGTCACCGTTGTATATTATTTACTTTTCCGCATTAGGTAGACCCAAGGCGGGGAGCACAAGTAACCGGGTTCTGGGGTCCAGTGGGAGACCATCTCGAGGAGTCGGGACCGGGTCTCCTAACCCTAGGATTGGCAGTGTTACTTTCCGCTCTCGTAGGGGTCTAGGGATGTGGGTTTGACTATTCATCGCGACCGTGGAATCCGTGTTTTATACAGGCTCGTATTGAAAAACACGGACGTCCTAGTATATCCAATATTTCATATATGTTCTTCTGCTGCAATGTTCTGTGATGAGATCATATTACTGCCTGAGACGAATGTTGATATTTTATATATATGAGATATATGTTATATTGCAGATTTCGTTTCAAATGTGATGCTTGTGAAGCATAATAAAATGGGACTTCATTAATGAGATTAATGAAATAAAAGAAACCTAAGATGTTGTAGAAACTTGTTTAAAAACTGGTAGCTCTAGTTCTTGCTTTGCATAGCGGTGTTCCTTGTAGAACATCCTGCACCTTATTCGATAAGGAAAGGACCGAGATCCCTTCACCGGGAGTGACTCCTTTAGCAATAACTGGTAGATGCTACAACTCTCGGTTTGTCTTTTGATTGCTTCTATAGTTTCTGCTTTGCATAGTGGTATATATGATATATCCTACACCTTATTCGATGAGGAAAGGGCCGACGATCCCTTCACCGGGAGTGACCCCTTTAGCAAAACTAGAAAAGCCTCAAAAACACTCCATTTAAAATCACTCGATTCTACAACGATATCAAGTTCATTATGCAAAGGGTTTATATAAAAACCTATCGTAGCCCTCCGTCATTTCAGATAAGTCCTACTTAGTATTCGTGCTACGTTTGTTGGCCTGCGTCAAGGCGTAGTGTGCGGTAGCTAACTAGTATTTATCTGTCTATGCATATGGTGCAGATTGGATTAGGGTAGTCGTGCGACTTTGTTGGCCTGCGTCAAGGATCGTGCGGGTGGGTTTAATTCAATCAAGAAATGACGGGTTGAACTTGACTAGCGGACTGTGGTTTGTTGGCCTGCGTCAAGGTCATGGGACGCTAGGGGTAAAATATTATTGGGGATTTCAAGTGTTGAAATTTGCAATGAGATTGCATACCTTCTATGAGATAGTTGGATCCCGATACCCGCTGCGAGTAAGAGTTACTCCTGGGAGAGTTTTACACATTACAACTAGACGATCAAGTAGGTGTCTAGAAAGGTGTTAACGGGGTTACGCCTCTGGGAAAACGAGGTTTACTTTAATTAGGTTCGTGCGAAAGCACGGGGGACCTCCCTCAAAGTACCGACACTGGCCTGGCTGAAAGATTGGCGAACTTGTAGCGTGTAATTAATCCCAGCTAGTCTTTCCTTTTAGGGTTTAAAGGAAGATTTGACAAAAACAGTGGGAGACATCCTGATTAGATATATTAGATAACCGATCTAATCTTGCAAGAACATACGCTGAGTGTTTTCTTCTTTCTCTCTCCAGGTAGCGACCATATCACGCCTTAATCAAGATAATAATACGGATATATTGACCGAACCCGCTTGTTATACTGAGCCGGGGAACGTTGGTCCCGCTCCAACTTATAATTGTTATAAGACAGAGCAGGAAATTGGGGAATACCAGATTTCCCGTGCCGCCCAAATGAAGAAAGTGCATGCTGATGCATCATCTTCGGGTGTGTTCATTACAGAGAACTGTTTCTCAGTATCCTTTACGTCCTGGGTATGTGATACCGGATCAGGATCCCGCATATGTAATCTGTTACATGGGCTACAGAAAGGTAGAGAACTGAGAACGGGTGATAAGTTTCATGAGACAGAAAACGGTGCAAGTGTTACAGCCAAGTCTGTTGGTCACTATCACCATGTATTACCTGAATACATTGATTCTGAACGAATGTTATTAGATACCGAACCTGATATACAAAATCATATCAGTCTCTTTATTAGTAAAGAAGTGATATAATTTTGTATTGTTGGATAATGTTTTGAACATTTCCTATATCAAGAGTTGATCGGTTCAGGCACGTTATCTAAAAGCATAGACGTTCTAAATCAAACTACAGTTCTTAGTATACAGAATACACACAAGAGGAAGAGTTCAGAAATGAATGAATCCTTCTTGAGGCATTGTAGACTAGGTCATATCAATGCGACCCGACTGGCTGAAGTTACATTTAGATGCATATTTAAATTAGTTTGAATTTACATCTTGTGAAACTTGTCGGTCATGTCACAAAGATAAGATGATCACAGCTCTGTTTATTGGAAACAGAGAAAGAGTTAGTGAACTCTTGGGATTGATACATGTTGATGTATGAAAGGTCCCCTGTCTACACATGCCAAGATCGGTTCTTTCTACTTCATTATATTCTCTGATAATCTCTCAAGATTCAGACATATGTTTCTGTTGAAACACAGGTCCGAACCTTTTGAGATATTCACAGAATATAAATTAGAAGTAGAGAACCAAAATACGGGTAAAAGTATTATGTCCTATGATATGATCAAGGAGGAGAATACTTAAGCACGGAATTCCTGGACTATTCTAAAGGAGAATGAGATTCTCTCTCAGCATTACTCCTCCGTATACACCACAGCACGTCGGTGTATCGTGGTGGAGCCATAGCACCCTATGTGATATGGTGTGCTCTATGATGAGTACTACTGAATTTCCTATTTCCTTTAGGGAGTTATGCACTTGTGAAGTTGCATACCTATTGAATAGGGTTCAAATCAAATCAGTTGTCTACCACTTCATATATGATATGGAAAGGGAAGAGCCCATATTTTAAGTTTGTTAAGATTTGGGGTTGTCCGGCCTATGTCTAAAAAGCAAAATCCGGACAAGATCGAGGCAAGGTCTGTTATGTAGAACTGGAAATATTCCAGCTATACAAACTACAGCAGATGATTTGATAGAACCAAAGGATTCAATAGTTACCAACGAACCTCAGCCTCTCCGCCGATCTAGTAGGGTTCCTCACCCACCTGAGAGATACTTCGGTTCCTCTATGACAGTGGGAGCGAGGATTGCATCATGAGATGATGACCCAACTAGTTTCGGGCTGGCCATCAGGAGTGGGACTCTGTAAGAATGGCTGGATGCTTATCGATCTGAGATGGAATCCTTATACACCAACAAAGTATGGACTTTGGTTGCTTTATCTGAAGGGTTAAATCCCCATCAGGAGCAAGTATATCTTGAGAAGATTACTTGGTATACATGGAAAAGTTGAGACTTTCAAAGCTAGACTTGTTAAAGGTTTGCATCATAGACCAGGTATGGATTATGTTGAAACCTTTTCTAAGGATCTATGCTTAAGTCCATCCAGATCCTACTTGCCACGGCTATATACCATGACTACGATATCTGGCGGTTGGGTGTCATGACTGCTTTTCTAAATAATGTTTTAGAAAATAGCGTCTATAAGTACACAGCCAGAGGGCTTCGTAGACAGTGGGAGCAGCGGAAACGTGTGCAAGATATTTTATATGATAAAACAGGCATCGCGGAGTTGGAACATTTGTTTTGATGTGGTAGTCAAAGAGTTTGACTTCATCAAAATGGTAGATGAACCTTGTATATACGAAAAGGTAGTAGAGAGTATGGTGGTGATCCTCGTAGAGTACGTGGATGACATACTCTTGATAGGGAAGGAGTTTCCTATGCTACGCTCGGTCAATCTCCGCTTATCACAAGGATTCTCCATATAGGATCAAAGTGATACCTCCTAAATCCTGGGTTTTGGATCTATAAGATAGATCTAATTGGATGTTAGGACACTCACTAGTTGTAGTGAGATGGTATCAATCGATCCTGGGGAGAATCACTGGAAAGGTTCTAGGCTGATAAGGACGACTGAATGTCAGTCGCAGGCATTGTCTATACCCTCCGTGAAGGGACGGTATGTTGGAAGAGTTCCAAGCTAGATACCGTGACATACTAGACGATTAAAGGCAAGATACATCGTTACCAAGGATGCTACCAAAGAGGCGGTCTGGATATATATAAGTCCATAAGATGAACTTCGTTCCTGCCATTGTGTGACAATGGAGTTGTGGCTTTAGCCAAGGAACTACCGTCCCATCAGAAATTCAGATATAATTCTTAGGCAGTATCACCTGATCATGGAGATGGATGATCTCCAAGGTGATCGAGGTTAGGAGAGTAGATACAGAGGACAACAGCACGGATCCACTCACAAAGGCCTTTTTCCCAGTAGAGACTTTTATGGGATGGTTGAGTATGAGATACTTCAACCGCAGCTAATTGTTGGGTATGCGATACCATAACAGATGGCCCTAGTGCAAGTGGCAGATTGTTAGTTATATGTATGCCCTAGAGGCCATTACTGTACATACGATGTATATTGTAATGGATGCTTGGACATATATAGGGAAGACTTTCTTGCTCGACATGATAGTATGCTATCTGGTTGTACTTTGTCGTAACATGTACTCTAATTGTCTCTATATTACATGTTGATAAAGCCCTTAGGATATGTACTCGACTACTAGGACTATGATGAGATCATACTAGTGGGGCCACGGTAGTCGACGAGTACATCCTATAACTGTTCCTAGTCGAGGGTGTATCGAGACAGGGCATCGATACACCAGAGTAGACTAGCGTATACGCATCTTGACCCATATGATGGGCGATGGATGATCCCATATCCATCGGTGTTTGACATCAAGGATGGTGTACGGGTGCTCAGTGGAGACTGGGTACACTGGACGGATTCGCCGAGAACTCCCAGATGGTATTATACCATACGTCAGATGGCAGTTCTCCGGTGACACTGGTACAGAGTAGTCTGTCGACCCGAGATCGTCATAGAGTCTTGTGTGATTCCCACTGTGCTTTGATTTCCATCATACCACGCCCAAGAGGGCGTGCAAAAAGGTGGCTTTTGGGTACAGTCCCGAATCACATGGAGGCAATGAGCGATAGGAGGGGATTCGTCTCTCCCGGTATAGGGAGTTGATGTTGTGCTGTGTTCGATTGGCTATAACCGGAAATCCCTGGCCAGGGTTGCTGAGATTTACTGGTAAGTGTTATCAGTAGTTTCTCGAACTGTTATAGACCTCATATCGACACGACTTATCGAGCTACTAGGGTCTGACGTTTACCACCCCTAGGCGAGATATGCAACATATCAGACGACGAGACCGGACTGTACAGGAGTGTTACTGTTTGGATTCACAGGAGAAGTTACAGGCTTGCTTGTTGATCTTCTGAGCGCTCAATACCTGGGTAGCTGTTACGTTTAGCTGACCGCTTGCAGCTTGTGGGTGTTTGATATGATCATCACCTACTGCCGGCGTATTGACGATTCTTTAGAGTCCTACACAGAGGTTTCTTGGCTCAGGCAAAACGGAGTAGGGGCACGTATGTGATATGTGCGGGACCGAGGATAATACGATATGTGATACCGTATTCTATTCTCGCGATATATGATATCAGCCGGGTCATCGGATCAAGTGTTGATTCGATGAATCGGTACGGATAAATATTAGTCGGTTATATGCGATATAGCCGGATTGTCGGATCAAGTGTTGATTCGATAATTTAATGTATAATAATATATATATGATATATTAAATTACATTATTAGCTCACTAAAAGATTCTTTTTCTCACTCGGGTAATACATTGATATATATGCGATATATGTTAATTGTATTATTTTATTTTGTTACGATAAATATTATATATGTGATATATAATATTGTAACATGATATGATAACTAATGCAACATGTTTAGTGGAGTTTAAACATGATTAGGGTTTGGATTAGGGTTAAGCTTTCTAGATGATTCTAGAAGGTTTTGGTTTTGTTTTGTGAAAGATATTTTCAAGTGACTCATGCTTTAACCCAACCCAAACCCTAACCCTAGTTAATTCTCTACATGAGTTTGGTTGATCATGGTTGCATTATTCATCATGTTAATTCTTTTTCTTTTCATCATAAAAGGATTCTATCATAATTCATTTTCTTCTTCCTTCTTCTTTCTTCATGGAAAAATCTTACTAACTTTTTCCAAGTGATGAAAATATGTGAGAAAAAGATAAATAAAGAGAGCAAAAATCCTACTTCGTCATCCTCATCTTCCCTTGCCATTTAGATGAGGGTGTTCATATCATTTCATGAGTGTTAGCTTGTGTTAACGGAACTTCAAGGTAGATCATCTTAGTATCGAAGATCGGAAGCAAAGGTTGCATCTTTCTCTTCGTGGAACCTCTCGAGAGTCCGGAACCCGATGATCGCAGCGAAGGGACCACAACACGGAGCATATGAAGTGAAGGACCGGATCTACAAAGGTTGTAATCCCTCTCACTTAGTGTTAAAGCATTTAGCATGTTAGTTTTCTCCTAATCTCTAGTTTAAAGATCCGTATTCGGGTTGTTCGGCACGGCTAATTTTTTAATCGGGTATGGTTGATGCCTCGTAGACCCTTGTGGCAGTGCATAGCAATCCTTCAGTTAAGACCCTGAAGGTAGGAATTTGGCCTTCACTTCTTTTGCTGGCATTGCGTCTGCTGTATTGAGACGAATGTCGCGGTTGTGTTTAGGTTGCTGGTGAACCGTCGAGGTTTGGAACTAGGGATTTTGCCGTGGCTCCGTTGTTTGATTGTCGCATCTGAATCCTGCTGGAGGAAGAATGCTGTGGTGACATCTCGTCTGCTATATCGAGGCGAATGTCGAGGTGGTGACCACTCCACACTGGTGTGAGATGATCTCTGATGGTCTTTCAGGTTTTATATGAGTTGCCATCAAGACCCTAAAGCTAGGAATTTGGCCTCAGCTTAGTTTGCTTTGGCGTGCCCGAATCCTGTTGGAGGAAGGACGCTGTAGTGACATCTCGTCTGCTGTATCGAGACGAACGTCGAGGTGGTGACCACTCCACGCTGGTATGGGATGATCTTCAATAGTCTTTCAGGTTTTATATGATTTGCCGTCAAGACCCTAAAGCTAAGAATTTGGCCTTTGCTTCGTTTGCTAGCATTGCGTCTGCTGTATCGAGACGAATGTCGCGGTTGTCTCTACGTTGCTGGTGAACCGTCGAGGTTTGGAACTAGGGATTTTGCCATGGCTCCGTTGTTTGATTGTTGCGTCTGAATCCTGCTGGAGGAAGAACGCTGTGGTGACATCTCGTCTGCTGTGTCGAGACGAACGTCAAGGTGGTGACTAGAGCCGGTATGGGATGATCTCCGATAGTCTTTCAAGTTTTATATGAGTTACCGTCAAGACCCTGAAGCTAGGAATTTGGCCTTCACTTCGTTTGCTTTGGCATGTCTGAATCCTGTTGGAGGAAGGACACTGTGGTGACATCTCGTCTGCCGTAACGAGACGAAATGCTGAAGTGGAGCTGGGATTTTACCATCACTCCGCTTTGTTTCAACCGTAAGGTCTTTCTTTGACGTTGCATCTGCATCGTGCTGGACTGCGAAGGAACGCCATTGTTGACATTGCGTCTGGTGTAACGAGACGAATGCTGGGGTGGAGTTGGGATTTTGCCATCACTCCGCTTTGTTTTGACCATGAGGTCTTTCGTTGACGTTGCATCTGCATCCTGCTGGACTGCGAAGGAATGCCGCTGCTGACATTGCGTCTAGTGTAATGAGACGAATGCTGTGGTGGAGCTGTGATTTTGCCATCACTCCGCTTTGTTTCGACCATGAGGTCTTTTATTGACGTTGCATCTGCATCCTGCTGGACTGTGAAGGAACGCTGTT
The DNA here is from genome assembly GCA_030015575.1 of Agapanthus africanus. Lineage (NCBI taxonomy): Eukaryota > Viridiplantae > Streptophyta > Magnoliopsida > Asparagales > Amaryllidaceae > Agapanthus > Agapanthus africanus. Next base: position 532,986,976 of record JASDDO010000022.1, on the reverse strand, counting down.
GTTGACATTGCGTCTGGTGTAACGAGACGAATGCTGGGGTGGAGTTGGGATTTTGCCATCACTCCGCTTTGTTTTGACCATGGGGTCTTTCGTTGACGTTGCATCTGCATCTTGCTGGACTGCGAAGGAACGCCGTTGTTGACATTGCGTCTGCAATAATGCGACGAATGTCGAGATTATCTCTAGGTTGTCTATGAACCGTCGAGATTTGGAACTAGGGACTATGCCGTGGCTCCGTTTCGTTTTGTCGCTTCCTTGCCTTGCTGGCATAAGGAGGAACGCTGTCGTTGGTCTTTTGGGATGCAGATGTGACCGTTGAGACTTGGCTCTCTTTCTGATGGAGCTTGGTGGCATGATATGGTTCTCTCTTCGTTTGCGCCCCTAGATTGTATATAAGGATCGATGTGATATCACCTGTAGGGAAAGAGTTTCATTTTTTTTTATTATTATTATTTTTATTTCTTTCCGTGATGCTCTATCATTTCAGCTTTTACATCGCGAAGGTCGCGATTGCCCAATCATTTCGGCTATTTTTCACGGTGCCCAATCATTTCGGCTATTTATTTTATTTTTACTCGCTGCTTTTTATTGCGAGTTGCCCAATCATTTCGGCTATTTTCCATGCATACATTTTTTTTACTTGCTGATTTTGTTGCAAGTTGCCCTATCATTTCGGCTATTTCGTATGCATGTGTGGCTTGCTAGCTTCTTGGTGCAAGCTTGGAATTAGACACCGATTTCGGCATCAGCACCGCTACAAATGGGATATTGCCAGGAGCGAATCATCATTTGCCTCTGTCGATGTTGAATAAAGGTGGCTTAGCGAACAGGGTTAGGATCCTGTCGACTAAGGCTTTTGACTTCTTGAGCTGTAAGGGTCTCATAAAGGTTTTTCTCCCTACGAGTCGTGAGGATCTCATAGGTGCGTTTTCTCCTTAGGGATCGTGAGGATTCCTGAGTGTGTGTTCTCTTATAAGTCGTAAGGATCTTACAAGAGTGTTTTCTCCTTATAAGTCGAGAGGACTTAAAAGGGTTGTTCACTGTGTAGACATATCCCTAGTCACGGATAAGACTTTGTTAGGGAAATGTTTATTCGCGCCCGCGGATTGTATACAAGGGTCAGCATTGAGCCACTTGTAGGACAGTGTTGGAGGTTGTGGTTTGCTAGGATGGTTCTCTTCTTGCTGAACCTTCAGCTTCTTCTGTCGGCGAAGATAGTCTTGATCGACCACTGACTCCTGGACTCGTCGCCAGACTTTGTAAACTTTGGAGGACAGCCGCTGAGGGGGCTGTTCCGGCTTTACCTCTGTAACATTCTCCAGAGGTGGAGGAGATATTTTCAATACGGCGGTAGGAGAGTTCCTGCGCACCTTGTTCAGCAATTCAAAGTTGTTCCCGGTTGGAACAGTAGCATTGACTTCCACCGTTGGGGCTGGTGGAGTTAGCCCATAGGAGGAGTTGCCCCCAGCCTTCCTTACTCGGTGCCAGTGGCGACGTCGAGCGTGTCGAGCCGATGGAGTTAGTTCGGTGATGAGGATGGCTTTGTCTTGTCCCCTGTTCAGGTGAGGGGCTGTTGCTGGCGTCAGCCTCTTGAAGACTGATGTCCGTTGAGAAGCGGTATCCAACCGGTCAAAAACAGACTTCTGAGCAGGGACGGGAACCGTAGTGGGAGCCGGAACAGTCGGTCTTGTAAAGACCGACCCTTTGGCGGGAGAAGCTGCCTTGACGACTTCAGGAGTAGGGATGGCTATCCTTTTCGGAACAACCTTCTCTGGGATTGCAGGCTTCATCACGGGCCCACATGAACTTTGGCCCAATCTGGAGAAGACTGAGGCGCTAGAGTTGGACGACCCGTTGAGGGGGGCCGCTGTAGTTGCAAGACGATCAAAGACCGACTTCTTGGAAGCTTCTTATGCTGGTATAGGAGAGCTGAAGCTCGTTGGCGGGAGCATGGTCCCGAAAAACAATCCAATGGTGGCCTGAGTGACCTGTTCAACCGGCATCGTGAACAGGGAGGCCGCTTAGGACCCCTATGCTATGCCTCCAGATGAGGCGGAGCGTGAGTTGCAGTTGCAGCTGGAACACTTCACGCGAGCAGACGCCATTGATGTTTCGTTTTCTGCGCCAAGCGAGAAACCAAATCTTAGTACCTCGAACCCAAGGACAACCATATCAAACCGCGATTCGTTCGCGAGAACACGACATACGAAGTGTGGAGTGGAAAGAGGAAAAGATCCCACCGGGCGTGCCAGAATCTGTTCCCCGCCGAAAGACGCGACCAGGACGTTGGGACGTCAGGCCTGAAATTCATGGCGGATGCTAATTGGTGCTATCCGTCCACCTCTCCGAAGATGCCAAGTTGATTTATGGTACCATGTATCGAAGGTTTAAACGGATGCGGCCGATGTAGCAGACTTCGTCAGATTCCCCCTCGTTTGAGGGGTTTTTGATTGTGGGGACGCTCTTCCCTGCAGGCGTAAGCCGCTGCAGTTAAATACGCTACCGTATCGCGGTAACAACTTTCTCCTTCTCCAGATGGTCACTTCGTGTCGTGTGTGTTTGTTTGGTTTTGGTTGACCGTGGATTGTATACGGGGACTAATTTGTGTTGTCGCCCGTAGGGCGTGGATTAGTCCAAATCCGTATTTTCTTAGATTTGGGTTTTTGGTTTGGGTTTAAGGATACGTTAGTCTCATTTGAAACTAAGATCAACTTAAACGTTTGTTAAGGATACGTTAGTCTAATTTTAGACTAAGATCAACTTAACAGGGTCATTTAGATCCAACAAAAAAGCATTTGAACTCTATTGTTTAGTTTAGGGACATTGCGGTCAATTACCAGTTTTAGGACATGGTGGTCCAAGGTTAAGGACATCATAGTCCGTGAGTTTAACGACCTCACAGTCTAAGGTTAAGGACATCATAGTCCATGAGTTTAAGGACCCCACAGTCCGAGGTTAAGGACATCGTAGTCCATGAGCTTAAGGACCCCACAGTCCAGGTTAAGGACATTGTAGTCCACAGGCTTAAGGACCCCACAGTCCAGGTTAAGGACATCGTAGTCCATGGGCTTAAGGACCCCACAGTCCAGGTTAAGGATAAGGACCCCACAGTCCAGTTTAAAGACATCATAGTCTGCAAAATGTATGGTTGTCGGGACCCGTCACCTCTTTGAAGACGTTGAAGGATTACAACGACATATATCAGAGGAGTTCAGAGATGTACCCTTGAACCAATTTTGGTCGGGAGATCTATAGTCCAATTTGGGACTAAGGTCTGTTAAAAGGTTTATGAGCATATGGGCTCAATTCAATATAAGTTGAGGACTTACGGCCAATATTGGGCTATGTCCAATTAAAATGTTTAGCATTTTTTTGTCCTGGCTATTGAGCCTTTATTTGGGCTTGGCCCTTTTAATAATGCTAAGCATTGGGTTCTGACATCTTTTGTCTTGTATTGAATGCATAGCATTCATCAGAATAATGTATGTTCTGACAATGGGCCACGTGGTGCACCAGACGCTTTGCGCCAATTAGAGAGCGCATTGCGCTTCTGCCAAGTAGCGCATTGCGCTTCTGCCATGTAGCGCACACGAAAATGACACGTGTCGCGCTTAGCGCTAAGCGCCATTTATTAGCGCATTGCGCTTTCAACTTATGAGCGCTTTGCGCTGGTTTAATGGCGCACCAGTGAGTGACACGTGGCGCGCTTGGCGCTGAGTACCAGCCCATGAGCGCAGTGCGCTGTTTCAGAAGCGCAAAGCGCAAGCTGTGTCTGTGGTTGACACGTGGCTCATTTTGGTACTGAGCGTCGATCCAAGGAGCGCAAAAGCGCAGTTCATAAGTACAAAGCACTTTTCAGTAGCGCAAAGCGCATTTGATCAAATTTATGATCAGAGAACAAGTTTATGTTCTCCCTTCAAAGAAAGCCTTGCCTCAAAGTTCAAGAACAAAAATTTCTTATTTATAAAAAAGGGCACTGCCTTTGTAGATCAAGGATCTATGAATGAAGTGAATACTTCTTTTTAGTTTTTATGATGAGATCTTTTTATTCTCTCTTTTTTATCAAAGGCCTTGGTCTTTATAGATCTATGATCTTTTTTTAGAAGATAGTTCTTCTTTTTATGAGATGATTTCATCTCTGTGTTCAAGAATCATGTTCTTTACCTTGAAGAAAATGATCTTCTTTTTCTAAAAGCTTACTTTTCTTTCTTTGAGTTTTCTCAAAGTTTGTAGGGGGGTTTCTCCCTATGAGACTTGAAGTTTTGGGGCCTTTATATAGGGCCAATTGATTTGTTAAATCAGTTTTAAGAGATCTTTCTCTGATTGCTTTGGGAATATTTCCCACCGTTTGATCTTTGATCCTAGGGCTTCTGCTTTGCAGAAGATAATCTTCTTGTTTTAATAAGATTGGAAAGATCTTTCCATAACAGAATTTTTAATTCTGATTAATTAATAATTTATTATTATTAGATCTTTTGATCTAACGGTGGGGAATTTTTAATTCCAGCGCTGGCGCACCTTGCGCTGGCGCACCTACGTTCGATACATGGCGCGCAGCGCAGCGCAACTGCGCTTGCGCACCCGTTTTTGACACGTGGCGCCTGGCGCGCAGCGCGCCTAGCGCTAGCGCACTCATGGTGCACTACCTAGGGCGCAGCGCCCCTGGCGTTAGCGCATCCATATTTGACACGTGGCGCGCAGCGCACCTAGCGCCGGATCTAAAGCATTGCATCAATTTTTGAATTTTGAATTTTAAAACAGAGGTTTGCTCTGATTGGGGGAAACACATGGTATTTGTAAGAAAGATATAGGGAGTACTAGGAAGTTATGTTTCTATACTACAGTTCGGTAAAACTTGGTTGTCATGGTTATTTCTCTATAAAGGATTTGAATAATAGATTCTGGTGACTGGGTCTCTAGAGATAGATCTAGAAAGGTTTTGGGATTGTCCCAATACTGATACTCTGACACCATTCTAAAAGGGTTTAGAATGAATTGATCATACGATGAAATGTACCAGACTAGATGTTGCTTTTGCACTTGTTGTAGTTAGCAGATATTAATCCAATCCTAAAGAAACAAAGGAAGCCAATGAAGAATATATGAGGGTGTTCTTGGTGTATGATAATATCAGCCTCCATTAGGATGCGGTTACCGAATCTAGTTTCCAAGATGACATGAAAAATAGAGTGTCTGTCAAGGGTTGTTGGTTTGCTCTCTTTAGTAAGAGCGGTATATTGAAAAGAGTTCCAAGCGAGAGTCATGACAATGGGTGCTGATTATGAATCAGCAAAAGGATATACCCTAAGAAATTGCTGGATAAAACAGTTCATCCATGAACTACGTCCCATCGTCTATCCAAGCAAACTCTAAGGTAGTTATTCCTCAGTTTGCGAGATAATTGATCACCGCGAAGTTGAGATATATAGAGACATAGATAAAAACATTACAGCGGGTCCACTCACTGAGACTGTTTCTCAAACACGGTTTGTGAAACTGTTAGTAGAGAAGTTGGGTATGCAATACTACAATAATTAGCCTAAAGTGCAAGTGGGAGATTGTTAGATATAGGTCCCCTCAAGCCAATTATTTTAATTGAAGGAGGATCTATACGGAGAACAATCTTACTCGAGATGATAGTATGCTATCTGGTTTGTATTTATTTTTCATGTGTATATATTTTACTAGTTATCATGTATCGTTAAAATATGATGATAAAACCTATAGGATATTTGCTTGACTACCAGAATTATGATAAGAATCATACTAGTGGGGTCTGGTAGTCCATAAGCATATCCTTAAATGCTCCTAGTCGTGGGAGTATCGAGACAGGATATCGGTACTCCAGTGTAGACGAGTGTATACATTTCTTGACCCCGACCAGGACGATGGATGATCCCACACCTATTGGTGTTTGAAACCGAGATTGTATGCAGGTGCTCATTGGAGAATGAGTACACTGAGCGGACTAGCCGAGAACTCCTAAATAGTTTTATACCCATGTCAGATAGCAGTTCTCTGGTGACGATAGTACATGTTTGTTCCTTGACCTGAGATCGCCATAGTGTCTTGTTTGTTTCCACTATACTTTGATTACTATCCTACCACGACTCTGCTAAGTCGTGCAAATTGGTTTTAGTTGGGTATAGTCCCGTAGCACATAGAGGCAGTGAGCGGTCAAAGGGATTCATCTCTTTCAGGTATAGGGGTTGAGATCGCACTGTGCATGATTAACCATAACCAGAAATTCTCGGCCCAGGTGATTGATATAAATTGATAAGTGTTATCAGTTGTATCTCATGTGGTTATTAGTTTTATATCAGCACGACTTATCGTGTTATTAAGGGTCTGACAATTTCCACCCTCTAGACCCGATATGCGATAATCTGTGATGAAGAGACCGAACTATATGGTACTCGCGCTTATAGGCTTTGTTGGATTCGGATGAGTTTACTCGTCGGCCTATCTCTCTGTTCAATACCTGGATAGCCGTTACATACAGCTAGTACCGCTGATGAGCTTGTAGGTTAACCCGTGAGGGGATTGAATCTGAAAGTGTTTCAGATTCAATCAGATATGATCATGTTTAACCTACTGCCAGCGTATTGTTAGGTCTTTTAAGTCTCACAATGAAAGTGCATGCCCAGAAGAAATAATGATGCGTCGAGCGTATGGAGATACGTATGGGGGTTCGATTGAATACGTGTATGAGATACGCGTAATTTAATCGGATGATGGATAATACTAGCCGGCTTATTTCTAAACCGGAATATTAAGTTAAATGTTGGCTTGATAACCGTATATATGATATGGTTTCTAGTATTGTGTATATGATACACGCTCTCTCTAAATTATTGGTATTTGATATCGATGTATTATTATGTATACGATACATAACAAGTGTATGTATTTAATACATGCATTCTTATGACAGGTTCTAACCTGATGGAGGTCCTTTTCGGGTCTCCCTCAGATGTTGTCTTTCGTCGATCTCCTAATGTATTTTGGAGGTGATCTCCTGTTGCGTGTCGGTCTCAATGGGTTTTGAGGAGATTAGCGTCGAGTACCTGCAAAGAAGTCCCAGGGTGGTTTGGTACCATCGAGGACCCTCCGACGATCAAGTTAGTACTAGATCCGAGAAGCGTAACGGCTAAGTGGAGTAAAAATGGCTTACTTGACCCCTCTGTGATAGAGGTTTATATAGTGGTGGCGGCACGCAGCAGCAGGCGCGTGAATCTCGCCGGCAGTTATGCTCCCGACGTCACGCCCGCGTAGAGAGCAGATCACCCATTAATGGGGATCGTGATGGCGTGGAACGTGGGATGTTGCTGGTGGAGAATTTGCGCATGGCGAGATTTGCGGAGCGGCGGTTGCACCTGTGAGTGGTGGAGTTGGTAGGCCAGAGGGCCTGAGGAAGACGGCCTCGGCTGGGGAGCTCGGAAGCGAGCAAGAGGGCCGAGGAGTCTTGGTCTTGTGGCAGCTCGGGGGGAGCCGAGGGGCCGAGGAGGCCAATTTGCAGGGGCCTCCGAGGAGGGCCAGCTTGTGCCTGCAGGTCGGGTACATGGGTGGCCTGGTCGGCCTCTGTGGGCCCTTTCTTCTGGGTCTTGGGACACGTCATCTGCCACATGTCATGATCTTGTAGATCGCCAATATTGAGCATCATCATTAGCCCCCCACTCTTGTCCCGACCAGCTTGCGGGTCGGGTCAAGAGTGGACTTCCGCGCTGCCCCGGGCGAGCTCCCTCCTAAGATTTCGTTGGGATGCATCCCCGGGCTGTCAGCTACCTTCGATCCCTGGCGTCATGGGTAGGGAGCTACCAGGCGGAGATGACCGAGCAGGGTAGCTGCTCGGTTGCCTCTTGCGAGGGCTTTGATCCTTCAGGACGGGGACCGAGCAGGGTTACCGCCCGGTGCCTCTTGGCGAGGGCTTTTATCCTGAAGGATAGCCGAGTGAGGGATCCTCGGGCTCGACTGCCTCTGGGAGGGCTTTCTGATCCCTGTCGTTGCGGTAGGGAAGCTACCCGCCAGGGATAACTGAGCAGGGATGACCGGGCAGTGAAGCTGCGCGATTGCCTCTTGCGAGAGCTTTGATCCTTCAGGACAGGGACCGAGCAGGGTTACTGCCCAGTGCCTCTTGGCGAGGACTTTGATCCCTGTCGGTTGTGGTAGGAAGCTACCAGCCGGGGATAGCCGAGCAAGGACTTGACTGCCTCTGGGAGGACTTTGGTCCTTGGCGCGGGAGGGGCTGTAAGAAGCCTACCAAAGACCTTTAGCCGGGTAGGGTTACTGCCCGGTGCCTCTTGGCGAGGGCTTTTGTCCTGAAGGATAGCCGAGCGAGGGATCCTCAGGCTCGACTGCCTCTGGGAGGGCTTTCTGATCCCTGGCGTTGCGGTAGGGAAGCTACCCGCGAGGGATAGCCGAGTGAGGGTCGGGCTCGACTGCCTCTGGGAGAACTTTCTGATCCATGGCGTTGCGATAGGGAAGTTACCCGCCAGGGATAGCCGAGCGAGGGTCGGGCTCGAATGCCTCTGGGAGGACTTTCTGATCCCTGGCGTTGCGGTAGGGAAGCTACCCGCCAGGGATAACCGAGCAGGGTAGCTGTTGGGTTGCCTCTTGGTGAAGGCTTTGATCCCTGGCGTTGCGAGTAAGGAAGCTACCGGCCAGAGATAGCCAAGAAGAGAAGCTGCTCGGCTGCCTCTACGGAGGACTTTGATCCTTAGCGTTGGAGGGGATGTAAGAAGCCCACTAAGGATGACCGGGCAGTGAAGCTGCGCGGTTGCCTCTTGGTGAGGGCTTTGATCCCAAGCGTTGCGAGTAGGGAAGCTACCGGCCAAGGATAAGCGAGCAGGGTACCTGCTCGGTTGATTCTTCATGAGGTTTCGCTCGACCATCCAGTTGCAGGTATGGGGATCAGGAACGGTCGCGGTGAACGTGCGCGTAGCACGCACATCGATTGTGCGGGGAGGCGAAACGCCAGAATCGCGTCGTTTCGATTCCTCCAGAGGAGGCTCAATGATCGCCCAGCGGACGAGTATCGGCCCATGAGATCTGTGGCCATGGGGCGTAGCCTACAGATGGTCAGCCGTGTCGACGAGGGTAGAGTCTTCTGGAGGTGGAGGAGCGGCGATCTGGGGCCCTGGCCTGGCCGTTTGGACTTTAGTCGGTCTATTCGGCCAGTGAGGGCGTTGATGACGGTCGCCGGAGGAGGTTCATCCGTGCCTCCGATGAGGGGGAGGCGGCGGCTAGTACCTGGATGTTCAGGGTGATCGCGCGCCATGTGGAAGGAGATCGGAAGGCCAACTTTGTTTTTGTGGAGTTTGTGTTCCCACATACGGCGCCAACTGATGGAGGTCCTTTTCGGGTCTCCCTCAGATGTTGTCTTCCGTCGATCTCCAGATGGATTTTGGAGGTGATCTCTTGTTGCGTGTGGGTATCAATGGGTTTTGAGGAGATTAGCGCCGAGTACCTGCAAAGAAGTCCCGGGGTGGTTTGGTACCACCGAGGACCCTCCGACGATCAAGTTAATACTAGATCCGAGCAGCATAACGGATAAGTGGAGTAAAAAATGGCTTACTTGACACCTCTGTGATTGGGGTTTATTTAGTGGCGGCAGCACGCAGCAGCAGGCGTGAGATTCTCGCCGGCAGTTACGCTCCCGACGTCATGCCCGTGTAGAGAGCGGATCGCCCATTAATAGGGATCGTGATGGCGTGGAACGTGGGATGTTGCTCGCGGAGAATCTGTGCATGATGAGATTTGCGGAGCGGCGGTTGCGCCTGTGAGTGGTGGAGTTGGTCGGCCAGAGCGACCGAGGAAGACGGCCTCGGCTGGGGAGCTCGGAAGCGAGCAAGAGGGCCGAGGAGTCTTGGTCTTGTGGCAGCTCGGGGCGAGCTGAGGGGCCGAGGAGGCCAATTTGCAGGGGGCCCCGAGGAGGGCCAGCTTGTGCCTGCAGGTCGGGTACAGGGGTGGCCTGGTCGGCCTCTGTGGGCCCTTTCTTCTGGGTCTTGGGACACGTCATCTGCCACGTGTCATGATCTTGTAGATCGTCAATATTGAGCATCATCATAATCATTATCAAATCTATACTCTGCAGCAATGACAACGCACGAGGCTCATTAGATGTTACACTGATACGCTAGTCTTTTGGATAAACTAATACGTAGGTTCAATCTCCTAGCCTGAAATGGAGAAAACAATTTATTGTGGATAAAGAAAAGTCCACCAATTCCAACCAAAATTGACTAATAATAATGCCCATGTTGCATAACGCCATTGTTGCATGACTGATTAATGAGTATAGATATTGGTGCTTAGCCTTAAAATACTTGCCCTTGTGACCTAAATTAGAGTTGGCACAAATAAAGAAAGCTTAGCTTATGCTTCAACTTTCCCTTCAATATAATGGTTTTACAACTATTAAGATAATCATGATCTCACAAGTTGAGAGATGGAGAGCCATATTGTTCTGCAATGCAATATGCTCTGTATCATATATTCTTTTTTATAATCTTTCGATTGGATAACTAGGTTTAACTTTAAGACTGCTCATGATCTCAATCATTTCTCGCCCAATTTTGCTCTTTAAATCCTTCTTTTCTTTTTCCCCTTAATTCCTCGTGACTCTATGTAAGCTATATACCATTAGTATTACTAAATGGACGACAAATGTAGCGCTACAAGTTGGGCCACTAAGGTACAACGGTCATTCTCATTCGTTCCTCGAACCGCTCTATCAATCAGATAATAAGAAAAAAGTGCTAGGACAAAGAAAAAAGGAAGAAAAGAGAAAGTAAGAAAAGTAAATGCCCATCAAAGAGCATATAGATATGTGCAAGGGATTCTCTGCGCTAACATTATTGCACCCCTCGCTCACAACTATATTCATCTCCCCGCCCTTTGATTAACTACCAACTATATAAAAAGGAAGGAAAAGGTTCACACAACCCTCACATCATTTAGGTAGGTCTAACATGATTCGATGGGGACACGAATTGGACGGTTAGGATTGTCCGTCCGTCGTCGAGCGTGATCTCAACGGTCGATGGATCTTGAAAAGGAAATGAAAGGAAAAGAAAGATTAGATTTGTGCTTGTGCTTCCCTCTTTTAGAGGCAATTTGCAAGCACCTTGACTTGTGCGTGGGCTCTCGAACACTTTTTCACTTCCCCATCTAACTCAAAGTTAAATCCTATGGACATGTGCCCTGTATTTGTTTCCTTTTAAAATCATCATTATTGTCCTGGGTGCGAATCTCACTCGCCTTTACTCTCATCTCTTCTTCCTCTCACTTTTGCTTATCTTCTGGTTTCTTATTCACGAGCCATATATCGTTCGTTGCTACTGTATCAAAATTGAAAACTTGAAAAAATATTTTTATACGCTAAAACAATATTGATAAACGTTCCCCGGAACATGGACTTTTTTCCATGATTCTCTCCTTTCAATTAGCTTTTTCCAATATGTTACTTAGATTCTTGGTATTTTGGGACTAGCTTAAGATTTCAAACACTACATCTAAATTCGAATGTTAGATTTGATTGAAGAATTACTTTATACTCTTGCTTTCTCATAAATCGAGCGTTCTTTTTGTAGAGTGAAACCCAGATGTTTGTGCATAACAAATAGATCTTCTTAATATATGCTTTAGATGTGTTTTCTCTTGAAATGAATATGGTTGATTATAATATTATGGTAAATGTTTTTACATCATAATTTGAATATATGATGACAATTGATGAATTTTTTTTATAGCCGATTGCAAAAAAAAAACATCTTTTTTTAGGTATATAGCACTTATATACCCCTCAAGACATTTATTAAACCCATCTTTTTTCCACAAACACTCTCTGCTCAATGAAAAAACTTATTAAAGCTTTTAAATTCTACAATTAAAAATACAAAATAAATCCTGAAATTAAATCATATAATCGTTTTTGTAGAACATGATTTGCCTGAAGATAAACGTTCAAATGGCATTTCAACTTTGAAAAGTCAAAAAGCGCACTCTTTAGGTCTGTTCAGTATTCAGAAGTTGTATAACTGTTGTAAGGGGTAAAGTAAGAGAAAACGAGGTCTGTTGAGACCCTACAAGCCTAAAACTGCAGTGGCCACTCACATAAGATAGTAGGAACCATGAGTCTAACTTTGAAAATAGCCAACGGATTTCATTGGCCCTTGTGAGAGGATACTGCAGTTTGGGCCTGCAAGCTGCGGACCCGTTTCCTCCTAAAGTGAAGGGGCTTTGTGAGACATATATATATATATATATATATATATATATATAGAGAGAGAGAGAGAGAGAGGTGATTTTCTCATATGACGTCGAAAAAATACACCCTCCACCATATTTCACGACGATCGGCATCCATTACCTTCATCTTTATCCTCTAAGATGTAGATACACCAAATTTCATATGATTCAATAAAAAATTCGTTGTTGATTTAGTGGAAGCAAAATCAATGGTTTACTGACAATAAAACTTTTTACATTGCTAATTCAACGGTGAAAAAATTGTAGAATCACATGAAATTTGGTGTATGAGCATCTTAGATTATAAAGATAAAGATGATGGGTGCCGATCGTCGTGAAATATGAGAGAGTAATTTTCCGACGCCACATGAGAAAATCCCCTGCTATGGCCTCTTTCCTCCTTTACGTGTCTGAGTGGATGCGTGGGTGGGTGGGTGTTTTGAAAGCAAAGGCTGTACCATATTCTGACCAAAAGCACATAGAGGAAGGATTCAAGATTGGGAGTAGGGTGAGGTTCCCAACACACATGGAAGGTTTGAAAGCTAATTAGATGGCATGCGATGCAATGAGAGGGCAAAATTTTCTCTGCCACCCCCACCACCACCACCACCAAAAAATTGTGAATGGTTTTTGGTTGGTCTCCCAACTCCATCATTATTTCTTGTGCTAGAAACATGCCTAAATTTACTTGCCCACTTGTTCTCACTCACAATGACCTCACTTTTCTTCTATAAAAGAAAAAGGAAAGAAAAGAAAAGGATGAGCTTTGCTTGGAATCAATGCCCCCCCCCCCCCCCCACGCGCACCCCCCGCTCGAAATCTTGACCTTTGGGCCCCAACATTGATGTGGAGACTAATTATAAGGGAGAAAGTTCCTGGAACAAGGTGTGGGGTTCATACTTCAATTTATCAGTAGGTCCTCCACATGCATGCAAGAGATGGGATTTGGTAAATGATGGATTGAAGCTAACTAAGCTCGGGTTTTGTTAGCAACAGGGAAAAAAAATGCATCATTTGTTTCATGCAACGATTTGTTGCATTCAGCAAGTTGCAAATAAAAGGTCTCAAATCCCTTGTTTGATTAAATTCAACATTTATAAATCCATTTCCAAATCCAGTTTTTTTGTGTTTGGTAGAACAAAAAACAAGAGAACATGCAAAATGTGTTGCTAATTTGTATAGATGGCACATTTAACCTTATGTGACACCCATAATAATTACTATGATCATACTTCTCAAGCAGCAACTCTTGTTACTACCAAAATGAGTGCAACAAATATTGCAAGAAGCTATTGCTTTTTTCTTCTCCATTTACATTTCCAACTCAAATTTGTTTTTAACCAAACATAAAAAAAAAATGAAGATTTTTTGTAACAAATGTTGCATGAATCTCCATTTCCTAGCTACCAAATAGCCCTAAATTGTTAATTTGATATGCATGGAAAATGAGGCCATCCTTTTCAAGAAGTAAAACAAGTTGGGGTGAGAGCGTGGGAAAATGATTTTTTATAGAAGAAAAACAAAGTATACAATGCCAAGATTCATGGTATCGTATTATCTACTGATCCATCTCTTTATTTTTTTCATTCCAATCTAAAATAGTACTGAAATAAATTTTCACATGGATCAACGAGTAAATATGTAGTGTATCCTACTTCCCAAAATGACACTGTATATTCTTCTCTTCTTTATGACATATTGTTGACATGATTGTTATTACTATCACCTGAGTTATGGCTGACATATTATCATTATAATTTTAACAAAGATCAGAAAATAAATGATTTGTTTTTATCTGAACTGTGCCGGGTTTGTATCATACAAAGATGAGTTACTTAATCCTAATAAATACCTTCTTAAATATATTAGCTATACAAATAACACCAAATAACATATTCGGGTATAGGTATGAAAAACATAATACTTGAGGGGTTTTGGATATTAAAAACCAAGTGTTTGTTTTTGACATTTAGAGGTTGTCTTCCTCCCATAAAGAATAATAATAATTTTAAGTTTTAATTGAGTTAAGCAGATCGAGCACAAATATGAATATGACATGGAAGTTGATTGCCTATATTCAGACAGTTATAGAGAAACAATATACTCTGTGTAGAGCTCATGCCAGATCAGACTTGCATCGCTCAAGAAAGACCCTGAACGGTTGGTGAACTAAGCCCGTTTAGAAAACATAGCAGGGTTAGAATTCAGGACACCCAAACAAATTTCCACTTTAGACTGAATTCTATCGAATGTGAAACGAACTTCCAAAAGTTTGTTCTGTGGAATGCCCCTTAAGGTTATATCCATTTATCAACACTGAGCAAGTCCAAACAATGTCTGAACTTACGAGTAGGAACCAACTTAGTGAACATATTTGCTAGATTGTCATATGTACCAACCTTCTTTATCTTGATGCTTTTCTTCTTATGGATAAAATGATACCTTACGGCGATGTGTTTGGTCATGTCATGATGCACATTATCCTTTGCCAAACATATAACACTCAAGCTATCACAGAATAATACAATTTGATCCTCATGTAAGTCAAGATCAACACTTTAAATTTTTAACCAAATGCCTTCCTACACTGCTTCCGTTAATGACATATGCTCTTTCACTGTAATAGACAAAACGACCGAAGGCTGTAAAATAGCCTTCCAACTAATGACAGAACTAGATAATATGAAAACCTAGCCAGTCTTTGATCTCCTCCCATCAAGATCTGCTACATAATCTGAATCTGAATAACCTGCCACTTCACAACATGTATCACCTCCTCCATACAAAAAAATCTAACATCTAGTGTTCCTCTAAGATATTGAAATATCTGCTTCACTGCTTGTCAGTGCTCCTTTTCAAGCTGAACCATGTATCTGCTTGTCATGCCCCGCTTCCTAAAAGACAGAAGCAGATACGTGACGAGATCCGCGACATATTTATTCCGAGAAGATTCTTTTTCGAAACAAATACGCTAAGTGTATAGAAGCAATATAAAAATGACAAGAAATGATATGATAATGAAAATTCAACTTTATAAATTTACATTCCAAATTTTACAGAGTCGAAACTGATACATGATGTTTGAAACAAGAAACAGAAAATAAAATTGCATAAACAAGTAGCATACAGAAAAGAAAAACTAAACTAAAGAACTAGTACTCGGTCTGCTCCGCAAGCTAAGAGTAATTCTCTTAACTCGACTTGATCTTCTCAGTCTCTAGATAATCTGACTGACATTTCAAGAAAACAAATAAATTAGGGGAATGCCCGTCAGCAAACTTGCACTCGGTAAGTCCCCAAAAATGTGGGATTATAAAAATTGTGGTGATGTATTAATAGTTATAAGACATATATGATATGTCAAGTAAATATGGCAACTATTTAAGCATGGCAGTTCAGGTTAAGCATAGAGTTGGTTAATCTAAGAATGTGATAAGTGCAACGGTCAACATAAAGTGAATGTCAGTGTCCTATAAGGTTTCTATAAGGTAATATATCCTAACATCAGTTCAAGTGTGAATGTCAATAAAATCTCAAAAGTGTTCTCAAACCCAACAGGCTATCGCTCAGGGATAAGGAACTACGGGCCTAAATCAGTAGGGTAATTTCAGGACTCCAAGCTGTGGAAGAGTCGACCCGATCAAGAGTGTGGTATCGGGACCCCAAACTGTGGAGGAGTCGGCCCAATCCAAAAGTTCATGCCAGTGGGACTCCTAAGATTTCGTTGAATTCAATACTTAAACTATCTTAACAGCCCGCGTAATCTAATTTAAAATTATAGTGACAAGTCATGACCGAATCAATAAATACATAAGAAATGTACCATTTAAAGATTCAAGTCGAGTTCATGTATTCATCTCCAGTTCAAGTATTCATCTCCAGTGTTCATATCAAATCATTACGTATTAATGATTTGGGTCAAGTCTAGTCAAGCATGTAATAGCTTTCATCGAGTAAGTCATGCAAATACAATTGAGTTCATATCAAGATCAAGTGCAAATATTCAAGTCAAGTTGTATTCAAGTGTTGGGTCATATTTGATTCAGTATTAAAGTAATATGATTTATGTGAATATATAAATTTTATATCGAGAGATAAGTAAGTGATAACACTTATTGTCTCCGGCTCTCCGAGACTCAAGAGAGAATAAGTCACTTAAACGTATTTTCTACCTAAATAATCACTAGCTACAAGTTGTATAGTTCTTAGCATTTATGTGAAAATATATCATTTGGTAATTTTAAGGTATTTATATAAAATGGTCCATTAAAAGTTCATGGGGGTTTTATGTAAAATTACTTTATTTAAAAAAAATAAATCCCAAAAGTGTATTAGGAAAAAAATATATTAATTAAAATATTGAAAGTGCCTAATAAAGGTATACTTTAGATATTATGGTATTTTATCGTAACTTGTAGAAGTTTAAGGTATTTTAGTAAAAATCTAACCTTTTAAAAGCTAAGGGTATTTTTCTTGAAAACTTTAATTTGAAACTTTGCTTTCTTTAAAACTATTTATAATGATAGGTACTAACCAATTTAACATAATATATCGTCTTTTCTTTTATTTTAATATAAATTATTTTATTTTATTTTAAAACAGTATTTTGTTTCCTTTGGAGACCGCTGTAACATTTCAGAAAATATAAATTATTATTTTTAAAATTTAATATTAAAATAATATTTTTCCCGAAAACTGCCCGATTTGCGAAATTGGGATTTTCGAAAAAAGGGTATAAATATATACCAAATAATTGCAAAATAAATGAAAATTTAAAATGATTTATCCATTTAATAATATATTTATAGGATTTGGCATTTTTAAAATTTATTATATGCAATTTTGATAAAAACCCGATTAGTGCACTGCTAATCGCGATTAAGCCAAATCCGCATTTTTACGGCTTTTCATGGTTAGTGCACCATGACATATTTCATTTGGTTACATGTTATTTCATTTACGGTTTTATATGGGTGTATGTGTTCATTTTGGGGAGAAAAAAAATGAGAAAAAGTCAAAGTCAAAGGGAGACATAATGATTAGGTCAGGTGGGCTTTGAAGAGAGAGTGTGTGTGTAATTGTGAGAGGGGGAAAGGGCTGCTGCTACCATAACCCTTGGCCATCATTTTCTCCTCCTTCTCCCTCATCTCCTCAACCCCATAACCCTCCTCAAAGAACCCTAGATCTACCTCCAAACAATCCCCAAAACCACACACTTCCTTCACAAAACTTCATCCCCATCTCCTCCTCTACATGTTGAACCGAGCAAAGTAAGATTTTGACGACGTTGGGAAGTTAGTGCTGCCTTGAATGGACTAGATGATGTAAGTCTACGTTAGCGCCCCGGCCGTCTACAGACGCCAAATGCGGAACAAAAACTTTTAAACTGGCGCTATCGTATACTTTAACCCGGATCTGCCATTATTGCTAAACTAACAAACTGTAAAGAGTGTAGGAATGTTATACCGAACGATCCGAGTCCTTCGTTCTTCAACCATCATCCCACGCTCCGTTGCGGCTGCTCCGATCTCGTCGATCTCCGATGTCCTCGTCGAAGTGGCACCATATGATCGGTTCTTTAAACGGGCTCCCGCCTCTGACTCGAGGCAACTCGATCGTCAAGTTTGCTAAAAGAGACGACCAAGATTGATGTAGAGAATGAGTAGATGACTTTGTCTCACTTCGTCCAAATCCGTGGACGATCGGTTAATGAAGTTGCCGTGGAAATCGGGTGATGGAATGAAATGAACTGTAAAATTCCATACACCCCGAATGCTATCATAATCTTTTCTAACCGAAATGAAACATCAAGTGAGAGTTAGAATGAGGAGAGAGAGAGGGCAAGCCATATATAGCAAGAGGAAGGTGACTGTAGGAGAGGGTGGTGACCATAGGATAAAGCTTCTCACTTCTAAATATCCTAAGGAAAACAAGAATGCATTAATACAAAGCATGACTCACTAAACCTAGTCATCCTTTAATAAATGCAACCAATTAGAACACAACACCAATTAGCCTAGTCACCTCATCTAGAACCTTCTAGAAGAATCCACACTCATCTCAAGAAAAGATAAACCCGTCTTTAACCAAATGTTAAAAGACGGCTGATAGAAAACTGGAAACTGGCAACTTCCAACAGTGATCCTGAAACGAATTTCAGGACAACCCTGAAACTGTATAAATATACCCGCATTTGTATTACGACCGAATACAAATGCAACTGAGACAAAGATATTATACCTACTCAATATAATACTCGGATCCGGCTTAAACCAAAACCGACCAGTATCATCTGTCCGAAAATCGACACGTGCGTAAACGCACGTGCATTTTCCGAACCCTGCCATAAAACCATACGGCCTCTACAACGTTTCGCCCGAACTTGGGAAACTGTCTGTGGGGGACTCTAATGACTCGTCAGTACCCTGGCAGTGGGTTTAACCACAAACCGTCAGCGGCACTAGCTATGCGTAACGGCTGCCCATGGACTGACCTCAAGGGTGGCCGAGGAGCGAACTCAAGGGAGACCGATGAGCGAACTCCTCCGAAAACCCTACTGAGCCTAACAGTGACAATGTATATACAGTCCGGTCCGTTCGTCAATGAGTATCGCATATCCGTCTAGAGGGCTAGTAACGTCAGACCCCCTTTAGCAGTATAAGTCGTGTCGGAGTGTAGCCCAGAACGCCCTGAGATACTACTGGAATACCTACCAGTAAATCTCCTGCCTCGGCCGAGGGCTTTGCGTAATGGCTCTCCTAGACACAGCACGATCTCGCCCCCAATACCGGGAGAGACGAATCCCCTGCCGATCCGCTCACGTGCCTCCATATGGCTCGGGACTGTACCCAAAAGCTACCTGTTTGCACGACTCCTTTGAGCCGTGGTAGGGTAGAAATCAAAGCACAGTGGGAACTCACACGAGACAAATGACGACCTCAGGTCGATGAACTAACCTGTACACATGTCACCAGGGAACTGCTATCTGACGATTGGTATAGTACTAACTAGCAGATTCCCGGCGAGTCCTGTCCGGTGTACTCATAACCCAATGAGCACCTGTATACATCTTAGGTGATCCAACTCACACCAGTGGCTTGTGAGACCGGCCACCGCCCCTCGTCGGGGTCTCGACTGTACACACTAGTCTACTCCGGAGTATCGATGCCCTGTCTCGAAACTCCCACGACTAGGGACCACAATTAAGGATATGCATATAAACTACCCAACTCTCACGTATATGATCGCCCTCATACTGTTGGTAGTAAAGCAAGATCCTAAGGGCTCTATCAAAGTGTAACATGCAATCAGTCACCTGAACATGTACACGACTGATAAAGGCAAACCAGATAGCATACTATCATCTCGAGTAAGACTGTCCTATCGGGATAGGTCCTCCGCAATCATTGCAATCACGTACCTGCGATCCAATAATTGACTATGAGGGCACTATCTCCAACAATCTCCCACTTGCACTCAAGGCTAATATTGCGATGTCGACTACTCACAGCCCGTGTGAAACCGAACATCCAACTCCTCTACTAATCAGTTTCACAAAGCCCGTTTGTAAAACTATTGTGTTCGAGAAATAGCCTCGGTGAGTGGATCCGCCTAGAAGTTTCTTTCTGTATCTCTCTTAATCTCAAGTTCGCGGAGAAAGCCATCTCCCGAATTGAGTAGTACCTGTCTTAGAACATGTCTGGATATCTGATGGGACCTTAGTTCATAAATGAACTCCATATCCAAACTTCTTAGACTGAATCGATCACTGAACCTAATCAGTATCGGGCACCTTGCTTCCCACAGTATCCTTTTGGACCACCTGTCCACAATACTGTCCCTTGTCAGAGGGAAAACTAAAACTCTGACAAACACTCTGTCATCCATGTCACCTTTGAAGCCTGGAATGATAACCGTCTCCCGAAAGAGGCTGCCGTTATCAAATCCGCAGAACATGTACCAATGTTCTAAAACTGCTTCCTTATGTTTCTCCAGGATTGGATTAATACAAACTTATTGCATCTAGTGCAAAACCAACATTTGGTGTGGTACTTGACATCACATGATTGACTCAATTGCCTAAGCAAGTGATCTGCCAATCATGCACATCCCTCTCTCCTTTAGTCTATACGACACCTTTAGAGAGGGTGACTCCATCACCTGCAGGAACACTACCATGCTAGGAGTCAACTATTCTAAAAACCATTAGAATATCTGTCAAAGTACCCACATTGGGAAACTACCCAAATCCAGATCTAAAGCCATAGATCCAGAAACCAGAATGTCAAATATTATATCCATATCCTGTCTGGAGAAACAACTGTGCGACGACCACAGTCCAACCGATCGTAGTATAGGAATTTTACTTCCTACTCTGTGTATGTCATCCAGATACCATGACATCACACCCTACTACCTTGTTAACTGATCCATCCCTATTCTGATTGAAGTCAAACCCATGACTGTCACATCAAAATTAGATGATCTATCTCCGCTATAACTGCTCAAGTCTATAAATAGACATAAGCTACTTGCCCACCATGCTTCCGTTGCTCCCACTGACTACGACAACCCTCCTACCGGGTCTCATATCCTGGAACAACAGTAGTGTCAAGTCTGGGTAGATAAGAACCTCCCTGTCACCGTCCTTGAGGCTACCGAAGTACCTCTCGGGTGTCTGAGGTTACCTACCATACCTGCGGAGTGGCTATTGGAATGTCAAACCTGATTGAATGTATAGGTCCTATTAAATTTTTCCGTAATCGTTCACGGTTCTGGAATCACTTCCAGTTCTACCATACTCCCACTACTGTTTTCTGAAAAAGATCCATTTTTACTAAAACTGTGGCGAGTCAAGAACAATATCACTATTGATCTTCTAAATGGTAGAATATCAACCCTCGTCATAGCCAGGGTCAACCCACAAACAGCCATTATAGAAACGTGCCCTGAGTTATCCAGTGTCTGGTTTTAATCATAAGCTGGACAACTCCCCGTACCTTAATTTCTTCTAAGGTACGAACTATTCTATATCCAATATAGAAACTTTGGCACTTATTTAATTGGAACCAAGATTCAATCCATGCAGCTGTCTCCGGTGCATATCAACTTAATGGAAAGAGGTTAATCAGCATTACTCAACTTAGGAATCAATCCAATTATGAGTAACCTGAAAGAGAAACACGTTTCTCAAAACCATCACTATCATCTGAATACCAATCACAAGAATCTACATCTTCGATCTCTTTGAAGAATCCCGATACTTGTGATACCTGGTTCTCTACTTTATTCTTATACCCACAACTTCTCAAAACATAGACCTTGTATTTCTACGAAACACTCGTCTAAATACTAGAGAAGTTATAAGTAAATAGAACATAGTACGAGGACCTACCCCTTTGTCCTGATGGACACTTGGACAACATACAATACTCTGTATAAGTCCGCTGAGTTAAACAACTCAAAACCTGTGCGTCGTAGGTAGAAAACTGTACCCTGGCGATTTCCTCAAATATCACCAATTGCAACGAATTCCGATATAATGAGGATAATCACCTAATTCCCAATATCTTACTCCCACTCATCATCTGTAAAACCATACAGATATGAGAATGAAACCTGGTAAATACATACCCTTGGAGTAAGTGTCTAATCGGGAAAACAGTTTTTCTTTAACAATGCACTGAAACATGAAAATGTTTCGTAGGGGTATCCTGGTATTCATAGCAATGCCTCTTCCATAATCCAATTCATGACTTCAACCGTATATTTTATTGCCATCTCTCCAAATCCCTTTATTTGTCTTTAGTCGTTATCTTCTGTACACCATCGTTAGGCTAACTGGTTTTCTTCCTTCCCTACCGTTCGGCACCAGCCTATGGTTTGGAAGAAGACTATCCAGTAAGCATAATAGGTGTACCCTCCTAAACCAAGGAGTACTCGCAACTCGAGAGAAGGTGATGATAAAAGACAACTGAATAATACCTTATTCTTTTAAAAATGAAATAGGAGCGGCGATGAAGTACGCGGTTTTGGTCGTGAATGATATCAGTCGCAATTTACTTTGCCCTCTTTCTAATCCCTTTATTTTGTCTTTACATATTACCTTCTGCACACCTTACTTAGGCTAATTGGTTTTCTTCATTCCCTACCTTTCGGCACCAGCCTATGGTTTGGAATAAGACTATCCAATAAGCGTAATAGGTGTACTCTCCTAAACCAAGGAACTCTCGCAACCTGAGAGAAGGTGATAATAAAAGACAACTGAATAAACCAATTCTATTTCTCCTGAACCTGGATCCATCCCCGAAGAAGTCCCTTCGAGTTCGTATATAACCATACGATGGATCTATCCAATGGAAGTGGATATCCGTAGTAATACGGGTGTTCTGAGAAATTCAAAGGGTAAAAGAAGGAGTGGCAATGACTTATGCAACTCAGACAATCCAAAAGCCAGTATTTTAAGAAGGTTCGGTCAACCTGGTCACTGAGTCATAGTCTAGGGTCGGTCAAAGGTCGCTGCCAAAGAGAGAGAGAGAAAAGAAACACTCTGCGTGCACTCTAACCTAGATCAGAATGGTCATCACTTTATCTAATCCGGAAACCTCCCACTGTCCTGTCAAATTCTCCTCCAAACCTAAAGAAGAATCAATCGGGATCACCCGAAGAGTAAACCAACTCATCAGTGGGAATCAGGATCCAACTCTCATCGCATGATAACGTGATGGAATGCATCCACGTTACTCATACTCCAGAAGGTATGCGCATACTCGGCAAGTTTCAGTTTCTTTAGAAACTCCTGATATAGTTTTTGCCCCATGCTCTTATGATCGTGACTAAGGGCCACCAAACCATAAGTCACATGTCAAGTTCTGCCCGTCATTATCTTGTTAATTTGAACCCACCCGTACTCGCCCTTGACTAAGGGCCAGCAAGGCTGTACGATTGTCCCAAACCAACTCATCTATCTATGCAACAAATGAATACCCAGCAGCTACCAAACACTATGCCTTGACTATGGGCCAACAAGCATAGCTTGAATACTACTGACCATCCATAAGAAACGACGGAGGGCTACGGCTGGTTTTTGGCGAAAAACCTTTAGCGTAGTGAACTTGATATCGCTGAAGGAACCTGATAGCTTTTTAAAATATAGTGGCGAAAACCTTTTGCTAAAGAGGTCACTCCTGGTAAAGGGATCTCGGCTCTTTCCTCGTGGAATGAGGTGCAGGATATTCCACTGAATACCGCTATGCAAAGCAACTTATAATCGACTATAGTGAAGTTATTACGCTGATGCAAACTTCTGCCCAAGGGGTCAGTCCCGGTGAAGGGATATCAGCCCTTGCCCCGACGAATGAGGTGCAGGATATTCCACTGAATACCGCTATGCATAACAAAAGGAAACGTCTTTGCAATAACACTTTTTAAATTGTTCCAACAACTGTATACAGGTTTGTTTTTACTTTGCGTTGATCAGAATCAACGCAGTCCCATCAATAATCACACCAGAAAAGAACGAAAATAAAATGTACGTATATGCCATCCGCATTCGTCACTGGGTCCCGTCATCACTCGTTAGGTTACTTAACTAACGACAGAGCGGGGGCTGGACTAGCGCGGGTGTAAAACATATACAACATCTAATAGTATATAAACCAATATACAATAATCGCTCCAGGCGTGAAAGTATGCAACATTACAGAAAAGTAATAAGCATCACAGAACAATACAGATAATCTGGGATCCCCGAGTTTCACAGAGCCGCTGCTGAAACTCGACGTTCCCCTGTCGTGTGGATAGCCTGTGCAATGAAACCTAGATCCCTACGGGTGCGGCAAGTTACCCGCCAAGACCTGAAGCGAGGCAGCCCCCTGCAGCATAGTGAATGGACCACCCAGCACTCCACGGAATCCGGTAAGCTTGGGCACCCCTCCTTGGGTCAACCTGTACCCCCTACGAGTGCGGCGAATAGTCTGCCAATTCTGAAGTGGGGCCCCTCTGCCTCTCAAAGCCATGAGATGCGGACCCGTTGCTTTCCCGAACCCGGCTATCCGTGCACTCCGTCGCGGGGTAAAACCTAGTACAGTAATGAAAAATAGTACAATAGGTACATCGACCGCAACCTGGTCGTGCCCCAAAAGAATATAATACAACAGACAGTGACGGCTGTCCACAAGTTGGACGCTCGCCCCGCAATATCAAATGTACAAATAAACTCAAACTGTACTACCATTGCACACTGCTATCCACCACGACAAATCCGCAACAATAAAGCACAACACAGAACATCAACGCGAATGTCACGTTCGCAAACCCGTCTAAAAGAACTATAGCAATCAGACGCGGTTTACCGATCAAATGACATTCCCGATCGGAGATATAATGTAAGCACTGTAAACTAACGTGTTTAAATTTCGATCGACCAAAGACCAAATATCAAAAAGTGGGCCCCACTGCTTACTGGTGAACAGTAACAAAATCTGGGCGCAAATGATATATACCAAAAATCACAAAATCCCAAATAAAGCAAACTGAGAAAAATTGGTGCACTGTTCCCTCTGAAGCGCGGCGGTTCCGCGGTCAAACCCTAGGTTTGACCGCGGAAGCGCGGCGCTTTAGTGGGATCACGTGACCGTTTTTTCTCAGATGTCTTAGAAAACCCTGCACTGATTTTTAAGATATACAGAAATCAATTTTGACACCGTTTAAAATTAACAGAAACTGTTTTGCAGTTTTTAGTTTTCCGGTCGGATCGATGTTTTAAACGCGTTAGCACAAGTTAGTATAGCAAAATGGTTAGGCTCTGATACCAATGTAAGTCTACGTTAGCGCCCCGGCCGTCTACAGACGCCAAATGCGGAACAAAAACTTTTAAACTGGCGCTATCGTATACTTTAACCCGGATCTGCCATTATTGCTAAACTAACAAACTGTAAAGAGTGTAGGAATGTTATACCGAACGATCCGAGTCCTTCGTTCTTCAACCATCATCCCACGCTCCGTTGCGGCTGCTCCGATCTCGTCGATCTCCGATGTCCTCGTCGAAGTGGCACCACATGATCGGTTCTTTAAACGGGCTCCCGCCTCTGACTCGAGGCAACTCGATCGTCAAGTTTGCTAAAAGAGACGACCAAGATTGATGTAGAGAATGAGTAGATGACTTTGTCTCACTTCGTCCAAATCCGTGGACGATCGGTTAATGAAGTTGCCGTGGAAATCGGGTGATGGAATGAAATGAACTGTAAAATTCCATACACCCCGAATGCTATCATAATCTTTTCTAACCGAAATGAAACATCAAGTGAGAGTTAGAATGAGGAGAGAGAGAGGGCAAGCCATATATAGCAAGAGGAAGGTGACTGTAGGAGAGGGTGGTGACCATAGGATAAAGCTTCTCACTTCTAAATATCCTAAGGAAAACAAGAATGCATTAATACAAAGCATGACTCACTAAACCTAGTCATCCTTTAATAAATGCAACCAATTAGAACACAACACCAATTAGCCTAGTCACCTCATCTAGAACCTTCTAGAAGAATCCACACTCATCTCAAGAAAAGATAAACCCGTCTTTAACCAAATGTTAAAAGACGGCTGATAGAAAACTGGAAACTGGCAACTTCCAACAGTGATCCTGAAACGAATTTCAGGACAACCCCGAAACTGTATAAATATACCCGCATTTATATTACGACCGAATACAAATGCAACTGAGACAAAGATATTATACCTACTCAATATAATACTCGGATCCGGCTTAAACCAAAGCCGACCAGTATCATCTGTCCGAAAATCGACACGTGCGTAAACGCACGTGCATTTTCCGAACCCTGCCATAAAACCATACGGCCTCTACAACGTTTCGCCCGAACTTGGGAAACTGTCTGTGGGGGACTCTAATGACTCGTCAGTACCCTGGCAGTGGGTTTAACCACAAACCGTCAGCGGCACTAGCTATGCGTAACGGCTGCCCATGGACTGACCTCAAGGGTGGCCGAGGAGCGAACTCAAGGGAGACCGATGAGCGAACTCCTCCGAAAACCCTACTGAGCCTAACAGTGACAATGTATATACAGTCCGGTCCGTTCGTCAATGAGTATCGCATATCCGCCTAGAGGGCTAGTAACGTCAGACCCCCTTTAGCAGTATAAGTCGTGTCGGAGTGTAGCCCAGAACGCCCTGAGATACTACTGGAATACCTACCAGTAAATCTCCTGCCTCGGCCGAGGGCTTTGCGTAATGGCTCTCCTAGACACAGCACGATCTCGCCCCCAATACCGGGAGAGACGAATCCCCTGCCGATCCGCTCACGTGCCTCCATATGGCTCGGGACTGTACCCAAAAGCTACCTGTTTGCACGACTCCTTTGAGCCGTGGTAGGGTAGAAATCAAAGCACAGTGGGAACTCACACGAGACAAATGACGACCTCAGGTCGATGAACTAACCTGTACACATGTCACCAGGGAACTGCTATCTGACGATAGGTATAGTACTAACTAGCAGATTCCCGGCGAGTCCTGTCCGGTGTACTCATAACCCAATGAGCACCTGTATACATCTTAGGTGATCCAACTGACACCAGTGGCTTGTGAGACCGGCCACCGCCCCTCGTCGGGGTCTCGACTGTACACACTAGTCTACTCCGGAGTATCGATGCCCTGTCTCGAAACTCCCACGACTAGGGACCACAATTAAGGATATGCATATAAACTACCCAACTCTCACGTATATGATCGCCCTCATACTGTTGGTAGTAAAGCAAGATCCTAAGGGCTCTATCAAAGTGTAACATGCAATCAGTCACCTGAACATGTACACGACTGATAAAGGCAAACCAGATAGCATACTATCATCTCGAGTAAGACTGTCCTATCGGGATAGGTCCTCCGCAATCATTGCAATCACGTACCTGCGATCCAATAATTGACTATGAGGGCACTATCTCCAACAATCTCCCACTTGCACTCAAGGCTAATATTGCGATGTCGACTACTCACAGCCCGTGTGAAACCGAACATCCAACTCCTCTACTAATTAGTTTCACAAAGCCCGTTTGTAAAACTATTGTGTTCGAGAAATAGCCTCGGTGAGTGGATCCGCCTAGAAGTTTCTTTCTGTATCTCTCTTAATCTCAAGTTCGCGGAGAAAGCCATCTCCCGAATTGAGTAGTACCTGTCTTAGAACATGTCTGGATATCTGATGGGACCTTAGTTCATAAATGAACTCCATATCCAAACTTCTTAGACTGAATCGATCACTGAACCTAATCAGTATCGGGCACCTTGCTTCCCACAGTATCCTTTTGGACCACCTGTCCACAATACTGTCCCTTGTCAGAGGGAAAACTAAAACTCTGACAAACACTCTGTCATCCATGTCACCTTTGAAGCCTGGAATGATAACCGTCTCCCGAAAGAGGCTGCCGTTATCAAATCCGCAGAACATGTACCAATGTTCTAAAACTGCTTCCTTATGTTTCTCCAGGATTGGATTAATACAAACTTATTGCATCTAGTGCAAAACCAACATTTGGTGTGGTACTTGACATCACATGATTGACTCAATTGCCTAAGCAAGTGATCTGCCAATCATGCACATCCCTCTCCCCTTTAGTCTATACGACACCTTTAGAGAGGGTGACTCCATCACCTGCAGGAACACTACCATGCTAGGAGTCAACTATTCTAAAAACCATTAGAATATCTGTCAAAGTACCCACATTGGGAAACTACCCAAATCCAGATCTAAAGCCATAGATCCAGAAACCAGAATGTCAAATATTATATCCATATCCTGTCTGGAGAAACAACTGTGCGACGACCACAGTCCAACCGATCGTAGTATAGGAATTTTACTTCCTACTCTGTGTATGTCATCCAGATACCATGACATCACACCCTACTACCTTCTTAACTGATCCATCCCTATTCTGATTGAAGTCAAACCCATGACTGTCACATCAAAATTAGATGATCTATCTCCGCTATAACTGCTCAAGTCTATAAATAGACATAAGCTACTTGCCCACCATGCATCCGTTGCTCCCACTGACTACGACAACCCTCCTACCGGGTCTCATATCCTGGAACAACAGTAGTGTCAAGTCTGGGTAGATAAGAACCTCCCTGTCACCGTCCTTGAGGCTACCGAAGTACCTCTCGGGTGTCTGAGGTTACCTACCATACCTGCGGAGTGGCTATTGGAATGTCAAACCTGATTGAATGTATAGGTCCTATTAAATTTTTCCGTAATCGTTCGCAGTTCTGGAATCACTTCCAGTTCTACCATACTCCCACTACTGTTTTCTGAAAAAGATCCATTTTTACTAAAACTGTGGCGAGTCAAGAACAATATCACTATTGATCTTCTAAATGGTAGAATATCAACCCTCGTCATAGCCAGGGTCAACCCACAAACAGCCATTACAGAAACGTGCCCTGAGTTATCCAGTGTCTGGTTTTAATCATAAGCTGGACAACTCCCCGTACCTTAATTTCTTCTAAGGTACGAACTATTCTATATCCAATATAGAAACTTTGGAACTTATTTAATTGGAACCAAGATTCAATCCATGCAGCTGTCCCCGGTGCATATCAACTTAATGGAAAGAGGTTAATCAGCATTACTCAACTTAGGAATCCATCCAATTATGAGTAACCTGAAAGAGAAACACGTTTCTCAAAACCATCACTATCATCTGAATACCAATCACAAGAATCTACATCTTCGATCTCTTTGAAGAATCCCGATACTTGTGATACCTGGTTCTCTACTTTATTCTTATACCCACAACTTCTCAAAACATAGACCTTGTATTTCTACGAAACACTCGTCTAAATACTAGAGAAGTTATAAGTAAATAGAACATAGTACGAGGACCTACCCCTTTGTCCTGATGGACACTTGGACAACATACAATACTCTGTATAAGTCCGCTGAGTTAAACAACTCAAAACCTGTGCGTCGTAGGTAGAAAACTGTACCCTGGCGATTTCCTCAAATATCACCAATTGCAACGAATTCCGATATAATGAGGATAATCACCTAATTCCCAATATCTTACTCCCACTCATCATCTGTAAAACCATACAGATATGAGAATGAAACCTGGTAAATACATACCCTTGGAGTAAGTGTCTAATCGGGAAAACAGTTTTTCTTTAACAATGCACTGAAACATGAAAATGTTTCGTAGGGGTATCCTGGTATTCATAGCAATGCCTCTTCCATAATCCAATTCATGACTTCAACCGTATATTTTATTGCCATCTCTCCAAATCCCTTTATTTGTCTTTAGTCGTTACCTTCTGTACACCATCGTTAGGCTAACTGGTTTTCTTCCTTCCCTACCGTTCGGCACCAGCCTATGGTTTGGAAGAAGACTATCCAGTAAGCATAATAGGTGTACCCTCCTAAACCAAGGAGTACTCGCAACTCGAGAGAAGGTGATGATAAAAGACAACTGAATAATACCTTATTCTTTTAAAGATGAAATAGGAGCGGCGATGAAGTACGCGGTTTTGGTCGTGAATGATATCAGTCGCAATTTACTTTGCCCTCTTTCTAATCCCTTTATTTTGTCTTTACATATTACCTTCTGCACACCTTACTTAGGCTAATTGGTTTTCTTCATTCCCTACCTTTCGGCACCAGCCTATGGTTTGGAATAAGACTATCCAATAAGCGTAATAGGTGTACTCTCCTAAACCAAGGAGCTCTCGCAACCTGAGAGAAGGTGATAATAAAAGACAACTGAATAAACCAATTCTATTTCTCCTGAACCTGGATCCATCCCCGAAGAAGTCCCTTCGAGTTCGTATATAACCATACGATGGATCTATCCATTGGAAGTGGATATCCGTAGTAATACGGGTGTTCTGAGAAATTCAAAGGGTAAAAGAAGGAGTGGCAATGACTTATGCAACTCAGACAATCCAAAAGCCAGTATTTTAAGAAGGTTCGGTCAACCTGGTCACTGAGTCATAGTCTAGGGTCGGTCAAAGGTCGCTGCCAAAGAGAGAGAGAGAAAAGAAACACTCTGCGTGCACTCTAACCTAGATCAGAATGGTCATCACTTTATCTAATCCGGAAACCTCCCACTGTCCTGTCAAATTCTCCTCCAAACCTAAAGAAGAATCAATCGGGATCACCCGAAGAGTAAACCAACTCATCAGTGGGAATCAGGATCCAACTCTCATCGCATGATAACGTGATGGAATGCATCCACGTTACTCATACTCCAGAAGGTATGCGCATACTCGGCAAGTTTCAGTTTCTTTAGAAACTCCTGATATAGTTTTTGCCCCATGCTCTTATGATCGTGACTAAGGGCCACCAAACCATAAGTCACATGTCAAGTTCTGCCCGTCATTATCTTGTTAATTTGAACCCACCCGTACTCGCCCTTGACTATGGGCCAACAAGGCTGTACGACTGTCCCAAACCAACTCATCTATCTATGCAACAAATGAATACCCAGCAGCTACCAAACACTATGCCTTGACTAAGGGCCAACAAGCATAGCTTGAATACTACTGACCATCCATAAGAAACGACGGAGGGCTACGGCTGGTTTTTGGCGAAAAACCTTTAGCGTAGTGAACTTGATATCGCTGAAGGAACTTGATAGCTTTTTAAAATATAGTGGCGAAAACCTTTTGCTAAAGAGGTCACTCCTGGTAAAGGGATCTCGGCTCTTTCCTCGTGGAATGAGGTGCAGGATATTCCACTGAATACCGCTATGCAAAGCAACTTGTAATCGACTATAGTGAAGCTATTACGCTGACGCAAACTTCTGCCCAAGGGGTCAGTCCCGGTGAAGGGATATCAGCCCTTGCCCCGTCGAATGAGGTGCAGGATATTCCACTGAATACCGCTTTGCATAACAAAAGGAAACGTCTTTGCAATAACACTTTTTAAATTGTTCCAACAACTGTATACAGGTTTGTTTTTACTTTGCGTTGATCAGAATCAACGCAGTCCCATCAATAATCACACCAGAAAAGAACGAAAATAAAATGTACGTATATGCCATCCGCATTCGTCACTGGGTCCCGTCATCACTCGTTAGGTTACTTAACTAACGACAGAGCGGGGGCTGGACTAGCGCGGGTGTAAAACATATACAACATCTAATAGTATATAAACCAATATACAATAATCGCTCCAGGCGTGATAGTATACAACATTACAGAAAAGTAATAAGCATCACAGAACAATACAGATAATCTGGGATCCCCGAGTTTCACAGAGCCGCTGCTGAAACTCGACGTTCCCCTGTCGTGTGGATAGCCTGTGCAATGAAACCTAGACCCCTACGGGTGCGGCAAGTTACCCGCCAAGACCTGAAGCGAGGCAGCCCCCTGCAGCATAGTGAATGGACCACCCAGCACTCCACGGAATCCGCTAAGCTTGGGCACCCCTCCTTGGGTCAACCTGTACCCCCTACGAGTGTGGCGAATAGTCTGCCAATTCTGAAGTGGGGCCCCTCTGCCTCTCAAAGCCATGAGATGCGGACCCGTTGCTTTCCCGAACCCGGCTATCTGTGCACTCCGTCGCGGGGTAAAACCTAGTACAGTAATGAAAAATAGTACAATAGGTACATCGACCGCAACCTGGTCGTGCCCCAAAAGAATATAATACAACAGACAGTGACGGCTGTCCACAAGTTGGACGCTCGCCCCGCAATATCAAATGTACAAATAAACTCAAACTGTACTACCATTGCACACTGCTATCCACCACGACAAATCCGCAACAATAAAGCACAACACAGAATATCAACGCGAATGTCACGTTCGCAAACCCGTCTAAAAGAACTATAGCAATCAGACGCGGTTTACCGATCAAATGACATTCCCGGTTGGAGATATAATGTAAGCACTGTAAACTAACGTGTTTATATTTCGATCGACCAAAGACCAAATATCAAAAAGTGGGCTCCACTGCTTACTGGTGAACAGTAACAAAATCTGGGCGCAAATGATATATACCAAAAATCACAAAATCCCAAATAAAGCCAACTGAGAAAAATTGGTGCACTGTTCCCTCTGAAGCGCGGCGGTTCCGCGGTCAAACCCTAGGTTTGACCGCGGAAGTGCGGCGCTTTAGTGGGATCACGTGACCGTTTTTTCTCAGATGTCTTAGAAAACCCTGCACTGATTTTTAAGATATACAGAAATCAATTTTGACACCGTTTAAAATTAACAGAAACTGTCGGGCATGGATTTTGCAGTTTTTAGTTTTCCGGTCGGATCGATGTTTTAAACGCGTTAGCACAAGTTAGTATAGCAAAATGGTTAGGCTCTGATACCAATGTAAGTCTACGTTAGCGCCCCGGCTGTCTACAGACGCCAAATGCGGAACAAAAACTTTTAAACTGGCGCTATCGTATACTTTAACCCGGATCTGCCATTATTGCTAAACTAACAAACTGTAAAGAGTGTAGGAATGTTATACCGAACGATCCGAGTCCTTCGTTCTTCAACCATCATCCCACGCTCCGTTGCGGCTGCTCCGATCTCGTCGATCTCTGATGTCCTCGTCGAAGTGGCACCACATGATCGGTTCTTTAAACGGGCTCCCGCCTCTGACTCGAGGCAACTCGATCGTCAAGTTTGCTAAAAGAGACGACCAAGATTGATGTAGAGAATGAGTAGATGACTTTGTCTCACTTCGTCCAAATCCGTGGACGATCGGTTAATGAAGTTGCCGTGGAAATCGGGTGATGGAATGAAATGAACTGTAAAATTCCATACACCCCGAATGCTATCATAATCTTTTCTAACCGAAATGAAACATCAAGTGAGAGTTAGAATGAGGAGAGAGAGAGGGCAAGCCATATATAGCAAGAGGAAGGTGACTGTAGGAGAGGGTGGTGACCATAGGATAAAGCTTCTCACTTCTAAATATCCTAAGGAAAACAAGAATGCATTAATACAAAGCATGACTCACTAAACCTAGTCATCCTTTAATAAATGCAACCAATTAGAACACAACACCAATTAGCCTAGTCACCTCATCTAGAACCTTCTAGAAGAATCCACACTCATCTCAAGAAAAGATAAACCCGTCTTTAACCAAATGTTAAAAGACGGCTGATAGAAAACTGGAAACTGGCAACTTCCAACAGTGATCCTGAAACGAATTTCAGGACAACCCTGAAACTGTATAAATATACCCGCATTTGTATTACGACCGAATACAAATGCAACTGAGACAAAGATATTATACCTACTCAATATAATACTCGGATCCGGCTTAAACCAAAGCCGACCAGTATCATCTGTCCGAAAATCGACACGTGCGTAAACGCACGTGCATTTTCCGAACCCTGCCATAAAACCATACGGCCTCTACAACGTTTCGCCCGAACTTGGGAAACTGTCTGTGGGGGACTCTAATGACTCGTCAGTACCCTGGCAGTGGGTTTAACCACAAACCGTCAGCGGCACTAGCTATGCGTAACGGCTGCCCATGGACTGACCTCAAGGGTGGCCGAGGAGCGAACTCAAGGGAGACCGATGAGCGAACTCCTCCGAAAACCCTACTGAGCCTAACAGTGACAATGTATATACAGTCCGGTCCGTTCGTCAATGAGTATCGCATATCCGCCTAGAGGGCTAGTAACGTCAGACCCCCTTTAGCAGTATAAGTCGTGTCGGAGTGTAGCCCAGAACGCCCTGAGATACTACTGGAATACCTACCAGTAAATCTCCTGCCTCGGCCGAGGGCTTTGCGTAATGGCTCTCCTAGACATAGCACGATCTCGCCCCCAATACCGGGAGAGACGAATCCCCTGCCGATCCGCTCACATGCCTCCATATGGCTCGGGACTGTACCCAAAAGCTACCTGTTTGCACGACTCCTTTGAGCCGTGGTAGGGTAGAAATCAAAGCACAGTGGGAACTCACACGAGACAAATGACGACCTCAGGTCGATGAACTAACCTGTACACATGTCACCAGGGAACTGCTATCTGACGATAGGTATAGTACTAACTAGCAGATTCCCGGCGAGTCCTGTCCGGTGTACTCATAACCCAATGAGCACCTGTATACATCTTAGGTGATCCAACTGACACCAGTGGCTTGTGAGACCGGCCACCGCCCCTCGTCGGGGTCTCGACTGTACACACTAGTCTACTCCGGAGTATCGATGCCCTGTCTCGAAACTCCCACGACTAGGGACCACAATTAAGGATATGCATATAAACTACCCAACTCTCACGTATATGATCGCCCTCATACTGTTGGTAGTAAAGCAAGATCCTAAGGGCTCTATCAAAGTGTAACATGCAATCAGTCACCTGAACATGTACACGACTGATAAAGGCAAACCAGATAGCATACTATCATCTCGAATAAGACTGTCCTATCGGGATAGGTCCTCCGCAATCATTGCAATCACGTACCTGCGATCCAATAATTGACTATGAGGGCACTATCTCCAACAGATGAGGTATAATTTCTTCCCTTTAGATTAGTTTTGTGTGATATCGTGTTTTGGATGTCGTTTTATGGTGTTGCTGACCTGCTGTGACCCCGAGCATTCACTGGAAAAACAAATAGTATCATAGTGTTATACTGGTAACCCTAAGTGACCACCTGAAGAACGAGACCTTTCCCACCAGTTTTGGCCGGCGACCTTGGAGACAAGTCCGACAACCCCGGGTGTATAGAAGAGTTAGGGTGTGGGTTCTGTAGGGTAGTTACCTGGAGGTGTTTAAGGGGGTTTGGTTCTACTTGATTTTTATGTAATGACTATAGGTGAATTCTGGGGACTTTGGTGAGTGTTTACATGACCATGGTAACATGATTCATGACCTGAGCCATAGAGCTGAACCCGTTGCACGAACTCAGGAATTGACCCATATCAGTTTCGTGACTTATAGTGTGTCTATGGGGTATCTGGAGCAACCCAGGGAATTTCTGAGGCAACCAAACAATACTAGTGGCCTAGATATACTACTAGGAGACTCTCTGACTTGATGAACCCTAACAAAGACCCCTGGGCCGGCGACATCGGATTTTTGGTGGAAGTGGCCGGCCACTTGGTGAAGGTAGGGGCCTAGGTTGGTTCAGTAGCTCACGTATACCTTATACATCATCCTAGACTTGTTTTCTTGGATTTATTTGACCTGAGTCAAAATCTGGGAATACTTGTGTGCGATTTAGGATATATTTTCCATATTTGAAATGATGAGTTTTGATATTTGGATTCGTTTTTGGTTGTCGCATGTTTGTACAGCGACAACAAGAGTTGTTTGATTGATTTGTATGCATATGCTATAGGTTCTAACCTACGAGCAATGCGCGTGCCGTTTTGGTTTTCCGCCTTGATTTTAATATCGTTACGATATGTGTTGTTATTGTAGGTACCTTCGCGTGGATTCTGAAGCGACGGAGCGAGGCGTCATCGACTTCAGCGAGTGAGGACTATGGTGAGTAGATCTATATCTACCGGGAAAGTCGGATGGATGGCGTATAACACCCCCGCAAACTTTTGATGGAAAACCGATTTATAGAATATGGTTAGGAAACCTAGATTAGGAAATTAGGGTTAGAATGAGATAGCTATGAAACCATATTAGAAACTAGATGATAGTTAGAAGTAATATGATACTACTATCTTAAGATGACGTTTAGCGATATTACCGTTTAGGGTACTGTAGGGATAGATAGTCGTTGTAGATGCGTCATCCGAACCATACCTTTTTCTAAACCGAAGAATCGTATGTACCTTTTAAGTATATACCTTAAGGGATGTTACTGATTTTCAAATGATATCTCTTTCTTAAAAAAACACCGTAACCCCTATTTTCAAAACTACGATTCGCTTCTTTAAAAATCCGATTGTATGGTTCAGATGTGTATGTTAGATTAGATGCTTATACTTAGTAGTGATAGAATGTTTATGTAATTCGAATTTATATACGATATAAATGCGATGAAAGAATATAAGACTGATATGATGACATGATGATATGATGGTATACGGATGCGAGTCGATCGAGTTGATTTATACACTGTCGGTCCCCTAATATGAGATTATTGCGGATGTGAGCCGGGACATAGGCACATAGATATACATACATTTATAGAATGTTGTGAATCATGGATGATAGGCCGTATGTGATATTAGGTCGTACCCTCTTTTGTCGTATAGGATGATATGATCCCTATTAGTATAATGCCGCCACACGATGATATTCCGTGCGTGATGAGTTTGACTTGATGATTGATCCTTACCCTTGACTAAAGGTTGCCGTACGATAGATTATACCGTACGCGATGTGACTGGGCTAGATGCCGATTGATAGATTCACCGACTCGGACATATGATAGTTACGTATACCTTATAGCTTTTAGCTGATGATTTACCCTATGCTGCATTCATGATATTATTATTGCATCGCATATACCTGTGATAGTATACCTGTACCATTATCGATGATGCGTATATCACACGTACACAGTTTATAGACTCACACACTTCATCATCGATAATTGACATGTCACTATACAGTAGGATTGCTGCATCATGATATGACTCTTCGCATAACCTGCTTGCACATATACATTGATACATTCATACTTGCAGATATACACATTTGTATATCCATATTCGTGCACATATACATTGATACATTCATACTCGCGGATATATACATTTGTATATCAATATTTGTGCACACATATATTGGTACATCTATACTTGCGCATATATATATTGTACCTACATAGATAACTGGTTTTGTTGTAAAATTAGGAACCGCGTGTTATATTTTAAAAACCGGAATCATTTTAAAAGAGAGGTTTTCCCTTAATTTGTCATATCACTATTCCGCGTTGCATGATACACGATATGCTTACATTTCTATTATATGTCGCACACATCATGCTCTATTATTGTACGCATTGAGATATGCTGTTTTCATGAGATTTCTGGATTTGAGAACCGTGGACATTTTAAAAGAGATTATGTGTTATTTCAAAAACCCGGTTTCTCTTGATATGATATTTCAGTGCGTCCACCATGTGTTTTCTCGGTTCTGAGAGCGACATGTGAAACCCGATTCGAGGAGGCGGATGAGGCCGATTGCGGGTACATGGTGGACTCGGTATGGTACCCCGAGGCAAGAAAGGGATGCTGTGTATACAGACGGTGAGTCTAGCAGAGGAACTACTACCTACCCGTGATAGTATTTGGGCTCGGCGGATATCCGGAGAATACCGACCGGAGTCGAGAGATGATAGGGGCCGATCCATACTGACGGAGCCCGATATATGAGGATTTATGTGCCGATGCTGGGCACGGTTGTAACAACCGAGTTCATTAATACCAATTCCAGTTCCCGTATTTACTTATCTGTGGTATTTCTTGATTTAACGGGTTTTGGGTGCGAATGATATTTTTACATTTTACATTGCATTCGAACCGACCCGCTTGCTTGAACCTGTTTAATTCATATTTATAGATTGCCCTGACTTGTTACATAGACACGTGCTTCTCATATATACTGTATACTGACATTTTACCTGGCATTGCATCTTTTACCATATAACATTTTAGGTCATGTAAAATAATTTAAAATTGCATTTCATAGCCTGCATGATACCCCTAACCCCGTGGTAGAATCCGCGCATCTTGTTCTCGTCCCGTTCAGTGAAACGGATGTGTTTGGATGGCTACGCGCATGTACGTGCATCCGTTCTTGGGGGTATGCATTTTCGTTGCCTGAGCATTCATTTTGAATTTTGAAAGTCGCACATATTTTTCGTATTTTAAATCTGAATTTTTAGACCCGACCCGGACGCGTTTTGAAATATTTTTGTATCCCGCCAAAATTCAATTTATTTAATTTTAGAATTTAGTTTAAATATTTTCATACGATTTCTTTAACAAACTGAAACCTCTTATCTAAAATTTTAAATCTAAAAATCTTTTAAAATTTTAAATCTAATTTCCTAACAAACTAACAACACCTTTCTCTCTCTCTCTCTCCTGTGCATATATATATATATATTTATATATATTTTATTTATTTAATTTTTCTTTCCTTATTTAATACATAACCTCTTCTTCTTACTTCTTCTTCTTCTTTCTTTTTCTTGATCTTGTTTCTTGATTCCGGTGATCACCGCCGGAGCCGTGCTCGTCGCTGACGATCCGAGTGATTCAGTGAACGTACCTGAGTTGTGTGACCACCCTCGTACGTTGTTTGGAACCGTTCCGTGTACCGTGTGCGCATCGCGACATTTCGCCGACGAAGAACGTTCCGTACACATCCGTTCTTGTTCCGTCTAGGCAAGTTAATCTTGCTACATGCTATATAACTCATTATATACCTATTTAAATAAATATCACACATGTATTTTAAATCAAGCATCCCATATTTCATATTACAGCCTTTCGACATTCCGCTTACATTTGTATAGTGCATTTCAGATCTAGGGCATGCAAACCAATCTTAATTATATGCTACATTACTTTAGACGCATCTATTTTAACAAATGGAATACCTGTATTTAAAATCATGCACCCCATGTTTAGTTTTATAACTTTTCGATGTTCCGTTTGCATCCATTCATATCATTTCAGATCTAGGTCATGAAAACTTATCTTGTTACATACTATACTATCATATACTGCATCAAATTAAATAGTTACATTTCATATTGCTTAGTTATATGTTCCACACTTGTTAGTTTATCATTTTACGATTATGTGATACCCGTTTGCATCCATATCATTTAAAATATATATCGTCGTAATATTTCTTATTATTATCTTTAATTAGTGTATAATTTGCATTTTATAATGTTATACATTTGAAAATATTATAGTTTACACATGAAACGTCGTTGAAAAGCCCAAATCTGAAATTTACTGTACACCTTACCTTATAAAATTCATTATAAATCATAGAAAAATCATTAGTATACGTTCTTTAGTTCGTTATGAAGATAACTCTATGAAATATTTACTTGCAAAATAAATTGTTAAAATAACGTAAAATGCAAATGAAAATACCTCTAAACTGCTGTCCAGGGAAATTACAACAGCAACCTTTCAAGTTTGAATGTTCATAGCATTTTGTAGGGACAACCTGAAATTCTTATACTTATAAAAATGAAAACCTTATTGAATTATCTTTGTTTTGATATAAGACACGTCCCTTTTGGAGAACGTTTGTTATTTTTAAGCTATTTTACAAATTAAGGTGACGCTGAATTTCTGAACGGAACTTTCTTGTGCATGGTTAATCAATACCACTTTTATAGTTATTAATCGTCTTGATTATGTTATCCATGTTAATATTATTATATCAATATCTATTTAATAAATAATAATGCTTGTGTTTTAATATTCAGAAAATTTTACCGATTTACAGTTTTATAGTATCCGTCTGTATCCGTACGGTTTATTACATATCTAGTTGCACGCCGAGACCATATTATTTCATTTTACTGTTACATTAGTATCCCATACTTGATATTGTGCATCCTACATAGTCATGATGTAATCTCTGATAAATATTTGTGCATTCATGCTTTACCTTGCATTCGTACTTGCTACAGTTTTAGTATGAGCATCCGCTTGACACATGTGCACTACCTGTTATGACCTGATATACCACTGCTTGACTTGATACCTGATACACCACTACTTGACATGACTTGATATATGTACACTGCCTGACTTGACCTGATGTACCATAGCTTGACCTGTTACCTGATCTTGTTACTAATGCCAACAACCTTGACATGTCCCTACGGACATTTCCTGTTGTCTATCCAGACAAACATGTACCTGCTTGATCCTGTGTTGGCATTAACTCCAGATTTATTAATACCTGACTTGAACACATAACTTGGGGTATGGGGAAATCAATGATGAAACCTGACTTGTAACTCGACAGTTCGATACCTTTTCCGATCAGTCTTACGGGCTAGGCCAGCCCCGGGGTGATGCTGCTGACATCACTCGTCATTACCTACTACCCTTTACTGCCTTGCGGCACGTCTCGAATTCAGCCCAAGAGTCATAGACCGTGATCCCGGGCATGCACGGGATACTATTGAGTTACATCGATGATTCATCAAATTGATTTCAAAGACTTGAGAATAGTTAACCCAATAGACCGGTTTAGATTACTCACTACACATTACCCTCACTGTCCTCATTTATATTACTGATATACCTGTTTTACTGTTCATGCACATACCTGTATGTCTTGCTACCCCTGTTTATAGTATTGCTTGATATTATGACACACTGACATCTGGGTTTTGCATGGCCCAGATCCTCTACCTTTGTTGCAGACTGATCAGGAGTACTGCCGCTGTTAGACCGAGCGGTGAGGACCCAGTTGGTATCCAGATATTCTATTCCAGGTGTTTGTTTATTGGATCTATTGCTTCCGCATATTATATTATTTCT
The DNA here is from genome assembly GCA_030015575.1 of Agapanthus africanus. NCBI lineage: Eukaryota > Viridiplantae > Streptophyta > Magnoliopsida > Asparagales > Amaryllidaceae > Agapanthus > Agapanthus africanus. Next base: position 532,946,280 of record JASDDO010000022.1, on the reverse strand, counting down.
TGACTCATTTACTCTGGCTTATGGACATGTACTAGATAGTTTAGTTTACTTTCTTGTTCTTAATATCTCTACAGCCGTAATGTGACCGTGGAAGGATTTTTCCTATCCACGGGTAGCATGGTTGGCTATGTCACGTGCCTATCTTAGCATACTCTGGGAAGCGGGGCGTGACATGGTTTGTTTGGTATCAGAGCCATGGGATATAGGTTAATCGAGTTTGATTCTTTTGTAGTTGGGTATTGGACCCAATACACGAATCAGAATACTCATGATTAGGTACATGTCCTGCCACCTTGTTATTGTGATTCTTGAATCATATCTTTCTCTTATCCTTTGCCTTGACGATATGCAAACCACTTTGCATCTCGATTTGAAACCTTTTGGTTCTCTATTGTTTCTCCCTGTTTCTTGATTCTAATACTAGGATTTGGGCGACTTGAGTGGAGTTATATGATTGTAACTATGAACTGCAGCATGGTTACAATGCGGTACTCTAATTAAGTAACTTGAAATTCTAGTTTTGATTCATTTCCTTGTTTTATGATCGTTATATTATCTTGCTTCTCTCGGTTTCATTGCTTACCAATTATTGTTTTATCGCCAGCTTGAATCATGTTTACCATGCTTAATCCTCTTCAGTATCTTGACTTCGGATGAAGTCATCTCGGTATCTTACTTATTCATGTTTTCCCCGCATTAGAATTATTCAATTCTGGTGCATCCCTTTGTTTGTTGTTGTCTTGGGAATGGATTTTCTCGGCACTTTCCACGCTCATACTGATTGTAAGGAAAAGAAAGTGATTTTCCAGATTCCCGGACATCCGTAGTTTGTTTTACTGGAGGAAGCAGTTCTGTCGAGTTAGTCGAGTTTAGGGCTAGGCCGACAAGAAATATTCTTTCGTCAATGGAAGATGATAAGAAGGAAGCGCCAGCTGTAGTTTGAGAGTTCATGGACGTGTTCGAGGACATATCGGTTTTACCGCCAAAACGAGATGTGGATTTCGCGATCGATCTTGTTCCTGGTGCAGCCCCAATCTCAAAGGCGTACTATCCGATGGCACCAGTGGAGTTGGAAGAAGTCAAGAAACAGGTTACTGAATTACTTGAGAAAGGTTGGATTCGCATCAGTAACTCGCCTTGGGAAACTCCAGTTCTTCTAGTAAAGAAGAAAGATGGCACAAGGAGGATGTGCATCGATTATCGAGAATTAAACCGGGTGACTATTAAGAACAAGTACCCGATCCCTCGCATTGGCGAATTGTTCGAGCAGCTTAGTGGCGCGAGGGTATTCTCAAAGCTGGATTTGCGGTCCGGATATCATCAGGTCCGAGTTAAACCAGAAGATATTTGCAAGACTGTGTTCCGAACTCGGTATGGACATTACGAGTATTAGTGATGCCCTTCGGAGTAACGAATGCACCGGCGATATTTATGGACTTGATGAGCCGAATCTTTTCACCATTCTTGGACCAATTTATAGTGGTGTTCATTGATGATATTTTGGTCCACTCAAAAGAGTATTGAAGAGCATGCAGAACACTCGAAGATCGCACTGCAGACATTGAGGCAAGAATGATTGTATGCAAAGATGAGCAAGTGCGAGTTTTGGCTTGAAGAAGTGAAGTTTTTAGGGCATATCGTAGCTGGAGATGGAATCGCCGTTTATCCAGGAAAGATTGCAGCAGTTCAAGACTGGCCGATTCCGAAGAACGTTGTGGAGATAAGAATTTTTCTTGGACTTGCAGGATACTACAGAAGGTTCATGGAGAATTTTGCTCGTTTGGCTGAGCCTTGACCAATCTTACGCGCAAGGATGTACCGTTTGTATGGACGTATAAGTGTGCGTCAGCTTTTGAGGTATTGAAGCAGAGATTGATAACCGCTCCTATTTTAACCGTGCCAGACAGTTCTGGAGGATTGGTGATTCACAGCGACGCATCTGGGAAAGGATTGTGATGTATTTTGATGCAGCATGGGAAGGTTATAGCTTACGCATCGAGACAGTTGAAGACCCGTGAGAAGAATTACCCAACTCATGACTTGGAGCTAGCAGCGGTGAATTTTGCTTTGAAGATTTGGAGACACTACTTATTGGGCGAAAAGGGCGAAGTTTTCATCGATCACAAAAGCCTAAAGTACGCGTTCATACAGAAGGAGCTTAATATGAGGCATCGTAGATGGTTGGAGCTGATGGCTGACTACGATCTTGATCTTAAGTACCATCCGGGGAAGTTAATGTTGTGCCGGATGCGCTTAGTCGGTTACCAGCAATTCGGATGTTGACTGCACAAAAAGGAACTTATTGAAGACTTTCAGAGATTCGAGTTGGAGATCGTGCTACCGCATTCTTTAGGACAGTTGATGTCGCTGCAAGTACAGTCGTCATTGATCGAGAGTATTAAAGCAGCGCAGTCAAAAAACCCAAGATTGCAAAGGTTTCGAGAACAGGTTGAAACTGGACTTCGAACGGACTTGTTAATTTATGAAGATGGTTTGTTGCGATATGGTATCCATTTGTGTGTGCCAAAAGGAGACATTCCCGAAGAACTTATGAAGGAGGCGCACAGTTCAGCATATTCCATACATCCAGGAGGCACGAAGATGTACCGAGATATACGACAGCATTTCTGGTGGGAAGGCATGAAACGGGATATTGCCATTTTGTGGCAAAGTGTTTGGTGTGTGAGCAAGTTAAGGCTGAACATCAACGGGTTGCTGGTTTATTGCAACCACTTCCGATCCCTCAATGGAAGTGGGATCATATAACCATGGATTTTGTGAAAGCTCTACCGCGGAGTCCAAAGGGCAACAATGCAATTTGGGTGATTGTTGATCGATTGACCAAGGCAGCTCATTTCATACCATTTTGAGTTGGTCGATCAACAGAAGCTTTGGCAGAGCGGTACATGCAGGAGATAGTAAGATTGCATGGAGTACTGGTGAGCATCGTGTCCGACCGTGACACTCGTTTCTTATCACACTTTTGGAGGAGCTTACAGGAAAGTTTGGGGGCTCGATTGAAGTTTAGTACAGCTTATCATCCCCAGACAGATGGCCAGTCGGAAAGAACGATCCAAACTCTTGAAGACATGTTGAGAGCTTGCATGTTAGATTTCAAGGGTTCATGGGAGGATCATCTACATTTGGTGGAGTTTTCTTACAACAACAGTTTTTAGGCGACTATTCAGATGGCTCCATTCGAAGCATTATACGGTCGCAAGTGTTGTTCACCTGTTTGCTGGACGATATTAGAGAACGAAGATTGTTGGGACCGGATTTGATCGTGCAAACAGTTGAGAAGGTTAACACTATCCGGAATCATATGAAAGCAGTACAAGACCGACAAAAGAGTTGGGCAGATACATTGAGAAGACCTCTAGAGTTCGCCGTTGGTGATTTGGAATTCTTGAAGATATCACCGACTAGAGGAGTGATTCATTTTGGAAGTCGAGGAAAGCTTAGTCCTTGATTCGTTGGACCTTTTGAGATTTTGGAGCATATTAGAGAAGTAGCATATCGATTGGCATTACCGCAATCCTTGGTGAATGTTCATGACGTGTTTCACGTATCTCAACTCCGTAAATATGTTCGAGATGAAACACGCGTGCTGGATCATTCGGAGCTGACTGTACGAGAAGATTTGACTTTTGAGGAGCGATCGATGTCGATTGTGGATCGAAGGGAAAATGTTCTTAAGAACAAGGTTATCCCTCTTGTACTGGTTTCTTGGGGAAATTGCTCGCATGGAGAATCAACCTGGGAATGAGAAGATGAAATCCGGCAGAAGTTTCCACATCTATTCTTGTAGTTTCTTGATTGTTTATCCTTTCTTGTTCTTGGAATTTCGAGGACGAAATTCTTTTTGTAGTTGAGTATAATGTAACAACCGAGTTCATTTATACCAATTCCAGTTTCTGTATTTACTTATCTATGGTATTTTATTGATTTAACGGGTTTTGTGTGCGAATGATATTTTTACATTTTACATTGCATTCGACCCGACCCGCTTGCTTGAACCTGTTTGATTCATATTTATAGAACCCTGACTTGTTACATAGACACGTGGTTCTCATGTATACTGCATACTGGCATTTTACCTGGCATTGCATCTTTTACCATATAATATTTTAGGTCATGTAAAATAATTTAAAATTGCATTTCATAGCCTGCATGATACCCCTAACCCCGTGGTAGCATCCGCGCATCTTGTTCTCGTCCCGTTCAGTGAAACGGATGTGTTTGGATGGCTACGCGCATGTACGTGTATCCGTTCTTAGGGGTATGCATTTTCGTTACCTGAGCATTCATTTTGAATTTTGAAAATCGCACATATTTTTCGTATTTTAAATCTGAATTTTTAGACCCGACCCGGGCGCGTTTTGAAATATTTTTGTATCCCGCCAAAATTCAATTTATTTAATTTTAAAATATAGTTTAAATATTTTCATACGATTTCTTTAACAAACTGAAACCTCTTATCTAAAATTTTAAATCTAAAAATCTTTTAAAATTTTAAATCTAATTTCCTAACAAACTGACAACCCCTTTCTCTCTCTCTCTCTCCTCTGCATATATATATTTATATATATTTTATTTATTTAATTTTTCTTTCCTTATTTAATACACAACCTCTTCTTCTTACTTCTTCTTCTTTCTTCTTTCTTTTTCTTGATCTTGTTTCTTGATTCCGGTGATCACCGCCGGAGCCGTGCTCGTCGCTGACGATCCGAGTGATTCAGTGAACGTACCTGACTTGCGTGATCACCCTCGTGCGTTGTTTGGAACCGTTCCGTGTACCGTGTGCGCGTTGCGACATTTCGCCGACGAAGGACTTTCCGTACACATCCATTCTTGTTCCGTCTAGGCAAGTTAATCTTGCTACATGCTATATAACTCATTATATACTTATTTAAATAATCATCACACCTGTATTTTAAATCAAGCATCCCGTGTTTCATATTACTGCCTTTCGACGTTCCGTTTACATTTGTATAGTGCATTTCAGATCTAGGGCATGCAAACCAATCTTAAATACATGCTACATTACTTTAGACGCATCTATTTTAACAAATGGAATACCTGTATTTAAAATCATGCACCCCATGTTTAGTTTTAAAACTTTTCGATGTTCCGTTTGCATCCATTCATATCATTTCAAATCCAGGTCATGAAAACTTATCTTGTTACATACTATACTATCATATACTGCATCAAATTGAATAGTTACATTTCATATTGCTTAGTTATATGTTCCGCACTTGTTAGTTTATCATTTTACGATTATGTGATACCCGTTTGCATCCATATCATTTAAAATATATATCGTCGTAATATTTCTTATTATTATCTTTAATTAGTGTATAATCTGCATTTTATAATGTTATACATTTGAAAATATTATAGTTTACACATGAAACGTCGTTGAAAAGCGGATACGACAAATCAGAAATTTATTGTACACCTTACCTTATAAAATTCATTATAAATCATAGAAAAATCAATAGTATACGTTCTTTAGTTCTTTATGAAGATAACTCAGAATACTATAACTCTATGAAATATTTACTTGCAAAATAAATTTTTTAAATAACGTAAAATTCAAATGAAAATATCTCTAAATTGCTGTCCAGGGAAATTACAGCAGCAAACTTTCAATTTCGAATGTTCATACCTTTTTGTAGGGAAAACCTGAGATTCTTATACTTATAAAAATGAAAACCTTATTGAATTATCTTTGTTTTGGTATAAGACACGTCCCTTTTGGAGAACGTTTGTTATTTTAAGCTAATTTACAAATTAGGGTGACGCTGAATTTCTGAACGGAACTTTCTTGTGCATGGTTAATCAATACCACTTTTATAGTTATTAATCGGCTTGAATATGTTATCCATGTTAATATTATTATATCAATATCTATTTAATAAATAATAGTGCTTGTATTTTAATATTCAACAAATTTTACCGATTTACAGTTTTATAGTATTCGTCTGTATTCGTACGGTTTATTACATATCTAGTTGCACGCCGAGACCATATTATTTTATTTTACTGTTACATTAGTATCCCATACTTGATCTTGTGCATCCTACATAGTCATGATGTAATCCCTGATAAATATTTGTGCATTCATGCTTTACCATGCATCCGTACTAGCTACAGTTTTAGTATGAGCATCCGCTTGACACATGTGCACTACTGTTATGACCTGATATACCACTACTTGACTTGATATCTGATACACCACTACTTGACATGACTTGATATATGTTCACTACCTGACTTGACCTGATGTACCATAGCTTGACCTGTTACCTGATCTTGTTACTAATGCCAACAACCTTGACATGTTGTCCCTACGGACATTTCCTGTTGTCTATCCTGAAAAACCTGTACCTGCTTGATCCTGTGTTGGCATTAACTCCAGATTTATTAATACTTGACTTGAACACATAACTTAGGGGTATGGGAAAATCAATGATGAAACCTGACTTGTAACTCGACAGTTCGATACCTTTTTCTGATCAGTCTTACAGGCTAGGCCAGCTCCGGGGTGATGCTTGCTGACATCACTCGTCATTACCTACTACCCTTTACTGCCTTGCGGCACGTCTCGGATTCAGCCCGAGAGTCATAGACCGTGATCCCGGGCATGCACGGGATACTATTGAGTTACATCGATGATTCATCAAATTGATTTCAAAGACTTGAGAGTACTTAACCCAATAGACCAGTTTAGATTACTCACTACACATTACCCTCACTGTCCTCATTTACATTACTGTTATAACTGTTTTACTGTTCATGCACATACCTGTATGTCTTGCTACCCCTATTTATAGTATTGCTTGATATTATGACGCACTGACATCTGGATTTTGCATGGCCCAGATCCTCTACCTTTGTTGCAGACTGATCAGGAGTACTACCGCTGTTAGACCGAGCGGTGAAGACTCTGTTGGTATCCAGATTTACTATTCCAGGTGTTTGTTTATTGGATCTATTGCTTCCGCATATTATATTATTTCTTGACTCATTTACTCTGGCTTATGGACATGTATTAGATAGTTTAGTTTACTTTCTTGTTCTTAATATCTCTACAGCCGTAATATGACTGTGGAAGAATTTTTCCTATTCACAGGTAGCATGGTTGGCTATGTCACGTGCCTATCTTAGCGTACTCTGGAAAGCGGGGCGTGACAACGTTTTTCATGATGTTTTCGAGTGTCGATGCTAGGCACTCAGGTTCCATGATTTGATGTATCGGGAGGGACACGGTTGATATATATATCCTCATACTTTCATGCACACTCTTTTATGATATTTACATGCATGATATTGTTGCGTCAGTGGTTGGCGCGTGGACTAGATCCACATACATACATACATACATACATACATACATACATACATACACTGATTCTATTATTGGAGATTATACACATGCTTATAGACATTGATTTTATGGGTGGACGAGATCCACGTGCATACATACCTTGATTTCGGTTAGACGAGATCCATATACATGCATTGATTATTACTGTTGGATGTTATCCACTTGCATATAGGTATTGACTACCTTGTTGGCACATATTTGACCCGGTCACCCTAGATATCATAGTATATTACCTTTTGATATAGTTGACCTAGGAGTCGTTGTTTATTCTATTTCTACTTGTAGATATATTTCTATTCACGAGTTGGCAAATCACCCCCGTTGTGCCACAGTTCTTGCAAGTTGACCTCGTGGATCTGTAGCGGCATCGCTGGCACACAGTTTTCTTTGGGTGTTTTGCAGTGGTAGGTGGGATATTTGTATCGTACCCACTCTTGTATTACATTTCATATTGTATCTAGTTAACTCCATCAATCAATCAAAATTAGTGATTTGTATAAGTAATGAGACTTAGTGAGACTGTGGTTGCGAGACTTAGAGCGAGGGGTTTCCGCTACTTGTGAGTTATATGTCTTGCTTTTCTTTACCTCTTTTGTGGTGAACTTCGTCGTTGGGCGTCGTGTGTGTGTATATATATATATATATATTGTCTTGCATGGTTGTGATCCGCCGTTTGGCGAAGAGCTAGCTCCCGCTTGGGGATGCCATTATTCTTATTATATACTTGTGGTTTTGGATCAAAATATACAAAGGAGGTGCTGCCAAAATTTTTAAAAAGGACGAAACATGTTTTCAAACTAGTAAATTTCACTTGCATCATTCATGTTCTTTTCCTATGCATTAAGAAAAACTCGATTTCATTATACCTTTATTTCAAAACTTCACCTCCTTTATTTTTCTAAAAGGTTTAGATTTCTGGGTTTCAGCTTACTTGAATTCCATTATGCCTTTAGACGTTGCGTGATTCAAGTGCTGGTCACGAGCTAATATTTTGGGTCGTGACAACCGCACTGCGTGAAGAGCTCTGCGTCTCACTCTGCTAGACCCAGACGTGCGATAATCCGACCTATCCGCAATAGGATTCCTCATGTGAAGGAGGCGAAATTGCAAAGGAAGGGTTAAAGTCAAGGGTATTTTAGACTCAAGGGTATTTTAGCGTGAATCTAAATTTTAAGCAATATTACAACAATATATAAGTGTGCTATGATTCCAAAGTGTGGGGAGGGTAGGTCATTACCCCGTGCGCTATCACTAAAATGTGTATAACAACTTTTATAATTTCATATTAAAACATATAAGGTAGAAGTTACATGAAGCAATTATATACAAAAGCTTTTCATGAAAATCATATAAAAAGAGTAAGTGACGTGTTATAAAAATGTTTTCTATGATACAATTAAGATTAGAGTCGATTATTTTCTTAGCAATATCCTTGTTCAATTGGCAAGTATAATTTTTTTTGTAAGTGATGGCATAAAGAAACTATCGATGGAAAAGATTTAGTTTAAAAATGAATTTTAGTTACATAGCTTGATTCGACACATGGAAATGGATGGATTCAAGGGGGAGAAAGGAGAGAGGGAAAGGGGACTTACTTGTTACGCTTGTAATAAAGGTGAAGAAGAGAAGAAGAAGAATGCTCGAGACCGATGGCGCATGGAACGAGTTGAGAGAACTTGACTTCTCTTGAGAGACATAGCTTCACTTTGGACTTGGGAGAAAATTTTGGAGAAGAATTATTTTAGTATAGTTCAGAGGGGAAAACTAGGGAATAGGCTTGGGTATTTATATGAGAAAATAAATGAGGTAAGGTGAATCAAAACAATAGTGTAAAAGGCATTAAAATTGATTTTTAATGGAGAAAAGAATGATGGGATAGTTCACTAGATTGAATGGTAGGTTTCAGGGTATTGAAACGAAGAGGCAGGAGGTAAAGGAACGCACGTGAATGGACGGGGCACAAAATTTAAATGTGGGGCCGACTAAACCCGGATTTGGATCGACCTGGGAGGGTCCAACTTGGTCTCTAAGCTCGGGTCTCGTGTCGTTGGCTCGGGCCAGTTTAACTAGTCTAAAAACATATGTCTTTTCTTCTGAAACATTTCGTATTGTTAGATTTTAAGGAGAATCTAGTTTTTAAAAAGAATCTCTTCATGTTTTGATTATTTTATAAAAACCATAGACAATACAATCTAACTATGTCAGAAACGTCAAAATGCTACACAATAGAGTTATTCAAGTATCAGGATAATCATTGGAATTAACTGATATCAAATGGAGTATCAAATTGATTCAATCGCACTCAATATGGATTTCAACGGAATATACGAGAAAGTCGACATCAAGGATCGTTCAAGCCATTCAAGACGTCCAAACCTTTATTTTGTTTTTTTAGTTTAGAGTCAAGTCGATATCAAAAAGTTAGAATCAAAAATTTCCATCTAATCCCAAAAATAAATTCCCAAAATCCAAATTTTTTTCTTAAAACGATGTTTGAAAAACTATATCTGAATATCGGACATATAGAGGTCTATTCAAGAAAATAGACGTCTGTATAGACGTCTAGACGTCGATTATGCAATTTTTCAAAATTCAAATTTGGTAGGAATTTCGGTTTTGAAACGGTTTTATAACAGCTGGAAACTGTCCTATAATTTAGGGGGAGTTATTATAACCATCCCAACTGCCCCTAAATCATTTTATATAAACAGGACAAAGTTTCATGTGATTTTTAACGAATTCTTTCTTTAAAAACTCCGATTTTCTGATTTTCTAGAATTCATGAAAACTCTTTCTCTCAATACTTTCTAAGTCTTTACTATTCTTTTTCAGAGAGAAACAATATTTCTACGCCTTTAGACTTTTCTAACTAGTTTAGAAAGGAAAGATTGTTAAATTGTCGAAGAAGGTACCAATTTTAAATTTGTATTAATCTTTTGAAAACCCTTTTTGATTTGAATTTAAACTTTTCTATTCTCCAAACTACAATCCACCATCTCCTTGATTCTAAGTTTTCTATTATTCTTTTAAGATCGTTAGTATTGTCGGAGTTGATGTAAATTGAGATTGTTATAATTGTAAATTATAAAACCTAGTGAAGTGGGGTTATTTAAGTTCTTCACAAATTGTAAAGGTTTAGGACTTGGGCCTATTGTAAAAAATCTAGGCGTTGACTGCCTGCAAGTGTAAATGTTTGGATTTGAGCCCGGGAAACGGTCTGGGCTTCTTCACCCGCGAAGGACTTAGTGAACCCTGAGCAGTAATCTCATACGAGGACTAGCCACAGAGGTGGTGAACCTCGTTAAAAATCCTCTGTGTCATCTGTGTTTATTTTTACATTTTTATACCTTTGTGATTGATTTTGTGACTGCGATAATTTAGTATACTTAAAATTCTTTTGTTCCGCTGCATATTTTGTGTTTTCGCAAAAATATTTTGAGTTTGTCATATAGCCTTATTCAACCCCCTCTCTAAGACTGCTTTCAATTGGTATCAGAGTAAGGTTACTCTGTTTATAAGATTAATCTCTTGAGTTTCTGATCTTATGGCAAATCAAATGGAATGACAAGCCATTAATCGTTCTCCTCTTTTCAATGATACAAATTATCAATTTTGGAAAACTAAGATTAAAGTTTTTCTCCAATGTATCGATCTATAAGTCCTAGATGTTATTCAAACTCCCTTTATTCCTCTTACGACAAATCCCATATTTAATGCTGATAAGAGATTGATGACATTAAATGTCAAGAAAATGAATCCACTTCATTATTCATTAAATTCAGAAGAATTTAATAGAATCTCAATGTGTCAGACTGCTAATGAGATTTGAACTACTCTCCAGACTGCCCATGAAGAAACCAGTAAAGTCAAAGAGAGTAAGATCAACCGTTTCATGCATGAATATGAGATATTTCAAATGAGAGACGGTGAATCTATCAACTCCATGTTCTCTAGATTCAATAATGTCATTACCGAACTTTTCAATTTAGGAAAGAAATTCGATGACAAAGAAAAGTGTTATAAGTTGCTAAGATCTCTTACGATATCCTGGTAACCTAAAATCACCGCCATTGAAGAGGCTAATGGTATGACCACCCTAAAAATAGACACCCTAATAGGTAAACTTAAGACCTATGAGATGCAATTAGAAGACCTTAAGATAAGGCAAGAAATAGACATTCAAAAGAAATCCATTACACTAAAGGCAACCACCAAGCCGAAGTATCAGGAATCATCAAGTGATGATGACAATGACAATGAAGAGATGGCGCATATCGTACGACACTTCAGAAGATATTTGAAGTCCAGAAAATTCCCCTAAAAGAAAAGTACGTATAAACTAAATAATTTTTTTAATGCTGATAAACCTTTAAGTTGTTTTGAATGCAACAAGGAGGGCCATCTAAAGTCCGTATGTCCAAATCTACAAAGACAAGAGGAAGTCCAAAAAGAAATCAGAAAAGAGAACATTTCAAGCCATCTTGGATGATACTGATTCAAGCGATTCGAAAGTCGAAGAAGTCGCCAACATGTGCTTTATGGCATAAGAAAATGAGGTAACTGATGATGAATTTGATATACAATCTCTAGGTAAAACAGACTTAATTAAGTTATGTCACTTTCTAAAACATAAGTATGATAAACTAAAATCCAAAAATAAAACTTTAAAGACAAAATTATCCACTAAAATTAATTCTGAATTGATAACCCAAAATGAATTTAGGAAAATTAAAATAGAAAATGAAAAACTAACAGAAAATTTAAACTTCATAAACGAAGATAAAGAAAAGATAATCGAAACTAATAGATTTGAAGTTTTTGCTCTTAAAAGACAATTAGAATTAAAGATGAAATGTTTTTGAATTTTATTGAAAGTAAAGATAATTTAGATATAATTTTAAGTCAATCAATTAAACACTATAAGAAAGAAAGAATAGAGTTCAATAAATATTCTGAACCGATTCCTAAAACAAAACCGTTCAAAAATAAGTACGCATATAATATGGTAATAAGTATTCACAATCTATTTGTAATTATTGCTGTACTATAAGAAATATATCATAATATTGCAATATTAAAAATAATTCAACATATTAATATAGTTTTATACCTAATAATATACAAACTAAATCTATCTGGATCCCAAAAGTAACATTTTCTTCTTCCTGTATCGCAGAACTTCCATAAACGTAATAGTCATTGGATACTTGATAGCGGTTGCTCTTGACACATGATTGGAAACATTTAAAACTTCAAAACCCTATCAAAAGAAGAAAGTGGCAATGTCACTTTTGAAGATAACAAAAAGGGCAAGATTATCGGTAAAGGTGATATTTACTTTAATAATTCAACTAATACAACTAAAATAAAAAACGTATTATATATTGAAAACCTAAAACACAATTTATTTAGTGTCAGTCAATTTTATGATAAAGGTTATAACATTATTTTTAAAAAAAGATACATGTAAAATAATATTTGATAATCAAACCATTTTAACTGGTAAAACATATCATAATATATATATATATATATATATATATATATATATATATATATATATATATATATATATATATATATATATATATATATATAATATACAGAAGACTTTAATAATCCAGATATAAAATGTTTTATAGCTAATTATGAAATAGATCTGTTGCTTTGGCATAGGAGATTAAGTCATTTCTCAATGGATACCATATCCAAGATCACCAGGAATAACTTAGTTAAAGGTATCCTACATGTAAACTTTGTTAAAGATAGATTATGTGATACTTGCCAAAGAGGAAAACAAATTAAAATATCATTTAAACCTAAGAATAATGTATCCACGGATATTCCTTTACAATTGCTAAATATGGATTTATTTAGTCCTAGTCGCAATGCAAGTTTAGGAGGTAAATTCTATACATACATCATAATAGATGATTACTCAAGATTTACATAGGTTTTCTTCTTAAAAACAAAAGGCGAAATATTCAATACATTTAAAATCTTTTCAAAACAGATTCAAAACGAAATAAACCTAAGAATATATAAACTAAGAAGTGATCATGGTGGAGAATTTGAAAACCAAATATTCGAAGAATATTGTAATAAAAAGGGTTTCAAACATAAAATCTCATGTGCCAGAACTCCACAACAAAATAGAGTTGCTGGAAAAAAAAACCATTCCTTACAAGAAATGGCACGAACCATGTTAAATGAAAATAATCAACCTAAATATCTATGAGCTGAAGATATTAATATTTCATGGTACATAATAAATCGAGTAGTAATAAGAAAATATTTAAATAGGACACCATACGAATTACTTTATAGTAGGACCCAAAACGTTAAATATTTCAATTTGTTTGGGTGTAAGTGTTATATATTAAATATATTAGATAATCTAAGAAAGTTTGACTCTAAATGCGATGAAGAAATATTTGTTGGTTATTCATTAACCAGCAAAGCCTATCGTGTCTATAATAAACGAACTTTAATTATTCAAGAAAATATTGTCATGCCCCGCTTCCCAGTGTATGGGAAGAGGACGTGACGGGTCATGCGACGTATCGCCTCAAGCAGTACCGTCTACTCATTAATCGGAGCAGCTACGGCCGGTGTAATTGGTAGGGGTGGTGGAGTGTTGTTGAAGTTGGTGCTGGTGTTGTTTGGGAAATCCATAACATTGAAAGAAAAAATTGGGTTAAGACATATTCAAAATATATGAAATTGGAAGATTCAAGAAATATGAATTGTAAAGAATATTTTTAGTTGCTGGTTCTTGTATTATATTGTTTAGCTTGTCCACGCAGAACTGACCTGCATGTCCATACAGAGTTGACCTATATGTCCACACTGAGCGGACCTGCATGGGCCACAAACAAAACATGTCACGCCCCGCTTCCCAGTGTACGGGCAGAGGACACGACGGATCACGCTTAGCGTATTTACTCAGAAGTAAACACGCTAAGCATATCTAAGCAATATAAAATAAAATGTACACAAGAGATAAGATGTAAATGAACAACAACTTTATTTATTAACATTATTTTTTATAATACAACGAAAAGTAAACAGTGGCATAACAGAAATGAAAATGAAATGTACAAGTAAACTAGAGCTCCAGGTCAAAGGCTAGCTGGTCTAAGTCCTCGTTGGTAGGCTCTGTCTCCAGAAGGTCCGATCCACCTGACAACATTCCAAAGAAAGAAGAAAAGGAATGTTGTCAGCGAACAATCGCTCGGTAAGTCCTAAATAATAAGTATAGACAGAATAGACAGAAAGAGAATGTAACTTTTAAAGTTGTATTATATTGTTAACGCTGTTGTTTGTAGCTTGATACAGAAAATGCCAGTGTATACGAGAGAAGTCTCACTATTCCGGAGACTAAGGTATATGGAGCACAAAGAACCGTTCAGCCACGGTACAACGGCAATGGAGATTCAGGTTAGATGTATTATGGTTACAGTCTCGTGCCACTTTTAACACCTTCCGTACCAATCTACCCCTTATAAAACCCGCGATGTCTTGATTGTGTTGTTTGTATTGTATTGTCTTGTATTGTAAATTGTATATGGAGGACTTGTCGGAACCATGATATCAGTAATGGAACGGATATAATGGATGTACATATAGATGGAGAATATCAATGGTTCGGTTCAGTCAATATAGATTGATATAGATTGAATAGACGGATTCATGGATTCATGTTATATTGTAATTTATACTTGAATCATATTCAAGTCATATTGATTAGATTAAGACTCGGTCTGAGTCAGACACTTTGAAAAGAACTTGAAATCCTGAATTAGTTTTGATGTTATCGGTAACTGCTGCACATGGACGGCAGGATTTGTGTCTTTTTCCAAGACAATTACTGTATTGATAACACCGTTTGTTAGATTGTCTGCCTTAAATAGGAAAACACCGACATCTCCTGCTCCCTGAGGCTCAAGAGACGGGACCCTCTTAAACCTATGTTTACTAGGGTCATTATTGTAATTTAATATAACTTGAGGGGGTTTTATGTAAAAATAGTTTTGGCATAATTTCAAAATACACCTCAAGTATTTGATTATCGTCTTTAGGGTTTTCATAGATGTATATTTTTATATAAGTGAAATTTCTAGTGAGTAAAACCTAACTTCATAATATATGGTATTTTATTGAAATATTGGAATTGTGTTGTATTTGGATGGTATTTTCATGTAATAGTGATTCCTTTGATTTAGAAAACTTGGAATATTTATATAATTAAAATAGATATTTTGATAATAGATTTATATATATTAATGAAAATAATTTATTTATTTTCTTGTAGAAATCTCATTTTCTAAAGAAAAATGTTTAAAAATTCCATCGAGATCGAATGCTCCTTACGGAGGTCTGCATCTCGCTCTATTAAACCTAAGGATGTGCGATAATCCACACCATCCCGAACGGGGTCCCTAAAATGGGTTGTAGAGGCGCAATTGCATGGAAATGTTTAATACATCTTTTTATAGAAAACGGTTTTGTATGTTTAGGGTATTTATTTGTAAAGTCGTATTTTCCCGTATTCTATTATTCCAAACTTCATCGTGCTATGATAGAGATGTGTGTTGTAATGAGGTAGGTCATTACCTTGTGTGATATCTAAAGGTATAGCAGGGAATTATGATGATTTATGTCGAAACTAAATTATATGGTAGTTTTCTGTAAAAGTGCGATAAAAGACAGAAAAATAATTCTTTTGTGGTGAAACTTATTTTAATAGGTTTATTAATGTTTTCTAAACAATATGTGAACGTATGGTATTTTCTTGATCAAGAAAGTATAGTTTTAAAGAAAACCTGAATAGGAAGTCGGATTAACTTCCCTTCCGTCGGGTTTTGGAAATGAAATTTTTAAAGAAGAAGAAGAGACGGGGAGATGGGACTTACTGGTTATAAAGATAGAGGGAAGAAAAAGGAAGAGTAGGGAAGCGCTAGTGCGTCGTTTCGTCGCCGGAAACTCCTTGTATCTTTGCCGGAACTTCACCATTTTGCTAACTTCACTTGTACACTATTGGACTTGAAACTTTTGTAGAGTTTTTGTATAGAATTTCAGTGTGAAGGGATGTAAAAATGAAGTGGGTATTTATAGGGAAAATTAGGGTTTAGAGGTGATGAAAAATGCATTAAAATGGGATTTTAAGGGGTTTTATTATTCTCTGTAAATGAGCAGAGAAAATAAACAATACTGGAGTTAAGGGGGTAGTCCAAGGGTCTAGGGTTTTCAAAAAAAATAGGGTTTGGACTTGGTTGGACTGGCGGCGCCGGCCCATGGGGGATTCTCGCCGGTCAGATGCTTGGGGTGGGGGCTTGGATCTCTACCACATGTCTAAGTCGGTCTGAATACTAATTTGTAGCTGTTTGTTTTCCATGCGACTCTTCATTTTACGTGCAGTGTACGTGCAAACTCTTGGACTTCTAACAGGTCAAAAGAAATTAAAATAAAAAGATAATGTGGCTGTTGGGATTTGAACTCTGATGCTATATCTCAGCGGTGTAAGACCTTACAAGTGAGCTACATGCTCCTTCTTGTTGTTCTAAAGCAAAACAAATTCTTATAGTATTCACAGGAATTGTAAATACCCCAATCGTACATTAACTTTTAAACAATTTTATGTACATTGAAATTGGAGTTGTTACAGTCTACCCTCTTTACAAAAAATTTCGTCCTCCAAATTTACAATTTATTTTAAGAACTAGTTCACAAATAAATGAGGATATCTTGCACGCATCTCATCTTCCTTTTCCCATGTCGATTCTCCTGGTGTGTCTTTTTTCCACATCACTCGAACTAAGTTAACTTCCTTGTTCCGAAGTGACTTCACTTTTCTATCCTGGATCTTAACAAGTTGTTGCTCACAAAATAAATCTGGCTGTACAGTGAGCTCGGAATGATCAAGAATATGGCTGGGGTCACTCACATACCTTCTGAGTTGGGATATGTGGAACACATTGTGCACTCCTTCCAATGAAGGTGGAAGTGCCAAGCGATAAGCCACATCACCGACCCGTTCGAGTATGTTGAACGGTCCAATATACCTTGGACTTAGCTTACCCCGTATTCCAAAACGAATCACTCCGCGGTTTTGAGATATCTTCAAAAATACGTGATCTCCCGGCTGGAACTCCAAATGACGGCGCTTTGCATCAGCCCAGTGCTTTTGTCGATCTTGAGCTATACGCATTCTTTCCCTGATAGTACGAACTACGTCGACAGTTGCTACTATCATCTCTGGTCCAAGGAGTTCTCTATTTCCGATGTCGTCCCAACTTAATGGCGATGGACACTTCTTTCCATAAAGTGCTGCAAAAGGTGTTATTCAAATACTTGCTTGGTAGCTGTTGTTGTATGAAAACTCCACAAGATGTAGGTGATCTTCCTACGATCCTCCAAAGTCTAGCATACACGCTTTGAGCATATCTTCCAAGATCTGAATAGTTCGCTCAGACTGACCATCTGTTTGTGGATGATAAACTGTGCTGAAGTTCAGACTTGTTTCCAAGCTCACTTGCAAACTCTGCCAAAATTGCGATCGAAATCTAGTGTCACGATTGGAGACAATGCAAACCGGTACTCCATGAAGTCTTACGATTTCCTGTATGAGTTCATAAGTATCATGTTATTTATATGTATGCCATAGAGGCCATTATTGTGCATATGATGTATATTATAGTGGATGCTTGGACATATATAGAGAGGACTTTCTTGCTCGACATGATAATATGCTATCTGGTTGCTCTTTGTCTTAACATGTAGACTTGTATTGTGATACTGTCTTGCTCTCACATATTGATAAAGCCCTTAGGATGTGTACTTGACTACCAGGACTATGATAGAGATCATACTAGTAGGCCCAGGGTAGTCCATAAGTTCATCATTTAATTGTTCCTAGTCGTGGGTGTATCGAGACAGGGCATCGATATTCCAGAGTAGACTAGCGTATACGATTCTTGACTCATATGATGGGCAATGGATGATCCCACATCCATTGGTGTTTAACATCAAAGATGGTATACGGGTGCTCGGTGGAGACTGGGTACACTAAATAGGACTCTCCGAGGACTCCTATGTGGTAGTATACCTATCGTCAGATAGCAGTCCTCTGGTGACATAGGTACAAGTTAGTCTGTAGACCCGAGATCGTCATAAAATCTTGTGCGGCTCCCACTGTGCTTTGATTTCCTACCTTCCACGCTCAAAGGAGACGTGCAAACAGATGGATTTTGGGTACAGTCCCGAGTCGAATGGAGGCAATGAGCGATAGGAGGGGTTTCGTCTCTCTCGGTATTGGAGGTTGATGTTGCGCTATGCTCGATTGGCTATAACTGGAAGTCCCTGGCTATGGCTGCTTATGAGATTTACTGATAAGTGTAATCAGTAGTTTCTCAAACCGTTATAGGCCAGACATCGGCATGACTTATCACGTTACTAGGGTCTGACGATTTCCACCCCTAGACTTGATATGTGACATATCGTACGAAGAGACCGGACTATACGGTAGTGTTACTGATAGGCTTCATGGAGACTATGGACAAGCTTGCTTGTTGATCTTCATATCGCTCAATACTCGGGTAGCCGTTATGTCCAGCTAGTACCGCTGACGGCTTGTAGGTGACTGATATGATCATTACCTACTGCTGGCGTATTGACGAGTCTTTAGAGTCCCACACAGAAGTTCCCTGGTTCAAGTGAAACGGAGTAGGACACATATGTGATATGTGTGTGGGCCTGATTAAATACGAGTATGTGATACCGTATTGTAATCTGGCAGCTATCTGTTATCGGTTCGGTTATATGTGATATAACCAGATTGTCGAATCAAGTGTTGATTTGATAATGGGATATACAGATATATGATATTAGTCGGTCATATGTGATATAACCGGATTATTAAATCAAGTGTTGATTTAATAATGTGATATATATTATATGTGATATAATTATATATTAACTAATATCATTAGCTCACTAATTATTCTTTATTATATATATGTTAATATATATGATATATATATATATATATATATATATATATATATATAATAATGAAGCATGGCATATGAATTTCTATTTTGTGAAAATAGAAATGAGGTGGAAAATGAGAGCATGGTTGCAAGCATGGGATTTACTTTTGTTTATTCAGCTTGACTCACTATTCAAGCATGGTTACAATTTTATATTGCATAATTCCATGCTTGAATGAGTGAGGGGTCAAGAGTTGCCATTGATTCTAGCTCATTCTCAACACTTAGCCTTTTTTCTTGAGTTGCTCCCATGGTTGCTCTCTAGCTTCTTCTTCCTCCTCATGTCATGGTTCAAGCTTCAACCCTCATATGTGATGTGAACCATGAAGCTTGAACACATACTTGTGAGCTTTTAACATCCCTTACTTCACCATCCTACACTTAACTAGCGATCGGGTGTAGCGTGTTTACTATGCTAAAGAGTTTAGTGTAGAGGTAGCTTGAGTTGGAGGGACTTCGTGTGGATCATCTTCGGCACGAAGGTCATCGGAGGAAGCTCGTCCAAAGCCTCAAGTGGAGCCTAGTGGAGTCGCGGGACTACTACACTGAGCATGTGAAGTGAAGGACCGGTCTACAAAGGTTGTATTCCTTGTTCACTTGATGTAAAGTTGGTTACATTCTTGTATCGTCTAATTCTCTAGTTAAGATTCTAGGGTTTGGGTTATTTAGCATGGCAATTTTTTGAAAACGACATGGACGATACCTCCCAAAACCTTGCTGTTGTTCTAGGCAACCCAACAGTGGTATCAAAGACAGGCTAAAGAATTAGACGATGTTTAATAGAATCACGAAACCGAAAAACTCCGAAACACCGAAACCAAAAATCAAGTTTCTGTCAATTTTAAAATGATCTCAGAAAATTATATTAGCAACTGCAGAATGTTGTATGTGATACAACTAGAACACTGGAGAAATCGAGACCAAACAACTGGATTTTAACCAGCGACATGAACAAAATATCCGGCCTCACCGGTTTTTTAAACTCCTCTTTGGCTCGAATTTTTTTGGTGTTCTCTGTGCTTGATTTTGGGGTTTTGGTATTGTTTGATTAGCCTTGTTTTCATGTGATGTTAACAGTTCTATTGGGGCTAATACGGATTGTTTCGTAGTCGTAATTCTAACATCATTTTGGGTTAATTTAGACGACGTTAAAAAGTTTGAACGAATATCAATAACCCATTTTCTCCTTTGCTCGAAATTTTCTAAAAATTGGATTTTCTCCAAGTTAAAAACATTCAAAAATCATGCAAAGTAATTCTATGGACTCTTTAGAAGAACGAAACCTTAACTCAATTCTATGACCGTCGGAACCACCACCAAACCCTAGGGTTTGTGGTAGTTCCGCGGCGCCATAGGTGAGGCAAAGGTTGGTCTTTCTACGGTTGTTCCATAGGCACTGTGGTATGTTATGTGTATTTTTAAACTGTGCTCAAGTGTTGAGATCTTTGAGAAATTTTGGGTGTTTGTTGATTCAATCAGAATGTTTAACATCGTCTAGCCATTTGTGGAATGTGATACAATATTTGGAATTCCAATGGTTAGGCATGAAATCCGAAGTATGTGATATTTCGGGTTTATGATGTCTGAGGAGGTTGCGGATTCCAAATGTTGTAGTTTGAAATTTTCTTTTCTGCGACCGTAAGTGTAATATGTGGTGTATCACCGGTTTCGTTGCTATATGTCAACGACAATTAGGATACGCATATTTACTTACATTGATGACATGTGATGTTATGTGTTGCCGGGATATGTTATATTGGATCGTCGTGTTTAGAATAGCCGGAGTTTTTTGCGTGAGATAAGAGTTTTTCATTTTCATTCATGTAAAAACATGTATGTAATATTCTTTTATTGAGGCACTTCCAGGTTGAGGATGTTGTATTTACTTTTCTGCATTAGGATAAACCCAAGGCGGAGTCCAGTGGGAGACCATCTCGAAGAGTCAAGATCGGGTCTCCTAACTCTAGAATTGGTAGGGTTGCTTGCCGCTCTCGTAGGGGTCTAAGGATGTGGGTTTGGCTATTCACCGCGACCATGGAATACGTGTTTTTTACCGGTTTAATATAAAACACGGACCTCTAGTATATCCAATATTTCATATGTTGATTTCTGCTGCTGATATTCTGTGATGTGATCACTTTATATGCTTGAGACGAATGCTTTATTATTATTATATATGATATATAATAAACGTTGCTTATGTTTTGCACCCGTGCTAGTCCCGCCCCGCTATGTCGTTAGTTAAGTAACCTAACGGTACATAACGGGACACTGTGACGAATGCGGATGGCATAAGCGTACGTTGTATTTTCGTTTCTTTTGTGATGCTTAGGAAGCATAAATGATGGGACTTCATTAATGAGATTAATGAAAAGAAAAGAAACCTAAAGATGTTGTAGAATCAAATTTTCAAAAAGGGTAGCTCTAGTTTTTTCTTTGCATAGCGGTATTCCTTGTAGAATATCCAGCACCTCATTCGATGGGGAAAGAGCCGAGATCCCTTCACCGGGAGTGGCCTCTTTAACAGAAGCTAGCAGATACTACAACCCACCCGATTTTGTTTTTGATTTCCTTTTTTAGTTCTTGCTTTGAATAGCGGTATTCCTTGTAGAATATCCAGCACTCATTCGATGAGGAAAGAGCCGAGATCCCTTCACTGGGAGTGACCTCTTTAGCGAAACTAAGCCTTAAAAACACTCCTTTTCAAAATCACTTGATTCTACATCGATATCAAATTCATTACGCAAAAGGTTTTCTTAAAATCCTGACGTAGCCCTCTGTCATTTCAGATAAGTACTACTTAGTATTCGTGCTACGTTTGTTGACTATGTTAAGGCGTAGTGTGCGGTAGTTAATTAGTGCTTATCTGCTAAAGCATGAGATGCGATTGGATTAGGTTAGTCATGCGACTTTATTGACTATGTTAAGGGTCGTACGGCCGGGTTTAATTCGATCAGGAAATGACGGGTTGAACTTGGCTAGCGCTTATGATTTGTTGACTATGTTAAGGTCATAAGTTGCCAGGGGCAAAATATTATCGGGAATTTCAAGTGTTGAAATTTGCAATGAGATTGCATACCTTCTATGAGATAGTTGGATCCCGATACCCACTGCGAGTAAGAGTTAATCCTTGGAGTTTACACATCACAATTAACGGGGTTATGCCTCTGGGAAAATGAGGTTTATTTTAATTAGGTCCATGCGAAAGTAAGGGGGAACCTCCCTCAAAGTACCGATACTGGCCTAGCTGAAAGATTGGTGAACTTGTAGGGTGTAATTAATCCTGGCTAGTCTTACCTTTTAGGGTTTGAAGGAAGATTTGATAAAACCAGTGGGAGCCATCCTGATTAGATAAGAGAATAACCAATCTAATCTTGCAAGAGCATACGCTAAGTGTTTTCTTCTCCCTCTCTCCAGGTAGCGACCATGTCAGGCCTTAATCAAGATAATAATATGGATGTATTGACCGAACCCGCTTGTTATACTGAGATGAGGAACGTTGGTTCCGCTCTATCTTATAATTGTTATAAGTCCGAGCAGAAAATAGGGGAATATCCGGATTCCCACGCCACCCAAACGAAGAATAAGCATGTTGATGCATCTTCTTCGGGTGTGTTAGTTACCGAGAACCGTTTCTCAGTACACTCTACGTCCTGGGTATTAGATACCGGATCGGGATCCCACATATGTAATATGTTGGATGGGATAAGAAAAGGTAGAGAACTGGGAAAATGTGATCATTCTCTAAAAGTTGGGAATGGTGCAAGTGTTGCATCCAAAGCAGTTGGTGAATATCACCTTGTATTATCAAATGGGAATACATTGATCTTGAACGACTGTTATTATGTACCCTCTATGATATGCAATTTATATCAATTTCTTTATTAGATAAAGAAGGATATAACTTAGTAGTAGAGAATAATGTTATGAACATATACCTAAATCAAGTGTTGATTGGGTTTGGTACATTATGTAACGGTTTATATGTTATGAATCAAAGCACAGTTCTTAACGTACAGAACACACACAAGAGGAAGAGTTCAGAAATGAATGAATCCTTTTTGTGGTATTGTAGACTAGGCCATATCAATGCAACACGACTAGCTAAGTTACATAATGATGTATATTTGAATCCGTTCGAATTTTCATCTTATGAAACTTGCCAGTCATGTTTCAAAGGAAGGATGAACAAAACTCTGTTTACTGGACACGGAGAGAGAGTTACGGAACTCTTAGGACTGATACATAGTGATGTATGCGGTCCATGTCTACACATGCCAGGAATGGTTTCTCGTAATTCATTACATTCACTGACGATCTCTCAAGATTCAGTCATGTGTTCCTATTGAAACACAAGTCTAAAGCTTTTGAGAAATTCAAAGAATATAAGCATGAAGTCGAGAACCAGACGCGTAAAAGTATTAAAATCCTTTGATTTGATCAGGGAGGAGAATACTTGAGCACGGAATTCCGTGACTATCTAAAAGAGAATAGGATTCTTTCTCAACTTACTCCTCCGTATTCACTACAACACAACGGTGTATCGAAGCGGAGGAATCACACCCTATTGGATATGGTGTGCTCTATAATGAGCACCGCTGAGTTACCTATTTCCTTTTGGGGTTATACGCTTGAGACGGTATCATACCTATTGAATCAAGTTCCATCTAAATCTGTATCTACCACACCATATGAGATATGGAGTGGAAAGAGACCATATCCTAAACTAGTTAAAATATGGGTTTGTCCGGCTTATGTCAAAAGGCAAATCCGGACAAACTCGAGGCACGACGAGTTCTTTGCAAGTTTGTGGGATATCCAAAGAATTCACAAGGATATATCTTCTACCACGCTGAGCAACAAAAGGTGTTTGTTTCTCAATATGCCACCTTTTTAGAAAAGGAATTTCATGTAAAAGAAATTAGTGGCAAAGAGATAGAGCTGTAAGAAGTTCCAGTGGCACAAACTACAACTGATTATATATTGGAACCAGAAAATTCAGTAGTCTCCAACGAACCCCAGCCTCTCCACCGATCTAGTAGGGTTCTTCATCCACCTGAGAGATACTACGATTTTCTCATTGATGGTTGGAGCGAGGATTGCATCATGGAAGATGATGACCCAACTAGCTTCGAGCAGGCCATCACGAGTGGGACTCTGTGAAATGGGTGGATGCAATGCAATCTGAGATGGAATCTATGTACACCAACAAAGTATGGACTTTGGAAGTTGCTCCCGAAGGGGTAAAACCCATTGGGAGCAAATGGATCTTTAAGAAGAAACTTGGTGTAGATGGAAAAGTTGAGACTTTCAAAACTAGACTTGTTGCAAAAGGTTTTCGTCAACAACCAGGTATGAATTATGATGAAACCTTTTCTCCAGTGGCTATGCTTATGTCCATCCGGATCCTACTTGCCATCGCTGCATACCATGACTACGAAATATGGCAAATGGATGTTAAGACCTCCTTTCTAAATGGTGATTTAGAAGAGAGCGTGTACATGACTCAGCCAGAGGGCTTCGTGGATAGTGGGAGCAGCGGAAAGGTGTGCAAGCTGCTTAAATCAATCTACGGGTTGAAGCAGGCATCGCAGAGTTGGAACATATATTTTGATGTGGTATTCAAAGAGTTTGACTTCATCAAAAATATAGATGAACCTTGTATCTACAAGAAGGTGGCAGAGAGTAAGGTCGTTTTCCTCGTATTGTACGTGGATAACATACTCTTGATAGGAAATGATGTTCCTATGCTGCACTCTGTCAAGCTCTTTATCATAAAGATTCTCAATGAAAGATCTAGGTGATGCCTCATACATCTTGGGAATTAAGATCTATAGAGATAGATCTAAACGGATACTGGGATTGTCCCAATCCAGATACATTGACACCATACTAAAGAGGTTTAGCATGGAAGATTCCAAGCGTGGAAATTTACCCACGGTCTCAGGACTCACTCTCTCCAAAGAGATGTCTCCTAAGTCTGATTTGGAGAGAGCTCGTATGCAAGAGATACCCTATGCTTCGGCAGTAGACTCTATCATGTACGTGATGTTATGTACCAGACCCGATGTAGCATACTCACTAAGTGTAGTGAGTAGGTATCAAGCAGATCCAGGAGAGAATCACTGGACAGCTGTGAAGAACATTCTCAAGTACTTGAGAAGGACTAAAAAGATGTTCTTGGTGTATGGTAACGGTGAACTCCAAGTGGAGTCCTTTACTGATTCGAGCTTCCAGAGTGATAAAGACGACTCTAAGTCGGTCTCGGGATTTGTCTTTACCTTCAATGGAGGGGCGGTTTGTTGGAAGAGTTCCAAGAAGGAAACCGTGGCAGACTCGAAAATTGAGGCTGAATATATCGCTGCCAATGATGCTGCCAAAGAATCTGTCTGGATGAAGAAGTTCATTGCTGAGCTTGGTGTGGTTCCATCCATTGAGCATCCAATACCTGTGTATTGTGATAACAATGGAGCGGTGGCTTTGGCCAAGGAACCCAGGTCCCATCAGAGATCCAGACATATTCTGAGGCGGTATCACCTGATCCGGGAGATAGTTAATCGCCGGGAAATCGAGGTCAGGTGAGTTGACACGAAGAATAACACGGCGGATCCACTCACGAAGGCCATACCCCAGATACAATTTGAGAGACTATTCAGGATGTTGGGTAAGAGATACTACAACAGCCAGCCTTAGTGCAAGTGGGAGATTGTTAGTTATATGTATGCTCTAGAGGCCATTATTGTACATATGATGTATATTATAGCGAATGTTTGGACATATATAGAGAGGACTTTCTTGCTCGACGTGATAATATGATATCTGGTTGCTCTTTGTCTTAACATGTAAACTTGTATTGTGATACGGTCTTTCTCTCATAGGTTGATAAAGCCCTTAGAATGGGTACACTGAATAGGACTCGCCAAGAACTCTTATGTGGTAGTATACCTATCGTCAGATAGCATTCCTCTGGTGACACTGGTACAGATTAGTCTGTAAACCCGAGATCATCATAGATTCTTGTGCGGCTCCCACCGTGCTTTGATTTCCTCCCTACCACGCTCAAAGGAGACGTGCAAACAGGTGGATTTTGGGTACAGTCCTGAATCGCATGGAGGCAATGAGCGATAGGAAGGGTTTCGTCTCTCCCGGTATTGGGGGTTGATGTTGCGCTATACTCGATTGGCTATAACTGGAAGTCCCTGGACAGGGCTGCTTATGAGATTTACTGATAAGTGTTATTAGTAGTTTCTCAAACCGTTATAGGCCAGACATCGGCATAACTTATCACGTTACTGGGGTCTGACGATTTCCACCCCTAAACTTGATATGAGACATATCAGACTAGGAGACCAGACTGTACGGTAGTGTTATTGATAGGCTTCATAGAGACTATAGACGAGCTTGCTTGTTGCTCTTCATATCGCTCAATACCCGGATAGCCGTTACGTCCAGCTAGTACCGCTGACGGCTTGTAGGTGACTGATATGATCATCACCCACTGCTGGCGTATTGACGAGTCTTTAGAGTCCCACACATAAGTTCCCTGGTTCAAGCGAAATGAACTAGGACATATATGTGATATGTGTGTGGGCCTGATTAAATACGAGTATGTGATACCGTATTGTAATCTGGCAGTTATCTGTTATCGGTTCGGTTATATGTGATATAACCAGATTGTCGAATCAAGTGTTGATTTGATAATAGGATATACAGATAGATGATATTAGTCGGTCATATGTGATATGACCGGATTATTAAATCAAGTGTTGATTTAATAATGTGATATATATTATATGTGATATAATTATATATTAACTAATATCATTAGCTCACTAATTATTCTTCATTATATATATATGTTAATATATATGATATATATATATATATATATAATAATGAAGCATGGCATATGAATTTCTATTTTGTGAAATAGAAATAAGGTGGAAAATGAGAGCATGGTTGCAAGCATAGGATTTACTTTTGTTTATTCATCTTGATTCACTATTCAAGCATGGTTGCAATTTTATATTGCATAATTCCATGCTTGAATGAGTGAGGGGTCAAGAGTTGCCATTGATTCTAGCTCATTCTCAACACTTAGCCTTTTTCTTGAGTTGCTCTTATGGTTTCTCTCTAGCTTCTTCTTCCTCCTCATGTCATAGTTCAAGTTTCAACCCTCACATATGATGTGAACCATGAAGCTTGAACACAAACTTATGAGCTTTTAACATCCCCTACTTCACCATCCTACACTTGACTAGTGATCGAGTGTAGCGTGTTTACTACGCTAAAGAGTTTAGTGTAGAGTTATCTTGAGTTGGGGGACTTCGCGTGGATCATCTTCGGCACGAAGTTCATCGGAGGAAGCTCGTCCAAAGCCTCAAGTAGAGCCTAGTGGAGTCGCGGGACTACTACACGGAGCATATGAAGTGAAGGACCGGTCTACAAAGGTTGTATTCCTCTTTCACTTGATGTAAAGTTGTTTACATTCTTGTATCGTCTAATTCTCTAGTTAAGATTCTAGAGTTTGGGTTATTTAGCATGGCAATTTTTTGAAAACGACATGGACGATGCCTCCCAAAACCTTGCTATTGTCCTAAGCAACCTGACATATCAGATATAGTACATTTATGAAGATTTTAAATCTTATTTAGATTCTTACCTCCATGTACTTCTTTGCTAGTGTCTCAGTAGATTGGCCAACTCAAAAGGGAATAAAGTGAGCCGATTTTGTGAGTCGATCTACAATAACCCATATCGCGTCGTTACCCTTTGTGCTGCGAGGAAATGCAGTCATAAAATCCATTGTGATGTGTTGCCACTTCCATTCTGGGATAGGTAACTGTTGAAGTAATCCAGCTGTCCTGTGATGTTCAGCCTTTACTTGCTGACACATCAAGCATTTAGCGACGCTTCTGGCTACTTCACGCTTTATTCCGTGCCACCAGCAATTCTGACACAAATCTTTGTACATCTTCGTACCTCCAGGGTGTACTGAGTAAAGAGAGTTGTGAGCTTCTTTCATTAACTCTTCCCGAACATAACCTTTTGGTACACACAGTCTACTACCGTATCTCAAAGATCCGTCTTCATGGATGATGAAGTCTGTTTTGAGTCCATTCTCTACTTGTTCTCTGATCTTTTGCAACTTAGCATCACTTGCTTGAGCTGCTTTGATCTGATTAACAATGGTAGATTGAACTTGTAAGTTCATCAAATTTATAGCGTTACCTGGCATGACTACTTCAATCACCATTTGATGTAAGTCTTGTTGAACTTCCACTGAGCGGTGAGATGCATTGCTAATGGTTGGCGACTAAGGGCATCAGGTACTACATTCACCTTCCCAGAGTAATATTGCAGGTTGATGTCGAAGTCCGCCATGAGTTCTAACCTTCTTCATTGCCTCATATTCAACTCTTTCTGAGTAAACATATATTCCAGACTCTTATGATCTGTATATATGTTCACTCGTTCACCAAGAAGATAATGGCGCCAAATCTTAAGAGCAAAGATTACGGCCGCCAATTCCAAGTCATGCGTCGGATAATTGCGCTCATGAATCTTCAGCTATCTTGAAGCATAAGCCACAACCTTACCGGGGTGATGTAGAACACATCCTAATCCCTTACCGGATGGATCGCAATGCACTTCGAAACCTCCAGATTGGTCCGGTATAACAAGGATAGGTGCTGATGTCAATCTTGACTTGAGTTCTACGAAGGCTTGTTCGCATGCTTCTGACCACACAAATTCTTCATCTTTACGTGTGAGCTTGGTCAGGGGTGTTGCGATCTTTGAAAATCCTTCGATGAACCTTCTGTAATATCCAGCTAGACCCAAGAAACTTCAAATGTCCTTCACTGACTTTGGTGTCGGCCATTCGCTTACTGCTGAAACTTTCGCTGGATCCACAGAGATTCCTTCGCCTGATACAATATGTCCGAGAAAACCAACTTGATCTAACCAGAACTCGCATTTTCTATGCTTGGCATAGAGTTGATGTTGTCGTAGAGTTTCCAGGACAACTCGTAACTATTCGGCATGTTCTTTCTGGCTCTTAGAATACACCAGGATATCGTCGATGAAGATGACAACAAACCTGTCTAGGTACTCCCGGAAAACTTGATTCGTTTGGTTCATGAATATTGCTGGTGCGTTGGTCACTCCAAATGGTATCACAAGAAATTCGCAATGACCATAGCGAGTTCTGAATTCCGTTTTATGGATATCACATTCCTTGACCTTCACCTGATGATAACCCGAACGAAGATCTAACTTGGAGAAAACGCAAGATCCACTTAGTTGATCGAACAGATCATCGATGCGCGGTAGCGGTTAGTTCGTTCAAGGCTCTATAATCAATGCACATTCTATATGAACATTCCTTCTTCTTCACGAGTAAAACTGGAGATCCCCAACTTGAAGTGCTGGGACGAATCCATCCTTTCGCCAATAATTCGTCCAACCGGGTTCGTACTTCCTTCAAACCTTCCGGACTTAACCTATACGGTGCTTTGATCACGGGTTGTGCTCCTGGTACTAAATTAATACTGAATTCAAGAGCTCGATCGGGAAGCAAACCTGATATATCGTCAGGAAACACATCGTCGAACTCTCGAACTACTTCTGGCTTTGATCCTTCGTCCTGTTGAATTGCTGCAATCACTGCCTTCTTTGGTTTCGCCTTGTATGTACTTGGCTCCAGGGTACGGTCTCCACTTTTGAAATAAAAGACCGGATGCTCTGGAATCTCGAATACTACCATCCTTTAACGACAATCAATGGTAGCATAGAATGTTCTGAGCCAATCCATACCCAAACCAATGTCGAAGTTCGGTATGTCCAGCACCTTGAAGTCGGCATAGAATCCTCTGCTGCAGATGACCACTGGACACAGGTCGTATCCCATTACTGCCTTTAGAACTCCGTTCCCTGAACTGACATTCCAGCTGGATATGAGAGGTTTGACTGGAATCGCATGAGTTCGGATGAACCGTTGCGACATAAAGCAATGAGATGCTCCAGTATCAAAGAGTGCGAGTGCAGGAAGTGAAGCTACTAAGATTGTACCTAAGTTATATGTGGGATATATTTTAGGTATAAGGAAAAATGCATATAGGTATGTAGAGATGGAAAATAAAGCTTGATGGAGAAGAGTTACTAGTAATGACTTGGCCGGTGGCTTCAGCATCTTCCACGATCATTGTGAAAGCCTGTCGCCTCGGCACATTCCCCCTTGCGGGAGGAGCATTCCTCTGTCCGTTCCTTGGTCCTTGAGGTGGGTTCCTTTGAGCTTTATGGAACTGACGAGGAGGAGGCGCAGTCGGTCCACGAAGAGGTGGAGCTGGTAGTGCGAGTCTCGGAGCAGGTGCCTGGATGGCTGGGCGATGCAGGTATATGATTGCTGGCCTAGGTGCAGCATATGGGTTGTGTCTACGAGGACAAGACCCAATATCAGGAGTAGCTGAGCCGCATACTAAGTAAAGGCTATTTGCTCGCCGGCAATCCTTCCCCAGATGTCCATCTCTCCTGCAATATGTGCAAAAGGCTGGGCTGGGTCGGTTGTTTAGTACTCCCGTTCTCCTTAGCACAAATGGTAGCCTTGAAGAGGCTCCTCCTGCCATTTGGTTGGCAGGGAACTTAACTCCGGTAGATTGAGGTTTGCCCCTCATCTTTACCACCGCCTCATATCGACGGGCCGCTTTCAGAGCCAATTCATGAGTCGGGAATCCCCTGTAGCTAACGCAGCTTGGATCTCCGGATCTAACCCTTGTTGGAATCGTCGGGCTCTGATCTCATCCGTCGGTATTAGGTGTGCCGCGAATCTGTTAAGGTATTGTGTTAGCTGTGTGGTATGTGATATATTGAAAATTGAACTATTGAGACATATCTTACCGACTGAGCATGGTGAACTCAGCATCATACTCATCCACGGATTTGGTCCACAGTGAATCCTGTTGTAGTTGGATAAACTGTTGTTCCAAGTCGAATCTGTCAGTCTCGGGAAAGTACTTTGCGTTGAACATATCGCGAAAAGTCCTCAATTTGATCGGCTGGGTGAGACGGTTTTCTTCCGCCTTCCACCAGACCCGTGCATTGTCAGTGGGCTGCAGCTTCACAACTTAAACCCAAGCTATCTCTAGCACTTATGCCGTTGCCGGGTCATCTTCAATACCCTGAGCCCATTCCTCAGCATCTAAAGGGCTCTCTTTTCCTGAGAATTGCTTAGGATGCAAGGCCCAGAATTGCTTCACCCCAGGTGCTTCTGCCTTAGGATGGTTCATCAAGATAGCAGTCTGGTGCTACTGTCCCTCTAGGAGGCTGCGGATCGCCTCAAGCAGTACCGTCTGCTTATTGATTGGAGCAGCTATGGCCGATGTAATTGGTATGGGTGGTGGAGTGTTGTTGAAATTGGTGCTGGTGTTGTTTGGGGAATCCATAACCTTGAAAGAAAAAATTGGTTTAGGACAGATTCAAAATATATGAAATTGGAAGATTCAAGAAATATGAATTGTAAAGAATGTTTTCAGTTGCTGGTTCTTGTGTTATATTGTTTAGGTTGTCCACGCAGAACTGACCTGCATATCCATACAAAGCTGACCTGTATGTCCACACAGAGTGGACCTGCATGGGCCACCAACAAAACCTGTCATGCTCCACTTCCCAGTGTACGGGCAGAGGACGCGACAGATCACGTGACGTATCTACTCAGAATTAAACATGCTAAGCGTATCTAAGCAATATAAAATAAAATGTACACAAGAGACAAGATGTAAACGAACAACAACTTTATTTATTAACATTCTTTTTTACAATATAACGAAAAGTAAATACATGGGATGAAAGCAATGCCTAAACAGTAGTATAACAGAAATGAAAATAAAATGTACAAGTAAACTAGAGCCCCGAGTCAAAGGCTAGCTGATCCAAGTCCCCGCTGGTGGGCTCTGTCTCCAGAAGGTCCGATCCACCTGACAACATTCCAAAGAAAGAAGAAAAGGAATGTTGTCAGCGAATAATCGCTCGGTAAGTCCCAAAGAATAAGTATAGACAGAAAGAGAATGTAACTTTTAAAGTTGTATTATATTGTTAACGCTGTTGTTTGTAGATTGGTACAGAAAATGCCAGTGTATACAAGACGAGTTCCACTATTCCGGAGACTAAGGTATACGGAGCACAAGGAACCGTTCAGCCACG
The DNA here is from genome assembly GCA_030015575.1 of Agapanthus africanus. Lineage (NCBI taxonomy): Eukaryota > Viridiplantae > Streptophyta > Magnoliopsida > Asparagales > Amaryllidaceae > Agapanthus > Agapanthus africanus. The sequence continues at coordinate 532,913,637 of JASDDO010000022.1, read as the reverse complement.
GTACAACGGCAATGGAGATTCAGGTTGGGTGTATTATGGTTACAATCTCGTGCTACTTTTAACACCTTCCGTACCAATCTACCCCTTATAAACCCTGCGATGTCTTGATTGTATTGTTTGTATTGTATTGTCTTGTATTGTAAATTGTATATGGAGGACTTGCCGGAACCATAATATCAATAATGGAACGGATATAATGGATGTACATATAGATGGAGAATATCCATGGTTCGGTTCGGTCAATATAGATTGATATAGATTGAATAGACGGATTCATGGATTCATGTTGTATTGTAATTTATACTTGAACCATATTCAAGTCAGATTGATTAGATTGAGACTCAGTCTGAGTCAGACACTTTGAAAAGAACTTGAAATCCTGAATTAGTTTTGATATTATCGGTAACTGCTGCACATGAATGGTAGGATTTGTGTCTTTTTCCAAAATAATTATCGTGTTGATAACACCGTTTGTTAGATTGTCTGCCTTAAAAAGGTAAGCACCCACATGTCCGGTTCCCTGAGGCTCAAGATACTGGTCCCGCTTAAACCTATGTTTACTAGGGTCCTTATTGTAATTTAATATAACTTGAGAGAGTTTTATGTAAAAAAAAGTTTTAGTATAATTTCAAAATACACCTCAAGTATTTGATTATCGTCTTTAGGGTTTTCATAAATGTATATTTTTATACAAGTGAAATTTCTAGTGAGTAAAACCTAACTTCATAATATATGGTATTTTATTGAAATATTGGAATTGTGTTGTATTTGGATGGTATTTCCATGTAATAGTGATTCCTTTGATTTAGAAAAAATGGAATATTTATATAATTAAAATATATATTTTGATAATAGATTTATATATATTAGTGAAAATAATTTATTTATTTTCTTGTAGAAATCTCATTTTCTAAAGAAAAATGTATAAAAATTCAATCGAGATCGAATACTCCTTACGGAGGTCTGCATCTCGCTCTACTAAGCCTGAGGATGTGCGATAATCCGCACCATCCCGAACGGGGTCCCCAAAATGGGTTGTAGAGGCGCAATTGTATGTAAATGTTTAATACATCTTTTTATAGAAAACGGTTTTGTAAGTATAGGGTATTTATTTGTAAAGTCGTATTTTCCCGTATTTTATTATTCCAAACTTCATCGTGCTATGATAGAGATGTGTGTTGTGATGAGGTAGGTCATTAACTTGTGAGTTATCTAAAGGTATAGTAAGGAATTATGATGATTTATGTCGAAACTAAAGTATATGGTATTTTTCTGTAAAAGTGCGATAAAACACACAAAAATAATTCTTTTGTGGTGAAACTTATTTTAATAGGTTTATTAATGTTTTCTAAACAATATGTGAGCGTATGGTATTTTCTTGATTAAGAAAAGTATAGTTTTAAAGGAAAACCGAATCGGAAGTCGGATTAACTCTGCTTCCGTCGGGTTTTGGAAATGTAAATTTTTAAAGAAGAAGAAGAGAGGGGGAGATGGGACTTACTGGTTACAAAGATATAGGGGAGAAAGAGGAAGAGTAGGGAAGTGCCGGTGCGTCATTTCTTCGCCGGAAACTCCTTGTATCGTTACCGGAACTTCACCCTTTTGCTAACTTCACTTCTACACTATTGGACTTGAAATTTTTGTAGAGTTTTTTGTATAGAATTTCAGTGTGAAGGTATGTAAAAATGAAGTGGGTATTTATAGGGAAAATTAGGGTTTAGAGGTGATGAAAAATGCATTAAAATTTGCATTAAAATGGGATTTAAAGGGGTTTTATTATTCTCTGTAAATGTGCAAAGAAAATAAACAATACTGGAGTTAAGGGGGTAGCCGAAGGGTCTAAGATTTTAACAAAAAAATAGGGTTTGGACTTGGTTGGACCGGCGGCACCGGCCCAAGGGGGATTCTTGCCGGTCGGATTCTTGGGGTAGGGGCTTGGATCTCTACCACGTGTCCAAGTCAGTCTGAATACTAATTTTTACCTGTTTGTTTCCATGTGACTCTTCATTTTACGCGCAGTATACGTGCAAACTCTTGGGATTCTAAAAGTTTAAAACAAATTAAAATAAAAAGATAATGTGGGTGATGGGATTTGAACTCTGGTGCTATGTCTCAGCAGTGCAGGGCCTTACCAGTGAGTTACAAGCTCCTTCTTGTTGTTCTAAAGCAAAACAAATTCTTATAGCATTCACAGGAATTGTAAATACCCCAATTGTACATTAACCTTTAAACAATTTTATGTATATTGAAATTGGAGTTGTTACAAGTATGCACGTCCAATTTGATGAGACGAATTCCTTAAGACCTGAAATTATATTAGATGATGATGAATCTATCCTATCAAAAAATATTTCATCAACTATTGGGGATGGTGAAACCAATCAATTGGAACAGCAAGAGCAAATAGACGATATTTCTCTTCCAAAAGATTGGCAATTAAATAAAAATCATCCTAAAGACCTTATAATAGGAGATATAGATAAGAGAATTGTCAGTAGATCATCAACGTTTAACTTATGTATCAATTCAGCCTTTATATTGGTCATTGAACCAAAGAATTATAAAAAAAGCCAAAAATGATGAGTATTGGATAGAAGTAATACAAGAAAAATTAAATCAATTTAAAAGAAATAAAGTTTGGAAATTAGTTCTACAACCCAAGGATAGACCAATTGTGGGTACTAAATAGATTTTTAGAAACAAGTTGGATGGAGCAGGAAATATAGTAAGAAACAAAACACATCTAGCTGCTCAAGATTATAATCAAGTCGAAGGAATTGATTATGACGAAACTTATGCTCTTGTTTCTCGACATGAAGCTATTAAATTATTTTTAACCTTTGCGTGTTTCAAAAACTTCAAAGTATTTCAAATGGTCGTGAAAAACGCTTTCTTAAATGGAACAATAAAAGAGGAAGTATATGTAGCACAACTACCAAAGTTTGAAGATCATAAACATCCTGAGTATGTATACAAACTAGAAAAGGTTTTGTACGGTGTCATGCCCCGCTTCCCAGTGTACGGGTAAGGAGACGCGACGAGGCCCGCTACGTATTTACTCAGAAGTAAACACGCTAAGCGTAACTAAGCAATATAATGTAAATATACACAAGAAGACATAAAATGTAAATGAACAACAACTTTTATTTATTAAACATTTTTTACAATACAACTGAAAAATAAATACAATGATGAAAACAATGCCTAAACAATAGCATGAACATGAAAGTAAAGTATATACAAGAGTCTAAAGCTTGAGATCCTCGCTGAACTGATCCAAGTCCTCTGAACTGGGCTCTATCTCTAGTGAGTCGGATCCAACTGACAACATTCCAAAGAAAGAAGAGAGAAGGAATGTCGTCAGCGAACAATCGCTTGGTAAGTCCCAAAGAAAAGTAAAAATAGAATAGACAGATATGAGAATATAACTGGCGTATTGTGAGTTTATTATGTTAACGTGGTTATTTGTAGCTTGGTACAGAATATGCCAGTGTATACGAGAGGAGTTCAACTATTCCGTGGACTAAGATAAACGGAGCACAAGGAACCGTTAAGCCACGGAACAACAGCAATAGATATTCAGGTTAGGTGTATTAAAGTGACCGTCTCGTGCCACTTCTAACACATTCCGTACCAGTCTACCACTTTAAAACCCCATAATATATTTTGTATTGATTTGTATTGTTTTGTTTAATAGATGTACGACTTGCCGAAACCATGATATCATGTAAGCGGAATGGATATAAATGGATAGTCATGTAATCAGAGTATATCGATGGTTCGGTTCGGTGGAGTCATGTTGATATAGATTGAATTCTGGTATAAATGGATTCATGTTGAAATGGAGTTATACTTAAATCATATTCAAGGATAGACTGATTGATTTCAGCTTAGACTAAGACTCTTCCTGAGTCAGACACTTAAACAAAATTGAAGTCCTGAATTAGTTTTGATGTTATCTGTAACTGCTGCACATGGACGATACGATTTGTGTCTTTTTCCAAGACAATTACCGTATTGATAACACCGTTTTTAAGTTGTCTACCTTAGATAGGTAAGCACCCATATTCTCCGGCTCCATGAGGCTCAAGAGAACTGATCTCACTTAAACCTATATTTACTAAGGTCCATATTGTAAATTAATATATCTTGACGGGTTTTATGAAAAATAGTTTTGATATATTTTCAAAATAAATCTCAAGTATTTATTTATCGTCTTTAGGGTTTTCATAGTTGTAATTTTTATAAAATGAAATATTCTAGTGGATATAAAACTAACTTTGAATAGTATATGATATTTTCTTGTAATTCGGCTTGTCTTGAATATGATGGTATTTTCATGATCTTTTGTGATTCTTTTCTTTTGATTAGAAAACCTGGAATATATATTATATTTAAAATAGATATTTTGATAATATATATATATATATATGTATAATTATAAAAATAGAATTTATTTATTAAATAGAAATCACGTTTTCTTAAAAATTGTAATAAAAATTCCATCACGATCGAATGCTACGTGAGGAGCTCTGCATCTCGCTCTACTAGTCCCAAGAACGTGCGATAACCTGCACTATCCCGATCGAGTTCCCCAAAATGGGTTGTAGAGCCTTATTTGCAAGGAATTAATTAAAACAATTTAAAGAATACGGGTTTTGATAGTTTAAGGTATTTTAATGTAAATTGTGTTTTGTCCCACAAAAATTGTTACAAAAGTCATCATACTATATCAAGATGAGTGTTTTGATGAGGTATGTCATTACCTTGTGAGTTTTCTAAAGGTAATATGAGCCAAACTATAAAGTAATGTCGTATGTAAACTAGATGGTATTTTACCGTAAAAGTTAAATAAAAGTTGTTTAACATTATATTTTGAATTGAAACTTGTTCCAAATGTTATTTAATGGTTAATAAACAATATAATAAAAGATGGTAAATTTTTTATTAAGAAAAATTGCGTTTTTTGATGAAATTAGAATCGAAGTCTGATTAACTCCGCTTCCGACGAGTTTTAATAGATTATTTTTTTAGACTAAAAAGAGATGAGAAGTGAAGGGACTTACTGATTGAAAGAAGAGAGAAGAGGTAGAGGGAACTTTCGAAGGCATCGTGGAGTCGTTTCGTCGCCGTATTTGTCCCGAAACGTCGCCGGAACTTTGACTTGAGCTAACTCCACTTGTACAACTTTTGGACTTAGAAAATTTAGAGAGTTTTAGCAATGGATTTCTGAATGAGGAGGCTAGGGTGTGATGTTTGTATTTATAAGAGAAATTAAGGTTTTGAGAATTGAAGAATGAATTAAAAATATGCATTAAAATGGATTAAAGAGGGGATTTATCATTTTCTGGATAAATGCAGAGAAATCAAACTGCATGGGTGTAATGGGGTAGGCCAAGGGGTGTTAGGGAAAATTTTTGGGGGCATTACCAACGGGGGGGGCCGGCGGTGCTGGCCCCTGGTAACATCTCGCCGGCCATCTTGGCTTGGTGGGGTGTGGGATTTTGGACACGTGTCCTAGGCTGTTTAAATAACAATTTCCACATGTTTGTTTTATGAGACTTTTCATTTTTACGTGCAGTGCATGTGTAAACTTTTGGGTTCTAAAAGTTTTAAAGAAAAATCAATAAAAATAATATGTGGCTGGGGGGATTTGAACACATGGGCTACGTCACAGCAGTGCAAGGCTTTACCAATGAGCTATAAGTGCTTTCTTACTGTTCAAAAGGGAATTAAATACTTATAGCATACACAGGATTGCAAATACTCCATTTGTACATTAACTTTTAAACGCATGTCTTCCTTACATTCCCATGTTGATTATCCTGGTGTATCTTTTGTCCACATTACTCGAACCAAGTTTACTTCCTTGTCCCGATGTGACTTCACCTTTCTGTCCAGGGTTTCAACGGGTTGTTGCTCATAATATAGATTCGTCTGTACAGTGAGCTCGGGGTGATCAAGAATGTGACTGGGGTCACTCACATACCTTCTGAGTTGGGATATGTGGAACACATTGTGCACTCCTTCCAATGAGGGTGGAAGTGCTAAGAGAAAAGCCACTTCTCCGACTCATTCTAGTATGTCGAACAGTCCAATATACCTCGGACTTAGCTTACCCCGCCTTCCAAAGCTAATCACTCCACGGTTTGGTGAGATCTTCAAAAAGACATGATCTTCCGGATGGAACTCCAAGTGACGGTGCTTTGCATCAGCCCAGTTCTTCTGTCGATCTTGAGCTATGCGCATTCTTTCCTTGATAGTGTGAACTATATCCACTGTTGCTGCTATCATCTCAAGTCTGAGGAGTTCTTTATCTCCGATATCGTCCCAACTTAATGGTGAACGACACTTCCTTCCATATAAAGCTGCAAAGGGTGTCATTCTAATACTTGCTTGGTAGCTGTTGTTTTATGAAAACTCCACAAGATGTGGGTGATCTTCCCACTGTTTACCACCGAAAAAAGAGACGAACCGGGTAGGTCGTCTTGCCTGAATTTGGGGGCAGATACTATGTTGTTTTATCCGTCCACCTCTCCGAAGATGCCAAGTTGATTTATGGTACCGTGCATCAGAGGTTTGGACGGATGCAGCCATTGTAGCAAACTTCGTCAGATTCTCCCTCGTTTACGAGAGGTTTTTTTTATTATGGGGATGCTCTTCCCTGCAGGCGAAAGCCCCTGCACTTAATTACGTTACCGTGCAGCGATAACCACTTTCTCCTGCTCCAGAAGGTCACTTCGTGTTGTGTGTGTTTGTTTTATTTTTGGTTGCCCGTGGATTGTATACGGAGAATAATTTATGTTATCACCCATAGGGCGTGGATTAGTCCAAATCCGTATATTCTTAGATTTTGTTTAGGGTTGATTTAAGGATCGTTAATCCCGTTTGAGATTATGATCAACTTAAATGTTTGTTGAGGATACGTTAGTATAATTTTAGACTAAGATCTACTCAACAGGATTTTGGGATCATGTAGATCCAACAAAAGAGCATTTGAGCTCTATTGTTTTAGTTTAAGCACGTTTCGGTCCGTTGGTAGTTTTAGGACGTTTCGGTCCGTAGCTAGTTTAAGGACATTGCGGTCCATTGTAGTTTAAGGACGTTGCGGTCCGTATTGGGATGTGCTTATCGATTTGGGAGTGCACCAAAAAGTTTTTGGTTGTTGGGACCCTCCACCTCTCTGAAGACATTGGAGAATTACAATGACATGTATCAAAGGTGTGGAGAGATGTACCCTTGAACCAATTTCCAATTTGAGGGAAGATATGGGATGAATATCCGTCGGGAGATCATTAGTCATGTTTGGAACTAGGATCATTTTAGGAAGACATAAGCACGGGGAGCTCGATATTTTAATCTCAAGAAGATTTGGCCAATTTGGGGCTGAAGTTGGCTTCTTATAATGTTAAACACTAATATATGCTCGGTGCTCATATGCTCCCACGTGAGACTTTAAAGCGGTGTTAAACTCTAAAATTTGGGGCGCTCACGTGTGGCACGTGAGGCGCCTGAAAGTTGACGCAGTACACTTATGTCCAAATCCACGTCTGTATGTAAGTGATAAACACTTAATTCTTGTAGTCATCACGTGTGGGCACGTGAGGCGCCCCAGAGTTGGGCACTGCTTCTTTGGGTTTATTCCCTCTTTCTTTTATAAGTGCTAAGAACTTAGCTTATATAATGCTCATGTGCAGACACGTGAGGTACTCAAAATGTGAGCGCTGTCTTTGGATTTTTCCCCTTTCCATTTAAGCAACTGTTTGGGGGTCATGTGAGAACACGTGATTCGATCTCAGTCATTCCTTTTTGTTCATCGGAGGTGCTCACATGGGAACACATGACCAGTCTTTTCTTTTATATGCATAGAGATTTTGATCTGAGTTTTAAGAATTTCAAGTCCCTTATTTTATAAGAATTAAATTCTTTTACAGGGTTAAACACTAGTTTTATCAGAGGAATTAAATTCCTATATACTTTTGAAAGAATTAAATTCTTTGGACTTAGTTCTTTCCCCTAAGTTTTGAATCTGCATAACAGAATCTCCTCGATGATAATTAAATTCTCAAATTGTAGGGAGATCTGCTTCTGCAGACCTCAACCAGAGGAAGAACTTAGTTCTTGTATGAAGGGTTAAACCCTTAAAGAAGAGATAAGATAATCTCTGTACCTTCTTCTTACTTGGGATTTTTGTTTAAGAAGGGGATCTTTTTCCTCTAGAGAATTGAATTCTATTTTTCTCTTTTTCTTTTGTGTCTCAAAGCTTATGGGGAGGGGTTACTCTGTGTGTTCTCTCCTCCTCTCCTCGCTCCTATTTATACGAGGAGAACAAGAATCAATTTGTTATGAGAATATCTCATTGAGAGATCATGATTGATTCCATGATCTTTTAGATCAATCAGTGAATTTTATTCACCGTTGAATTTTTAATCCAAAGGCTTTCTGTGTAACAGAGAAGATTTCTTGTTTGTTTAACAAGATTATGAATATCTTGTTAGTTTTAACAAGATTAGAATTTTATTCTATCATATGAATATCTTGTTAGTTTAACAAGATTAGGAAAATATTTTCCTAATATAGAATTTAATTCTATCATATGGATATCTCGTTAGTTTAACATAGAATTTTATTCTTATCATATGAATATCTTGTTAGTTTAACAAGATTAGGAAAATATTTTCCTATGATAGAATTTTATTCTACCAGATGATTTAATTGGTGATATTTTATCACCATCAGATTTTAAATCCGGGATTCTCTGTTAGAGAAAGATCTTTCCATATTAGAATGATTAGGAAAAATATTTCCCAAATAGGATTTAATTTTATCACATAGAATTTAATGGGAACATTTTAAATTGGAGCGCTCACATGCCTTGCATGTGAGAGGCAAGAGAACTCACGTGTTTAACACGTGACCCCTGCTATGGATTTTATCCTTTTTATATTCAGCGCTCATACGCTTTGCATATGAGCACTCACGTGTTTTACACGTGAGGCCTGTTTGGCCATTAATTGTTTTATTTAGTTTATTTTCAGCGCTCATATGTTTTACATATGAGCGCTCACGTGTGCAGCACGTGAGGCCTGTTTAGACATTAGTTATTTATGTTCAGCGCTCATATGGTCCTTAGTATTTAACACGTGAGGCATGTCTGGTCCTTAGTTGTTTGTTTTCACCCACGTGTTTAACAAGTAGCTTTTAGCCAAAAAAAATTGGCGGGAACACCCACGATCCTCCGAAGTCTAACATACACGCGCTTAGCATATATTCTGAATCGTTCGCTCAGACTGTCCATCTGTTTGTGGATGGTAAGCTGTGCTAAAGTTCAAACTTGTTCCCAAGCTAGCTTGCAGACTCTGCCAAAATTGCAATCGAAATCTGGTGTTACGATCAGAGACAATGCAAACCGGTACTCCATGTAATCTCACGATCTCCTGCATGATTTCATGGATATCAAAGATAGAACACAATGAAAAGTTAAATTTTACTTAGATTCAAACCTACCTCTAAGTACTTCTTTGGTAGTGTCTCGGTAGATTGGTCAACTCGAAATGGGATGAAGTGAGCCGACTTTGTGAGTCGGTCCACAATAACCCATACCGTATCGTTACCTTTCGTGCTGTGAGGAAGAGCAGTCATGAATTCCATGGTGATGTGTTGCCACTTCCATTCTGGGATAGATAACGGTTGATGTAAACCAACAGTCCTGTGATATTCAGCTTTTACCTGCTGACACACCAAACATTTGGCGACGCTTCTGGTTACTTCACGCTTCATTCCATGCCACCGGTAATGTTGCCTCAGATCTTTGTACATCTTCGTACCACCGGGATGTACTGAATAGGGAGAGCTATGAGCTTCTTTCATCAATTATTCCCGAACAGGACCTTGTGGTACACACAATCTACTGCTGTATCTCAAAGATCCGTCTTCATAGATGATGTATGTTCTAAGTCCACTTTCAACTTATTCTTTGATCTTTTGCAATTTGGCATCACTTGCTTGAGCTGCTTTGATCTGATTGACAATAGTAGACTGAACTTGTAAGTTCATCAAACTTGAAGCGTTACCTGGCATGATCACTTCTATCTCCATCTGATGCAAATCTTGCTGAAGCTTCCACTGTGCGGTGAGATTCATTGATGCTGGTTGGTGACTAAGTGCATCAGGTACTACATTCACCTTCCCTGGATGATATTGTAGGTTGATGTCGAAGTCTGCCATAAGTTCTAACCATCTTCTCTGCCGCATAATCAACTCTTTCTGAGTAAACACATATTTCAAAATCATGTGGTCCGTGTATATGTCCACTCGTTCTCTAAGAAGATAATGGCGCTAAATATTAAATGCAAAGATAACGGTTGCCAACTCCAGATCATGCGTCGGATAGTTGCACTCATGAATCTTCAGCTGTCTTGATGCATAAGCTACAACTTTACTGTGCTGATGTAGAACACGTCTTAATCCCTTACCGGATGCATCGCAATGCACTTCAAAACCTCCAGATTGATCCGGTATGACGAGAATAGGCGCTGATGTCAATCTTGACTTAAGTTCTACGAAATCTTGTTCGCATGCTTCTGACCACACGAATTCTTCATCTTACGCATGAGCTTGGTCAAGGGTGTTGCAATCTTCGAAAATCCTTCAATGAATCTTCTGTAATATCCTCCTAAACCCAAGAAACTTCGAATTTCCTTCACTGACTTCAGTGTCAGCCATTCGCTTACTGCTGATACCTTAGCTGGATCTACAGAGATTCCATCGCCTGATACAATATGTCCGAGAAAACCGACTTGATCTAGCCAAAACTCGCACTTGCTGTACTTGGCATAGAGTTGATATTGTCGTAAAGTCTCCAGGACAATTCATAGGTGCTCGGCATGTTCTTTCCGACTTTTAGAATAAACCAGAATATCGTCGATGAAGATGATAACAAATCTCTTTAGGTACTCTCGGAAAACTTGATTCATTAGGTTCATGAATATCGCTGGTGTGTTGGTCACTCCAAATAGCATCACAAGAAACTCATAATGACCATAGCGAGTCCTGAATGCCGTCTTCGAAATATCAGACTCTTTGACCTTCACCTGATGATAAGCCGAACGAAGGTCTAACTTAGAGAAAACGCAAGACCCACTTAGCTGATCGAACAGATAGTCGATACGTGAAAGTGGATACTTGTTCTTTATAGTTACTTCGTTCAGAGCTCTATAATCAATGCGCATTCGATATGAACATTCCTTCTTCTTCACAAGCAGAACTGGCGATCTCCAACTTGATGTGCTGGGATGAATCCATCCTTTCTTCAATAATTCGTCCAACTGAGTTCGGATCTCTTTCAAACCTTCGGGACTCAAGCGGTGTGGAGCATTGATCACCGGTTGTGCTCCAGGTACTAAATCAATGCTGAATTCAAGAGCTCGATCGGGAGGAAAACCTGATATGTCTTCAGGAAATACATCGTCGAACTCTCGAACTACCTCTGGCTTCGATCTTTCCTCTACTTGAAGTGTTGTAATCACTTTCTTCTTCAGTTTTTCTTTGTATGTGCTTGGCTCGAGGGTACAGTCTTCACTTTTGAAATAAAAGACCGGATGTTTTGGAATCTCGAACACTATCCTCCTTTGATGACAGTCAATGGTAGCATAGATTGTTCCTAGCCAATCCATACCCAAAATGACATTGAAATTCGGTATGTCCAGCACCTTGAAGTTAGCATAGAATTCTCTACTGCAGACGACCACTGGACACAGGTCGTATCCCATTATTGCCTTTAGAACGTCGTTCCCTGAACTGACATTCCAGCTGGATACATGTGATTTGACTGGAATCGCATGAGTTCGGACGAACCGTTGCAACATAAAGCAATGAGATGCTCCAGTATTGAAGAGTGCTAGTGCAGGAAGTGAGGCTACTAATATCGTACCTAAGTTATGTAGGATAGGTTTTATGTATGAGAAAAAGATATATAGGTATGTATAAAGATTGAAAGAAAGCTTGAAAGAAAAGAGTTACCAGTAATGACTTGGTCAGTGGCTCAGCTTCTTCCACGGTCAATGTGAAAGCCTGTCGCCTCGGTACATTCCTCCTTGCTGGAGGAGCATTCCTCTGTCCATTCAATTATACTTGAGGTAAGTTCCTTTATGCTTGGTGGAACTGACGAGGAGGAGGTGCAGTCGGTCCACGAGAAGGTGGAGCTGGGAGAGAGAGTTATGGAGTAGGTGCCTGGATAGATGGCCGCTGCGGATGGGTAATTGCTGGTCTGGATGCAACATTAGGATTGATTCTTCGAGGACAAGACCCAATATCATGTGTGGATGAGCCACAGACTAAGAAAAAGCGATTAGCATGCCTACAATCCTTCGCCATGTGTCTATCCCTCCTACAGTAGGTGCAAAAGGATGGACTGGACCGGTTGAATGGTACTCCCGGTCTCCTGGGTAAAAAAGGTGGCCTTAAAGAGGCTTCTCCTGCCATCTGAGTAGCAGGGCGCTTCACTCCGGCAGATTGGGGTCTGCCCTTCATCTTTACTACTGCCTGATATCGACAGGTAGCTTCAGAGCCAGTTCGTAGGTTGGAAAATCCCCTGTAACTAAGGCAGCTTGGATCTCCGGATCTAACCCTTGCTGAAATCGTCTTGACCTGATCTCAGCAGTCAGAATGAGTTGTGCCGCGAACCTGTTACGGTCTTGTGTTAGTTGTGTAGTGTGTGATATCGAATATTAAGACATATCTTACCTGCTCAATATGGTGAACTCGGCATCATACTCATCCACTGATTTTCTCTATACATAGCCTTGTTGTAAGTGAATGAATTGTTGCTCTATGTCGAATCGGGCAGTCTCTGGAAAATACTTAGCGTCGAACATGTCGCGAAAGGTCTTCTATTCGATAGGCTGGGCAAGACGGCTTTCTTCCGCCTTCCACCATACTCGGGCGTTGTCGGTGAGTTGCAGCTCCGCAACCCGTACCCAAGCGATGTGTGGCACTTATACTGCTGCTAGATCGTCCTCAATGCTCTGAGCCCATTCTTCAGCTTCTAAAGGGCTCTCTTTCCCAGAAAATTGCTTCGGGTGCAATGCCTGGAATTGCTTCACTCTAGGTGCTTCCGCTTCTGGGCGGTTCAATAGGATAGCAGTCTGCTGCTGCTGTCCTTCCAGGAGGCTTCGGATTGCCTCAAGCAATACCGTTTTCTTGTTGATCGGAGCTGCAATGGTAGGCGTAAGTGGAAGAGGTGATGGTGGTGTGTTGTTGATATTTTTGCTGGTATCGTTTGGAGAATCCATAACCTTGAAAGAAAAAAATAGGGTTATGATAGATTCAAAAAATATGAAATTGTAAGATTCAGGGAATATGAAATGTAAAGAATGTTTTTAGGTGCTGATTCTTGTGTTATATTGCTTAGGACTTCATACAGAATTGACCTACATGTCCATGCAGAACTGACCTGTATGGACCGCCAACAAAACCTGTCACGCCCCACTTCCTAGTGTACGGATAAGGAGGTGGGACTGGCCCGCTACGTATTTACTCAGAAATAAACACGCTAAGCGTAACTAAGCAATATAATGTAAATATGCACAAGAAGACATGAAATGTAAATGAACAACAACTTTTATTTATTAAACATTTCTTTACAATACAACTGAAAAGTAAATACAATGATAAAAGCAATGCCTAAACAATGGCATGAACATGAAAGTAAAGTATATACAAGAGTCTAAAACTCGGGGTCCTCGCTGAACTGATCCAAGTCCTCTGAATTGAGCTCTATCTCCAGTGAGTCGGATCCACCAGACAAGATTCCAAAGAAAGAAGAGAGAAGGAATGTCGTCAGCGAACAATCGCTCGATAAGTCCTAAAGAAAAGTAGGAATAGAATAGACAGATGAATAGAAAGATATCAGAATATAACTGGTGTATTGTGAGTTTGTTATGTTAACGCAGTTGTTTGTAACTTGGTACAGAATATACCAGTGTATACGGGAGGAGTCCAACTATTCCGTGGACTAAGATATATGGAGCATAAGAAACCGTTAAGCCACAGAACAACAACAATGGATATTCAGGTTAGGTGTATTAAAGTGACCGTCTCGTTCCACTTCTAACACATTCCGTACCAGTCTACCCCTTTAAAATCCCATAATGTATTTTGAATTATTTTGTTTAATAGATTTACGACTTGCCGAAACCATGATATCATGTAAACGGAATGGATATAAATGGATAGTCATATAATCAGAGTATATCCATGGTTCGGTTCGGTCGAGTCATGTTGATATAGATTGAATTTTGGTATAAATGGATTCATATTGAAATGGAGTTATACTTGAATCATATTCAAGGATAGATTGATTGATTTCAGTTTAGACTGAGACTCTGCCTGAGTCAGACACTTAAACAGAATTGCAGTTCTGAATTAGTTTTGATGTTATCTGTAACAGCTGCCATAGACGGTAGGATTTGTGTCTTTTTCCAAGACAATTACAGTATTGATAACACCATTTTTAGGTTGTCTGCCTTAGATAGGCAAGCACCCATATTCTCCGGCTTCCTGGGACTCAAGAGAATTGGTCCTGCTTAAACCTATATTTGCCAGGGTCCTTATTGTGAATTAATATAACTTTAGAGGGGTTTATGAAAAATCGTTTTGATATATTTTCAAAATAAAGCTCAAGTATTTATTTATCGTCTTTAGGGTTTTCATAGTTGTAATTTTTATAAAATGAAATATTCCAGTGGATATAAACCTAACTTTGAATAGTATATGGTGTTTTCTTGTAATTTGACTTGTATTGAATGTGATGGTATTTTCATGATCTTTTGTGATTCTTTTCTTTTGATTAGAAAACCTGGAATATATATTATATTTAAAATAGATATTTTGATAATATTTATGTATATAATTATAAAAATAGAATTTATTTATTAAATAGAAATCACGTTTTCTTAAAAATTGTAATAAAAATTCCATCGAGATCGAATGCTCCGTGAGAAGGTCTGCATCTCGCTCCACTAGTCCCGAGGACGTGCAATAACCTGCACCATCCCGATCGGGTTCTCCAAAATAGGTTGTAGAGGCTTATTTGCAAGGAATTAATTAAAACAATTTAAAGAATACGGGTTTTGATAGTTTAAGGTATTTTAATGTAAATTGTGCTTTGTCCCACAAAAATTGTTACAAAAGCCATCGTGCTATGTCAAGATGAGTGTTGTGATGAGGTAGGTAATTACCTTGTGAGTTTTCTAAAGGTAATATGAGCCAAACTATAAAATAATGTTGTATGTAAACTAGATGGTATTTTACCGTAAAAATTAAATAAAAGTTGTTTAACATTATATTTTGAATTGAAACTTATTCCAAATGTTATTTAATGGTAAATAAACAATATATATAAAGATGGTAAATTTTTTATTAAGAAAAATTGCGTTTTTGATGAAATTAGAATCGAAAGTCGGATTAACTCCGCTTCCGACGAGTTTTAATAGATTATTGTTTTAGACTAGAAAGAGGTGTGAAGTGAAGGGACATAATGATTGAAAGAAGAGGGAAGAGGTAGAGGGAACTTTCGAAGGCATCATGGAGTCGTTTCGTCGCCGGATTTGTCCCGAAACGTCGCCGGAACTTTGACTTGAGCTAACTCCACTTGTACAACTTTCGGACTTAGAAAATTTGGAGATCTTTGGCAATGGATTTCTGAATAAGGAGGTCAGGGTGTGATATTTGTATTTATAGGAGAAATTAGGATTTTGAGGATTGAAGAATGAATTAAAAATATGGATTAAAGAGGGCATTTATCATTCTCTGGATAAATGCAGAGAAATCAAACAGTATGGGGGTAGTAGGGTAGGCCAAGGCGTGTTAAGAAAAATTTTTGGTGGCGTTACCAATGGGGGGGCCCGGCGGCGCCGGCCCTTGGCAACATCTCGCCGGCCATCTTGGCTTGGTGGGGTGTGGGATCTTTGACACGTGTCCTAGGCTGTTTAAATAACAATTTTTATATGTTTGTTTTATAAGACTTTTCATTTTTACGTGCAGTGTACATGTAAACTTTTGAGTTCTTAAAGTTTTAAAGAAAAATCAACAAAAATAATATGTGGCTGGGGGGATTTGAACACATGGGCTACATCACAGCAATGCAAGGCTTTACCAATGAGCTATAAGTGCTTTTTTGCTGTTCAAAAGCGAATTAAATACTTATAGCATACACAGGATTGCAAATAATCCATTTGTACATTAACTTTTAAACAAATTTTCTGTACACGGAAACAAAGTTGTTACATATGGTCTCAAACAAGCCCTTAGAGTTTGGTATGAGAGATTTAGTGCATTCCTAATGATACGGTATACGAAAGGAATGGCAGACAAAACTCTATTCACCAAATCCTATGGAATGGATATTGTAGGAGTTCAAATATATATTGATGATATTATATTTGGTTCTACTAACGAGCAGTTTTGCCAAGAATTCTCCAAGTCTATGCAACATGAATTTGAGATGAGTATGATGGGAGAACTAAACTTCTTTCTCGGACTTCAAATGAAACAGAGTTCAAAAGGACTCTTCATCAATCAATCTAAGTATACAAAAGAATTCATCAAGAAGTTCGGATTAGACGACGCAAAGACTTGTGAGACATCCATGGCAATAACTAAACTTTCCAAAAACGAAACCAGAAAAGCGGTAGATATACGACTCTACCGAGGTAGGATTGAAAGCTTATTATATTTAACTATAAATAGACATGATATAATGTACATTGTTTGTATTTGCGCACGGTTCCAAGCTAATCCTAGAGAGTCACACTTGTTAGCGGTCAAGAGAAACTTTAGATTTCTCAAAGGCACTATCAATCTAGAATTATGGTATCCATAAAATAACATATTTAACTTAACAAGTTATTCAGATGCCGACTATGCTGGAAGTCAAATCGATCGCAAAAGCACTAGTGGCACATGTCACTAAAATACCAATACTTTGTGATAACACCCGCACAGTCCAAATGACCAAAAATGCTGATTAACATGGCAGAACCTAACACATTGATATTCGATATCATTTCCTACGAGATCACTATCATAAAGGTGATATTGTTCTTGAATATGTACCAACCGATTCACAATTGGTCGATATATTCACAAAATCCTAGATAGAACTTGTTTTGCCAACATTAGAAGTGAATTAAATATGTTAGAATTAGAAACATAATTTTAACTATAATTTAATTCACATTTTAAAAGAAATTTATAGGCATCTATAATAAAGTCATAGACGTCTTAGAAATATTTATTAGACATAAAATAGACGTCTATTTGACATAAAATAGACGTCTATTTATGCAGTTTTCAGTTTTTGAATTTTAAATTCAAACTCTGACGGTTTTTTTTAACCGTTTTGATTTTCCTCTCTGAATTTTCTCTATATAGAGAGGAAAAACAATAGAGACCTCTTTCTTCCATTCACTCCTGTCCATCTCTTCTTCAGAAAATCAATTTTTTTTTTCAATGACAAAACGAACTATCTCCATAAGAAATACACACATCTACAAAGAAGGACAAAACTCACTAAAGAAAATTAAGGAAGAACCCATTTTCCCGATTCGGCGTACCCCAAATCCGAAACGAATTCTTCTATTTTCTTTACCGAAGTCACCTTCTTCACCGACATTGTTCATACCAGAATATTGCATTTTATACCGCCCATTCTTACGCTCGTGTGTTTATAGGTAGGTGCTTTTAATCCGTGTTTGTTACATATTGACAGAATACAGGTTTCCGGTACAAATATTGCAAATCAAGATAAAATCTCCACAGTTACGCTAAATACAGAACATCTGTCACAGCAGATAAAAGCCGGGTTCCGGTCATCCATATCCGTCCAGTGCCGAGTACCGGTTCCAGATACAAGACATGTGACAGTGGTCATTCGTGTCTGGGACAAGCACAGAGCACGAGGGGGGCTGCACAAGAATCAATGGGTGCGCGGAGCTCGAGGGAGAGAGAAGTCAAAAGTGAAAAAAATAATGCAATCTTGGACTTGGAAATCTGCAGATATTCTGGAAGACTTTGTACATTATAGAGTTGACAAACACAAGGAAATATCCAACCAGGGACCCAGACCAAAACCCACGACCCAACTCACCAAGGGAGCCGTGTTTCCGCGGCCAATAGGGGGTATTGGCCGCGGAACCGCGGCCATTACGGCGCCTCATCTGGTGGGTTTTTGGGGGCACTTTGGGTATTCCATATTATGCCAGAATTTGGCCCTAGGGTTTCAGAACACCTCCTATAAATACTCCAGAATTGAGCTAAGCCAAGGGTCATTCTTTTGTTCTTCTTTCTTTTTAGGATTTAGTCTTTTTCTTCTTCTTCTTCATTCTTTTTCCATGAAAATTGTAGTGAGAGCTTTTTGAGTGGGAGATCAATGAAGATGAGGGCTTTTTGTATCATTCTCTTTTGTTTCTTCTTCCCCTTGAGATTCTTGCTTTCTCTTGATCATTCAACCTCTTCATTGAGCTTGAATGGTTAAGGGTTAGTTATTGATCTCAAGGGTCGTATTCTTTCATGGAATTAGCACTTCATTTCGCATGCGTTCTCTACCCTTCCCTTGATCTTGCAACCTCTTGATTGAGCTTGCAAGTTTAAGGGTTGGCTATTGATCACATGCTTGTCTTGAGTCCTAGTTTCTTGTTCTTTTTATCGCTTTTTATTATTTGCTTTTTATAACCTTGCTTTAATTACTTGCAATTTAATTCCATGCACTTACATTCTTGTAATCTTTTCTTTTCTTTGCTCTTTTCTTTTTGTTCTCTCTTTTTGGTTCTCTTTTGTGAATGTTGTAATTATTGTTGTTGTTAAGAATCCATATGATATTGTAAGTTAACATTTCTTTGCTCATTTCCTTTTCCCGTTATTTTCCATTTGAACTCCGCCCAAACGTTACGCAAGCGCTCCGTTAGGCACCCTACCCTGACAAGGTAACGGTGATTCCTAACCGCGACCGGTTGCGTTCGGTTTGGCCGGAGGCGAAAGCAAGAGACAAGAACGGAAGGACAAGGGTAAATAAGTCGGATTCCCCGAATACCGCGCTTAAATCCCCTAATCCACGTTGTTGCCGATTGCTCTAGCTTCAATTGGTCAAGACTCGGCTCAAAGGTTTTGAGTACGGATTTCTTAGCTTACAATCTCGTATCTTTTCTTAACAACTTTATACTTGCAAATAAACACATAGGTTAGAATCGAACAAATATATACTCATTCTTTATTGACTCGTCTAAGACAAGAAGGTAAAATACCACCATCTCCCTGTGGACCGACCCGTGCTCAACCGGCTAGCTGCATAGCGACACCGTCCTGATCGCGGTTATACTTTAATTCTTTGAACACCCGACACGCCAAAAGCGTGCGATCAAATGGCGCCGTTGCCGGGGAGACGGTAGCGTATTTTCTTTCTTGTTATTCGGGTTAATATTCTTTTTGTATATATTTAAAAAAAATATATATATATATATATATATAAAATAATAATAATAAAAATCTTTTTGTTTTTTTTTTGATCATTTTTGTGGGCAAGTGTGCAGATTTTTGCGTTTTTGCAAACTGCGATTGTGGGGAGCAAAGTGTGCATTTAAGGCAAAGGTGATTACGAAGTACAGTGCCAAAGATCCGGGTAGTTTGACCCGTGCAAGCGAACTTTTCAAGCTTACCGGATTTGATTCAACAGGGGTTTCCTAACCTAAAACTTAACGGTACGTACTTTACTAACACCTTCCTCTCAAATCCGACGCTTCCAATATATTATTCTTTGCAGGATTCTTTGCAAGTTCGCTAGCACACGCTAAAAATTGACTAACCCGTATTTGTTGCAGTGCCGCGCTTAAACTGAAAATAATTTTTTGATTCTTTATAGAATTTTTATTGAATTGTGCATTGCATACATTAATACGGACTTAAGGGCAAGCGAACCCCACAACATACGGTAAAGGATTTCATCACCTTTTCCGTGGCCCACAAATCACGAACTTGCGCATAACGTTTACCCGCACAAATTTAAAAGAAACTAGACTTTAAGCCTTAAGGACTTCGCGCTCACTAGGAGAAGTTAATTGTGTTTAGAACCTCGCTTAACGGTATATTGTTTATGGGGTGTCTAGGAAAGTGTTAACGGCGAAACCGCCAAAAGAGAAAGGGTTATTTAATTAAGGAACTTCGCGAAAGCGTTGGACAACCTCCCCTTATCTCTGCACTTACCTGGCCTCGTGATCAGTGTATCTTGAGCCTGTTTCTCGACACGGTTTTACTTCGACAATTAAGTTCTGGAGCAGGTCTAGTTGACCTAGGTGAACCCTAGAACGATTAGGTGTGTGGTATTTTTGTGTCGTGATTATTTTTGTCCATATTCTTTTTGTGTATACTTCATTCTTTTGTTAATATTTTTTTTTTAAAAATAATAATAATAATAATAATAATAATAAAAAATCACATTCTTTTTCCCCTCCTTTTCTCTACCTTTCTCTCTCTCTCTTCATATCATGGGTACCCCACCTCTCAAAACTCTTGCCGAACTTTGGTACACACAACCAGACATAACTTCCTACGGTTATTGTTTTGGCCGAACTTCGAACGATCCATCCATGCCAAAAATTTCTTTGAAAGATCGGATAGACGCGTCTAGGACGAACAACTGGACCCCGCAACCTACTTCGTATCAACCGTTTCAAACATTCACACCTTCTTGCGTTGATACCCCTTTTGAAAATCCAGTTGTAACCCCGAGACCTATGTCTATTGCTGAACGTATTGAACAATCTCGTAGCCGATCTTTCACTCCTTTCACCACTACAAATTCTTGGGATCAACAATTCCATTCACCTTCTTATCCAAATGTTGATCCTGCTCCTTTCCAGCCATTCAATTCCTACCAATCCTATCCTACTTTTGCACCTTCACTAGACATTACTTCAGAACCGCCATTTGGGAGTTTTCAGTATCCAAACAACTTTGAATCTTTTACTGAAACCCCTTCACAACCTATGTCTAGTCTGGAACAGTCGTTGGAAGACTTTAGGGTAGCGTCAAGCCAACAGATGATGGATTTGAATGCGTCCATGGCCGCTCTCATACAACCTACTGACCCGGTAGCTAGTTTCCAGCTAGCTCCTAATTTTCCAATGTATGATGAGGCGGTAGGACAGGCTGAAAATTTGAGTGGAGAAAGCGAGATGTACACCCTTCCAAATCAAACCTACCCATCCCAAATTGAATCCCACAACTCCTGTTTTGAAAGTCTATCGAGTATCCCACATGATTTATCAATTGAAGATAGAATGATGAATGAGTTGTGCGACTTCGTAGTGTTTGATTTGCCCGATTGTGAAGGGTCTCTTCCAAGTGAAACCGATCCTAAACCTTTTGACCTCTACACCTCCACTTTAGAACCTGAAATGATTGATATCCATACTTTTGTTGAGGTGTCTGAGAATATAGATTTTCACTTGATCGAGGATATTGACGCTGGGAACATTTTGGATGATGAACCCGTCGATTTGGCTGAGTTTTTCTCTTCAAATCATCATCCCGAGTCTTTAACTGTTTTTCCCGAACTTCATATGCGTCTTGATATTGATGATAAAGGCATGGATGAGATAAATTTTGAGGAGAATATTGAGGATAGTTTTAAGGATGAAACAGTTTTGTTTGATGAGTCGGATTTACCAATTCATCCTGTTCCTTCCACTGACTGTGTGCACCCTCCCGAAACCCTAACCGATACCCCTCCTCAACCACTTCCCTCCACCCTTTCCATCGTTCCGACCGTGCAAGAACCCGTCTCACTTTCATTTACTATGTCTGGTTTACAAAGTTCGGCGTACCCATGGTTTCTCACGAATTTTGAGGGATTTGACCCCATTTCTCGACGGGTAAATATATTAGCACAATCGCTTTTTACACATCGGTCATCACAAATTGTGCTAATCTATTTACTCCATTTGCACCCTCAAGTTCGTATTCCACTTCTTTTTCCCTTCCGCCATTCTTCTTCCTCTCATATACCGAGACCGTATCCCGCTTCTCTCCCCATACGGTCTCGCGTATTCTCCATTTTCTTCCTCTTCACCTTCTTTCACCAGCCGCTGCTTTATCACGATAAAATTTTTGAATGGTTGGTGTTAACTTTTGGCCTGTGTAAGGCCTTGTATAGCTTAATACTGTTCTTTCCCCCCTAATCCTGAACTTCAACGCTTAACAGTGGAAACACTGTTTTACTTAAGTTTGGGGGGGACATCTTTTTTGTATATATTTTTTTTTGTTTTCCTTTTTGTTTTGTATATAATTGGTTTTTTTGGGGGAGCGCCGACAATTTTGACCCTCTTGGTATAGCCTGACAGTGAGGGCACTGTCAACTTTAAGTTTGGGGGTGTGCTCGGTAAGCTTTCTTCCTTCGCATTCATTTGTATATTTTGCATTTGCATACCTTATTTAAAAACCCATAAAAATTGAAAATTTTCCAAAAAATATATAAAAACTTTGTCGTCAAGTTAGCTAATAAGGTAACTTAGATCTTTATTCTGAAAGTTTAATTGATATGTTAGAAATAACTAAATTCTAGGCTTAGGAATTGAAAACCCTAAAAATAACCCTCATTCTGTCTAACTTTGATAAGTATACGTCCTTACAGTTTTTTTTTGAGAAATAGGTAATCTTGAGTTCAGTTTTTTGAGTTAAGTCAAGAAGAAGGGAAAGTATTGAAGCTTTACCGGAGGATAAGTCTGAAAAATAGTTTTTTTTCTTGAGTTCAAATTTAGAAAGTATATACCCTACAAACTGCACTTACACGCACCTTGAAACTTGGGATAGTAGAGGATACCTAGAAATACTCTTGCTTGAAAGCCTAGTATGAAAGAAAAAACGATATTTAAAGCTAAACACCAAAAGAGCATATTGGAAAATATATCCGGTCTTGAAAGAGGAAAAAGAAAAAGAAAAAGAAAAATAGAATAAAGTCAAGACCTGGAAACTGCTATTTACGCTTTAAAGTTCACACATTCAGTAATCGGCCGTTAGTGCCTCAAGAAGCATTAATAGTCGCATGAAAGGTGTGTGAGCAAAACCGTCCATCCTTAATGAAAAGAAGTAGTATTAGGTATTAGGGCAAGGGTACTATATCTTGAATTGAATTCTTAAGTGTAGGGTGCAAATATACACATACGTAGGGGTGTATAATCGATGTTTGGATAAAAGATAGAGATGAAGAATAAGACTTGTGTTTTCTGTAAAGTTGATAAAAATCCCTGATTTGAGGCCGTACTTTAGAAGGAAAACTCAGGAGAACCAACATCTTTTTAAACTTTTTTTGGAGCGTATACGAACCAAGGTTAAATAGATATGAGGTGTGAAGAATATGGGTTGGATATTTCTAACTTAGGATAATAGAGTTTCTAACATAAATACTAAACTGTAGGAGTAGAATCGATGTTAACTTATGACACTAGCTTGACTGGATTTTGTGGGTGTAATCCGCTGAAAACCCTCAGGAGACAACACTCCTCCTACTAGGGACACCTAGAGGTTTAACGGCTTGTTGCACGCGCTCAGTGCAATCGCGTTCCCTGCGAAAGTGCGGTTATCATTTTATTTTTGTGAATAATTGGTTTTGCTCGGGACGAGCAAAAGTTAAGTTTGGGGGTATTTGTTCATACCAGAATATTGCATTTTATACCGCCCATTCTTACGCTCGTGTGTTTATAGGTAGGTGCTTTTAATCCGTGTTTGTTACATATTGACAGAATACAGGTTTCCGGTACAAATATTGCAAATCAAGATAAAATCTCCACAGTTACGCCAAATACAGAACATCTGTCACAGCAGATAAAAGCCGGGTTTCGGTCATCCATATCCGTCCAGTGCCGAGTACCGGTTCCTGATACAAGACATGTGACAGTGGTCATTCGTGTCTGGGACAAGCACAGAGCACGAGGGGGGCTGCACAAGAATCAATGGGTGCGCGGAGCTCGAGGGAGAGAGAAGTCAAAAGTGAAAAAAATAATGCAATCTTGGACTTGGAAATCTGCAGATATTCTGGAAGACTTTATACATTATAGAGTTGACAAACACAAGGAAACATCCAACCAGGGACCCAGACCAAACCCACGACCCAACTCACCAAGGGAGCCGCGTTTCCGCGGCCAATAGGGGGTATGGGCCGCGGAACCGCGGCCATTACGGCGCCTCATCTGGTGGGTTTTTGGGGGCACTTTGGGTATTCCATATTATGCCAGAATTTGGCCCTAGGGTCTCAGAACACCTCCTATAAATACTCCAGAATTGAGCTAAGCCAAGGGTCATTCTTTTGTTCTTCTTTCTTTTTAGGATTTAGACTTTTTCTTCTTCTTCTTCATTCTTTTTCCATGAAAATTGTAGTGAGAGCTTTTTGAGTGGGAGATCAATGAAGATGAGGGCTTTTTGTATCATTCTCTTTTGTTTCTTCTTCCCCTTGAGATTCTTGCTTTCTCTTGATCATTCAACCTCTTCATTGAGCTTGAATGGTTAAGGGTTAGTTATTGATCTCAAGGGTCGTATTCTTTCATGGAATTAACACTTCATTTCACATGCGTTCTCTACCCTTCCCTTGATCTTGCAACCTCTTGATTGAGCTTGCAAGTTTAAGGGTTGGCTATTGATCACATGCTTGTCTTGAGTCCTAGTTTCTTGTTCTTTTTATCGCTTTTTATTACTTGCTTTTTATTACCTTGCTTTAATTACTTGCAATTTAATTCCATGCACTTACATTCTTGTAATCTTTTCTTTTCTTTGCTCTTTTCTTTTTGTTCTCTCTTTTTGGTTCTCTTTTGTGAATGTTGTAATTATTGTTGTTGTTAAGAATCCATATGATATTGTAAGTTAACATTTCTTTGCTCATTTCCTTTTCCCGTTATTTTCCATTTGAACTCCGCCCAAACGTTACGCAAGCGCTCCGTTAGGCACCCTACCCTGACAAGGTAACGGTGATTCCTAACCGCGACCGGTTGCGTTCGGTTTGGCCGGAGGCGAAAGCAAGAGACAAGAACGGAAGGACAAGGGTAAATAAGCCGGATTCCCCGAATACCGCGCTTAAATCCCCTAATCCACGTTGTTGCCGATTGCTCTAGCTTCAATTGGTCAAGACTCGGCTCAAAGGTTTTGAGTACGGATTTCTTAGCTTACAATCTCGTATCTTTTCTTAACAACTTTATACTTGCAAATAAACACATAGGTTAGAATCGAACAAATATATACTCATTCTTTATTGACTCGTCTAAGACAAGAAGGTAAAATACCACCATCTCCCTGTGGACCGACCCGTGCTCAACCGGCTAGCTGCATAGCGACACCATCCTGATCGCGGTTATACTTTAATTCTTTGAACACCCGACACGCCAAAAGAATGCGATCAGACATCGGAAAAGAATCCAAGCAAATATAATTCGTTTCATCCACCCATAAACAATGAAAGCATTCTTCCTGTCGATCCATTTCCACAAAGTTCATCGGCACCACAAAATTCATCGGCACTGAATCCTGATGCACAATGTTGTTCCCCTCCGAAAGACGGCGTGACGCAGGGACGTCTTGCCTAAGATTCGGGACAGATGCTATATGGTTTTATCCTTTTACCTCTCCGAAGATGCCAAGTTGATTTATGGAACCGTGCATCGGAGGTTTAGACGGATGCGGCCGATGTAGCAGATTTCGTCAGATTCCCTCTCGCTTGAGGGGTTTTTGATTGTGGGGACGCTCTTCCCTGCAGGTGCAAGCCCCTGCAGTTAATTACGCTACCGCATCGCGGTAACAACTTTCTCCTTCTCCAGAATTTCACTTCGTATCGTGTGTGTTTGTTTTGTTTGTGGTTTCCCGTGGATTGTATACGGAGACTGAGTAATGCCGTCGCCCGTAGGACGTGTATCAGTCCAAATCCGTATTTACTTAGATTTGGGTTTGGTGTTTTTAGTTTAAGGATACGTTAGTCGTATTGAGACTAAGATCGACTTAAACGTTCGTCAAGGATACGTTGGTCCTGTTTTGGACTAAGATCAACTTGACGTGGTGATCCATTTAATATATGGCCGTCGGGACTCATCACCTCTCTGACGTCGTTGAAGGATTACAACGATGGATGTCAGAGGAGTTCAGAGATGTGCCCTTGAACCAAAGTTGATTTGGAGTTTTATCATTCATTTAAATGTCTAAGGATACGTTAGCCGTATTTGGGGCTAAGATCAACTTAAACGGGACCGTTTAGATCCGGCAAAAGAGCATTTGGAGGCTCTATTGTTCCAGTTTAGGGACATAGTGGTCCATAGGTAGTTTAGGGACGTTGCGGTCCATGCTCCAGTTTAGGGACGTGGTGGTCCATATTCCAGTTTAGGGACATGGTGGTCCATGTTCCAGTTTAGGGACGTGGTGGTCCATATTCCAGTTTAAAGACATGGTGTTCCGTTATTAGTTTAAGGACGTTTCGGTCCGATATTAGTTTAAGGACGTTTCGGTCCATTTAAGGACGTCTCGATCCACGAGTTTAAGGACCCCGCAGTCCATATACGTGTGTGGTCGTCGGGACCCGTCACCTCTCTGACGTCGTTGAAGGATTACAACGACGGGTGTCAGAGGAGTTCGGAGATGTACCCTCGAACCGGAGGTAAATTGATTTAAGAAAGCAATCTTGCTCAGTCAATTTAATTTAAGGACTTACGGCCAAAATTGGGCTAAGTCCAGTTGAAAATGTTCAACATTTTATTTGCTTTTGCATTGCATTTCTTTTTATTTTTATTTGGGCTTTGCCCAGAAAGGATGCAGAGCATCAATTTGTTTTGGGCTCTGCCCTTTATAAATGATGCAGAGCATCAATTTTATTTGGGCTCTGCCCTTTTATTGCTTTGCAATTTATTTTGGCCTGCTTGGTCTTTTTGATTTGGGCCTGGCCCTTTTAGGAAATGCATTGCATTTATCAGGCGCTTTGCGCCAATCAGAGAGTGCAAGCGCTCTTGGTGATGACACGTGTCATGCAGCGCAGTGCGCTGCGCTAGTGCGCTACGCTTGCGCTGCTGACACGTGGCGCGCTCTGGTGAGTTGCACCAATTTTAGAGAGCAAAGCTCTATTCAAAAGCGCATAGCGCAAATGGTTTAGATGCTGACACGTGACGCTCTCTGGTGGCTTGCGCCAGCCCAAGAGCGCAATAGTTCAGATTTATAAGTGCAAAGCACTATTAATTTGAGAATCTTTTAGATTCAAGAGCCGATGGTTCATAAGAGAAGTGCGAAGCACTATTTGATTTCTTGATCTAATTTAGATCAAAGAAAAATAAGTTTTTCTTGTTTTTCTTATCTCAGAGAACCAAAGGTTCATGAAAAGTGCAAAGCACTATTTAATTCATTAAAGATCATTGATCTTCTTTTTAGATCTATGATCTGTTCATAAGAGAACTTTCTTTTTCGCTAAAGGTTTTTTACCTTTTTTTTTCTTGAGGAATTCTTCAGAGTTCTCTTTTTTTTCCAGAAAATGTTGATGCCTTTGAATTGAGGTCTGGGGTCCTTTTTATAGTGCCCATAAATTAGTTAAATTTGTTAAAGAGATCTTTCTCTGAGTGATTTGGGGAATTTTCCCCACCGTTGGATCTTTGATCAAAGGGCTTCTGTTTTACAGAAGAAAATCTTCTTGTTTTAACAAGAACAGAAAGATTTCTTTAAATCTCCATTCTGTTTTGCGCAACTCCCCAGCGCTTGACACGTGTCGTGCAGCGCAGCGCTTGCGCAGCTGTGCTTGCGCAGCTGCGCAGACACGTGTCGTGCACCGCAGCGCTTGCGCAGTTGTGCTTGCGCAACTGCGCAGACACGTGTCGTGCAATGCAGCGCTTGCGCAACTGCGCAGACACGTGTCGCGCAGCGCAGCGTTTGCGCAGCTGAAACGTTGCTTTCTTTAATTTTTTGTTTTAAACAGAGCTTCGCTCTGATTGGATGCGCTGCCTTGGGCGTTGCGCTGCCATATCAGCTTTTGACACGTGGCGCATTGCATGCATCGCACGGGATTTGAAGCGTTGCTTCAAAATCTTGAATTTTTGAAATTCAAACAGAGCCTTGCTCTGATTGGGGGAAACAAATGTCCCCCCACTGTTGCACTCACGTGGCGCGCACGTGAGTGCAGCGGTGGCAAGATCCTAGCCTTTGGATCATCTAATAAGTTGAAGGGGCCCAGGCGCCTATAAATAGGACCCTTGGTCCTTAGAAAATTCTTACAACTTTCAAGAATTTTGATTCTCAGAGCCTTGCTCTTGTTTAAGAACTTTCAGAGCCTTGCTCTTGTTCTTTCCCCAAGAATTTCAAAGTTCAGAACTTAGAATCACTCTAGGTAATTTAAATTAAATTAAATTTAATTAACAGAGCCTTGCTCTTATAGATCTTTGATCTAAAGAAAAAACCCTTTAGGGTTTCATCAACAGAGCCTTGCTCTAAAAAACTTACAGATCTACAGAGATCTTGTCCATGGGTTTTAACCCATGAACAGAGCTTTGCTCTTGGATCAAATGTAGATCTTTTTAGATCTGAAAAATGAAGATTTTTCTTATAAGTTTTCCTAGATTTTTCAAGATTTCAAAATTTTAATTCTTTTAAGTGTTAAAAAAAATTGATGGATCTTTCCATTATTACCACAGAGCTATGCTCTTTTGAGGAATCTTGTTCCCTTGAGACCTGAGTTTGACAAATGTCACTCTGCGACAGAACTTTGCTCTAAAAAAAGAGGAGATTTTCTCCTTGTCTCTAGGGATTTCCCATCAATGAGGATATTCTGTTGTGGATCTTTTTCATGAATTGACAGTCTCATCTAATGATGGGATTGTCTTATTAAATGATGCACCGTCATCCAGATTTTGTGGGTCCCCCTTTGGTCCCCTACCCACTGCATCACAGTGTGGAGTAAGATTTTAAAATACCAAGCGTTAGAACACTAACGGTTATTTTTGTCTTTCTACAGGAAACATGTCTGCCAACTTGTCTTTCCCATTTGTACGCTCGGAGGGAGGGTTTCCCCATGAACCAGTGGACCGGGTGGCGCTCACTCTTATTAAGGATCACGACCCTGAGCACAAAACCCTTCACTTATAGGGAAAGTGGTATAATGAAATCATCCAAGGTCGTCGCAGTTTCAGTTCCGCCACGCCGTCTGAGCCCATAACTTCAATCCCCTATGCGGACGAACCCCCGGTGAAGTATGCCGTGGAGGTTAAAATTGGAACTCGGATAACCTCCTCCAACCCGCAATTGGAGCTATTCCCGTGCAGCCGCCGCCGGCAATAGATATTTTAGGAAGGCGAATCTGTCAGGGTGAAGCACGCCCTTGGGGACAGGCCTACAATATTGGATTGGTGCCGCGACCGCCCGCCGGATACTTGCAGTGGGCCCGATACATCTTATCGGCAAAAAGGACTCATCTAACGAAGATTGGATTGTATTCGGCTGTCTACGTCTCGCTCTTCGAGTATTCCTCTCCTCCAACGTGGTGGATTAAGGCCTTTATCGAACAATGGAATATCCCCACCCACACTTTCCTGATGACGGACAGGGAGGTCTCCATCACCTTGGAGGAGTTTGCTGAAGTCTCGGGTCTACCAATGAGGGGGGAGCACTACGAGGAGCTGCTTCCTCCTGACGAATACGTCTTTGCCACCAAGCCGCTGGTGTTTGACCTGACTCCGGAGAACGCCATTCAGCATCAGTATCCAGGCTTGGTGAAGGTGTTGGAGATCTATGCAGGACTCCATCTGGAATCGGGCGACCGGGGCGTCAGTTTCGCAGATTTTATTGCCCGCTTCATTTGCCCGGAGTTCCTATCAGAGCGGGATGAGAAGTTCGCCCATCTCGATGATCCTTTTGGTTTCGGCTTGGACCGCCGACCCGTATCGGAGAATGATCAAAGGGACTTTTATCTTCCCAGCGCTGCCATTGTCCCTTTCTCCGAAATCGCCGTCCCGGACATGGATGGGGAGACCTTTTTTATTGGGTTCTTGGGCTTGTGGCTATGCAGCTTTGCGCTCCCCATGCACCCGCATCACATGCGGCCCTCCGTCTTTTACCCAGCGCATCGAATGGTGGCTGGTTTGCAGTTATCGGTAGGAATCGCCGGGCTGGCCTACCTTTATAAAGGACTTAGTGTAGTGGCGGACGCTAGTGAGCCTGGGGTGTAGCACGCTAACTTCCCGATGCACTATTTCACCTCCTGGATGGAGATGCACGTGCAAGGGGTGTTCGGTGCCCATAAGATTCCTCCGTTCTTTGAGAAATGCAGACTCCCGAGAGTCATGCGGTTGGTCGGCGCTTCAATTGTGGTTGCATCCTCACGGGAGTCTAGGGGGCTGCTCCTTCGTCCACATCTGGTCGGAGCAAAGGTTTCCTTTGTGGATAAGGTTATAACCATAGGCCCAGAGACTACTAAGTTAGTAGTGCCACTGCGCGATGATTTCAAGGACGGGGCTTCCGTATTGAAGGCTCGGGAAATCCTCCACCTCTACTCCATTCGGCCGGGCTATCTAGTGTTTAGGCAGAATGAGACAGCACTTTTTATGAGGTACAACCCGCACCGGTTTGCTCAGCAATCGAGCTACAACCAAGGGATCCTGATGGAAGCTTTCTTGGAAAAGCCCGTGGTCAGCCGAGAGGGGATGAAGAATGCAATGCACCATTTCACACGGCTTAACACGGGTTCCTATTTCTTAATTAGCGAACCCAGCTGTGTCCCTAAGATGCTTAACACGTACGTGGCTTGGTATGCGCATGCGATGGGCCCAGTTATCTTAACGGAGAAGCGCATGCTGGTTGACCGTAGGGGTGCGCCTCCTGGCGGTGATCGCAAGGCCCCCTTGAAGCCAAGGATTCCGGTCATTCCTCTGCTAAAAGATGCCGGAGTCGATCAACCACGCGTGTTGAGCCCCCCGCGTGGATTGCCGCTGTCTGCTATGGTGAATGCACCACAGGCGCCCCGTGCTCCCACGAAGATGGTTAATGTAATATCGCCAGAGTCCGGCGCAGGAGCGGATATCGGGACCCGCCGCCCCAAGGTGACTGCCAAGCGCAAATCAATTCCAGGTGTATCTAGAGCTGGCGGGCAAAAGAAGAAGAAGTCGATCCTTTCTCTTGACGCGATCCTTAATTTAGAGCCTGAGGCCCCTCTTACCAAAGGAATAAGCGAATATGGCAGCAATAAGGGCTTCTTGGTAGACCCCGCAGACACCAATTTGGCGGCCGCTATTGCAGCTTCTGAGCGATCAGCAAGGCTCGAAGCGATGTTAAGCAAACTCGCTGATTCAGGTAATCATTAGCTTCTTTCTTCGCATTTTTTTATCATTATTCTTGACTAATACTTTTCCCATTTTCGACTGGTGTCTCTACTGAAGAAGCTATTGCTGCCTCTTTAAAAACTTTCCAAGAAGAGGAGGAGAAACATGCTCTAGCAGGCGTTGGTACGTCCCACCCCCTTTTCTTTTATAAGAAAAATTTGTTATCTCTTCTGATGGTCAACTTAACCTTCTTCCTTTGTTTCTTTGTAGGGGCTATATCAGTTGATGCGGGGATCCTCCCCAAGCCTGTTACTGAAGTCCCGGTCTCGTCGGGGCTGCTGCAAGAGCCTCGACTTGACAAAACGACGAGGGATGCCTTGAAAAATTTGGGGGCATCCCTATTCACGGACGAAGACGCCTCAATTAAAGAGGCTCTAGTGGCATCCGTCTCAATGGCTCGGGAGGAGAGGAAGCAGTTGAGACGCGAAGCAAAGGCGCACAGAGCTGCTTTGGCCATGGGAGCGGGCCCAAGCACTATCCCTCACGCTGATACTCCTTCCGAAGAGGCCCCTGTCGCCCTATCTACTGCTCGCAGGCAAGTGGCGCACGCGGTTCGAAGTGCAAATGATAAATGCTCTTCAGGTAGCATTTCTTTCAGAACCTTGTTGTAAGAATTATAAAGCCATCAGTTCTTATGTATCCCGTCTTGCAGGGCTAAGTCCGACCGAGGGGGAGGCGGAGACCGTTGAACCCAGGGAAACAGAGGAGGCGGTGCCTGTCGAACTCGAGCTGACGGTGAGCAACGTCGTTGGGGCTACGAGGCCTGAAACAGAGGTTGGGGAATCTGCAGCCGAAAGGGTCATTGATGCCGAACCTGAAGTGGCGGCAGATGAAATGATCGTTATAACCAAGCCGAGGGTAGTAGTGGGCGAGGCGCTTGAGGCTGGCGACCTCGTGGTGACGGTGGACGAGACAACCGTGACCGCTGAACCCGAGGGAGTAGCGGGTGAGGTGGCCACGATTCCTGAGGACGAGCCAACCGCTCCTTCTCAGGAATCTGGCAATGCTACAATTATAGCCCTCCCCGTCTGTGGTTCCCCACCGTCTCCAGGGCTTGCGAGCACGACAACGGTTCCCATTGAGTCGGGTGATGAGGCCACGGGCGGTGGCCTCATGTCGATGGAGGAGGGAATTGCCTCAGTTTCGGCCGGCAGCTCATCGGGTAAATTTCGAGTTATTATCCTTCTCTTCTTATATCTTGTGATCTTTTCTAACAAGTTTGTCTTGTTTTTAACGCAGGTGCGGCCAACGCCGATGCTCCATTGCTCGAAGGAGTACCGTCAACTACTGCCTTGGCGGTGGTCACCTCCTAGCCTTCTCTTGTGCCATCGCGGATGTTAGAAGGTATGGGTTTGCGACTCATTAGTTTATCTTTTAACCATGTAACTTATGTGCTAACGTCGTGCCACTGTGTCTTTTCAGGAGTGCTCTTTGATCATCTATATCAAGTGTTGCTCCCACACTTCTCCTTCCCATCCGAACTCGCTTCTCCCTCTAGTGGTGCCGGTGAGTATATTTTCATTTCGGTGTCTTTCTTTTCCCCTTTTTTTAGCAATGGGATTATTTCTGACTTTTCCTCTTCTTTATTGTAGTGCCACAAATCGAAGGAGGGGACGCAAGAGCCACGCCATCGGCCCTTCCGGCTTTGCCGCCCGTTGCAGCTGGTATAGTAAATTTCCTTTTTGATGACTCTTCAACATCTCTTGAATCATCGTTTAACTATGTTTTGTTTTGCAGCTATCGTTCCGGCTTCGGTCCCTCTTGAGTCTCGTGTCCTTTCACCGGTAGGCCCTTTATTGAAACGTCCATCTTCAAAGGGTGCCGTGATGAGTTTGGGCATGTTGAGCGGGTATATTGAAGAGCTTAACACGGACGCTCTCCCCTCTGCTGTAGATTTCGCTGTGGAAGTTAACCCAATGCTGGCGGCGCTCGTAAACTTTCACAACGAAGGCGTCGTCGAATCTTGGGTTAACCACTGCAGAGAGATCGAGGCCTGCCTACATCGGTTAGAGTCGACGCGTCCTTCTCCTGAAGTTTTAGCCATAAGCACCCAACGGACAGCTTGGCTCGAGCAAAGCACTTCTTATTTCCGCCATTTGGAGCAAGAAGCATCTTTACGGTTGAAGGAACGTCAGGCATCTTCAAGCACAACTGCTCGCCTGCGCGCTGAAGTTAGGACGAATGCTGCCGAGGTGAAAGCTGTCTTTGAAGGCCTTCTGGAGCGTATCTCTAATGGGTTAGCACTGAAGCGGAAGCTTGATGCCGCCGAGCGTGATGCCCGAGGCCGTGAAGCAGCTCAGCAGGTCATTGGGGAACAGCTTGCATCCTTCATGCAGCAGCGGGCTCAAGTAGAGGCCGAACTGGCGGTGGCGGCTGATCAAGAGAAGGCATGGAAGGAAGTGGGCGAACAACTGATAAAGCTACTTAAGACGCTTCCTTCTCAGTAACTCTCCTTATATCGTTTGTACTTATAAAATAAAAAAATGTATATGTATATTTTTTTATTCTTTAGCACAATGTATCCTGTACTCAATCAAGTTTATGAATAAAAGATACACATTTTTTTTGTAATGTCTTGTGTCGTTTTCTCCGTCTTTTCTTTCTTTTGTTATCAGCATGCCACCTTAGTAACCATGGTTGACGGATAATAGAGCACGCATCTTGACTTTCTTAAGAAATAGCGATGGCTTAGGCCGCAGGTTCAGATCTGCTACCTAAGACTTTTCAACTCCATGAGCCGTGAGGGTCTCATAGAGACTTTTCTCCCTACGGATCGAGAGGATCTCGTAGGTGGGTTTTTCTCCTTAGGAATCATGAGGATTCCTAAGTGTGGTTTTCTCTTATAAGTCGTAAGGATCCTATAAGAGAATTTTCCCTCTTACGAGTCGAGAGGACTCGTAAGCAGTTGTTTCCCTCCTTGTCGAAACTCGACCTTGGAGAGTGAGACCCGTGAATAGTATGCAAGAGACCATTTTGGATTGACTTACAGGGTCCCATTGTTCAGGAAGCAAGTTTTTTAATCCCTGCTGCCTGAGGCTTCATTTGCAAGTTGAGACGAATCGGGAATTTCCCGCGGAGACACTGGTTTCTCTGCGAGCCGACGCGAATCAGGAGGCTCTCGTCAAGGAGTGTTTGTATCCGTGAGTCGAGGAATTTGCTAGGGATTATTTGTTTCCCAAGCGCCAAGGATTATTTGTTTCCTTGGGGTTTGAAACGAGTCGAGGATTTCCCACGGAGGCACTGGTGTCTCTGCGAGTCGACGCGGACCAGGAGGCTCTCGTCAAGGAGTGTTTGTATCCGTGAGTCGAGGAGTTTGCTAGGTATCATTTGTTTCCCAAGCGCCAAGGATTATTTGTTTCCTTGGGGTTTGAAACGAGTCGAGGATTTCCCACGGAGGTACTGGTGACTCTGCGAGTCGACGCGAATCAGGAGGCTCTCGTCAAGGAGTGTTTGTATCCGTGAGTCGAGGAGTTTGCTAGGGATTATTTATTTCCTTGGGGTTTTAAACGAGTCGAGGATTTCCCACGGAGGCACTGGTGGCTCTGCGAGTCGACGCGGATCAGGAGGCTCTCGTCAAGGAGTGTTTGTATCCGTGAGTCGAGGAGTTTGCTAGGGATTATTTGTTTCCCAAGTGCCAAGGATTATTTGTTTCCTTGGGGTTTGAAATGAGTCGTGGATTTCCCACGGAGGCACTGGTGGCTCTGCGAGTCGACGCGAATCAAGAGGCTCTTGTCAAGGAGTGTTTGTATCCGTGAGTCGAGGAATTTGCTAGGGATTATTTGTTTCCCAAGCGCCAAGGATTATTTGTTTCTTTTGGGTTTGAAACGAGTCGAGGATTTCCCACGGAGGCACTGGTGGCTCTGCGAGTCGACGCGGATCAGGAGGCTCTCGTCAAGGAGTGTTTGTATCCGTGAGTCGAGGTATCTGCTGAAGACACTAGTTTCTTCGGATTTGGACTGAACCGTCGATATTTGGCTTCGTCTTATGGCAGAGCCTGTTAGGAAGGTATGGTTCCCTCTTTGTTTACGCCCTTGGATTGTATACAGGGATCGATGTGATCTTAACTGTAGGGCCAAAGTTTTATCATCATTTTTTTATCTCCGCGATGCTCTATCATTTCAGCTTTTATATCGCGAAGGTCGCGATTGCCCAATCATTTCGGTTATTTTTCGCGGTGCCCGATCATTTCGACTATTTATTTTATTTTTACTCTCTGCTTTTTATTGCGAGTTTCCCAATCATTTCGGCTATTTTCCATGCTTACATTTTCTTTACTTGCTGTTTTTTTATTGCAAGTTGCCCTATCATTTCGGCTATTTCGTATGCATGTGCGGCCTACTGGCTTTTCGCCGTAAGACGATTTCGGCATCAGCACCGCTACAACTGGGATATTACCAGGAGCGAATCATCATCTGCCTCTGTCGATGTCGAACAAAGATGGCTTAGCGAACAGGGTTAAGGTCCTGTCGGCTAAGGCTTTTGACTTCATGAGCCGTAAGGGTCTCACGAAGGTATTTCTCCCTACAAGTCATGAGGATCTCGTAGGTGTATTTTCTCATTAGGAGTCGTGAGGATTCCTAAGTGTATGTTCCTCCGTAAGTCGTAAGGATCCTACAAGAGGGTTTTCTCCTTGTAAGTCGAGAGGACCTACAAGGGTCATGCGAACATGTCCCCAGTCACGGATGAGACTTGGTTAGGGAAATGTTTATTCGCGCCCGTGGATTGTATACAAGGGTCAGTATTGGACCACTTGTAGGGCAATATCGAAGGTTGTCGGGGTTGCTTAAGCACAGGTTTAGGTCTCTGTAACTTAAGACTTTCAACTCTTATGAGCCGTGAGGGTCCCATAAAAGAGTTCTCCTTACGAGTCGTGAGGATCTCGCAAGTGTATTTTCTCCTTAGGAATTGTGGGGATCCCCAAGTGTGTTGCACCTTTGTGAGTCGTAAGGATCTCACGCAGGTGGTTTCTCTTTACAAGGTCGAGAGGACCCTGTAAGTGTCCTTTAACGAGGTTGCGCCCTTTCAGGTTTTCATAAACACTCGCCGGTAGTCCTGCTGTTTTTACTCACGGAGCCCTTTCGGGTTTTCATCCGTGCCCTTTTTGCTTATGGACGTGCTGTTTTTATTTATTATATTTTTTTATTTTTTATTTTTATTCATCTCGTCAGCCTAAGGATACCGCGGTATTAGTTTAAAGACGTTTCGGTCCGCTATTAGTTTAAGGACGTTTCGGTCCGGTATTAAGAAGGCAGGCTACTGCTTATAGAGCTTGAGCTTAGGAAGATAGCGAGCGGACATAGTCGTCGTCATCTATCATTGACCTTGGCTGTGACTCATTAAGCATTGTATCTCTTTAGGAAGCGACCGTTTATCGGCCTGAAAGGCCTTTCACCGTGCATATCCATAAGCAGATAGGCCCCACCCTGGTAGACCTTATCTATGATGTACGGGCCTTCATAGTTTGGCTCGAATTTTCCCATCTTGGCGCGATTGGGGATCATGGGCCTTTTGACCACTAGCACGAGTTTGCCTTGGCGGAATATCCTCGGTCAGGTCAATCTTTCATATGAGCGTGTCATCTTTGCTTTATAAGCTTCCAGATTTTGTTGCGCTATGAGCCGGGTTTCATCGAGGGCGTCAAGCTCCTCAAGCCGAAGGTGAGCATTTTCTTCGTCTGTCAGCTCGTAGTGGAGTGCCACTCATAGAGAGGGTAACTCTATCTCGAGGGGGAGTACTGCTTCCGTTCCAAATACCAACGAGTACGGCGTTGTGTTTGTGGCCGTTTTAAATATACTTCGATACGCCTAAAGGGCCTCTTGCAGTCTCTCGTGCCAGTCTTTCTTATTTCGAGACACCGTCTTTTTCATGATTTTCGTCAAGGTCTTGTTGAAGGCCTCGTTTAGACCGTTAGCTCGCGGATTATAAACCGAGGAATATCTCCAGTCTATATTGTGCTATTGCGCGAAGCGACTGATCTTGTGGCTTCTGCAGGCAGGCCCGTTATCGAAGATGATCCGTCTCGGTGTCCCAAACCGATATATGACGTGCGTCTTGAAGAAATGGAGGATATTCTCCGTCTTAACTTCTCTTAACGGTACTGCTTCTGCCCATATGGAGAAATAGTCAGTCGTTGCCAGGATGAAACGATGTCCTCTGGACGATGCTGGTTCGATGGGGCCGACTATGTCAGTCCCCCACATTTCGAACGGCCAGCTAGCCACCGTTGGATGTAGTGGATTTGGATGCTGGTGGATGAAGTCCCCATGAATTTGGCATGAGTGACATTGCTTCGCATATTCGAGGCAATCTTGAATCATCGTGGGCCAGTAGTAGCCCATCCGTTTGATCTTCAACTTCATCTTTGGGCCTGCTTGGTGAGAACCGCAGAGTCCGTCATGAACTTCCTGGACGACCCTTCTCACTTCTTCAGGTCCTAAGCATCTCAGCCACAGATCAAATGACCTATTGTACAGAGTATCGTTGACGAAGGTGAAAGACAGAGCACGTTTCATGAGCTGGTGTCTTATGGACGCTTCTTCAGGCATTCGGTAGGACTTGAAGTAATCTATGAAGACTTCTCTCCAATCCCCGGCATTTTTCCAATCTCTTACCTGCAGGGTCGTCCGCTCGCTCGCTCCTTTTTCTTCGGATGATTCCGGAGATATTTCTGCTAGGGCAAGCACCCGATGGCTTTGCACCACGATTCTAACGTCATCGAGGTTCTCGTCAGCCAGTTCTTTAGCAAGTTTGGCCAACGCGTCTGCCTTGCTATTTTCCGCGCGCGGTATGTTCTCCAAAGTATAGGAGGGAATTTGGGTCAACAGTTGTTGCACTTTTTCGCCGTACTTCACCAGTTCTGGCTTGCACGTTTGGTAGTCGCCGTTTACTTAACTAACGACCAGCTGAGAATCCCCGTATATGAGGAGATTTTCAATTCCCATGTCGATGGTGATCTCGAGGCCTGCTATCAGAGCTTCGTATTCGGCTTCATTGTTTGTCCTCGGCTCTGTTAAGGAAAAAGCGAAGCGCATTATCCCTCCTTGTGGAGCCACGAAGATGAGGCCTACCCCCGATTTGATTATAGGGGTACTTTGTTTGCGCTTTTTCATGGAAGATGCTCCATCGAAATAAAGTTCCCATTGGGTATCACCACCGTCGATCGTGTCAAACGCATGTTCGTCCGGCAAATCGTAATTTAGAGGAGAATCGGCTGGTATGGGATGCTCAGCGAGGAAGTCGTCGATGGCCTGGCCTTTCACTGCCTTGAGAGGTTGATAAGTTATCGAAAACTCCATCAAGAGTAGAGCCCATTTAGTGAGTCGTCCCGTTAGTATGGCCTTTGACATTAAATACTTAAGAGGGTCCACCTTCGAAATGAGACGGACCTCATGCGCCAACGCATAGTTCCTGAGCTTTGTTATCACGAAGATCAACGCCAGGCAGTGTTTTTCAATGGGGGAGTAGTTACTTTCTGCCCCCAGTAGAACTCGACTTAAGTAGTAGAGTGTTCTTTCTTTCCCCTGGTCATTCTCTTGCGCCCATAATGCGCCTAAAGAACCTTCGAGGGCGGTTGTATAAAGAACGAGGGGTTTTCCCTTGACCGGAGCAGCCAACACCGGCGGGTTCTGCAGGTATTGCTTGATCTCGTCTAGTGCGCTTTGGCATTTTTGATCCCAGACGAACGGGGTTCCCTTCTTCATCAGGTGACTATAGGGACGGCACCTGCCTGAAAGGTTGGCTATAAATCGCCGTATGTATGCGAGCTTCTCTTGGAGAGATCGCAGCTGCTTAAGAGTCCTTGGCGGAGGCATTTCCATGATCGCCTTGATCTTGGACGGATCTATTTCAATACCTCGATGTCAAACAATGAATCCCAGGAATTTGCCTAAGGAAACTCCGAATGCATACATGAGCAGGTTCATCTTCAAGTTGTATTGCCGAAGGCGTTGAAATACGGTCTTCAAATGCTCGAGATGTTCCTCGTATGATTTGCTTTTAACCACGAGATCGTCGATATAGCATTCGACGATTTCGTGTATAAGGTCATCGAAGATCTTCGTCATGGCCCTTTGGTAGGTGGCACCGGCGTGCTTTAAACCGAAGGGCATCACCTTGTAACAAAATATACCCAGAGGAGTCCTGAAGGCGGTGTGCTTCTGGTCTTCTGGATGCATCTTTATCTGGTTATACCCTGATGAGCCATCCATGAAAGAGAAAACCTCATGACTGGACGTATTGTCTATCATCAGTTCGGTGACTGGCACTGGGAAATCGTCTTTCGGGCAAGCTTTGTTGTGATCCCGGAAGTCCACGCATATGCGCACTGTCCCATTTTTCTTCATCACCGGGACGATGTTGGCGATCCATTAAGGGTATTGAACTTCCTGGATGAAGCCAGAGTTGATCAGCTTTTTGACTTCAACATTGATACTCATCTCAAGCTCGAGCCGCATTCTTCTTGGTGCCTGTTTGACTGGTTTGACATTCGGAGATATCGCCAATCTATGCATAGCAATTTTTGGATCTAGTCCCGGCATTTCAGAATAGTTCCACGCGAAGCAATCTCTATGCTGTAGAAGCACGTCCTTTAACGCAGCTACCCTTTCTTCAGATAGTAGCTCGCTGATGAATGTCGATCGTGGATCGTTTGCCGTCCCCAACTCAATTTTCTTGAGGTTATCTGCAGTGGTATGGATTCCATCTTCCAGCTCTTTTGGCGCTGGTGGGAATTCTGAGATTATCTCGTCGTTGCTGTTTTCGAAGCACCAAGGGAGCTCATCTATGTCCTCGGGCTCTTCTTTTAATATTGTAATCATATGACAGGTGCGAATTCGCTTCCAATCCCAATGTGGAACCGGTTCTTCTTTCGTGGCCTTGGGCTCGTGCTTCTATGGCGGCGCTACCCTCCAGTTGTCAGACAGAGTGAACTTGCCAAGCTGATATTGATCTTCGACCCAATTCTTAAAGGTGAAGCAGTCCTCAAGAGGATGCCCTATTACTCGATGGTAAGAGCAATAGTCCGGGTGTGAGACTTTGCCTGCTTGTTCGGGGTTTTTGGACTCCAGCAGTGTAAGCATTTGATGTTTTAGAGCAAGATCAAGTATCTTCTTCGTCTTGTCCCGAGGAAACGAGTACGCTCGACCCATTTTCTTCATGAGGGATAGATCAATAACGCTCGACTCCCGTTTGCGTGGCTTCTTAGCCCTGCTTTGTTACTGTTGAGCGTCTTTTTGGCCTTTCGACTTATTTCTGCTTTTGCGTCGAGCCTTCTTTATACCACGTTGACAAGGAGCAGCATTTTCATCTTTTACGACCTGTTGGAGAAGGCGTTGCGTCTTGGCTTTCTCGTAGATGACCATTTCACGGTTATGATCGTCCCGGACTTTTTGACCCGCTTCCCTTATAAGCTTGTCCATTTGCTCTTCGAACGACGGACTGGGCACTTTTGCATCTGGAATTTTCATTGTCTCAGGATTAGCGTCCTCCCATTGAGCATCCGCTTCCTCATCGAAGTTATACATGACGTAACAGCTGTTTAGTAGCTCTCGTTTCTTTGACCGGATGTATCCAAGTCCAATTGTTTCCATTCTCCTATTAGGCCGTTTGCGTTGAGTCCCGGGAACGTTCCAGATTTTGTCATAGAACCTGGCTTTTCGAACGGTCTGCTTGAAGGATATCACCTGGCGTTTCAGCAGCTTTTTCAAACCTTCTGTATAATATCTGGGAAGACGGATAGGCTGAAGCCTGTCGAGTGTAGGATCCGCGCCATGCCAGATTTCTTTTTCCACCTTGGTTTCTTCAGAGCGGTAGAACAGAATTGCTTTCTCGCTTTCTCGCCTGGGAGGGATGTAGAATGTTTGTAGCTCTTCTACATTGTAAATATTAAGTGCATCCAGTTCCTTATGGTGTTTAAGCGGCACTATGGCGACTTGTAGACTTTGCTCTTCGTCAGCGGACGTTCGTATGGAAGGTCGAGCAGAGAATACAACACGGATCTCATATTCCGAGTCGCTACCAAAGATCATCGTAGGAGCGGACGATCCTGGCTTGTTGTGTTGGGGCGGACCCGAATACACTATCTCCTCTTCCTCCTCGGTATCACTGCCGAAGACAGGAATGGTGGCGTTAGCTTTATTCTCCGGTTTGTGACACTTCTCCGTATCTTCGAAATCCGGTAAGAAATATTTGGCATCTTCATATTTGCGGACCTCGTTCATGGAGAACGGGTTCAGTTTTCCCATCACGGTATACTCGAAACCATCCTTAAAATACTTTATACACTGATGTTGTGTGGAAGGGATGACGTTGTACTCGTGTAACCATGGCCGGCCGTGCAAAGCGTTGTAGCATGTCTTGGCGTCTATGACGTAGAACTTAACGTCCGTGACGAGTAGCCCGAAGCGTAACGTCAGTATCACAGACCCAAGAGTTCTTGATGATTGGGAGTCAAACCCGGAGATGGTGATCTTGTCACGAGCAAGGTGCTGGACGCTCATGCAGATTTCTTTTAACACCCGCACGTTGAGGAGATTAACGGAGGACCCGTTATCGATCAGGATTTTGCCTATCTTTATATCATGGCAGTATCCCGAGACATAGAGAGGGCGATTGTGTTCGCACGTCCCAAGTAGAAGGTCTTCATCGCCAAAAGTAACATCGGCCGTGTGCACTTCCTCCAATTCATCCTTCATCTTTTCCTCGGCCAGGCATGCTTGGAATTGTTCTGGGTCTTGGAGCGCCTTAATCAACGAATCTCTCGCCTCTTTTGATAGCAAAAGGGCGTCAAAAATACTGAGTTGTGAGGGCAGCTTTCTCATATGTGCTAAGACGTTGTAATCCACTTTATTCTTCTTCGGCGGGTTGTTGGCGTTTAGCTCTTCCAGAACTTGGTCATCTAAGACGATATCTTCAGAGACCTTTTCTTTCCATTTATCTTTACTGCTTGAGGGTCCGAGGTTCTTTTCAGGCAACGTCCGATTCCGCAGCCGAATATTCATCCGATGAACTTTCTCCCTCATCTTCTTCTTGAAAGACGTGATTGAGGAACTCTTGGAGCGTAATGGGAGTCCATGCCTTTTGGTTGTATCCATCCAGCGCGTCAATTTGCTTTTGTAAGTCCGTGCGCTTGTCGCCAGGCTTCACGGACTTCTTAGATTTCTTCTTCTTCTTTTTCGAAGATTTTGACGGCTGGCTGCAAGTGCTTGAACCACCACCATCGGTCTTTGGAGTTGGACGTGGCTTCAACATCCCTTCAATGACCTGCGGTTCCAACGGGTTCTTCCACTTGATCGCTGGACATGTCTGAAGATCGTTTAGCATCCTCTTTGTCTTGGCTGATAATACAACCTCCCAAAGAGCTTCTTCAATGACGGAGCATGTTGCCCCCGGCGTATTCGTCCCCTTAAAGGTGTGGGGCTGCGGGGGATTCACCTTCCATTTGTCAGATAACGCAAACTTGCCCTGTCGGTACTGGTTTTCAAGCCAATTCTTGAAAACGTAGCAATCTTCGATCGGATGGCCTAGTACTCGATGATAAGGACAGTAGTTGGGCTCGTTGACGTCACTTGGTTGCAACGGACATTTTGGATCCGGCAGATTTATGAGTCTGTTGCGTAACGCCAGCTCGAATAATCTCCTCGTTTTATCGCGGGGAAAGGAATAAGGACGTCCCATCCTATCCTCAAGGGGTACGTACAGGCGCATATTATTTTGACGAGCAACCGGCTTCAGGTCGCTCGGTTGTTGTTGAGCATTAGCGACGACGATCGCTTTTCCCTTCCCTTTGTCATTTCGGGAGTCCGGCCTTGGAAGAGGGGGTTTATGGCCCATCTGATCCATCTGCGCTAGCTTGTCAATCAAGCTCTGAAAGGTAGTTGGCTTGAAAAACATCATAAATTGCGAGATGGTTGCTTGCGGATCAAGGGTTCCCACAAACATACCCACCGCGGGAGCTTCTTCAATGCGCTGCTCACACTTCGACCATAAATTTCGCCATCGTATAGCGTACTGAACCCACGTCTCTCCGGGCTTTATCCTGGCGTTAATCAGTGCCGTCATCGGGGTACGTTCACTGGCGCTTGCAAAACGCTGAGTAAACAGCAGCTCTATCTCCGCGAAGGTTTTAATAGAGTCGTTCGGGAGCTCAGAGTACCATTCGAATGCCGTATCTGATAAGCTTCTAACAAACTGGCGAACCAACAGCTTGTCATCACCGCCGGTGTTGCCGCAGAGTGCCCTGAACTGGGCAACATGCTGATGAGGATTGCCCGTCCCTTTGTAGACATGGAACTTGGGAATTGTGTAACCGG
This sequence comes from Agapanthus africanus, assembly GCA_030015575.1. Classification (NCBI taxonomy): domain Eukaryota; kingdom Viridiplantae; phylum Streptophyta; class Magnoliopsida; order Asparagales; family Amaryllidaceae; genus Agapanthus; species Agapanthus africanus. Next base: position 532,869,959 of record JASDDO010000022.1, on the reverse strand, counting down.
GTGGGTACTTGATTTGATCGTACCAACTAGGATATGGCCGCCCCGTTTTTACGACCTGACCAGCCGCTTCGGTCGCATGATGAACCCGTATTTGCTGGGCGATGTACTCATCCAAATCAGGTTTGGAGATTGTATCCTCTTTAGCTTTCGATAGAGCTGGTGGAGGATTTGATGTCTCTCCCCTATCGTCTCCAAGGACGATCAGGGGTTCTTCGGCCGGAGGATCTTGTTGTATCATCATCCCTATCATGTCTTGGAAGAGGAGGCCCATACGCTGTATGTTGGCTGCTTGTTCAGCAGCCTCTTTGTTCTTCTTCTCCAATATTCGACGAAGGAATTCAGCGTCGGTTTCTTCCTCCTGACGTTCGTTCGAGGACGTTTCAGGGTTTTCTTTTGGCCCTGTAAGTGCAGCCATAGCATTCATCATTTCTTGGAGCTTTTGTTGTTGCTCCTACGCCTTGGTCACTGATCGGGTAAGCGGTCGATGACCCGTAGATATGCGGCTGTCTTCTTTACCAGATGCCATGTAGACGGTATGAACTATTATGCCCCCAGACCTAAGGCGTTTGGGTTCACCACCTCTGGCATTTGCCGCGGGCGCGGGGGTTTTCTCCGGCCTTCTTCTTTTATGGGCCGTTGAAGTTGAGGGGGCCGCTGCAGTGGGCGTCCTGGTGACTGTCCTCCTTTCCTGTTTGATCGGACGGTCTTTTTCTTCTTGCACCTTCGCCTTTTTCTGTCGACGAGAATGCTCTGGGTCAATTACGGAGTCTTGAACCCTCCGTCAAACCTTGTATATTTTTTAGGACAGCCGTTGAGGGGGCTGCTCCTGCTTCGTTTCCGAAACTCTCTCCGTAGGTGGAGGAGATCTTTTCAGAGTAGCGGTTGGAGAGTTCTTACGTACCCTCCTCAGTAGTTCAAAGTTGTTCCTAGTTGGAACGACAGCGTTGACTTCCACCACTGGAGCCGGTGGAGTTAGCCCTGAGGAGGAGTTGCCCCCTGCCTTCCTTACTCGTTGCCAATGGCGACGTCGAGCACGACGAGCCGTTGGGACTGGCTCGGAGATAGAGACAGCTTCTTTTTGCCCCCTGTCTGAATGAGGCGCCGCCGTTGTTAACCTCTTAAAGACTGAGGTTGTCTTTTGAGGGGTGATATTCAACCTGTCGAAGACGGATCCTCGAGCAGGAGCAGGAGCAGGAATCGTCAGTCTTGAAAAGACTGACTCTTTGATAGGGGAAGCCGCCTTGACGACTTCTGGAGCAGCAGTTATTGCCTTCCTTGGGACAGCCAATTTATAGTTCTGATCCAGCTTAGCGAAAACCGAAGCTGTTGGTTTGGCAGTGGGCGACCCGTTGACTGGGGTCGTCGTAGCAGTGAGCCGGTCGAAGACCGACTTCTTGTTCACTTCCGGTGCAGGTATTGGCATAGAGAAGCTTGTAGGCGGGATCATGGTCCTGAAAAATAGGCCGGTGGTGGCCTGGGTCACCTGGTCTACCGGCAGAGCGAGGAAGGAAGCCGCTTGGGGCCCATACGCTACACCTCCCGGTGAGGTGGAGCGTCTGTTGCAGTGGTATTTCGAGCAGTTGGTGCAGTTAAAGGCCATTGAATCTTGAGTTCTGCGCCAGGCAAAAGACCAAATCTTAGTAACTTGAAATCCGAAGGCAACCATTTAACAAACTGCGATTTGTTCGCGAGGACGACACACGAAGTGTGGAGTGGAAAGAGGAAAAGGTCCCACCGGGCGTGCCAGAATCTGTTCCACTCCGAAAGACGGCGTGACGCAGGGACGTCTTGCCTGATATTCGGGGCAGATGCTATATGGTTTTATCCTTCTACCTCTCCGAAGATGCCAAGTTGATTTATGGCACCGTGCATCGGAGGTTTAGACGGATGTGGCCGATGTAGCAGACTTCGTCAGATTCCCCCTCGCTTGAGGGGTTTTTGATTGTGGGGACGCTCTTCCCTGCAGGCGCAAGCCCCTGCAGTTAATTACGCTACCGCATCGCGGTAACAACTTTCTCCTTCTCTAGAATTTCACTTCGTGTCGTGTGTGTTTGTTTTGTTTGTGGTTGCCCGTGGATTGTATAAGGAGACTGGGTAATGCCGTCGCCCGTAGGACGCGGATTAGTCCAAATCCGTATTTACTTAGATTTGGGTTTGGTGTTTTTAGTTTAAGGATACGTTAGTCGTATTGAGACTAAGATCGACTTAAACGTTCGTCAAGGATACGTTGGTCCTGTTTTGGACTAAGATCAACTTGACGTGGTGATCCATTTAATATATGGCCGTCGGTACTCATCACCTCTCTGGCGTCGTTGAAGGATTACAACGATGGATGTCAGAGGAGTTCAGAGATGTACCCTTGAACCAAAGTTGATTTGGAGTTTTATCATTCATTTAAATGTCTAAGGATACGTTAGCCGTATTTGGGGCTAAGATCAACTTAAACGGGACCGTTTAGATCCGGCAAAAGAGCATTTGGAGGCTCTATTGTTCCAGTTTAGGGACATAGTCGTCCATAGGTAGTTTAGGGACGTTGTGGTCCATGCTCCAGTTTAGGGACGTGGTGGTCTATATTCCAGTTTAAGGACGTGGTGGTCCGTATTCCAGTTTAGGGACATGGTGGTCCATGTTCCAGTTTAGGGACGTGGTGGTCCACATTCCAGTTTAAAGACGTGGTGGTCCATTATTAGTTTAAGGACGTTTCGGTCCGATATTAGTTTAAGGACGTCTCGGTCCACGAGTTTAAGGACCCCGCAGTCCATATACGTGTGTGGTCATCGGGACCCGTCACCTCTCTGACATCGTTGAAGGATTACAACGACGGGTGTCAGAGGAGTTCGGAGATGTACCCTCGAACCGGAGGTAAATTGATTTAAGAGAGCAATCTTGCTCAGTTAATTTAATTTAAGGACTTACGGCCAAAATTGGGCTAAGTCCAATTGAAAATGTTCAACATTTTATTTGCTTTCGCATTGCATTTCTTTTTATTTTTATTTGGGCTTTGCCCAGAAAGGATGCAGACCATCAATTTGTTTTGGGCTCTGCCCTTTATAAATGATGCAGAGCATCAATTTTATTTGGGCCCTGCCCTTTTATTGCTTTGCAATTTATTTTGGCCTGCTTGGTCTTTTTGATTTGGGCCTGGCCCTTGTAGGAAATGCATTGCATTTATCAAGCGCTTTGCGCCAATCAGAGAGCGCAAGCGCTCGTGGTGATGACATGTGTCATGCAGCGCAGTGCGCTGCGCTAGTGCGCTGCGCTTGTGCTGCTGACACGTGGTGCGCTCTGGTGAGTTGCTCCAATTTCAGAGAGCAAAACTCTATTCAAAAGCGTATAGCGCAAATGGTTCAGATGCTGACACGTGGCGCTCTCTGGTGGCTTGCGCCAGCCCAAGAGCGCAACAGTGCAGATTTATAAGTGCAAAGCACTATTAATTTGAAAATCTTTTAGATTCAAGAACCGATGGTTCATAAGAGAAGTGCGAAGTACTATTTGATTTCTTGATCTAATTTAGATCAAAGAAAAATAAGTTTTTCTTGTTTTTCTTATCTCAGAAAACCAAAGGTTCATGAAAAGTGCAAAGCACTATTTAATTCATTAAAGATCATTGATCTTCTTTTTAGATCTATGATCTGTTCATAAGAGAACTTTCTCTTTCGCTAAAGGTTTTTTACCTTTTTTTTTCTTGAGGAATTCTTCAGAGTTCTTTTTTTTCCAGAAAATGTTGATGTCTTTGAATTGAGGTCTGGAGTCCTTTTTATAGTGCCCATAAATTAGTTCAAGAGATCTTTCTCTGAGTGATTTAGGGAATTTTCCCACCGTTGGATCTTTGATCCAAGGGCTTCTGTTTTACAGAAGAAAATTTTCTTGTTTTTACAAGAACAGAAAGATTTCTTTAAATCTCCATTCTGTTTTGCGCAACTCCCCAGCGCTTGACACGTGTCACGCAGCGCAGCACTTGCGCAGCTGTACTTGCGCAACTGCGCAGACACGTGTCGTGCACCGCAGCGCTTGCGCAGTTGTGCTTGCGCAACTGCGCAGACACGTGTCGTGCAATGCAGCGCTTGCGCAGCTGTGCTTGCGCAACTGCGCAGACATGTGTCACACAGCGCAGCGTTTGCGCAACTGAAACGTTGCTTCCTTTACTTTTTTGTTTTAAACAGAGCTTCGCTCTGATTGGGTGCGCTGCCTTGGGTGTTGCGCTGCCGTATCAGCTTTTGACACGTGGCGCATTGCGCGCAGCGCACGGGATTTGAAGCGTTGCTTCAAAATCTTGAATTTTTGAAATTCAAACAGAGCCTTGCTCTGATTGGGGGAAACAAATGCTATTACCACACTCCTACTAGATTCAAGACCGGCGAAAATGATCCTTATTACATTCATCCGGGTCCGGATGAGCGAATTCTTTTCATTGGCCGCCACGGGTCTCGTAAAACAGTAATCCAAGTGTTCGATCGCATAAAGGGAGAGTTCATCACAGAAAATGAAACAAAGGTCACTGACATTTGGAAGTATCTTCCTCACTTCTAAATTTTCAATGATCAACTTAAAGATGTGTGTTTGTATGTTTAGTTGTTAGTGTGTAATTTTTAGTTTTTTTTATTGTAGTAGTTTTAATTATATATGTTTCTATATAGTGTGTGTTTTTATGTATGTAGTTATTTAACTTCATGAATATTTGTTTGTTTATGTTAATTATATTCATTTTTTCTATATACATAATCATTAATATATATGTTTAAAACCACAAAAACACATCACTAAAACCTATTTTAAACACCAAATGAAAATTCTATGTTTTTTACCACTTATGTGCAGTAGACGGCTTAATAGACGTCTATATAGGCATCTGTTGACAAAAATAAACGTCTATTTCTTGAAATAGACATCTGTCACAGACGATTTTTCAAAATCTGAATTGAAAAATCATGTCTCTTGGATGCACCCATTCAATCTTAAACGTCTATTCACTCTATATAAGTATCTTTTTACTCTCTCAACCCAATCCAACCACTAAGAAACTGTAAGTGTATGATGCTCCTTACCGTGACTTCTACGGCTATGCGGAATCAAAAACTTTAAAAAAACTTGAGCACTACACACTTTAAATCCTAGAATACAAGCCCAAATACTAAACTAAACAACACTAACCAGAGTTTTAGCTACTAGGTTAGTGTAACAACCTTTGTAGACGGTCCTTCGGGTCTTGAATGGTTCACTCCACAAGTTCCTAAGGTTGATGGAACAAGCTCTCAAAATCAATCTCCCACGTCGAAGACGATCCACCCAAGAATGCCGATTCAAGCAATAGATTTTATGAAGCAACTAAATATCGAGTCTTGCTAGGACAAGATGCTTAGAGGGTGTAGTTTATAAACAAGATACTCTCTTCTCTTTTATCAAATCTCAAGAAGAGAAGTGATTAGTCGAAAATATTGTATATTTTAGCCGGCAATTTCCTCATCATTTGCATTCATATAGAAGTGTTCGGCATTCATATTCTACATATTAGCAAAACTATCGCAAAATATCAGATTACATGTATTAGACTCTAAAACCGACACTATAAAGGAAATTGACCACAATTCATGGCATCGCATCATCCGTATATTGCGCAACACTTGTTTTGAGATCTGTGCAGGAAAATCCAGAAGAAAGGCCAAAGTTTATACGGTACCGATCAAATATTACGCCAACTCAATGATTACAGTTCTGGTACCAATCCAAAAGGCAAAGTAAAATTCAACATATCAAATTAAGCTCCAAATAGCATGTCAAGACAACACCAGAAGAACCAAGCCACAAGGAACCTACTTGGCCGCGGAACCGCGGCCTAAGCCAGCTTGTGCCGCGGTTCCGCGGCGGCCTTGAGAGATCATCACTCCAATTTTGTACCATAACTCCTGTGCAAGCTTAAAGACTTCAAAAAGACACTCCAAGTTCTAGAAGACTCCAGAGGTTTCTGCCAGATCAGCAAACTAGGGTTTTCTAATGCTTAAATAATCTTAGCTTAAACCCTAAGCTAGCTCCTAACAAACTCTTTCTAGAAACTCCTCAACAAACTTTTGGAGGGAATTGTAAATTCAAACCTAGACCTAGGGTTTGGGGGTTCTATAAATAAGACCCTAGACTCACTTGTAAAAGAATCCAAATTTTCATCAAAAGGATCATCAATCCCCAATCTAGTATCAAACTAGAACCATTCTCTTTCTTCTTCTTCTTCCACAAGTTTAGTGAGAGAACTTGTGTGAAACCCTAACCCTAATTTCAACTCCAAAAGCCAAGATCCCGAGTACCCATCAAGCAAGAAGCCTTGCAACCTTTTATGAGCTGAGCCGATCTTCAACAGAGCAAGTGGTCCAAACGATCCGCGACTCACGGAGCCGAGCGACGCCAATTCAACAATTGAGATTCTTCCTCTTGTAGTTCTTGAGCGACTGTAATCAAATTGTTGATATAAATAAAAGGTGATTTTCTTTTATCTTGTTTTCTTTTAATTCTTGCATCATGATTAGATCTCAATTTGTAATTGTTGTTCTTGTTGTGATGTTTGAGTAAAACTCCGCTCGTCAAGGAGTCGAGACGATCAATAGAATGATGACGTAATATATCTAAAAACGATTCTTGATTCCTACAAAGTTTTGTAAACCCTAGCAAGTTCAAGAACCGACAACCCATTTCGTTACGATGCTTTCTTAAATGATATCGCTCGAAATTGGGGAGTTACGATCGTTTCTTGAAATTGCTAGAGGCTAGAATGTGAATGATATCGACCAAAGAACAAGGGATAAGATAAAACCCTAGTTTCACGAGAAAACCCTAACTCTCGTCGATCATCATCGATCTAGTATCAATCCTTCGAAGGACAAGAACACGTTATCTTTAGATTGCATCACGTCTATCGATCCGATCGATTCCTACGAGCCTCATTTAGATTCTTGACATTTTGGTTGGAAATATTATCGAAACCCAATTCTTGATTGTTTATCAGTTTCTTGATTCTTGATTAAACATCGTGACACCTGAATCAATTGATAAATTCTTGAATCATGTTTTCTTTTCTTGTCAATTAACATTTCAATTCAAACGAAGCAAATATAAAAACGAATCGTGCAATCCCTGTGGACGATCCGCACTCACTTACAATCTACATCCGACACCGTAGTTGATTGCGGTCAAATAATTTTTGGTTGTGATTTCTTTACAATTTTCATACTACACAATCCGAAATCGTTTCAATCAAGAAGTGAGGATGAAGATGAAGAAAGATGGCAACTTGAGAAAAAATATCTCTCTCCCATAATAATATCCCACACTCTCTCCAAGCTTATCTCTTCATCTCTCTTCATCTCAAAACAAAAAAGGGGGTGGGTTAATGACTCACTAGGGTGAGTCACAAGCCCACACACTTCTTCATTTATCATGAAGAAATGAGAGAGAGTGTGTGTGTTGCCACCTCACTAGGTACACATATACACACTTATATATAAATATAAATGCATGTATATAAACAATTATACCGACCCCGTATTTATAATAAATATGTATACCATATTTCTACCAAAATACAAATACCGTATTTGAACCGAAAATACAAAATTCGCGTATTCACATTTAGAAAGAAATACATGTATTTGTATCAAAGCATAAATACCGTATTTATACAAATATACGGATTAGTATAAATACTGTATTGATGTTAAAATACAAATACCCAAAAAAGAGCAATATAATGCTAGTATCAAAACTGGATATTTTTCAAACCTGCTAGTACTACTAAACCATTCGATTAAAACATGTGTATAAATACACATGTCTAATCGAACACCCGAGCGTATCACTATACGCAAACTACACCGTTTCGCTTGAATCGGGAACCCTTTGTGTGGGACTCTTAAGACTCGATAATACGCTGGCAGTGGGTTTAAATACAAACACGTTAGCGGCACTAGCTGTACGTAACGGCTACCCAAGTATCTGTCGAAAGGAAGATCGACAAGAGAACTTGTCTGAACCCCTAATAAGCCTATATGTGACATTCTCCGTACATTCCGGTCTGTTCGTCTAAGAGTATCACATATAAGGCCTAGGGGTGGTAAATGTCAGTTCTCTAATAGCGCGACATGTCGTGTCGGTGTAGAACCCAATACAACCTGAGAAACTACTGGTATATCTACCAGTAAATCTCACTTGCCCTGCCTAGAGCCCTTTAGTATTGGCCAACCGTACACAGCGCGATATCAACTCCCAAAACCGGAAGAGACGAATCCCTTCTATAAGCTACTGCCTCCAAGTGCTTCGGGACTGTACCCAACTACTACCTGTTTGCACGACTATTTAAAACCGTGGTAGAGTAGTAATCTAAGTACAGTGGGAACACACTCGAAACTAATAGTGATGTCAAGTCAACGGACTAATTTGTACTCATGTCACCGGAGAACTGCTATCCGACGATAGATATAATACCAACCAGCAGTTCCCAGCGAGTCCGTCCAGTGTACCTCATAACCTAATAAGCATATATATATACTATCTTTGGTATACTAATGGCTGCGGGACAGGCCATCTCCCCTGACGGGGATAAAAAATGTATACATTAGTCTACTCGAGAGTATCGATGCCATGTCTCGATAATCCTACGACTAAGGACAGGTTTAAGAACGTGCTTACAGACTACTCAGCCCCACTAGTATGACTGTCATCACAACGCTGGTAGTCAAGAAAAAAAATCCTACAGGCTCTATCAACATGTATTAGCGATACGTTAAAAGAAACATATATATATATATATATATATATATATATATATATATATGTTAAGATAGATATAAACCAGATAACATATTATCATATTGAGCAAGACTGTTATATATCTGTATATATCCCAAACTTTCAAAATGTAATATACAATCCTGTACTATACAATAACGGCCTCTAGGGCATATATCACTAACATAAACCCTATCTCTTCCTCTTTTACTCCCGGAATTTTCACCCCTATCTTCTTTCCACTATTTACTCCAATTTTTCATCAAAAATGGTAAGGCCTTCACGAGTTGAGTTAGACGAATCATCTACTTCTAAAATACGCTAAAGTACTTGCCATCCTCCTCCTCAACCTATTGAAGAAGAAGAAAGTGAAGACGAGACCCATCAAGCATCAACGAAGCCAACCGACATTCAAAAAGATGTTGTCGTCGAAGATGTTGGGTTTCAATTTATCTCACAAGACGCCTCCAATCTCAATGATTGCCTTGTCACCAAGAAAATTACGACAGGTTCACGGGTTCGTCTAAATGAAATTGCTCATTTTCAATTCAACTCTCTTTTCAATTTTCAAGGTTAGATTCCATTTTTCACACTTGCTTGTTCATCTCATGCGAATTTCATTTATATTTTCTATTCCAACATGCAAAATAGTCATGATCAACCTAATGTCCTTCGTACTCGTCTCCAACAAATAACTATCATAATATCATCCGATTCCCTTGTACGAATTTTGCAAGTTCCAAATGAAGAGGTTGATATTTTCAATGAAACACTAAAATCTTTTCAACTACCTCCCGGTATTTCTCAAGAACAAATATCTAAGTTGATGTATGGAGATGAAAACCCTCACATATTTCATGTTTTATTAAAAATCTTTTGCCTAGGGTTCACGTTCTTGCTTTTCCAACGCGGTCACACCGTTTATCTTAAATCGGGAAGTCGTGATAAGTTACACCATACACACAAATTACTCACATTTTGTGTGTTAGTCAACATTAAGATCAATTTAGCAGCTTTTATAACCCAACAAATATGGACTTTTGCACCTTCAAAGTCCAATCTTTATTATGGTAAAGTGATCACTAAAATTCTAGACGATGCTGGTATAAATCCAAACATTGACACCAATATCATTTCTTCCGACAAGGATTTTGGTATTCTCAATGTTCGTCTCATAGGTCTCGGTGATTTCAGTGTTCAAGCACCTCCTTCTCCACATCATTCTCCTCCACATCCTTTTTATCAAGAACAACCCCCTCTTGAACAACAACAACAACATCATGAACCAAAACAACCACCTCCTCAATATCCATATCAAGAACCACCATAATATTTCTAAGACTTCTCAAACCAATTATTACGAAGCTTTCAAGATCTCGCTGTCAATATGAACTATAGATTTGATGAACTCAATGCAAAGGTCGATTATCATTTTGCATATCAATATTCACATGCCAACTACCTTCCTCCTCCTCCGTTTGAGTATCATCCACCACCACCTCAACAACCCGACAATGACGATGACGACGATGCTGATGACAATAATGATGACGGATTGGAACGATTCTAGATTATGCTTAGTTTATGTTTTTTTATGTTTGAATAATTTAGTTTATAATTTCGTATGAACTTTGTTAAAATAGTTATTCGCTTTTCAATTTGGTTGTTATAGACTTCTTTAGTATGTGTTGGTTTATGATTATGAATTTTGCATTCTCATGTTGTATTTTATCAAAGAATTTATTCATAAGATTTCTATATTTATATTTCATCTCCTATGTCACCACTTTTTGATATTTCCAAAAAGGGGGAGAAATAAATATTGAGCACATTAAGAGAGAGTATATGAATACAATAAATAAATATAATATTATAAGTTTTGTAAAATATCAAAAATGGAGAGATTGTCAGCTTTTAAAGAGAATCTAGTTTTTATAAAGAATCCCTTCATGTTTTGATTATCTTACAAAAACCATATACAATACAATCTAACCATGTCAGAAACGTCAAAGTGCTATACAATGGAGTTATTCAAGTTCAGGACAATCATTGGAATTAACTGACATCAAATGGAGTATCAAATTGACTCAATCGCACTCAACATGGATTTTAACGGAATATACAAGAAAGTCGACATCAAGGATTATTCAAGATGTCCAAAACTTTTTCATTTTATTTTTTGAGTTTAGAGTTAAGTCGATCTCAAAAGATTAGAATCAAAATTTTCCATCTAATCTAAAATCCAAATTTTTTCTAAAAATGATGTCTGAAAAACTATGTCTGAATATAAAACATATAAACGTCTACTTAGGGAAAATAGATGTCTGTACAGACGTCTATTATGAAATTTTTCAAATTTCAAATTTGATGGGAATTTCGGTTTTGAAACGGTTTTATAACGGCTAGAAACTGTCATATGATTTGGGGGGTTAATTTTTCAAAATTCAAATTTGGTGGGAATTTCGGTTTTGAAACGGTTTTATAACGGCTAGAAACTGTCATATAATTTAGGGGGGTTATTTTAACTACCCCAAAATATTTTCTATAAATAGGACAAAGTATCATTTAATTTTTAACGAATTCTTGCTTTAAAATTTTGGTTTTCCGATTTTCTAGAATTCGTGAAAACTCTTTCTCTCAATACTCTCTAAGTCTTTGCTATTTTTTCCAGAAAGAAACAATCTTTCTATACCTTTAGACTTTTCTAAATACTTTAGAAAAGAAAGGTTGCTAAATTATCGAAGAAGATGCCGATTTTAAACTTGTATTAATGTTTTGAAAAACCTCTTCGATTTGATTTTAAACTTTTCTATTCCCCAAACTACAATCCACCATTTCCTTAATTCTAAGTTTTTAATTATTCTTTTAAGATCATTAGGATTTTCAAAGTTTATGTAAATTGATATTGTTATAATCGTGAATTGTAAAAGCTAGTAAAGTGGAGTTATTTAAGTCCTTCACAAATTGTAAAGCTTTAAAACTTAAGTCTGTTATAAAAAGTCTATGCATTGACTGTCTGCAAGTGTAAAGGTTTGGACTTGAGCCGGGGAAAATCTTTGGATTTCTCCACCCAGGAAGTACTTAGTGAATCCTGAGCAGTAATCTCAGACGAGGACTAGCTACAGAGGTGTTGAATCTCGTTAAAAATCCTCTGTGTCATCTGTATTTATTTTTACATTTTTATACCTCTGCGATTGCTTCTGTGACTGTGATAATTTAGCATACTTAAAATTCTTTTATTCCGCTGCATATTTTGTGTTTTCGCAAAAATACTCTGAGTTTGTCATATAGCCTTATTCATCCCCCCAACTCCAAGGCTGCTTTCACGTAACTCCGTCAATCACTCGTAAAAACTTTCAGGACTCCAAAAAAGACAAAAAAAACAAAAGAAAAATAAAATAAAATAATTGGGATACAAGGATTTAAACATACAAGCTATGAAACAACAACGTAAAGACTTAACCAATGAACTACAAGTTGTTTCTTGCACTTATTTAACAAGAATTACTTATAACTCCAAACCATAACAGAAATACAGCCTTTAAAGAGATACAAAGGTATAGAAAATTTGGGGTCGTTACATTGCTAATTGCTTGTTCAATTACTGGCCTGGTGCATACCATAGTATACATCAAACTTCCTATAACATTAGTATGTAGGACTCTAGACATATACTCTGCTTCTTCAGACTAAGGTGCAAGAATTATCGAAAGACAAAAATGTCCATCCAACGGAGCTCTCACAAGCTTCACATCTGTCATGCTGAACCTCTTCAGCATATTCTGAATTTAGTTCTATTACGATAAGAAAAGTTCCCGCTACTTGTGATCTATGAATCTTCATACCCAAAATCTTTCAAGTTGCTCAAAGATGCTTCATTAAGAATTCACTGCTAAAAAGCACCTTCAATTTCCGTTGAAAGATCTTGAAGCATGTACCTCCTGCACTATGTGCCTCTACCAATGAGCTATAGCTCAGTTGGTATGGTACTTCTCTATCTAGAGAGAGCGCGGGGGTTCGATCCCCAGTAAGGAAAGTGGCTAAAATTTAGCACTTTCGGGGCAAATTCATGGGTCTCATGGGTGTATATGTGATGTGTATTATGTGTGTTGTTGTACGCATAGGTTAAGTTTTACCGGCCAGTTCCCAATATAAAATCTTTTAAACCTCTTGTTGATACGCCAAGCTCGACCAAATCGGGTTGTTTTACATAGTATATGGTAGTATGTGAAATTGGGTGTATCTATCATTTTGAGTGCCAAAACAACAATTTTTGAGTAAGCAAGCCAAAATTATATTTTTAGAATTTTTTTGTGAATTTTATCATAGTTTTAAATTAATTTTTAAGTTTACAGTTCGTGGACCCAGATGAACTGTGACATTTTTGAATTCTAAAAAGCTGAATTTTAAATGATTTAAAAAAATTTTGGGGCAAAATTTTCTTTGTCGTTCACCATATGCGTTGGGTCCACATGCATGCGCATGATGCACTGCAACAATAAAATATTGTTGTGCAACAATAAAATATTGTTTAAATTGAGAAGTTTCATAAGAAATGATAAATCTTTTTTTTGTAGTTTATCATGTCCTGGATCACCATGCGCATGACGAACTGCAACCGTAAAATCTCAACAAAATGATGTTTTTTGATCGAAAACAATTCAAAATTTAGCATACAGCTCACCATATGTTGGATCGACCAATGCATGGCCTTCTTCAATTCCAAACCATAATAAAATTAACAATTTTTCAAAAACTTTTGGTTCCTTCACTCCATATGTGTTGAACAAACCAATACATGATGGACTACAATTCTGGAATCGCACAAAACAACCAGATTTCACTTGATATCGATCTAAACCCTATAAATAGTGTCTTCAGCTCTTCATTTTTTTTCATCCCGAGTTCTTATCTCAAAATCCAAAAGCTTGATGCTCATTTCAAGATCAAAAAATGGCTCCAAGGTTCTAAAGCAAACAGGGATGAAGTTCTGACGAGATCAGGAGGAGGCCCAAAGCAACAAATATTTCAAGATAGGCTTTGTCTTCTCCATTTTTTTTATTCCTTTCAATCATTCTTTTTGCATAAATCAAGATTTATATTCTTTTATTACGCTTCATTGTATCATAATCCATAGGAATAGGGGTAAGTCATTTCCCAATCCTTTTGGTTGGTAAGTTGCGCATTCCTATCCTTCTTATACGTAAATTTTTTAGATCTGATACTAGGCTGTATGTCCTTATTAAGTTTTGCTTATTGTGACAGGAAAATATGAAAGATTCGACCAACAAAGTTAGGTGCCTCTTGAAGTGTGCATTTAAAGAAGGGTGACACCATACACAATACTTCTATACCAAGAATGTACTACGTGCCATACACAATACTTCCATTGGAGAGGAAACTAGTAACCTATAGGTACTTTTTCTCTTTTTTTTTTTTAAAAAAAATCAAACCCCTTCAGCAATCGAACCTGCGATCTCTCACATTGAAAAGGAAATTTATGCCAACTAAGCTAACCCCAGTTGGTTAACTATATGTGTTCTTGATACTAATTTATAGAGTTATGGGAACATGTCATTTTCCCTAAGCTGATCTACAACCACATTTCCCACTAAACTTTCACCTTCACCTTCTAAAATCATGCCTACTTAATTTAACATGACTTTAATTTCAAGGATAATTTGGGCCCATTGATTGATGCTTATGAAACAAGAGGACAATTTCAACGGCTAGTTTTGATGACGCTGGGCCTCAGAGACAGTACATTTTAGAGAGCTATCTACCAACAAATATTAATTTGCCAATTAGACATGATATATATTAGGTACTTAGGTTAGGTAGGGCTAAAGTGGGTGGCAATAATTTTTCATTTTTAATCATTTAGAAGCCATTCTTCACTTTTCTTCACCTCTCATTTTTCGTGAACATTCTATAGCTATGTGACAAGATCTAGGACTAGAAGATTAAAGAAAAGTTTTGTCATATATAGAGCCTAATTTGTGGATGCAATTGAAGGATAGATGACAAGCCTAGTGCTAAGCATCATCCATGAGGATTTTGATTTATTCATCAAAAGCTTATAGCTATCCATTAAGTATCATAGTCATCATTTTTAAATTTCATAAAATATTTTGACTGCTTGTCGTACTTATATCAACTTTCTAACTAAAACTTAAACTAAGCAGACATATTTTCCAAGATTCTAAATATTTAGCTGGTCGAAATTCAACTAGACTTGATGGGAAGTCAATAAAACGAAGGAAAAAGATAGATTTGTCAGCTAAATTAAGTTATATTGAACTTTAAAATACGAATATTGAAACACTATGGTGATTCATTGCTATCTATGTAGTATGCAAACATTAAACTTGGAATTGTAGGAGAGGCATGACATTATTAATGCCTCATTTGTAGAGAAGATTAAAGTCCCATTTGCTTGTAAATACATTCTAAGATGAACACATCTCCATCATTAGAATTTGGTATGCATCATCAACATCAAATAGCACAGGTTGAGTATGTCTTTGCCTAATTAATAGAATACCAATCCATGTGCTTGAATAAATTAGAGGGGGGTTGCTACAAGACTTAAAATGGAGAACACAACCAAAATTAGAGATATACAAAAAAAATTGGCTTTTGAAAACTCAAAACAATTGGATTGTGATGTATATCAAACAAATCTTAACATGTCCTTCTGCTCGTATGGTCCTTCGGTATATTAGTTGGCATAATGAAACCGTGTTAAAAACCGTTTAAACTGGAAACTTAAACCGATGGATTATGAACTAACAATGTTCAAGTAAACTTAACAAAATGGTTGAAGACCTCTGCTCCAAATTTTTGATATGATTCCAAAATGAAGACCATTAACAACTAAAATTTGAGACTCAATTAATTTGTGGATGCTTCTGAAAATGTTTGTTCAAAAGAGGCTGTTTGATTGCAATTTTTTTTTTGTTTAAAAAATGTTAAAATGGAGAGATCTATTTAGAGACAGAAATGGGGAAGAAAAGGCTGGAAGATGTGATGTATAGCAAGAAAGACTTCAAGACAAATAGTCCTATAGCATGTCACAAGAAATTATATATGTGTGAGGCACAAACCATGTGCTTCTTGGCCAATAATGGAACAATATATAGGTGACCACCATGCTAATATCATGGAAATTAATAAATTTGATGCAACCATGTACATGATGCTTTTATCATAGATGTTTGGAAAGCAACTGCATATAAAGATTGGTCCCCATTATAGATTGTGAAACAGTTGCATGTAATGAGACTTGAAAAAGCACAAATCATTCATGGCATCCACCAAGAGACTATAGTTCAGGTCTCAATCAAATGCATGAACATAGAAATATATATAAATCCTTCCACTTTTATTGTCATTATAGCATTGCAGTGAAAGGAAGAAGCAAATGACCCCACCGTTGTGACACGTGGAGAACCTTCTTGTAGACGTCTGAAGATGAAAGGAGCAAACGTCTGAGCATGCACGAGTATGGAATCAAAAGAGCAAAGTAACGCCAGACGTCTGAAGACAAACTGACAGACGTGGACAAATCCAGAGCCGTCACAGAGTGCAGGCAGACGTCTATCCAAGAAATGGCAGACGTCTGCCAAGGAGCTGAAGCCAATACAGAGAGACGACAGACGTCTGACGAAGTTTTTATCAGACGTCTGCGCACGGGTTTTTTGTGTGAACGGGATATTTTGTATATTCTGTTAAATCCAAATTTAAATAGAATTAGGATTTGGCAATAAATAGTGTCTCTCATATACAAAAATATAAGGCCATTAAATTATTGTATATATAGAGAGAGTGTGGCAGCTAAGAGAATAGAGTGATTTGAGAGAAATCTCCTAGAGTTTGCTCTTGGTATAACATGACTAAAGATTTAGTAAAAGTTTGCAGATTCTGCTCTGCTGGGGACTAGCCATACGGTTAGTGAACCAGTTAACAAATTATTGTCTCTCTGGTTTGATTCTTTTCTTCTCGCATTATTATTGTTTTTTGTCTTTCATTGTGTATTGCGCGGTTTGCGTGATTGGTAGTTAGCATAGTTCCGTGTGTTTCTTTCTCTCCAATCCTAACAATTAGAATCAAAACATAAGAAACCGAAGGATTTTCGATTCTACGGTTTAAGTTTACGGTGGGTGACGATACTTGTGTCCGCTCCCCTTCTTCTTAGATCGTATTTTCGAAGGTGTTGGTTCAGATCCGATGAGAAGGTTGAGTTTGTTATGGTGGTAATGAAAGATGGTGGATGATAAGATCAGAATCGAAAAGTTCAATATTCATAACTATGGTTGGTGGCGTATGCAGATGGAGGAATATCTATATCAGAAAGATTTGTATTTTCCGTTGTTGGGCGACAAGCCTGAGAAGATGTCTAATGGGGTATGGAATGTACTGGATAGGAAAGCCCTGGCAACATTAAGTTATCGTTGACTCCGTAAGTGGCCTTCAATATCTCGAAGAAGAAATCAATCATGGGGCTAATGACGACATTAGCAAAGTTGTATGAGAAACCTTCAATATCGAATAATATTTTTGATGATGAAGCTTTTCAACATGAAGATGACAGAACACGGTTCAGTGACAGAGCATCTGAACGAGTTCAACAGTGTGACAAGTCAACTCGAATCAATCTCAATCACGTTTGAAGATGAGATTCAAGCCCAACTATTTCTATGTTCGTTGCCGGAAAGTTGGGAAAACCTGGTTATGGCGGTCAACAATTCGATCTCAGGAACTCTCACATTTAATGATGCAGTGAGTTGCATATTAAATGATGAGATGAGGAGAAAGGCTGTGAGTGGAAGTTCGAGAACTTCTGCACTCTCAATTGAGAATCATTGCAAGACAATAGAAAGGGAAAAAGGGAAGAAGTGGAAATCAATGAGCCGAAGAAAGTCAAAAGGAAAGATTCAAGACAACTGTTGGAACTGCGGAAAGTAGGGTCACTTGAAAGCGGAATGCAGACTCTTGAAGAAAGAGAAAGGCTCAGATGGGAAGTCAGATGAAAAGGAAGCCAATATGGTGTCTACACATGAACAAGGGGAACATATGTTTACCGCCGAAAACCAGGAGACGGACTGGGTTAGATAATCTTGCCTAAATTTAGGGGCAGATGCATGGGTTGATCCATTCACCTTTTCGAAAACACTGAAGGATTATAGCGCCATATATCAGAGGTTTGAATAGATGCGACCAATGTAACTTGACTTCAGATTCTCTCTTATAATGAAAGATTTATTGATTGTGGGGACACATTTTTCCTACAGGCGCAAGCCCATGTAGTTAATTATATTATTGCGAACGATAACAACTTTCTACACTCCATATTGTTTCTTTATGTGTTCGTGTGTTTGACTATTTTATACGGCCAACATTTATATTTTTCACGCCCGTGGATTGTATGCGGTTGTATGATTTAGACCGTAGGGCACGGAAAGCATTGCTTTCGTTTTTGATGGTCTTTTGGGAGAAGCATTGCTTCAGGATTTTGTTTTATGGAGACATTGTTCCACGGGAATTGACTCACCACAAGCATCGCTTGTTGATGAGCGGGGGCTTGTTGACAAATCATTGCTTGTCTTTTAGAGTTTTGATCTAGGAAGATACACTACTACAAATAGGGGTTTCCTCTACGGATTTATCCGTAGGAGCAAACCACTGCCCCTACGGATATATCCGCAGGGGCAAGAAATTAACCTGTAGGTGCAAACGCCTTAGGTGTAAGTCTTAGCCTTAAACATTCCCCTACGGTTAAATACTTGCCCCTACGGCGTAATGCGTAGGTCCATATGTCCCTACAGATTAGACTGTAGGGACAAAAAAGTTATTTAATTTATCGGTTTATAAAATAAAATAGTTGTCCCTACGGAGTTGTCCGTAGGGCCAAATGTCTGCCCCTACGGAGTTGTCCGTAGGGCCAAATGTCTGCCCCTACGGAGCCATGCGTAGGTCTAAATGTGTAGGGGCAAAATATCAGGTATCCTGATATTTTGTCCCTACGGATACCTGTGTAGGGACATGTTTAAGCCCTTACGGTCAAATCCGTAGGGACAAGTATAACCTTCTCTACTGAGATCATAGGGGCAAAATATCAGGTATCCTGATATTTTGCCCTTACGGATAAATCTGTAGGGGCAAAGTAGGACCCTACGAATTAATCCGTAGGGGCAAGGTTGGGCCCTATGAATTAATCCGTAGGGACATATTATCAGAGTTTTTTTAAAAAAAAGAGCTGCCTGTTTTTTTCTCACCCTGTGCACAATAATATATACATCATATATAAAATTAATCAACATGCAAAATATATACCGCATTATTCATAATCACATCTCACGCATAATATACAAAAGAAATCAACAAGCAGAATACGATATCAATATAAACACGCAAACACCACCAATATTAATATCGTCCAAAATATATACAATATGTATCATATAAATAAATACATGTTTAAAATATAAGAATCAAAAAGCTACCCTAGCTCGGTCCAGCTCCACCTCTGATAAACGCCGTAATCTGGCGTGCCTACTCCTCGGATATACCCTGAGTCAATATCTCGAGCAATGCGGAGTGTGCGGGAGTCTGAGCGGGCTGTGGAACTGTAGGAGTGGTCTGCGCAACCGCCGCCGAGGTAGTGGCTTACGGAGTCGCAGCTGCGGGAGTCTGAGCGGGCAGTGGAGCTATAGGAGTTGTCTGCGGAACCGCAGCCGAGGTAGTGGCTTGCGGAGCCGCATCCGAAGGAGATGCATGTGGAGGCTCGGCCGATGTACCCTGTCGTGTCTGTTCAATTTTGTGTGTAATAAACGAGTAAGAACTGTGTATTAATCGAATTCGTATCATTATCAAGTTATTGCGAAATCCCAATCTATGTATACTTAGGGACTTAGGCCTCGTTTGGATATCTAGTTTGGAAAACCGTAGTTTATTTTAATTAGATATGTATGTATGATTAATCAAAGCTAAGTCTACAACCAAATAAGCTCAGGCTACGTACTAATATTGGATATGTTTCTATCTATAATATGACATAATATTTTACTATTAAGTAGTATACATACTAACATCTCCTTCAACTCCTGAATGGTGGCCTTCAAGGTGTCCAGTTCTTGCTAGAAACGTCGCTCACGGGAGACAGAGGAAGTAACCGTCGGAGTGGAGTCCAACCTCATATGGGTCCTGGTAGGACCCAGTCCCTGGCCTCTCTCCCAACCTCCGTGGTGCCCTCCGTGTGCGGCGTCTAGGACTGGGGTCACCAGCATCGGATCGTTCTGTCCCGTAAAATTGATCCCCGATGCCTCCGCCTGCTCAACCATCCACTCCTACACACACATTAACCAGTAAAATATAAGTATATAATTTAAATTTGAACCTTTCAAAACAAAAATTTCAAATAGGGGTTGAATAAATATTAACACTTACGCAATACTCCTGGGTAGCGGTGTCGGGGTATCGTAGCTCGCCCGTGGTGGGATCTGTCGAGGTGCCGTGGACGGCAAGATACGCGGACAGCACGCTCGGTATACCACCCTGGGCCAGGGTCTGAGCTCTCTGCAATATTAGAAAATAACTCTTAATAATAGATATATTAGAAAATAACTCTTAATATTATATTATATCACAAAGGCTGGTCTATTGTAATTTACCGATAACTCCATGACACGAGTAATATTCCTCGAGACACCTGTATAAGTGGGGCGACCCCTCTTCGCCGACTTCCTATTCTTTTTATTTTGATCGGCATGTTTCTGCACAACACATTCAGATTTAGTTTTCTAATTAAGCAACACAAAAAAAAATTATTTACTAAACAATGAATTACATTTAAAATACATGCATGTTTGCGATGAGAGTCGAAATATTGGCACAATAGAGGCAATGTATCTACGTCGACTCTCGCAAAGGCCAAAGTAGATAGGACGGCCGCTCTCTCTGCCTCGGGGGTCTCCATCCATAGGGAATAGCAGTCGATCTTCAGCTCATTCCTGTTGTATCGGACCTTCGTCTGCATGTTCTTCATCAGGCCATTGTAAAGAGCGTGAAGATCGAGCACCCTCCCAGGGTGATCAGGGTCGGGTACAGGCTGAAAATCGTAATCCAACCGAAAATACAAAAAAAACATTGTTATTAGATTGCAAGTGTTAATAATAAATATATTGGATAAATCAAATGAAAATATATATTAATACCCGAGCCTGATCCCAGAAGAGGGCGAATGAGCGCCGGTGCTGGTCGCCCCACTCAACGTGATGTGGATATTTCTTCACGAGTCGGATATCATCCCCCATATACCGGCCGAACCTCTCGGCATAATCACCGGTATAGCGATAATCAGGGGTAAAAAAGAGGGGGAATGCTGCCTCCCCCTAACTTTGTCGGGCCTCAGCCTGTGGGACTGATTCGGGCCTTGAGTCCCCCTCTCGGGATGGGGAGGCCCCGCGTCTACAAGAAATATCAAGAAAATCAATATTAAGACAAAGTGGTATTAAGAAATCAAGGTTTAACAAAAATTGAAGTGTGATATATACCTCCGGCGACTAAAGCACGAGCCTGGGCCCGGGCAGCAGCACGAGCGGGACGATAGTTCCTCCGGTGAGGAACAGCCGGTGACCCGGACGTGGACGCATCTCCAACTAGAAAATAAACATCGATAAAATTACAAAAAGTTCATGTTTATTCTTAAAGTATATGTAAAATGAATAAATATTTTATATTTATTCATACAAACCTGCAGACTGAGCGGAGGGTATGGAAGTGACGGGAGTGGCCCCTGCACCAGACGAGGACACACCACCTATAATTAGACAATCAAGTATCAGCTATATAAGTAATTGCAAAAAGAATGCGTATATCAATAATATAACATTCTAAATCAACATGTAAACACTATAGGATATATAAACATACCCGCGGGTATATGATATATAAACATATCTGGAAGTGCGGGAGTGGCCTATGTCCTTGATGTAAGTACGTACGAGCAAAAGAATGTATGTATATTTATGATATAGCATTCTAAATCAATATACATGCACTATATGATATATAAACATACCTGGAGGTGGGGGAGTGGCCTCTGTCCTTGATGTGGACGCATCACCAACAGCTAGACAATCAAACATTGACAATATAAGTAATTTTGACATGAACATGCATGTATATCTATAATATTACATTCAAAATGAATATGCATGCAATATACCTGGAGGTGTGGTAAAGTCTACACGGAAGGAGGCATCCGAAGGGGTCTCCGATCGGGGTGCAAGACCGGCCCTCTGAAGCTCCCTATGCAGCTCTCCGGGCAGCAGAACCGCTCTACCTCTGCCTCTGCCGCGGCTGGATCTCCTGCCGCCCCTCGCTTCTCCCGTCATCGTCATCAAATCTAGATAAAACGGTTCGTGGACGCATTAGAGAATCATTATAAGTAATGACTATATATGTATAGATCGTAAAATGTGAAGTAATAATATAACATTACTGATAACCTTTTTCGTTTCGTGGGTGCATTAAACATATCTACTTGGATTTCATCATCGATATCATTTCTAACCCACGTAACTTCATGATCAGCCGAAGATAACCCATCTTTCGAAACAGAAGGTCGGAGCACTCTAAGTCTTCTCTCTTCTTCATCCTCATCGCTGTCGTCGAATTCTGGGACATCGTAGACATCCCTGGGTTTCCAACGGCATACGACACTCCATCCCGGATGCTTCAAACACTGTGAGTAGTATACTTGGAATGCTTGGTTCGGAAAGATAAACGGATCTTCCTGACCATAAAATCGAAGTGTGTTCACACTGGTCAATCCATATTCATCTTTCCAAGTTCCAAGATTGCTTCTCCACTTATCCGTATCGGTACGCGTATCGTACCAAGTACATTGAAATATATAAAAGGGTTCTGATCGTCCGGGATAGTGGATGCCGAGTATACAATTTAAGTATCCATAATAAATCACACCATCCGACCCTACCGTCGCAATCCTACTATTCTGAGTGGTTCTAGATGTTTCTATGTCCTTAACTTCGAATTTGTATTCAAGGACACCGAATCCTTTATAATATGCAACCTCCATACTAGGAAATTGAGCTAAACATCTTGAATCACTCTCTAACGATGCAGACAAGTTCAGATCGTGGATCTAACAAAACAAATTTTACGCAAAATACATAACGATATAAGTTTAGATTAAAACTGATAGCAATAACATGTTATTCGAATAACTTACATGATCTGCAACCCAATCGCAAAAATTATCCTGGTGATATTTTTCCAATCGTTCATCGTTCCAATCGGGACGCCCCTCACGTACCTCGTTAAAATGAACTCTGTTTTCGACAATAAATTATGACATTAATATTATATCATTTCATACACACACAAACACAAATATAACAATTAATCCAAAAAAACTTACTCTCTAATTTTTTCAAGACATGCGCAATTAAGCAAGATAAACCGGTATATCTTGTTGATAAACATAGTGTCCACCCTCTTATAATCGGCTTTACCATATGGCCCGTCTTGAATTCTTCGAGACCGGTTAAGTCTCGTCTCAATGTTCTCGTCCAGATAGCGGGAACAAAATGTGGTTGTTTCATCAAGAAGATAACCTTGCATGATAGAACCCTCTGGTCGATTTCTATTGCGTATATACTTTTTAAGAGTGTAGAGGTACCTAAAGAAAATATGTTGAATAAATAAATTCGGGCATACATGACAACAATAATTTTAAAAATTACGCGAAATGAAAAATTCCACGTACCTCTCGACGGGATACATCCATCGATATTGTACCAGTCCGACTAACTTAGCCTCAGTTGCAAGATAAACCGTCAGGTGTATTATGATATCGAAGAATGACGGTGGGAAAATACGCTCAAACTTGCAAAGTATCAACGCAATAGAATTTTCTAGTTTATCCAGCGTCACAACATCCAGTGTTTTAGCGCATAACTCTCTGAAAAAACAACATAGGTCGTTGATTACTAGACCAACCGATTCGGGAAGAGAAGTCCTGAGGGCTAATGGGAGAAGGTGCTCCACGATAACATGGTGATCATGACTTTTCAGCCCATCGATCTTGGCTTTCACAATTTTTATCTTCTTGCTGTATGATCCTGAGAAACCTGTGGGAACTTTCAAATCATGCAACACCTGCAGGAATCTTTTCTTCTCCGGTTGTGACTTATGATAAG
This sequence comes from Agapanthus africanus, assembly GCA_030015575.1. Classification (NCBI taxonomy): domain Eukaryota; kingdom Viridiplantae; phylum Streptophyta; class Magnoliopsida; order Asparagales; family Amaryllidaceae; genus Agapanthus; species Agapanthus africanus. The sequence goes on along the minus strand of JASDDO010000022.1, from coordinate 532,845,963 downwards.
CGGTATTGGGAAGTACAAACTTGCCTGGTTTACCCGCTACCGGTTTAGGATGCAATTCACTTCTTATTTCCCAGTCCTGTAGATCCATTCAAGCATTGAGGTTGTCTTTCGATTTCCTGTCTTTACAAAGAAGCAAGTTGAGTATGTGCTCGGATACTCCCTTCTCTATATGCATGATGTACAACAATGACGCACTAAATTTGTTGACCAATACGGAAGCTCGAAGAAAATGCTTAACTTATTCCAGAATGGTGGTTTGACCTGTTTTGTCGGATCCATCCCGAAGGTCACATTATTGTAACCATCCCACTGAGCAGTCACGTCCTCTCCGAACAATGGGGCTGGAGATCCAAGAAGCTCCTGATGACCATCAAAGTGAACAACGTCTAACCTGTAGGGGTGGTCTAGAAGCAGAAAATGTCGATGGCCGCAATAAAAAACCTTCCTGCTAAAATTCAAGAATTTCGATGTTGTATGTTGATGGCAATGAGGACATGCTTTGTGACCATGTATGGACCAACCTGATAGCATTCCATACGCAGGAAAGTTATTAATTGTCCATATTAAACCCGCACGCAGTATGAAGGTTGTATTTGTGTTTGCATCGTAAGTATCTACACCATCAATAAACAAAGATTTTAACTCCTCGATCAGAGGTCGGAGATAGACGTCGATATTATTTCCCGGTGAGTTTGGTCCGTCGATAAGAAGAGGCATCATAAAGTATGATTGGTCCATAGCTAACCAAGACGACAGATTATAAATTATCATTACAACGGGCCTTGTGCTGTGGCTTCTAGTCATATAGTTGAATGGACAGAAGCCATCATTAGCCAGTCCGAGCCTGACATTGCGAGGATCGCTACTGAATATTGCGTGCCTCCTATCGAAATCCTTCCATGCCGGTGAATCTCTTGGATGGCTCATTTTTCCATCTTCACTTGGAGGAGCACGATGATGCCAAATCATTGCATCGGCTGCTTTCTTGCACCTGAATAGCCTATGCAGTCTCTGTGTTATGGGAAAGTATCGTGCTATCTTGACAGGTATATCGGGCTTCTTATCAGAATCTTTCGGTTTATACCTGGCCTCTACGCATGTTGGACACTCTTTCAAATCTGAATTCTCTTTCCGGTACAACACGCAATTTTTAGAACATGCTTGAATCTTCTCACACTTCAGACCCAAATCAGATATCATCTTCTGGGCTCCGTACCAGCTGTCGGGCACGTTATTTCCCGGGGGCATAGAATCTTTCAAGAACGAAAGAAGCATTGTGAATGACTTGTTGCTCCATCCATTTTGGCACTTAATCTGGAAAAGTTGGACGAACCATGAGAGCGTGGAATACTTTGCATTCTCATAAATTGGTTTTCTAGCATCATTCATGAAATTTTCATATTTATCCACACGCGGTCCTTGACCGGAAGGAATGTCATCTTCGGTACGAATAGATTCACCTAGGGCAGCCTCTACCATATCCTCCATTTTTTCTGATGGAAAGAAATTACTGTCTTCTTCTTTTGCCGCATTACCGTCTTCTCCTTCTTCTCCTGCCGCATTATCGTCTTCTCCTTCTTCTTCTGCCGCATTACTGCGTTCTTCTCCTTCCCCGTGATATAGCCAAGTTGTATAAAATCTAGTAAAACCATATTTTATGATATGAAGCTCTGCCAATTCTACCTTCTGCGAGTACTTATTCCCACATCTATCGCACGGGCAGAGAATCTTCTCTATCACGATCTTATTATGTGCGTGTGCAAATTCAATAAAAGGAGCAACTCCTGCGACAAACTTAGGTTGAATATGTTGTTGCCAATCCACATACATCCAGTCTTTAACTCTGACGTACTCATGGGCCATGTTTGACTGTATAACATATAAATTGTAGGTTATGATGACTATATTGAGAAATCTAAGAACGGGATGGTTACTGACAAAGGAGAAAATCCGTGTATATGTTTTGTGTGTGCGTTTGTCATTGAAAAGAATAAATTATCAATAATCAAAGTTAGATTTGAGGATACTCATTTATGAGAATATGAAAGTTTCATATTATCATCGAGTATCATATATTGGTTTTAACTTGAACATCTTGAATCACCCTCTAATCATGCGTTTGTTGTGTATTCTTATTGTATGTGTGTGTTTCAGCTGTCGGGGGTAAGGCTTCTATCCCATTAAGAATGTATAGAGCGGACACCCATTCGCTTGTGCTTTCAACTGTTTCGAGTAAATTTCGGCAGCACCTCCCCACTGTTCTCTGAGTACACTGTAATAGAATAGATAATCATTTCAAAGCTCTGAAACAACGTTGAAATGAACATCTAATCTATCTTTGTACACGGAGAATCAGCGGAAAAGTACCGACAAAATATCTCGAAACAGATGAAAACACAAGTGAATGAAGGTGTTTGCTTTATACATTTCTAACTTGTCCACACGGGACAAATCTATCGGTTACCATACGATTGAATTTTCTCATCATATAGACTACACGACAGTTGTTAGTATCGAGATATACCGTCCAATATTTAACAACCTTCGTATAGTTCTATGTCACAACGAACATCGAACGTATGTTAACCGATAGACAGGGACTAAGTGGTGCTTTGAGTTTCATATATGAGTATCGATGAGAATATGAAAGTTTCATATTATCATCGAGTATCATATATTGGTTTTAACTTGAACATCTTGAATCACTCTCTAATGATGCGTTTGTTGTGTGTTCTTATTGTATGTGTGTGTTTCGGCTGTCAGGGGTAAGGCTTCTATCCCATTAAGAATGTATAGAGCGAACACCCATTCGCTTATGCTTTCAACCGTTTCGAGTAAATTTCGGCAGCACTTCCCCGCTGTTCTCCGAGTACACTGTAATAGAATAGATAATCATTTCAAAGCTGTGAAACAACGTTGAAATGAACATCTAATCTATCTTTGTACACGGAGAACCAGCGGAAAAGTACCGACGAAATATCTCAAAACAGATGAAAACACAAGTGAATGAAGGTGTTTGCTTTATACATTCCTAACTTGTCCACACGGGAAAAATCTATCGGTTATTATACGATTGAATCTTCTCGTCACATAGACTACACGACGGTTGTTAGTATCGAGCTATACCGTCCAATATTTAACAACCATCGTATAGTTCTATGTCACGACGAACATCGAACGTATGTTAACCGATAGACGGGGACTAAGTGACGCTTTGAGTTTCATATATGAGTATCGATGAGAATATGAAAGTTTTATATTATCATCGAGTATCATATATTGATTTTAACTTGAAAAATGTGCCGTAGAAACAAATTATTGTTCCCCACCTTGCACTCTCTTAACGATGGTACATGCATTAAACAACATGTAAGAGCTATCTATAACAACTCTAAACTTTCACTTGTTGGGTTCAACAAAAAGATTTTTGATATAACAAACGCAACCTTCCTCAATTTTTCCCTTGAATCGATGTGAAACTAATAGTGTCCATATGACACAATGGATATATTTTCTACACAAAAGGAAAAAGGCAAACAATAGTAAAGCAATTGTAATTCTATCAAGTATCCAGACTGAAAAAGAATAAATAGCAAACTAAAAATTAATCACTAATGAAAAACAAACAAAAGTGTATCATTACAACCAACAAATTAAAAGGACCATAAAGAAAACAACAAAGATTTAATTCTCATCTATGACAATTAAATCGGTGCTCAAGTATTTGCCATCTAAATTAGACATGGACGGAGCGATTTAATATGTAAGTCATGAAAGTCGACGGTCTTCACGCAAGTACATGTATATGCTTTTAAAAACGAATTAATCCAACCCTATGTGGAAGATGCCTATGCAAACAATGTAAAAATCTATTGATCTAATGACCTTACATGGTTTCAACTTGGTAATCTAACTAGTATTAATTTGTGCCAAAAACAGCCGACTTTAGATGGGATCAATCTTATATGAGCTCACTTTTGATTACGGCTTCAAATTTTACATTCTTGCAAAGCCTTAAGCACCCACTATTGTTCACAAAGAATATGTTAAAGATGAAAATGCCCTGAGCTAATGAAATGCTAGAGCCTCAGTCCCAGCCGAACCCCAACCCCAACACCAAACCCCAACCGAAACCTAACCCTAACCCCAACCCCAACCACAGCCGAACCCCAACCGCACCTAACCCTAACCCTAACCTTAACCCCAACCCCAACCCCAACCCCAACCGAACCCTAACCCTAACCTAAACTGAACCCGATGCCTAACCGTAACCCTCATCCCTACCCGAACCCTGAACCCTAGCCCTAACATCATCAAAATAATGTTTAATTGGAGATTTACTAACTTGTAGGCGGTGGAGGAGACGACGGAGATGATTGGCGGTCGACGACGCGCGCAATCTGTTAGTTATATGTATGCCCTAGAGGCCATTACTGTACATACGATGTATATTGTAGTGGATACTTGGACATATATAGGGAGGACTTTCTTGCTCGACATGATAGTACGCTATCTGGTTGCACTTTATCTTAACATGTACTCTGATTGTCTCTATGTTACATATTGATAAAGCCCTTAGGATGAGTACTTGACTACCAGGACTATGATGCGGATCATACTAGTGGGGACAGTGTAGTCGTCAAGTACATCCTTCAAATGTTCCTAGTCATGGGTGTATCGAGACAGGGCATCGATATACCAGAGTAGACTAGCGTATGTGCTTCTTGACCCATATGATGGGCGATGGATGATCCCATATCCATTGGTGTTTGATATCAGAGAAGGTATACGGGTGCTCAGTGGAGACTGGGTACACTGGACGGACTCGCCGAGAACTCCCAGATGGTATTATACCTTACGTCAGATGACAGTTCTCTGGTGACACTGGTACAGGTTAGTCTGTAGACCTGAGATCGTCATAGAGTCTTGTGTGATTCCCACTGTGCTTTGATTTCCATCATACCACGTCCAAGAGGACGTGCAAAAAGGTGGCTTTTGGGTACAGTCCCGAATCACATGGAGGCAATGAGCGATAGGAGGAGATTCGTCTCTCCCGGTATAGGGAGTAGATGTTGCGCTGTGTTCGATTGGCCATAACTGGAAATCCTTGGCCAGGGTTGCTAAGATTTACTGGTAAGTGTTATCAGTAGTTTCTCGAACCGTTATAGACCTCATATCGACATGACTTATCAAGCTACTGAGGTCTGACGTTTACCACCCCTAGGCGAGATATGCGACATATCATATGAAGAGACCGGACTGTATGGGAGTGTTACTGATTGGATTTGCAGGAGAATGTACATGCTTGCTTGTTGATCTTCTGATCGCTCAATACCTGGGTGGCTGTTACGTTTAGCTGACCGCTTGCAGCTTGTGGGTGTTTGATATAATCATCACCTACTGCCGGCGTATTGACGATTCTTTAGAGTCCTACACAGAGGTTTCTTGACCAGGCAAAATGGAGTAGGAGCACATATATGATATGTGCGGGACCGAGAACAATACGTGTATGTGATACCGTATTAGATTCTCACGATATGAGATATCGGCCGGGTATATGTGATATAGCTGGGTCATCGGATCAAGTGTTGATTCGATGAACTGATACAGATTATATTAGTCGGTTATTTATGAAATAGCTGGATTATCGGATCAAGTGTTGATTCGATAATTTAATGTATAATTATATATTTGATATATTAAATTACATTAACTAATATAAGCTCACTTATTGATTCATTTTCTCACTCGGGTAATACATTGATATATATGCGATATATGTTAATTGTATTATTTTATTTTGTTACAATAAATATTGTATATGTGATATATAATATTGTAACATGTTAGGGTTATTAATGCAACATGTTTAGTGGAGATTAAACATGGTTAGGGTTTGATTTAGGTTATGCTTTTCTAGAAGTTTCTAGAAGCTTTGCTTTTTTGTTTTTGCAAAGATATTTTGTAAAGATATTTGTTATGATATTTGTTAACCCAACCCAACCCATGACCATGGTTAAGTCTCTACATGGGTTAAGTTATCATACTTAATCCATGGTTGCAATTCTAACCTCATTACACTTTCATTATTCATCACAAAAGAAATGGTTCTTCTTCTTCCTTCTCTTTTTCAATGGAAAAGCTTTCTAGATTTTTCATTAGTGATGATTTTGAGTGAGATTAAGAAAACAAATGAGAGCTAAAATCCTACTTCATCATCCTAATCTATCCTAGCCTTTTAGATTAGGGTGTTCATTTCATTTGTGAATGAGAGCTTGTGTTAAAGAAACTTCAAGGTAGATCATCTTAGCTATCGAAGATCGGAAGCAAGTTTGCATCATTCTCTTCGTGGAGCCTCTCTAGAGTCCGGGTACATGATGATCGCAGCGAAGAGACCTCAACACAGAGCTTATGAAGTGAAGGACCGTACTCCAAAGGTTGTAATCCCAAACTCTTAGATGTTAAAGTGTTTAACATGCTTTGTTTCGCCTAATCTCTAGTTTAAAGATCTTGGTTAGGGTTGTTCGGCACGTCTAAATTTTAAATCGAGCATGGTTGATGCGTTGTAGACCCTTGTGACAGTGCCTAGTAACCCTACAGTGGTATCAGAGCCAAGCTAGAACTTTAGACGAAATCTAGGCGAAATTTAAAGTCCGATCGAGCTCCGGATACCCGTAAATCCCTAGTTTCTGGAAAAAATTTCAAAATGTTGATATTTTCGTATTAAAAATACTCAGAAAAATAAGCAGGGAAATATAAGGATTACTGTGAAAAACGAGACTCTAACACCATTAAAGCGCCGCGGAACCGCGGCCGTACCATGGCTTGCGCGGCGGTTCCGCGGCCGTATGTTGACATTGGGGACTCATTTTTCTACAGTAACGTCCGTAGGTAATTATGCTTGCTTCTGGGAATTTTTAATTCTACTCAAGTGTTGAGTTTTCTAGGTTGTATTGGGAGCTCGTTGATTCGATCGGAAAGTTTAACTTCGTTTAGTTTGTCCGGGTAATTTTTAGAACGTGTTAAAAAGTTCGAACAGATATCAATAACTCACTTTTTCCCCTGACGGAAAAATATCCAAGTGTTGGATTTTTCCGTAGTTTAAGAACGTTCTAAGTCGTGCAAGTAACGCGGTGTACCCTCTAGAAGACAACAAACCTTAACTCGATTATGTGACCGTCTGAACCGCCTCTAGACCTTAGGGTTTGTGGCAGTACGGCGTTGCCACATGTGAGGCGCTGGCTTGACCTTTCTACGGTTGGACCATTGGTACTGTGGCATGTGATGTATGCTTTTAAACTAATTTCAGTGTTGAGAACCATTTGGGAAAACTTGGGTGTTTGATCATTCGATCGGAAAGTTTAACATTGTCTATTTATCTGGAATGTGATACAATATTTGGAATCCACAAGTAGTTATGAGATAACTAAATTGAATGTTATAAATCTAGCAGTTCAGTCTCAAATGATCGGTTGCCACGGGATTTTGATATGATCAAAAGTCCGTCACAATCACGTAGCGTACGCGGATACTCGCTGGGTAAACTTAATAGACAGCCACGCCCTATAGCCCCGACCAAGTGACTGTAGGAGAACCCCGTCGCCAAAAGCATCAGTTCGGGTGCTCGCGGCAGCGGTGTTCCGCCTTAGTGCACTTCGTCGACGGCATCGGGGGTGCGGCCGTCTACTAAAGTTTGCGATGAGCATTCGATCAGAATGTCGGGAATCTTGTTGAATTGCCCGACTTGATATTGAAAAGAGTTTTCGATAATGAGACTAAAATGCGGGGTTTATAATTGTTAGGCATGCGATGTCTAAGGAATTCATTTGGTTAGGCATGCGATGTGCAAGGAGGTTGCGGAATCCAACTGTTGTAGTTTTACACTTTCTTTTCTGCGACCGTAAGTGTAATATGTGGTATATCGACGGTTTTGTTGCTATACATCAACGACAATTGGGATACGCATATTTACTTACGTTGATGATATGTGATATTATGTGTTGCCGTGATATGTTATATTGGATCGTCGCGTTCTGAATAGCCGGGGGTTTTATGTGAGATGAGAGTTTTTCTTTTTCATTCATGTAAAATTTATTTGTATGTAATATTCTATTATTGGGGCACTTCCGGGCTGAGGATGATGTCACCATTGTATATTATTTACTTTTCCGCATTAGGTTAGACCCAAGGCGGGGAGCACAAGTAACCGGGTTCTAGGGTCCAGTGGGAGACCATCTCGAGGAGTCGAGACCGGGTCTCCTAACTCTAGAACTGACAGGGTTACTTGCCGCTCTCGTAGGGGTCTAGGGATGTGGGTTTGGCTATTCATCGCGACCGTGGAATCCGTGTTTTATACAGGCTCTTATTAAAACACGGACATCCTAGAATATCCAATATTTCATATATGTTCTTCTGCTGCAATGTTCTGTGATGAGATCATATTACTGCCTGAGATGAATGTTTATATTATATATATGAGATATATGTTATATTGCAAATTTCGTTTCAAATGTGATGCTTGTGAAGCATAATAAAATGGGACTTCATTAATGAGATTAATGAAATAAAAGAAACCTAAGATGTTGTAGAAACTTGTTTAAAAACTGGTAGCTCTAGTTCTTGCTTTGCATAGCGGTGTTCCTTGTAGAACATCCAGCACCTTATTCGATAAGGAAAGAGCCGAGATCCCTTCACGGGGAGTGACCTCTTTAGCGAAACTAGCAGATGCTACAAACTCGGTTTGTCTTTTGATTGTTTTTATAGTTTTTGCTTTGCATAGTGGTATATATGATATACCCCGCACCTTATTCGATGAGGAAAGAGCTGACGATCCCTTCACCGGGAGTGACCTCTTTAGCAAAACTAGAAAATGCCTCAAAAACACTCCATTTAAAATCACTCGATTCTACAACGATATCAAGTTCATTACGCAAAGGGTTTTCTTAAAAACCTGTCGTAGCCCTCCGTCATTTCAGATAAGGACTGTTTAGTATTCGTGCTGCATTTGTTGGCCTTTGTCAAGGCGTAGTGTGTGGTAGCTGAATAGTACTTATCTGCTTATGCATATGATGCAGATTAGATAAGGGTAGTCGTACGACCTTGTTGGCCTTTGTCAAGGGTCGTGCGGGTGGGTTTGATTCAATCAGGAAATGACGGGTTGAACTTGACTAGCAGCCTATGGTTTGTTGGCCTTTATCAAGGTCATAGGAGGCTCGGGGTAAAATATTATTGGGAATTTCAAGTATTGAAATTTGCAATGAGATTGCATACCTTCTATGAGATAGTTGGATCCCGATACCCGCTGCGAGTAAGAGTTACTCCTGGGAGAGTTTTACACATTACAATTAGCCGATCAAGTAGGTGTCTAGAAAGGTGTTAACGGGGTTACGCCCCTGGGAAAAGAGGTTTATTTTAATTAGGTCCGTGCGAAAGCATGGGGAACCCCCCTCAATGTACCGGCACTGGCCTGGCTGAAAAATTGGTGAACTTGAAGGGTGTAATTAATCCCGGCTAGACTTTCCTTTTAGGGTTTAAAGGAAGATTTGACTAAAACAGTGGGAGACATCCTGATTAGGTATATTAATAACCAATCTAATCTTGCAAGAGCATACGCTGAGTGTTTTCTTCTCTCCCTCTCCTGGTTGCGACTATGTCACGCCTTAATCAAGATAATAATACGGATGTATTGACCGAACCCGCTTGTTATACTGAGCTGGGGAACGTTGGTCCCGCTCCAACTTATAATTGTTATAAGACAGAGCAGGAAATAGGTGATTACCAGAATTCCCGTGCCGCCCAAACGAAGAAATTGCATGCTGATGCATCTTCTTCGGGTGTGTTCATTACCGAGAACTGTTTTTCAGTATCCTTTACGTCCTGGGTATGAGATACCGGATCAGGATCCCGTATATGTAATCTGTTACATGGGCTACAGATAGGTAGAGAACTGAGAATGGGTGAAAGTTTCAAGAGTTAGAAATGATGCAAGTGTTGCAGCCAAGACTGTTGGCAGTTATCACCCTGTATTACCAGAATACATTGATTCTGAACGAATATTATTAGATACCGAACCTGATATACAACATCATATCAGTCTCTTTATTAGTAAAGAAAGGATATAATTTTGTATTGATGGATAATGTTTTGAACATTTCCAATATCAAAAGTTGATCGGTTCATGCACGTTATCTAAAAGCATAGACGTTCTAAATCAAACCACAGTTCTTAACGTACAGAACACACACAAGAAGAAGAGTTCAGAAATAAACGAATCCTTCTTGAGGCATTGTAGACTAGGTCATATCAATGCGACCCGACTAGCTGAAGTTACATTTAGATGCATATTTAAATTAGTTTGGATTTACATCTTGTAAAACTTGCCAGTCATGTCACAAAAAGATGACCACAGCTCTGTTTAATGGAAACAGAGAAAGAGTTAGTAAACTCTTAGGATTGATACATGCTGATGTATGAAGGTCCCCTGTCTACACATGCCAAGACCGATTCTTTGTACTTCATTACATTCACTAATTATCTCTCAAGATCCGGACATATGTTCCTGTTGAAACACAAGTCTGGAACTTTTGAGAAATTCAATGAATATAAGTTAGAAGTAAAGAACCAAAAACGGGTATAAGTATTATGTCCTTTGATGTGATCAAGGAGGAGAATACTTGAGCACGGAATTCCTGGTCTATTCTTAAGGAGAATGAGATTCTCTCTCAGCATTACTCCTCCGTATACACCACAGCACGTCGGTGTATCGGGGCGGAGCAAAATACACCCTATTTGATATGGTGCGCTCTATGATGAGTACTACTGAGTTTCCTATTTCCTTTTTGGAAGTTATGCACTTGAGAAGCTGTATACCTATTGAATAGGGTTCCAATCAAATCAGTTGCCTACCACTTCATATGTGATATGGAATGGGAAGAGCCCATATCTTAAGTATGTTAAGATTTGGGGTTGTCCAGCATATGTCTAAAAGCATAATCCGTACAAGCTCGAGGCAAAGTCAGTTCTGTAGAAGTTTGTTGGATATCCTAAGCATTTGCAAGGGAATATCTTCTACCTAACCGAGGAATAAAAGATATTTTGTTTCTCAACATGCCACCTTTGTGAAAGAGAATTTCTTGTGAAGAAATTAGTGGTTATAAGGTAGAACTGGAAAGAGTTCCATCTATACAAACTGCAGCTGATGATTTGGTAGAACCGGAGGATTCAATAGTTTCTAACGAACCTCAGCCTCTCCGCCGATCTAGTAGGGTTTCTCACCCACCTGAGAGATACTTCGGTTTCTCTATGACAATGGGAGCGAGGATTGCATCATGAGATGATGACCCAACTTATTTCGAGCAGGCCATCAGGAGTGGGACTCTGTAAGAATGGCTGGATGCTTAGCGATCTGAGATGGAATCCTTATACACCAAAAAAGTATGGACTTTGGTTGCTTTATCTGAAGGGTTAAATCCCCATCAGGAGCAAGTATATCTTGAGAAGATTACTTGGTGTACATGGAAAAATTGAGACTTTCAAAGCTATGCTTAAATCCATCCAGATCCTACTTGCCACGGCTACATACCATGACTACGATATCTGGTGGTTGGGTGTCATGACTGCTTTTCTAAATGTTGATTTGGAGGAGAGCGTCTATAAGTACACAGCCAGAGGGCTTCGTAGACAGTGGGAGCAGCAGAAACGTGTGCAAGATGTTTTATATGATAAATCAGGCATCGCGGAGTTGGAACATCTATTTTGATGTGGTAGTCAAAGAGTTTGACTTCATCAAAATGGTAGATGAACCTTATATATACAAAAAGGTAGTAGGGAGTATGATGGCGATCCTCGTAGAGTACGTGGATGACATACTCTTGATAGAGAAGGAGTTTCCTATGCTACGCTTGGTCAAACTACGCTTATCACAAAGATTCTCTATAGGATCAAGGTGATACCTCCTAAATCCTGGGTTATGGATCTATGAGATGGATCTAATTGGATGTTAGGATTCTCACTAGTTGTAGTGAGATGGTATCAATCGATCCTGGGAAGAATCACTGGAAAGGTTCCAGGGTGATAAGGACGACTGAATGTCAGTCGCAGGTATTGTCTTTACCCTCAGTGGAGGGACGGTATGTTGGAAGAGTTCGAAGCTAGATACCGTGACTTACTAGACGATTAAAGGAAAGATACATCGTTGCTAAGGATGCTACCTAAGAGGTAGTCTGGATAAATATAAGTTCGTGAGATGAACTTCGTTCCAACCAATGTGTGACAATGGAGTTGTGGCTTATGACAAGGAACCCCCGTCCCATCAGAAATCCAGATATAATTCTTAGGCAGTATCACCTGATCATAGAGATGGTTGATCTCCAGGGAGATCGAGGTTAGGAGAGTAGACACAGAGGACAACAGCGCGGATCCACTCACAAAGGCATTTTTCCCAGTAGAGACTTTTATGGGATAGTTGAGTATGAGATACTTCAACCACAGCTAATTGTTTGGTATGTGATACCACAACAGATGGCCCTAGTGCAAGTGGGAGATTGTTAATTATATGTATGTCCTAGAGGCCATTACTGTACATACGATGTATATTGTAGTGGATGCTTGGACATATATAGGGAGGACTTTCTTGCTCGACATGATAGTACGCTATCTAGTTGCACTTTATCTTAACATGTACTTTGATTGTCTCTATATTACATATTGATAAAGCCCTTAAGATAAGTACTTGACTACCAGGACTATGATGCGGATCATACTAGTGGGGACAGTGTAGTCGTCAAGTACATCCTTCAAATGTTCCTAGTCGTGGGTGTATCGAGACAAGGCATCGATATACCAGAGTAGACTAGCGTATGCGCTTCTTGACCCATATGATGGGCGATGGATGATCCCATATCCATTGGTGTTTGACATCAGAGAAGGTATACGGGTGCTCAATGGAGACTGGGTACACTGGACGGACTCACCGAGAACTCCCAGATGGTATTATACCTCACGTCAGATGGCAGTTCTCTGGTGACACTGGTACAGGTTAGTCTGTAGACTTGAGATCGTCATAGAGTCTTGTGTGATTCCCACTGTGCTTTGATTTCCATCATACCACGTCCAAGAGGGTGTGCAAAAAGGTGGCTTTTGGGTACAGTCCCGAATCACATGGAGGCAATGAGCGATAGGAGGGGATTCGTCTCTCCCGGTATAGGGAGTAGATGTTGCGCTGTGTTTGATTGGCTATAACTGGAAATCCCTGGCCAGGGTTGCTGAGATTTACTGGTAAGTGTTATCAGTAGTTTTTCGAACCGTTATAGACCTCATATCGACATGACTTATCAAGCTACTGGGGTCTGACGTTTACCACCCCTAGGCGAGATATGCGACATATCAGACGAAGAGACCGGAATGTACGGGAGTGTTACTGATTTGATTCGTAGGAGAATGTACATGCTTGCTTGTTGATCTTCTGATCGCTCAGTACCTGGGTGGCTGTTACGTTTAGCTGACCGCTTGCATCTTGTGGGTGTTTGATATGATCATCACCTACTGCCGGCGTATTGACGATTCTTTAGAGTCCTACACAGAGGTTTCTTGACTCAGGAAAAACGGAGTAGGAGCACACATATGATATGTGCGGGAACGAGAACAATACGTGTATGTGATACCATATTAGATTCTCACGATATGAGATATCGGCCGGGTATATGTGATATAGCCGGGTCATCGGATCAAGTGTTGATTCGATGAACTGATACAGATTATATTAGTCGGTTATTTGTGAAATAGCCGGATTATCGGATCAAGTGTTGATTCGATAATTTAATGTATAATTATATATTTGATATATGAAATTACATTAACTAATATAAGCTCACCTATTGATTCATTTTCTCACTCGGGTAATACATTGATATATATGCGATATATGTTAATTGTATTATTTATTTTGTTACAATAAATATTGTATATGTGATATATAATATTATAACATGTTAGGGTTATTAATGCAACATGTTTAGTGGAAATTAAACATGGTTAGGGTTTGATTTGGGTTAAGCTTTTCTAGAAGTTTCTAGAAGTTTTGCTTTTTTGTTTCTGTAAAGATATTTGTTATGATATTTGTTAACCTAACCCAACCCATGACCATGGTTAAGTCTCTACATGGGTTAAGTTATCATACTTAACCCATGATTGCAATTCTAACCTCATTACACTTTCATTATTCATCACAAAAGAAATGGTTCTTCTTCTTCCTTCTCTTTTTCAATGGAAAAGCTTTCTAGCTTTTTCATTAGTGATGATTTTGAGTGAGATTAAGAAAACAAATGAGAGCTAAAATTCTACTTCATCATCCTAATCTATCCTAGCCTTTTAGATTAGGGTGTTCACTTCATTTGTGAGTGAGAGCTTGTGTTAAAGAAACTTCAAGATAGATCATCTTAGTTATCGAAGATCGGAAGCAAGTTTGCATCATTTTCTTCGTGGAGCCTCTCTAGAGTCCGGGTACATGATGATCGCAGCGAAGGGACCTCAACATGGAGCTTATGAAGTGAAGGACCGTACTACAAAGGTTGTAATCCCAAACTCTTAGATGTTAAAGTGTTTAACATGCTTTGTTTCGCCTAATCTCTAGTTTAAAGATCTTGGTTAGGGTTGTTCGGTAAGTCTAAATTTTAAATCGGTCATGGTTGATGCCTTGTAGACCCTTGTGACAGTGCCTAGTAACCCTACACAATCGGCGACAAGGAACTCGACGAGGAAGAACGAGGGCGGTGGCGGGCCGCGAATGGAGGGCGGTGGTGACAACAAGAAAATTGGAGACGCGGGAACGGGAACGAGAATTTTGGGAATTTTGGGAACGATCGAGGAAAGAGATCGAGGCGTAGGGCATTACTGTGCCTTTTTTTTTTATTAAATTCCCATTTTGATGCTCCTATGGAGTTATCCGTAGGTCATTGGTTTGCGGCTCTATAGGGCCAAACAACAAATTACGATTTAATATTTTTAAATTAAAACGTCGGGCACCGTATGGACAACCATTGAGCCATACGGCTTAGTCCGTGGGGGCAAAAAAAATCTGCCCCTACGGATAATGGAATCCGTAGGGGCAACCCCATATTGTAGTAGTGATAGCGAGAGGACACTTGCGTCATCATCTACCGTTGACCTAAATCACAACTCATAAGAGACTTACGTAGACTTTGATTATAGGGAAGCGTTGCTCCACTTGAGGGGGCCCACGTTGGTAGCTTGGTTTGCCAACGTGGATGAAAGCTTTACTTTTATAGAAGGTATGCTTGTACTCCATTTATAAAAGGGACCATGTTGGTATCTTGGTTTGCCAACGTAGATTGGAGATATGCGCTTTGCACAGTGAACTATGCATTGCTTAGTTTTAACTTGAAGAGATGGTTTCATGTAGGTCTCTTGGTTTATCAACATGAGGTTTATGATATAATGAGGGCATTGCTCTTAAGGTTCATGTTGGTATCTTAGTTAGCCAACATGGATAAATTTGTTTGGTGGAGACCATTGGTCGGAAATCATATCAATGTTGTTGAAAAGACAGATATTTTGGATGGTAGAGATCATTGATCGGCTATCCAATGGAAGTAATCGTTGATTGGATGTCAGGTCAGCGTTGTTGATAAAACGGTTGTTTGGAATATGAATGGTTGAGCATTGCTCAGTTAGAATGTTTGAGCTTTGCTCACTTTGATTCGAATTGAACTATGATTCGATAATTATGTTATCGAAGGGAATGAAGCCTTGCTTGCTTTGGAAATGAGCCTATGCACTGAAGGGAACCCCCATGTTGGTTGCTTAGATTACCAGCCATAGGTGAACTTATGTTCAATTCTCATATTATTGAAGGGTTACACTAGCGCTCCGACCAACTACCGTGGCCAAATGCGGAACAATTTTTTTTATACCATTACAAAACTTTGGCGCTAGGTTAACAGTAAACCGGATCTTTACCATAAACCTAGTTATCTAGTTAGGGTTCTATCTACTATGATAGAAAATATACATAATGGAAACAAGTCCTTCGGGTCTTTGATCCTCTTCTTAAGCTCCTCGATGGAAGTATGGATCGTGCTTGAATTCCGGCCTCCTTGTGTCAACGATGATCCACCCGAGAGCTCCAACCTTGAGCTAAACCTCTAACTTGAGGTAACTAGAATACTTAGCTTGCTAATCTAAGTAGACTAGAGTGAGTAGAGTGTGATTTGAGTGGCTTAGTCTCATTAACCCTTGATTATCAACTCATGATACACTAGGTTTTGAGAGAGGAAGAAGGAGAGAGCTAGCTTGAAGAAAGAGAAAGTATTTGTGATAATGATGAATGAAAATGAAATGGTTATCTTATATATGACCAACAACCATGGCTTGAAAATATCTCACCAAAATATCTAGGTCAAAAATATCTCATCAAAATATCTATGGTCAATAAGTCAAGCCAAGTCAAAAGGTCAACCCAAGTAACCATGCCAAATACAATTATCATTTATCAAAAATAACAAAATCTTTTCTTTTTCACATATGTGTTTTGACTAAGTCAATGGTCAAAACCCTAATGAGAAGTCTCCTTCTATACCCCCTCTCATCCGTATATATATACCCGCATCCGTGTTTCGAGAAACATGAATACAATGAGATGAAGCTAATCCAATAATCATTTACTAGGATCCAACTTAAACCAAAGCCCTCTAATATAGTCCGCTCGAACATCACACCCGCACAAGTACATGTATGTGATCGAACCCTGTCGTAAAACCATACGACCTCTACTCGTTTCGCCCGAAGCTGGGAAACCCTCTGTGTGGGACTCTAAAGACTCGACAGTATTCTGGCAGCGGGTTTAACCACAAGCACATCAGCGGCACTAGCTGTACATAACGGCTACCCAGGTACCTGTCGAAAAGGAAGGCCGACGAGCAAACTCGTCCGAACTCCTACTAAGTCTATCTATGACAATATCCGTACAGTCCGGTCTCTTCGTCAAAGACTATCGCATACCGGATCTAGGGGGTGGTGAACGTCAGACCCTAATAACCTGATAAGTCGTACCGATGTGGCTCAGGACCAATCCGGGAAACTATTGATCTACCTATCATTAAATCCCAACTGCCTTGGCCAAGGTCTTATGGTCCTGACCTGTAACATTTTCAAAAATATAAAATATTAATTTTGGGAATTTTTATTATTTAATATTATTTTATTGATTATTTTAATAATTAAATGCAAATAAATAGGAAAAATGTTAGAAAAATTATGAAAAATTATGGAAAATTCTAAAATAGGGTAATTAGTGAATTATGACATTTTTTAAGTTTTTGTGATTAATTTGACACAAATTTAGCGCTAATCGCGATTAAAAATCGCTAATCGGATTTTAGCAAATTAAACAAAAATGCACCCACTATTTTTCCTACACTTGTGCACTTTCTACCATGGTTTCTCATTTTGGGTTTACTATTTAAGTGAGAAGGATTTATTTTAGGAGAAAAAGAAAAGGAAAAGAAAAGAAAAGAATAAAGAAATGGAGGTTTGGTGAGAAGAGGGTATGGGCACATTTGACCAACACTTGGCCATTGTTCTCCTCTTCATTTCTCTCCCTCTCCTTTGGCTCTTGCTGCTGCTGCCACTTCCTCATCTCCCTCCCCCTCTTCAATCCCTCTTTTCATCTCTAAAACAACACTAAAACCTCATGTCCGTTTCATTAAAAATGTGCACAAGCTCGAGATCTACGCAATGGACCAAGAAAGCGTGGATTTTGGCCACTAGGGGCAACTCAAGAAAATTCTTGAGTTGCTAATGAAGGTAATTACTGAACCCTTAGCTCAATTGTAGTATTTCCTTTAACCCCATGTTAAGATTATATCGATATTGTGTGATATTATGGACTTGATGAAAACCTAGTTAGGGTTTGAGAGGAACTTAAGTGTAATGTGAAATTGAGCTCAGTAGAGGACTTGTAAACACCCTAGTGCATGAATTGGAACCCAAAACCTGAAGTTAAAACCAGAAATACGGATTTTAGAAACCGATATCGGAGAAATTGTGTAATCTGGGAAGGTTAATTTGAATCTGCTATCACCACGAGACCCCTAAAATAATATTGAGTGGAAATTGAGATGTGCAGGCACCATAGAGGCAACACCCCAAACCCCAGCCCCCAACTCATCCGTACGGCCGCCAATTCTTCCCTTTTGGCCGCCAATTGCGGCCTGGGTCCCACCTCCTTGGCTCGTTTTGGTTCTGTAGCTCCCACATTGTTAGTTTAGGCCCCTGGTATATATAGATTTGTATAAAGTGACATGGGGTAAAATCTGGGACATATTTCCTGAGTTGCTGTTTTGGACTTTAGTTTCCGTATTCCGTATTTTCATTTCTGCATTGATGTGTTTCGTTTTACCTCGACTATTTGGCGTTTATACGGCGATATAGAGGATTTATTGATGGTTTTGAAGGCGTGCCACAGGTTCTCACCTATAGGCCCCCTTATCGTATCGTTTTGGATTTCATGCGCCGTTTTAGCTTGGATTTGGTTTTAATGCGCATATGCGATATTTGATGTGTAGGTACCCATGAAGACTTCGGGACGACGAGCAAATGCGTGGCGACGTCCGCAAATGAGAAGCAAGGTGAGTAGATTATATCTACAGGGGGAAGTCGGGTGGATGGCGTATAGCACCCCCGCAGTCCGTAGTTAGTGTAATATATATAGTAGATGTGTGATAGTTCTAGTGCGTTGTAGCTTTGTGTTAGAAGTATTGTGGATAGTGTAGGGTAGAAGTGATTAGTGTAGTTCCTAGTTGCGAGCCCTAGGATAGAATTGCACTTACACGCCTACACTTGTATATCTCTTATACCTACCCTTGATGGATGATGGTTGATGACATTGGTAATGAGTTGATGATGTGGGCTTGATGACGTGAGATCGGTGATTGGATATGATTCATTATGGGATACGACTTGTGATTTCTTGCGGGCTTGGGATATGTGGTTAACCCGCATGCATACTTCTTTGATGGTATCGTTTGGTGCTAGACATAGAGTAGTACCCCAGACTGTATGATATGACGATAGTGATACCTGATATGTGATGAGATAGTGTGACACTGACCCCTACCCAGCTATTGGGATGCCGTACGATGATTACCGTATGAGCCGATATTGATGATAGATCCGCACTCATAACTCGAGGATATCTTACGATACGACATTGAGGCGGGATCACCGACTATATATATATACATTGACTCAGATTTAGGTGGTTTCCACACCTACCCCTCCTGATTGACCGGATACTTAGATGTAGTTTGCATAGTAGATACTTCACTGTGGTGTTGACTAATAGATACCTGTATTTTCCTACTGTTCGCATTGCTGGCATATGTTCATTATTATGTTATTATCATGCCGTTAGGACACCAGCACCATTATCGATGATGCGTATGTTTCACGTACACTATTTGCCGACTCACACACTTCATCATCGATAATTGCCATGCCACTACACTGTAGTACTGTTGCATTCCTGATACGATTCTTGCATGGCATATTGTACACATATACCTGTACATCAAATAGTTGATTATGACTTGATATTCATACCTGATACCTATATCACATTGGATCATTACATTGTAGCTTACTTATATGTGACATGACTTGATATTCATACCTGATACCTATATCACATTGGATCATTGCATTGTAGCTTACTTATATGTGACATGACTTGATATTCATACCTGATACCTATATCACATTGGATCATTGCATTGTAGCTTACTTATATGTGACATGACTTGATATTCATACCTGATACCTATATCACATTGGATCATTGCATTGTAGCTTACTTATATGTGACATGACTTGATATTCATACCTGATACCTATATCACATTGGATCATTGCATTGTAGCTTACTTATATGTGACATGACTTGATATTCATACCTGATACCTATATCACATTGGATCATTGCATTGTAGCTTACTTATATGTGACATGACTTGATATTCATACCTGATACCTATATCACATTGGATCATTGCATTGTAGCTTACTTATATGTGACATGGCTTGATATTCATACCTGATACCTATATCACATTGGATCATTGCATTGTAGCTTACTTATATGTGACATGACTTGATATTCATACCTGATACCTATATCACATTGGATCATTGCATTGTAGCTTACTTATATGTGACATGACTTGATATTCATACCTGATACCTATATCACATTGGATCATTGCATTGTAGCTTACCTATATGTGACATGACTTGATATTCATGCTTGATACCTATATCACATTGGATCATTGCATTGTAGTTTACCTATATGTGACATGACTTGATATTCATACCTGATACCTATATCACATTGGATCATTGCATTGTAGCTTACCTATATGTGACATGACTTGATATTTATGCTTGATACCTATATCACATTGGATCATTGCATTGTAGATTACCTATATGTGACATGACTTGATATTCATACTTGATACCTATATCACATTGGATCATTGCATTGTAGCTCATCTATATGTACATGACTTCTGATATGCTTACCTTTGTTTATATGTCGCATATGTCACGTTCTGATCATCCGCATTGAGATATGTGCTCGGAGCCTATGAGCTCGATGTGATGGAGCCTATGAGCTCGATGTGAGAGGAGCCTATGTGCTCGGAGCCTATGAGCTCGATGTGATGGAGCCTATGAGCTCGATGTGAGAGGAGCCTATGTGCTCGGAGCCTATGAGCTCGATGTGATGGAGCCTATGAGCTCGATGTGAGAGGAGCCTATGTGCTCGGAGCCTATGAGCTCGATGTGATGGGAGCCTATGAGCTCGATGTGAGAGGAGCCTATGTGCTCGGAGCCTATGAGCTCGATGTGATGGGAGCCTATGAGCTCGATTGGAGAGGAGCCTATGTGCTCGGGGCCTTTATGGTAGATGGTACATTATATCTCCCTTATCCCCTATTTATTGTTTATGCATTGCATACATGATGTTTATTGTCATTGGGTGACGGGTGGACGGGTTCCACGCATATACAGACATAGATCATATACAGATATGGATCATATACAGACATGGATCATATACAGACATGGATCATATACAGACTGGATTTACACTTATCATACTTCATTTGTATATATAACAGGGTATGAGTGCGCTGTTATATATACCCTTACACCAATATTAGTGGAATGGGACGCTAATATATGTGTATTGATATCATTTGATACTTCATCATATTTACTTCATACAGCATACCTTACATTCATGACATGTTATTACCTGAGTACTTGGCACCACATACATATTTAGATGTTACCTTGCCACCTTATCACACTCAGATGTACTCTTGTAGATTATATTACTGATTGTTGACTTAGGTTTATGTCTTGCATTCGGTTTCTGCTTGTAGATGTTTCTATTCACGAGTTGGCAACTCACCCCCGTTGTGCCACAGTTCTTGCAGGTTCTGCCGTACAGGTTTCATTGCGGCATTTCTGGCACACTACTTTCTTGCGGGTGGCTTGCTTTTGGTAGGTGGATTCTTTCGCATCAAGAACCACCATTGTATTGTATTTTATTCCATTGTATCTAGAAATTGTCCATCAACCAAAACTTGTATATTGTTTCAGACCTAGACTTTAGTGATGTATTATTCGACCTTAGAGTCGCGCTTAGTAGTACTGCGGTTTCTTGTTGCTTGAGCTTTCTTTGGGTTTGATCCTCGCCACTTGGCGTTGTATATTTGTTGCATGTGTGGTTGTGACCGTCTTTTGACGAAGAGCTAGCTCCCGCTTGGGGATGCCTTTATCATTGCATAGATATTGTTATTCTTGTTGTACCCCATTCGGGGCCGGTTTTACAAAAGAAACTCTGCCGGAATTTTTAGAAAAGACTGTACTGTTTTAAATTGCATATTCGTCTTAGTTATTTAAAACATTGATTTTTAAACATGTAGTTCTTTACTTATTCTTAAAAAGGGTTTTAGATTTCTGGGTTTTCGGCTTACTTAGTCGCGTTACGCCTTTAGGCGTTACGTGGTTAAGTGCCGGTCACGGGCCAAACTTTGGGTCGTGACAAAGTTGGTATCAGAGCGCTAGGTTGACCTTGGTTCGAGTCTGAGTTTGACTATGTGGAGCCTAGGGCGTTGTTTATATACGGAACTTAGGCTTGACCTTACGGGACTTAGACTTGGTCGAGGGGGTATTAGACCCGAACTTTCGTCGTATTAGGATGACCCTTGGTTGATGGAATAGGTGACTAAAGTAGAGTGACGTACCGTTGGTATGTTCCGCGGCATACTTACGACACGCCACTCCGCTTAAGGAGCCTTAGGATGTACATACATTTGAGATTAGTGATTCTCTTCATATCCTGGATTATACATCCATTTGAGATCCCCGATTCTATTAGTTCATGATCATATCTCCATTGATGCTGTTCTTTCCTATGATCATGTATCCACTCTGGATCTGTTGTTTCCTTCTTGCCACTGGTGTACTCTTTTGATACTCGATTGAGATTCCTGTTACCATGTTTGGGCGCAGTTTGGGCTGCTGCTAGGATTACGGTCGGTGTGAGCTCGTTTGGTACGAGGGCCGACCTTTGCGTTTTCTGGTGACATGAGAATGTCTCGAGTTAGTATTGGTGATTGTGACCTCTAGTGGAGGCGAGTGCTTGGTTCTGCACCGGATGATCGGGCCATTGTTAGAGCTGCCTGTTGAAAGAGGACTGTTGATGTACAGCATACCTCAGAGATTGTGATGTCGCCTACCGTGCAGACAGATGGACCAGCTGTTGCCGAGATTGACAGGATGTCGCTTTCGGAGCTTACGAGCTGAGATTGCCGGAGCTTTCAGACAGATATGAGACAGATGATAGCTAGTCTACCCGATTTGAGAGACGAAGGTGATTCGTCCGATTTTGCGTCAGAGCGGGCCCAGTTGAGTTGAAGAATTCCAGTGTGGAGAATCTTACTCAGATCTAGAGCAGACCGATTCAGAGATGACTGCCTATGTGTTGCCTTTCCTGGAGGATTGAGGCATTGTTCGGCGTACAGGCATATGAACCAGTTGTTGCTGCAAATGATGAGATATCGCCCAGATGATCGGAGCTATTGCAGCGTGAGCATATACTCAGAGAGATGATAGCGAGTCGCTAGTCACCTGAGGATAAATGACTAGGACATGTGGTTCGTTCGTTACCGATGCGAGGTCATCAGATAGATCGTTTCCAGCTAGAGACGACTTCACGCAGGTTCGTTGAGAGTCGATAGAGACGATCGAATGTCAGGAGCCCATTTTCCAAGTTTAAAGTATACGGAAAGACATGCAGGTGATTCTATGGACCCTCTAGAAGAATGAAACCCTAACTCGACTTAATGACCGTGTGACAGCCTTTGAACCTTAGGGTTTACGGCGGTTCCGCGGCGCCATTAGTGAGGCTTGGGTTTGCCCTTCTACGGCTGGACCACCGACGCTGTGGCATGTACTCGATACTATTAAACTGTACCCGAGATGTGAGCTCTTGGGGGATTATGAGGATCTGACGAGTCGATCGGATGGTTCGACATCTTTCGGATATCGTGATGGGACACTGCTTGGGAGACTCCAGATGCGAGCATAGCCGTTGGAGCACAGTACATGCAGCCAGGATGAGACGAGTCCGAATCAGTCGACATTGACGCAGTGCGAAGAAGAGAGTTCGTACGAGGTTTCGATGAGATGACGTCCCACTCCGCTGACATCAGAGATGTGATACGTACCCCGAGGCGTGGTATATGGATATATCTTCCAGAAAGAAGCGCGATGAGTATGCAGCCGTTCCGGAATGAGCTTTAGCTTCAACATTGGATGATGACTTCCGGGCATTTCGGCAGGAATGAGATTTGAGAAAGGGACCTCGACAGGACCTTTCTGGAGTACGATACGAGAAGACCTAGACCAGGAGTGGTAGCATTGCGCACACCCAGCAGGACAGAGTTCGGCATTATCGACGAGGTAGTTGACCAGGATCGTATAGAGGAATTTACCCAGATGCGTTGCGAATTGATCAAGGACGGACGAGAGATGAGTATTCCTCCGATGGTTGGGACGTGTTCCCGAGGACCAGTTCAGCCTGACATCTTCTGTAGAAAGATGAAGCTACAGAGTACGCGATTTCGAGTCCATGCGAGAGACTTCAGATTGGCCGTGGCCGAGAACAGTGCAGTGCAAAGTGGCTTGGCGTGACGTCATGGTGGACGATGATAGAGACATGTGGAACCAGAGGTTCGTGTGAGACACTGACGAGCTGTCAATGCTTCCCGTCGAGACTAGAGACCTGATATGCTTACAGAGACGTTGGAATGTGACCAATTTCCGAGAAAAGGTTGTGCTGAGGACACAGGTATCTTTTGGGCGAGTAGAGGTTATGCAAGAAAGCCAGCCTCTGTACAGATCGGCATAGGCATGATCGGAAGAGACCTTGAGCAGGATTCCTTCCAGGACATTGCAGCAATGATGTTTGCACCCAGGATCAGATGTGTGACGTGCATTCAGAGAGCCAGAGACCGACGCCAGTGATGTGCTGCCTTACGAATGGTCATGAGGATTGACCGAGAGGTGACCAGAGAAGTGCCAGAACGGAATCGTCCCCGTTAGCACGCCTGACAGGGCCGATGAGCCGATTGACTGCGAGATAGGAAATCCGCAGAGAAGATAAGGACCCAGAGTCAGAGGACGCCAGGCAGTGAGCAAGAAGCAAGTAGATATCCTGCGCTGCTAGCAGTGGATGCACTGACTCCTTCTCGACCTCGAAGGAGGAACTACCGACGACGGTATTTATGATTTGTGATTTTGTGATTCGATTATCACGTATCCGTCACTTTGGGATTTCGGTATTTTGTCCGTTCTGCTTGCATGATTTAGTTTTGATGATTGAGTTTCATGATATTGTTTCATGCACCCACTGGATATTTATATATTTTGCGCTGAGTTATTACATTTGAGATATTGATTGAGATTTCATGCCTATCGTATTCAGTGATTTGATTTGCACTTCCAGCGTAGTTTTCATACATCTTTAGTGTTTTGATATACGATTTTGGTGCATACCAGATGCACTAAATCGGAATTCTTCGTGCATTTCATATGCACCTGCTTTTTCTGTCAAGCACACACGTTGCCTACGACAGATGTTACGTGCACACCCGTTGCACTTAGATGTTGTTTTCTATACCTGTTTGACACATATATGGATTTTGATTCCTTGCGCACCAGACGCATAGGATATTCTTATATATGCATTTTGGGGATTGATTCTAGTAGAGTAGTACATTTTTTTTATGATATTCTCTAGGTGTGGATGTTTTCGGAGCCCCGACAAATGGATTATTACTGAAATTGTTTTAGTAGTGGGGATTTAAATTTAAATTCGGGGACCGAATTTCTTTAAGGGGGGTAGATTGCAACATTTTCAAAAATATAAAATATTAATTTTGGGAATTTTTATTATTTAATATTATTTTATTGATTATTTTAATAATTAAATGCAAATAAATAGGAAAAATGTTAGAAAAATTATGAAAAATTATGGAAAATTCTAAAATAGGGTAATTAGTGAATTATGACATTTTTTAAGTTTTTGTGATTAATTTGACACTAATTTAGCGCTAATCGCGATTAAAAATCGCTAATCGGTTTTTAGCAAATTAAACAAAAATGCACCCACTATTTTTCCTACACTTGTGCACTTTCTACCATGGTTTCTCATTTTGGGTTTACTATTTAACTGAGAAGGATTTATTTTAGGAGAAAAAGAAAAGGAAAAGAAAAGAAAAGAATAAAGAAATGGAGGTTTGGTGAGAAGAGGGTATGGGCACATTTGACCAACACTTAGCCATTGTTCTCCTCTTCATTTCTCTCCCTCTCCTTTGGCTCTTGCTGCTGCTGCCACTTCCTCATCTCCCTCCCCCTCTTCAATCCCTCTTTTCATCTCTAAAACAACACTAAAACCTCATGTCCGTTTCATTAAAAATGTGCACAAGCTCGAGATCTACGCAATGGACCAAGAAAGCGTGGATTTTGGCCACTAGGGGCAACTCAAGAAAATTCTTGAGTTGCTAATGAAGGTAATTACTGAACCCTTAGCTCAATTGTAGTATTTCCTTTAACCCCATGTTAAGATTATATCGATATTGTGTGATATTATGGACTTGATGAAAACCTAGTTAGGGTTTGAGAGGAACTTAAGTGTAATGTGAAATTGAGCTTAGTAGAGGACTTGTAAACACCCTAGTGCATGAATTGGAACCCAAAACCTGAAGTTAAAACCAGAAATACGGATTTTAGAAACCGATATCGGAGAAATTGTGTAATCTGGGAAGGTTAATTTGAATCTGCTATCACCACGAGACCCCTAAAATAATATTGAGTGGAAATTGAGATGTGCAGGCACCATAGAGGCAACACCCCAAACCCCAGCCCCCAACTCATCCGTACGGCCGCCAATTCTTCCCTTTTGGCCGCCAATTGCGGCCTGGGTCCCACCTCCTTGGCTCGTTTTGGTTCTGTAGCTCCCACATTGTTAGTTTAGGCCCCTGGTATATATAGATTTGTATAAAGTGACATGGGGTAAAATCTGGGACATATTTCCTGAGTTGCTGTTTTGGACTTTAGTTTCCGTATTCCGTATTTTCATTTCTGCATTGATGTGTTTCGTTTTACCTCGACTATTTGGCGTTTATACGACGATATAGAGAATTTATTGATGGTTTTGAAGGCGTGCCATAGGTTCTCACCTATAGGCCCCCTTATCGTATCGTTTTGAATTTCATGCGCCGTTTTAGCTTGGATTTGGTTTTAATGCGCATATGCGATATTTGATGTGTAGGTACCCATGAAGACTTCGGGACGACGAGCAAATGCGTGGCGACGTCCGCAAATGAGAAGCAAGGTGAGTAGATTATATCTACAGGGGGAAGTCGGGTGGATGGCGTATAGCACCCCCGCAGTCCGTAGTTAGTGTAATATATATAGTAGATGTGTGATAGTTCTAATGCGTTGTAGCTTTGTGTTAGAAGTATTGTGGATAGTGTAGGGTAGAAGTGATTAGTGTAGTTCCTAGTTGCGAGCCCTAGGATAGAATTGCACTTACACGCCTACACTTGTATATCTCTTATACCTACCCTTGATGGATGATGGTTGATGACATTGGTAATGAGTTGATGATGTGGGCTTGATGACGTGAGATCGGTGATTGGATATGATTCATTATGGGATACGACTTGTGATTTCTTGCGGGCTTGGGATATGTGGTTAACCCGCATGCATACTTCTTTGATGGTATCGTTTGGTGCTAGACATAGAGTAGTACCCCAGACTGTATGATATGACGATAGTGATGCCTGATATGTGATGAGATAGTGTGACACTGACCCCTACCCAGCTATTGGGATGCCGTACGATGATTACCGTACGAGCCGATATTGATGATAGATCCGCACTCATAACTCGAGGATATCTTACGATACGACATTGAGGCGGGATCACCGACTATATATATATACATTGACTCAGATTTAGGTGGTTTCCACACCTACCCCTCCTGATTGACCGGATACTTAGATGTAGTTTGCATAGTAGATACTTCACTGTGGTGTTGACTAATAGATACCTGTATTTTCCTACTGTTCGCATTGCTGGCATATGTTCATTATTATGTTATTTTCATGCTGTTAGGACACCAGCACCATTATCGATGATGCGTATGTTTCACGTACACTATTTGCCGACTCACACACTTCATCATCGATAATTGCCATGCCACTACACTGTAGTACTGTTGCATTCCTGATACGATTCTTGCATGGCATATTGTACACATATACTTGTACATCAAATAGTTGATTATGACTTGATATTCATACCTGATACCTATATCACATTGGATCATTGCATTGTAGCTTACTTATATGTGACATGACTTGATATTCATACCTGATACCTATATCACATTGGATCATTGCATTGTAGCTTACTTATATGTGACATGACTTGATATTCATACCTGATACCTATATCACATTGGATCATTGCATTGTAGCTTACTTATATATGACATGACTTGATATTCATACCTGATACCTATATCACATTGGATCATTGCATTGTAGCTTACTTATATGTGACATGACTTGATATTCATACCTGATACCTATATCACATTGGATCATTGCATTGTAGCTTACTTATATGTGACATGGCTTGATATTCATACCTGATACCTATATCACATTGGATCATTGCATTGTAGCTTACTTATATGTGACATGGCTTGATATTCATACCTGATACCTATATCACATTGGATCATTGCATTGTAGCTTACTTATATGTGACATGGCTTGATATTCATACCTGATACCTATATCACATTGGATCATTGCATTGTAGCTTACTTATATGTGACATGACTTGATATTCATACCTGATACCTATATCACATTGGATCATTGCATTGTAGCTTACTTATATGTGACATGACTTGATATTCATTCCTGATACCTATATCACATTGGATCATTGCATTGTAGCTTACCTATATGTGACATGACTTGATATTCATGCTTGATACCTATATCACATTGGATCATTGCATTGTAGTTTACCTATATGTGACATGACTTGATATTCATACCTGATACCTATATCACATTGGATCATTGCATTGTAGCTTACCTATATGTGACATGACTTGATATTTATGCTTGATACCTATATCACATTGGATCATTGCATTGTAGATTACCTATATGTGACATGACTTGATATTCATACTTGATACCTATATCACATTGGATCATTGCATTGTAGCTCATCTATATGTACATGACTTCTGATATGCTTACCTTTGTTTATATGTCGCATATGTCACGTTCTGATCATCCGCATTGAGATATGTGCTCGGAGCCTATGAGCTCGATGTGATGGAGCCTATGAGCTCGATGTGAGAGGAGCCTATGTGCTCGGAGCCTATGAGCTCGATGTGATGGCGCCTATGAGCTCGATGTGAGAGGAGCCTATGTGCTCGGAGCCTATGAGCTCGATGTGATGGAGCCTATGAGCTCGATGTGAGAGGAGCCTATGTGCTCGGAGCCTATGAGCTCGATGTGATGGGAGCCTATGAGCTCGATGTGAGAGGAGCCTATGTGCTCGGAGCCTATGAGCTCGATGTGATGGGAGCCTATGAGCTCGATTGGAGAGGAGCCTATGTGCTCGGGGCCTTTATGGTAGATGGTACATTATATCTCCCTTATCCCCTATTTATTGTTTATGCATTGCATACATGATGTTTATTGTCATTGGGTGACGGGTGGACGGGTTCCACGCATATACAGACATAGATCATATACAGATATGGATCATATACAGACATGGATCATATACAGACATGGATCATATACAGACATGGATCATATACAGACTGGATTTACACTTATCATACTTCATTTGTATATATAACAGGGTATGAGGGCGCTGTTATATATACCCTTACACCAATATTAGTGGAATGGGACGCTAATATATGTGTATTGATATCATTTGATACTTCATCATATTTACTTCATACAGCATACCTTACATTCATGACATGTTATTACCTGAGTACTTGGCACCACATACATATTTAGATGTTACCTTGCCACCTTATCACACTCAGATGTACTCTTGTAGATTATATTTCTGATTGTTGACTTAGGTTTATGTCTTGCATTCGGTTTCTGCTTGTAGATGTTTCTATTCACGAGTTGGCAACTCACCCCCGTTGTGCCACAGTTCTTGCAGGTTCTGCCGTACAGGTTTCATTGCGGCATTTCTGGCACACTACTTTCTTGCGGGTGGCTTGCTTTTGGTAGGTGGATTCTTTCGCATCAAGAACCACCATTGTATTGTATTTTATTCCATTGTATCTAGAAATTGTCCATCAACCAAAACTTGTATATTGTTTCAGACCTAGACTTTAGTGATGTATTATTCGACCTTAGAGTCGCGCTTAGTAGTACTGCGGTTTCTTGTTGCTTGAGCTTTCTTTGGGTTTGATCCTCGCCACTTGGCGTTGTATATTTGTTGCATGTGTGGTTGTGACCGTCTTTTGACGAAGAGCTAGCTCCCGCTTGGGGATGCCTTTATCATTGCATAGATATTGTTATTCTTGTTGTACCCCATTCGGGGCCGGTTTTACAAAAGAAACTCTGCCGGAATTTTTAGAAAAGACTGTACTGTTTTAAATTGCATATTCGGCTTAGTTATTTAAAACATTGATTTTTAAACATGTAGTTCTTTACTTATTCTTAAAAAGGGTTTTAGATTTCTGGGTTTTCGGCTTACTTAGTCGTGTTACGCCTGTAGGCGTTACGTGGTTAAGTGCCGGTCACGGGCCAAACTTTGGGTCGTGACATGACCAATCGATCACTGTGCGATATCAACTCCCAATACCAAGAGAGACGAATCCCCAACAATCGCTCACTGCCTCCATGTGGCTCAGGACTGAACCCAACCAAAACCTGTTTGCACGACTCGGTAGAGCCGTGGTAGGGTAGTGATCAAAGCTCAGTAGGAACACACACGAGACAAATCCGATCTCAGGTCCAAAGACTAACCTGTACACATGTCACCTGAGAACTTCCATCTGACGATAGGTATAGTACCATCTGGAAGTTCTCGGCGAGTCCGTCCAGTGTACTCACCCCTTGTGAGCACCTGTATACGATCTTAGGTGCATCAGACCAATGGCTGCGGGACCAACCATCCCTCGACGGGTCTATAAATGTATACACTAGTCTACTCTGGAGTATCAATGCCCAGTCTCGATACTCACGTGACCAGGGACCATTTAAGGATGTGCTTATAGACTACCCTGCTCCCACAAGTATGATCGCCATCACAATACAGGTAGTCAAGCAAGATCCTACGGGCATTATCAACATGTAACCGCAATATGTAATAACGAGTATGACATATTCCATGTTAAGATGAAGACAAACCATAATAGTATACTACCGTATCGAGTCTTTATCAATATGTGCAAACTAGATATAACAACAATAGAAATAAATACACATCTCCTGATAAAGACAAGTCAAATAATATACTATAAAACTGAGCAAGATTGTCCTGTACATACATATCCCTAGCATCCATATGTATACATATACAATACTGGCCTCTAGGGCATATATATCCAACAATCTCCCACTTGCACTAAAGGCCAGTAATTGGAGTACCGAATACCCAACGTCTGCACTAAGGCCAGCTTTTGGCGTACCGAATACCCAACATCTCAAAAAGTCGCTCGAACTGTGCTTGAGGGAGGGCCTTTGTAAATGGATCCGACGTGTTCTCTTTTGTATCCACTCTCCGGATCTCGATCTCCTTGCGATCTACGATCTCCCTGATCAGGTGATACCGCCTTAAGATGTTCCTGGATTTCTGATGGGACCGTGGTTCCTTTGCTAGAGCTATAGCCCCATTGTTATCACAATACACAGGTATCGGATCAACAATGGACAGAACTGATTGTCAAGTTCTAACCGTATCGTGTTTAAAAAGAGTTTTGAAATTACCGCAATAAAAACGGTGTCGCATGTAGCGAGCCGCGATGAATACGGGTCGTCCGCAGGGAGATGGAAAGTTAGGATGCCTAGTGGAGCGTGGTCATGATTAGAAATCATCACTCTCGTGGTAGGATAGGATGCCTAGTGGAGCGGAATTGCGGGTGATTTGCACGGAGTTTCAATTGCAAGTTTTAGGTTTTTAAAGTTTAAACAAAAGACATCTTCGAATACGATCTAACCATATTACACCCTTAACAAGTAAAAAGACTACTCACACATATTCACAAAATAAAAAGAAATAAAAGAGAAGATACATAAAAAAATGCAAGGAAAGAAAAGGGAACCGATGAGTTCAGGCGTGGTTATCTCCAAGTGTTCGTAAGCTCGGTGAAATGTGAAATCCAAATACCAAGCTTTAAGGTTGCAAGCTCACTTAAGAGGTTGCAAGATCAAAGCAAAGCAAGAATTTCACAATTGTAATTATGTAAAATAGAACAAGACATGTAATAAAAATGAGGACTTTTATTGAATAGCAAACATGTTACAAGAGATCTTGAAGTCAAGAACCTAAGCCTTAAGCTTGCAAGTTCAAAATGAGAAGTTGCAAGGTCAAGACAAAGGGGCAAGAGCTCAAGAATTAAAAGAGAAATTATAAGAATTCTAAGATAAAACTAAAGAAAAAGCTACCCTTTTCCTCTTGCCTCTGGTCTGTATTTATAGGCTCAGAAAGAAAACAAATAAACAATAAAATCAAGACCAACTGGCAGCGGGGGGTGTGTGAGAAGTGGGGTCCACTGGAGCCTGTGGGGTCGGCCAGGCCGGTTTTGAGGGGAGGGTGGCCGGTCCAAACCCGATGGAATGGTCCACAATTTGGTGCGTTGTCTTTTGTTGTCCCCAGTATCTCTTTGGTCCAGTTTATTTTCTCTGTTTCGACCTGGTTTGCACCCAGTGTTTGGAAGGAATTTTGAATCACATAATCTTCACCATTAAATGCTCATTACTTCATTCCCATATGTGACATGATTCATGGCTGCCCCCATTATGGCTCATGCTGATTTGTTTAATTGACTTTGATTTGATTTCAGTTTTGGAAGGAAAAATCAACACATAATATTTAGCCTTGAATGCACATAATATTTTGCCTTGAATGCACATTATATCATATCCACATGTGCCTAAAAATCTTGTGTACACACTTGTTGTGTTGGACCATTTAGATAAAAAAATGTGTACACAAACTTGTTGCAAAAAGGAACTCCTGAAGTATCGGTCGGTTTGCGGTTCTGGTTGCAGTGTCGTCTCTCAAGTGATATATCCGTGCTTTTGAATGCATTTCCAGTATTTTGTCATGGATACCTGTAATCTGAAATACTGAGCAAACACTGGTTAATAATACCGATAAATACAACAATTAGATAATGCATGAGCGGTATTAGAATACAGTTTTCTGATATGAACAAATACCCCCAAACTTATCTTTTGCTCGTCCCGAGCAAAACCATTTATTCACAAAAGAAAATCCTAACCGCACTTTCGCAGGGAACGCGATTGCACTGAGCACGTGCAACAAGTCGTTAAACCTCTAGGTGTCCCTAGTAGGAGGAGCGTTGTCTCCTGAGGGTTTTCAGCGGATACTACCCACAAAATCCCGTCAAGCTAGTTTTGCGAAATAATT
Organism: Agapanthus africanus; assembly: GCA_030015575.1. NCBI lineage: Eukaryota > Viridiplantae > Streptophyta > Magnoliopsida > Asparagales > Amaryllidaceae > Agapanthus > Agapanthus africanus. Next base: position 532,812,642 of record JASDDO010000022.1, on the reverse strand, counting down.
ATGATTCAAACCCTATGGTTTTGTTTTAAAGATAGCAATTCTATTATCCTAAATCTAGACTATCGAACCTTTATTTTTCACACCTCACTTCTTATTTAACTTAAGATTTTATATGTCTTTACGTGCAGTGCAAATAGTGTCGTTAAGTTTCAAAAGGATCGATTAAAGTCGTCATGTCACAAAATAAAGCCCAGACAAAAAAACTTAAAAGGATCACATACGTTTTATAAAGAGTTAAGTATTTCTCAAGTTTCGTTTTCCAGTTAGGTTTCAAATTTAGAATTTCTATCTTCCTTAACAGGAAACTAGGTCTTATTTTTCACTCCATCTTTTTCTTGTTTTCATTTCATACACACCTCTGTGAACGTGCAATAGTCTTTATCATAGAATAAAACCTTCATATCTCCGCTAGAAATACATTTTTTATAAAAACCTGTCTTTTGCCAAGATTTTTCTCACACAAAGAACCGTTAGAAATTTTAACTCGGAGAGAACACTTGCTTGACTTTGTTTTAATCTGGACTTTCTAGGCTTCTTAACGAGCTTTGGGCCAATGCTCCCAAACCAGTTGGCTTTAGGGCATTAGGTGTAGAGACACCCCAGCGGACTTAATTACTCAAGTTACCTAGGCCCAAAAACAAAAGACAATTTCAGCGTGAAAATCATGATGATTTAATGCGAACGGCGATATAACCGGTAGTTCAATTATTTTTTTGGATAAAAGACGTGTTTAGTGGGTTAGGTGTGTAATCATTCCAATCAAGTTCCAGATGGATTATTTTTCAGAATTAGTTCCAATTAAGGCATCAATAACATCCTTTCATATCCGCTTCACTTCATAAACTATTCTAGATATTACTTATTTCAGAACAAACCTATTTGATTCTCAGAAAATAATTTATCCATTCAAAAGTTTCCAGACATAATAGACTTGCCATCTAATTTTCAAAAACTCACGACACGTGTAGTGTTATGTAAAGACATATATTAGCTATAATTAACTTCAAAGGAGAGTTATCTTTCAGGTTTTCAAAATATAAAAATAAGATTTAGTTATTCCTATCTTATCAAACAAAACCGTCGAAATATTGAATCTAAGTTCTCCAACTAGCTAGCTTGACGACAAAGTTTTATTTTTTTTGGAAATTTTTTCGATTTTTGTAGGCTTTTTTTTATGTATGCAAATGCAGAATATACAATTGAATGTGAAGGTTAGAAATGCGTACCGAGCGTACCCCCAAACTTAAGCTGGACAGTGCCCCCACTGTCATTGTACATCAAGAAGGCAAAAAAATTGAAGGGTCAAAAACGTCGGTTAGATATACATTTTTTTAAACATATATATACAAAGAAAAATCGTATATACATACCCCAAAACTTATTTGAAACGGTGTCCACTGATTTGGCTGGATAACCGAAGTTTGGTGGTAGGCAGAGGAAGATTATGCAGAGTAAACTGGCTTCTGCAAGAGCAGGAGCTTCTCTGATGGTTCAGTGCTAAGGTACGGTTTCAGTCTGTGTCCGTTTACTTTAAAAAGCGAACCTTCCTTTGGATTTTCCAAATCCACCGCACCGTGCGGATATACAGTCCGCACAACAAAGGGTCCCTTCCAGCGAGATCTGAGCTTACCGGGATGAAAATGTAGTCGGGTGTCGTAAAGAAGCACCTGCTGTCCAGGTGTGAAAGTTTTGCGCGTGAGGTGTTTATCATGAAACACCTTCATTTGGTTCTTCATAATAACCGCGTTGTCGTAAGCTTCATCCCGAAGCTCATTCAGTTCGTTCAGCTGCAGCTTCCGATAGCTGCCCGCATCTTTGAGAGATAGATTCAGCTCTATTATCGCCTAAAATGCGCGATGCTCTATTTCCACTGGAAGGTGGCAAGCCTTTCCGTAAACAAGCCGATACGGAGACATGCCAAGATCGTTCTTATAAGCAGTTCGAAATGCCCAAAGGGCATCAGTGAGTTTCAAAGACCAATCCTTACGGTTCTTGGAAACCGTCTTCTCCAAAATCTGTTTGATTTGTCGATTAGACACTTCGGCTTGCCCACAAGTTTGGGGGTGATAAGGCGTAGATAGCTTATGATTTATGTAATATTTCCGCATTAAGGCCTCGAAAGTCCTATTACAGAAATGTGTTCCATTGTTACTAATGATTGCGCGGGGGTGTTCAAACCGGGAAAAGATGTTTTCCTTAAGGAATCTAACGACAACCTTGTTGTCGTTAGTTCGGCTGGGCACGGCCTCGACCCATTTAGAGAGGTAATCAACCGCTCGAAGAATATACAGGTTCCCAAATGAGCTGGGAAATGGCCCCATGAAGTCAATACCCCAAACATCGAAAATCTCTACAACCAAGATTGGTTGGAGCGGCATCTCGTTTCTCCTGGATATCCGGCCCAAGTGTTGGCACCGGGAGCAAGTCCTGCAGTAATCATGAGCGTCTTCGAAGAGTTGTGGCCAGTAGAAGCCACACTGCAAGATCTTCTCGGCTGTCTTTCTGGGGCCAAAATGCCCGCCACATGCTTGATCGTGGCAAAACGACAGCACACTCTTGAATTCATTGTCAGGGACACAGCGACGAATAATCTGGTTGGGACAGTACTTGAACAGATAGGGTTCGTCCTAGTAAAAGTGTTTCACTTGGGATAAGAATCGAAGTCTGTCCTGACTTGACCATTCAGTCGGTAGTAATCCTGTGGCCAAATAGTTCACAATATCTGTGAACCAGGGTTCGCAAGATACTGTCAAGAGCTGTTCATCCGGAAAAACGTCGTTGATCGGAATTTGAAGCGACAGCGAAGAAGGAAGTCGTGAGAGATGGTCGGCGACCATGTTTTCACATCCTCTTTTGTCCTTGATGACAAGGTCAAACTCTTGAAGCGAGAGGATCCAACGTATCAGCCGAGATTTTGCATCCTTCTTCACAAAAAGATGGCGAAAAGCTGAATGGTCCGTGTAAACGATGACTGGAGAGCCGATCAAGTAAGGCCTAAACTTTTCTAAAGAAAACACAACAGCCAAGAATTCCTTCTCGGTTGTTGTGTATTTTATTTGGGCATCGTTCAGGGTTCGGCTAGCATAATAGATTACGTGCGGAGTCTTATCGATGTGATGTCCAAGGACAACACCGATGGCAAAGTCGGATGCATCGCATATAATCTCAAATGGATACGTCCAGTCAGGAGAAGAAAGAATGGGAGCAGAAGTGAGTGATCTTTTAATGACTCGAACACAGTCACACAGCTCGAGTTGAAGTCAAATGTCGTGTCCTTGGCCAGCAAAAGAGTCAAGGGCCTAGCAATCTTGCTAAAGTCCTTGATGAACCGTCTATAGAAACCGGCATGGCCAAGGAAGGCTCGGATGTCTCTGACGCATTTGGGAGGAGGGAGATTGGAAATGACTTCAATCTTCGCTTTATCTACCTCAATGCCTTTTTTCGAAATGATATGTCCTAGGACAATACCTTCGCATACCATGAAATGGCACTTCTCTCAGTTCAAAGTGAGGTTCTTATCCTTACACCGGGTAAGGACAGCGTCGAGATGCAAAAAACACTCATCAAAGGAATCACCGAAAATGGAGAAATCATCCATGAAGATCTCCAAGAATTTTTCCACCATGTCTGAGAAGATTCCCATCATACACCACTGGAAGGTAGCGGGCGCATTGCATAACCCAAAAGGGCATGCGGCGATATGCAAACGTGCCGAAAGGACATGTGAATGTGGTCTTGTCCTGGTCTTTTTCAGCGATGGGAATCTAATTATAGCCGGAGTAGCCATCCAGAAAGCAGTAGTACTCGTGTCCAGCCAATCGTTCAAGCATTTGGTCAATGAAAGGTAGCGGAAAGTGGTCTTTCCGCGTTGCGGCGTTGAGTTTTCTATAATCGATGCATACTCGCCACCCAGTCTGGGTGCGAGTAGGGATTAACTTATTTGCCTCATTGGTTATGACCGTTATGCCCGACTTCTTGGGGACAACGTTAATGGGGCTAACCCACTGGCTATCAGAGATAGGGTAAATGATACCACTATCCAGACACTTTACGATCTCCTTTTTTACAGCCTCCTTCATGACTGGGTTGAGTCGCCTTTGTGGATCCCTGGCTGGTTTGGTATCATCCATCATATGAATATGATGTTCAACGATCAGAGGACTAATCCCCTTGATGTCCGCCATTGACCAGCCAAAATCTTGCCGATTGTTGTGCAAGACCATAAGAAGGGCGTTCTCCTGCTCTGGAGCTAGAGAAGCCGAGATGATAACATGGAGGGTCTCGTTCTCACCCAAGTAAGCGTACTTAAGGTGAGACGACAATGGCTTGAGTTCGAGCGTTGGAGGTGAAACGATTGATGGCAAGATTGGTGAAAAGGTTTCGAACTCAAAGGATTCCAGCAGAGGTTCAAAATGAGTGTAAGCGACCGAGTTGGATGGTTCTGCTAACTCATCCGGAAATTCAAAAGATTCAAACTTAGGTGGTGACTGGTCAAGATCGTTCAAGAACGTGAAACACTCGTAGTCACTGTCGGGAGCAGAAGCAGCAGTAGGTTCGAAGAGGAACGCACTAGTGGCGTCAAGATTGCTGTGATCGAACAAAAACTCCTCGAATTCACAGTCCTTAGAGGTGATCTCCTGGATCGAACAAACGTCCAGTATATGAGCATTAGGTTCAGAGGGCTGATTCTCTAACCTAAAAATGTTGAGTTCAATTGTCATGTTTCCAAAAGATAGGTTCATCGAACCGTTTCGACAATTGATCACAGCATTTGAGGTAGCAAGGAATGGACGACCGAGTATCACCGGAATTTGATTCCGGGGGTTAGCTATAGGTTGTGTGTCTAAAACAATGAAGTCAACGGGGAATATAAAGTCCCCAACCTTTATCAACACATCCTCTAGCTCACCCCTAGGATGGGTGATAGATCGGTCGGCCATTTGGAGAGTACAATGTGTGGGTTTTAGCTCTTCTACACCTAGTTGTTCATATACAGAGTAAGGAAGTAGGTTAACACTGGCATCAAGATCCAAAAGTGCGCGGTTGATGTTCTTATCCCTAATGGTTATTGAAATCGTAGGACAGCCAGGGTCCTTTCGTTTTTGAGGTAAAGATTGGGTAAGAGCATCACTCACGACACCAGCTAAGAAAACTTTCTTGGGTACCTGAGATTTCCTCTTCTTGGTGCACATGTCCTTTAAGATTTTTGCATAGGATGGAACTTGTTGGACAATATCTAAGAGGGGAATGTTGATGTTAACCTGTTTAAACAACTCCAGAATCTTCTCCATTTGTGGATTTTGTTTATTGGACTTCAACTGGTTTGGAAATGGATCGTTTTTGAAATTGGTTGAGTCCAATGCTTGTGGAGGAGATTGTGGAGTTGGAACGGATCCTAGAGCTGGAGTTTTCGTGGAGTGAGATATGGGTCCGTTCGGAGTAGCAGAAGAAGAAGAGCCATTTGAAGAATGGAGAATAGGCTCAGAAGACGAAGAAGAAGAAGCCGGGGTGTCATCAGCTATCCGCGTGCCAGTGTTGTTATGCAGCATCCTTCCAGATCTCAATGTAGTCACGACACTCACATTATAGTTTTGTTGTTCAAGAGCAACATGTACATTATGTGAGTGACCAGGATTTGGGAGTTGTTGAGATGGAAGCTTCCCTTTCTCTCGCTCGCTTAGAGCCGCATTCAGTTGTGCAATCTGGGCTTCGATGGTCTTGATGCTTTGCCCATGAGCAGCGGTGTGTTGCACTAGAGACTGAATAGAAGACTGGATGTTGGCGGTGGATTGAGTTGATTATTTTACGAACGCCTCCAGACTTCGTTCTAGCGAGGAAACCTTATCGTTGTTTGACGGAACAAAGTTGTTTTGAGGAAAAGAATTGTTGGGTGCAAAATTGTTAGTCGGATTTTGAAAAGGTTGGGGTTGGAAGGGCTACTGATATTGTTGTTGTGCTTGTTGTTGAGGAGGCCCCCTTTGGAAGTTGTTCTGCCCTTGGAACTGATTTTGATTCTGGTTCCAAGCAAAGTTAGGGTGGTTTCTCCATCCAGGGTTGTACGTGGAAGAGTATGGATCGTTTCTTGGTCTCTGCTGAAATGTAGCATTGACCTAATCCTGTCATTGGGAAGGTGGGTTGTAAGGACACTCTTCGGTTAGGTGAGATGGATCGGAACAACAAGCGCAAATGGTACGAAGGGGAAGAGCGGGGGCAAGAGCGAGAGATGAAAATTTGCTCTCTATTGCTTCAAGTTTTTTCGTTATTGCAGTCATTTCAGCTTTCATTGCAATAGAGACATAAAGTTGGTGAATGCCTGCCCTAGACTGACCAGCAGAGGTAGAAGAAGAAGAAGAATTGCTTGGTCTGGTGCTCTCCCATTGAAGCGTTTGTTCCGCAAGATCATCGAAAAATTGCCATGCTTCCTCGTCAGATTTGGATAGGAAGTGGCCTTGACAAATGGTTTCCAGCAACTGTTTGGTTGCTGGATTCAGGCCCTCGTATAAACTTTGGCAAAGTTTCCATTTTTCAATACCGTGATGAGGGCACTGAACAAGAAGGTCTTTGTATAGGTTAAAGCACTTCCAAAAAGGTTCGGTAGGAAGCTGGGAAAATTGGTTGATTTCGTTTCGGATTCTAGCGGTCTTGTGGTTCGGGTAGAACTTTTTAAGAAACGCTTTAACAAACTCGTCCCAACTGGTTATGGAGTGCGATGCGGTGCTATACAGCCACTTTTCAGCAAGATCGCACAAAGTGAACGGAATAACTCGTAGCCGTATAGCATCGTCGGACAGTTGGGTTGTCTTCATCATTGCACAGACGTTCTGGAATTTGTTGATGAAGATGTAGGCATCTTCAGATTCCAGCCCGTGAAATTTGGGAAACATGTTGATGAAGTGGGGCTTAATTTCGAAATTATCCCCATTGGCCGGCAGAAGTGAAAGACAGGTTGGAAGTGCAGAGCGGGTAGGGTAGAAATGATCCTGGAGCGCGATTCGCTGTGGCGCTGCAACAGGTTGCGGGTTATTCGCACCCAGATTAGGTGGAATCAGTCCCTGGGCAGGTGGAGAGATGTTTGGATTAAATCCTGACATCTCAGAAGAAAAATTTGGTGATAGAGAAGGTGAAGATGTATGAACAGAATCTCGGTCAAATTTCGGAGTTGACCGGCAAAGATAAGGGTGATAAAAGGGTGGAGGGAGTTTCGACGTTGGAGTCGATCGCGTAGTCCGTAGGGACTAACGAAACGCGGACTAAATGGGAACTAGGGTCCCTAGTCCAAGCGGACATACACTAAACGAGTTTAGTGTAGTCAAAGCATAGAATGTGAGGGTAAGAAAATGAAAGTGGAGAAAAATTGGGTGATGGTGGTAAAAAAATAATGGCGAATTTGTGTTTGTTTCAAAAGAATGGGAAAATGAAACGACTGTTTAACAAACACAATCATAAATGCACAGTCACAAATGCACAATCAATACCTAGACTAGGGTCTTCTAAGTCTACTAGACCTGCTCCGAACTGTTCCAAAGCGACAAATTATGAGATAACCCTCAGATCGCCTCTTCACATCCAGTTGTGGCCAGATAAGCACAAGTGAGGTAAGGAGGGATCCGCTCATGAATCACCGTGAGACGGGCCTTTTAAAATTACCTCCTCACTTGTCTAGCCTAGGCACCATAAGAGTCATGTTTAAATAAACGATTGAATGCCCACAATCTTCCTTTGTCCTATTGAGCGCGACAAGTCCTTAGTTGGCCGAGTCTAGATATTTTTTATTAAACTTGAGGTGACACTTATGCAATTAGTGATTTCCGGGGTCTTAGGAAGGGTGATGAAATCCCCACCCAATCTGGATTGGTGTTAGAGCCCCTTAAGTCCATATTAAATAATGCAATGCGCAAATTCAACAAAGTTTTATTTTCAAGCAATCAATTATCGTTTTTTACTTATAATGCGGCGCTGCAACAAATACGGTTAGTCTTTTCTTTGGCTTTTTGCGGCGATTTTGCTAAGAATCCTACAAAGACAAGAATATTGGAGCGTCGGGTTTGAGAAGGGAAGTTTAGAAAAATACGTACCAAAAAGTATCGAGTTTAAGAAACTCGTGTCGAAATTGCCTCCGAGTGGTCGAATGGTTCGCTTGCGTGGGTCCAACTACCTGGATCTTTGGCACTGAGTGTTCAATCCCCTTGTTTTTGAAAATACCCCTTTGTTCCGCACGATCGATGCTCACAATCTGTCAAATCTTCATATGTCGGAAAAATATGGATATTTGAGCCAAAAAAACGATATGGATAGCCACAATTCCGAACACAAATAATTAAGAAAATCAAATAATAAAAATGGAATTATGTCAAAACACTGGAGGAAACACAGAAAAACAAAAGTGAAAAGGCCATACCAAGGCCGGCGAGCTTGGAAATGAGGGTGTTGTCGCCGGTTTTTGTGTGAGGAAATGGGCTCAAATTTTGTGTGCTGTCTCAGTGAAGTAATGTCATTCCAATTTTATAACTTGATTTATTTCTTTAACATCAGAGTGTTAGCAGAATTCAAATCCAGAGAAGAAAAGAATTTTTATTGTGTTTGTGTTGGTTTTGACAAGAATTGTTTTATCCGTTTTGAATGCGTTAGAAAATTAGTTTTATACAGAATATGCACAAATTTAACCCGAGACTACAAGTATAAAAGCGTTACCGTCTCCCCGGCAACGGCACCATTTGATTATCACGTTTTAACCGTGTCGTGTTTAAAAAGAGTTTTGAAATTACCGCAATCAAAACGGTGTCGCGTGTAGCGAGCCGCGATGAATACGGGTCGTCCGCAGGGAGATGGTAAGTTTTTATCGCTTGTTTTAACGAGTTAATACCGTATTTTGATTTGTTGGTTAACTAAATGTCGTAACAAAGATATGAATAAAAAGGACTTGTTAAGGGTAGTAATAAGTTAGATTGTATGAAGGTGATGTTTGCCAATTCCTTATAGCCCCAACTTGGTATTGACACTAAAGCAATAGGTAATAACGCGGATTAGGGAACTTAAAATACGGTATTTGTGGCATTTCGCTAAATCCGTTTTCCTTGTTCCTTGTCCTTCCGTTGTTATCTCTTGATTTTAGCCTTCGGCAAACTACGAGCAATCCGGTCATGATTAGGAATCATCACTATCGTGGTAGGATAGGATGCCTAGTGGAGCGGAATTGCGGGTGAATTGCACGGAGTTTCAATTGCAAGTTTTAGGTTTTTAAAGTTTAAACAAAAGACATCTTCGAATACGATCTAACCATATTACACCCTTAACAAGTAAAAAGACTACTCACACATATTCACAAAATAAAAAGAAATAAAAGAGAAGATACATAAAAAAATGCAAGGAAAGAAAAGAGAACCGATGAGTTCAAGCGTGGTTATCTCCCAGTGTTCGTAAGCTCGGTGAAATGTGAAATCCAAATACCAAGCATTAAGGTTGCAAGCTCACTTAAGAGGTTGCAAGATCAAAGCATAGCAAGAATTTCACAATTGTAATTATGTAAAATAGAACAAGACATGTAATAAAAATGAGGACTTTTATTGAATAGCAAACATGTTACAAGAGATCTTGAAGTCAAGAACCTAAGCCTTAAGCTTGCAAGTTCAAAATGAGAAGTTGCAAGGTCAAGACAAAGAGACAAGAGCTCAAGAATTAAAAGAGAAATTACAAGAATTCTAAGATAAAACTAAAGAAAAAGCTACCCTTTTCCTCTTGCCTCTGGTCTGTATTTATAAGCTCAGAAAGAAAACAAATAAACAATACAATCAAGACCAACTGGCAGCGAGGGGTGTGTGTGAGAAGTGGGGCCCAGTGGAGCCTGTGGGGCCGGCCTGGCCAGTTTTGAGGGGAGGGTGGCCGGTCCAAACCCGAAAGAAGGGTACATAATTTGGTGCGTTGTATTTTGTTGTCCCCAGTATCTCTTTGGTCCAGTTTATTTTCTCTGTTTCGACCCGGTTTGCACCCAGTGTTTGGAGGGAATTTTGAATCACATAATCTTCACCATTAAATGCTCATTACTTCATTCCCACATGTGACTTGATTCATGGCTGCCCCCATTATGGCTCATGCTGATTTGTTTAATTGACTTTGATTTGATTTCTGTTTTGGAAGGAAAAATCAACACATAATATTTAATCTTGAATGCACATAATATTTTGCCTTGAATGCACATTATATCATATGCACATGTGCCTAAAAGTCTTGTGTACACACTTGTTGTGTTGGACCATTTAGATAAAAAAAAAATGTGTACACAAACTTGTTGCAAAAAGGAACTCCTGAAGTATCGGTCGGTTTGCGGTTCTGGTTGCAGTGTCGTCTCTCAAGTGATATATCCGTGCTTTTGAATGCATTTCCAGTATTTTGTCATGGATACCTGTAATCTGAAATACTGAGCAGACACTGGTTAATAATACCGATAAATACAACAATTAGATAATGCATGAGCGGTATTAGAATGCAGTTTTCTGATATGAACAGGAACTACCTGAAGTTCAGCAATGAACTTCTTCATCCAGACCGTCTCTTTTGCGACATCGCTTGCAGCAATGTATTCAGCCTCCATCGTCGAGTCTGCGACGGTATCCTGTTTGGAACTCCTCCAACATACCTCCCCTCCGTTGAGGATAAACACAAAACCCGAGACAGACTTGTTGTCATCCTTGTCACTCTGGAAGATTGAATCGGTAAAAGACTCGACCCTGATGTCTCCATTACCGTAAACCAGGAACATCTCCTTAGTCCTTCTCAGGTACTTGAGAATGTTCTTTACTGCTGTCCAGTGGCTCTCACCTGGATCTGACTGATACCGGCTCACCACGCTTAGCGCGTAAGCTACATCTAGTCTTGTACATAGCATCACATACATTATAGATCCGACAGCCGAAGCGTAGGGTATAGTGCTCATGCGAAATCTCTCTTCGTCATTCTTGGGAGACATCTCCTTAGAGAGGGTGATTCCGTGCAATGCGGGTTTGTTACCGCGCTTGGAATCTTCAATACTAAATCTCTTTAGTATGGTCTCTATGTACCTGGACTGCGAAAGTCCCAATAATCTCTTAGATCTATCTCTGTAGATCTTGATCCCAAGAATGTATGAGGCATCACCTAGATCTTTCATAGAGAACCTTTGTGATAAGAATAGCTTGACCGATTGTAGCATAGGAATGTCATTTCCTATCAAAAGAATGTCGTCCACGTAAAAGACTCAGAACATGATAGTACATCCTACAATCTTCTTATATATATACATAGCTCATCTTCATTTTTGATGAAGTCAAAGTCTTTGTTGTTTCATCAAAACAGATGTTTCAGCTCCGCGATGCTTATTTTAATCCATAAATGGATTTAAGCAACTTGCACACCTTTCCGCTACTCCCACTGTCTACAAAACCTTCTGACTGATCCATATAAACGCACTCTTCTAAACTACCGTTTTTACGTCTATCTGCCAGATCTCATAGTCATGGAAGGCAGCAATGGCAAGTAGGATCCGAATGGATTTGAGCATAGCCACTAGAGAAAAGGTTTCGTCATAGTCCACACCTGGTCTTTGACAAAAACCTTTTGCAACGAGTCTAGTCTTATAGGTTTCCACCTGCCCATCTACACCAAATTTCCTTTTGTAGATCCATTTGCATCCAACGGGTTTTACCCCAGGTGGAGCAATATCCAAGGTCTACACTTTATTGGTGTACATGGAATCCATTTCGGATTGCATATCATCCAGCCACTTATCAGAGTCCCTACTGATAATGGCCTGCCTGAAACTAGTAGGATCATCTTCTTCCAAGATGCAATCCTCTCGATCCCCATCTATGAGAAAACCGTAGTATCTCTCGGGCGGATGTGAAATCTTACCAGATTTGCGGAGTGGTTGAGGTTCGTCCGAGACTGTCGAATCTAGCGGTTCTACCAAATCTTCATTTATAGTTTGTCCTTCCGGAATTTCTTCCAATTCTACCGTGCCCCCACTTATTTCTTTTTCAAGAAAGGTGGCGTGTCGAGAAACAAAAACCTTTCGTTCATCGACATGGTAGAATAGATATCCATTGGAATGCCTAGGATATCCTACAAACTTAGATAAAACTGACCGTGCCTCAAGTTTGTCCGGATTCTGGTTTTTCACATAGGCCGGACAACCCCATATCTTAACCCTTTTAAGACATGGTCTTTTATTACTCTATATTTCATATGGAGTCTTAGGCACAGATTTAGACGGAATCTGATTCAACAGATATGCCGTCGTTTCAAGCGCAAGTCTCCAGAATGAAAGAGGTAACTCAACATTACTCATCATGGAGTGAACCATGTCCAATAGGGTACGGTTCCTCCGCTCCGATACGCCGTTGTGCTGTGGTGTATACGGAGGAGTAAGCTGAGAGAAAATGCCATTCTCTTTCAGAAAGTCCCAGAATTCCGTACTTAAGTACTCCCCCCTCTATCAGATCGGAGGATGTTAATACTTTTTCCAATCTAGTTCTCCACTTCCTTTCTAAATTCTTTGAATTTCTCAAAAGCTTCAGATTTGTGTTTCATAAGATACACATATCTGAATCTAGAGAGATCGTCAGTGAATGTGATGAAGTACGAGAACCCGCCCCTTTCATGTATAGACATTGGACCACATACATCACTGTGTATGAGTCCCAAGAGCTTTGTTGCTCTTTCTCCATGTCCGGTGAATGGAGATTTGGTCATTTTTCCTTTGAGACAAGACTGACAAGTTTCATAAGATGAAAATTCGAACATATTCAAGAGTCCATCTTTATGAAACTTAGTTAGTCTTTACTCTCCGATATGACCAAGTCTACAATGCCATAAGTAGGATTCGTTCGTATCTGAACTCTTCCTCTTGCGTGTGTTTTGTATATTGAGAACTGTATTCTGATTTAGAACATAAATACCATTACACAGTGTACCTTCTGCAACCAATACCTTATCAAGGTAAATGTTCATGATATTTCTATCAAGAACAAAGTTATATCCATTTTTATTAAGTAAAGAAACTGATATAATGTTGCAAACCATGAAAGGTACATAGCAGCAATTGTTCAAAATAATAGTATTGCCATTTGGCAATACTAGGTGATATTCACCGACGGCTGCAGCATTTACTTGTGCTTTGTTCTCTACCCTGAGGGACATATCACCAGGTCCAACTATCCTACTTTTTCTCAGTCCCTGCAATAAATTACAGATATGAGATCCTGATCCGGTATCGAGTACCCAGGAGGTAAGACTGACCGAAAAATAGTTCTCTATAACAAGAACACCTAAAGAAGACACAATAGTATGTTTCTTCTTCGAAGGGGTCAACAAGGAATTCAAACAATCATCTTTCCCTTACTCATACTCATGACTGTTTTCATAAGTTAGAGCCGAACCGACGTTCCCCAGCCCTGAATAAGAATTCGAATCGGTCAAGCGATACATTTTATTATCTTGATTAGGGCGTGAAATGGTTGCTACCTGGAGAGAGAGAAAAGAAAAACTCAGCGTGCGCTCTTGCAAGATTAGATTGGTTATAATTGCATCTAACTAGGATGGCTCCCACCGTTTCCTCGAATTCTTCTTCAAACCTTAAAAGAAGAACGAGTCAGGATTAATCGTACGTCACAATACTTGCTTAACCTTTCAGCCAGGCTATTATTGGTACTTTGAGGAAGGTTTTCCAACGCTTTCGTGAAGTTCCTTAATTATATAACCTCTTTTCCCTGGAGGCGTAGCCCCGCTAACACCATTCTAGACACCTACTTGGTTTATAGCTGTTCCCCTCCGAATCATGTAGACGCGACTGCGCAGGTCCGTCTTGCATGAAATTCGGGGCAGATGCTAATTGGTGTTATCCGTCCACCTCTCTGAAGATGCCAAGTTGATTTATAGCACCATGTATCGAAGGTTTAAACGGATGCGTACGATATAGCAGACTTCGTCAGATTCCCCCTCATTTGAGGGGTTTTTTTTATTGTGGGGACGCTCTTCCCTGCAGGCGCAAGCCCCTGCAGTTAATTACGCTACCGCATCACAGTAACAACTTTCTCCTTCTCCATATGGTCATTTCGTGTCGTGGGTGTTTGTTTTGTATTTGGTTGCCCGTGGATTGTATACGGAGACTAAGTTATGTTGTCGCCCGTAGAACGTGGACTAGTCCAAATCCGTATCTTTCTTAGATTTGGGTTTGGGGGGGTTATGTTTAAGGATACGTTAGCCTTATTTGAGACTAAGATCAACTTAAACGTTTGTTAAGAACACGTTAGTCTAATTTTAGACTAAGATCAACTTAACGGGATCGTTTAGATCCGATAAGAGAGCAATTGGGCTCTATTGTTTAGTTTAGTGACATTGCGGTCGATAATTAGTTTAAGGACATTACGGTCCAATGTTAGTTTTAAGACATCGCGGTCAAGGTTAAGGACATCATAGTCCGTGGATTTAAGGACTCCACAGTCCGGTGTTAGTTTTAAGACATCACGGTCGAGGTTAAGGATATCATAGTCCGTGAGTTTAAGGACCTCACAGTCCGATGTTAGTTTTAAGACATCACGGTCAAGGTTAAGGACATCATAGTCCATGAGTTTAAGGACCCCACAGTCCGATATTAGTTTTAAGACATCACGGTCGAGGTTAAGGACATCATAGTCCATGAGTTTAAGGACCCACAGTTCGTAGCAATGTGTGGTTGTCGGGACCCGTCACCTCTCTGACGACGTTGAAGGATTACAACAACAGATATCAGAGGAGTAAAGAGATGTACCCTTGAACCGGGTCTAAATTGCTTAGAAGAGCAGTTGGGCTCAGTTCAATTTAAATTGAGGACTTATGGCCAGAATTGGGCTAAGTCCAGTTAAAAAATGTTTAACATTTTTATTTATGTTCTGCCTATTAGGCCTTTATTTGGGCTCTGCCCTTTTAATAATGCAAAGCATTGGGCTCTGATATTTTGTCTGGAATTAAATGCATAGAATTTATCAGAACAAAGTATGTTCTGACAGCGCACCACGTGGCGCATCAGGCGCTTTGCGCCAATTAAAGAGCGCATTGCGCAAGCGCACGTAAGGGTGACACGTGTTGCTTAGCGCTAGGCGCTAGCTTGTTAGCGCACTGCGCTTTATGAGTGCGCTGCGCCAGTTTACGGGTGCGCCAGTGAGTGACACGTGGCGCGCTTGGCGCTGTGCGCCAGTCCAAGAGCGCAATGCTCTATTTTTAGAAGCGCAAAGCGCAAACTGTTCCGTGGTTGACACGTGGCGCGTTTTGGCGCTGTGCGCCAGTCCAATAAGCGCAAAGGCGCAAATCAAGAGTGCAAAGCACTGTCCAATAGCGCAGAGCGCATTTTGATCAATTTAAGATCAAAGAACTAGTTTTTTGTTCTTCAAAAGAGGCCTTGCCTCAAGATCCAAGAACCAAGGTTCTTGTTCTCATCAAAAGGCTCTGCCTTTATAGATCAAAAGATCTGTTGATGAAGTAAAGTACTTCTTTAAATCTTTTATAATTAGATCTTTTTTTATTGAAGACCTTGATCTTGTTCTTAGATCTCTGATCTTTTTAGAAGATAGTTCTTCTTTTTTAATGAGATGATTTCATCTTTATTTTTCAAGAATATAATTCTTTACCTTAAAAGATGAAGAAAATGATCTTCTTTCTTCAAAGTCTTGCCTTTCTTTCCCTTTGAGTTTTTTTCCTCAAAGTTTGCAGAGGGTTTTTTCTATATCTGAGACTTGAAGTCTTGGGGCCTTTATATAGGGCCAATTGATTTGTTAAGTTAGTTGAAGAGATCTTTCTCTGATTGATTTGGGGATATTTCCTCACCGTTGGATCTTTGATCCTAGGGCTTCTGTTTTACAGAAGATGATCTTCTTATTTTAATAAGATTGGAAAGATCTTTTTAGAATAGAATTTTAATTCTGATTAATTAATAATTTATTATTATTATTAGATCTTTTGATCTAACGGTGGGGAATTCTTTAAATTCCAACGCTGGCGCAATTGGCGCTAGCGCACCTACGTCTGACACGTGGCGCGCAGCGCAGAGCGCAGCGCAACTGCGCTAGCGCGCCCCTGTTTGACACGTGGCGCGCAGCGCAGAGCGCAAGGGATCTGAAGCGTTGCTTCAATTTTTAAAGTTTGAATTTTGAAACAGAGCTTTGCTCTGATTGGGGGTGCGCTGCCTAGGGCGCAGCGCTCCTGGAGCCGGCGTGTCTGCTTTTGACACGTGCCGCGCAGCGCGCAGGGATCTGAAGCGTTGCTTCAATTTTTTGTTTAGATTTTTTAATACGGAGCTTTGCTATTTATTGGGAAAAGGAAGCGTCGCTTCATTTCAAATCTTGGAATTTGAACAGAGCTTTGCTCTGATTGGGGAAACAAATGCCCCCCCCACCGTTGCACTTACGTGGGTCAAGCGTGAGTGCAGCGGTGATTGGATCAACTTTTTGGAAGTTGAAACGGCTCTGCATGCCTATAAATAGGACCTTTGGTCCCTTAGATGATTTCCATCTTCTTTCTTGAGAATTTTCTCTTATTCAGAGCATTGCTCTTCAATTTTAGGAACTTTTCAAGAGTAAAACTCTGTCAAAACTTAGGTAAAGTTTTTAAAAAAGCTTTTAATAAACTAGGATTTTACCCATCAACAGAGCTTTGCTCTTCATAGATCTTTGATCTAAAGAGAACCCTTTTAGGGTTCCATTAATAGAGCTTTGCTCTCTGAAAGGATTTTATTTATAATTTCTTAATTCATTAATGGAGCTTTGCTCCTTTCAAATCATAGAGAAGAACTCTTAAAAGTTTATTCGTGGATCATGAAGATAAAAAAAATGGAATTTTATTTTTGATGAATTATATTATCTTCTCAGAGCAAGGTTCTCAATGTTCTTGGGGAATATCTTTTAAATTCCCCTAATAATTGATTTTGACAGGTGTCACTCCTGTCTGCAGAGCATTGCTCTCGAGGAGTTTAACACCCCGTGTCTGTTTCTCCTCATTGCTAATCTCCTAATGATGTTTCTTTCAGGCACTATGGCTGTTCATTTATACAGTCTGAACGAGTTCATTACTTATGAAGATATCCGCGTACAGGGCCGTCACCAAAACCAAGAGTTTACAGATGCTCAGTGTGCGGAGATTATGGATCGTCTGTATGCACGCGTTGGTTGGTTGCTTCCTCGCCGTTCCGCTCTCTTGAAAGTCGTATTGGGAGCAATTTGGAGAGCGCTTCCGGGGTTTCACGAGGCCATGCCGCTTAATGTACTGGATGATGCCGAAGACAAGGTGCATTCAGTGTACCTGTCGGGGCTGATCTTGAAGAAACGGCGAGATAGCTTCATCAATATTTTGCATCAAATTTTTCAACAGACGACGATAATCGCTTCTTATCAAAGGGTGGGGGGCATTGCCGAAGATCTTGACACGCGTGAGCGCGAGAGGATGCGCACGAGAAGGGTCAGAAAGGCCAGAAAGACTCTAGACGGTCTTACTTTCGAATTCCTCAATCCATGCCCTGGAACCGAGGTTTTGCCATTGTAAACATTTTAATGGCGTTTTTGTTTACCGCTTTTATCAATGTAAGAATTTTCTGAAGTATGAATGGCAAGCTTTTCCATTTCCATGTGTTCATCTTATGCATTAAACATTTTCTCTCATGCATGAATGGGTGCGCTCTGAATGCTTAACTGGATGCGAATCAAATGCTCTCCTAACTGTCGCTTTCTTCTCTTTGTTGTGTTGTTTGCCATGTGATTTTAGCAAGTGCGGTCTGTAGATAGTATATAGCTGTCAATCTTGGATTCTTTGTAAGGTAGTGATGGCTTAGAAAACAGGGTTAGGATCTGTCACCTAAGACTTGTCAATTTTATGAGCCGTGAGGGTCTCATAAAGACTTTTCTCCCTACGAGTCGAGAGGATCTCATAGGTGTAATTTCTCCTTAAGAATCGTGAGGATTCCTAAGTGTGTTTTCTCTTGAAAGTCGTAAGGATCTCACAAGAGAATTTACTTCCTTACGAGTCGTGAGGACCCGCAAGTGATGGGTGAAGTTGTCCTTATCCGCATTTCACGGAGTCAGGGGTTGCTCTGGATGCTTCCTACGGGTTCACTGCCATGTTTGGCGAGGGTCAGGCCCTGCTCTGGACGTTTTCCAGGATACCGTAGTTTAAAGACAATGCGGTCGAGGTTAAGGACATTATAGTCCGTGAGTTTAAGGACCTCACGGTCCAATATTAGTTTTAAGACATCACGGTCGAGGTTAAGGACATCATAGTCCGTGGATTTAAGGACTCCACAGTCCGATGTTAGTTTTAAGACATCACGGTCGAGGTTAAGGATGTCATAGTCCGTGGATTTAAGGATTCCACAGTCCGATGTTAGTTTTAAGACATCACGGCCGAGGTTAAGGACATCATAGTCCGTGGGTTTAAGGACTCCACAGTCCGATGTTAGTTTTAAGACGTCATGGTCGAGGTTAAGGACGTCATAGTCCGTGGATTTAAAGACTCCACAGTCCGTGAAATGGGTGCTTGCCGGGACCCGTCACCTCTTTGAAGACGTTGAGGTATTACAACGATAAATATCAAAGGAGTGAAGAGATGCACCCTTGAACCGAGGTAAAATTTGTTTAAAATCAATATGGTTGATTGTTAGTTTTAAGACATCACGATCGAGGTTAAGGACATCATAGTCCGTGAGTTTAAGGACCTCGCAGTCCGACGTTAGTTTTAAGACATCGCGGTCAAGGTTAAGGACATCATAGTCCGTGGATTTAAGGACTCCACAGTCCGATGTTTGCTCTGGATGCTTCCCACGGGTTCACTGCCGTGTTTGGCGAGGACCAGGCTCCGCACTGGATGCTTCACACGGGGTCAAAAGTGACGTTATCCGCGTTCCACGTAACCAGGAATTTTGCTCTAGATGCTTCCCACGGGTTCACTGCCCTGTTCGGCAAGGACTAGGCTCCGCTCTGGATGCTTCACACGGGTTCACTGCCGTGCTCTGCAAGGACCAGGATCCGCTCTGGACGTTTTCCACGGGGTCAGAAGTGACGTTATCCACGTTCCACATGACCAGGAATTTTGCACTAGATGCTTCCTACGGGTTCACTGCCGTGTTCGGCGAGGACTAGGCTCCGCTCTGGATGCTTCACACGGGTTCACTGCCGTACTCTGCGAGGACCAGGATCCACTATGGATGTTTTCCATGGGGTTAGAAGTGACGTTATCCACGTTCCACGTGACCAGGAATTTTGCACTAGATGCTTCCCACGGGTTCACTGCCGTGTTTGGCGAGGACCAGGCTCCGCTTTGGATGCTTCACACGGGTTCACTGCCGTGCTCGGCGAGGACCAGGATCCGCTCTGGACGTTTTCCCCGGGGTCAGAAGTTACGTTATCCGCATTCCACGTGACCAGGAAGCACTAGATGCTTCCCACGGGTTCACTGCCGTGTTTGACGAGGACTAGGCTCCGCTCTGGATGCTTCACACGGGTTCACTGTCGTGCTCTGCGAGGACCAGGATCCGCTCTGGACGTTTTCCACGGGGTCAGAAGTGACGTTATCCGTGTTCCACATGACCAGGAATTTTGTTGATTATATCCGCATTTCACGGAGTTGGGATTGGACTCTCGGTTATCTGTGCACCGCCGAGTCATGGAAGTGGGGGTTGCCGTTGTTCCGCTTTGCTTGATGTTGCGTCTGCTGAGACGAATGTTGAGATGATTTCTAGGCTGTCTATGACCCATCGAGATTTGGCTTCTTCCTCTGATGAAACCTGGGGAGGAGGAGTGTGATTCCTTTTTTTCTTGCGCCCCTGGATTGTATACAGGGATAAATGTAATATCACCTGTAGGGCATAAATTTCATTTTTATTTTTCAATTCTTTCCGCGATGCTCTATCATTTCATCTTTTATATCGCGAAGGTCGCGATTACCCAATCATGTCGGCTATTTTTCACGATGCCCAATCATTTCGGCTATTTATTTTATTTTTACTCGTTGCTTTTTATTGCGAGTTGCCCAATCATTTCGACTATTTCGCTTGCATACATTTTTACTTGCTAATTTTGTTGCAAGTTGCCCCATCGTTTCGGCTATTCCATATGCATGTATGGCTTGCTGGCTTTTCGCTGCAAGTTTGGGATTAGACACCGATTTCGGCATCAGCACCGCTACAACTGGAATATTGCCAGGAGTGAATCATCATTTGCCTCTATCGATATCAAACAAAGGTGGCTTAGCAAACAGGGTTAGGGTCCTGTCGACTAAGGCTTTTAACTTTGTGAGCCGTAAGGGTCTCACAAAGGTATTTCTTCCTGTGAGTCGTGAGGATCTCGTAGGTGCGTTTTCTCCTTAGGAATCTTAAGGATTCCTAAGTGTATGGTCTCTTATAAGACGTAAGGATCTTACAAGAGTGTTTTCTCCTTAAGTCGAGAGGACTGACAAGGGTTGTTCACCGTGCGAACATACCCCTAGTCACGGGTGGGACTTTGTTAGGGAAATGTTTATTCGCACCCGTGGATTGTATACAAGGGTCAGCGTTGAGCCGCTTGTAGGGCAGTATCATAGGTTGTGGATGTTTCTTAAGAACAGGTTCAAGTCTTTGTAGCTTAAGACTTTCAAATCTTATGAGCCGTGAGGGTATCATAAGAGGATTCTCCTTACGAGTCGTGAGGATCTCGCAAGTGTAATTTCTCCTTAGGAATCGTGAGGATTCCTAAGTGTGTTGCTCCCTTGTGAGTCGTAAGGATCTCACGCAGGTGATTTCTCCTCACAAGGTCGAGAGGACCTTGCAAGTGTCTTTTAACGAGGTTGCGCCCTTTCGGGTTTTCACAAACACTCGCCGGTAGCCCTGCTGTTTTTACTCACGGAGCCCTTTCGGGTTTTCATCCGTGCCCATTTTGCTTATGGACATACCGTTTTCTTTTTTTTTAATTCTTTTTCTTTTTATTCCTTTTTTTGTATCAGCTTTGGGATGCTGCAATCCACCGTAGTTTATCGATATCTCGGCCACCGGCTAGTTTTAGGACATAGTGGTCCGTTGTTAGTTTAAGGACATTTCGGTCCGTTGTTAGTTTAAGGACGTTTCGGTCCGTTGTTAGTTTAAGGACGTTTCGGTCCGTTGTAAAGTAAGCCGGTTGCTACTTATAGAGTTTGGGCTTAGGAAGATAGCGAGCGGACATAGTCGTCGTCATCTATTATTGACCTAGGCCGTGACTCGTCAAGCATAGTACTTCTTCAGGAAGCGACCGTTTATTGGCCTGAAGGGTCTTTCACCATGCATGTCCATGAGTAGGTAGGCTCCACCCTGGTAGACCTTGTCTATTATATACGGGCCTTCATAGTTCGGCTCGAATTTTCCCCGCTTGGCGCGATTGGGGATCATAGGTCTTTTGACCACTAGCACGAGTTCGCCTTGGTGGAATGTCCTCGGCCTGGTCAATCTTTCATATGAACGCGTCATCTTTGCTTTATAAGCCTCCAGGTTTTGTTGCGCTATGAGCCAGGTTTCGTCAAGGGCGTCAAGCTCCTCAAACCGAAGGTGAGCATTCTCTTCGTCCGTTAGCTCATAATGGACTGCCACTCGTAGAGAGGGTAGCTCTATCTCGAGGGGAAGTACTGCTTCTATACCGAATACCAACGCGTATGGCGTTGTGTTCGTGGCTGTCTTGAACGTAGTTCGATACGCCCAGAGAGCTTCATGCAGTCTCTCGTGCCAGTCTTTCTTATTTCGAGACACAGTCTTTTTCACAATCTTCGTCAAGGTCTTGTTGAAAGCCTCATCTAGACCGTTAGCTCGAGGATTATAGAATGATGAATATCTCCAGTCTATGTTATGCTGTTGTGCGAAGCGGCTGATTTTGTGGCTTCTGTAGGCTGGCCCGTTATCGGATATGATCCGTCTCGGAGTTCCAAACCGATAAATGACGTGTGTCTTGAAGAAATGGAGGATATTCTCCGTCTTCACTTCCCTCAGCGGTACTGCTTCTGCCCATTTGGAGAAGTAGTCAGTTGTCGCCAAAATGAATTGATGTCCTCTAGACGATGCCGGTTCGATGGGGCCGATTATGTCAGTCCCCCACATTTTGAATGGCCAGCTAGCTATTGTTGGATGTAGTGGATTTGGATGTTGATGGATAAAGTCCCCATGAATCTGGCATGAGTCCCCATGAATTTGAACAGAGTTTTGCTCTGATTGGGGAAACAATAGCATTCATTGTTAAGTGAAATAATCTCCCGAGAGTAATCCTACTCATCAGTGGGATCGGGATCCTACTATCATTGTGTGATGCACTAGATGGAATCCACTATAGTCGCCACACTCCAGAAGGTATGCTGAATCTGCAAGTTTCCTGTATGTTTGAAACTCCCGATGTGGTTTTTTCCCCGAACGACATATGGTCTTGATAGAGACCAACGTACCATAAGTCGCAAGTCAAGTTAAACCCGCCATTATCTTGGATTAAATTAGACCCACCCACATAAGCCCTTGATAGAGAACAAAGTGGCTATGCGACTGTCCTAATTAATCGCATCCTAAAATGCAATAGATAAGTAACACTTAGCTACTGTTCACTATGTCTTGATAGAGACCAACGTACATAGCACGAATACTAACTGCTTTTTATCTGAAATGACGAAGGGCTACGGCTGGGTTTTTGGCGAAAAACCCGTTAACGTAATTGTTCAGTCGATAAAACTGCACATTTGTAGTACATTTTTCCTACCATTTTTATATTAAAAAAGGACTTTATTATAATATATTATACATAAGAGGGTTTATGTGTAAAAACATTATTTTCCATGTGTTAATATATTTTAATTATCATTTGGTAGGAAAATGTATACAAATAATATTATTGGTCTAATCCTAGTAGAACAAAGTCTACTAAAATCTTATATGAGTTGTTGTGCAGATTATTTCCAAGTTGTTATGAAGGATTTAACAAACAAATCAATTTGTTGAAGAATACTTTCCAAATTAAAGAGCAAACTTGGAGACTAAGTCTGGAAGCAGCCGAGAAAATATTTTCAGATTCTGAAGATGCTTAGGAGTGCCAAATGTCACCATCAGAGAGCCCCAGAAAAACCATCAACGATGGAGATTAGAGGACCGCGGATCCGCGGCCAAACCCACCCTGGGGCCGCGGATCCGCCGCGGTTTGATGAGGTCAGAATGCAATATTTTGGGAGATTTTCAAGTGCTGAATTTTACCAACTTCTGAACAAAAAGATTCTGGCTTCGCACTATAAAAAGGCACCGAGGGCCTCTTGGAAAACCTATCAAGCCGACGAGATCACGAAGTCCAAGACGGCTCACGCATCCAGGCTGATCATCAACGGTTCATCTACCTCCTTAGAAGAGATCGAGAAGCAAACTAGGTTTTTGTAATCATTTTCTAAGGAATCAAAGTGTACTTGATCTTGTTGATTAATAAAGGTAGTTCTTTTTCTTATTCTATTTCTTCGTAGTTTAATTATGCATTCTCTCTCCATCTCTTTTTCTCCCAACATGCGCGAGTAATTCTCCGCTTGTTAGGGTTCGTAGGATTAGGGTAGGTTAATGGGTGATGAAAATAATTAAACCCTTTTTAAGTCCTATAAAGTTTAGGAACTTTATCAAAAGAATCATTAACATCCTAATCGGGCGCGCTAGCAATTCTTTGCTAGTTCCGACCGCGATTAGAGATTAGATTAATGATTGTTTTGGTAAAGGCTAGATATGAACGGAGTTCCGTGTCGAGATAAGGGTTACGAGTGGGATTCCTTTTCCCTCCAGAAACCCTAATCTACACGCATCACCGTCGTTCTAGTTCTAAATCTATTAATGGATAAAAATGGTAACTTTTAATTAATCTTCCATAACTACTAAATCCTAACGAACCCTACAAGCCCTATTATTATATTATTTAAATCTCTAAAATAATCTAGATCTATATTTAACATTCTTGTTTAAAGTAGATCTAGAAACTTTTCACAAAATTCTTTATTCCTCCTCTCTTTCTCAACACATCTAAAGTAAAAATAAAAGGTTCCACGTTTCCCAGAGGACGACCCGTACTCATCTCGGTCTAGCTACGCGCGACACCGTTATTGATTGCGGTTAACTACAAACACACTCTTTCGTATCAATCAAATGGCGCCGTTGCCGGGGATACGTGCGTAATTTTTTATTTTTACTATTTGTGTTGAATTCTTTGACGAGTCATATCATTATTAACACAAAACTGCAAATTGTATATTTAACGATTTGTGCGGAATTTTGCAAGGAGATCTGGAGTTACAGATTTGAGGAAAACAGAAGACAGAGGCATTTATCGAGATCCAGAGGAGCACAGAGGGACACAGAAAAAATTTCATCAAGCAATCCAACCACCTCGCGGCGGAAGCGCGGCGCAAAGGGCTTACTCGCGGCGGAAGCGCGGCAGGGTGGAGGAATTAGGGCATCTTTCTTCTCTGGTAGCTTTCTTAACTCCTTCTCTCTCTCCTCAAATCCAATAAAATCTATTTTCTGCAGGATTCTTTGCAAAATCGCGCCGCTCAAAAATCTTTTTGCAAAAAGTTTTGTGTTTGGTTTGTTTTGCATATTTAATACGGATTTTAAGGGGCAAAGACCAAATCAAGATTAGGTGGGGATTTCATCACCCTTCCTAAGCCCCACAAATCACAAACCGAGCATATAGAATAACCCTTCATTAATTTAAAAAATATCTAGACCAGACTCTAAGGACTGTCGAGCTCAACAGGAAAAAGACTAGTATAGGCATCGGCCGTTTATCCTAACTGACATTGCGGTGTCTAGGCTAGTGGTTTTTAATTAGGCCCACTGTAGTGGTGGTTCCTTCCCACTTACCCGGCCGTACTTGTCCGTGAAGAGGCGGTTTGAGGTCTATTTCTAGCCTTAGTTAGGAGCTGTCTAGAGACTGACCTAGGTAACCTTAGTTCTAGGGTTGCTTGTGCATTTTAGGGAGATTTGTCTTGAGTCCCACTTTTTCAAAACAAGCCAATTTTAAATCACACACACGCTGCCACTTGCACTAAACCCGCTTAGTGCATGCTCGGCTGGAAACGGGATCCTAGTGCCCGTCTTGTCCGCGTTCCTGTTATCGACGCCGAAGTCGGTACTTCTTTATCTTCTTTTCCCCCACCACACACCACATCAACCGAGATGGACGGCACTCCATCAGAGTATAACACCACGCCGCCACCGCCCGCAGGTACGCAGAATCCACCGCGCATCTCTCTCCAAGAGAGATGCTATCCTATTCGTGGTCCTCTTCCTACTTGTCTATCTCTTCCACCACCTAATGGGGATAATTTCGAAATTAAACCCCACTACATCAATCTGCTGCCCAAATTTCACGGGCTTGAGTCGGAAGACGCGTACGTTTTCATCACCAAATTCGAAAACGTATGCGCAATGATGGGCACTTCACAATTGAATTTAGATGCTATGTGCTTACGTCTTCTCCCATTCACACTGTGCGACTTGGCAGAAAAATGGCTTTATAATACTGCCGCACACTCTATCGCTAATTGGGATGAATTCGTCGTAGCATTTCTTAAGAAGTTTTACCCAAATCATAAGACTGCACATGTTAGGAGTGAGATTAACCAGTTCACCCAGCTTCCCAATGAACCATTTTGGAAGTGCTTTGAACGTTTCAAAGATCTGCTTGTCCAATGCCCCCATCACGGGATACAAAGATGGGATTTATGTCGGATTATATATGAGGGCATTAATCCAGCGACAAAGCAGATGCTTGAAACAATGTGTCAATGCAATTTCATGTCTAAAGATGACGGTGAAGCATAGAAATATCTGGAAGATCTCGCTGAACACACGTTGCAGTGGGAAAGCGTAAGACCACCTTCAACTAAGGGAGGTATTCACCAACTCGATGTTTCCATCGCAGTAAAAGCCGAAATGGCAGCGATGCAGAAGAAACTCGATGCTATGGAGAACAAATTTTCATCATTCTCCCTAAATCAGGTTACGCTTCCTAAGACCGTTTGTGGTTGCTGTTCGGATCCTTCACACTTAACGGAAGAATGACCTATGAATGCTTCGTTTCAAGCTAATGCTGCTTTTCAGCAGCGACCTAGAAACGACCCTTATTCTTCTACGTACAATCAAGGATGGAGGAATCATCCTAACTTTGCTTGGAATCAAAACCAACAAAGCAACTATCAAAGACCTCCTCCACAGCAACCACAACCACAGAATCAGCCCCCCTTTCAGTCACAAAATTTCCAAAATCCGGCCAACATTTCCACACCACAAGTGGCCGGTATTGACAACTCTCTTGCACAAACTTTGGATATGTTCATGAAACAATCCATGCAAAATTCGGCTGATATGAGGTCTTCTATTGATGCCCTAACGAAAAACTCCTCCTCCCATGGTGAGAGTATTAAATCAATAGAAAACCAAATCGCACAGTTAAACGCCGCAATGAGTGCGAGAGAGAAAGGGAAACTCCCATCTCAACCCCTACCGAATCCTGGCCATTCACAAAGTCATAATGTGAATGCCGTCACTACGTTGAGATCGGGAAGAGTGCTGAACAACCAAGTGGGTGAGCAAGTTGATGATAGTGACACCAATGATACCCCAGCTTCTTCTTCTTCCCCTAAGTCGTCTAGTCTCCCACCGTCACCCGAGCCTATTCTCCGTTTTCCCCAAGGCTCGAACCCTTCGCCCATTTCGCCAAATCTATCTAAGTCGATTCCCACTCCGGTTTTGGGATCGAATCCATCCCCACAGTCTTCTCCACAAACATTGGACCCAAAACTTATTGATCAAGCACCTTATCCAAACCGGTTGATGGGCAACAGACCAAGTCCACAAATGGAGAAGATTGTGGAAATTTTTAAGCAAGTTAACATAAACATTCCTCTCCTAGATGCTATTCAACAAGTTCCGTCATATGCAAAAATCTTAAAGGACTTGTGCACTAGGAAGCGAAAAGTTCAAGTACCTAAAAAAGTTTTCCTTGCGAGTAATGTGAGCACCGCTTTTACACAACAACTACCCAAGAAACGAAAAGACCCCGGAAGTCCTACAATTTCTATTTCCATTGGGGGTAAAAATATCAATCGTGCTCTACTCGATTTAGGTGCTAGTGTTAACTTGCTTCCGTATTCTGTTTATGAGCAATTAGGGATCGGAGAGTTAAAGCCGGCGCATTGCACTCTTCAGATGGCCGATCGATCTATCACCCAACCTAGGGGTGAGCTAGAGGATGTGTTAATCAAAGTCGGGGAATTCATATTCCCTGTGGACTTTATCGTTATAGATACACAACCTGTAGCAAACCCACGCAATCAAATCCCGGTGATACTCGGTCGACCCTTTTTGGCCACTTCCAACGCAGTAATTAATTGTAGAAACGGCTCTATGACCCTATCCTTTGGAAAGAAGTCAATTGAGCTTAATATTTACAAGTTGGGAAGTGAACCCTCCGAACCCTATGCTCATGTGTGTTCTGTCGAATTAATGGATGTCGACAGCAGCGAATTTGATCAACCTCATGATACAGACTCTTTTCATATGTTGTTGTTTGACCCAACCATTTACTCTTCCACCGAGTTGTCCGGGTCAACATCTAATGAGAAACCTTTTATAGAGTCTGACGATCACCCCATTTTTTCTGATGACATTATTTTTCGGGGTATCGACGAAAGCTTTGAGGAAATTTTCGCTGATGAACTCGCATTTTTACAAGACACGGGTGTTGAGATGAATCAACTCCAAGATGAAGAAATTGGAACTCCACCCCCTCTTTTGGAAAATCATGACAATGTGAGTAATCCATCATTACTATCACTGTGTCGTCTCTCCAAATTGAGACGCAATCCTTTTCCAATACACCTCTTGTCACCTCCCCACTTCTTCACGTCAATAGGTGACATGTTCTTCCACCAACCTTGGTACTTCATCGATAAAATTTTTGAATGGTTGGTGTTAACCTTCGGTCTTTGCAAAGCTTGGCATTGACCAATAACCTTGACCCCCTCATGTGATTTTAAAAGATTAAAATTGTTTAACTCAAGTTTGGGGGAGGGGTGGTATATTTTGGGCTCTTGAAAGAAAATGTTTTTTACAAAATTGTGAGCCACAAATAAGTTTGGGGGAGGATTTTCACTTTCATATATTCTTGCCCCCATTAATAATTTCCTCCCAAGTCTACAGGTTTTTGAGCTTAACAGATGACATCAGTGAGGACACTGCTGTAAACAGGTTTGGGGGAGGTTTGTGCTTATTTACACATCAATTTGCATCATATTTTGCATAAGCACAACATTTTCAAAAAAAAATTTCAAAAATTTTCTTTTATAACAAAAGAGTAGAAAGTGAAAAATTACATCCAAAAGATAGGAATAGTTTAAGAAAACCAAGAAAATTAAAAGTTTTCTTAAACGAACTAGTAATAAGTAGTTATGAGCTGTTGTCCCAAGGGTTAGTAAGATGAAGGAAGTCACTAATCTGAGGATAAAAATAAGTCTGAAAAATAGTTTCTATTCTGGAAGCCAAATATTTGAATGTTGATACCCTACAATATGCACATACACACGTCTTGAAACTCGGGATAGTAGAAGATACCTTGAAATGCTCTTGTCTAAAAGCCATAGTATGAAGGAAATGATGAAGAAAATATAAAATGGTGAAAAGAAAAAAAAATGAACACTGGTTTTGTATCGCCAAGGTAGCAATAAAAAAAAATATAGCGAGGGTGCCTCTTCACCTAGTGCCCTAAGGCCAACTGGTCTGGGAGTCACTGCTTAGCCTTAGGTGGTGCAAGACAAGGAAAATATTATCACCAAATCTGCAAGCACATGAGTAATCGGTCGGTTAGTACCTCAAGAAGTATTAACGGTCGCATGAAAATGTGTAAGCAATTCTAAGTATTCATCAAAGTAAAAAGTACTAAGGTAGATGGACAAGAGTATGATAGCTTGAATTGAATTCTCTGAGTGTAGGGATGTTCTTTACACACACGTGGGGTTATATGATCAATGTTTGGATAAAAGGTAGGAATGAAGAATAAAGGCGATGTTTTATTGAGGGATGATGTGATTTCTAACATTTTTTCATGACTATTAAGATATGGCTCATGACAACTGAAAAGCTAGTATAGTTGGAAACTCTTCTTTTCAAAGTATTTCTTTTATGGTTCTTATCTTTATATGTAAATTTCACCATCTTTCTTTTTGTTATTGGATTTTGTGGGTGTAATCCGCTGAAAACCCTCAGGAGACAACACTCCTCCTACTAGGGACACCTAGAGGTTTAACGGCTTGTTGCACGTGCTCAGTGCAATCGTGTCTGCCTACGAAAGTGTGCTTAGTTTTCTCCTTTCTTTTTCTCCTCTTAAATAAACTAATTTGCTCGGGACGATCAAAGATAAGTTTGGGGGTATTTGTTCAGTCGATAAAACTGCACATTTGTAGTACATTTTTCCTACCATTTTTATATTAAAAAAGGACTTTATTATAATATATTATACATATGAGGGTTTATGTGTAAAAACATTATTTTCCATGTGTTAATATATTTTAATTATCATTTGGTAGGAAAATGTATGCAAATAATATTATTGGTCTAATCC
Organism: Agapanthus africanus; assembly: GCA_030015575.1. Lineage (NCBI taxonomy): Eukaryota > Viridiplantae > Streptophyta > Magnoliopsida > Asparagales > Amaryllidaceae > Agapanthus > Agapanthus africanus. Next base: position 532,783,030 of record JASDDO010000022.1, on the reverse strand, counting down.
TAGTAGAACAAAGTCTACTAAAATCTTATATGAATTGTTGTGCAGATTATTTCCAAGTTGTTATGAAGGATTTAACAAACAAATCAATTTGTTGAAGAATACTTTCCAAATTAAAGAGCAAACTTGGAGACTAAGTCTGGAAGCAGCCGAGAAAATATTTTCAGATTCTGAAGATGCTTAGGAGTGCCAAATGTCACCATCAGAGAGCCCCAGAAAAACCATCAACGATGGAGATTAGAGGACCGCGGATCCGCGGCCAAACCCACCCTGGGGCCGCGGATCCGCCGCGGTTTGATGAGGTCAGAATGCAATATTTTGGGAGATTTTCAAGTGCTGAATTTTACCAACTTCTGAACAAAAAGATTCTGGCTTCGCACTATAAAAAGGCACCGAGGGCCTCTTGGAAAACCTATCAAGCCGACGAGATCACGAAGTCCAAGACGGCTCACGCATCCAGGCTGATCATCAACGGTTCATCTACCTCCTTAGAAGAGATCGAGAAGCAAACTAGGTTTTTGTAATCATTTTCTAAGGAATCAAAGTGTACTTGATCTTGTTGATTAATAAAGGTAGTTCTTTTTCTTATTCTATTTCTTCGTAGTTTAATTATGCATTCTCTCTCCATCTCTTTTTCTCCCAACATGCGCGAGTAATTCTCCGCTTGTTAGGGTTCGTAGGATTAGGGTAGGTTAATGGGTGATGAAAATAATTAAACCCTTTTTAAGTCCTATAAAGTTTAGGAACTTTATCAAAAGAATCATTAACATCCTAATCGGGCGCGCTAGCAATTCTTTGCTAGTTCCGACCGCGATTAGAGATTAGATTAATGATTGTTTTGGTAAAGGCTAGATATGAACGGAGTTCCGTGTCGAGATAAGGGTTACGAGTGGGATTCCTTTTCCCTCCAGAAACCCTAATCTATACGTATCACCGTCGTTCTAGTTCTAAATCTATTAATGGATAAAAATGGTAACTTTTAATTAATCTTCCATAACTACTAAATCCTAACGAACCCTACAAGCCCTATTATTATATTATTTAAATCTCTAAAATAATCTAGATCTATATTTAACATTCTTGTTTAAAGTAGATCTAGAAACTTTTCACAAAATTCTTTATTCCTCCTCTCTTTCTCAACACATCTAAAGTAAAAATAAAAGGTTCCACGTTTCCCAGAGGACGACCCGTACTCATCTCGGTCTAGCTACGCGCGACACCGTTATTGATTGCGGTTAACTACAAACACACTCTTTCGTATCAATCAAATGGCGCCGTTGCCGGGGATACGTGCGTAATTTTTTATTTTTACTATTTGTGTTGAATTCTTTGACGAGTCATATCATTATTAACACAAAACTGCAAATTGTATATTTAACGATTTGTGCGGAATTTTGCAAGGAGATCTGGAGTTACAGTTTGAGGAAAACAGAAGACAGAGGCATTTATCGAGATCCAGAGGAGCACAGAGGGACACAGAAAAAATTTCATCAAGCAATCCAACCACCTCGCGGCGGAAGCGCGGCGCAAAGGGCTTACTCGCGGCGGAAGCGCGGCAGGGTGGAGGAATTAGGGCTTCTTTCTTCTCTGGTAGCTTTCTTAACTCCTTCTCTCTCTCCTCAAATCCAATAAAATCTATTTTCTGCAGGATTCTTTGCAAAATCGCGCCGCTCAAAAATCTTTTTGCAAAAAGTTTTGTGTTTGGTTTGTTTTGCATATTTAATACGGATTTTAAGGGGCAAAGACCAAATCAAGATTAGGTGGGGATTTCATCACCCTTCCTAAGCCCCACAAATCACAAACCGAGCATATAGAACAACCCTTCATTAATTTAAAAAATATCTAGACCAGACTCTAAGGACTGTCGAGCTCAACAGGAAAAAGACTAGTATAGGCATCGGCCGTTTATCCTAACTGACATTGCGGTGTCTAGGCTAGTGGTTTTTAATTAGGCCCACTGTAGTGGTGGTTCCTTCCCACTTACCCGGCCGTACTTGTCCGTGAAGAGGCGGTTTGAGGTCTATTTCTAGCCTTAGTTAGGAGCTGTCTAGAGACTGACCTAGGTAACCTTAGTTCTAGGGTTGCTTGTGCATTTTAGGGAGATTTGTCTTGAGTCCCACTTTTTCAAAACAAGCCAATTTTAAATCACACACACGCTGCCACTTGCACTAAACCCGCTTAGTGCATGCTCGGCTGGACACGGGATCCTAGTGCCCGTCTTGTCCGCGTTCCTGTTATCGACGCCGAAGTCGGTACTTCTTTATCTTCTTTTCCCCCACCACACACCACATCAACCGAGATGGACGGCACTCCATCAGAGTATAACACCACGCCGCCGCCGCCCGCAGGTGCGCAGAATCCACCGCGCATCTCTCTCCAAGAAAGATGCTATCCTATTCGTGGTCCTCTTCCTACTTGTCTATCTCTTCCACCACCTAATGGGGATAATTTCGAAATTAAACCCCACTACATCAATCTGCTGCCCAAATTTCACGGGCTTGAGTCGGAAGACGCGTACGTTTTCATCACCAAATTCGAAAACGTATGCGCAATGATGGGTACTTCACAATTGACTTTAGATGCTATGCGCTTACGTCTTCTCCCATTCACACTGTGCGACTTGGCAGAAAAATGGCTTTATAATACTGCCGCACACTCTATCGCTAATTGGGATGAATTCGTCGTAGCATTTCTTAAGAAGTTTTACCTAAATCATAAGACTGCACATGTTAGGAGTGAGATTAACCAGTTCACCCAGCTTCCCAATGAACCATTTTGGAAGTGCTTTGAACGTTTCAAAGATCTGCTTGTCCAATGCCCCCATCACGGGATACAAAGATGGGATTTATGTCGGATTATATATGAGGGCATTAATCCAGCGACAAAGCAGATGCTTGAAACAATGTGTCGATGCAATTTCATGTCTAAAGATGACGGTGAAGCATGGAAATATCTGGAAGATCTCGCTGAACACACGTTGCAGTGGGAAAGCGTAAGACCACCTTCAACTAAGGGAGGTATTCACCAACTCGATGTTTCCATCGCAGTAAAAGCCGAAATGGCAGCGATGCAGAAGAAACTCGATGCTATGGAGAACAAATTTTCATCATTCTCCCTAAATCAGGTTACGCTTCCTAAGATCGTTTGTGGTTGCTGTTCGGATCCTTCACACTTAACAGAAGAATGTCCTATGAATGCTTCGTTTCAAGCTAATGCTGCTTTTCAGCAGCGACCTAGATACGACCCTTATTCTTCTACGTACAATCAAGGATGGAGGAATCATCCTAACTTTGCTTGGAATCAAAACCAACAAAGCAACTATCAAAGACCTCCTCCACAGCAACCACAACCACAGAATCAGCCCCCCTTTCAGTCACAAAATTTCCAAAATCCGGCCAACATTTCCACACCACAAGTGGCCGGTATTGACAACTCTCTTGCACAAACTTTGGATATGTTCATGAAACAATCCATGCAAAATTCGGCTGATATGAGGTCTTCTATTGATGCCCTAACGAAAAACTCCTCCTCCCATGGTGAGAGTATTAAATCAATAGAAAACCAAATCGCACAGTTAAACGCCGCAATGAATGCGAGAGAGAAAGGGAAACTCCCATCTCAATCCCTACCGAATCCTGGCCATTCACAAAGTCATAATGTGAATGCCGTCACTACGTTGAGATCGGGAAGAGTGCTGAACAACCAAGTGGGTGAGCAAGTTGATAATAGTGACACCAATGATACCCCAGCTTCTTCTTCTTCCCCTAAGTCGTCTAGTCTCCCACCGTCACCCGAGCCTATTCTCCGTTTTCCCCAAGGCTCGAACCCTTCGCCCATTTCGCCAAATCTATCTAAGTCGATTCCCACTCCGGTTTTGGGATCGAATCCATCCCCACAGTCTTCTCCACAAACATTGGACCCAAAACTTATTGATCAAGCACCTTATCCAAACAGGTTGATGGGCAACAGACCAAGTCCACAAATGGAGAAGATTGTGGAAATTTTTAAGCAAGTTAACATAAACATTCCTCTCCTAGATGCTATTCAACAAGTTCCGTCATATGCAAAAATCTTAAAGGACTTGTGCACTAGGAAGCAAAAAGTTCAAGTACCTAAAAAAGTTTTCCTTGCGAGTAATGTGAGCACCGCTTTTACACAACAACTACCCAAGAAACGAAAAGACCCCGGAAGTCCTACAATTTCTATTTCCATTGGGGGTAAAAATATCAATCGTGCTCTACTCGATTTAGGTGCTAGTGTTAACTTGCTTCCGTATTCTGTTTATGAGCAATTAGGGATCGGAGAGTTAAAGCCGGCGCATTGCACTCTTCAGATGGCCGATCGATCTATCACCCAACCTAGGGGTGAGCTAGAGGATGTGTTAATCAAAGTCGGGGAATTCATATTCCCTGTGGACTTTATCGTTATAGATACACAACCTGTAGCAAACCCACGCAATCAAATCCCGGTGATACTCGGTCGACCCTTTTTGGCCACTTCCAACGCAGTAATTAATTGTAGAAACGGCTCTATGACCCTATCCTTTGGAAAGAAGTCAATTGAGCTTAATATTTACAAGTTGGGAAGTGAACCCTCCGAACCCTATGCTCATGTGTGTTCTGTCGAATTAATGGATGTCGACAGCAGCGAATTTGATCAACCTCATGATACAGACTCTTTTCATATGTTGTTGTTTGACCCAACCATTTACTCTTCCACCGAGTTGTCCGGGTCAACATCTAATGAGAAACCTTTTATAGAGTCTGACGATCACCCCATTTTTTCTGATGACATTATTTTTCGGGGTATCGACGAAAGCTTTGAGGAAATTTTCGCTGATGAACTCGCATTTTTACAAGACACGGGTGTTGAGATGAATCAACTCCAAGATGAAGAAATTGGAACTCCACCCCCTCTTTTGGACAATCATGACAATGCGAGTAATCCATCATTACTATCACTGTGTCGTCTCTCCAAATTGAGACGCAATCCTTTTCCAATACACCTCTTGTCACCTCCCCAAATCGACTATAATGAAGTTATTACGCTGACGCAAACTTTTACTCAAGGGGTCACTCCCGATGATAGGATCTCGGCCCTTGCCTCATCAATGAGGTGCTGGATATTCATAACCGAATGCCACTGTGCAAAGCAAAAGAGAACGTCTGTAATGTCAGTTTTTTGAAATCTGTTCCAACAACATCCTTTAGGTTTATTTTCTTGTATTAATCAAAATCAATGCGGTCCCATCAATTTAATCATATCATACCAGAAAAGAACGAAAATACAATGTACGTATATGCCATCCGCATTCGCCACTGGGCCCCGTCATCACCCGTTAGGTTACTTAAATAATGACAGAGCAGGAGCTGGACTAGCGCGGGTGCAAAACATATAGAACATCTACTGGTATATATATATATATATATATATAAGTATATATAACATTCGTCCTAGGCATGATAATAAGCAACATCACAGAATCACAGCCAACAATATAGAATGGTGGATAATCTTGGACCCCTGGGTTTCATTTGAGCCGCAAATAAAACCCGACGTTCCCGATCGTGTGGATAGCCTGTGCAATAAAAACCTGTACCCCCTACGAATGCGGCGAATAGCCCGCCAATTCTAGAATGAAGCATCTTCTGTCTCAACGCCATGAGATGCGGGCTTGCTGCCTTCTAGAACCCGGCTATTCGTGCACTCCTCCGCGGGGTAATCCTAATACAGAAAAAAAAATATACAAACGGTGACATCGACCTCAACCCGGTCGTACCCCAAAATAATATACAACCCGGCAAAGACGGCAGTCTACAAGTCGGACTCTCGCCCCGCAATAACAAATGTACAAATGAATATAAACTGTATTTCTAACATTGCACCACATGCTATCCACCACGACAATCCAACCACAATCACAGCACAAGCACAAAACATCAACGCGAATGTCACGTTCGCAAACCCGTCTAAAAGAACAAATAGCAATCAGATGAGTTTACCGATCAAGTGACATTCACGGTCGCAGATAAAAGTGAATGTACTATAAACTTTTAAACAGTGTCAAATATAACGACTTCGAAACACTCCAAATTGCCCCGTACTAAAAACAACAGAGAATCAAATTTGGGCAAAAAACAAACATCACCAGACACCCAAACTACAAGAGACAAGACCACAGACCAAAGCACGACACAATTGGCCATGAACAAACCGAGGTCGCCGGAATTTTGGGGCTTGTGGCTGGCAAAAACTTGTTAGAATTGTGTCGTTTTTTGTCGGTGTTCATCTCACAGTGTAAAGAACATTCTGTAGTTGTTAAAAAAATTTTGAAGCTTTTAAAAATTCAACAGAAACTGCAGTTTGGATTTCAGTATTACGGACTTGTTTCGGTTTCGTTGTTTTAACATTGTTTAAACTTGCTAGACTAGGGTTTATGGGCCGGCTCTGATACCATGAAGGGTTACACTAGCGCCTCGGCCAACTACCGTGGTCAAATGCGGAACAAATTTTTTTATAGCGTTACAAAACTTTGGTGCTAGGTTAACACTAAAACGGATCTTTACCATCAACCTAGTTAGCTAGTTAGGGTTCTATCTACTATGATAGAAAATATACCTAACGGAAACAAGTCCTTCGGGTCTTTGATCCTCTTCTTAAGCTCCTCGATGGAAGTATGGATCGTGCTTGAACTCCGGCCTCCTTGTGTCAACGATGATCCACTCGAGAGCTCCAACCATAAGCTAAACCTCTAACTTGAGGTAACTAGAATACTTAGCTTGCTAATCTAAGTAGACTAGAGTGAGTAGAGTGTGATTTGAATGGCTTAGTCTCATTAACCCTTGATTATCAACTCATGAAACACTAGGGTTTGAGAGAGGAAGAAGGAGAGAGCTAGCTTGAAGAAAGAGAAAGTATTTATGATAATGATGAATGAAAATGAAATGGTTATCTTATATATGACCAACAACCATGGCTTGAAAATATCTCACCAGAATATCTAGGTCAAAAATATCTCATCAAAATATATATGGTCAATAAGTCAAGCCAAGTCAAAAGGTCAACCCAAGTAACCATGCCGAATACAATTATCATTTATCAAAAATAACAAAATCTTTTCTTTTTCTCATATGTGTTTTGATCAAGTCAATGGTCAAAACCCTAATGAGAAGTCTCCTTCTATACCCCTCTCATCCGTATATACATACCCGCATTCGTATTTCGAGAAACGCGAATACAATGAGATGAAGCTAATCCAATAATCATATACTAGGATCCGGCTTAAACCAAAGCCCTATAGTATAGTCCGCTCGAACATCACACCCGCACAAGTTCACGTATGTGATCGAACCCTGTCGTAAAACCATACCACCTCTACTCGTTTCGCCCGAAGCTGGGAAACCCTCTGTGTGGGACTCTAAAGACTCAACAGTACTATGTCAGTGGGTTTAACCACAAGCACATCAGCGGCACTAGCTGTACGAAACGGCTACCCAGGTACCTGTCAAAAAGGAAGACCGACGAGCAAACTCGTCCGAACTCCTACTGAGCCTATCCGTGACAATATCCGTACAGTCCGGTCTCTTCGTCAAAGACTATCGCATACCGGGTCTAGGAGGTGGTGAATGTCAGACCCTAATAACCTGATAAGTCATGCCGATGTGGCTCAGGACTAATCCGGGAAACTACTGATCAACCTATCAGTAAATCCCAACTGCCTTGGCCAAGGTCTTATGGTCCTGACCAATCGATCACTGTGCAATATCAACTCCCAATACCAGGTGAGACGAATCCACAACAATCGCTCACTACCTCCATGTGGCTCGAGACTGAACCCAACCAAAACCTGTTTGCATGACTCGGTAGAGACATGGTAAGGTAGTGATCAAAGCTCAGTGGGAACACACACGAGACAAATGCCGATCTCAGGTCCAAAGACTAACCTGTACACATGTCACCTGAGAACTTCCATCTGACGATAGGTATAGTACCATCTGGATGTTCTCGACGAGTCCGTCCAGTGTACTCACCCCCAGTGAGCAACTGTATACGATCTTAGGTGCATCAGACTAATGGCTACGGGACCAACCATCCCCCGACGGGGCTAGAAACGTATACACTAGTCTACTCTGGAGTATCAATGCCCGGTCTCGATACTCACGCGACCAGGGACTATTTAAGGATGTTCTTATAGACTACCTTGCTCCCACAAGTATGATCGCCATCACAACGCAGGTAGTCAAGCAAGATCCTACGGGCTTTGTCAACATGTAACCGCAATATGTAATAACGAGTATGACATATGCCATGTTAAGATAAAGACAAACCATAATAGTATACTACCGTATTGAGTCTTAATCAATATGTGCAAACTAGATATAACAAAAATAGAAATAAATACACATATCCTGACAAAGACAGGTCAAATAATATACTATAAAACTGAGCAAGATTGTCATGTACATATATATCCCTAGCATCCATATGTATACATATACAATACTGGTCTCTAAGGTATATATATCCAACAATTATGAGGTATATAAGTTCTTTTATCATTAAAGCATAAGTTTTATCCAAGGACACTTAGTCTCATTTGAGAACTAGGTCTACCTAAGTGGCTTGAGAGTTTTTTTCTCTGTTGATCATTGGATCATTGGGGAAGCCTAGGCTTTAACACTTAGCCAATTTGTTAAATTTAGAACTCTTGTTCAGCGCTCATGTGCACTTGGCACTGGCAACCATGTTGAAGTTTTCTCTCTATACTTGCTTTGAGGCCACGACCTCTCTTTTTGAGATGATCTCCCCATCTGTCTATTTTTTTCTTCTCATTTTCCTCTTTGGAGGCTGCGGCCTCCTATTTAGAGATCAATCCCCCCATCTTAATGTCTCTCTGCTCCTATTTATAGGAAGGGGGCAGTTAGGGTAAATCCCTAACTAAGATTTAATTTGATTTAAATTAATCTTTTATCAATTCAGAGTGCTTAGACACCGTCGGATCTTTGATCCTATGATCTTTCTGTTTAGAAAGACCCCAGAGAAATATTTTCTTTCTAACTAGAACCTTAGCTCTTTCCTGAGTGTCCACTTTATTAAGAGTGTGCTTGCGCCACGTGCGTTGCACGTTTGGCACTGGCACACACATGAAGTACGCTAGTGCCTTTGCGCATTGCACTTGCGCCCTTGCATTGCACGTTTGGCTTTGCGCACGTAAGATTGGCGCTGGCACCATGTGTGTTGCAGGCATTTTTGCGCCTTTAACGCTTGCGCTCGTGCGTTGCACGGTTGGCGTTGCGTACATATGATTGGCGCTAGTGCCTTTGCGCATTGCGCTTGCGATTTTGTGAAGTTTGCACCCCAAGTATGAGTGCCCAATTTTTGGGCCTCATTTTTAGAGCTTAAGCTTTTTTCAGAGTATAAGCTTAAGCTTCTTTATAAGCGCCATTTTTTTGTGGGAACAATAGGGACTTTGTCTTTCGGCGGATGAGAGCACAAAGAGAGACACCTGGTTTCTAGATTCGGGGGCATCCTTTCACTGCACTTCTGGTCGACATCACTTTAGCGAATATGTTCAAGAGGATATTGGGCATGTGATGGTGGGAAACTGTCGGTAATGAAAAATCGTTGGAAAAAGGACGATTATACTGCACCCGTCAGGAGAAGATCAGATAAAACAGAAGAACACTAGTCGCATACCAAGTCTGAAGAAGAGTTTAATATCTACAAGTCAGCTGGACAACGAAAGATATGTTATGGTATATGAAAATTCTCAGTGGAAGATTTCTAAAGGAGCATTGGTAGTCGCAAGGGAAAAATTGATTGGTTCAATTTATTCCTTCAGTGGGAGCAGTGGCAATTCAATTGCATTGACGATAGGTTCAGATACGGATTCTGAGACTTCTTTATGGCACAAGTGATTGGGGCACCTTAATGAGAAGAATATGAAGATTCTTGCGAACAAGGGGCTTTTATCTGGGCTGAAGAAGGTAGAGTTGGGACTCTGTGAGAGTTGTGTTTGTGGAAAACAAAGCATAAGCATTTTTCAGATTGGCGGCCTAACAAAGAAGACCAAGAAGCTAGAGTTGGTGCATACGGATGTATATGGACCGACATTAGTAGAGTCTTATGAAGGAAATCGGTACTTCATTACTTTCATTGATGATGCAAGCAGGAAGACCTGGATCTATGCAATGAAGAAGAAGTCCGATGTGTTTAGTCACTTCAAACACTGGATTACACAGGTGGAGAACCAAACGGGGACGAAGGTTAAGTACCTAAAGTCCAACAATGGCGGAGAATATTGCACACAAGAGTTCGTGGGTTTCTCTCACAGAAGGGAATACGTTGGTTAAAGATGGTACCGGGGACACCGCAACAGAATGGCATCGCTGAAAGGATGAACATGACGATCCTAAAGCAGCTAAGGAGCATGACCTTAGATGCGGATGTGCCTAAATTCCTATGGGCAGCAGTTGTCGATAATGTTGTGTATCTGATCAATTGAAGCCCGACAAGTGCACTCAATGGAAGAATTCCAAAAGAAATTTGGTTAGGTAAACCAGTAAATTACTCGCACCTTAAATTTGTTGGTTGCATTGCTTATTCGCTGATAGATAAGACGGAAAGGAGTAAGCATGACTCCAAGTCTAGGAAGTGTGCATTCATTGGTTATGGAGGAGATGAGTTCGGATATCGGCTGTGGGATTATTCAAGCAAAAAGATAATACGAAAACGGAACGTCGTCTTTGATGAGCAACACTTGTACAAGGAAGCAAAACAAGCCAATGTTGACAACGGTGCAGTATCTGAGTTTGTTGAGTTAGATGAAACTTAAGAGAATGGTCAGGTGCATATAGGTGTAGATCAGAATATGAAGGAAATGAGCACTACAGTGCAAGATCAGGTTCAGGAACCGGTTGAAGACCAGATTCAGCAACCAGATGTTCTAATTCTGAGGAGATCTATATGAGAGAGAATGCAGCTTGAAAGGTTAGTTACCGACTTCATATTGTATACGAATTTGGGAGATCCTAAATCCCTTATAGAAACGACGCAGGACAATGCTAGCAAGCAGTAGGAGCAAGCTATAGATGAAAAATAGATTCATTGAAAAATAATCGTACTTGGGATCTAGTGAAGCTACCAAAGGGTCGAAAAGCATTGCCGAGTAGGTGGATGTACAGAATCAAGGATGAGACCGATGGTATGAAGCGGTACAAAGCTTATTTGGTAGTCAAGGGATATGCACGACAACATGGAATAAACTATCGGGAAATATTTTCCCCGGTGGTGAAGATGACTTCAATTCCGGTTGTACTCGGTATGGTCACGGTGAAAGAATTGCATTTAGAATAGCTAGATGTGAAAATTGCATTCCTTCATGCAGATTTGGAGGAGAAAATCTATATGATGCATCCACAAGGATACTATATTAAGGGGAAGGAAAATATGGTTTGTAGACTCCGAAAGAGCTTGTATGGCCTCAAGAAGCTCCAAGGCGGTGGTATCTCAAGTTCGATCGTTTCATGCTGGAGACAGAATTTGTGAGATGTGATTCAGATCATTGTATTTATGTTTAGACATTTAAGGATGGTGACTATATTATTTTATCATTCTATGTGGATGATATGTTGGTAGCGGGTCCGAATTTCAAGAAAATTCAAAATCTGAAGAAACTGATGGCTGAAAAATTCTCCGTGAAGGATTTGGGAGCAGCCAAGTAAATTCTGGACATGATGATCATTAGAGATAGACAATATCAAAAGCTATGGCTGTCATAAGAAAACTACGTGGAGAAGGTTTAAGAGCGGTTCAATATGGACAAAGAAAAACCGATAAGTACGCCTTTAGCGAAGTATTTCAAACTCAGCAAAGAGTTATGCCCAAAAACTCAAAAGGAAAAGAATGGCATGACAAGAGCCATATGCATTGACGGTTGGGAGTTTGATATATGCAATGGTGAGTACAAGACCGGATATTGCACAAATAGTGGGAGTTGAAAGCGGGTACATGCAAAATTCGGAGAAGGAACATTGAAATGCAGTTAAGTGGATATTGAGATATCTCAGGGGAATATCCTGTCATTGTTTATGTTTCGGAGGTGATGCTCTCAGTGTGCAAGGTTATGTTGATGCGTACTACTCGGGTGATCGAGATAGTCAGAAAAACACAATAGGGTACGTATTCACGGTTGGGGGAACAACAGTAAGTTGGATCTCCCAGTGGCAAAAGATTGTGGCATTATCAACGATGGAGGCCGAATATGTGGCCATCACCGAAGCCAACAAAGAGATGATATGGTTACAAGGGTCACTCGAAAAATTGGGTAAGAAACAGAATTTCAATACCTTGTGGAGCGATAGTCAAAGTGCGATACACTTGGCTAAGAACGCTGCATATCACTTTAGGACGAAGCACATCAAAGTGTGGTACCATTTCATACGCATAGCGTTGGAAGATGGTGAATTTACATTGCAGAAGATCGCGGGAGAAAAGAATTCTATAGATATGTTCACTAAAGTTGTAGTCAGTGATAAGCTGGATCTCTATTGTAGGTTGGTAAACCTCTCCGAGAAGATTTGATGAGAAGAGAGTAGATAGCGGAATCTTGTGAATTCTACTGGTTCTTGAAAGTCAAGGTGGAAGAATCTCCAAGTGGGACAATGTTGATATGTGGAGAATCATCCTGCAGACGTCTGAAGATGAAAAGAGCAGATGTCTGAGCATGCACGAACATGGAACCAAAAGAGCAAAGTGTTGCCAGACGTCTGAAGGCAAAGTGACAGATGTCTGTCCAAATCCAGAGCCCTCATAGAGCGTAAGCAGACGTCTGACCAAGAAGTGGCAGACGTCAACCAAGGAGCTGAAGCCAATACAGAGAGGCGACAGACGTCTGACAAAATCTTCATCAGACATCTGCGTGCAGGTTTTCTGTGTGAACCAGATATTTTGTATATTCTATTGAATCCAAATTTAAATAGGATTAGGGTTTGGCTATAAATAGTGTCTCTCATATGAGAAAATCTAAGGCCATTGAAACTGCTGTATAGAGAGGGGTACCGGCCAAGAGAATAGAGAGATTTTAGAGAAATTTTCTAGGGTTTTCTCTTAGTGTAATTTGACTAAAAATTTAGTATAAGTTTGCAGATTTCGTTCTGCCAGAAACTAGCAATATGGTGGGTGAACCTCATTAACAAATCCTTATCTCTCTGGTTTGATTCTCTTGTTTTCGCATTATTATTGTTTTTTGTCTTTCGTTGTGTATTGCATGGTTTGCGTGATTAGTCGTTAACATAGTTCCATATGTTTCCTTCTCTCCAATCCCAACAACCATTTCATAAAATTAGAGCATTTGAAGATAGCATGTTCCCTTCTCATTACCTAAATTCGGTAGTCTAAGGCAACCATGTGATTTCCTTTCTTGATGCCTTCTACTTTGATATGAGTTCTCACCAATAGAGAAAGATCATAATTTCATAGAGCAGTAAAATGTGCAATGCCCATTTCATATAATATCTCGACTCCTATACAATGCTTACTTTGTAAACAATGTTTAGTTACATATATTACAGAGACATGAAATCTTATTGAAATTATATGATGAGAAGATAGGGAGCCAACTCATTGGAGATCTACTACTCCACTTCATAGTTAAGCATGATAATTTCATCTTCTCTTAATGTGCTTAGCAACAAAGAGGAAACATCTTCAAGAACTTGACTCGTTATAAACTCAATATAAGAGTCTTGTGATACTGTTGAGGTGATGCCCTGTATTTTAGAAAATAAGCCTAAATTTTTATGAGAGACGGTCTTTTATGTAATTTAAGGGCATTTTCGATGTTTGTATCGGATATATTAAGATGTACACATTAGGGATTTAAAGGATTAACTATGGGGGGTAGGGCTAGGGGAGGGGGTTTGGGGGGAACTAAAAAGAAAAAAGCCGAGCTAAAAGCTAGGTGAGGAAGAGTCCACAAAAAAGATTGTCTTTGATAACCTTATTGTAGAGTGTTTTTCGTCACCCTATTGAGATAGGAATGCGCTCGCTTGTCAGGCATATTCAGATTCCTCCTGCCTAGGATATGCAAGGGTTTATTGATCATGGGGATTCTAATCTCCGGCAGCCACCGACAAAACTGTCGTTAATTACCCCTCACTCCGAAGCGTGGGAACCTCCGATTAACGGGTCGTACAAATCAAGCGAACTCAATGTGCAATATGCGCGTGTTGTGTTTAGAAGAACAATTTTGATGGAGTTTTGGGCATATCGGGAGCCTCACAGAGTTTACGGGGGTCCCGCTACCAAGTTAGCAGGCTGGGGGTTAAAGGGGCTAGCAGCCCCCTTGCGAAGAGCAGGGTAGCGTCCCGTTAGAAATTTTTTCCAGAAAAGAAAATGTTATGAAATGCCGGAGCATATGCTCCTGGGATTTGGCGCAGGCCCTCCTGGGATTGGTGCTACATCGTTTGCACGGGCACACACGTGCATGGATTGGTGCTTACGAGCTTGGCGCTTACGCAGAAGGGCTTAGCACTTGCGCAAAAGTCTTGGTACTTGCACAAAAAGGTTAGGTACTTGCGCCAATTGGGTTGGCGCTTGTGCACTTGGCGCTTGCACAAAAAGGGTAGGTACTTGCGCCAATAGGGTTGGTGCTTGCGCAAAAAGGGTAGGTACTTGCGCCAATAGGGTTGGTGCTTGCGCACTTGGCGCTTGCGCAAAAAGGGTAGGTACTTGCACCAATGGGGTTAGCGCTTGCACAAAAGGGGTTGACGCTTGCACATGCCTCTGTAGAGCTTGCGCACCCGGTCGTGGAGCTTGAGCTCCTGGGGGTTTCTCTAAAGGAAAAACCCAAAGGGATTCCTTTGGATGAGGTTACACCAACTTTCTCCTATTTTTGTCCAAAAAATGCAAAACTTTGTATTTTGGATCTTGAATGGCGAAAAGGGGTCTCTTTTTCCTTTCCCAAACTTCGTATCTTGTCCTAATGGAGTTGTCGGAGATGGGTTCTCTTTTTTCTGCCTCATTCTCTTTTGAATCTTGAGGAGGAGGAAGAAGGAAGGCAAAAATCCCTCCATTTTTGGGGTTTGATTGGAGATTCATTCTCTTTTCAATCGGTTTTATGTTCTAAATCAATCTATTATTGGGAAAAGAGAGGGTTTACTCTTGATTTAATTTTAAAAAAATGAAGAAGAAGAAGAACTTGCAGAGAGAGAAGAGAGTGGCACAAACCCTAGAAAAAATTAAGGGGATGAAAGTTCTTGTTTCTTCACATGTGTATCTTATACAGGCTTATATTTTTCATTTTGCCCCTTGGGCTTTACAGAATTGCTCTTTTGTTTCTCTCATGCCTATGTGCTCATTTATTTTTGTACATAAACCATTAGTTTGACATAATTTGGCTTTTTTTGCCCACTTAATTTAAAATTTCATACTTATTTGCATATATAAAAAAACTATTTATTACACATTCCTTTTTATTTCTTCTTCGATGGTCAGCTGGCTTTGCTCGGGCTTGAAGATGTTTGGGTATGGGCCCAGTTGCATGTGGTCGGACATCGGGTTGGTCGGACCGGGTCCACTTGGGATTTAAATTTGAATTTTTTTTAATTTATATTTTGGCAATGAGGTGTAAATTTTAACCCCAACAAAGTGCCCATTATCAATAAATCCACACCACATATATTGGTCGTGTGAATGAAATTGATGGATCTTCTTTCGTGTAGAAGTTGACTTAATTTGGATCCCTTTTGACGATGTGAGGGTCGATACTGCCCTTTTTACGATTTGGACGGTCGATACTGCCATTTTTGCGATGTGGACGGTCGATGCTGCATTTTTACGACTTGGCCGATCAATGGTTGACTTGATTCCGAGGCTAAGCTAGATTCCGACAGGAAAGTCATTGGTTGACTTGTTTTCGATGCGGAGGTCTCTGGGGTTGACTTGTTTCCGGCGTGGAGGTCTTTGGTTGACTTGTTTCCATCACGAAGGTCCTTTTAGGTGACTGTTTTCCAAGGCGGAGCTTGATTCCGACGGAGAGGTCGTTGGTTGACTTGATTCCAAGGCAGAGCTTGATTCCGACCAGGTGGTCGTTGATTGAATTGATTCTAAGGCGGAGTTTGATTTCGACAGGGAGGTCGTTGGTTGACTTGGTTCATTTGATTTATTTTGGAAGTTACCTATTTGTCCAGCAGGACTTTAATTTGATTTGTTTGATTCCTGCCTTATTCGGCGGGGCCTTTGAGCTTAGAAGCACTGCTGATGGAGACTTGGAATTTTGATTTTGGAGTTGGCATTTGGATTGTGTTTTGATTGGAATTTTGGGGTTGGGGCTGGCATCAGCGTTGTTAACATTGGAGCAAGGTAGCCAGGACAATTCACCATTTGCTGTTAGGAAATTTGGGGATTCGGAATTTTGCTGGCATATGCATCACTAACACTAGAATGGTACTATAAGCGAATCATCATTCACCTTTGGAGGATTGGGAATTTTTGTTTTTGTTCGGTATCAGCACCGCTAACACTGGAGAATAGTACCAGGAGCGACTCATCATTTGCCGTTGGGAATTTTGGGAATTTAGAATTTTGTTGGTCTCTGCATCGCGCTAACATTAGAATGGTACCAGGAGCGACTCATCATTCGCCTTTGAAGGATTGGGAATTTCAGTTTTTGTTCGGCATCGGCACCGCTAATACTGAAGCATAGTGTCAGGAGCGACTCATCATTTACCTTTGGAGGATTTTGAGATTTGGATTTTGATTGGTATCTACATCGCTACACTGGAATGGTACCAGGAGCGACTCATCATTCTCCATTGGCGGATTTTTTTGTTCCTGGTTTAACGACCTAGGGGTCATCTATTTCCAATTTAACGACCCAGTTGAATGACTTAAGGTTCTTCTTGCTTCATTTTCTTTTTTGGCATTTTTAGCGCACCTTTGCAGGGAAGTCTGGGATTAACTTATGTGTGACTTAGAGCTTTCATACACAGTATTTCTTGAGATATCGACCGTTGATGGGTGGCATGGGTCCCTCAGCACTTGTCAATTGGTAGGCTCCTCCGTCAAATATTTTCTCGATGACGTATGGTCCTTTCCAGCTTTGCTTGAATTTTCCTTTTGTGTGCCGGTTGGGGATGATCGAACTTCTGAGGACCAATACCAAAGAGCCTTTCTTAAAAACATGGAGGCGGGTCATTTTTTCGTAAGCCCCGGATATTTGGGCTCGGTACAACTCTAAATTTTGTTGGGTGGCGAGTCTTTTTTCTTCGAGCGCATCGAGCTCTTCAAGCCGAAGGAGAGCATTTTCCTTTTCTGTCAGACTATGCTGGACTGCCATTCTTAAAGTTGGAATTTCTATTTCGAGGGGGAAAATTGCCTCCACCCCAAATAGCGGTGAGTATGGGGCAGATTGGATTGGAGTGCAGTGTGTGGTACGACATGCCCACGGCGCCTCGTGGAGCTTAAATTCCAGTTTCTTTTGTTGGCTGAAGCGTTCTTCTTTAGGAGCTTGCATAGAGTTTTGTTGAAGGCTTCGTCCAGTCCATTGGCTCTTGGATTATAGATGGAGGAATATCTTCAATCTAACTTGTATTGAGTAGCGAACCTTGACATTTTGAAGCTCTTGAAAGAAGGAGCGTTTTCCGAATTGATTCTTCTTGGTGTGCCGAAGCGTTATAGAATATTATGCCAGAAGAATTTCAGAATATCTTCTGTCTTTACTTCTTTTAGCGGGACATCATCGGCCTATCTGATGAAGTAGTCAGATGCGACCAATATGATCTGGTGGCCTTTAGATGACGGAGGATCAATTGGGCCAACTATATCGGTGTCCTATATTTCGAATGGTTATGACGCCACAGTAGGATGTAGCTGGTTGGGATGCTTGTGTATAAACTTGTCGTGTATTTGAAAGAGGTGGCATTTCTTCGCAACTTCTTCATAATCCCTTATCATGGTAGGCCAACAATATCGAAGCCTCTTGATTTGAAGGCGCGTTTTGGGGCCATATTGGTTTGCTCCGCAGTTGTCTGAGTGGACTTCTTTCATAAATTTTTGGGTTTCGGCCGATGACAAACACCTGAGCCAGAGCTGATCATATGATCTTCGGTATAGTGTGTCATTTACGAACACATATCGGAGAGCTCTTTTCTTCAGTTGAACCCTCACAGATTTTTCTTCTGGTAGCTTATCATATTGGAGATACTTCATAAAGGGTTCTTTCCAATCAGGCTCGTCTTTGATGACCAGAACTTCTTCAGTAGGATAATTCTCTCGTTCTACGATTTCTTCTTCCCGTAGAGAAACTGGAGGAAGAATTTGTCGGTTTCTAACCGTGATCAGAATTTCATCCATGTCGGGATCAGCCAACTCTTTGGCTAGGAGAGTGAGTACGTCTTCTTTTCCGTTCAACGTCCTGGAATTTTCATCAGTTCAATATAGATAAACTGTTCCATAAGTTCCACGACCCGGTTTCTGTATCAAGCCAACTTGGGCTTGTATACTTTGTAGTTTTCGCTTACTTGGTTGACGACCGGCTGAGAATCTCCGTAGACACATAGCCGAGTAATCTTTATTTCTATGGTGAGCTTGAGACCGGCTATTAGCGCTTCATACTTAGCCTCGTTATTTATGCGAGGTTCGGTAAGAGAGAAAGATCGTCGTAAGGTTCCCCTGATGGCATGATGAACACTAATCATATCCCAAATTTTATCTGTGGGATGCTTGATTTGTTGGAGGACCTCATTGACGAGGCTCTATTGAAGTTGTAACAACTCCAATTTTAGTGTACAAAAATTTATTTAAAAGTTAATGTATACTTCGAGTATTTGCATTTACTGTGAGTACTATAAGTAATTGTTTTGCTTTTTAATAGCAAGAAGGAGCTTGTAGCTCATTGGTAAGATCTTGCACTGCTGAACCAAAGCACCAGAGTTCAAATCCCATCACCCACATTATTTTTAATATTGATTTATTTTTAAATTTTTAGAATTCCAAGAGTCTACACATGCTAAACCCGTAAAACCCCACTACACATGTAAAACAAAATGGACTATGGGGAAGACGAAACGACGACGGACCCACGGCGACCAACCTCGGCCTGACTAGGCCTGAATCGGCCGGCGACTCGGCCGCCGCCGCCGGCCGGACTTGGCCGGACCGTCGATTCCCCAACACAAAACTTCTGTCTCTTCGCCTCCCCAGTACTCCTATACACTTTAAATATCCTGCATAGTAACAGAGCCCCTTTAAAACCCTATTTACTCCATTTTTAATACATTTTTAATACAATTTTCAATACAACCTTTCACCTACCCTAACCCTAACTTTACCCTATAAATACCACCCCTAGACACCCCCCTCACTCACAATTCTGTCCAAACTCTCAGGAAAATTCCTAGAACTTTTGTGTGCATTTGGAGTTAGCAAAGGGTGAAACTCCGACGAAATTCCGACGACGACCCAAGGAGCTCCCGGAGACGAAACAACGCATCGGCGCCTCCTACCATTTCCTCTCCCTCTTATTTATACTACAAACCCGTAAGTCCCTTCTCCCTCTTCACCTTGCTATTCTAAAAACACGTATTTCTAAAACCCGACGAATCGGAGTTAATCCGATTTCCGGTTCGGTTCTTCCTAAAAATCTCACTTTTCTTAAATACAATCATACTAAACCATTACATGTTGACTATTAAACATTAACAAGTCATATTGAACAAGTTTCATGTCAAAAGTATTTCTATTTCAATTTTTATCCTACTTTTTCAGTAAAATACCATGTAGTTTAATTTCGACATTAAAACATCACAATCTTGCTATACTTTTAAGTAGATCACGAGGTAATGACCTACCTCCTCACAACACTTATATGCAACATAGCACAGTACCTTTCGGGAACATAGAATATAGGAAAACGAAACTTTACATATAAATACCACTGACTATTAAAACCGTTTCTATAAGATTACGTATTTTATAAATCTTTGCAAAGCGCCGCTACAACCCATTTTGGAGAACCCGACTGGGATGGTGTAGATTATCGCACATCCCTGGGCTTAGTAGTGCGAGATGCAGACCTCCGCAAGGAGCATTTGGTCTCGAGAGATTTAAAATACAAATATCTTAAGAAAATAAGATTTCTAGAAATATAATATATATTAAAATTATTTTTTTATATATATATATATATATGTATCATTAAAATATCTATTTTTTGGTAATATAAATATTCAAACGTTTCGTAAAATCACAAGAATCGCTTTACATTAAAATACCATGAATTCCATACAAGTTCAATATTACAAATAAATACCCTATATTATTAAATTAGGTTATTTTCACTAGAAATATTACAAATATAAAATCTACATCTATGACAACTCTAAAGACGATAATTAAATACTTGGGGTGTATTTTTAAAATTATACAAAAGTATTTTTACGTATAACCCCCTCAAGTTTTATAAATTACCCTAAGTATCCTAGTAAATATAGGTTTAAGCGGGACCGGTCTCTTGAGCCTCAGGGAGCCGGAGATATGGGTGCTTGCCTATCTAAGGTAGACAACATAGCAAACGGTGTTATCAACACGGTAATCATCATTGAAAAAGACACAAATCCTGCCGTCCATGTGCAGCGGTTACCGATAACATCAAAACAATCAGGACTTCAATTTCTTTTCTAATTGTTCTGACTCAGACTGAGTCTCATTATAATCAATCTGTCTTGAATGTGATTCAAGTATGTTCCCCGCCGAAAGACACGACAGGGACGTTGGGACGACAGGCCTGAATTTTGGGGGCGGATGCTATTTGGTTTTATCCGTCCACCTCTCCGAAGATGTCATCTTGATTTATGGCACCTGTATCGGAGGTTTAGACAGATGCGGCCGTTATAACAGACTTTGATAACAAGGAGGTTTCTCTCTCTCTCTCTTGTCCTCTCTCCTCTCTCTTTTCTTCTTGGCTCCTATTTATAGGAGAAAGAAAAAAATCAGTTTGTTCAGCCAATCTCTCATTGAGAGATTTTGATAGATTTTATAACCAACATGATATTTTAGATCATTCGGTGAATTTTATTCACCATTGGATTTTTAATCCATAAGATATTTTATTTGTTGTTCCTGGCAAATTTTAGGAAAATATTTCCTTGTACAGAATCTTTCTATAAATTGGTGAATTTTTAATCACCATTGGATTTTTAATCCAACGGTGCTCCACTTTACAGAGTGCAATCTTTTTTTGTTTGGAAAGATCTAGGGAAATATTTTTCCAATTAGGGCTTTTGATTCCTTTTAATTAGAATTTAATTCTATTGGTTCAGAGGGTTCGGGAACCCATCACGTGTTGGCACGTGACCGCACTGATTAAGCATCGAATTATAATTTAATTCTATTAGTTCAAAGGGCTCAGGAACCCATCACGTGTTGGCACGTGACCCCACTGATTAAGCATCTCCAATTGTTTATTTCAGCGCCTATAGACTTTGCCCATAAAAGGTCACGTGTCCTCACGCGAGGCCCGATCACGTGTGGGCACATGATACTCCACTTGGGGTTTTTCCTTGCTGGTTTATTCGTATTTTATTCAGTTCCTATGAGGGAATAAATGACCCCAGGGCGTTATTCTTACGTGTTTGCACGTAAGTGCAACGCTGTCACCTTTGTGGCCGTTGGATTTGCCTAAGGAACGGGGAAAATGAACCGTTTCCTATCATGTCTTATAAATGCAAGGGTCTCTTCAGCAGCGCCTCCGTTCCTTCATCTTCTTCCTTCTTCGTTTTCTTTGAGAATTTAATTCTCATCCTTAGAGCTCTGTTCTCTGTTAAAAAAATTTCCAGAGTTTAACTCTGTCAACAAAAGAATCTTTTTTCAGGTAAGGATCTTGAACGGCCGAGGAACTTTTCTTCTCCTTTTATAAAATTCTTTTTGGTTTTTAAATCCACACCGAGGGTTTTTCCCTTTAATGAAAACTCATCTTTCCGAGCTCTAAAAATGCACGATCTTTAGGTAGTAAGCCCCCAATGTTAGGCATTTTTTTTCCTGATCTTAGGGGGTTGATGATAGCACATATTTTCTTCTGGAATTTAATTCCATTCTAAAGAGCTCAGCTCTAAAAATTTTCTTGGAGTTTAATTCCTCTGTTCAAAAGGAATTTAATTCCCCCTATAGAACTTAGTTCTAACGATCAAGAAGACCTCTTGGGATTTTTACTCAGCTGTTCTTGACAAAAAATTTTAAGAGAGATTCTTCTTTGGTTTGCACAGAGTTGGTGATGGGTATTTCCTTGGGGGAATGTGCAGAGGTGTTAGAATCTCCCTTTTGTTCTGATAATGATTACCCTGCCTCATCATTAGTGATCGGCCATATTGATTTTATGGGGCCCATGTGTTTTGCAATCAATGGTCCCATGGAATAAGCTGCTTGTCGTTTTCTTCCATTGTCTATATATATTCATATATATATATATATATATATATATATATATATATATACATACATACATACATACATACATACATACATACATATGCACGTGTGGGTTTCATTAACAGTTTTCCCTTCCTTTATTTCAGGAACAATGGCTTCTCTTCCATACTTTCCTTTTACCCGCTCGGAGGCTGCTTTTCCTCAGTCACCGTCTGACGAAGAAGTGATGGCAATGATTAGGGCCTATGACCCGGATAGCACCAATCTGCTTTTGTGGGGAACCTGGTATGGTCATATCATCCGTGGTCACCGAAGTTTTATTTGCGGGGAGCCGATGGAGCCTCTTCGTCCTATATTGCCGATGGAACGCCCACAGACTGCTTATGCAGTGGAAGTGACCAATTGGACTCTTTCGGGCCAGCTGGAGCCCTCTACCTCTGGGATACCTAACCAGCCCCTGCCAGCTATAGACATCTTGGGGCGTCGGATTTGCCAAGATGAAGCTCGACCTTGGGGGCAGGTTTATAAAGTGGGTATCATCCCCCGACACCCAGTGAGATACCTTATTTGGGCTCGCTATATTCTTTCTGCCCACCGCGCAAGACTGTAGAAGGTTGGACTATATCAGGCGATATATGCATTGCTCTTTCATTACCATGCTCCTCACGTCTGGTGGATCAAAGCCTTCTTGAACCAGTGGAATCTGCCCACCAACACCTTCCTGCTAGGGGATAGAGAGGTACCTATCTCATTGGATGAATTCTGTGAGATTTCAGGATTGCCCATTAAGGGGGAGCATTACGAGGAACTGCTGCCTCCTGATGAATATGTTTTCTCCAACATGCCGGCTATGCTCGATGGTCTGACAGCCAAAACCGCCGTCCGTCATAAGTATCCCGGTCTGATCAAGGCCCTGGGTATTTTCGACAGATTGTTTGCGAAGTCAGAAGGGCAGGGTGTCACTTTTGAGAGCTTTATCTCCTGTTTCATTCGGGGGGATATTTTATCTAAGGAGGCCCCGAAATTTGCGAGCATTGATGACCCTTTTGGGTTTGGTCTGGATAGACTGCCGGTTAAAGCAGAAGATCTACCACAATTTTACATCACAATTTTGTCAGTCGTTCCTTTTGGTTCGATTGCGGCTCCCGGCATGGACGAAGAGACCTTCTTTGTTGGTTTTATCAGCCTTTGGTTTAGCTGGTTTGTGATACCGTCACACCGACGCTTCATGAGAGCTTATATCTTCTATCCCGCCCATCGTGTAGCTGAAGGGGCAAAGCTGGCCGTCGGCATCGCTGGATTATCACATCTTTATCACGGGTTAAGTGTTGCGGCCAACACTTCAACTCCAAGTGTAGATGTCGTGAATATCTCCCTTCATTACTTCACATCTTGGATCGAAATGCATGTGTTGGGGGCATTCGCGGCACATCAACGGCCGAACTTCTATGACTCCTACACCTTCCCTCAAGTTATGAGATTGGTGGATGCTTCTTCTCCCGATCCGACTCAATTAGGGGCCTTCCATGTTCTGCTCAATACATATACCCATGAGAGGGGAATGGTGTTTATTGACCGCGTTCTTTCTGCTCCAGCGGGGCCTGTTCGGCAGCTATTCGACTTGTCGAAAGGGGGAGCGCCCTCTCTAAAGCCTAAGGAGATCATGCATCTGTACTCGATCAGACCGGGCTATTTGGTGTTCCGCCAGAATGATACGGCTCTCCTTATGCGGTATAATCCGCACCGCTTTGCCCGGCAACTTGGCTATAATCAGGGTGTCCCCTTCGAAGCGTTCTTAGTTGAGCCTACTTCATTGTTGGGAGTTATTCGCGACGTTAATCATCATTTTACGCGGCTGAATACTGGCTCCGTGTTCATGATCCTAGAACCTGACTATCTCCCCAGGTCTGTAGGCTCCTTTGTGGGCTGGTATCGCCACCGGGTTGGTCCTATCATTACCGAGAAAAGGAGGGCACTCTTCGAATATAAGACTCCTGCCCCAACCCAAGCTGCTAACGTTCCGCTGTGACCGCGGTCAGTCGTTCGCCCTCTTTTGAGGGATGGTGACACGGTCCTTATCTCGCAGGCCGTAGAAACCGAGCCAATTCCTCCCACTGCAGGGATGCCGATGTGTACTAGAGCTCGAGCAAAGGCTTCCACCGAAGCACCAGCGGCCACTCCATTAGTGGCGACGTTATCAGCAGCGGTGTCACCAAAAGGGGACAGTAGAGGCGAAGTGGGTCAACATCGCGCCAAAGCGCTGAAGGGAAGGAAGCGATCATCTTCCAGCGCTAGTTCCGGGTCAAAGAGGAGAAAGAAGATGGTCACCAACCTGCTTGACCGTTTGATGGAATCCGAGCCTATTGTTCAAGACGAACCAATATCCATGCAAGAGCCGGATGATGGTATTCTCTTTCCGGGTTCATCTGCCGAGGAAGCCGCACAATTGACTGAGGCTATAAGGCGTTCCCAGGATGAGACCGAGAATGTGCGAGTCCCGAAGAGTTCTTATCCTGCCGTCATATTCTATGAAGATCCTCCATCAATACAGCGAATATTTATAGGTCCTCTGGAAAAGGGAGGCGAGATAGCTCTCAAGCAGCCTATCTCCGCCGCTTCTGAAGATGAGTTGTCGTTGTGGACCGGCGGCCATGAATCTATCCTAGAACCCCGGCGAGCATACCTTCTTAGGAAGGAACGTCGGCTTGAAAAATCCATACTAGAGGCTTCTTAGTGTATCGATATGCATGTTTTCTCTATTTTTCCTTCGGCAGGTAATTTGTTTCGCTTTCTATGTCTTCTTATTTTTGTAACACTTTGTAGGGACTTCGGCAATGGCAGAGAATCTGAGCTCAAGTCGCATCTTGACCGTGGAATCTGTAAATATCCCCGATGAGACACTAGTAGGTGTCGAGAGGGTCGTTACAGTTGCTATTCCTGCTGCAGAGCTTCCATTGGTGTCTTCTGTTCTCCCGGTGCTTGCTCTCCCAGAAGAGGCATCCTCATTGGCTGCAGATTTAATGGATCTTTCTGGTGACGACCCGGAGATTGCGGAACAGGTAGTCGAGACTGCCATCTTTCCATTGGAGCCTGAAGCGGTGGCCGCTGCCCCTCAATTGGAAGCTGTTACACCAGTCCATGTCCCCGGTGATGTGCCTGAGGGTATGGAGGAGGCTGCTGAAGCTGCTATCCCTCCTGTTCAAAGCGGGAAGAGTATCGAAGGTAGTCTTCTATATTTTGTTTTAATGATCTCTTCATTATCTGAATCATTCTGTCTTTTCAGAATTACGAGGATTGGCGGCGTCCATCGCGGATCTATCCTCCAGAAAGTCTTTTCAACGTCTGCTAGAGATGGCCGCACCGCAGGCAATATCCTCGCAATGCATCGTTCTCTCTTCTGGGAAAGGTTAGTGCTATTTGCCCCCCCATCATTGCATTATTATTATTTCGTATAACGATGTTATAGTCTTCTGCAGTTCTGGAAGCTGACGACGAAGTTGAGATCCTCGACGGGCCTGGGGATCTTTTAAACCCCCTTACATGATTGTGGGTAAGTAAAGTTTTGACGTTGTTCCATCTATTCTTTGTTTGCAAATCTCGCTGATTATTTATGAATCTTGATAGCTTTGCCCGTTCTTACCCTGCTGGAATCTCGCATCATTATACCACCTGGCCCTTATGCCCTACGCGCGTCTGAACGGATGGCGAAGCAATGCCTTCACTTTTTGTCGGCTCTCATCGAAGATCTTCGTGCTGGTAGCTCGATCACGGCCGAAGAATTTGCTGCTGAAGCCAACATTTCTCACCCATTTCTTGCTGCTTACCATGATGAAACACTGGTGCATGTCTGGGTCGAGTTTTGTCATCGGGTGGAGGCTTGCTTACATAGTCTTGAGTGCACACGCCTTCCTTCAGAGGTCGTGGCTGCAAGGCGAGCTTGCGGGGGCTGGTTGAATGGTGTGCCGCAAATATGCAGTCATGTGAGAAGAGGCTCAACCGAAAATTTTCGGAAAGGGAGCTAGCTTCAAATGCGCTGGGGGAACTTCAAGCCGAACTCACGGCTAAGACCACTCGTGCATATGAACTTTGGTGGGTGCTTCAAGAAGCTATCAGGGAGGTGGTAGCTATTGATAAAACCGTTATTTTTACTCGAGAGATGGTTGAAGCCAAAAAAGTTGCTGAAAAGGAGCTTGAAAGTCGGCTCGCCTCGTATCAGGCCCAACAGTCTCAAGCGGAGACCCGTCTCATAGCAATAACGAATCATGAAGCTAAGACCCAGCGGAAGAAAGATGAACTGACAAATCTATTAAATCGTCCGCCGGCTTAAAAAAATGTATGTCTCCTTTTGTACTTACTCCTGAATGAGAGTATTTTTTTATTCTTTTATAGATTGTACTTTGTATTCATTTCGATTCATGAATAAAATACATATTTTGCTTCATGGTGGTGTGTCCCTTTTTAGCAAATGTGTTTTGTAGATAACCTATTTTGATCTTATTGTAGGACAGCGATGGCTTAGGATTCAGGTTCAGATCTGCTTCCTAAGGCTTTCCAACTTTATGAGCCGTGAGGGTCTTATAAAGATTTTTCTCCCTACGAGTCGAGAGGATCTCGCAGGTGTATTTTCTCCTTAGGAATCGTGAGGATTCTTATGTGTGCTTTCTCTTGAGAGTCGTAAGGATCTCACAAGAGAATTTTCTTCCTTACAAGTCGAGAGGACTCGTAACTGATTGATGAGTTGACTTGCTCCCGAGTCAAAGCATTGTTTCGAAGGGGAGGTCGTGGGTTGACGTTGGCCATTTTCCATGGGGTCAGGATTGATTTTAGCCGTGTTCTACGGGGTCAGGGGTTGACTCTCGGTTGTCTATGCACCGCCGAGTCCTGGAACTGGGAATTTGCCGTGGCTCCGCTTTGCTGACGTTGCGTCTACTGTAACGAGACGAATGTCGAGGTAGTCTCTAGGTTGTCTGTGAACCGTCGATATTTGGGACTAGGGACTTTGCCATGTCTCCGAGGTTGATTATCGTGTCTGAATCCTGCTGGAATGAGGAGGAACACTGTTGTGGGTCTCCAGGCTGTAGATATGGCCGTCGAGACTTGGAACTAGGGACTCTGCCATGGCTCCGAGGTAGTCTCTAGGTTGTCTGTGAACCTTCGAGATTTGGAACGTGGGAACTTTTCCATGGCTCCGTTTGTTGACGTCGTATCTGCTTCTGATTGGAACGAGAAGGAACACCGTTGTAGATCTCTAGGTTGTAGATGTTGCTGTCGAGATTTGGAACTATGGACCCTGCCATGGCTCCGCTTCGCTGACGTCGTATATTCCTGCAGAGACACTAATTTCTCTGTGGGTTGACGCGAATAGAGATGCTCTCATTAAGGATGTTGATTTCCCTGAATCGAGGTTTTTGCCAAAGACACCGATTTCCTCGAAGTTGAGATGAATCGAGAGATTCCTGCAAAGACACTGATTTCTCTGCGGGTCGACGCGAATCGAGATGTTCTCGTCAAGGACACTGATTTCCATGAATCGAGATATTTACCAAGGACACTGATTTCCTCGGAGTTGAGACGAAACGAGAGATTCCTGCAAAGACACCGATTTCCTTACGGGTCGACGCGAGTCGAGATGCTCTCGTCAAGGACGCTGATTTCCCTGAATCGAGATTTTTGCCAAGGACACTGATTTCCCTGGGGTTGAGATGAATCGAGGCATTCCTGCAAAGACACTGATTTCCTTGCGGGTCAAAAAGAATCGAGAGGTTCTCGTCAAGGACGCCGATTTTCCTGAATTGAGATTTAGCGATGGCTTAGGAAACAGGTTCAAATATGCCGCCTAAGACTTTCCAACTTTATGAGCCGTGAGGGTCTCATAAAGGGTTATCTCCCTACGAGTTGAGAGGATCCCGTAGGTATCTTTTCTTCGTAGGAATCGTGAGGATTCCTAAGTGCATTTTCTCTTAAAAGTCATAAGGATCTCACAAGAGAATTTTTCCCGCTTACAAGTCGAGAGGATTCGTAAGTGGTTGTTTCCCTCCTTATCGAGATTCGACTTTGGAGAGTGTGGCCCGTGAATAGTATACAATAGTCCATCTTGGACCGACTTGCAGGGCCCCGGTGCTTAGGAAACAGGTCCTTATTCCCATTTACCTAAGGCTTTGCCCTACGAGTTGAGATGAATCGAAAAGTTCTCGCAAGGACACTAATTTCCTCACGAGTCGAGACGAATCGAGAAGTTCTCACAGGGGTTTCCTAACGTCACAGTTAACTCCTGCTAATAGAAGTCTGTTATGGTCTGTGGTACTAAGGGTTTTTTTTACCCGTCGCACCGTCGCGTTGGCCGATATATTCCTCGATATGCAATCTTGTTGTTCGGGTAACCCCACGACTGTCGTGTCTCTGATCCCTTCGGGGGCTGGACAAGACGTCTTCAAGTAATCTTCCAGGTGATATTACCGTCAAAAGAGCAAGCGTTAGGGATATTCCATGTCGCTTTTTAATTGAGGTTAGGCTCAGTTTGGGAGCCCCGATGAGTCATAACCACTCCGCGCTAGTGTGGGATGATCTCCGATAGTCTTTTCAGGTCCCATTTGAGTTGTCGTCAAGACCCTGAAGCGAAGGATTTTCCTTGGCTTCGTTTGTTGACATTGTGTCTGCAATATTGCAACGAATGTCGAGGTTGTCTCTGGGTTGTCTGTGAACCGTCGAGGTTTGGAACTAAGGGACTTTGCCATGGCTCCATTTGTTAATGTCGCGCCTGTATCGTGCTGGAGGGAGGAAGAACGCTGTTGTTGATCTCTAGGCCGTAGATGTAGCCGTCGAGCCTTGGAACTAGGGACTCTGCCATGGTTCTGAGGTAGTCTCTAGGTTGTCTATGAACCGTCGAGATTTGAAACTTGGGGACTTTGCCGTGACTCCGCTTGTTGATGTCACGTCTGCATCCTGCTGGAATGAGGAAGAACGCTGTTGTTGGTCTTCTGGGATGCAGATGTTGCTGTCGAGATCTGACTTTCCCTTTGACAGAGTTTGTTGGGGCATATGGTTCCCCTTTTCGTTTATGCCCATGAATTGTATACAGGAGTCAGTATGGACTTACCTGCAGGGCAAAAGGTTTCATTTCACCTTTTTATTTCTTTCCGCGATGCTCTATCATTTCAGCTTTTTATATCACGAAAGTCGTGATTGCCCAATCATTTCGGCTATTTTTCGCGGTGCCCAATCATTTCGGATATTTTCTTTTTACTCGCTGCTTTTTATTGCGAGTTACCCAATCATTTCGGCTATTTTTGTATGCATATTTTTTACTTGCTGATTTTGTTGCAAATTTCCCTATCAATTCGGCTATTTCATATGCATTTATGGCTCGCTGACTTTTTGCCGTAAGTATGGAACTTGGAATCTGGTGCCTGCGACTGGAATATTGCCAGGAGCGAATCATCATTTGTCATGAAAGGACTTGGAATTTGATTCCGATTCAGGCATCAGCATCGCTACAACTGGGATATTGCCAGGAACGAATAATCATTTGCCTTTGTCGGTTCGAACAAAGGTGGCTTAGCAAACAGGGTTAAGATCCTGTCGACTAAGGCTTTTGACTTCATGAGCCGTAAGGGTCTCATAAAGGTGTTTCTCCCTACAAGTCGTGAGGATCTCTTTGGTGTCTTTTCTCCTTAGGAATCGTGAGGATTCCTAAGTGTATGTTCTCTTGTAAGTCGTAAGGATCTTGCAAGAGTGGTTTCCCCTTGTAAATCGAGAGGACCTACAAGTGTTTGTTCATCAAATGCGAGCATTCTTCGTCATTGGTGGGACTCGGCAAGGAAATGATTATTTGTACCCGTGGATTGTATACAAGGGTCAGTATTGAACCGCTTGTAGGGCAATCTGGGAAAGGTGATGGCTTAAGAACAGGTTCAGATCCCTGTAGTTTAAGGCTTTTGAATCTTATAAGCCGTGAGGGTCTCATAAGAGGGTTCTCCTTACGAGTCGTAAGGATCTCGTAAATGTAATTTCTCCTTAGGAATTGTGGAGATCCCTAAGTGTGTTGCTCCTTTGTGAGTCGTAAGGATCTCATGCAGGTAGTTTTCTCCTTACAAGGTCGAGAGGACCTTGCAAGTGTCTTTTAACGGGATTGCACCCTTTCGGGTTTTCACAAACTCGCCGGTAGCCCTGCTGTTTTTACTCGCGGAGACCTTTCGGGTTTTCATCCGTGCCCATTTTGCTTGTGGACGTACCTTTTTTTTTACGTGTCTGCGCCCTTTTGGGTTTTCACAAACTCGCTGGTAGCCCTGCTGTTTTTACTCACGGAGCCCTTTCAGGTTTTCATCCGTGCCCATTTTGCTTATGGACGTAACGTTTTTTTTGCGTCAGCTTTCGGATGCTGCGGTTTGTAGTAGTTTAAGGACGTTACGGTCCGTAGCTAGTTTTAGGACATTACGGTCCATTGTTGCCATATTTGAGGCAAATTTCTAGTTTACGGACTTTTCGGTCCATTGTTTCCATATTTGAGGCAAATTTCTAGTTTACGGACTTTTCGGTCCATAGTAGCTTTGAGGCGAAGTTTCGCCGGATGCTCTATGAACAAGTAGACTTCCCCTAGATAGACCTTGTCACATAATCCAAGGATTTTGGCACTGCTCCTGCCCCCATCTCCTCTACGTTATCTTCTAACGCCGAGTGAGCTTCTTTGTTACTTAGCGACGAATAAGAGATCATGTGGAAACTTGCCACATAATCTTCGGGTTCCTCTGACGAGTCGTCTCCCTCATCATTTTCGTTCTCTTCACTTTCAAGGATATGATTGAGAAACTCTTGAAGCGTGACTGGGGTTCGCGCCTTCTGGTTGTATTCCTCCAGCGCGTCGATATGCTTTTGCAGATCCATGCGCTTGTCGTTAGACTGCGTGGGCTTTTTGGTCTTCTTCTTTTTCTTCGAAGACTTTGACGGCTGAGCCTGGGTGTTTTGCCCATTGCTACTAACTCCCGATGTTGGGCACGGTTTCAGCATCCTATTAATGATCTCCGGCTCTTGCGGGCTTTTCCACCTGATCGCCGGACATGTTTGAAGATCTTTCAGCATTCTTTTAGTTTTTGCCGAAAGAACAACTTCCCATGGAGCTTCCTCTATGAATGAGCACGATGCCCCCGGCATGTACATCTTTTTCGGAGAATGTGGTTGTGGCGGGTTCACCTTCCAGTTTTCAGACAACGTGAATTTGCCTTGCTGGTACTGGTCTTCAACCCAGTTTTTGAAGACATAGCAATCTTCGATTGGATGACCCATTACTCGATGGTAGAGACAATAGTTAGGATGGTTGGCGTCACCGGGTTGCAATGAGTGTCTCGGCTCCGGCAAGGTGATGAGCCCATTGCGTATTTCCAGTTCGAACAGTCTCCTTGTTTTATCTCGGGAAAACGAGTAAGGACGTCCCAGTTTCTCCTCGAGGGATTGGCGTGGGCGCACATTGCTTTAGCAAACAACCGGTTTTATGATACTCGGCTGTTGTTGAGTGTTGGAGACAAAGGTCGCTTTCCCTTTCCCTTTTTTATTTCGGAGCTCCGTTTTCGAAGAGGATGGCCTGTGGCTCATCTGGTCCATCTGGGCCAGCTTGTCTATCAGGGCCCGGAAGGTAGTTGGCTTGAAGAACATCATGAATTGAGATATGGTTGTCTGCGGATCGAGGGTTCCCACAAACATGCCTACTGCAGGAGCCTCTTCTATGCGTTGTTCGCATTTTGACCATAGGTTCCACCACCGTATCGCGTACTGAAACCATGTTACTCCAGGCTTCACCCTGGCATTGATCAATGCTGTGATTTGGGTGCACTCACTAGCGCTCGAGAAACGCTGTGTAAACAGTAACTCCATTTCTGCAAATGTCTTAACGGAGTCGTCTGGGAGCTCAGAGTATCATTCAAACGCTGTCTCCGACAAGCTGCCAGCAAACTGGTGAAGCAGCAATTTGTTGTCACCCCCAGTATTACCGCACAAGGCTCTGAATTGAGCAACAAGCTGGTGTGGATTACCCGTCCCCTTATACACGTGGAATTTAAGGATCGTGTATCCCGGCGGGTACTTTATTTGGTCGTACCAACCTAGATATGGTCGCCCAGTTCTGACGACTTGGCCAGCGGTTTCGTTCGCTTGCTGAGCTCGTATTTATTGAGCTATATAATCATCGAGCGCCGCTTTTGAGATTGTTTCCTCCTTTGCAGCTGACGAGGCCGGAAGAGGGTTTGATGTCTCCCCTGTATCGTCTTCAATTATTACTGGAGGCTCTTCGACTGGATGGTCCGGCTGGATCATCATGCCGACCATATCTTGGAATAAAAGCGCCATTCGGTTTATGTTAGCCGCTTGTTCCACGGCCTCTCTGTCTTTCTTTTCGAGGAAGGAACTCAGCATCGGTTTCTTGTTCATGACGATGTCTCCGGGCATTCTTTTGGCCCAGTGAGTGCAGCCATGGTTATCAGAATCTCCTGGAGCTTTTGCAGTTGTTGCTCCTGAGTCTTTGTCACTGATCGGGTGAGCGGTCGGTGACCCGTAGGAGCACGGCTTTCCTCTTTTCCAGAAGCCATATAAACCGTGTGCACCACCATGCCCCCAGACTTGGGGAGTTTGGTACAACAGGGTGGTCTTTCTCTTGCCACACGTTCATCTTCTTCAGGGTGGTCTTTCTCTTGCCACACGTTCATCTTCTTCAGTCGGTGGGAGTAGTCTTAGTTGATCACCGAGTCTTGGACCTGTCGCCAGACCTTATAGATTTTGGAGGACGGCCGCTGAGGGGGCTGCTCTGGCTTTGTCTTTATAGCATTCTCCATAGGCAGAGAAGAACTTTTCAGCACGGCGCCCGGAGAGTTCTTGCGGACCCTCCTTCGTGGTTCAAAGCTGTTCCCAGTTGGAACAGCAGCGTCGACTTCCACCGTTGGAGCCAGCGGGGTAAGACCTGATGGGGAATTGCCCCCAGCTTTTCTCACTCGGTGCCAGTGGCGACGTCGAGCGTATCGAGCAAACGGGACCACCTCTGCTGTTGGATGAGCTTCTTCATGCCCCTCGCTCTGATGAGAAGCTGTTATTGACGCCAGCCTGTCAAAGACTGACATTCGCTGGGAAGGAATAGTCAACCTATAGAAGGCCGACTTTCGAGTAGGGGAAGCAGTTTGGACGGCTTCAGCTGCAGCAGGAGCTGGGATAGCCTTCTCTGGTATTGCGAGCCTCTTTGTGGGCCCCTTTGAGCTTAGGCTCAGCCTGTCGAAGACTGAGGTATTAGATTTGGACGACCCGTTGAGAGGGGCCGCGGTAGTGGTGAGCCAATCAAAGACTGACTTCTTCGGAGCTTCTTGGGCGGCAATGGGTCGTTGAAGCTCATTGGTGGGAGCATTGTCCCAAAGAACAGTCCAGTGGTAGCCTGAGTCACCTGTTCCACTGGTATCGTAAAAACGGAGGCCGCTTGATGCCCATAGGTCACTCCTCCAGCAAGGACGGAGTGGGAGTTGTAGCAGCTAGTGCAATTGGAAGCCATTTTCTCTGCACGGGAGCAAGACACCAAATCTTAGTACCTTGAATCCAGGGGAAACCACATTAAACCGCGATTCGTTCGCGAACACGACACACGAAGTGTGGAGTGGAAAGAGGAAAAGGACCCACAGGGCGTTCCAGAATCTGTTCCCCGCCGAAAGACGCGACCGGGACGTTGGGACATCAGGCCTGAATTTTGGGGGAAGATACTATTTGGTTTTATCCGTCCACCTCTCCGAAAATGCCAAGTTGATTTATGGCACTGTGTATCGGAGGTTTAGACAGATACGGCCGTTGTAGCATACTTTGTCAGATTCCCCCTCATTTGAGGGTTTTTTTTATTGTGGGGACGATCTTCCCTGCAGGCTCAACCCCCTATAGTTAATTACGCTACAGTATCGCGGTAACCACTTTCTCCTTCTCCAGATGGTCACTTCGTGTCGTGTGTGTTTGTTTTGTCTTTTGGTTTCCCGTGGATTGTATACGGAGACTAATTTATGTTGTCGCCCGTAAGGCGTGGATTAGTCCAAATCCGTATTTTCTTAGATTTGGGTTTAGGTTGGGTTTAAGGATCGTTAATCTCATTTGAGACTAAGATCAACTTAAATGTTTGTTAAGGATACGTTAGTCTAATTTTAGACTAAGATCTACTTAACAGGATCATTTAGATCCAAGAAAAGAGCATTTGGGCTCTATTGCTTTAGTTTAGGGACATTGCGGTCCATTGAGTGTCTGGTTGCCGGGACCCGCCACCTCTCTGAAGACGTTGAAGGATTACAACT
The DNA here is from genome assembly GCA_030015575.1 of Agapanthus africanus. NCBI lineage: Eukaryota > Viridiplantae > Streptophyta > Magnoliopsida > Asparagales > Amaryllidaceae > Agapanthus > Agapanthus africanus. The sequence continues at coordinate 532,748,312 of JASDDO010000022.1, read as the reverse complement.
TCATATATCAGAGGTGTGAGGAGATGTACCCATGAACCAGTGTCAGTTGAGAGATCTGTAGTTGGATTGATTTAAGCATCGTTAATCCCGTTTGAGATTAAGATCAACTTAAGTGGTTGTTAAGGATACGTTAGTCTCATTTTAGACTAAGATCTACTTAACAGGATCATTTAGATCCAACAAAAGAGCATTTGGGCTCTATTGTTTTAGTTTAGGGGCATTGCGGTCCATAAGTTTAAGGACATCATAGTCCGTGACAGTTTAAAGACGTCATAGTCTATAAAGTTTAAAGACATCATAGTCTATGAGTTTAAGGACCTCACAGTCCATGGTAGTTTAGAGACATCATAGTCTGTAAAGTTTAAGGACATCAAAGTCCATGAGTTTAAGGACCCCACAGTCCGTAAAGTTTAAGGACATCTGTTCATATCATAATTTTGCATTATTATATTCCCCATTCTTAAACATTTTACAAATAAATAGGTGCTTTTGATCCATGTCTGTTAAATAGTTGCAGGTTACAGGTTCTCGGAACAATACAGTGAAAATGATGAAAAAATGCTACAAAAGTGAGACTACGACCAACAAATAGAAGAATCTTTGTCAAGCCGCCTACAGTTTGAGGGACAAACGAAGATCGACAAACAGTTCGATTTCACAAAGCATGAAAGCAGCACATGATTCAAGACTTCAACATGAAGCGAATGGTAAAAGTCCACAACATTTGTGCACTGTGGAAATCTGGAAGAAACTAGAAAAGAGTCTGAAGAACCAAGTGAAGAAAACAGAAGCAAATAGCAATAGGAAGAAGCCCTAGAAAATTAAGCCATCAAGCCCATCACATGGCCGCGGATCCACGACCAAACATGGCTTATGGCTATGGTTCCGCAGCCGTGCATCGCATGTGTCGTTGCGTGTCGGTGCGTTGACTTGGTTTTCTTAAGGGTATTTTTGTAATTCTAGATATGGATCAGATGTAAACCCTAGGGTTTCTATTATCTATAAATAGGAATCCTACAGCCTCTTTTGAGGTGTGCCTCTTTTTGGGTGCCTCTTTTGAGATGCCTCTTTTAATTTCTAGATCTTAGATTTTCAATTCCATGTAATCTGTCAAAGAGTGCATCAATGAAGAAGTAAGTTTTTTTATCTTGAATTTCTTTTCTGCCGCAGTTATAAATTTTTTATCTGCCGTAGTTATAAATTTTTATCTGCCGTAGTTATAAATCTTTTATATCTGCCATAGTTATTAAATTAAAACCATAAAAAAATGAACTCGTTTATCAATTCCCTAATGAGTGAGTAGTTCCTCACTTGTTAGGGTTAGGTTTGGGGAAGGTTTGAGAGATGAAAATCTCTCACCCCTTTCTTGCCCATTATACATTTTAAAGTAGGACTCTATGCATATATACATGTTGGATATATATGCCCTAGAGGCTTTCATTGTATAGGATGCAAGGGATATGTATATACATGACAGTCTTGCTTAATATGATAGTACGCTATTTGGTTTGTCTTTATCTTAACATATGATATATTTTGCGTAGTATTCATATATATATACATGTTGATAAAGCTCATAGGGTGTTTGCCTGACTACCAGCGTTGTGATGGCAGTCATACTAGTGGGAGCTGGATAGTCAATAGGCACATCCTTAGATGTCCCTGGTCGCAGGAGTATCGAGACTGGGCATCGATACTCCGGAGTAGACTGGTGTATACATATTTAGACCCTGAGGAGGGGCGATGGATTGGTCCTGCAGCCATTGGTGGAGTGCACCTAAGATTGTATATAGATGCTTACTGGGTGTGAGTACACCGGACAGGACTCGCCGAGAACTGACTGGATGGTATTTATACCTAACGACAGATAGCAGTTCTCAGGTGACATGTGTGCAGATAGTCCGTTGACTTAAAGTCATCATTTGTCTCGTGTGAGTTCCCACTGTGCTTTGATTACTACCCTACCACGGTTCAAAGGAGTCGTGCAAACAGGTTTTAGTTGGGCACAGTCCCGAGCCACGTGGAGGAAGTGAGTGATTGTTAGGGATTCGTCTCTCCCAGTATAGGGAGTTGATATCGCAGAGTGATCGGTTGGTCATTACCATAAGTCCCTGGCCAGGGCTGATTGAGAATTACTGATAGACTGATCAGTAGATTCTCGGATGGTGATAGAGCCATACCGACACGACTTGTACGGTTATTAGGGGTCTGACGTTTACCACCTCCCTAGACCATACATGCGATACTCTTAGACGAACAGACCGGACTGCACTGATATTGTCACAGACAGGCTCAGTTGGAGTTCGGATGGGTTTCCTCATCGGCCTTCTTATCGACATCTACCTGGGGACCGTTACGTACAGCTAGTGCCGCTTGCGGTCTGTGGTTAAACCCACTGCCAGCGTAGTAGTCGAGTCTTTAGAGTCCCACACAGAGTTTTCCCAACTCCAGGAGAAACCATATAGAGGTCGTACGGTTATACGACAAGGGTTCGGACGAATACGTGTTTAAACGCGCGTACGACATTCAGACAGTTTTTTCTAGACGGCTTTGGTTTAAGCCAGATTCTAGTATCAGGTTATTGGATATATACAGTCTAAAGTTTTTCCGTGTTTTCACGGATGGGAAGGGCGTTCTCGTAATTTCCGGGAAGCTTCTAGAAGCATGGTGACTTGAGGGGTTAAGGTGGCATTGTCATTAATGTAATTGTGACTCATTATGTGTGATTCACTATGTCATTAATGCATCATTAAATGCTTAATGACTCATATAGTGAATCACTCATATTCATTTATGAAGCATGATAAATAATCTCTTATTATTCATTTTATTGATTTATTCATTATGCTTGATATATTAAGTGAGAAGAAATTTCATTTCATGATGCTAGTTCACCTTCTCTCTCCTCAAGCTCTCTCTTTCTTCAAGCTCTAATCCTACCACTCATGAGTTGAGTACAAGGGTTAGAAAAGACTAAACATCCTATAACCTAACTCTATATGACCTAAGTTCCTTTGATTAGCAACTAGAGAAACTTAGTTACCTCAAGTCTTGAGGTGAAGCTTGGATTAGGGTTCTCGGGTGGATCATCTATCACTTGGAGGAAGCCGAGGAGGACGAAGAGATCGTAAAGACGAAGGACACGTATCACTAGGTATAATCTCTTTACATAGTACTTTAGAACTTCTATGGTAGTTGTTAATTATCGTTTAGCAAAGATCTTCGGTTAGTCGATGTATGCTTCAAGAACAAGATCGTTTTCATATTTCCGCCGCCCCGCAACTCGTGGGGTGCTGCACATCGACTTACAGTGTTATCAGAGCCTCACTAAACAATAATTAACTCACTTGCAAAGTCGTATGAATTTCGAACGCAAAACGAACCGGAAAATACCCCGATATCACATAGTTTCTGTCGATTTTAAAATAAGGTCCTAAAATTTTTCAGGTTCCTCCAGAACACCCCAAATGAAATTATAAGAACACACAGAAAAAATGGGCTCCTGAATCGGCCACTGAGCCACGGAACCGCGGCCGATCCCACCGATCCGCTGTGGATCCACGGCCGAGTTGGGGCCGATTCAGCCCAGTTTTTCTCTGTGCATCTTCTGTGATATTTTGTCTTTTCTGGTATGGTTTATTTTTTGCTCACGTCTCAGTTTTACAGAGAAGCTTTGGAGCAGAATCTAATGGGTTTGATTGATCGAAATTATACGATGTTTGCTTGTTTGATTATATCTGTGAACTGTATTATGTGTTCGTAAACCTCCCCTAACTGCTAGTATGTCGGTTGGCAGGGGGTTGCATATATCTGTAATGTTTTAACTGTTTATGATTATGAACTCTTTTGGACTGTTGTGATGATTAGCCGGGGTCCTGTGATGGGTTATTGTATTAATTCATTCGATGTAATTATAATAAGTTGTAATATTATTTTGCGGGGCACATCCAGGTTGCGGTTGTTTCCACCGTTGTATTATTTCTTTTTACTGTTTTTTTGCTCCTAGGATAGACCCAAGGTGGGGTGCACAAACTACCGGGTATTTCGAAGTGCTTAGTGGTCTACTCACGTTGCTGAGGGAGACCGCTTCACTTCGGGTACTTGGCGGGTAGTTTGCCGTACCCGTAGGGGTCTAGGGTGGGGTAATGGCTATTCATCACAACTGTGTAATCCGTCTTTTCTTACGGGCTCAAAAGAAACGCGGATTGCTAGCATATCCAATAAAGTTTATCTGTGATCTGGAATGCCTATTATTGCGTCTGACGAATGTACAATATCTATATATGATAGCTATTTAGACGTCACTTATGTTTTACACCCGCGCTAGCCCAGCCCCCGCTCTGCCGTTAGTTAAGTAACCTAACGGGTGATGACGGGACCCCGTGGCGAATGCGGATGGCATAAGAGGACGTTGTATTTTCGTTGTTATCTGTAATGATAGATTAAAGATGGGACGCATTATTTTTTAATGCAAAGAAAAATAAAACCTAAACTGAATCGTTGGAATAATTTCTAAAACCACTCGGTTTTCTTCAAAAAGCAAATTTTAAATGCGGAGCTTAAACCACTCCTTTTAATAAAGGCTATCTTGGTTCCTTTGATCAAATCAAGTTCACTACGCTAACAGTTTTTTGCCAAAAAACCAGCCGTAACCCTCCGTCGTTTCAAATAGACAGCACATCGTATTCATGCTATGCTTGTTGGCCTACGTCAAGGCATAGTGGATGGTAGCAGTGTGGCTTGCTTATTTGTTGCATAGATAGATGCATTAGTATAGGACAGACGTACAGCCTTGTTAGCCTACGTCAAGGGCATGTACGATGTACCTAAATTAATCAGGACAACGACGGGTAGAACTTGACTTGCGTCTTATGACTTGTTGGCCTACGTCAAGGTCAATAAGAGCTTGGGGTAAAAATCACATCGGGAGTTTCAAATATAAAGGAAACTTGCAGATTTAGCATACCTTCTGGAGTGTGATGACTAGAGTGGCTTCCATCTAGTACATCAGGCAATGATAGTTGGATCCCGATCCCACTGATGAGTAGGATTACTCTCGGAAAACTTTCTCACTTAACAATCAATGCTATAAACCAAGTAGGTGTCCAGAAAGGTGTTAGAGGGACTACGCCTCCAGGGAAAAGAGGTTATTTAATTAAGGAACTTTGCGAATGCGTTGGAAAACCTCCCTCGAAGTACCAACACCAGTCTGGCTGAAAGGTTAAGCAAGTATTGTGACGTGTGATTAAACCCTGACTAATTCTTCTTTTAGGTTTTGAAGAAGGATTTGAGGGAACAGTGGGAGCCATCCTGTTTAGATAAACTAATAACCAATCTAAACTTGCAAGAAGCATATGCTGAGTGTTTTCTTTTCTCTCTCTCTAGCAGCTACCATGACAGGACTAAAACTATTACTTGAAAAAAATATACTGACCGGGCAGAACTATAAAGATTGGCTAAGGAACGTCAACATTGCACTGACTTATGACAAAGTAGCATATGTTACCACCGTTGTTCCTCCCCTTATCCCTGGACCAGATTCCTCAGTTGTGGACAAGGAAGTTTGCAAAACCTGAGATCTAGATTGTGAGCGAGCTAAGTATATCGTGCTGGCGTCCATGAGCAATGAACTCCAGAAACAGCACGAGAGTATGGATATTTTATCCATCTTTCTCCATGTTAAGGAATTATATGGAGAGCACTCCCGTATTGCAAGGTACGAGACCTCAAGGAAACTCTTCCAGATGAGGTTAGCTCCAGAATCGCCTGTAGGAGAGCACGTCCTCAAAATGATCAGCCTCATTGAGGAACTCGCAAACCTGGGATGCGTGCTAGAGAATGATTTGTATATCGACTTGATTTTGCAGTCCCTTCCCCACACCTTCTCTCAGTTCGTGCTTAGCTTCAACATGCACGAAATGGAAGCTGATCTTCCAAAGCTCCTCAACATGTTGAGGGTAGCAGAGACCTCCTTGGAAAAAGAGAAGACCCCCGTTCTGTATGTTGGCCAATCATCCTCTTCTATATCTAAAGCGAAAGCTAAAGGGAAGAAGAAGATGAAAGCCACCAAACTGAAGGGAGGGTTCAAGAAGGTGCAGGGAAAGAACAAGGCAGGAAGGGTGAAAGCGGATATAAACGAATGCCATTATTGTCACAAGTAAGGGCACTGGAAGAAGGACTGTATGGCCTTCAAGGCAAAGGACATGAAGCAAGCTGTTGCTTCTACTTCAGGTGTGTTCGTAATCGAAAATTGTCTTTCAGTAAACTCTACATCATGGGTACTTGATACCGGTTCTGGTTCTCACATCTGTAATTCATTGCAGGATCTGAGAAATAGTAGAGTACTGGGGGCAGGTGATATGACTCTCCGGATGGGCAATGGAATGCATGTAGATGCTATTGCAATAGGGAAATATCACCTAGGGTTGACTAGTGGGCACATTTTGGTGTTGTACAGCTGTTTTTGTATTCCCAGTATGTTGTGTAATATTATATCAGTATCTTTGTTATCTAATGAAGAATATAATTTTGCGCTTGAAAGAAATGTCATGAACATTCTCATAAATCAAGAACTGATTGGGTATGGCACACTGGAAAACGGCATATACATACTTAATCAACCTCGAATTTTCAATATACAAAACACACTTAAAAGAAAGGCTCCAGATTCAAATCAAGCCTTCCTATGGCATTGTAGACTTGGTCATATAAACGAAACAAGGTTGACTAAGTTACATAAAGATGGATATTTAGATCCGTTTGAATATTCATCATATGCAACTTGTCAATCATGCATCAAAGGAAAAATGACCAAATCTCCGTTCTCCGGACACGGAGCAAGAGCTACTGAACTCTTGGGACTTGTACACAGTGATGTATATAGTCCAATTTCTACACATGCGCGAAGCGGTCACTCCTACTTCATCACTTTTACTGATGACTTCTCTAGGTATGGACATGTGTTCTTAATGAAACATAAATCCGAGGCCTTTGAGAAGTTTAAGGAGTATAAAAATGAAGTAGAGAAACAAACTGGTAAAAGCATCAAGACACTTCGATCTGATCGAGGTGGAGAATACTTAAGTACCAGTTTCCTTGAATGCTTAAAAGAGAATGGAATTCTCTCTCAGCTTACTCCACCTTATACACCTCAGCATAATGGTGTATCAGAAAGGAGGAATCGCACGCTATTAGATATGGTGCGTTCAATGATGAGTAGTGCTGAGTTGCCACTTTCCTTCTGGGGATTTGCTCTAGAATCAGCAGCATACTTATTGAATAGAGTTCCAACTAAGTCTGTGCCTACCACTCCATATGAAATGTGGAGCGGGAAGAGACCATATCTCAAGTATATCAAGATATGGGGGTGTCCGGCATATGTTAAAAAGCATAGACCGGACAAGCTCGAGGCACGATCGGTTTTGTGCAAGTTTGTAGGATACCCCAAACATTCAAGGGGGTACATGGTCTACCACACTGAAGAACAAAAGGTGTTTGTCGCTCGCCACATTGTCTTCTTAGAAAGCGAATTTCTTGCAAAAGAAATTAGTGGGAGCGCGGTAGAGCTGGAAGAAATTCCAGAACCTCAAACTGCTACCGAGGACTTAGAAGAACCTCAAATTTCAATAGAACATGACGAACCAACGTCACTCCGCAGATCTAGTAGGCTTTCTCATCCTCCTGAGAGATACTATGGTTTTCTTCTAGATGGGGATCGAGAGGATTGCATCATCGATGATGATGAGCCTACTAGTTTTCAGCAGGCTATCACGAGTATTGACTCGATGAAATGGCTGGATGCTATGAGATCCGAAATGGAGTCCATATACACCAATAAAGTATAGACTTTAGAAGTTGCTCCTCCTGGGATGAAACCAGTTGGATGCAAATAGATCTTCAAAAAGGAGATTGGTGCACTTGGACAAGCGGAAACCTACAAAGCTAGACTCGTTGCAAAAGGTTTTCGTCAAAAACCAGGATTGGACTATGATGAAACCTTTTCACCTATAGCTATGCTTAAATCCATTCGGATCCTGCTTGCCATTGCTGCCTTCCATGACTATGAAATCTGGAAAATGGATGTAAAAACGGCTTTTCTAAATGGACATTTAGAAGAGAGTGTTTACATGGATCAATCAGAAGGTTTCTTAGACAGTGGGAGCAGCGGAAGAGTGTGCAGGTTGCTTAAATCCATCTATGGATTAAAGCAAGCATCGCGAAGTTGGAACATCTTCTTTGATGAGACAGTCAAAGAGTTTGATTTTATCAAAAATGTAGATGAACCATGTATTTATAGGAAGATTGTAGAAGGAGCAGTAGTCTTCCTCGTTTTGTACGTCGACGACATACTACTGATAGGGAATGATGTCCCTATGCTACAATCAGTAAAGCTCTTCTTGTCACAGAAATTCTCCATGAAAGACTTGGGTGATGTAACCTACATTTTGGGCATTAAGATCTATCGTGATAGATCTAATAGAATGTTGGGACTTTCACAGTCCAGGTATATTGACACTATACTAAAGAGATTTAGTATGGAAGATTCCAAGCGCGGTAATATGCCCGCTTGTCACGGGATCACCCTCTCCAAAGAGATGTCTCCAAAGACTGATGAAGAGAGGGATCGCATGGGCATTATACCCTACGCTTCGGCAGTAGGATCTATAATGTATGCGATGTTATGTACAAGACCGGATGTAGCTTACGCACTTGGTGTAGTAAGCAGGTATCAGTCTGACCCAGGTGAGAAACATTGGATAGCGGTAAAGAACATTCTCAAGTACATGAGAAGGACTAAGGAGATGTTCTTGATTTACGGTAATGGGGACCTCCAGGTAGAGGCTTTTACCGACTCCGGCTTCCAAAGTGACAAAGATGATTCTAAATCCATTTCGGGTTTTGTGTTTACCCTCAATGGAGGGGCGGTATGTTGGAAGAGTTCCAAACAGGATACCGTCGCAGACTCAACTATGGAGGCTGAGTATATAGCTGCTAGTGAAGCCGCAAAAGAGGCTGTCTGGATGAGGAAGTTCATCTCTGAACTTCAGGTAGTTCCGTCCATTGCCAATCCAATACCTTTGTATTGTGATAACAATGGGGACGTAGCAATGGCGAAGGAACCGAGGTCCCATCAGAAATCCAGGCATATCTTAAGGCGGTTTCACCTGATCAGGGAGATCGTTGATCGTCGGGAGATCGAGGTACGGAGAGTGGACACAAAAGACAACACGGCAGATCCATTCACCAAGGCCATCCCTCAAGTTCAGTTCAAGAGGCTGTTTGAGATGTTGGGCATGCAGTACTCCAGCAACTGGATCTAGTGAAGACAGTGGGTACACAATGCACCAATTATAGGCCCTAGTGCAAGTTGGGGATTGTTGGATATATATGCCCTGGAGGCCTTCATTGTATAGGATGCTAGGGATATGTATGTACATGACAGTCTTGCTTAATATGATAGTACGCTATTTGGTTTGTCTTTATCTTAATATATGATATATTTTGCGTAGTATTCATATATATATACATGTTGATAAAGCCCATAGGGTGTTTGCCAGACTACCGGCGTTGTGATGGCAGTCATTCTAGTGGGAGCTGGATAGTCAATAGGCACATCCTTAGATGTCCCTGGTCGCAGGAGTATCGAGACTGGGCATCGATACTCCGGAGTAGACTGGTGTATACATATCTAGACCCTGAGGAGGGGCGATAGATTGGTCCCGCAGCCATTGGGGGAGTGCACCTAAGATTGTATACAGATGCTCACTGAGTATGAGTACACCGGACAGGACTCGCCGAGAACTGACTGGATGGTATTTATACCTAACGTCAGATAGCAGTTCTCAGGTGACATGTGTGCAGATAGTCCGTTGACTTAAAATCGTCATTTGTCTCGTGTGAGTTCCCACTGTGCTTTGATTACTACCCTACCACGGTTCAAATGAGTCGTGCAAACAGGTTTTAGTTGGGCACAGTCCCGAACCACGTGGAGGCAGTGAGTGACTGTTAGGGATTCGTCTCTCCCGGTATAGAGAGTTGATATCGCACAGTGATCGGTTGGTCATTACCATAAGTCCCTAGCCAGGGCTGATTGAGAATTACTGATAGATTGATCAGTAGATTCTCGGATGGTGATAGAGCCATACCGACACGACTTGTACGGTTATTAGGGGTCTGATGTTTACCACCTCCCTAGACCATACATGCGATACTCTTAGACGAACAGACCGGACAGCACGGATATTGTCACAGACAGGCTCAGTAGGAGTTCGGATGGGTTTCCTCATCGGCTTTCTTATGGACATCTACCTGGGGACCGTTACGTACAGCTAGTGCCGCTTGCGGTCTGTGGTTAAACTCACTGCCAGTGTAGTAGTCGAGTCTTTAAAGTCCCACACAGAGTTTTCCCAACTCCAGGCGAAACCATATAGAGGTCGTACGGTTATACGACAAGGGTTCGGACGAATACGTGTTTAAACGCACGTACGACATTCGGACAGTTTTTTCTAGACGGCTTTGGTTTAAGCCAGATTCTAGTATCAGGTTATTGGATATATACAGTCTAAAGTTTTTCCGTGTTTTCACGGATGGGAGGGGCGTTCTCGTAATTTCCGGGAAGCTTCTAGTAGCATGGTGACTTGAGGGGTTACGGTGGCATTGTCATTAATGTAATTGTGACTCATTATGTGTGATTCACTATGTCATTAATGCATCATTAAAGGCTTAATGACTCATATAGTGAATCACTCATATTCATTTATGAAGCATGATGAATAATCTCTTATTATTCATTTTATTGATTTATTCATTATGCTTGATATATTAAGTGAGAAGCAATTTCATTTCATGATGCCAGTTCACCTTCTCTCTCCTCAAGCTCTCTCTTTCTTCAAGCTCTAATCCTACCACTCATGAGTTGAGTACAAGGGTTAGAAAAGACTAAACATCCCATAACCTAACTCTATATGACCTAAGTTCCTTTGATTAGCAACTAGAGAAACTTAGTTACCTCAAGTCTTGAGGTGAAGCTTGGATTAGGGTTCTCGGGTAGATCATCTATCACTTGGAGGAGGCCGAGGAGGACGAAGAGATCGTAAAGACGAAGGACACGTATCACTAGGTATAATCTCTTTACATAGTAGTTTAGAACTTCTATGGTAGTTGTTAATTATCGTTTAGCAAAGATCTTCGGTTAGTCGATGTATGCTTCAAGAACAAGATCGTTTTTCATATTTCCGTCTCCACACAACTCGTGGGGTGTTGCACATCGACTTACAATACACACACCGCTCACTACGGCACCCTATCCCACGAGGTAGCGGTGATACCATAGTTAAAGACCAGTTGTGTATGTTTTCCATGGAGGTTAGGGTAAGAGTTAAGAAAGGACGGATAAGGATAAAAGGGAAGAAACCTAGTTTCTTCCCGATCGTGCTAATCCCCATTGTTAACTATTACCTTAACACCTAAAAGTTCTTAATTAGGGCAAAGAAAGCAGTGAGAATAATTGATTTTCCAAACTAACTATAACACCTTAGGATGTGTTTGGTGGATAATTATATGTTAATAAAGGATTTTTAATAAAAAGTTTACCAAATTAGTTTTCAAATATTTTGTCAAGAATTATAAATATTTTTCTAGAATTTTCCTAGGCTTGCGCACACATGTGCATGTAAACTGGGGTTAAAAATGAGGTTAAACCATGATTAGCAACCATGGTGGGTTAAACCATTTTAATTAAGATATGAGGTTTTAAATTAAGTGTGTTTTTTTTAAAGGAAAATAGAAATTAATTTGAATTTGTTTTGGGGTTTGACTTGGTGGGAGAGAGAGAGAGAAAGAGTGTGCATGATGAGGCATGATGGCCATGCCATGCTCCATTTAATGAAGAGAGAGAGAGGAGGGGTTGACATTGGGAGTTATTATTCTTGCCTCTCACTCTTTTTCTCACATCTCTCTCACTCTCACTCACACACACACACACCCAGCAGCCTCCACAGCAGCACCAGCAACAGCAGCAAGCACAGCACCAGCAACAGCAGCTCAGGCAGCAGCAACTCCAGGCAGCAGCAGCAGCACCCCAGCAACTCCATCCCCTCTTCTTCTTCTCCTTCTACTTGCTTGTGAGATTTTTAGGGGGTATAATCTCTAAACTTATTCTTGCTTTCGCTTAGTTGTGTAGAAATAGCTTCGATTAGAGTAAAATGGGAGATTTTGTGCTTGAGTTGGTGATTTGAGTGAAGTTTTGATCAAGTGATGTTAGTGTTGGGTAGACTAGCTTAAATAAATGTTGTTAAGGCCAAGTTAACCTAGGTAAACCCCAGATTACACAGATATACCCTAAGTTTTCAAATTATGCAAAATTTGACATTTTTAAGTAAAATCTTAGCTTTTTAAAATCTGTTGTTACCCCAGTGAGTTCAGAATAAAACTGAGTGGACTATAGCCTACTTGAGAGACCCTGACCCCACCACCAGAGCCCAACCCTACCAGCCCAACTTCAGGCCGCCGGAAAAATCGTTCTGGCCGCAATTTGCGGCCAGACTTGGGAGATAGGAGCTAGGGTTTTTAGGGTGGGTGTCTGCTATATTTTGTAGGTCCATGGTATATATAGTTTTGTAATATTTTAACCTGGGTAGAATCTGGGACGATATATCGTTTTCTGGTGTTTTTAGTTTGCGCGATACACGCGTGGGTTCTGTGATTCAGCGTATCGCGGCGTGTCGGGATGAGTCGTAGACGCGTACACACACGTTTCAGCGTATCGCACACACGCGCGTTAATTCGCGACACGAGTTCCCGTTTTGATTCGATATCGCGTTTTGCGAGATTTTGATTATATTTGGTTTCTTGTGTAAATTCCAGGTTCGCAGGCGGGTACGTCAGACGCCGCCAGGAAAGGGAAGCAGGTGGTCGGCTATACTTAGCACGCGACCAGGTGAGTAGATTTAACATCTACGGGGAAATCGCCCGTATGGCGTTAAGCGTCAGGGCGTTATAGGATATACCAGATTTCATATGTTTACCTTCATACCATGCACCCTATCTATTCACTTTTGTACATACGTGCCTAGATAGATCTTTACATGCGCACATACACCTATCTATTCATCTTTGTGCATACATACCTCGAAATATCTACACTTGTGCGCATATACATCGGATATCCATATTAGTACCCATGTGCATTACTACATTCACATTGCGTATATACCCATTTGGATATCCATACCTATACACATACATAGATGACATTGACATGATTTAAAAACTAAGGAACCGCATGTGATATTTTAAAAACTGGATCTTTTAAAGGAGCGGTTTTCCCTTCCTTTTACTCTTAGTGTCATAGGACACATTGCATGGATTTACGCATTGAGTTTGGATTTATGTGATTTCTGGATTTGGGAACCGGAGTAATATTTTAAGAAAATACGCACTGTTTAAAAAAAAACACGGTTTCCCTTTATTTATGAGAGAGGGGCTGACCCGGACTGATGGATGCCCGATATATGAGAGAGGGCTGACCCGGACTGACGGATGCCCGATACATGAGAGAGAGGGCTTACCCGGACTGACGGATGCCCGATACATGAGAGAGAGGGCTGACCCGGACTGACGGATGCCCGATATATGAGAGAGAGGGCTGACCCGGACTGACGGATGCCCGATATATGAGGATTTGCGTGTCGATGCTGGACACGAGTATTTCTTGATATTTTGAGTGCCGATGTTGGGCACTGAGTTTTACTGGGATTTGGGTGTATTATTTGACACCGACTGTTTTTCCACGTTGATATTTCGTGTAGATATTATTTATTCCCATGCTCAGCATTTAGTATTACACATCTCATCCTGTATCTGTGGTACTTGATAGAGTACATATGGCATGCACGACTATTGCACACCCTGCTCAAAACATATAGATGTTATTATATCGCATTTGTTGCATGTCTTGAGCATCCAGTTCATCATATAGATGTTATCTGTTGGCATAGATTCGAGTATTGCAGCACGTGCATACTCGCGATTACATTTATATGTTATCTACTATTCACGAGTTGGCAACTCACCCCCGTTGTGCCACAGTGCTTGCAGGTTGCCCTTTGGAGTAGTCGCGGCTGGCTGTTTATCGCATCTTTTGGCACAGATACCAGTGCTTTGGAGTGCTAGCCCTTTTGCTATTAGGTGGGTGTTGTGCAGTATTTGTTTACTTTTCAGTTATACATTGATGTATCTAGTATTCTCCATCTACCTTCATGTATTGACTTAGAGACAGTGGTGAGGACGATGTATGTTATTTTGTACTCTGGTGTCGAGCTCGCTGTGAGCCGACTTTATTTATGCAGTCTTATCTTTTATGTTAATTGTCTTTTCTCTACTGCTCATTCTTCGCTACGGCGTCGTATATCTTATTGTGGTGATTGTTCCGCCGTTGGGCGCGATTCTCCCATTATGATGCTCTATTCATTTCATATGTTACTTCTATTACACCTTGCCTTTTACCCGACTTGCGGGACAAACTTTTATAAAGGAAATGTTGCCAAAATTATTAAAATATAACTCTTGAACTAAAAAGGATTTCTACTAAATTACTTAAGTTTTTCTAAATATTTTACAAATGCTTCTACTTAAATGTTTTAACACTCTATATTTTAAATGGTTTTGATTTTTGGGTTTCGGCTTACTTAGTCGCGTTGCGCCTGTAGACGTTACGTAGTTAAGTGCCGGTCACGGGCCGAACTTTGGGTCATGACACTAACCTAATCTTAACCCTAGCAAGCTTTTTGTAAACTTTTATCTCATTCTTAGATCTTAAAATAAAACCCAAAATCTTTTGGATTTAACTCGTTAAAACACAAAGAATAGGAATTCATCTCCCTGTGGACCGACCCGTACTCAACCGGCTAGCTACCAAGAGACACCGTCTTGATTGCGGTTAATTCTTTGATCACAAAAACGCATAAGCATAAAATTCCACTACAATCAAATGGCGCCGTTGCCGGGGAGACGGTAGTCTCTTTCTTTTTGTAAATTCGGGTTAAAAAATAAATAAATCAAAATAAAACATTTAAAAATTATAAAAATTGAAACAAATAAATAAATAAAATAAAATAAAAAAATCATTTTGTTCTTCTTGAAAGGTTTTTGTGCAAGTGTGCAGGAAAAGAAGACGGACAGATTCAGATCTGGAAAATCCCGGTGAACAAATTAAGAAACAGAAGATCTGAACAGACAGAGAAAAATCAGAACAGAACAAAACAGAATTTTTTGGATCTGAACCGACGATTCTACCGCGGAACCACGGCACAAAGAGGCATTTTGCGGCGGATCCGCGGCCTTTTGCTGACGTCAGCAAGTGGAATCTTCTCTGTAAGCATTCTTGTCTTCTCTGTAAACCCCCCATCTCCTCTGAAAAAATTTTCCTGCAGGGTTCTTTGCGCAAAACTTCTCCCCCTTCTCCAATAAATTGTTTTTGTGCATGATTCTTTGCGCTGCAAAATAAATTTTTTTTTTGAAAGTGTTTTATATTTTTGCTGTGTTAATTGCTTTGCATATTTAAATCGGACTTTTAAGGGGCTATAACACCAATCAAGATTGGGTGGGGATTTCATTACCCTTCCTAAGACCCCAAAAATCACTAAAAGCATTTGCATCAACCTTCGAGTTAATAAAAAATATTTGACTCAGCCAATAAGAACTGTCGCGCTCAATAGGACAAAGGAAAAGTTGTAGGCATCGATCGTTTATCTAAAACAGACTTTGTGGTGCCTAGGCTAGACAAGTAGGAAAGGTAATTTTAAAAGGCCCGTCTCACGGTGATTCGTGAGCGGATCCCTCCTTTCTTTACTTGTGCTTACCTGGCCACAATTAGAGGTGAAGAGGCGATTTGAGGATCTCACAACTTGACCTTTGGAACAGTTAGGAGCAGTCTAGTTAACTTAGGAGACCCTAGCTCTAGGCTTGATTGTGCATCTTATATTGTGACTGTTTGAAAGTGTGTAGTAGTCCGTACAAATTTTGCAAAAAAAAACTCTTAAAAAAAACACTTTCAGAAATTTCAAAAACACAAAAACAAACAATTTCTATAAAAAAAAAATTAAAAAAAAATTATAAAATATAAAACATATAAAAAAAATCATCACATTCTTCTTCTCCTTTCTTACATTATGGGTACCCCATCTCGCAAAACTCTTGCCGAACTTTGGTACCTTCATCCAAACTTTGCTTCCTACGCGCATTGTTTTGGTCGAATTACGGACGATCCCTCCATGCCCAAAATTTCTTTGAAAGATCGAATAGAAGCGTCTAAGAGAAACAGTTGGACTCTGCAATCTACTTTGTATCAACCATTTCAACCTTCACCACTTTCTTACGTTGATACTCCGAAGGTAACTCCGAAACCCATGTCTATTGCTGAACATATTGAACAATCTCGTAACCGATCTTTCACTCCTTTCAACACTTCTAGTTCTTGGGATCAACAATTCCATTCACCTTTTTATCCAAATGTTGATCCTACTCCTGTCCAACCATTCAATTCCTACCAGTCCTACCCGACTTTCGCACATTCCTTAGACATTGCATCTACACAGCCATTTGGGAGTTTCCAGAATCCAAACAATTTTGAATCTTTTACTGAAACCCCTTCACAACCCATGTCTAGTCTGGAACAGTCGTTGGAAGCTTATATTGTAGCGACAAACCAACAGATGAGAAATTTGAATGCGTCCATTGCCGCCCTTAATTCATCAAGACAACCTAGTGAACCGGTAGCTAGTTTCCAACTAGCTCCAAATTTTCCAATGTATGATGAGGCGGTTGGACAGATTGAGAATTTGAGTGAAGAGAGTGAGCTGTGCACCCTTCCAAATCAAACCTACCCATCCCCAATTGAATCCCACAACTCCGGTTTTGAATGTCTGTCAAGTGTCCCAAATGATTCACCGGTTGAAAATAAAATATTTAATGAGTTGTGCGACTTTGTAGCGCTTGATTTGCCAGATTGTGAAGGGTCTCTTTCGAGTGAACCCACGCCCAATCCTTTTGAACTTTACAACTCCAATCTAGAACCTGAATTGATAAATATCCATTCTTTTAATGAGGTGTCTGAAAAAATTGATTTTCACTTGATTGAGGATATTGACGCGGGGAATATTTTGGATGATGAACCTGCAGATTTTGCCGAGTTTTTCTCTCCAATTCATCATCCTGGATCATTAAATGTTTTTCCCGAACTTCATATGCGTTTTGATTTTGATGAGAATGGCATGGATAAGCTAAATTTTGAGGAGAATATTGAGGAAATTATTGAGGATAAACCAGTTTTGTTTGATGAGTCGGATTTTCCAATTCATCCTGTCCTTTCCACTGACTGTGTAGACCCTCCTGAACCTTTAACTGTGACCCTTCCTAAATCACTCCCCTTCGTCCTTTCCATCATTCCGACCGCGCAAGAATCCATTACGCTTTCATTTCCAATGTCTGGTTTACCAAGTTCGACGTACCCATGTTTTCTCATGAACCTTGAGGGATTTGACCTCATTTTTCAGTGGGTTGATAGATTAGCACAATCGCTTTTTACACATCGGTCATTACAAAATGTGCTAATTTATACACTCCATCTCCACCCTCAAGTTCGTATTCAACTTCTTTCTCCTACTTTCTCAGGTTCCTCTTCTATTCTTCCTATAATTTCAGTGAGTGTTGATGAATCACAATCCGATAATTCAATTTTGATCATTCCAGAAAGCCAACTTGATTTGGATACTTTTGAAAGTGAGGTAGATGAGTTTTTCGAGTCTCCTACCTCCATAATTTTTGACAAATCAAGTCTGATAAATTCTGGCACAAAACTTACTGACAGCAAAGTGTTCAATTACATCGATGAGAGTTTTGAAGAACTTTTTGCTGACAAACTTGCATTCCTAAATGACACGGATTTTGTGATTAATCAACTTCTACCTGAAGAAGTCGAACCACCACCATTTCTTCTTCCCTTCCGCCATTCTTCTCCTCCACCGAGACCGTATACTGCTTCTATCTCCACACGGTCTCGTGTGCTTCTCATTTCTTTTCTTTACACTCCACTCTTTCACCAACCACACCATTATAACGATAAAATTTTTGAATGGTTGGTGCTAACCTTTGGCCTATGTAAGGCCTTATATAGCTTGATACTGTGTCTTTCTCCTCCCTAACTCTAAACTTTAATGCTTCAACAGTGGAAACACTGTTTCACTTAGGTTTGGGGGGACCTTGTTGTATATATATTTTGTTTTATTTTTCTGTTAATAAATAATAATAAAAAAATAAACAGGGGAGTGCCGACAATTTTGACCCTCTTGGTGTCGCCTGACAGTGAGGACACTGTCAAGTTTAAGTTTGGGGTGTGCTCGGTAAGCTTTCTTCCTTTTCATTCATATGTATATTTTTGCATTTGCATACTTATTTTTAAAACCCATAAAAATTGAAAAATTATAAAAATTAAAAAATTCAATTTTGGCCACAGTTGACTTAAGTTTGACAAGACGGTTAACTAGCTAGGAAAAACTAGATCCAAAACTTAGTAAATTAAAAACACAAAAAATAACCTTTCTTAAAAATTTAACGGTAGAAAATATATGTCCTTTTAGTTTATTTAGAAATAGGCAAATTTTGAGTTCACTTCTTGGGCTAAGTCAAAATAAGGGAAGAGTATTGAAATTTTTATTGAAGTGTAAGTCTGAAAAATAATTCCGAACCTTAAGTCCAAATTCTGAAAATATATACCCTACAACTTGCACAAACACGCACCTTGAAACTTGTAATAGTAGAGGATACCTTGAAATGCTCTTGTCTAAAATCCTTAGTATATAAAAAAAATTATAAGTGTGAATAATGAGATATAAAAAAATGGACACTGGTTTTGTAATTACTTAAGGCTGCGTAAAATAAAAAAAATCTATAGCAAGGGTGCTTTATCACCTAGTGCCTTAGACCAACTGGTTTGGGAGTCACTGCTAAAGCCTTAGGTATTACAAGACGAGAAATTACGTCTTAATGTGCGAAAACATTTTGTAATCGGTCGTTAGTACCTCAAGAAGTATTAACGGTCGCATGAAGGATGTGCGAGCAATTTCATCTAAAAATTCACCAACTAAAAGTATTTTGGACGATGGACAAGAGTATAAGAGCTTGAATTGAATTTCTAAGTGTAGGCGTGATACATACACACACGTATAGGGTATATGATTGGGGTTTGGATGAGATATAGGAATGAAAAATATGACTTATATCTTTAGTAGAGATGATAAAAATTCCTAAGTTGAGATGGAACCTTAGAAGGAAAACTCAAAAGATTCTAAAAGCTAAATAAATTTACAGAACATATACAATCTTAAGTTAAATGATAAGGAAGCGTGAAAAATATGGGTTGATAATTTCTGAGTCGAAGATAATAGAATTTCTTGCTAGAAAACCGAACTGAAGAATAAAAGTCAATGGGCCAAATTGATAGGATTTTATGGGTAGTATCCGCTGAAAACCCTCAGGAGACAACACTCCTCCTACTAGGGACACCGAGAGGTTTAACGGCTTGTTGCACGAGCTCAGTGCAATCGCGTTTCCCTGCGAAAGTGAGGTTAGGCTTTTTCGAGAATAAATTAGTTTTGCTCGGGATGAGAAAAAGATAAGTTTGGGGGTATTTGTTCATATCATAATTTTGCATTATTATATTCCCCATTCTTAATCATTTTACAAATAAATAGTTTCTTTTGATCCATATCTGTTAAATAGTTGCATGTTACAGGTTCTCAGAACAATACAGTGAAAATGATGAAAAAACGCTACTAAAGTGAGACTACGACCAACAAATAGAAGAATCTTTGTCATGCCGCCTACAGTTTGAGGGACAAACGAAGATCAGCAAACAGTTCGATTTCACAAAGCATGAAGGCAGCACATGATTCAAGACTTCAACATGAAGCGAACGGTAAAAGTCCACAACATTTGTGCACTGTGGAAATCTGGAAGAAACTAGAAAAGAGTCTGAAGAACCAAGTGAAGAAAAAAGAAGCAAATAGCAATAGGAAGAAGCCCTAGAAAATTGAGCCATCAAGCCCATCACATGGCCGCGGATCCGCGGCCAAACATGGCTTATGGCCGCGGTTCCGCGGCCGTGCATCGCACGTGTCGTTGCGTCGGTGCATTGACTTGGTTTTCTTAAGGGTATTTTTGTAATTCTAGATATGGATCAGATGTAAACCCTAGGGTTTCTATTATCTATAAATAGAAATCCTACAGCCTCTTTTGAGGTGTGCCTCTTTTTGGGTGCCTCTTTTGAGATGCCTCTTTTAATTTCTAGATCTTAGATTTTCAATTCTATGTAATCTGTCAAAGAGTACATCAATGAGGAAGTAAGTTTTTTTATCTTGAATTTCTTTTTGCCACAGTTATAAATTTTTTATCTGCCGTAGTTATAAATTTTTATCTGCCGTAGTTATAAATCTTTTTTATCTTCCATAGTTATTAAATTAAAACCATAAAAAAATGAACTCGTTTATCAATTCCCTAATGAGTGAGTAGTTCCTCACTTGTTAGGGTTAGGTTTGGGGAAGGTTTGAGAGATGAAAATCTCTCACCCCTTTCTTGCCCATTATACATTTTAAAGTAGGACTCTATGCATATATACACACACCGCTCACTACGGCACCCTATCCCACGAGGTAGCGGTGATACCATAGTTAAAGACCGGTTGTGTATGTTTTTCATGGAGGTTAGGGTAAGAGTTAAGAAAGGACGGACATGGACAAAAGGGAAGAAACCTAGTTTCTTCCCAATCGTGATAATCCCCATTGTTAACTATTACCTTAACACCTAAAAGTTCTTAATTAGGGCAAAGAAAGCGGTGAGAATAATAGATTTTCCAAACTAACCTAATCTTAACCCTAGCAAGATTTTTATAAACTTTTATCTCATTCTTAGATCTTAAAATAAAACCCAAAATCTTTTGGATTTAACTCGTTAAAACACAAAGAATAGGAATCCATCTCCCTGTGGACCGACCCATACTCAACCGGCTAGCTACCAAGCAACACCGTCTTGATTGCGGTTAATTCTTTGATCACAAAAACACATAAGCACAAAATTCCACTACAATCAACATCGTAGTCCATGAGTTTAAGCACCCCACAGTCCGTGGAATGTCTGGTTGTCGGGACCCGTCACCTCTCTGAAGATGTTGAAGGATTACAACGACATATATCAGAGGTTTGAAGAGATGTACCCTTGAACCAATGTTGGTTGAAAGGCTCTGGGAATTACTTTGAATGCTATATGAGATGATCAATTTTGGAAGGCAAGAGTATAGTTGGGGTTCAGTTGAGGGGGGAGGGTCTTGCCTCTGGGAGACTTAGCTAATTTGGGCTAAGATTGGTTTGAATATAGTGTTAAACACTAGAGTATACTTAGCGCTCACGTGTTCCCACGTGAGGCGCTTAAAGTAGTGTTAAACACTAAGAATGAAGCGCTTAAAGTAGTGTTAAACACTAAGAATGAAGCGCTCACGTGAGGCGCTTGAAGATTGGGCCTTACTTCTTCTATGTTACTCCCAGAATATGCATATAAGCATTAAAAACTTGATCTTTATGATCATCACGTATGGACACGTGAGGGTACCCATGTGTTGGATATTAATCCTTCAGTTTTACCCTATTTTCTCTTTAAAAAGGTGTTTGTCAAGGGTCACGTGGAGACACGCGAGGCATCCTTTAGGCGGACATTGCCTTTGGGGAGAATTCTCTTTTTATGAGTGTTTGATAATTTCTAGGGGTTACGTGGGAACACGTGAGACACCCAAAAAGTGAAACTGCCTTGGCTTTACTCCCTTTTTATTTTGAGAAGCTTGTTCAAGGGTCACGTGGGAGCACATGAGACGCCAGAAAGTGAAATGCCTCGGCTTTACTCCCTTTTTATTTTGGGAAGCTTATTCAGGGGTCACGTGGGAGCACGTGACCTAAACTTATTCGTTCTCTTTTGATCATTGAGGGGGCTCACGTGGACACACGTGACCATGTTGGGTACTGATCTCTTTTACGTGCATGGAGAGTTGAATCCCTTGTTTATGAAATAAATTCTTTTATAGGGTTAAACCTAAATTTTATTTAGAGGAATTAAGTTCCTCTTTGTTTGAAAGAATTAAATTCTTTAAACCCAATTCTCCCTCTAAGTTTTGGATCTGTATGGCAGAATCTCCCCGATGAGAATTAAATTCTCAACTTATGGGGAGATATGCTTCTGCAGATTTTCAACCAAAGGAAGAACTGAGTTCTTATTTAGAAGTGTTAAACTCTTGGTTTGAGAATTAAATTCTCTTTTTTTTGTGGGAGCTTATAGAATGATCTCTTTCCTTCTCTTACCTAGAGTTTCTTTCTTCTCTGAAGAGATCTTCTTCTCTCTAGAGAATTCAATTCCCTCCTATTTTTTCAAGGAGGTTTTTTTTCTCTCTCTCTCTTGTCCTCTCTCCTCTCTCTCTCTTGTCCTCTATCCTCTCTCTTTTCTTCTTGGCTCATATTTATAGGAGAAAGAAAAAAATCAGTTTGTTCAGCTAATCTTTCATTGAGAGATTTTGATTGATTTTATAACCAACATGATCTTTTAGATCATTCGGTGAATTTTATTCACCATTGCATATTTAATCCATAAGATATTTTATTTGTTGTTCCTGGAAAATTTTAGGAAAATATTTCCTTGTACAGAATCTTTCTATAAATTGGGGATTTTTTAATCACCATTGGATTTTTAATCCAACGGTGCTCCACTTTATAGAGTGCAATCTTTTTTTGTTTGGAAAGATGAAATATTTTTCCAATTAGGGCTTTTGATTCCTTTTAATTAGAATTTAATACTATTGGTTCAGAGTGTTCGGGAACACATCACGCGTTGGCACGTGACCCCACTGATTTAGCATCTAATTAGAATTTAATTCTATTAGTTCAAAGGGCTCGGGAACCCATCACGTGTTGGCACGTGACCCCACTGATTAAGTATCTCCAATTGTTTATTTCAGCGCCTATAGACTTTGCCCATAAAAGGTCACGTGTCCTTACGTGAGGCCCGATCACGTGTGGGCACGTGATGCTCCACTTGGGGGGTTTTCTTGCTGCTTTATTCGTATTTTATTCAGTTCCCATGAGAGGAAAAAGTACAATCTACAATATAACAATTCAACATGAATCCATGAATACATATATTCAATCTATTCAACCTGTATTCACTGAACCAAACCATGGATATACTTCCATTTACATGATTCTCCAGTTACATCCACTTACTGATATCATGGTTTCGGCAAGTCATCCATCTATACAAGACAATACAAGTTACAATACAATTAAGACATCGCGGGGTTTAAGGGGTAGATTGGTATGAAATGTGTTGGAAGTGGCATGAGACTGTAAGATTTAAGACACCTAACCTGTATTTCCGTTGCTGTTGTACCGTGGCATAAACGGTTCCTTATACTACACGTGCCTCTAGTCTCTGGCATATAGAGATTCCTCTCGTATACACTGGCATTCTTCTGTACCAAGCTACAAACAACAGCGTTAACACCAATACAATATAATACAACTTTAAAAGCTACTTTCTCTCTCTGTCTATTCTATTTCTCCCTTACCTTTGGGACTTACCGAGCGACTGTTCGCTGACGACATTCCTTCTCTTTCTTCTTTGGAATGTTGTCAGGTGATCTAGACACCTAGGAGATCGAGCCTACTAGCGAGGAATTGGATCAGCTTGCCTACGACCCAGAGCTCTAGCTTCATTGTACACATTTTTATTTCAGTACTTTTCATTTCTGTTATGTCGCTGTTTAGGCATTGGTTTCTTTCAGATGTATTTAATTTTCCATGCATTGTACAAAAGAATGTTAATAAATAAAGTTGTTGTTCATTACATTTTTCTCTTGTGTATATTCTTTTATATTGCTTAGATACGCTTAGCGTATTTACTTCAGAGTAGATACGTAGCGGCCTCATCACGTCCATTGCCCGTACACTGGGAAGCAGGGCGTGACAGGTTTTGTTGGTGGCCCATGCAGGTCAGAGCTGTATGAAACTCTACCATGCAGTTCTGTTCTGCGTGAACAACCTAAGAAATATAGTACAAGAACCAGCAACTAAAACATTATTTACAATTCATACTTCTTGAATCTTATCATTTCCGTACTTTGAATCTGTCCTAACCAAAAAATTTCATTCAAGCTTATGGATTCCCCGAACAATACCAGCACCAACTTCAACAATACTCCACCACCACTACCAATCACACCTGCCGTCCCTGCTCCACTCAACAAGAAGACGGTTCTGCTTGAGGCAATCCGCAGCCTCCTAGAGGGACAGCAGCAGCAGACTGCTCTTTTAATTAACCGTCCTGAGGCAGAAGCACCTGGGGTGAAGCAATTCAGGGCTTTGCACCCCAAACTGTTTGCAGAAAAGGAGAGCCCACTGGAACCTGAGGAATGGGCTCAGAGTATCGAAGATGATCTGGCCGCAGCACAAGTGCCAGAAATAGCTTGGGTTCGTGTTGCAAAACTTCAGCTCACGGACAGTGCACGAAACTGGTGGAAGGCGGAAGAAAGCCGTCTTGAACAACCCATTGAATGGAAGACTTTCCGCGACATGTTCGACGCAAAGTTCTTCCCTGATACTGCCAGGTTCGATATGGAACAGCAGATCATCCATCTGCAACAAGGTTCAATGTGGACCAAGTCAATAGATGAGTATGGCGTTGAGTTCACCATGCTCAGTCGGTAAGATATGTCTCAATAATTCGAATTGTTCAATATATCACATACTACACAGCTAACATAATCCTTTAACAGATTTGCGGCACACCTGATACCGACGGATGAGATCAAAGCCCGTCGATTTCAACAAGGTTTGGATTCGGAGATCTAGGCTGCACTGGCCACAGGAGATTTTCCGACTCATGAATCGGCTCTGAAAGCTGCCTGCCGTTATGAGACAGTGGTAAAGACGAGGGGCAGACCTCAATCTGCAGGAGTCAAACGCCCTGTCAACCAGATGACGGGAGGAGCCTCGTCAAGACCACCTTTTGTGCCAAGGAGACCGGGAGTACCGAACAACCGTCCTAGCCCAGCTTTTTGTAACTACTGCAAGAAAAATGGACATATGTTGCAAGACTGTTGGCGAGCCAACCATCTTTGCTTAGTCTGCGTCTCAGCTGCTCATGATATTGGGTCTTGTCCTCATGGACAAAATCCAATTACTGCACCCAGGCCAGCAATCACTTACCCGCAGAGACCAGCCATCCAAGCACCTGCTCCAAGACTTGTAGTACCTGCTCCACCACCTAGAGGACCACAAGCTGCACCTCCTCCTCGTCAGTTCCATCAGGCTCAAAGGAACGTTCCGAGGAATGCTCCTCAGGCCAGGAGGAATGTACCACGGCGCCAGGCTTTCACGATGACAGTGGAAGAAACTGAGGCCACTGGCCAAGTTATCACTGGTAACCTTTTCTTCTCAAACTTTTCTTTCAGTCTTGCTACCTATCTACATACTTTTACCTATACATAAATCATATCCCACATACCTTAGGTATAATCTTAGTAGCCCCACTTCCTGCACTAGCACTCTTCGATACTGGAGTATCTCACTGCTTTATGTCGCAACGGTTCGTCCGAACTCATGCGATTCCAGTCACATCGCTTGTATCCAGCTGGAATGTCAGTTCAGAAAATGGCGTTCTAAAGGAAACAATGGGATACAGCTTGTGTCCAGTAGTCGTCTGCAGCAGAGAATTCTATGCTGACTTCAAAGTGCTGGACATACCGAACTTCGATGTGGTTCTAGGTATGGATTGGCTCGGAACCTTTTATGCTACCATCGACTATCGTCAAAGGAGCGTAGTATTCGATATTCCAGATCATCTGATCTTCTATTTCAAAAGTAGAGACCGTACCCTGGAGCCAAGTACTTACAAGGCGAAGCCAAAGAAGGCAATGATTGCAGCAACTGAAGCAGAGGAAGAATCAAGGCCAGAAGTGGTTCGAGAGTTCGACGATGTGTTTCCTGACGATATATCAGGTTTTCCTCCCGATCAAGCTCTTGAATTCAGCATTGATTTAGTACCAGGAGCACAACCGGTGATCAAAGCACCTTATCGATTAAGTCCGGAAGGTTTGAAGGAAGTCCGAACTCAGTTGGACGAATTATTTTCGAAAGGATGGAATCGTCCTAGCACTTCAAGTTGGGGATCACCTGTACTACTTGTGAAGAAGAAAGAAGGTTCATATAGAATGTACATCGATTATAGAGCCTTGAACGAAGTCACGATAAAGAAAAAGTATCCACTCCCGCGCATCGACGATCTATTCGATCAGCTAAGTGGATCTTGTGTTTTCTCTAAATTAGATCTTCGTTCAGGTTATCATCAGATGAAGGTCAAGAAAGCTGATATTCATAAAACAGCTTTCAGAACTCGCTATGGTCATTACGAATTTCTAGTGATGCCATTTGGAGTGACCAAAGAACCAGCAATATTCATGAAACTGATGAATCAAGTTTTCCGGGAGTACTTAAACAGGTTTGTTGTCATCTTCATCGACGACATCCTGGTGTATTCTAAGAGTCGGAAAGAACATGCCGAGCACCTACGAATTGTCCTAGAAACTCTACAACAACATCAATTATATGCCAAGTACAGCAAGTGTGAGTTTTGGCTAAATCAAGTTAGTTTTCTTAGACATATCGTACCGGGCGAAGGAATCTCTGTGGATCCAGCAAAAGTTTCACCAGTAAGAGAATGGCCGACACCAAAATCAGTGAAGGACATTCGAAGTTTCTTGGGTCTAGCTGGATATTACAGAAGGTTCATTGAAGGTTTTTCAAAGCTAGCAACACCCCTGACCAAGCTCACACATAAAAATGAAGACTTTGTGTGGTCAGAAGCATGCGAACAAGCTTTCGTAGAACTCAAGTCAAGGTTGACATCAGCGCCTATTCTCATTATACCGGATCAGTCTGGAGGTTTCGAAGTGCATTGTGATGCATCCGGTAAGGGATTAGGATGTGTTCTACATCAGCACGGTAAGGTTGTGGCTTATGCTTCAAGACAGCTGAAGACTCATGAGCGCAATTATCCGACGCATGATTTGGAATTGGCAGCCGTTATCTTTGCTCTTAAGATTTGGCGCCATTATTTTCTTAGTGAACGAGTGAACATATACACAGATCACAAGAGTCTGAAATATTTGTTTACTCAGAAGGAGCTTAATATGCGGCAGAGAAGATAGTTAGAACTCATGGCGGACTTTGACATCAACCTGCAATATCACCCAGGGAAGGTGAATGTGGTTCCATATGCTCTTAGTCACCAACCATTAACAATGCATCTTACCGCTCAGTGGAAGCTTCAACAAGACTTGCATCAGATGAAGATTGAAGTAGTCATGCCAGGTAACGCTTTAAGTTTGATGAATTTGCAAGTTCAATCTACCATTGTCAATCAGATCAAAGCAACTCAAACAAGTGATGCTAAGTTGCAAAAGATCAGAGAACAAGTAGAGAATGGACTCAGAACAGATTTCATCATCCATGAAGACAGATTTTTGAGATACGGCAGCAGATTATGTGTACCAAAAGGTCCTGTTCGGGAGGAGTTAATGAAAGAAGCTCACAGCTCTCCCTACTCAGTACACTCTGGAGGTACAAAGATGTACACAGATATACGTCAGAATTACTGGTGGCATGGAATAAAGCATGAAGTAGCCAGATGCGTCGCTAAATGCATGGTGTGTCAGCAAGTAAAGGCTGAACATCACAGGACTGCTGGATTACTTCAACCGTTACCAATCCCAGAATGGAAGTGGCAACACATCACGATGGATTTTGTGACTGCACTCCCTCGCAGCACAAAGGGTAACGATGCGGTATGGGTTATTGTGGATCGACTCACAAAGTCGGCTCACTTCATTCCATTTCGAGTTGGCCAATCAACTAGACATTAGCAAAGAAGTACATAGAGGTAATAATCTACTTAAGATTTAAACTCTTCAAATATGTACTATCTCTGATACCCATGAACTCATACAAGAAATTGTGCGACTTCATGAAGTACCGGTATGCATTGTCTCCGATCGTGACACTAGGTTCCGATCATAATTTTGGCAGATTCTGCAAGCAAGCTTAGGAACAAGTCTAAACTTCAGCACGGCTTATCATCCATAAACAGATGGTCAGTCTAAGCGAGCTATTCAGATCTTGGAGGATATGCTCAGAGCATGTATGTTAGACTTCAAAGGATCGTGGGAAGATCACCTACATCTTCTGGAGTTTTCGTACAACAACAGCTACCAAGCAAGCATAGGAATGGAACCTTTTGCAGCATATATGGAAGGAAGTGTCGATCGCCATTAAGTTGGGACGACATCAGAGATTGGGAACTTCTTGGACCTGAGATGATAGTAGCAACTGTTGATGTGGTTCGTACTATCAAAGAAAAGATGCAGATAGCCCAAGATCGACAGAAGCACTGGGCTGATGCAAAGCGACGTCACTTGTAGTTCCATCCAGGAGATCACGTATTCCTAAAGATATCTCCAACCCGCGGAGTGATTCAATTTGGAAGACGGGGTAAGCTAAGTCCGAGATACATTGGACCGTTCGACATACTCGAACGAGTCGGTGAAGTGGCATACCGCTTAGCACTTCCACCATCATTTGAAGGAGTGCATAATTTGTTCCACATGTCCCAACTCAGAAGGTATGCGAGTGACCCCAGCCACATTATCGATCATTCCGAGCTCACTGTACAGCCCGACTTATCTTGTGAACAAAAACCTGTTGAGATCCTGGATAGAAAAGTGAAGTCATTTCGGAACAAGCAAGTCAACTTGGTTTGAGTGATGTGGAGAAAAGACACTCTAGGAGAACCAACTTGGGAAAGGGAAGATGAGATGCGTGCAAGATATCCCCACCTCTTTGTAAACTAGTCCTTAAAATAAAATTTGTAAATTTCGAGGACGAAAATTTTGTAAGGAGGGTAGACTGTAACAACTCCAATTTTAGTATACAAAAATTTATTTAAAAGTTAATGTATACTTCGGGTATTTGCATTTACTGTGAGTACTATAAGTAATTGTTTTTCTTTTTAATAGCAAGAAGGGGCTTGTAGCTCATTAGTAAGACCTTGCACTGCTGAACCAAAGCACCAGAGTTCAAATCCCATCACCCACATTATTTTTAATATTGATTTCTTTTTAGATTTTTAGAATTTCAAGAGTCTACACGGGCTAAACCCGTAAAACCCCACTACACGTGTAAAACAAAATGGACCAGGGAGAAGACAAAACGACGATGGACCCACGGCGACCGACCCCGGCCTGACTCGGCCCAAATCGGCCGGCAACTCGGCCGACTCGGCCGGCGCCGCCGGCCGGACTCGGTCGGACCGCCGATTCCCCAACACAAAACTTCTGTCTCATGGCCTCCCCAGTACCCCTGTATACTTTAAATATCCTGCACAGTAACAGAGCCCCTTTAAAACCCTATTTACTCCATTTTTAATACATTTTTAATACAATTTTCAATACAACCTTTCACCTGCCCTAACCCTAGCTTTACCCTATAAATACCACCCCTAGACACACACCCCTCACTCACAATTCTGTCCAAACTCTCAAGAAAATTCCTAGAACTTTTGTGTGCATTTGGAGTTAGCAAAGGGCGAAGCTCCGACGAAATTCCGACGACGACCCTAGGAGCTCCCGGTGACGAAACAACGCACCGGTGCCTCCTACCGTTTGCACTCCCTCTTCTTTATACTACAAACCCGTAAGTCCCTTCTCCCTCTTCACCTTGCTATTCTAAAAATACGTATTTCTAAAACCCGACGGAATCGGAGTTAATCTGATTTCCGGTTCGGTTCTTCCTAAAAATCTCATTTTTCTTAAATACAATCATACTAAACCATTGCATGTTGACTATTAAATATTAACAAGTCATATTGAACAAGTTCTATATCAAAAGTATTTCTATTTCAATTTTTATCGTACTTTTTCAGTAAAATACCATGTAGTTTAATTTTGACATTAAAACATCACAATCTTGCTATACCTTTAAGTAGATCACGAGGTAATGACCTACCTCCTCACAACACTTATATGCAACATAGCACAGTACCTTTCGGGAACATAGAATACGGAAAAACGAAACTTTACATATAAATACCACTAACTATTAAAACTGTTTCTATAAGATTACTTATTTTATAAATCTTTGCAAAGCGCCGCTACAACCCATTTTGGGGAACCCGACTGGGATGGTGCGGATTATCGCACATCTCTGGGCTTAGTAGTGCGAGATGCAGACCTCCGCAAGGAGCATTCGTTCTCGAGAGATTTAAAATACAAATATCTTTAAAAAATGAGATTTTTAGAAATATAATATATATTAAAATTATTTTTATATAAATATATATATGTGTGTGTGTGTGTGTGTGTGTGTGTCATTAAAATATCTATTTTTGTGGTAATATAGATATTCCAACTTTTCCTAAAATCACAAGAATCACTTTAGATTAAAATACCATGAATTCCATACAAGTTATTATAAATAAATACCCTATATTATGAAATTAAGTTATTTTCACTAGAAATATCACAAATATAAAATCTACATATATGACAACTCTAAAGACGATAATTAAATACTTGGGGTGTATTTTGAAAATTATACAAAAGTATTTTTACGTATAACCCCCTCAAGTTCTATAAATTACCCTAAAGACACTAATAAATATAGGTTTAAGCGGGACCAGTCTCTTAAGCCTCAGGGAGCCGGAGATATAGGTGCTTGCCTATCTATGGTAGACAACTTAACAAACGATGTTATTAATACGGTAATCATCTTTGAAAAAGACACAAATCATGCCGCCCATATGCAGCGGTTACCGATAACATCAAAACAATCAAGACATCAATTTCTTTTCTAATTTTTCTGACTCAGACCGAGTCTCATTATAATCAATCTGACTTGAATGTGATTCAAGTACAATCTACAATATAACAATTCAACATGAATCCATGAATACATATATTCAATCTATTCAACCTATATTGACTGAACCGAACCATAGATATACTTCTATTTACATGATTCTCCAGTTACATCCATTTACTGATATCATGGTTTCGGCAAGTCATCCATCTATACAAGACAATACAAGTTACAATACAATACAAACAATACAATCAAGACATCACGGGGTTCAAGGGGTAGATTGGTACGGAAGGTGTTAGAAGTGGCACGAGACTGTAAGATTTAAGACACTTAACATGTATTTCCGTTGCTGTTGTATCGTGGCATAAACGGTTCCTTGTACTACACGTGCCTCTAGTCTCTGGCATATAAAGACTCCTCACGTATACACTGGATTCTTCTGTACCAAGCTATAAACAACAGCGTTAACACCAATACAATATAATACAACTTTAAAAGATACTTTCTCTCTCTGTCTATTCTATTTCTCCCTTACCTTTGGGACTTACCGAGCGACTGTTCGCTGATGACATTCCTTCTCTTTCTTCTTTGGAATGTTGTCAGGTAATCTGGACACCCAGGAAATCGAACCTACTAGCGAGGACTTGGATCGGCTTGCCTACGACCCAGAGCTCTAGATTCATTGTACACATTTTTATTTCAGTACTTTTCATTTCTGTTATGCCACTGTTTAGGCATTGCTTTTTTTCAGATGTATTTACTTTTCCATGAATTGTATAAAAGAATGTTAATAAATAAAGTTGTTGTTCATTACATTTGTCTCTTGTGTATATTCTTTTATATTGCTTAGATACGCTTAGCGTATTTACTTCAGATTCGATACGTAGCGGTCTTGTCATGTTCTCTGCCCGTATACTGGGAAGCAGGGCGTGACAGAAGTAGAGATCTTAGTATGGCTCGTTATCTTCGAGTTGCAGTGCTTGTTAATCGGGAAACTCGCAATTTAGGGGTACTGATCAGTCGAAAATACTGCATCTTTTAACCGGCAATTTCCCAATCATTTGCACTCATCTAGAAGTGTTCGGTATTCATATAGCACATATTAGCAAAACAGTTGTAAAATATCAGATTGCATGTGTTAGACTTTTAAACCGGCACTATAAGGGAAATTGACTGTATTTCATAGTATCGCATCATTCTTGCATATCACAACTTGCGTTTCGAAGTCTGTGCAGGAAATTCCAAGAGATCGGTCAAAATTACACAACAAAGACTGTTAAAAAGACGCCAACTTAAGGATTTGGAATCTGGCAATTATCTAGAAGGAATTCAGGAATTCAACATATCATAAAAATACCAACAAGTTATCAAGATTCCACAGCAGAAGATTGAAGCCCTAGCTCAGCCAAGTGGCCGCGGAACCGCGACCGGAGCCGCCTTGCGCCGCGGTTCCGCGGCGGCTATGCCACGTCAGCCCTCCCTCTCTGCTGCAGCCCTCTTCCCTCAAGGAGCCGAGCGATGCTAGATTCGACGATCGAAATTACTTCCTCTTGTAATTCTTGAGAGTTGTAACTAATTGTTGATATAATAAAGGTGAAGATTCTTTAAACTTGCTTTTATTTCAATTCGAGCAATATGATTCGTATTCAATTCTTGAATGTATTCTTCGTGATGATGCTTGAATAAAACTCCGCTCGTGGAGGAATTGAAACGATTGAAGAATGATGATGTTGATGAATCTTTAAACGTTTTCTTAAGTCTTATAACAATTGTAAATTCTTGAAAATTGAATGATCGATGATCTAGATCGATGCGAATGCGTTCTTTATTCTTTTCACACGATCTAGAGATCAACGATCGATCATTCGATTTCCTAGAAGCTATCTAGTGAATGTGATTCATCGAAAGGACAAAGGATAGGATGAGGAACCCTAATTCTTCGTAAGATCCTTGATCCTCGATGAATCTACATCGATTTAGCATCAATTTGTTAATGGATAAGAAATCGTAATTTTGAATCTTCTTCACATCTACGATCTAATCTATTCCTACGAGCTTTACTTCAAATCTTGAATCCTAAATTGATTGGAATTCTATCAATACTTGATTCTTGATGTTTATCACTTTCTTGATTCTTGATTTGATTTAGTTGATTCTTGAAATTCATCAATATAAAAATCTTGAATCGTTTTTGCTTTTCTTTTCTATTAATTTTCGATTCAAACAAAACAAAATACGAACGAATCGCACAATCCCTGTGGACGATCCGCACTCACTAATGCGCTACAAACCGACACCGTTATTGATTGCAGTCAAATATTTTTGGTTGTGATTTCATACAAGTTTCTAATTACCGACACATCCTAAAAAGAACCAATCAAATGGCGTCGTTGCCGGGGATCGCACGCTAATTCGTTCTATATTGAAATTTGAATTGAAAGATTTATTCCATTACAATTTTGAGATCAAAATTCGCGCAAAACACTAAACGATTTGTTGTGGTTTATTGCAAGGAAATCTGGAGCTTGTTGTGCAATTGGAATTTTTTTTGGAGAATTCCTGAGGACTCAGGGGGTGAAAATAAGCCTTCTGTGAAATTTTTGTGCAGGGATCCTACTGTTCCACCGCGTTTCCGCGGCCCTAGCCCTCTATTGCGGCGGTTCCGCGGCCTCCTCAAGGCGTTGCTGCACTAAATTTGCTCAGGTGATCTCTAACTTTCTTATCTCCTCCTCTGTCTGCTCTAAATAACAAATTTCTGCAGGCTTCTTTGCAAAAATCGCAGCGCCGCAAAAAGCAAAATTAAATTGTGTGTGTTTTTGATTTTGTGGTTGTTTGCATAATTAATACGGACATTAAGGGGCAAAGACCAAATCCAGATTAGGTCGGGAGTTCAATACCCTTCCTAAGCCCCGAAAATCGCAAAATTTGCATCCGCATTGACCCTCATTAACTAAAAGAAATCTAGAGATGACTCTAAGGACCGTCGCGCTCACTTAGGACAAAAGAAGGCCGTGGGTAATTCATTGCTTATCCGCGTTTCTCTTGTGGTGTCTAAGGCAAGTGTGTCGAAGGCTAGTGGTTACTTAATTAGGCCCACTACTTACGTAGTGGAGAACCTCCCACTTACCTGGCACTTACCTGGCACAGGAGAGACAAAGTGGCAGTGGAGGATTTATCCTGCGACTTGTCTTTTGGCAGTTAGGAGCGGTCTAGAGATTTGACCTAGGTGACCCTTAGAATTAGGGTTTTGTGTGTTGCATTTGTTGTGCTTGCATCATATTTTCAAAAATCCGTTCAATTTTCAAAACAAACACCGCATTCATTCATTCATTACCCCAAATTATAAGTCACGCTGCCACTTGTACTAACCCTTTTTAGTGCAAGATAGGCTGGACACGGGATTCTAGTGCCCGTTTAGTCCGCGTACCCTCGATCAACTCCGAAGTCGGTATTTCTCCATTTACTTCTTCTTTACCCACCACCACACCCACATCGATGGATCCGTCTCCATCGAATTTCTTTACCACTAATCTGTCGCCGTACGTTGGTGCGCAGAATCCACCCCGCATCTCTATCTAAGAGAGGTGCTATCCTTTGTGAGGTCCTCTTTCGACCTGCTTATCCATTCTACCAGCCAACGGGGATAATTTTGAAATTAAACCCCAATACATCAACCTTTTACCCAAATTCCACGGACTCGAGACTAAAGACGCTTACGTTTTTATCACCAAATTTGAAAACGTATGCGCAATGATGGGTATGTCACAACTTTCAGTGGATGCTATGCGTCTACGACTTCTTCCATTTACTTTGTGCGATATAGCCGATAAGTGGCTATACAACACAACCGCACACTCCATCATGAATTGGGAAGAATTCGTTGCGGCATTCCTTAAGAAATTCTACCCTATGCAAAAGACAGCTCGAATCCGTAGCGAACTAAATCAATTCACCCAGCTTCCTACTGAACCATTCTCTAAATGCTTTAAACGTTTCAAGGATCGTTTGGTTCAATGTCCACATCACGGCATCCCGAGATGGAATCTTTGCCGAATCATATATGAGGGCATTAACCCAAACACTAAACAGAACCTTGAAAACATGTGTCAAGGCACCTTTATGACCAAGAATGATGGGGAAGCTTGGAAATTTTTAGAAGAGTTCGCTGAAAAATCACTACAGTGGGAGAGTGGAACCCAATCATTGAATAGGGGTGGCGTACACCAAATAGATGTGTCCATAGGTGTTCGAGCTGAGATGGCAGCAATGCAAAAGAAGCTCGAGGCTATGGAACATAAATTTTTAGCAGCCTCCCTAAACCCAATGTCGCTCCCCAAAACTGTATGTGTGTGTTGTTCTGATCCGTCTCACTTAACGGAAGAATGTCCATTAAACTCTGCGTTTCAAGGTCACGAGCATACTAATGCCGCATTTCAAAGACCTAGAAACGATCCATATTCTTCCACGTACAATCAGGGTTGGAGGAATCACCCGAATTTTGCTTGGAACCAACAACAACAATCTCAAAACACGGTTCCAGGCCAAAATAATTTTCAAAGGGCTCTTCCACCACAACAGAAACCACTTCAACTCACTCAGCACCCCTACCAGTCACAAAATTTTCAAAACCAGGTCAACACTCTTGTACAGTCTAATCCTATGCAGTTGTCCGGTTCTGACGAATTCTCTCAATTCACTCAAACCATGAAATCACTTTTGTCAAATTTCATAGAGGTTTCGGCGGAGGTTAGATCTTCCGTCAGTGAGATAAAGAAAAACTCAGCGTCCCAAGCTGAGAGTATCAGATCGATGGAAGCTGAAATCGCACGACTTAAAGCCGAAATGAGTGCGAGAGAAAAAGGGAAACTTCCGTCTCAACCCCTACCGAATCCTGGGCATTACAATGTAAATGCCGTCACAACGTTGAGATCAGGAAGAGTGCTGAATAACCATGTTGGGGAAGGAATTGATGATATTGAAAATCCTATCAATAACACCCCGGCTGAGACCTTTCCTCACACACACACTTCTACTTCTGATCCTTGTTCTTCTACCCCACCGCCTTCTCGCGAGCCTATTCTCCATTTCCCACTAGACTCGACACCTCAGTATAGCCCTTCTAGTTCTCCACAGACGATCCATACTCCTCTTTTGGGATTACGTCTACCCCCACTTCCTTCTCCTATGATGGACCCAGCGCTTATTGCGAAAGCTCCTTACCCGAATCGGCTAAGGGGTAACAAATCGAGTCTACATATGGAGAAAATTATGGAAATGTTCAAACAGGTTAACATCAATATCCCTCTCCTAGATGCTATTCAACAAGTCCACACTTATGCGAAAATTCTTAAGGACTTGTGCACTAGGAAGAGAATGACTCAAGTGCCGAAGAAGGTCTTCATGTCTAATAACATTAGCACTGCTTTTATCCCCCAGCTACCAAAGAAACGTAAGGACCCAGGATGTCCTACGATATCGATTTCTATTGGGGGTAAAAACATCTCTTTTAAACCTTGGCGCAAGTGTTAACCTGCTTCCATATTCTGTCTATGAGCAACTAGGGAATGGAGAGCTGAAACCTGCTCACTGCACTCTCTAAATGGCAGACCGTTCAATAACCAAACCAAGGGGTGAACTAGAGGATGTGTTAATAAAGGTCGGGGAATTTGTATTCCCTGTAGACTTCATTGTACTCGATACACAACCTGTAGCAAACCACCGGGGCCAAATTCCGGTGATTTTGGGTCGACCTTTCCTTGCCACTTCCAACGCTGTTATCAACTGTAGAAACGGTTCAATCAACTTATCATTTAGAAATATGACCATTGAACTAAATATCTACAAAGTTGGAAGTCAGCCATCAGAACCCTCTGCTCATATTCTTGATGTGTGCTCTGTCCACGAGATCGCTCCCGAAAGTTGCGGAGCTGAGGAACTTTGCTTTACAGATCTCGACGACACTACCACATCACTGTTTGATCTTACACATGATCTTAGTGAGGACACCATTCCCACACTTGAGTCCGACACTCCTGACCTATCACCACCCAAGTCTGTATCTTTCACAGGCTCTGAGCTTCTTTGTGACTCTAAAAATCACTCAATGATCCCACATTTTATCATTTCTCCGCCTGAATTAGATCTCAAAATTTTACCTTCTCATCTTAAATATGCTTATTTGGGTGAGAATGAGTCTTTCCCAGTTATCATATCCGCTTCTCTAGCATCAGAACAAGAGAATGCATTTTTATCGGTATTGAGATCTAATAGAGAGGCGTTTGGTTGGACTATGACGGACATCAAAAGGATTAGTCCCTTGATAGTAGAACATCATATACATGTGATGGATGATGCCAGACCAACCCGAGAACCACAGAGACGGTTGAATCCCGTCATGAAGGAAGCGGTGATGAAAGAGATCATCAAATGCCTTGATAATGGTATAATATACCCTATCTCCGATAGCCAATGGGTGAGTCCTATACATGTCGTCCCTAAGAAATCCGGCATCACTGTTATTACCAATGAGGCAAATGAGTTGATTCAGACACGCTCCCAAACTGGGTGGCGTGTATGTATTGATTATAGAAAACTCAATGCCGCCACGAGTAAGGACCACTTTCCTCTACCATTCATTGATCAAATGCTGGAACGCTTAGCGGGACGAGAGTATTATTGCTTTATGGACGGATACTCAGGCTATAATCAGGTCCCCATCGCCAAAAAGGATCAAGATAAAACCACTTTTACTTGTCCTTTTGTTACCTTTGCTTACAGACGCATGCCCTTTGGGTTATGCAATGCTCCCGCTACCTTTCAGCGGTGTATGATGGGGATATTCTCTGACATGGTAGAGAATTTTCTGGAGATCTTTATGGACGATTTCTCGATTTTTGGAGACTCTTTTTCTGATTGCCTATCGAATCTTGACGCAGTTTTTACTCGTTGCAAAGAGAAGAACTTAACTTTGAACTGGGAAAAATGCAATTTCATGGTCCAAGAGGGAATTGTGCTTGGACATGTTATTTCACAGAAATGCATTGAGGTTGACAGAGCTAAGATAGATGTCATTCAAAACCTCCCCCATCCCAAAAGAGTCAAAGATATTCGATCATGTCTTGGCCATGCGGGCTTTTATAAGAGATTCATTAAGGATTTTAGCAAAATTGCTAGACCCTTAACTCTTCTCTTGGCCAAGGATACGACCTTCCACTTTGACTCGGATTGTGAGGCAGCTTTCGACTCACTCAAACACTCCCTCACTACAGCCCCGTTCTATCGTCTCCAAATTGGGACTACCCCTTTGAGCTGATGTGTGACGCATCCGACTTTGCAGTAGGTGCAGTCTTAGGACAGCACATTGAAAAGATGTCACACGTGATCTATTATGCGAGTAAGACCCTGAATGATGCTCAAATCAATTATACAACTACCGAAAAATAACTTTTGGCAGTTGTATTTGCATTAGAAAAATTCAGGCCTTACTTGATAGGCTCACCTATAGTTGTGTACACCGACCACTCTGCCTTAAAACATCTTCTGGCGAAGAAAGATGCAAAAGGTTGGCTAATACGTTGGATCCTTCTATCAAGAATTTGATCTTGTTATCAAAGATAAGAAAGGATGTGAAAATGTAGTAGCCGACCATCTTTCACGCATCTCTTCTTCCCCTGTGACCCTGTCAATCAATGATTCGTTTCCAGATGAACAACTCTTGAGCGTATCCAATGAACCTTGGTTCAGGGATATTGTGGACTATCTTGTCACGGGACTGATACCCAGCGATTGGTCAAAACAGGACAAATATCGTTTTCTATCCCAAGTAAAACACTTTTACTGGGATGATCCATATTTGTTTAAGTATTGTCCTGATCAGATCATTCGCCGGTGTGTCCCGAAAGAAGAGTTCAAGAGTGTTCTTTCTTTTTGTCATGATCAGGCTTGCGGGGGTCACTT
The DNA here is from genome assembly GCA_030015575.1 of Agapanthus africanus. NCBI lineage: Eukaryota > Viridiplantae > Streptophyta > Magnoliopsida > Asparagales > Amaryllidaceae > Agapanthus > Agapanthus africanus. The sequence goes on along the minus strand of JASDDO010000022.1, from coordinate 532,709,355 downwards.
CGGTCCTAAAAAGACGGTGGAGAAGGTTTTGCAATGTGGATTTTATTGGCCGACCTTATTCAAGGACGCATTTGACTATTGCAAAGCCTGTACACAATGCCAGTACACGGGTAGAATCTCCCGGAGAAATGAAATGCCTCAGCAACCCATTTTAGTGGTTGAAATTTTCGATGTTTGGGGCATTGATTTTATGTGTCCCTTTTCCAACTCCTTTGGGAATTTGTACATACTGCTGGCGGTTGATTACGTCTCAAAGTGGGTTGAAGCCATTCCATGTCGCACTAATGACAGGAAAGTTGTCATTAAGTTCTTAAAAGAGAATATCTTTTCGCGATTTGGACACCCACGCGCTATCATTAGCGATAATGGGACACATTTCTGCAACAGGTCTTTCGAGACTCTGATGCGGAAATACGCAATCAACCACAGACTTTCTACACCTTATCATCCCCAAACGAGCGGGCATGCTGAGATTTCAAATAGACAGATCAAACTAATCCTGGAGAAGACTGTTGCTAAGAATAGAAAAGATTGGTCGACCAAACCAACGGATGCTCTTTGGGCATTCCGAACTGCATTTAAAACCGACCTAGGGATGTCTCCATATAGGATAGTGTTTGGGAAGGCATGTCACTTACCCGTCGAGATTGAGCATAAAGCATTGTGGGCTATTAAGGAAATCAACTTTGACCTAAACCAAGCCTGCAACTTTCGGAAGCTGCAACTAAATGAGCTAAGCGAACTCCGCGATGAAGCTTATGATAACGCTGTAATCATAAAGAATAGGACTAAGGTTTTTCATGATAAAAACATTTTGAGGAAAACATTTTTACCTGGTCAGCAAGTCCTTCTTTATGATTGACGACTACACCTTCACGCGGGTAAGCTTCGATCTCGGTGGAAGGGACCTTTTGTTGTGCGGTCTGTATACCCGCACGGGGCAGTAGAAGTAGAAAATGTTAAAAACGGCACATTTTTCAAAGTGAATGGACATAGACTAAAGGCGTATTTTTCCACTGACCCCACGGAGGAGCTCCTGTTCTTACAGGAGCCATTTTACCTTGATTAAAATTCCTCCGTCTCACCCCATGTCATGCATATCACTGCATCATCTTTTTGAATGGAGGTGAGTGAATAGAATAAGTTTGGGGGAGAATCTTCACTTATATATTTTGCCCCCACTAATAAATTCCTCTCAGGCTTACAGGTTTTGTAGATATAACGTTTGGCAACAGTGAGGACACCGTTGAAAACAAGTTTGGGGGAGGTTTGTGCTTATTTTTGCATCATTTGCATATCATTTGCATAAAGCACAAAACATTTCTTTAAAAACCTATAAAAATTTAAAATTTTCAAAACCCATAAAAATTTAAAATTTTCAAAATATAAAAATATTTTAATATTTAACATCTTTTGTACATAAATAAGATAATAAAAGATTAGATAGTGAAAAATTACATCCATGAGATTAGAAAAATTTAATAAAACCAAGAAAATTAGAAGTTTTCTTATACGAACTAGCAATAAGTAGTTATGAGCCGTTGTCCCAAGGGTTAGTAAGATGAAGGACGTCACTAATCTGAGGATAAAAATAAGTCTGAAAAATAGTTTCTATTCTGGAAGCCAAACATTTTGAACGTTGATACCCCGCTATTCGCACTTACACACGTCTTGAAGCTCGGGATAGTAGAGGATACCTTGAAATGCTCTTGTCTTAAAGCCAAAAGTATGAAGGAAATAAAAAATGAAGAAAATATAAAGTGGTGAGAAAAATGAACACTGGTTTTGTTATCGCCAAGGCAGCAATAAAAAAAAATATAGCGAGGGTGCCTCTTCACCTAGTGCCCTAAGGCCAACTGGTCTGAGAGTCACTGCTAAGCCTTAGGTGGTGCAAGACGAGGAAAATACAGCAAATAAGCAAGCACATGAGTAATCGGTCGGTTAGTACCTCAAGAAGTATTAACGGTCGCATGAAAGTGTGTGAGCAATCTCATCTAAATATTCATTAATTAAAAAGTACTGAGGCTGATGGGCAAGAGTATGATAGCTTGAATTGAATTCTCCGGGTGTAGGGATGTCTTTACACACACGCAGGGTTATATGATCGATGTTTGGAAGAAAGATAGGAATGAAGAATAAGACGATGTTTTATTGAGGGAGGACGTGATTTCTGACATCTTTTCATGACTATTAAGATAGGGCTCATGACAACCGAAAAGTTAGCTTAGTTGGAAACCCTAATTTTCAAAGCTTTTCTTTTACAATTCGTTTCTTTAAATGTAAATTTCATGATCTTTCTTTTATTATTGGATTTTGTGGGTGCAATCCGCTGAAAACCCTCAGGAGACAACACTCCTCCTACTAGGGACACCTAGAGGTTTAAAGGCTTGTTGCACGTGCTCAGTGCAATCGTGTTGCCTACGAAAGTGTGCTAGTTAGTTTTTCTATTTCTTTATTTTCTCCTTCTCTTTTTAATAAAGTTCGTTCGAGATGATCGAAAATAAGTTTGGGGGAATTTGATCAGTCGAAAATACTGTATCTTTTAACCGGCAATTTCCATATCATTTGCACTCATCTAGAAGTGTTCGGTATTCATATAGCACATATTAGCAAAACAATTGTAAAATATCAGATTTCATGTGTTAGACTTTTAAACCAGCACTATAAGGGAAATTGACTGTATTTCATAGCATCGCATCATTCTTGCATATCACAACTTGTGTTTCGAAGTCTGTGCAGGAAATTCCAAGAGATCGGTCAAAATTACACAACAAAGACTGTTAAAAAGACGCCAACTCAAGGATTTGGAATCTGGCAATTATCTAGAAGGAATTCAGGAATTCAACATATCATAAAAATACCAACAAGTTATCAAGATTCCACAGCAGAAGATTGAATCCCTAGCTCAGCCAAGTGGCCGCGGAACCGCGGCCGGAGCCGCCTTGCGCCGCGGTTCAGCTGCGGCTATGCCACGTCAGCCCCCCCTCTGCTGCAGCCCTCTTCCCTCAGTGTGTACACCTCAGAAATACACTGCAAATTCCAGAAAGATCCTGAACATTCTGCCAGATCAGCAAGCTCTTGGGTTCTAAACTAAACATTCCTAGCTTCCACAACAAGCTTCACCTAAACTACATAAGAGCCTAGAATCTTCTCCCTAACCTCCTAGCTTAGGGTAGAAGCTAAGCCCTAACTAACTACTTCTAGAAGCCTCTCCCTATAACTAACTTTTGGAGGGAAATTCAAAATTCAAAATCCTAGACCTAGGGTTTGGAAACCTATAAAAGGGACCCAAGGCTCACTTGAAATGGTTGTTCATTGTTGGCTAATCTTTAGTGTTGAAAGCTAATCAATCTCTAATCTCCCCCATTCTTCAACCCAACACCTACCACCTCCAAACCCTAACCCTAATCCAAATCAAGAACTCAAATTCAAGATCCTTTGAGTGCAAGCAAAGCAAGTCTTCAACGATCCTTTAGAAGCGAAGCCGGACTTCAACGGAGCACGAGATCCGAGCCGATCCACGACTCAAGGAGCCGAGCGATGCTAGATTCGACGATCAAAGTTACTTCCTCTTGTAATTATTGAGAGTTGTAACTAATTGTTGATATAATAAAGGTGAAGATTCTTTAAACTTGCTTTTATTTCAATTCGAGCAATATGATTCGTATTCAATTCTTGAATGTATTCTTCATGATGATGCTTGAATAAAACTCCGCTCGTGGAGGAATCGAAACGATTGAAGAATGATGATGTTGATGAATCTTTAAACGTTTTCTTAAGTCTTATAACAATTGTAAATTCTTGAAAATTGAATGATCGATGATCTAGATCGATGCGAATGCGTTCTTTATTCTTTTCGCACGATCTAGAGATCAACGATCGATCATTCGATTTCCTAGAAGCTATCTAGTGAATGTGATTCATCGAAAGGACAAAGGATAGGATGAGGAACCCTAATTCTTCGCAAGATCCTTGATCCTCGATGAATCTACATCTATTTAGCATCAATTTGTTAATGGATAAGAAATCGTAATTTCGAATCTTCTTCACATCTACGATCTAATCTATTCCTACGAGCTTTACTTCAAATCTTAAAACCTAAATTGATTGGAATTCTATCAATACTTGATTCTTGATGTTTATCGCTTTCTTGATTCTTGATTTGATTTAGTTGATTCTTGAAATTCATCAATATAAAAATCTTGAATCGTTTTTTCTTTTCTTTTTTATTAATTTTCGATTCAAACAAAACAAAATACGAACGAATCGCACAATCCCTGTGGACGATCCGCACTCACTAATGCGCTACAAACCGACACCGTTATTGATTGCGGTCAAATATTTTTGGTTGTGATTTCATACAAGTTTCTAAATACCGACACATCCTAAAAAGAACCAATCAGGTACCCTTCAGGTATGGGATGAGCAGCGAGGAAGTCGGCTAGGGCTTGCCCTTTTACTGCCTTTTGGAGAGTATAGATTATGTCAAACTCGAGTAGCATGACAGCCCATCTCGACATCCTACCCATCAAATTTGCCTTTGTCATAAGATATTTCAGCGAGTCAATCTTGAAGATCAGCATAACCCGATGAGCGAGCAGATAGTGTCTCAGTTTATTTACGGTGAATATCAGGGCCAGACACTGCTTTTCAATCGGAGAGTAATTATGTTCCGCCCCGACTAATGTTTGGCTGAGATAGTAGAAGGCATTTTCTTTTCTCTGCTCGTTATTTGGGGCGAAGGGCGTGCCGAGTGATCCGTCTAATGAAGCAGTGTAGAGCATCAGTGGTTTATTTGGAAGGGGTGCAGAGAGCACTGGAGAGTGCAACAAGTATTGCTTGACGCTTTCGAACGTATATTGGCATTCGGCATCCCAGACAAAAGGAGTATCTTTCTTCATGAGCTTTAAAAAAGGTTGACATCTCCCTAATAGGTTCGAAATGAACCTGCATATATAAGCATGCTTGCATTGGAAGGATCTTAGCTGGGTCGGATTCTTTAGAGAAGACATCTCCACGATTGCTTTTATCATTGACGGTTCGATTTCGATCCCTTGATGTCGGACTATAAAGCCCAGAAATTTTCCCGATGACACGCTAAAAGCGCATTTCATAGAATTCATCTTTAGATTATACTCTCTCAGTCTGATGAAGACAGTTCGAAGATCTTGGATGTGATTGGCTTAGGCTTTAGCCTTGACGACTAAATCATCAACGTAACATTCGACGACTTTATAGATTAAGTTATCAAAGATTTTCGTCATTTCTCTTTGATATGTGGCCCCGGAATTCTTTAGTCCGAACGGCATCGCCTTATACCAGTATATGACGATCGAGGTTCGAAACGCTATATGTTTCTCATCTTCGGGCGGCATCTTGATTTGGATGTATCTAGACAAACCATCCATGAAGGTGAACATTTCGTGACTTGAGACATCATCGACCATCATTTCCATGGTTGGGAGCAGGAAATCATCTTTAGGGCATGCCTTGCTAAGGTCCCTGAAATCGACACAAACTCGGATTTGCCCATTTTTCTTCTTTACTGGGACAATACATATGATCCAGTCTACATATTTCTCTTCTTTAATGAAGCCGGCATCGATAAATTTCTTGGTTTTCTCGATGATCTTTTCTTCCAGCTCCCTTCTCATTCTTCGAGGAGCTTGCTTCACTAGCTTGACATCAGGAGATATAGCCAGTTTATGCACATCCACCTCAAAGAAAAGTCCAAGTATTTCTTTGTACATCCACGCAAAGCAGTCGACAAACTCATGCAGCAGGGCGATTATCTGCTCTTTTACTCCCTCTGGCAAGAGTGAGCTGATATAGGTCGGCTGTGGGTTATCGGGCGTTCCCTGGTTGATTTCAACTAGCTCGTCGAAAGTTGCTTGTCCACCATCTTCAAACTCTTGAAGGGATTCTTCTGGCTCAGTTGGCTCATCATCGTTCCCCGAATTTCTGTTGGTTTTATCGACATGGATCATGTAGCAGGACTTGACATCAGGCTGGATGAAACCTATGCCTCGTCTATCCAGGATTCGCCTATCGATGAGCGGTCGGGCTTGAGGCGGATACCATAGACCCTCATAGAATTTTGATTCGGAATATGTTTGATATAACGAAGACCGGCATTTCATAAAATATTTCTGTATTTCGGATGCATAGTATCTGAGGTTTAAGACAGCTCTTATACCTTTTCATAAAGAGGGCACAATAAGGTCAGATTGTTCGGGTGCATGACAGGGTATGACCTTGTAACACTCTAGTATGATCGTATGTTATTTAATGATATTAAATAGTGCATTGGGTTTTCTTTTAAATATTATTGTTTAGGTAATAATTGGTCTTTGGATAGTATGCATGACTATCATATTGTACCCGACCCGCTTGCATAGAAAACTATTATTAATTCACAGTTTAATATTTTAGATAGAAAATTTTATGGTTATCCAGTTTGTTAAGTAAATGATAATTAAGTTTTGTTGCTTATTTGTATGGATACGAAATTTTTTTTTATCTAACTTTAGTTGTAACTATATCTATATTTTAGAATTATAGTTCAACATGGGATATATTTTGTCTGATGGTTTAAACAAGATATATGGTAGTTTAAATTTTGATAAGATAATTGTGAAATCCCTTTAAACTCATATTAAGGGGATTTGTGCATGTAACTTTAATGTTTTATATACAAGATATATGGTAGTTTAAATTTTGATAAGATAATTGTGAAATCCCTTTTAAACTCATATTAAGGGGATTTGTGCATGTAACTTTAATGTTATATATATATATATATATATATATATATATATATATATATATATATATACATCTCTCTAATATATTTATCTCTTTCTTTCAGTGATTCTATCCTCTCTCTCTCGAATATATCTTTCTCACTCCTCCAAAATCCAATTCTCTCTCCCCTCTAAACTAAACAAACCAAATCATCTCTTTCTCATTCAACAATAATATTTTTGTCTCTATCTTCTTTAACAACCTTAAACCTATATATTAATAATCATCATTCCTTTCTCCCCTCAAAAATTCGCCTCAGTCGAACCTTAGCCTTCAACTCGAGACCCATCTCCTCACCGCCGGCACATCTTCCCCCTCATCTAGATATTGTCGTTTCCGTCTATTCGATCATCACCGTCATCGTTTCCATCGTCATTCGTTATCGTGAAATCGGCAAATCGAGGCAAGTATTGTATACTTGCTCTACATGCTATATGGAAGATTCAAATATTAATAGTAATGTAAATCGTTCCAAGTTTATTTCCTTAAAAAATATATTTTGAATTCTAAGTATAAATTTCTAAAGACCCGCTAATATCTTCATATGGTTTAGGGTCTTTAACATTTAAGTCTTGTTTATTCTTTTGTTTTTCATTTATATACCTGATTGATTGTTTTATCATTAATAAGGGGAAAAACTGATTAATGCCAATTATTATCAACTGCGATAATAAGGGAAAAAATTGGTTTATCTTAATCAATAACAAATTTGTTTTTAATTATAATTTTTATTATAATCTAATGGATATACTCTCAACGAGCTGCACTCATGTTAATTAGGTGCAGCAGATGCTCTCATAATAATGTATTAATAATGGTAACTTAGACTCATATTCTAGTAATGGTGTATTTATATTATTATATTGGACACATTTGTCTGATCATGATTAAATTAGCTAGGTTTATACTCATATATTATAATGCTATAATTTATGTAAGCTTTGGACTTGTACTACTCTCATAATGCTCTACTTTACATTTGATTATATATAGGCTCATCGTATGCTATAATTACTATATACCTACATATATAGTCGTAATATTATTCTATCATTTTATGCGATTATCTTGTTTATCATGTCATGTCGTTAACTATTTAATAACTAAGACTTAAATTAATAGGTAAAATATAATAAAGATATTTAATTAATATTATTTAATGATAATCATGACAAGATACTATTTTAAATATGGTTATACTAAATCCATGAACACGTAATAATGGATACAATTATATCAGTTAACGCTTACCTTGATACTGTTATGACTATCATTGGATTTTATATCTCATGACTTATTGTTTTATATGAATGAGATATACCCACTTACATGACTAATATATCACTCTTGATATGCTTGTACACTTATTCATGACTTGTACCATACCATCCTATTATTGTTACCATTATAATGCAAGAACCTACTTGCCAGTAATATTTACCGATGCCAACAGTCCAGCCTTGTTGTCCTGATGGATGAATATCTGTTGTCTTGATAGAAAAACTTACGCCTGCTTGCTTCTGTTTTGGCATTAGGTAGATATTATTTCTATACCTGACATGAACATAAAACCTGGGGGAAGTGGGGAAATCAAAAGTGTAATTGAAGTGTAATTTAAAAGGATATTACTTAATCCGTGGTTCCGGGGATAACGGAACAGAATCATTCAGGATTCTTACTACTTGAACCGTGGTTCTGGGGGTAACAGAACAGAATCATTCATGATTCATAGTACTCGATCCGTGGTTCCGGGGGGTAACGGAACAGAATCATTACTGATTCCTACATCTTAATCCATGGTCCCGGGAGGTAACGGGATATATACTTTGGGGTTACATGGAGGAATACATTCATTGGTTTCAAATACCTGTAGGATAGTTAACCTAGAAACAAAAACTTTAGGACATACATGACATGTTTGAATACCTATAGCCTGTTGTTATAACATCCGTGATTGTTTGTTTATACGCATACCTTATTCTGCACATGACATCCGGTATAGCACACTGTTCAGTTATTATCATGATATTTATGAAGCACTGACGTCTGGGTTTTGCATGGCCTAGATACTTGACTTTAGCACATGAAAATCATGAGTACTTCGACAGGACCGCCGATCAGTAATGACAATCTCACTGATCTAGCTCTTATTGATGGTTAGTTATTCTCTGGATCTTTATTGCTTCCGCTACTATTTCCTGTTATCGTTTGTGGCTATTGGACATGTCTAGAGATAAATAGTTATATTATTGTTCTTGATTATTGATTGACAACCGTAATGTGACTATGAGAGGATATTTCCTTACCGTAGGTAGCATGGATGACCGAGTTACATCCCAAAATTTTGATATCTTGGGAAGCGGTGTCACGCCCCGCTTCCCAGTGTACAGGGAAGGAGATGTGGCGGGCCGCAACGTATTTATTCCGAAGTAAACACGCTAAGCGTAAATAAGCAATATAAATAAATAACACAAGAATGACAAGAGATGTAATAAAACAACAACTTCTTATTAATAACTATTCTTTACATACAACTGAAAAGTAAAGTATAATGAAATAAAGCGATGCCTAAACAATGGCATATGAACGGAATGAAAAATAAGTACAATTAGGAACTAGAATTCTGACTCCTCTGTAAACTTCTCCAAATCGTCCTGGCTGGGCTCGATCTCCTGAGAGTCAGGTCCTCCTGACAACATTCCAATGATAGAAGAGAAAGGAATGTCGTCAGCGAACTAGCGCTCGGTAAGTCTCAAAAGATAGAATGGAATAGACAAGTAAAGATAATAAAGTTAGTAAATTATCTGTTTGTTATTTTAACGTAGTTGTTTGTAGCTTGGTACAGAATGTATCAGAGTTTACGAGAGGAGTCCAACTATCCCGTGGACTATAGGAAACAGAAAGTAAAAGGCCCCGTCAATACCCACAGGACAACGGCGCAGATGTACGGTATGTGTCTTTTAGTATCCTTCATCGTGCCAATTATAATACATTCCGTACCAATCTACTCCGTTAAAACCCCCGTAATATATATATATATATATATATACACATACATACATACATACATATATATACATACATACATACATATATATATACATATATTGTATAAATATAGTTAACAGACTTGTCGTGACCATGGATACAAGTTGTTCATGTAAACGGTTTCAGGATGTATCAAGTAGGCATGTAATCAAGTCAAGATATAGCCATGGTTCGGTCAAGTCAAGTCATGTTGCATGTTCGTATTGTTCGGGATTCATGTTCAGGTTCAAGTATATATTGGATTCATGTTGGATTGGAGTTATGGTTGGATTCATGTTTGGATTGTATTCAGATTAAACTGGACTAAGATTGAGTCAGACACTTAAACAGATTTGGATCTTGAATTAGATTTTGGTGTTATCGATAACTGATGCACATGGAGGGCAGGATTTGTGTCTTTTTCCAATACAATTACTATTGATAACCCCGTTTTAGTTTTCTACCTTAACTAGGCAAGCACCCACTTTCTCCTACTCCGTGAGGCTCAAAAGAATTGGTCCCGCTTAAACCTATATATACTAGGGTCTTTAATGTAATTTAATATAACTTGAGGGGTTTTAGGAAAAATATTTTTAGTATACTTTCAAAATAAACCTCAAATATTTATTTATCGTATTTAAGGTTTTCATGCATGTAACTTTTAAAAGGTGAGGTATTCTAGTGAATATATACCTAGCTTGAATAGTTCAAGGTATTTTAATCTAAAGTTTGACTTGTATTGATACCCACGGGACAACGGCGCGGATGTACGGTAGGTGTCTTTTAGTGTCCTTCATCGTGCCACTTATAATACATTCCGTGCCAATCTACCCCATTAAAACCCCATAATATATATATATATATATATATATGTATAATTACATATATACATATATACACATTTACATATATACATATATATATATATATATATTGTATAAATATATTTAACAGACTTCTCGTGACCATGGATACAAGTTGTTCATGTAAACGGTTTCAGGATGTATCAAATAGGCATGTAATCAAGTCAAGATATGGCCATGGTCCGGTCAAGTCAAGTCATGTTGCATGTTCGTATTGTTCGGTATTCATGTTCAGGTTCAAGTATATATTGGATTTATGTTGGATTGGATTTATGGTTGGATTCATGTTTGGATTGTATTCAGATTAAACTGGACTAAGATTGAGTCAGACACTTAAACAGATTTGGATCTTGAATTAGATTTTGGTGTTATCGGTAACTGCTGCACATGGATGGCAGGATTTGTGTCTTTGTCCAATACAATTACTATTGATAACCTCGTTTTAGTTTTCTACCTTAACTAGGCAAGCACCCACTTTCTCTGGCTCCCTGAGGCTCAAGAAAATTGGTCCCGCTTAAACCTATATTTACTAGGGTCCTTAATATAATTTAATATAACTTGAGGGAGTTTTATGAAAAATATTTTTAGTATACTTTCAAAATAAACCTCAAATATTTATTTATCATATTTAAGGTTTTCATGCATGTAACTTTTAAAATGTGAGGTATTCTAGTGAATATATACCTAACTTGAATAGTTCAAGATATTTTAATGTAAAGTTTGACTTGTATTGATTCTTGATAATATTTTCATGAAACTTGTAATTTTTTATATTCTAGTAAACATGGAATTTTATTATATATTAAAAATAGATGGTTTGATATAATATTTATATAATTATTAAAAATTAATTTTTATTATTAAATAGAAATTCTCGTTTTTCTTAAAAATTGTATTAAAATTCCATCGAGATCGTATTCTCCGTGAGGAGGTCTGCATCTCGCTCTGCTAGTCCCGAGAATGTGCGATAATCCGCACCATCCCGACCGGGTTCCCCAAAATGGGTTGTAGAGGTATAATCGCAAGGAATTTAAATAATACTATTTGCAAGAAAACGGGTTTTTATAGTTCGAGGTATTTTATTGAAAAGTCATGTTTTGTCACAAGATATTGGTTTCAAGAGAATCGTGCTATGTCAAGATGTATGTATATGAGAGGTAGGTCATTACCTCGTGAGGTTTTTTAAAGGTATGCTAAGCAAAAGTATTAAAGGATGTCGTATGTAAACTTAATGGTATTTAACTGTAAAACATTAAATAAAGTTGTTTTTCATAGAGTTTTAAAGTGAAACTTGTTTCAAAATATTAGTTAATAACAAACAAGCAAGGTATAGTGATATGGATGGGTGGTTATTAGGATAAATTGTAATTTTCAAGGTTTTAGAAACAAAAACCGGTATAACTCCACTTACCGAAATATTTTGAAAAGAGGACATTTTAAGGTAAGAAGAGAGGAAAAGAGGTGGGACTTACTTGCTAAAAGAATAGAAAGAATATAGAGGAAGAGAATGGTAGCCTTCGTGTAGTCGCGGAGTCGCCGGAAACGTCTCGAATCCTCGCCGGAAATGGAACTAGGGCTAACTCCACTTGAACACTTCATTGACTTAGGAAATTTTGAGAATTTTTAATAAGAGATTTCAGAATGAAGAGGGATAGGGTATGGGGTTGTATTTATAGGGTAAAATTAGTGTTTTGAAATTGAAGAGAGAATTAAAAATGCATTAAAAATAGGATTAAATGGTGAATTTAAACTCTCTGGATAAATGCAGGAAAAACAAACAGAACGGGGATAGTGGGGTAGGCCAAGGGTGTTGTGTGCAAAGCACGGGGGAGTATTACCTACGGATGGCCGGTGTCGCTGGACTTTGGTTCGTTCTTGCCAGTTCGATGGGGCGTTTGGTGATGGGATTTAAGCCACGTGTCCTAGTCTGTACATATAACATTGTGCACATGTTTATTTTATCTGACTTTTCATTTTTACGTGTATTGCACGTGTATAGTTTTGGGCTTCCAAAATTTTTAAAAGAAAAATCAGTAAAAATAATATGTGGCTGATGGGATTCTGACACATGGGCTATGTCACACCAGTGCAAGGCTTTACCAGTGAGCTACAAGTGCTTTCTTGCTGTTCTTAAGCAAGTATAAATTTTAAATTGTGCTCAGCCTTGCAAACTCTTTTCTGTACTTTAAGTAGAAAAATTTTGTACAGAAAATTCATGATCGTTATATTCTACCCTCTTTATTAAAATTTCGTCTTCGAAATTTATAGAATGAAGTTGTAACAGATTCAAGAAAATTTGATGACAGTGGTAGTGAAAAAGAACTACTGAAAGTGAATGAAAATATTTGAAAGAACGAAATGATGCAAGGGTTTTGAAGTAATAAGGATTACCAGTGTTACCCTGACCTATAGCATCGGCTTCTACGGCCGCTAAAGTCAAAGCCTGACGTCGGGATACATTCCTCCTAGCTGGAGGCACATTCCTCTGTCCTTGGGTCATGTTTCTCTGCCTTTGAGGCATGTTCCTCATTGCTTGGTGGAACTGACGAGGGGGCTGTGCAGGAGGTCCAAGAGAAGGTGGAGCAGGTAGGGCTAAGCGAAGAGCAGGAGCCTGAATAGCTGGCCGCTGAGAAAAAGTGTTAGCTGGTCTGGGAGCTAGATTTGGATTGCGTCTATGAGGACATGTTACGATGTCGTGAGTTGATGCGCCAAAAACTAAGCACGGGCCGTTTGCACGCCTGCAATCCTTTTCTAGGTGTCCATTTCTCTTGCACTAGAAACAAAAGTCTAGACTGGGCCGGTTAAAAGTTACTCCCGGTCTCCTGGGTACAAATAGTGGCCTGGAAGAGGCTCCTCCTGCTATCTGAGTAGCAGGGCGCTTCACACCGGCAGTTTGAGGTCTGCCCTTCTTCTTCACTACTGCCTCATAGCGTGAGGCAGCCTTTAGAGCCAGATCGTGGGTTGGAAAATCCCCTGTAGCTAATGCAGCTTGGATCTCCGGGTCCAACCCTTGCTGAAATCTTCGAGCTCTGCTCTCATTAGTAGGTATGAGATGTGCCGCAAACCTGTTACGGTATTGTGTTAGCAGTGTAATATGTGATATTAGGAAATTGAATATTGAGACATATCTTACCTACTAAGCATGGTGAACTCAGTATCATACTCATCCACAGATTTGCTCCACATAGAGCCTTGTTGCAATTGGATGAATTGCTGCTCCATATCAAAAGGGCAGTCTCAAGAAAATATTTCGCGTCGAACATATCGCGAAACGTTTTACATTTAATCGGCTGAGCAAGTCGGCTTTTTTCAGCCTTCCACCATACTTTGGAGTTATCAGTGAGTTGCAGCTTCGCAATTCTCACCCAAGCAATCTCTGGCACTTGTGCTGCTGCCAGATCGTCTTCGATGGACTAAGCCCATTCTTCTACCTCCAGGGGGCTCTCTTTTGTTAGTTATGTGTATGCCCTAGATGCCATTATTTTACATATGATGTATATTATAGTAGATGTTTGGACATATATAGAGAGGACTTTCTTGCTCGACATGATAGTATGCTATCTGGGTGCTCTTTGTCTTAACATGTAGACTTGTATTGTGATACTGCCTTGCTCTCACATGTTGATAAAGCACTTAGGATGTGTACTTGCCTACCAGGACTATGATGGAGATCATAATAGTGGGGCCAGGGTAGTCCAAAAGTACATCCTTTAATTGTTCCTAGTCGAGGGTGTATCGAGACAGGGCATCGATATTCCAGAGTAGACTAGCGTATACGTTTCTTGGTCCATATGATGGGCGATGGATGATTCCACATCCATTGGTGTTTGACATCAAAGATGGTATACGGGTGCTTGGTAGAGACTGGGTACACTGAACGGACTCGCCGAGAACTCCTAGTTGGTATTATACCTATTATCAGATAGCAGTTCTCTGGTGACACTTGTACAGGTTAGTCTGTAGACCCGAGATCGTCATAGAGTCTTGTGTGATTCCCACTGTGCTTTGATTTCCATCTTACCATGTTCAAGAGAACGTGCAAAACGGTGGTTTTTGGGTACAGTCCCGAGTCACATAGAGGCAATGAGCGATAGGAGGGGATTCGTCTCTCCCGGTATTAGGGGTTAATGTTGCACTGTGCTCGATTAGCTATAACAGGAAGTCCCTGGCCAGGGCTGATACGGAGATCTACTGGTAAGTGTTATCAGTAGTTTCTCGACCAGTTATGAGCCTCACATCGGCACGACTTATCGGTTACTGGGGTCTGACGTTTACCACCCCTAGACCGGATATGCGACATATGAGACGAAGAGAGCGGACTGTACGGTAGTGTTACTAACAGGCTTTATAGGAGTATGAGCAGTCTTGCTTGTTGATCTTCTGATTGCTCAATACCCGGGTAGACGTTACGTCTAGCTAGTACCGCTGACGGCTTGTGGGAGACTGATATGATCATCACCTACTGTCGGCGTATTGATGAGTCTTTAGAGTCCTACACAGAGTTTTCCTGGCTCAGGCGAAACGAAGTAGGAGCACTTATGTGATATGTGCGGGACCGAGATTAATACGTGTATATGATACCGTATTCTATTCTCGCGATTTGTGATATCGGATGGTTATATGTGATATAGCCAGGTTATCGAATCAAGTGTTGATTCAATAAGTTGATACATATGATATTAGTCAGTTATATGTGATATAGCCGGATTATTGAATCAAGTGTTGATTTAATAATTTAATGTATAATTATATATTTGATATATTAATTTACATTAACTAATATTAGCTCACTTGTGCATTTCTTTTTCTCACAAGTGCACACTTAATATATATATGATATATATTAATTGTGCACACTTAATATATATGTGATATATATTAATTGTGTACACTTAATATATATGTAATATATATTATTGTGTCATGCTTGATTATACATGCAACATGGGTGTATGAGACTCACACCATGCTCATTATAATGTAGGATTTATTTATTTAAAGTAAATCAAAAATTAGATGGAAATTTGTTCATGGTTGAAGCTTGTAGAAGCTTATAGAACCATTGACTTAGTCCACTAATTTTGTTTTACTTAAGATATTTATTAACCAAACCATTCTAATTAGCCATGGTTAAGTCTCTACAAGAGTTAATATGAGATATTATCTCACCCATGGTTGCTATTCTCACACACAAGATAATCTCTTCATCTTCTTCTTCATCAAGAAAGAGAGGTCTCTAGGTTTTGGAGAGGTGAGGAAAATTAGTAAGAAAAAGATTTCTAAAGTGAGCAAAAATCCTACTTCATCATCCTCTACTAGATTAGCCATTTAGTTTAGGGTGTTAGCTTCACTAATCCCCAATTAGTGAAGAGATAGCTTGGGTTGGTGTCTTCTCGACGTAGATCATCTTCGGCCTCGAAGACTTCGTGCAAGCATGTTCCTTTCATCTTGTGAAGCCATTCTAGAGTCCGGAAGATCACTACTTGGAGCGAAGGGACTACTACACGGAGCTATTGAAGTGACGGACCGGTCTACAAAGGTTGTATTTGATATTCACTTAGATATAAAGTTGTTTACATGTTGTATTGTTTCGGGTTATTTAGACGGCGTTAAAAAGTTCGAACGGATATCAATAGCCCATTTTCTCCCTGGCTGGAAATTTTCCAAAATTTGGATTTTTTCCAAGTTTAAAACATTCAAAAATCATGCAAGTAATTCGTGGACCCTTTAGAAGAACGAAACCCTAACTCGATTCTATGACCGTCAGAACCGCCGTCAAACCCTATGGTTTGTGGTAGTTCTGCTGCGCCATAAGTGAGATAAGGGTTGGCCCTTCTACGGTTGGTCCATAGGTACTGTGGCATGTTCTGGGTACTTTTAAATTGCGCTCAAGTGTTGAGATCTTTGGGAAATTTTGGATGTTTGTTGATTCGATCGGAATGATTAATATCGTTTAGCTATTTGTGGAATGTGATACAATATTTGGAATTCGAAATGTTAGGCATGAAATTTGAAGTATGTGATATTTCGTGTTTATGATGTCTAAGGAGGTTGCGGATTCTAAATGTTGTAGTTTGATATTTTTTTTCTGCGATCGTAAGTGTAATATGTAGTGTATCGCCAGTTTCGTTGCTATATGTCAACGACAATTGGGATACGCATATTTACTTACGTTGATGACATGTGATGTTATGTGTTGCTGTGATATGTTATATTGGATCTTTGTGTTTTGAATAGCCGGGGGGTTTTATGTGAGATGAGAGTTTTTCATTTTCATTCATGTAAAAACTTGTATGTAATATTCTTTAATTGGGGCACTTCCGGGATGAGGATGCTGTCACCATTGATGTATATTATTTACTTTTCCGCATTAGGATAGACCCAAGGTGGGGAGCACAAGTAACCAGGTTCTAGAGTCCGGTGGAAGACCATCTCGAGGAGTCGAGTCTGGGTCTCCTAACTCTAGAATTGGTAAGGTTGCTTGCATCTCTCGTAAGGGTCTGGGGATGTAGGTTTGGCTATTGATCGCGACCGTGAAATTTGTGTTTTTTACTGGCATAATATAAAACACAGACCTTCTAGCATATCCAATATTTCATATGTTGACTTCTGTTGCGGATATTCTGTGATGTGATCACTTTATATGCTTGAGACGAATGATTTATTATTATATATATGATATATAATAAACGTTGCTTTTTTTTTGCACCCGCGCTAGTCTCGCCCCGCTATGCCGTTCATTAAGTAACCTAACGATGCATAACGGGACACTGTGACGAATGCGGATGGCATAAGCGTACGTTGTATTTTCGTTTCTTCTGTGATGCTTATGAAGCATAAATTGATGGGACTTCATTAATGAGATTAATGAAAAAGAAAGAAACTTAAAAAGATGTTATGGAATCAAATTTTCAAAAAGGGTAGCTCTAGTTTTTGCTTTGCATAGCGGTATTTCTTGTAGAAGATCCAACACCTCATTCGATGAGGAAAGAACCGCGATCACTTCACCGGGAGTGACCTCTTTAGCGAAACTAGCAGATGCTACAACCCACTCGGTTTTGTCTTTTGATTGCTTCTCTATTTCTTGCTTTGCATAGTGGTATTTGAGAAATATCCTGCACCTTATTCGATAAGGAAAGAGCCGAGATCCCTTCACCGGGAGTGACCTCTTTAACAAAACTAGCAAAAGCCTAAAAAAAACACTCCTTTTCAAAAATCACTAGATTCTACAACAATATCAAGTTCATTACGCAAAAGGTTTTTCTAAAATCCTGTCATAGCCCTCCATCATTTCAGATAAGTACTACTTTGTATTCGTGCTACGTTTATTGGCATGCGTCAAGACGTAGTGTGCGGTAGCTAACTAGTGCTTATCTGCAACATAAGATGAGATTGGATTAGGGTAGTCGTGCGACTTTGTTGTCCCGCGTCAAGGGTCGTGCGGGTGGGTTTAATTCTATCAGGAAATGTACGGGTTGAACTTGACTAGCGGACTATAGTTTGTTGGTCTGCGTCAAGGTCATAGGACGCTAGGGGCAAAAGTATTATCGGAAATTTCAAGTGTTGAAATTTGCAATGAGATTGCATACCATCTATGAGATAGTTGGATCCCGATACCCACTGCGAGTAAGAGTTACTCCTGAGAGAGTTTTACACATCACAATTAGCCAATCAAGTAGGTATCTAGAAAGGTGTTAACGAGGTTACGTCCCTGGGAAAATGAGGTTTATTTTAATTAGGTCCGTGCGAAAGCACGGGGAACCTCCCTCAAAGTACCGACACTGGCCTGGCCGAAAGAATTGCAAACTTGTAAGGGCGTAATTAATCCCAGATAGTCTTACCTTTTAGGGTTTGAAGGAAGATTTGATAAAAACGGTGGTAGCCATCCTGATTAGATAATATAATAACCAATAAAATCTTACAAGAGCATAAGCTAAGTGTTTTCTTCTCTCTCTCTCTCTCCAGGTAGCGACCATGTCTGGCCTTAATCAAGATAATAATATGGATGTATTGACCGAACTCGCTTGTTATACTGAGCAGGGGAACGTTGGTTCCGTTCTTTCTTATAATTGTTATAAGACTGAGCAGGAAATAGGGGAATATCCGGATTCCCATGCCACCCAAACGAAAAATAAGCATGTTGATGCATCTTCTTCGGGTGTGTTAGTTACCGAGAATCGTTTCTCAGTACACTCCACATCCTGGGTATTAGATACCGGATCGGGATCCCACATATGTAATATGTTGCATGGGCTAAGGAAAGGTAGAGAACTGGGAATGGGTGATCATTTTGTAAGAGTAGGGAATGGTGCAAATGTTGCAGCCAAAGCAGTTGGCGAATATCACCCTGTATTACCAAATGGTAATACATTGATTCTGAACGAATGCTATTACATACCGAACTTGATATGCAATCATATATCAGTTTCTTCATTAAGTAAAGAAGGATATAATTTTGTGGTGCAGGATAATGTTATGAACATTTTTCTGAATCAAAAGTTGATTGGATCAGGCTCGTTAAATAATGGCATATACATTCTAAATCAAACCACAGTTCTTAACGTACAAAACACACACAAGAGAAAGTTTTCAGAAATGAACGAATCTTTCTTGTGGCATTGTAGACTAGGTCATATCAATGCGACACGACTAGCTAAGTTACATAAGGATGGATATTTGAATCCGTTCGAATTATCATCTTATGAAACTTGCTAGTCATGTCTCAAAGGACAGATGACCAAAACTCCGTTTACTAGACACGGAGAAAGAGTTACGGAACTCTTTGGACTGATACATAGTGATGTATGCGGTCCCATGTCTACACATGCCAGGAATGGTTCTTCGTACTTCAAGAGGATAGCATTCTGCTATTGCTGTCCCTCCAAAAGACTCTTGATTGCCTCAAGCAATACCGTCTACTCGTTGATAGGAGCTGCTACGGTAGGTGGTGGTGGTAGAGGAGGTGGAGTGTTTCCATTCACGTTAGTGCTCGGGTTGTTCGGGGAATCCATAACCTCGAGAGAAAAATAGGGTTAAGATAGATACAAAGAATTGAAATGTAAAGAATGTATAGTTGCTGATTATTATAATTCTTGTGATATATTGCTTAGGTTTCCATGCAGAACTGACCTGCATGTGCCGCCAAAAAAACTTGCCACGCGCCACTTCCCGGTGTACAGGGAAGGAAACATAGCGGGCCGCGACGTATTTACTACGAAGTAAAGACGCTAAGCGTAAATAAGCAATATAAATAAATAACACAAAAATGAAAAAAGATGTAATAAATCAACTTTTTATTGATAACCATTCTTTACATACAACTGAAAAGTAAAGTACAATGAAAGAAAGCGATGCCTAAACAATGGCATATGAACTGAAAGAAAAGTAAGTGCAGAACTGGAACTCTGACTCCTCTGTAAACTGCTCCAAATCGTTCTGGCTGGGCTCGATCTCCTTAGAGTCGGGTCCTCCTGACAACATTCCAAAGATAGAAGAGAAATGAATGTCGTCAGCGAACTAACGCACGGTGAGTCCCAAAAGATATAATGGAATAAACAAGTAAAGAGAATAGAGCTGGTAAGCCATTTGATTGTTGTAGAATTATGCATTCTATCTTGTCCTATTTGTTCTACTTACCGCAATCAAGATGGTATCGCTTTGCAGCTAGCCGGTTGAGTACGGGTCGATCCACAGGGAGATGGTAGTATGTTCGTTCTTATCTTAGGCGAGTCAATTCAAGAATGTGTATATGTGTTCAATTCTATCCTATGTGTTTGTATTTATGTTCAAGTAAACTTGTTAGGGTTAAGATTGGTTAGTAGAATTAGGATTAGTCTTGTGCTTTTCTTTTGCCATTCTTAAAATGATGTTGGGAAAATCGAACGTAGCGGGGATTAGGAGGACATAGGAATGGGATTTGCGAGTTTAAGTAAGCTTTCCAACGCTAAATCCATTCCTAGTGTCCCTTGTCCTTCCGCTACGTGCGCTTATTTCCAACCCTAGGCCAAACACCCACAACCATGTATCTAATTAAGTCACAACTACATGTCACGTTGTAGTGCGTCCAAATAACTTCTCAACTTAGGTCGCGGCTATATGTCACTTATAGCGTGCCTAAGTGAGGAGGTTGTGTTTGTTTGGTCTAGGTTCGTTTCAAGGTGTTTGGCGAAGAGAAACACAAGGGGTTTTTCTGTCTCTCATACTAATCTTCCTTAGCCCTAACAAGTGTGGAAACTATTCACACATTTAAAAGGAAAAGAAAACAAAACAAGAAGGAAGCAAAGAAAGGAAAAATACGGTTTTACAAAATGGTAGCAAGCTAACTACTTGGGTCCTCACCTAAGCAAGGAACTCCATCGAGTATCATGGCATGAAAATACGGATAAAAAGAGAAGAAAAGGGCGACAAGAAATAACAACAACTGCTTAACAACAATAAATAAAATTACACTAGGAATTGAAATTACAATACAAGAAATAAAGATACAAGATAATAGAAAGCCATCATCTTCATTTAACTTCCACTCAAGAGCTCTCACTACACTTTAATGGAAGAAAGATGAAGAAGAAGAAAAAATACAAACTAAACTACACTAATTCTAACTAAAAAGAAGCATCCTCACTTGGGCACAAAACTGGATTATTTATAGGCAGAGAGATGAAACCCTAGACCCATATTCTAAGCCCTAATACAATGACCAAAATACCCCAAAAATTTCGTCTGGCGCTGAGTTAACTCGGCCGCGGAACCGCCGCGTAAATGGCCTATTGGCCGCGGTTCCGCGGTGGGTTTGAGGGATTGGTTTGTCGTTTTTTGTGAAGTTTCTTGTGTTGCTTTCTTCTGTTATTCTACATATCCTAAATTGCAAATTGCTTCCAAAATTTCTTCAGATTTGCAATAGTCCAAAATGGCTTCACTTTTAATTCATTTGACATTTATCTCCCTCGAGTTCCGCGCACCCATTGAATCTTATGCTGCCCCTCTCATGCTCAGTGCTTGTCCAAGACACGAATGACTACTGTTTTTCATCTTGTCTCTTAAACTGGTAAGCGGCACTGGACGGATATGGATGACCGGAACCCGGATTTTATCTGTTTGTGACAGATATTCTGAATTATGGCGTATGAAGATTTTGTATGATTTACGTCATTTTGGACTAGGAACCTGTAACCTGTAAATATTGAGCAAACACGGATCAAAAGCACCTGCCTATAAACAAACGAGCAGAAGAATGGGCGGTAATAAATGCAATATTCTGGTATGAACAAATACCCCCAAACTTAACTTTTGCTCGTCCCGAGCAAAACCATTTATTCACAAAAAGTATTAATGTCACGCCCCGCTTCCCGGTGTACGGGAAGATGACGCGGCGAGGCCGCTACGTATTTACTCTGAAGTAAACACGCGAAGCGTATCTAAGCAATATAAGTAAAATGCACAAGAGACAAAGACAATAGATATAATTGAACAACAATTTTATTTATTAAACATTCTTTTTACAATACAACTGAAATGAAAATACATGGAATGAAAGCAATGCCTAAACAGTGGCATAACAGAAATGTAAAGGAAATGTACAAGTGAAACTAAAGCTCTGGATCTTCAGCAAACTTGTCTAAGTCCTCGCTGCTGGGCTCGATCTCCAGTGAGTCCGAACCACCTGACGACATTCCAAAGAAGAAGAAAGAGAATGTCGTCAGCGAACAAATCGCTCGGTAAGTCCCGTAAATAGACAAGAATAGAATAGAAGTAATAGAGAGTATATTGTTATAATATTGTATTTAGTGTTAACGCTGTTGTTTGTAGCTTGGTACAGAAGAATGCCAGTGTATACGAGAGGAGTCCCACTATTCTGGAGACTAAAGTATACGGAGCACAAGGAACCGTTCAGCCACAGTACAACAACAATGGACATTCATGTTAGGTGTGTTATGGTACAGTCTCGTGCCACTTTTAACACCTTCCATACCAATCTACCCCTTAAACCCCGCGATGTCTTGATTGTATTGCTTGTATTGTATTGTCTTGTAAATTGTATAGATGGATGAATTGCCGAAACCATGATAGCAGTAATGGAACGGATGTAATGGAAGAACATGTAAAAGGATTATATCCATGGTTCAGTTCAGTCAATACAGATTAATATAGATTTAATAGATGGATTCATATTGAATCATGTTGTATTGTAGTTTGTATTTGAATCACATTCAAGTCAGATTGATTAGGTTGAGACTCAGTCTGAGTCAGACTCTTTTAAAAGAACTTGAAATCCTGATTGTTTTGATGTTATCGGTAACTGCTGCACATGGACGGCAGAATTTATGTCGTTTTCAAAAATAATTACCTTGTTGATAACACCGTTTGTTATGTTGTCTACCTTAAATAGGCAAGCATCCATACCTCCGTCTCCCTGAGACTCAAGAGACTGGTCCCGCTTAAACCTATGTTTACTAGGGTCCTTATGGTAATTTAGTATAACTTGAGGAGGTTTTATGTAAAAATGGTTTTGGTATAATTTCAAAATACACCTCAAGCATTTAATTATCGTCTTTAAGGTTTTTATTGATGTATATTTTATAAATGTGACATTTCCGGTGAATAAAACCTAATTTCATAATATATGTATTTATTTGTAATATGAATATTGTTTGAATTATCATGGTAGCTTCATGTAATATTGGAATTCTTTTCTTGAGTTTTGGAAACATGGAATAATATATATATTTAAAATACGTATTTTGGTAATATTTATACATACATATTTAATGAAAAATAAATTTATTTATTTTCTTGTAAAAATATCATTTTCGAAAGAAAATGTATAAAAATTCCATCGAGATCGAATGCTCCTTGCGGAGGTCTGCATCTCGCTCTACTAAGCCCGAGGATGTGCGATAATCCGCACCATCCCAAACGGGGTCCCCAAAATGGGTTGTAGAGGCGCAATTTCATGGAAATGTGTTAATACACTTTTTAAAGAAAACGGTTTTATAAGTTAAATGTATTTATTTGCAAAATCGTATTTCTCGTATTCAATTGTCCCAAGATTCATCGTGCAATGTTAGATATATGTGTTGTGAGGAGGAAGGTCATTACCTCGTGAGTTTTCTAAAGATAACACGGTTAAAAAGTATAAACATGTCGATATGAAACATAAAGGTATTTTAATATAAAATTAAAATACAACTTGTTGTGGTTATCATTTTGATGTCAAACTTATTCTATTGTCTTTATTAATGATTACTAAACAATATATCAAAAGTTGTAGGTTTGTTATTAAGAAAAAGTTGTATTTTTAAAAGAAAAGAGAATCGGAAGCCGGATAACTCTACTTCCGACACGTTTTAAGAATGAAGAGTTTGGGAATAGCAAAAAAGAGAGAGAATGGGGACTTACTGGATTTGATGAGAGGGGAGAGGTAGGAGGAGGTCTAGGATTCGTCGGTGTTTCGTTTCATTGCCGGAAACTCCTTGTATCATCGCCGGAACTTCGTCGGAGCTTCGCCCTTCGTTAACTCCACTTGCACACTATGGTTACTTGGAAATTTCTTGAGAGTTTTTGTATAGAATTTTTAGTGTGAAGGGATTCAAAATGGAGTGGGTATTTATAGGACAAATTAGGGTTTAGGGTGTTTAAAGAATGCATTGAAATATGCATTAAAATTGGTATTAATTGGGCATTTTATTGTTCTCTGGAAATAATCAGAGTAAACAAGTAATGTGGGGTTAGTAGGGTAGCTGAAGAGGTGCAGGGGGTGAAGTTTGGAAGCATTTGGGATGGGGGAGACCGACGTCGTCGGCCCCATCACAAGTGTCGCCGGCCCAATTCCGACGGTTTCGGTTGGTGTTGGAGTATTGGGTCAGGGTCGTTTGGTATTCTACAGTGCACATGTTTGATTATCTTGTGTCTCATCAGTTTACGTGTAGTGCACGTGTAGTCTTTTGGGCTTCTAAAAAGATTAAAAAATACAAAATCAAAATAATGTGGCTGATGGGATTTGAACTCTGGTGCTTTGTAACAGCAGTGCAAGGCCTTTACCAGTGAGCTACAAGCTCTTGCTTGTTGTTCAAAATTGAATCAAATACTTATAGTACTCACAGGAATTGTAAATACCCCAATTGTACATGAACATTAAATGAAATTTATATACACTGAAATTGGAGTTGTTACAGTCTACCCTCCTTACAAAAATTTCGTCCTCGAAATTTACAATTTATTTTAAGGACTAGTTTACAAATAAGTGAGGATATTTTGCACGCATCCCGTCTTCTCCTTCCCATGTCGATTCTCCGGGAGTGTCTTTTCTCCACATCACTCGAACCAAGTTGACTTCCTTGTTCCGAAGTGACTTCACTTTTCTGTCCAGAATCACAACAGGTTGCTACTCACAAGATAAATCTGGCTGTACAGTGAGCTCGGAATGATCAAGAATATGGCTGGGGTCACTCACATACCTTCTGAGTTGGAATATGTGGAACACATTGTTCACTCCTTCCAATGAGGATGGAAGTGCCAAGCGATATGCCACTTCACCGACTCGTTCGAGTATGTCGAACGGTCCAATATATCTCGGACTTATCTTACCCTGTCTTCCAAAACGGATCACTCTGCGGTTCGGAGATATCTTCGAAAATACATGTTTTCCTGGCTGGAACTCCAAATGACGGTTCTTTGCATCAGCCCAGTGTTTCTGTCGATCTTGGGCTATGCGCATTCTTTCCCTGATACTACGAACCACATCAACAGTTGCTACTATCATCTCAGGTCCAAGAAGTTCCCTATCACCGATGCCATCCCAACTTAATGGCGATCGACCCTTCCTTTCATAAAGCGCTGCAAAGGGTGCCATTCCTATGCTTGTTTGGTAGTTGTTGTTGTATGAAAACTCCACAAGATGCAGGTGGTCTTCACATGATCCTCCGAAGTCTAGCATACACGCTCTGAGCATATCCTCCAAGATCTGAATAGTTCGCTCAGACAGACCATCTGGTTGTGGATGATAAGCTGTGCTGAAGTTCAGACTTGTTCCCAAGCTTGCTTACAGACTTTGCCAAAACTACAATCAAGATCTAGTGTCATGATCGGAGACAATGCAGACCGATACTCCGTGAAGTCTCACAATCTCCTGTATGAGTTCATGGGTATCAGAGATAGTACATATTTAAAGATTTAAAAATCTTACTTAGATTCTTACCTCCATATACTTCTTTTCTAATGTCTCAGTTGATTGGCCAACTCGAAATGGGATGAAGTGAGCCGACTTCGTGAGTCGATCCACAATAACCCATACCGCATCGTTACTATTTGTGCTGCGAGGGAGTGCAGTCATAAAATCCATTGTAATGTGTTGCCACTTCCATTCTGGGATAGGTAATGATTGAAGTAATCCAACGGTCTTGTGATGTTCAACCTTTACTTGCTGACACACCAAGTATTTAGCGACGCTTTTGGCTACTTCAGGCTTCATTCCATGCCACCAGTAATTTTGACGCAGATCCTTGTACATCTTTATACCTCCAGGGTGTACTGAGTAGGGAGAGCTGTGAGCTTATTTCATTTACTTTTCCCGAACATAACCTTTTGGTACACACAGTCTGCTGCCGTATCTTAAAGATCCGTCTTCATGGATGATGAAGTTGTTCTGAGACCATTCTCTACTTGTTCCCTGATCTTTTGCAACTTGGCATCACTTGCTTGATCTGATTGACAATGGTAGATTGAACTTGTAAATTCATCAAACTTAAAGCGTTACCTGGAATGACTACTTCAATCTTCATCTGATGCAAATCATGTTGAAACTTCCACTGGGCGGTGAGATTCATCGATAATGGTTAGCGACTAAGTGCATCAGGTACTACGTTCACCTTCCCTGGGTGATATTGCAGGTTGATGTCGAAATCCGCCATGAGTTCTAACCATCGTCTCTGCCGCATATTAAGCTCCATCTGAGTAAACACATATTTCATACTCTTGTGATCTGTGTATATGTCAACTCGTTCACCAAGAAGATGATGGCGCCAAATCTTAAGAGCAAAGATAACGGCTGCCAACTCCAAATCATGGGTCGGGTAATTACGCTCATGAATTTTCAGTTGTCTTGATGCATAAGCCACAACCTTACCGTGCTGATGTAGAACACATCCTAATCTCTTACCGGATGCATCATAATGCACTTCGAAACATCCAGATTGATCTGGTATAACGAGAATAGGCGCTGATGTCAACCTTGACTTGAGTTCTTTGAAAGCTTGCTCGCATGCTTCTGACCATACAAAGTTTTCATCTTTACGTGTGAGCTTGGTCAGGGGTGTTGCTAACTTCGAAAATCCATCAATGAACCTTCTGTAATATACAGCTAGACCCAAGAAACTTCGAATGTCCTTCACTGACTTTGGTGTCGGCCATTCGCTTACTGCTGAAACTTTCGCTGGATCCACAGAGATTCCTTCGCCCGATATGATGTGTCCGAGAAAACCAACTTGATCTAGCCAAAATTCGCATTTGCTCTACTTGGCATAGAGTTAATGTTGTCGTAGAGTTTTCAGGACAATTCTCAAGTGTTCGGTATGTTCTTTCCGACTCTTAGAATACACTAGGATGTCGTCGATGAAGATGACAACAAACCTGTCTAAGTACTTTCGAAAAACTTGATTCATTAGGTTCATGAATATCGCCGGTGCGTTGGTCACTCCAAATGGCATCACAAGAAATTCGTAATTTCCATAACAAGTTCTGAAAGCCATTTTGTAGATATCAGATTCCTTGACCTTCACCTGACGATAATCTGAACGAAGATCTAATTTTGAGAAAACACAAGATCCACCTAACTAATCGAACAGATCATCGATACGCGGTAGCGGATACTTGTTCTTTATCGTTACTTCGTTCAAGGCTCTATAATCAATGCACATTCTGTATGAACCTTCCTTCTTCTTCACGAGTAGTACTGGTGATCCCCAACTCGAAGTGCTGGGACGAATCCATCCTTTCGCCAATAATTCGTTCAACTGAGTTCGGACCTCCATCAAACCTTCCGGGCTTAATCGATACGATGATTTGATCACCGGTTGTGCTCCTGGTATTAAATCAATGCTGAATTCAAGAGCTCGATCGGGAGGCAAACCTGATATATCGTCAGGAAACACGTCGTCGAACTCTCGAACCACTTCTGGCTTTGATCCTTCTTCCGCTTGAATTTCCGCAATCACTGCCTTCTTTGGTTTCGCCTTGTAAGTGCTTGGCTTCAGGGTACGGTCTCCACCTTTGAAATAAAAGACCGGATGGTCTGGAATCTTGAATACTACCCTCCTTTGAAGACAGTGTTAGTTATATGTATGCCCTAGAGGCCATTACTGTACATAGGATGTATATTGTAGTGGATGCTGGGACATATATAGGGAGGACTTTCTTGCTCGACATGATAGTATGCTATCTGGTTACTCTTTACCTTAACGTGTACTCAGATTGTCTCTCTATTACATGTTGGTAAAGCCCTTAGGATGTGTACTTGACTACCTGGACTATGATGCGGATCATACTAGTGGGGACATGGTAGTCCATGAGTACATCCTTCAAAGTCCCTAGTCGTGGGTGTATTGAGACGGGGCATCGATATACCAGAGTAGACTAGCGTGTACCTTCTCGACCCATACAGATGGGCGATGGATGATCCCATATCCATCGGTGTTTGACATCAGAGATGATATACGGGTGCTCAGTAGAGACTGGGTACACTGGACGGACTCGCCGAGAACTCCCAGATGGTATTATACCTTACGTCAGATGGCAGTTCTCTGGTGACACTGGTACAGAGTAGTCTGTTGACCCGAGATCGTCATAGAGTCTTGTGTGGTTCCCACTGTGCTTTGATTTCCATATTACCACGTCCAATTGGGTGTGCAAAACGGTGGTTTTTGGGTACAGTCCCGAGTCACATGGAGGCAATGAGCGATAGGAGGGGATTCGTCTCTCCCGGTATAGGGAGTTGATGTTGCGCTGTGTTCGATTGGCTATAACAGGAAATCCCTGGCCAGGGTTGCTGAGATTTACTGGTAAGTGTTACCAGTAGTTTCTCGAATTGTTATAGACCTCACATCGACACGACTTATCGAGCTATTGGGGTCTGACGTTTACCACCCCTAGGCGAGATATGCGACATATCCGACGACGAGACCGGACTGTACGGTAGTGTTACTGGTTGGATTCACTGGAGTGTGAGCGGGCTTGCTCGTCGATCTTCTGATCGCTCAATACCCGGGTAGCCGTTACGTTCAGCAGACCGCTTGCCGCTTGTGGGTGTTTGATATGATCATCATCTGCTGCCGGCGTATTGACGAGTCTTTAGAGTCCTACACAGAGGTTTCCTGGCTCAAGCGAAACGAAATAGGAGCGCATATGAGATATGTGCGGGACCGAGAATAATGCGTGTATGTGATACCGTATTTCATTCTCGCGATGAATGTATCGATTGGTTGTATGCGATATAACCTAGTTATCGAATCAAGGGTTGATTCGATAAGCCGATACATTGGATATTAGTCGGTTGTATGCGATATGACCGGATCGTTAAATCAAGTGTTGATTTAATGATTTAATGTATAATTATATATTTGATATATTAATTTGCATTAACTAGTATTGGTTTACTTTAAATGGATTTTCTCACTTGGATTGTGCACATTGTATATGTGATATATTTTTGTGCACTTGTATGTATCATGTTTGATGATGCATGCTAACTTGTGTTTTGTGTAAAGTTTAAACCATGGTTATGTAATGGTTAGGGTTTTCATTTTCATATCTATTTATTTATTTATTTATTCATTTTGGAAAATGATAAGCATAATGCAAAATGGTGGCTTTCTTTGGATGGATGTTGAAGCTTCATGAAGCTTTGACCAAGTGACCATTTTGTCTCCATGCTTAACCCTAACCATTCCCACTAACCATGATTTATTCTCTACACTTGACCATGGTTATTATTATGATAAGTATTGATTTACTTTTTATTTTGAAAACAACTTATCATATCTTCGTCTTCTTATTCATCTTCTTCTTCCATGAAGAAAGCTTGCTACATTAATGGCAAGTGATGAAAACAAGTGAGAAATCCAATTCTAAAGTGAACCCACTTCCTATTTCTTCATCCTTTACCTCTTGCCAAGTAGTAGAGTGTGTTTCCTTCACAAGTTTTCATGGCTTGGTGAAGGTGGAGCTTGACCTAGTGATGCCTCGACGTAGATCATCTTCGGCACGTCGTCGATGACCTAGCCCGTCCATTCTCCGATGAAGCCGACGCTAGAGCCCGGGGTTCGACTTGGACAGCGAGGAGACTTCATTGCGGAGCTATGGAGGTGGAGCACCGGATCTACAAAGGTTGTATTTCCGTTCACTTAGTTAATTTGTTAACTAGTTTGATTTGTCGCTTAGAAATCTAGTTAACGATCCGTATTAGGGTTTCTCGGCACCCGTAAAATTTGAAATTGGCATGGTTGATGCCTTGTGAGACCTCATACTATCATGTCGAGCAAGAAAGTCCTCCCTATATATGTCCCAGCATCCACTACAATATACATCCTATGTACAGTAATGGCCTCTAGGGCATACATATAACTAACAGACAGTCAATGGTAGCATAGAATGTTCCGAGCCAATCCATACCTAAACCCACATCGAAGTTCGGTATGTCCAGCGCCTTGAAGTCGGCATAGAATTCTCTGCTGCAGACGACTACTAGACACAAGTTGTATCCCGTTGTTGCCTTTAGAACGTCGTTCCCTGAACTGACATTCCAGCTGGATACGAGTGGTTTAACTGGAATCGCATGTGTTCGGACAAACCGTTGCGACATAAAGCAATGAGATGCTCCAGTATCGAAGAGTGCTAGTGCAGGAAGTGAGGCTAATAAGATTGTACCTAAGTTATATGGGATAGGTTTTAGGTATAGGGAAAAAATATGTGGATAGGTATTAGACTGGAAGAAAAGCTTGAGAAGAAAGGGTTACCAGTGATGACTTGGCCAGTGGCCTCGGCTTCTTCTACGGTCATCGTGAAAGCCTGTCGCCTCGGCACATTCCTCCTTGCTGGAGGAGCATTCCTTTGTCCGTTCCTTGGTCCTTCAGGTGGGTTCCTTTGAGCTTGATGGAATTGACGAAGAGGAGGTGCAGTCGGTGGTCCTCTAGGTGGTGGAGCAGGGACCTGCGAGTCTTGGAGCAGGTGCCTGAAGAGCTAGTCTCTGCTTGTAAGTGATTGACGTCCTGGGTGCAACAATTGGGTTGTGTCTTCGGGGACAAGACCCAATATCATGGGTAGCTGAGCCGCAGACTAAGCAAAGACGGTTGGCTCGCCGGCAGTCTTTCGCCAAATATCCATCTCTCCTGCAGTAGGTACAAAAGGCTGGGCTGGGCCGGTTGATTGGTACTCCCGGTCTCCTAGGCACAAATGATGGCCTTGAAGAGGCTCCTCCTTCCATCTGGTTGGCAGAGCGCTTCATCCCGGCAGACTGAGGTCTGCCCCTCATCTTTACCACTGCCTCATATCGGCGGACAGCTTTCAGAGCCAATTCATGAGTTGGGAAATCTCCTGTGACTAATGCAGCCTCAATCTCTGGATCTAACCCTTGTTTAAATCGTCGGGCTCTGATCTCATCCGTCAATATCAAGTGTGACGCGAATCTGTTAAGGACTTGTGTAAGCTGTGTATTATGTGATATTTGAAAAATCGAATTATTAAGACATATCTTACCGACTGAGTATAGTGAACTCAGCGTCATACTCATCCACAGACTTGGTCCACATCGAACCCTGTTGTAGATGAATGAACTGCTGTTCCATGTCGAATCTGGCAGTCTCAGGGAAGTACTTCGCGTCAAACATATCGCAAAAGGTCCTCCGTTCGATAGGTTGGTCAAGACGGCTTTCTTCCGCCTTCCACCAGACCCGTGCATTGTCCGTGAGCTGCAACTTCGCAACACGAACCCAAGCTATCTCTGGCACTTGTGCCGCTGCTAGGTCATCTTCAATACTTTGAGCCCATTCTTCTGCTTCTAGAGGGCTCTCTTTTCCTGAGAATTTCTTGGGGTGTAAAGCTCGGAATTGCTTTACCCCTGGGGCTTCCGCTTCTGGTCGGTTCATTAGGATAGCAGTCTGCTGCTGCTGTCCTTCCTAGAGGCTGCTGATTGCCTCAAGCAGAACCGTCTGCTTGTTGATCGGAGTAGCGACGGCAGGTGTGAGTGGTAATGGTGGGGGAGTGTTGTTGACATTAGTGCTGGTGTTGTTTGGGGTATCCATAATCTTGAAAGAAAAATTTGGGTTATGACAGATTCAAAGTATATGAAATAGTAAGATTCAAGAAATATGAATTGTAAAGAATGTTTTTTAGTTGCTGGTTCTTGTGTTATATTGCATAGGTTGTCTACGCAGAACTGACCTGTATATCTATGCAGAACTGACCTGCATGTCCACACAGAGCTGACCTGCATGGGCCACCAACAAAACCTGTCACGCCCCGCTTCCCGCTGTACGGGCAGAGAACGCGACGAGGCCGCTACGTATTTACTATGAAGTAAACACGCGAAGCGTATCTAAGCAATATAAGTAAAATACACAAGATACAAAGACAATAGATATAATTGAACAGAAACTTTATTTATTAAACATTCTTTTTACAATACAACTGAAATGAAAATACATGGAATGAAAGCAATGCCTAAACAGTGGCATAACAGAAATGTAAAGGAAATGTACAAGTGAAACTAAAGCTCTGGATCTTCAGCAAACTGGTCCAAGTCCTCGCTGCTGGGATCGATCTCCAGTGAGTCCGAATCACCTGACGACATTCCAAAGAAGAAGAAAGAGAATGTCGTCAGCTAACAAATCGCTCGGTAAGTCCCGTAAATAGACAAGAATAGAATAGACGTAATAGAGAGTATATTGTTATAATATTGTATTTAGTGTTAACGCTGTTGTTTGTAGCTTGGTACAGAAGAATGTCAGTGTATACAAGAGGAGTCCCACTATCACGGAGACTAAGGTATACGGAGCACAAGGAACCGTTCAGCCACGGTACAATGGCAATGGATATTTAGGTTAGGTGTGTTATGGTTACAGTCTCGTGCCACTTTTAACACCTTCCGTACCAATCTATCCCTTAAACCCCACGATGACTTGATTGTATTGCTTGTATTGTATTGTCTTGTAAATTGTATAGATGGATGACTTGCCGAAACCATGATAGCAGTAATGGAATGGATATAATGGAAGAACATGTAAATGGAATATATCCATGGTTCGGTTCAGTCAATACAGATTGATATAGATTTAATAGATGGATTCATATTGAATCATATTGTATTGTAGTTTGTACTTGAATCACATTCAAGTCAGATTGATTAGGTTGAGACTCAGTATGAGTCAGACTCTTTTAAAAGAACTTAAAATCCTGATTATTTTGATGTTATCGGTAACTGATGCACATGGATGGCAGAATTTTTGTCCTTTTCAGACAATTACCGTGTTGATAACACCGTTTGTTATGTTGTCTACCTTAAATAGGCAAGCACCCATATCTCCGGCTCCCTGAGGCTCAAAGAGACCGGTCCGGCTTAAACCTATGTTTACTAAGGTCCTTATTGTAATTTAGTATAACTTGAGGGGGGTTTATGTAAAAATAGTTTTGGTATAATTTCAAAATACACCTCAAGCATTTAATTATCGTCTTTAGGGTTTTCATTGATGTATATTTTATAAATGTGACATTTCTAGTGAATAAAACCTAATTTCATAATATATGGTATTTATTTGTAATATGAATATTGTTTGAATTATCATGGTAGTTTCATGTAATATTGGAATTCTTGAGTTTTGGAAACATGGAATAATATATATATTTAAAATAAGTATTTTGGTAATATTTATATATACATATTTAATGAAAAATAAATTTATTTATTTTTTTGTAAAAATCTCATTTTCGAAAGAAAATGTATAAAAATTCCATCGAGATCGAATGCTCCTTGCGGAGGTCTGCATCTCGCTCTACTAAGCCTAAGGATGTGCGATAATCTGCACCATCCCAAACGAGGTCCCCAAAATGTGTTGTAGAGGCGCAATTGCATGGAAATGTTTTAATACACTTTTTAAAGAAAACGGTTTTATAAGTTAAATGTATTTATTTGCAAAATCATATTTCCCGTATTCTATTGTCACAATATTCATCGTGATTTGTTAGATATGTGTGTTGGGAGGAGGAAGGTCATTACCTCGTGAGTTTTCTAAAGATAACACGGTTAAAAGGTATAAACATGTCAATATGAAACATAAAGGTATTTTAATGTAAAATTGAAATACAACTTGCTGTGGTTATCATTTTGATGTCAAACTTGTTCTATTGTCTTTGTTAATGATTAATAAACAATATATCAAAAGTTGTAGGTTTGATATTAAGAAAAAGTTGTATTTTTAAAAGAAAAGAGAATCGGAAGCCGGATAACTCCGCTTCCGACACGTTTTAAGAATGAAGAGTTTGGGAATAGAAAAAGAGAGAGAGAATGGGGACTTACTGGCTTTGATGAGAGGGGAGAGGTAGGAGGGGGTCTAGGATTCGTCGGCGCTTCGTTTCGTTGCCGAATACTCCTTGTATCGTTGCCGGAACTTCGTCAAAGCTTCGCCCTTCGTTAACTCCACTTGCACACTATGGGAACTTGGAAATTTCTTGAGAGTTTTTGTATAGAATTTTCAGTGTGAAGGGATGCAAAATGGAGTGGGTATTTATAGGACAAATTAGGGTTTAGGGTGTTTAAAGAATGCATTGAAATATGCATTAAAATTGGGATTAATTGGGCATTTTATTGCTCTCTGGAAAAAATCAGAGTAAACAAGTAATGCGGGGTTAGTGGGGTTGCTGAAGAGGTGCAGGGGGTGAAGTTTGGAAGCATTTAAGATGGGGGAGACCGACGTCGCCGGCCCCATCGCAAGTGTCGCTGACCCAATTCCGACGGTTTGGGTTGGTGTTGGGGTATTGGGTCGGGGTCGTTTGGTATTCTACAGTGCACGTGTTTGATTATCTTGTGTCTCTTCAGTTTACATGTAGTGCACGTGTAGTCTTTTGGGCTTCTAAAAAGATTAAAAAATACAAAATAAAAATAATGTGGCTGATGGGATTTGAACTCTGGTGCTTTGTAACAGCAGTGCAAGGCCTTTACCAGTGAGCTATAAGCTATTTCTTGCTGTTCAAAATTGAATCAAATACTTATAGTACTCACAAGAATTGTAAATACCCTAATTGTATATTAAATTTAAATGAAATTTATGTACACTGAAATTGGAGTTGTTACAATTAATCTCACTTTCACAGGGAACATGATTGCAATGAGCTCGTGCAACAAGCCGTTAAACCTCTAGGTGTCCCTAATAGGAGGAGTGTTGTCTCCTGACGGTTTTCAGCGGTTACTACCCATAAAATCCCGTCAAGCTAGTTTCGTAATTTAACATTGATTCTACTCCTACAGTTTAGTATCTATGTTAGAAATTCTATCATCCTAAGTTAGAAATAATCAAACCTTATTTTTCACACCTCCTATTTATTCAACCTCAGATCCTATACGTTTTTACAGTTTAGAAAAATCTCGATTTCTCCTGAGTTTTCCTTCTAAAGCGCAGTGTCCAATCCGAAATTTGTATCAACATTACGGAAAACATAAGTTATTCTTTATCCCTATCTTTCCTCCAAATATCGATCATATACCCCTACGTGTGTGTAAATTTTCACCCCTACACTTAAGAATTCAATTCAAGCTATAGTACCTTGCCTTAATACCTAATACTACTTCTTTTCATTAATGATGGACGGATTTGCTCACACACCTTTCATGCGACTATTAATGCTTCTTGAGGCACTAACAACCGATTACTGAATGTGTGAGCTTAAAGCGTAAATAGCAATTTCCAGGTCTTGACTTTATTTATTGTTTTTTTTCTTTATTTTTCTTTGTCAAGACCGGATACATTTTTCAATGATACTCTTTTGGTGGTTAGCTTTAAATACCGTTTTTTCTTTCATACTAGGTTTTCAGGCAAGAGTATTTCTAGGTATCCTCTACTATCTCAAGTTTCAAGGTGCGTGTAAGTGCAATTTGTAGGGTATATGTTAGTAATATGTATGCCTTAGAGGCCATTACTGTACATACGATGTATATTGTAGTGGATGCTTGGACATATATAGGGAGGACTTTCTTGCTCGATATGATAGTATGCTATCTGGTTGCACTTTATCTTAACATGTACTCCGATTGTCTCTATGTTATATGTTGATAAAGCCCTTAGGATGAGTACTTGACTATCAGGACTATGATGCAGATCATACTAGTGGGGACAGTGTAGTCGCTAAGTATATCCTTCAAATGTGCCTAGTCGAGGGTGTATCGAGACAGGGCATCGATATACCAGAGTAGACTAGCGTATAGCTTCTCGACCCATGTAGATGGGCGATGGATGATCCCATATCCATTGGTGTTTGACATCAGAGACAGCATACGGGTGCTCAGTGGAGACTGGGTACACTGGACGGACTCGCCGAGAACTCCCAGATGGTATTATACCTCACGTCAGATGGCAGTTCTCTGGTGACACTGGTACAGGTTAGTCTGTAGACCCGAGATCGTCATGGAGTCTTGTGTGATTCCCACTGTGCTTTGATTTCCACCTTACCACATTCAAGAGATCGTGCAAAAAAGTGGCTTTTGGGTACAGTCCCGAGTCACATGGAGGCAATGAACGATAGGAGGGGTTTCGTATCTCCCGGTATAGGGAGTTGATGTTGTGCTGTGCTCGATTGGCTATAACAGGAAGTCCTTGGCTAAGGCTGCTTCAGAGATATACCGGTAAGTGTTATTAGTAGTTTCTCGACCCGTTATGAGCCTCATATCGACACGACTTATCGAGTTACTAGGGTCTGACGTTTACTACCCCTAGACGAGATATGCGACATATCAGATGAAGAGACCGGACTGTACGGTAGTGTTACTGATTGGATTCACAGGAGTCTGAGCATGCTTGCTTGTGGATCTTCTGATCACTCAATACCCGGGTGGCCGTTACGTTTAGCAGACCGCTTGCGGCTTGTGGGTATTTGATATAATCATTACCTACTGCCGGCGTATTGACGAGTCTTTAGAGTCCTACACAGGGGTTTCCTGGCTCAAGCGAAACGGAGTAGGAGTACATATGTGATATGTGCGGGACCGAGATTGATATGATATGAGATACCGTATTGTATTCTCGTGATTCGTGACATTGGTCGGTTATATGAGATATGGCCGGGTTATCGGATCAAGTGTTGATTCGATAAGTTGTTACACTAGATATTAGTCGGTTATATGTGATATAGCCGGATTATTAAATCAAGAGTTGATTTAATAATTTAATGTATAATTATATATTTGATATATTATATTACATTAACTAGTATTAGCTCACTTATGATTTCTTTTCTCACTAGATTGTGCATATTGTATATATGTAATATATGCGAGTGTACAAGTTTGTGTCATGCTTGATGATACATATAAGATGGGTGTATGAGACTTAAACCATATTAAGGTTAAATTAGGGTTTATTTATTTCTTAAGGTTTAACTAAAGAGAAAGACTTAGTCAAAGTTCTCAAGCTTACATGAAGCTTGTAGAAACATTGACAAAGTCAACTCTTTTGTCATTCCTTAGGATATTTAGTTAACCCAACCCTTAACCTTATAGCTTGGTTAATTCTCTACATGAGTTAAGCATGAGGGCTTAACTCACCCATGGTTGCATTATTCATTTGGATTAACTCATATGATGAGTTCTATCTTCTTCTTCTTCCTCCTCCTCAAAAGCTTTCTAGCTCTAATGGAGTTATGAGAAAAAGTGTGAGAAAATCAATTCTAAAGTGAGCCCACTTCCTACTTCTTCATCCTCTACTACTTGCCATGTAGTATAGGGTGTTCTCTTCACAAAGTTCATGGCCTAGTGAAGGAATAACTTGAGTTAGTATCTCCTCGACGTAGATCATCTTCGGCCTCGAAGTCATCGAAGCAAGCACGTTCGTTTCTTCGTGGAGCCTCTCTAGAGTCCGGAGTTCACGATCGCAGCGGAGGGGACTTCTACACGGAGCTATTGAAGTGAAGGACCGGTCTATAAAGGTTGTATTCCTAGCTCTCTTTACATATTGCAAAGTGTTTGCATATGTTTTCTGTATATTTCTAGTAAACGATCTATGTTTAGGGTTAGCTAAAACGGAAAAATTTTAATTTGGCACGGACGATGCCTCCCGGAACCTTGCTACCGTCTTGGGTAACCCTTCGGTGGTATCAGAGCCATGCTAGAAATTTATACGGATTTTGTTAAGATTACGAAACCGAAATACTCCGAAATCTGCATCGTCAAAACCTGCTTGCTGTCGATTTTAAAATGTTGTCAAAAAAATTTTCAAACAAGTACAGAGTGATGTATGGGATATATCATGAACACACACAAAATTTTAGGGCATTTAGTGAAAATTGGGCTGAGCCCTACCGCCTCCATATCGGCCAAAATGGAGCCCCCCCTAAATTTTTGTCTGTGTTTCAGTGGCTTAGTTTTGATGTTTCAGGTGTTGTTTATTTTTGCTAATTTTGCATGTGATTTAATCTTACACTATAAGCAATTCAGAGTGTTTCGTATTCGTAGTTTTAACATTGTTTCGGGTGTTTCACATATTGTCTAGACAATGTTAAAAAGTTCAATCGAATGTCAAAATCCCATTTTTCCAAGTTTAACGTATTCGGAAAAACATGCAAGTGATTCTGTGGACCCTTTAGAAGAACGAAACCTTAACTCGATTATGTGGCAGTCAAAACCGCCACTTAAACCCTAGGGTTTGTGGTAGTTTAGCGTTGTCACATGTGAGGCGTTGGTTTGACCCTTCTACGGCTGGTTCATAGGTACTGTGGCATCTTCTGGGTATTATTAAAACTGTGCTCAAGTGTTGAGCTGTCGGGAAATTGTGGGACTTTGATGAATCGATCGAAGAGTTTATCGTCGTTCGGATATTATGTGATAGGATACAATATTTGGAATCCACAAGTAGTTATGAGATAACTAATTTGAATGTTATAAATCTAGCAATTTAGTCTCAGATGATCGGCTGCCACGGGATTTTGATGAGATCAAAAGTCCGTCGCAATCACGTAGCGTACGCGGATACTCGCCGGGTAAACTTAATAGATAGCCATGCCCCATATCCCCGACCAAGTGACTGTAGGAGAATCCTGTCGCCAAAAGCATCCGTTCGGGTGCTCGCGGCAGTGGTGTTCCGCCTTAGTGCACTTCGTCGACAGTATCGGGGGTGCGGCCGTTTACTAAAGTTTCCGACGAGCATTCGATCAGGATGTCGGGAATCTTGTTGAATTACCCGACTAGATATTAAAAGATGTTTTGAATATCGAGACTAAAATGCGGGGTTTATAATTGTTAGGCATGCGATATCTAAGGAATTCAATTGGTTAGACATGCGATGTCTAAGGTGGTTGCGGATTCCAACTGTTGTAGTTTTTCACTTTCTTTTCTGCTACCGTAAGTGTAATATGTGGTGTATCGCCGATTTCGGTGCTATATGTCAACGACAATTGGGATGCGCATATTTACTTACGTTGATGACATATGATGTTATGTGTTGCTGTGATATGTTATATTGGATCGTCGTGTTTTTGAATAGCCGGGGGTTTTATGTGAGATGAGAATTTTCTTTTTCATTCATGTAAAATTCATTGTATGTAATATTCTTTTATTGGGGCACTTCCAGGTTGAGGATGATGTCACCGTTGTATATTGTTTACTTTTCCGCATTATGATAGACCCAAGGCGGGGAGCATAAGTAACCGGGTTCTAGGGTCCAGTGGGAGACTATCTCGAGGAGTCGAGACCGGGTCTCCTAATGCTAGAATTAGCAGGGTTACTTTCCTCTCTCGTAGGGGTCTAGGGGTGTGGGATTGGCTATTCATCACGACCGTGGAATCCGTGTTTTATACAGGCTTGATATAAAACATGGAAATCCTAGTATATCCAATATTTCATATATGTTCTTCTGTGGCAATATTCTATGATGAGATTATATTACTGCCTAAGACGAATATTTATATTATATATATGAGATATATATTGTATATTGTTGATTTCGTTTCAAACGTGATGCTTGTGAAGCATAATAAAAATGGGACTTCATTAATGAGATTAATGAAATAAAAGAAATCTAAATATGTTGTAGAAACTTGTCTCGAAAAAGGGTAGTTCTAGTTGTTGCTTTGCATAATAGTGTTCCTTGTAGAACATCCAGCCCCTTATTCGATAAGGAAAGAGCCGAGATCCCTTCACCGGGAGTGGCCTCTTTAGCGAAACTAGCAGATGCTACAAACTCGGTTTGTCTTTTGATTGCTTTTATTGTTTTTACTTTGCATGGTAATATTTGTGAAATATCCTGCACCTTATTCGATAAGAAAAGAGCCGAGATCCCTTCACCGGGAGTGAGCTCTTTAGCAAAACTAGTAAAAGCCTCAAAAACACTCCATTTTTAATCACTCGATTCTACGACGATATCAAGTTCATTACGCAAAAGGTTTTCTTAGAAACCTGTCGTAGCCCTCCGTCATTTCAGATAAGTAATAGTTAGTATTCGTGCTGCGTTTGTTGGCCTTTGTCAAGGCGTAGTGTGTGGTAGCTGATTACTGCTTATCTGTATAAGCATATGATGCGATTGAGTTAGGGTAGTCGTGCGACCTTGTTGGCCTTTGTCAAGAGTCATGCGGGTGGTTTTAATTCAATCAGGAAGTGACGAGTTGAACTTGACTAGCAACCTATGGTTTGTTGGCCTTTGTCAAGGTCATAGGAGGTTAGGGGTAAAATATTATCGGGAATTTCAAGTGTTGAAATTTGCAATGAGACTGCATACCCCCTATGAGATAGTTAGATCCTGATACCCACTGCGAGTAAGAGTTACTCCTGGGAAAGTTTTGCACTTTACAATTAGTTGATCAAGTAGGTATCTAGAAAGGTGTAAACGGGGTTATGCCTTTAGGAAAACGGGGTTTATTTTAATTTGGTCCGCGCGAAAGCACGGGGAACCTCCCTCAAAGTAATGACACTGTCCTGGCTGAAAAATTGGCGAAATTGTAGGGTGTAATTAATCCCGGCCAGTCTTTCCTTTTAGGGTTTGAAGGAAGATTTGACTAAAACAGTGGGATCCATCCTGATTAGATAAATAAATAACCAATATAATCTTGCAAGAGCATACGCTGAGTGTTTTCTTCTCTCTCTCTCCAGGTAGCGACCATGTCACGTCTTAATCAAGATAATAATACGGATGTATTGACCGAACCCGCTTGTAATACTAAGCTAAAGAACGTTGGACCCGCTCCAACTTATAATTGTTATAAGACAGAGCAGGAAATAGGGGATTACCAGGATTCTCGTGCCGTCCAAACGAAGAAAGTGCATGCTGATGCATCATCTTCGGGTGTGTTCATTACAGAGAATTGTTTCTTAGTATCCTTTACGTCCTGGGTATGTGATACCAGATCAAGATCCCGCATATGTAATCCGTTACATAGGCTACAGATAGGTAGAGAACTGAGAATGGATGATAAGTTTCAAGAGTTGGAAACGATGCAAGAGTTGCAGCCAAGTATGTTGGCAGTTATCACCCTGTATTACCAAATACATTGATTCTGAACGAATATTATTAGATACCGAACCTGATATACAATATCATATCAGTCTCTTTATTGAGATAAAGAAGGATATAATTTTGTATTGTTGGATAATGTTTTGAACATTTCCTATATCAAGAGTTGATTGGTTCAGGCACGTTACCTAAAAGCATATACGTTCTAAATCAAACCACGGTTCTTAAAGTACAAAACACACACAAGAGGAAGAGTTCAGAAATGAACGAATCCTTCTTGAAGCATTGTAGACTAGGTCATATCAATGTGTCCCAACTAACTAAGTTACATTTAGATGCATATTTAAATCTGTTTGAATTTACATCTTGTGAAACTTGCCAGTAATGTCACAAAGATAAGATGACCATAGCTCCGTTTATTGGAAACTGAGAAAGAGTTAGTGCACTCTTGGGATTGATACATGATGATGTATGAAGGTCCCATGTCTACACATGCCAGGACCAGTTCTTTGTACTTCATTACATTCTCTGATGATCTCTCAAAATTCGGACATATGTTCCTGTTGAAACACAAGTCTGAAGCTTTTGAGAAATTCATAGAATATAAGTTAGAAGTAGATAACCAAAAACGGGTATAAGTATTATGTCCTATGATGAGATCAGGGAGGAGAATACTTGAGCACGGAGATCCTGGACTATTCTAAAGGAGAATGAGATTCTCTCTCAGCATTATTCCTCTGTATGCACCACAGCACGTCGGTGTATCGGGGCGGAGCAATCGCACCCTATATGATATGGTGTGCTCTATGATGAGTATTACTGAGTTGCCTATTTCCTTTTTGGGGTTATGCACTTGTGAAGCTGCATACCTATTGAATAGGGTTCCAACCAAATCAGGTGCATACCACTCCATATGTAATATGGTATGGAAAGAGCCCATCTCTTAAGGATGTTAAGATTTGGGGTTATCCGGCATATGTCTAAAAGAAAAATCCGGACAAGCTCGAGGCAAGGTCAGTTCTGTGGAAGTTTGTTGGATATCCCAAGCATTCGCAAGGGAATATCTTCTACCCCACTGAGGAACAAAAAGTGTTTTATTTCTCTGCATGCCACCTTTTAGAAAGGGAATTCTTATGAAGAAATTAGTGGTCATGAGGTAGAAGTGGAAGGAGTTCCAGCTATACAAACTGCAGCTGATGATTTGGTAGAACCAGAGAATTCAATAGCTCCCGACGAACCTCAGCCTCTCCGCCGATCTAGTAGGGTTCCTCACCCACCTGAGAGATACTTCGGTTTTCTCTATGACAGTGGGAGCGAGGATTGCATCATAAGATGATGACCCAACTAGTTTCGAGCTGACCATCAGGAGTGGGGACTTTGTGAGAATAGCTGGATGCTAAGCGATCTGAGATGGAATCCATATACACCTACAAATTATGGACTTTGGTTGCTTTATCTGAAGGGTTAAATATCCATCAGGAGCAAGTATATCTTGAGAAGATTACTTGGTGTACATGGAAAAGTTGAGACTTTCAAAGCTAAGACTAGTTGTAAAAGGTTTTCGTCATTGACCATGTGTGGATAATGATGAAACCTTTTCTAGTGCATATGCTTAAGTCCATCCGGATCCTACTTGCCATTACTACATACCATGACTACGATTTTTGGCGGTTGGGTGTCATGACAGCTTTTCTAAATAATGATTTAGAAGAGAGCGTCTATAAGTACACAGCCAGAGGGCTTCGTAGACAGTGGGAGCAGCGAAAACGTGTGCAAGTTGCTTTATGGGATAAAACAGGTATCACGGAGTTGGAACATCTGTTTTGATGTGGTAGTCAAAGAGTTTGACTTCATCAAAATGGTAGATGAACCTTGTATATACAAAAAGGTAGTAGGAAGTATGGTGTTGATCCTCGTATTGTACGTGGATGACATGCTCTTGATAGAAAAGGAGTTTCCTATGCTACGCTCGGTCAATCTCCTCTTATCACAAGGATTCTCCATATAGGATCAAGGTGACACCTCCTAAATCCTGGGTTTTGGATCTATGAGATAGATCTAATTAGATGTTAGGATTCTCACTAGGTGTAGTGAGATGGTATCAATCGATCCTGGGGAGAATCACTAGATTGCTTCCAGAGTGGTATGGTCAACTGAATGTCAGTCACAGGCATTGTCTTTACCCTCAATAGAGGTATGGTATGTTGGAAGAGTTCCAAGCTAGATACCGTGGCATACAAGACGATAAAGGCTGGATACATTGTTACCAAAGATGCTACCAAAGATGTAGTCTGGATATATATTGGTTCATGAGATGAACTTCGTTCCTACCATTGTAAGACTATAGAGTTATGGCTTTGGCCTAGGAACCTTTGTCCCATCAGTGATCCAGACATATTCTTAGGCAGTATCACCTGATCATGGAGATGGTTGATCTCCA
The DNA here is from genome assembly GCA_030015575.1 of Agapanthus africanus. Taxonomy (NCBI): domain Eukaryota; kingdom Viridiplantae; phylum Streptophyta; class Magnoliopsida; order Asparagales; family Amaryllidaceae; genus Agapanthus; species Agapanthus africanus. Next base: position 532,665,532 of record JASDDO010000022.1, on the reverse strand, counting down.
GGGAGATCGAGGTTAGGAGAGTAGACACAGAGGACAACAGCGCGGATCCACTCACAAAGGCCTATTTCCCAGTAAAGACTTTTATGGGATGGTTGAGTATGAGATACTTCAACCACTGCTGATTGTTGGGTATGAGATACTACAACAGATGGCCCTAGTGCAAGTGGGAGATTGTTAGTAATATGTATGCCCTGGAGGCCATTACTGTACATACGATGTATATTTTAGTGGATGCTTGGACATATATTGGGAGGACTTTCTTGCTCGATATGATAGTATGCTATCTGGTTGCACTTTATCTTAACATGTACTCTGATTGTCTTTATGTTACATGTTGATAAAGCCCTTAGGATGAGTACTTGACTACCAGGACTATGATGCAGATCATACTAGTGGGGACAGTGTAGTCGCTAAGTACATCCTTCAAATGTTCCTAGTCGAGGGCGTATCGAGACAGGGCATCGATATACCAGAGTAGACTAGCGTATAGATTCTCGCCCCATGTAGATGGGCGATGGATGATCCCATATCCAATGGTGTTTGACATCAGAAACAGTATACGGGTGCTTAGTGGAGACTGGGTACACTGGACGGACTCGCCGAGAACTCCCAGATGGTATTATACCTCACGTCAGATGGCAGTTCTCTGGTGACACTGGTACAGGTTAGTCTGTAAACCCGAGATCGTCATAGAGTCTTGTGTGATTCTCACTGTGCTTTGATTTCCACCTTACCACGTTCAAGAGAACGTGCAAAACGGTGGCTTTTGGGTACAGTCCCGAGTCACATGGAGGCAATGAGCGATAGGAGGGGTTTCGTCTCTCCCGGTATAGGGAGTTGATGTTGTGCTATGCTCGATTGGCTATAACAGGAAGTCCTTAGCCAAGGCTGCTTCAGAGATATACTGGTAAGTGATATCAGTAGTTTCTCGACCCGTTATGATCCTCATATCGACACGATTTATCGAGTTACTGGGATCTGACGTTTACCACCCCTAGACGAGATATGCGACATATCAGACGAAGAGACCGGACTGTACGGTAGTGTTACTGATTGGATTCACATGAGTGTGAGCAGGCTTGCTTGTTGATCTTCTGATCGCTCAAGACCCGAGTGGCCGTTACATTTAGCAGACCGCTTGCGGCTTGTGGGTGTTTGATATGATCATCACCTACTGTCGGCGTATTAACGAGTTTTTAGAGTCCTACACAGGGGTTTCCTGGCTCAAGAGAAACGGAGTAGATGCACATATGTGATATGTGCGGGAACGAGATTGATACGATATGAGATACCGTATTGTATTCTCGCGATTCATGACATTGGTCGGTTATATGAGATATGGCCTGGTTATCGGATCAAGTGTTGACTCGATAAGTTGTTAAACTAGATATTAGTTGCTTATATGTGATATAGCCGGATTATTAAATCAAGAGTTGATTTAATAATTTAATGTATAATTATATATTTGATATATTATATTACATTAACTAGTATTAGCTCACTTATGATTTCTTTTCTCACTAGATTGTGCACATTGTATATATGTGATATATGCGAGTGTACAAGTTTGTGTCATGCTTGATGATACATACAAGATGGGTGTATGAGACTAAAACCATATTAAGGTTAAATTAGGGTTTATTTATTTCTTAAGGTTTAACTAAAGAGAAAGACTTAGTCAAAGTTCTCAAGCTTACATGAAGCCTGTAGAAACATTGACAAAGTCAACTCTTTTGTCATTCCTTACGATATTTAGTTAACCCAACCCTTAATCTTATAGCTTTTTTAATTCTCTACATGAGTTAAGTATGAGATCTTAACTCACCCATGGTTGCATTATTCATTTGGATTAACTCATATGATGAGTTCTATCTTCTTCTTCTTCCTCCTCCTCAAAAGCTTTCTAGCTCTAATGGAGTTATGAGAAAAAGTGTGAGAAAATCAATTCTAAAGTGAGCCCACTTCCTACTTCTTCATCCTCTACTACTTTTCATGTAGTATAGGGTGTTCTCTTCACAAAGTTCATGACCTAGTGAAGGAATAGCTTGAGTTAGTGTCTCCTCGACGTAGATCATTTTCGGCCTCGAAGTCATCGAAGCAAGCACGTTCGTTTCTTCGTGGAGACTCTCTAGAGTCCGGAGTTTATGATTGCAGCGGAGGGGACTTCTACACGGAGCTATTGAAGTGAAGGACCGGTCTGCAAAGGTTGTATTCCTCGCTTTCTTTACATATTGCAAAGTGTTTACATATGTTTTCCGTATATTTCTAGTAAACGATCTATATTTAGGGTTAGCTAAAACGGCAAAATTTTAATTTGGCTTGGACGATGCCTCCCGGAACCTTGCTGCCGTCTTGGGTAACCCTTCAGTATATACTTTCTGAATTTGGACTCAAGAATAGTAACTATTTTTCAGACTTATCCTTCAATAAAGCTTTCTATATTTTCCCTTCATCTCGACTTAATTCAAGAACTGAACTCAAGATTACCTACTTCTAAAAAAACTGCAAGGACATATAATTACCAAGGTTAAACAGAAGGAGGGTTTTTAGTGTTTTCAATTCCTAAGCCTAAGATTTAGTTATTTCTAACATATCAACTAAACTTTCGGAATAAAAATCTAAGTTACCCTATTAGCTAACTTGATGACAAAGTTTTTATATTTTTGCAAAAAATTTCGATTTTTGTGGTTTTTAAAATAAGTATGCAAATGCAAAATATATGAATGCGAAGGTAGAAAGCTTACCGAGCACACTCCCAAACTTAAACTTGACAGTGCTTTCATTGTCATTATACACCAAGAGGGTCAAAATTGTTGGCGTTCCCCTACTCTTTTTTTTACAAAAGAAAAAGAAAACCAAAAATATATATACACAAAAAGTTCCCCCCAAACTTAAGTGAAATAGTGTTTCCACTGTTTAAGCGTTAAGGTTCAGAGTTAGGGGAAAAGAACAGTATCAATCTATACAAGGCCTTACACAGGCCAAAAGTTAACACCAACCATTCAAAAAAATTGTCGGGATAAAGCCCGAGCTTGTGAAAGAATGCATAGAGAAACGATATGAAGGATACACGAGACCGTGTGGGGATGGTAGCGACGTACGGTCTCGGTAGAGAAGACGAATGGCGGAAGGGAAAAAGAAATGGAACACGAACTTGAGGGTGGAAATGGAGTGAATAAATTAGTACAATTTGTAATGACCGATGTGTAAAAAGTGATTGTATTAATCTATCAACTCGTTGAGAAATAGGGTCACACCTCTCAAGATTCGTAAGAAAACATGGGCCGACCGGATTTGGTAAACCAGACATAAGAATTGAGGGTGAGACGGTGGCTTTCCAAATCGGAACGATGGAAAGTATGGAGGGAAGTGATTGAGGAATGGTATCGTTTAAATGTTCAGGAGGGTGTGCACAGTCAATGAAAGGGACAGGATGAATTGGAAAATCCGACTCATCAAGTAAAACTGCTTCATCCTCAATGCTATCCTCAAAATTCTCCTCAAAAATCAGCTCATCCATGCATTCATCTTCAATTTCCAGACGCATATGGGGTTCGGGAAAAACAGTTAATGACTCGGGATGATTTCTATATGGAAGTGAAAAGACATGATGAATTGGTGAGAAAAACTTATCCAAAATTGTGGGTTCATCATCCAAAATATTCCCAGCGTCGATATCCTCAATCAAGTGAAAATCAAATTTCTCAGACACCTCATCAAAAGCATGGATTTCGATCAATTCAGGTTTTAGAGTCGAGAAGTGGATATCAAAAGGATTGGGAGTGGTTTCACTTGAAATGGACCCTTCACAATCGGCCAAATCAAACACTACAAAGTCGCACAACTCATCATACATTCTATCTTCAATTGGTGATTCATGTGGGATACTCGATAGACTTTCGAAACCGTAGTTGTGGAATTCAATTTGCAACAGGTAGGTTTGACTTAGAAGGGTGTACTGCTCACTCTCACGACTCAAATTCTCAAACTATCCAATCTCCTCATCATACATTGGAAAATTTGGAGCTAGTTGGAAACTAGCTGCCGGTTCATTAAGTAGTATGAAGGCGGCAATGGAAGCATTCAAATCCACCATCTGTTGGCACGACGCTGCCCGGAATTCTTCCAACGACTATTCAAGACTAGACATGGGTTGTGAGGGGGTTTCAGCAAATGATTCAAACTCGTTTAGATATGTGAAACTCCTAAATGGCTGTTTAGAAACAATGTCTAGGAAAGGTGTAAACGTCGGGTATGATGTATAGGAATCGAATGGTTGGACAGGAGTTGGATCAACATTCTTATAAGAAGGTGATTGGAATCGTTGATCAAAGGAATTCAAAATGGTGAAAGGAGTGAAAGATCGGCTGCGAGATTGTTCGATTCTGTCGGCAATGGACATGGGTTTCGGAGTCGCAACATGACTCGCAAAAGGGGTATCAACGTAAGAAGGTGGGGGAGGTTGAAACAGTTGATACGAAGTGGATTGCAGAGTCCAATTATTTGTCCTAGTCGCGTCTATCCGATCTTTCAAAGAAATTTTGGGCATGGATGGATCGTTCGAAGTTCGGCCAAAGCAAGAACCGTAGGAAGAAATGTCTGGTTGTAGATACCAAAGTTCAGCAAGAGTCGGTCGTTTTTTGGTACCCATGTTATGAAAAGGTATGGAGGGGGAAAGTGGGTGAATTTTTATAATTTTTTGGATTTTTTATTTTTATTTTTTTGTTTTGTTTTTTATTTTATTTTTGGAGTGTTTTGAAATTGTTTGTTTGTTTTTAAAAGAATACGGAATTATGGGACTAAACTACACATAAGTACAAGCACAATCACAACATGCACAAACAATCACCTAGAGCTAGAGTTTTCAAAGTCCAACTAGATCGCTCCTACACTTCCAACCAACAAGTTGCAAGATAACCCTCAAATCACCTCTTCACTGCCAATTGTGGCCAGGTAAGCACAAATGAGGTAAGGAGGGTTCCACTCACGAATCATCGTGAGACAGGCCTTTTAAAATTATCTACTCACTTGTCTAGCCTAGGCACCACAAAGTCAAGTTTAGATAAACGACCAATTCCCCGCAACCTTTACTTGTCCTAAATGAGCGCGATAAGTCCTTATAAGTTTGGTCTAGATATTTTTTATTAACTCAAGGTGATGTGTATACTTTATGTGATTTGTGGGGTCTTAGGAAGGGTGATTAAATTCCCACCCAATCTGAATTGGTGTTATAGCCCCTTAATGTCCGTATTATTATATGCAAAGCGGTAAAACAACAAAATCTAAAACAACAAAAAATTTATTTGGCGGCGACTCAATCTGTGCAAAGAAACCTGCATGAAATATAGTTCAGTGGAGTTCAGAGAGGGGACTAGAGTAAAGAGAAGGGGAGTAAAAAAAATTGGGCACAGAATCCACAATAAGACAGCGGAACCGCCGCAAAATCAACCCTTTGATCGCGGTTCCGCGGTCAAATTGTTGAGTTGGCGCTTTAACCTTTGGTCACTGCACTTTCCTTGTTCCGTACACCCTAATAAAAACCTCTGTTTCTTGATTCAATTACTGTAATTGCTCCAAATCGCCTGCACACTTGCACACAAAAAAAATCAAAAATAACAAAAAGGGTTTTATTATATTTTATTTATATTATATATATACAAAAAAATATTAACACGAATAACAAGAAAGAAAATACGTTACCGTCTCCCCGGCAACAACGCCATTTGATTGTTGTAGAATTATGCATTCTTCCTTGTCCTATTTGTTCAACTTACCGCAATCAAGACGGTATCGCTTTGCAGCTAACCGGTTGAGTACGGGTCGATCCACAGAGAGATGGTAGTATGTTCGTTCTTATCTTAGACGAGTCAATTCAAGAATGTGTATATGTGTTCAATTCTATCCTATGTGTTTGTATTTATGTTCAAGTAAGCTTGTTAGGGTTAAGGTTGGTTAGTAGACTTAGTATTAGTCTTGTGCTTTTCTTTTACCATTCTTAAAATGATGTTGGGATAATCAAACGTAGCGGGGATTAGGAGGACATATGAATGGGATTTGCGAGTTTAAGCAAACTTTCCAACGCTAAATCCATTCCTAATGCCCCTTGTCCTTCCGCTACGTGCGCTTATTTCAAACCGTAGGCCAAACACCCATAACCATGTATCCAATTAAGTCACAACTACATGTCACGTTGCAGTGCGCCTGATTGATCTATTTTTTTATGTGTGTGTAGTTAACCGCAATCAATAACGGGGTCGTGTGTAGCTAGACCGAGATGAGTACGGGTCGTCCTCTGGGAAACGTTGAATCTTTTAATCTTACTTTAGGTGTGTTGAGAAAGAAAAGAGGAAGAATAAAGAATGGTGAAGAATGGTTGTAACTTCTAGATCTACGTCAAACACGGATGCAGAATATAGATCTAGATTAACTACGGATGTAGGTTTTATAGTAGAAGGGGGCTTGTAGGGTTCATTAAGAATTAGTAGTTATGGATGATTAATTAAAAATTACTCTTTTTATCCTTTAATAGATTTAAAACTAGATCGACAGTGATGCATGTAGATTAGGGTTTCTGGAGGGAATAGGGTTCCCACTCTTAACCCCTATCTTGCCATGGATCTCCGTTCATGTCTAGCCTTTACCAAAACAATTGTTAATCTAATCTCTAATCATGGTTGTGACAATCAATGAATTGATATCGCGCCCTAGTAGGATGTTAACTATTCTTTTGATAAAATTTATAAACTTTATAGGATTTAAAAAGAGTTTTTAAGGGTCTTCATCATCCATTAATCTACCATAATCCTATGAAGCCTAACAAGCAGAGAATTACTCGCGCATGATGGAGATAGAAGAATGGATAGAGATCATGATGTGAATAAGAAAATGCAATAAAAATAAAATGATATAAGAAAACAACTGCCTTTATTAATCAACAAGATCAAGTACACTTTGTTTCCTTAGAAAATGATTACAAAACCCTAGTTTGCTTCTCGATCTCTTCTAAGGAGGTAGATGCACTGTTGATGATCAACCAGGATTCTTGAGCAATCGTGGACTTCGTGATCGCGTCGGTTTGATGATTTTTCCAAGAGGCTCTCGGTCCTTATTTATAGTCGCATACCCAGAATTTTTAGTTTCCTAATAAGGAAACTAGCTGTTTGGATCCCAACATAAAAATCTCACATCCCAACTTCCCTAACAGGCCACGGATCCGCCGCCAATAGTGGGTTTTGGCCGCGGATCCGCCACTTGTTGGTGGGAGCTTGGGCTCCAATTTCTGGGGCTTCATCTCTGTTGCACTTGGTGATCTTTTGAATATCTAGAAACTGAAAATCTTCTCTACGTCTCTGCCAGAATTGATTTCTTCAGTTTACTTTCCTATTTAAGCAGGTTTGTTCTTGCCAACTCGGATTTTCCTTGATTTCAGTCCTGATATAAATTCTGCACAATAACTCAATAAATATTGATATTAGTAGAATTTGTTTTTATTGAGATATTATCTTAACCATTTGTCATGATATTTTAGTTTTAAGAGAATTGGTCAAAGATATATAATAAAGTAAGCATACTAAAATAGTCCAAATATTATATGAATATTATATGCTTACATTTTTCCTTCATGATGTTAATTATAATATATAAACACATGAAAATAGTATTTTTACGGATAAACCGTTATATGTGTTATATTTATATTAAACATCTTTTATTATATGTAAATAGTAAGGAAAATGTCATATTAAAAGTGCAATTTAATCAACTGAACAAATACTCCCAAACTTATCTTTGATCGTCCCGAGCAAACCAGTTATTCAAGAGAAGGAGAAAAAGAAAAAGTTAAGCACACTTTCGTAGGCAACACGATTGCACTGAGCACGTGCAACAAGTCGTTAAACCCCTAGGTGTCCCTAGTAGGAGGAGTGTTGTCTCCTGAGGATTTTCAGCGGATTACACCCACAAAATCCTATAATAAAATAAAGATGGTGAAAATTACATATAAAGATAAGAATTGTAAAAGAAAGAACTTGAAAATAAGAGTTTCCAACTATACCAGCTTTTCGGTTGTCATGAGCCATATCTTAATGGTCATGAAAAAATGTTAGAAATCACATCATCTCTCAATAAAACATCGCCATTAGTCTTCCTCCCTATCTTTCATCCAAACATTGATACTCGTACGTGTGTGTAAAAGACATCCCAACACTTAGGGAATTCAATTAAAGCTATCATACTCTTATCTATCTTCCAAAGTACTTTATAGTTGGTGAATATTTTAGATGGAATTGCTTACACATTCTTCATGCGACCGTTAATACTTCTTGAGATACTAACCGACCGATTACAAAATGTGCTTGCGTATTTAGGCGTAATTCCTCTTTTCGCAACACCTAAGGCTTAGCAGTAGCTCCCAAACCAGTTGGTCTAAGGCACTAGGTGATAAAGCACCCTCGCGATATTTTTTTATGCTGCCTTGGTAATTACAAAACCAGTGTTCATTTTTTTTTCTTCACCCTCGCTATATTTTTTATTTTTCTTCATACTAAGGCTTTTAGACAAGAGCATTTCATGGTATTCTCTACTATCTCAAGTTTCAAGATATGTGACTGTGCATATAGTAGGGTATCAACGTTCAAAAGTTTGGCCTCAAGAATATGGATTATTTTTCAGACTTATTTTTATTCTTAGATTAGCAATTTCCTTCATCTTACTAACCCTTGGGACAATGGCTCATAACTACTTATTACTAGTTTTGTTTAAGAAAACATCTAACTTTCTTGTATTTCTCAAACTATTCCTATCTTTCATATGTAAATTTTCACTTTCAAACTTTTATTATCAAATTTTTTTTTTGTGCTTTATATATAGTATAATGCAAAGTAACGCGTGAATAAGCACAAACCTCCCCCAATACTGTTTGCAGCAGTGGCCTCACTGTTGTTATCTTTTAAATCTCAAAATCTGTAGACTTAGGAGGAAAAGTTATCAAAGGGGACAAGAAATAATGAAAGTGAAATTCTCCCCCAAACTTATTTTTGGCTCACAATTTAGTAAAAATCATTTTCTTTCAAGAGCCAAAATATCCCCCCCCCAACTTAAGTAAAATAGTATTAAGTATTTAAAATTACTGGGGGGTCAAAGTTATTTGTCAAAGTAAAGTCTTGCAAAGACCAAAAGTCAACACCAACCATTCGAATAATTTATCGATGAAACGCACCGGTTGGTGGAAAATCAGAGATTTGAAGAAGTGGGGAGATAGGAGGCGGTATGGTTTACGTCTCGGTTGATAGAGACGAAACGGTAATGGGGAACGGAAACGAGAATGTGGATGATTAGGAATGGAAAGAATGGTCACATTCTCGTATGCGATAAGAAGAAATGGTGGTGGTTTAACTCCTTCAGGTAGAGGTTGATTAATCACAAAATCCGGGTCATTTAGGAATGCGAGTTCGTCGGCAAAAATGTCGTCGAAACTTTCATCGATGGTCCGATTGAACGTTTCAATGTCAATAAGTGTCGTGCCAGAATTCAACACACTTGATTTGTCAAAAATTATGGAGGTAGGAGACTCGAAAAGCTCATCGACCTCATTCTTAAAAGAATCTAAATCAAGTTGCCTTTCTAGAATTATCGAACTTGAATTATCGGATTGTGATTCATCAACACTCACTAAAATTAAAGGAAGAATAGAAGAAGAACCAGAGAAAGTGGGAGATGAAATTGGTAAACAAATTAGTGTATCGAGTATTGCTGAACCAGATGAACGAGATGAAGGCTGAATTTCGGTCTGTTGTTCGGTTATACAATTATTATCAACTTCAAGGCGCATTTGGAGCTCGGGAAGAATAATTAAATGCTCGAGATGATGACCACAAGGAAGTGAAAGGACCTGATGAATTAGTGGAACAAACTCATCCAAAATTTTGGGTTCATCATTCAATATATCCCCAACGTCAATCTACTCATTCAAGTGAATGTTAGAATTCTCAAACACCTCATTAAAAGTATGGTTTTCAATCCATTTTAGTTCTAGAGTGGAGGTGTAGAGATCACAAGGGTTGGGTGTGGCTTCACTTGAAATGGACCTTTCACAATCGGGTAAATCAAATACTACAAAGTCACACAACTCATCAGACATTCTTTTTTCAATTGGTGAATCATTTGGTGTACTCGATGAATCTGTGAAACCGGAGTTGTGTATTTCAGTTTGGAATGGGGAGGTTTGATTAGGAAGGTATACAGTTCTATCTCACTACCCAAATTCTCACTTTGTCCCATGGCCGTATTGTATAATGAAAAATTTTGGGCTGATTTGAAATTATTAACTTGCATCCACTCTGTTGTTTCCTTTCTAATTTGGTGCGACATTTCCACATATTTTTCTAACTTCCGCTCATGACTAGACTTGGGTTGATAAGAGGTTTCAGTATAAGATTGAAATTCTTATGGATAATTAAAACTTCCAAATGACGGATTAGAAGGACTGTCTAGAGAAAGTGTAAAAGTCGGATATGATTGATGAGAAAAGAGTGGTTGCGAACATTGGGCAGGAGTAGGATCAACATTATGATAAGAAGAATACTGATATTGGTTGGTTGGTTGGCTATTCTCAATAGATATCATATATGCCACAAACCGATTATGAAATTCTTCTTTAGAAAGTGGTGGTGATGGTTGATATTGGTCCGGATTGAAACTTTGGTCGTTAGCCCTTGCTATATGCTCAGCAATGGACATGCGTTTAAGGGTATCTTCACTCGGAGTATCAACTGAAACAGATGTAGAATTAGGATACGATTGATAAGACCTAGACTGAGGTGGCCAACTATTTCTACCCGCTTGTTCTATCCGATCTCTTAAAGAAATGGGAGAGTCGGATGGTATACCGAAGCAATTACGAAGACAAGAAATATCTGGTTATGGATAGAAAAGCTCGGAAAGAGTTCGTCTGTTTGGGTTACCCATTATAAGAAGGTGAAAAGAAAAGAGGGTGAAAAGAATTAAGCTCTATTTGGATTGTTTTGCTTTGAAAGTGGACTTGGGGGTTTACTCACAAAAATCATAAAATGTACAAGCAAACCCTAGAACTAAGGTCACCAAGGTCAAGCACTAGACTACTCATAGACTTCCAAAAGACAAATCGCAGGATAAATCCTCTACTGCATCTTTATCTCACCTGTGGCTAGGTAAGTGGGAGGTATCCACTATACGAATCACCGAAAATAGCGGGCATAATTAAGTAACCACTCGCCTTAGACACACTTACCCACGACCTTCCTCTGTCCTACTTGAGCGCGACGGTCTTTAGGATCTTGATCTAGATATTTTTTAATTAATATAGGGTTATGCAGATACTCGTTTTGTGATTTGTGGGGCCTAGGAAGGGTGATGAAATCCGCACCTAATCTGAATTGTGGTCTTGCCCCTTAAAGTCCGTATTAAAATATGCAAAACAACCCGCAAAACAAAGCACGCAAAAAGATTTTTGAGCGGCGATATTTTGCAAAGAATCCTGTAGAAAATATATTATTGGATTTTTCAGAGGAGAGATAAAGAGTTGTATAAGATACCAAAGAATTTTGAAGCCAAGATCCACTAATAAGGTCGCGGTTCCGTCGCAATACTGGTGATTTGGCCGTAGTTCTGCCGCGAGACGAGGGGATCTTTTGACAATTTTTGTACAGTAGCCTCCGCTTCTTCTCTGGGTCTTGATGAATGTCTCTGAATTTTTATCTCCTAGCTAAAGTGACTCCAGAATTCCTCGCAAGAATCACACACTAAGCGTTAAATATGCAAGATGCGGTTTTGTTTTATGTTTATGATATAGATCGAAAAAGAATTCAACACGAATAGTAAGAAAAATAAATTATGCACGTATCCCCGGCAACGGCGCTATTTGATTGATCTATTTTTTTATGCGTGTGTAGTTAACCGCAATCAATAACGGTGTCGCGTGTATCTAGACCGAAATGAGTACGGGTCGTCCTCTGGGAAACGTTGAATTTTTTAATCTTACTTTAGGCGTGTTGAGAAAGAAAGGAGGAAGAATAAAGAATGGTGAAGAATGGTTGTAACTTCTAGATCTACGTCAAACACGGATGCAGAATATAGATCTAGGTTAATTACAGATGTAGGTTTTACAGTAAAAAGGGGCTTGTAGCGTTCATTAAGAATTAGTGGTTATGGATGATTAATTAAATATTACTCTTTTTATCCTTTAATAGATTTAAAACTAGATCGACAGTGATGCATGTAGATTAGGGTTTCTGGAGGGAATAGGGTTCCCACTCTTAACCCCTATCTTGCCATGGATCTCCGTTCATGTCTAGCCTTTACCAAAACAATTGTTAATCTAATCTCTAATCATGGTTGTGACAATCAATGAATTGATATCGCGCCCTAGTAGGATGTTAACTATTCTTTTGATAAAATTTATAAACTTTATAGGATTTAAAAAGAGTTTTTAAGGGTCTTCATCATCCATTAATCTACCCTAATCCTATGAAGCCTAACAAGCAGAGAATTACTCGCGCATGATGGAGATAGAAGAATGGATAGAGATCATGATGTGAATAAGAAAATGCAATAAGAAAACAACAACCTTTATTAATCAACAAGATCAAGTACACTTTGTTTCCTTAGAAAATGATTACAAAACCCTAGTTTGCTTCTCGATCTCTTCTAAGGAGGTAGATGAACTGTTGATGATCAACCAGGATTCTTGAGCCGTCGTGGACTTCGTGATCGCGTCGGTTTGATGATTTTTCCAAGAGCCTCTCGGTCCTTATTTATAGTCTTATACCCAGAATCTTTAGTTTCCTAATAAGGAAACTAGCTGTTAGGATCCAAACATAAAAATCACACATCCCAACTTCCCTAACAGACCGCGGATCCGTCGCTTGTTGGTTGGATCTTGGGCTCCAATTTCTGGGGCTTCATCTCTGTAGCACTTGGTAATCTTTTGAATATCTAGAAACTGAAAATCTTCTCTACGTCTCTGCCAGAATTGATTTCTTTAGTTTACTTTCCTATTTAGGTAGGTTTGTTCTTGCCAACTCGGATTTTCCTTGATTTCAGTCCTGATATAAATTCTGCACAATAACTCAATAAATAATGATATTACTAGAATTTGTTTTTATTATGATATTATCTTAACCATTTGTCATGATATTTTAGTTTTAAGAGAATTGGTCAAAGATATTTAATAAAGTAAGCATATTAAAATAGTCCAAATATTATACGAATATTATATGCTTATATTATTCCTTCATAATGTTAATTATAATATATAAACACATGAAAATAGTATATTTACGGATAAACCCTTATATGTGTTATATTTATAATAAATATCTTTTATAATATATAAATAGTAGAGAAAATGCCAGATTAAAAGTGCAATTTTATCAACTGAACAGCACCCAAAGGACTTCTCGACTTAGGTTGCAGCTATATGTCACGTATAGCGCGCCTAAGTAAGGGGGTTGTGCTTGTTTGGTCTAGATTCGTTTCAACATGTTTGGCGAAGAGAAACACAAGGGATTTTTCCGTCCCTCATACTAACCTTCCTTAGCCCTAACAAGTGTGGAAATTATTCACACATTTAAAAGGAAAAGAAAACAAAACAAGAAAGAAGCAAAGAAAGGAAAATTACGGTTTTACAAAATGGTAGTAAGCTAACTACTAGGGTCCTCACCTAAGCAAGGAACTCTATCGAGTATCATGGCTTGAAAATACGGATAAAAAGAGAAGAAAAAGGCAACAAGAAATAACAACAACTACTTAACAACAATAAATAAAATTACACTGGGAATTGAAATTACAATACAAGAAATAAAGATACAAGATAATAAAAAGCCCTCATATTCATTTAACTTCCACTCAAAAGCTCTCACTACATTTTAATGGAGGAAAGATGATGAAGAAGAAAAAATACAAACTAAACTACACTAATTCTAAATAAAAAGAAGCATCCTCACTTGGGCACAAAACTGGAGTATTTATAGGCAGAGAGATGAAACCCTAGAACCATATTCTAAGCCCTAATACAATGACCAAAATACCCCAAAAATTTCGTCTGGCACCGAGTTAACCCGGCCGCGGAACCGCCGCGTAAATGGCCTATTGGCCGCGGTTCCGCGGTGGGTTTGAGGGATTGGTTTTTTGTTTTTTGTGAAGTTTCTTATGTTGTTTTCTTCTGTTGTTCTACATGTCCCAAATTGCAAATTGCTTCCAAATTTTCTTCAGATTTGCAACAGTTTAAATGGCTTCACTTTTAATTCATTTGACCTTTATCTCCCTCGAGCTCCGCATACCCATTGAATCTTATGCTGCCCCTCTCGTGCTCTGTGCTTGTCCGAGACACAAATGACCACTGTTTTTCGTCTTGTCTCTTGAACTAATAAGCGGCACTGGACGGATACGGATGACCGGAACCTGGATTTTATCTATTTGTGACAGATGTTCTGAATTTTGGCGTAACTGTGGAGATTTTTTATGATTTGCATCATTTTGGACTAGGAACCTGTAACCTGTAAATATTGAGCAAACACTGATCAAAAGCACCTGCCTATAAACAAACTAGCAGAAGAATGGGCGGTATTAAATGCAATATTCTTGTATGAACGGTGAGTATTGGCTTGATGAAGTGAAGTTCTGGGTCATGTTGTTTCCGGAAATGGAATTGTAGTTAACCCTGAAAAGATGGCAGCTGTTCATGACTGTCCGACTCCAAAAAATGTAGGGAAGATCAGAAGTTTCCATGGGCTTGCTGGATACTATAGAAAGTTTGTGGAGAACTTCGCTCGGATAGCAGAACCCTTAACCAAGCTAATACGAAAAGAGATACCGTTTGTTTGGTCCGAGAACTGTGTGTTAGCTTTTGTGGCGTTGAAATAAAGGTTGACAAACGCTCATATTTTAACGGTGCCGATGGTTCCGGAGGATTAGATATTCACAGCGACGCATCTAAGAAAGGCTTAGGATGTGTTTTGATACAGCATAGAAAGGTTGTAGATTATGCGTCGGGGTAGTTGAAGACTCGTGATAAGAACCACCCAACTCACGACTTGAAACTAGCATCAGTTATCTTTGCACTAAAGATCTGGAGACACTACTAATTGGGTGAAAAGGTAGAGGTGTTTACTGATCACAAGAGCCTAAAATATGTGTTCACACAGAAAAAGTTAAACATGAGGCAGCGTAAATGGTTGGAGCTGATGGCCGACTATGATCTTAATCTAAAATACCATCCAAGGAAAGTTAATATGGTGTCGGATGCTTTAAGTCGGTTGACAGCAATACAGATGTTGACTTTGCAGAAGGAGATTATAGCAGATTTTCAGAGATTTGAGTTGGAGCTCATACTTTCAGATTCTTCGGGATAGTTGATGCAGTTGAAAGTAAAATCATCTTTAATTGATAGTATTAAGGTAGCGAAGTTGCACGATCCTAGATTGCAGATATTACGAGGACAAGTAGAGGCAGGACTTCGGACGGATTTATTGATTCATGAACATGGTTCTTTGAGATATGGAAGTCATCTGTGCCTAAAGGAGAAGTTCGTGAAGAAGTCATAAAGGAGGCTCTTAGTTCTGCATATTCGGTATATTCAGGAAGCACGAAGGTGTATAGAGATTTGCGACAACGCTTTTGGTAGGAAGGCATGAAAAGAGAGATCGCTCGTTTCGTATCGAGATGCTTGGTGTGTCAGCAAGCGAAAGTTGAACATAAAAGGGTCATCGGTTTGTTGCAACCACTTCAGATCCCCAATGAAAACGGGAACATATAACTATGGATTTCATGACAGCATTACCATGGAGTCCAAAGGGCAACAACGCAGTATGTGTGATTGTCGATTGACTAACTAAGATGGCTCATTTTATACCATTTTGAGTTGATCAGTCGACAGAGGCTTTAGCAGAAAGATACATGCAGGAGATTGTGAGATTACATGGAGTACCAGCGAGTATTATTTTTGATCGTGATACCCGATTCCTATCACATTTTTAGAGGAGTCTACAAGGAAGTTTAGGAACTCTCTTGAAGTTTAGTATGGCCCACCATCCTATGACAGATGGATAGGTTGAGAGAACGATCGAAACTCTTGAAAATATGTTGAGAGCTTGCATGTTAGACTTCAAGGGTTTATGGGAGGATCATTTACATTTAATGGAGTTCTCGTACAATAACAGTTTTTAGGCAACTATAGGGATGGATCCATTTGAAGTATTGTACAGTCGTAAGTGTCGCTCACCGGTATGTTGGGAGGATTTGGAGAAAGAAGACTGTTGGGACCAGAGTTGGTTATGAAAACTGTGGAGAAAGTTAACTTGATTCGTGGTCATATGAAGGTGACTCAAGATCGACAGAAAAGTTGGACAGATACTGGAAGAAGGCCATTAGAGTTTGCTATTGGTGATCATGTGTTCTTGAAGATATCACCGACAAGGGGAGTGGTCCAGTTTGGTAGTCGAGGCAAGCTTAGTCCTTGATTTCAGTCCTTGATTCGTGGGGCCATTCGATATCATTGAACGTATTAGAGAAGTGACGTATCGATTGGCTTTACCACAAACCTTGGCAGGTGTGCATGACGTGTTTCATATCTCTCAACTTCACAAGTATGTTCGAGATGAGACGCATGTCCTACACCACTCGGAATTAACGGTAATGAATGATTTGATTTATGAAGAGCTACCGATGGCTATTGTGGATTAAGGAGAAAAGGTCCTCAAGAATAAAGTGATCTCTTTAGTTCTTGTTTTGTGGGGAAATTTTTCACATGGAGAATCTACATGGGAACGTGAAGATGGGATTCGACAAAAGTTTCCACACTTGTTTTCTTGATTCCGTGTTTCCTTGTGCTTTCTTGTTTCTTGAATTTCGAGGAAAAAATTCTTTTTGTAGTTGAGTATAATAATGTAACACCCTAGCATGATCGTACGTTATTTAATGATATTAAATAGTGCATTGGGTTTTCTTTTAAATATTATTGTTTGGGTAATGAATGGTGTTTGGATAGTATGCGTGCCTATCATACTGTATCCGACCCGCTTGCATAGAAAACAATTATTAATTCGCAGTTTAATATTTTAGATAGAATATTTTATGGTTATCTAGTTTGTTAAGTAAATAATAATTAAGTTTTGTTGCTTATTTGTATGGATGCGATATTTTCTAACCTTAGTTGTAACTATATCTATATTTTAGAATTATAGTTCAACAGAGGATATATTTTATTTGATGGTTAAACAAGATATGTGGTAGTTTAAATTTTGATAAGATAATTGTTAAATCCCTTTTAAACTCATATTAAGGGGGTTTGTGCATATAACTTTAAACTCATATTAAGGGGGTTTGTGCATATAACTTTAATGTTATATATAAATATATTAAACCCAATTCATCTCTATAATATATTTATCTCTTTCTTTCAGTGATTCTATCCTCTCTCTCTCTCCCGAATATATCTTTCTCTCTCCTCCAAAATCCAATTCTCTCTCCCCTCTAAACTAAACAAACCAAATCATCTCTCTCTCTCTTTCAAAAATAATATTTTTGTCTATATCTTCTTTAACAACTTTAAACATATATATTAATAATCATCATACCTTTTCCCCCTCAAAAATTCGTCTCGGCTGAACCCTAGCCTTCAACTCGAGACCCCTACCACCGGCGCATCTTTCCCCTCATCTAGACATCGCCGTTTCCGTCAATTCGATCATTACCGTTGTCGTTTCCATCATCATTCGTTATTGTGAAATCGTCAAATCTAGGTAAGTATCGTATGCTTGGTCTATATGCTATATGGAAGATTCAAATATTAATAGTAATGTAAATAGTTCCAAGTTTATTTCCTTAAACAATATATTTTGAATTCTAGGTATAAATTTCTAAAGACACTGGTACTAATACCTTTATGTGGTCTAGGGTCTTTAACATTCAAGTCTTATTTATTCTTTTGTTTTTCATTTATATACCTGATTGATTGTTTTATCATTAATAAGGAGAAAAACTGATTAATACCAATTATTATCAACTGCGATAATAAGGAGAAAAAATTGGTTTATCTAAATCAATTACAAATTTGTTTTTTAATTATAATTTTTATTGTAATCTAATGGATATACTCTCAATGAGCTACATTCATGTTAATTAGGTTCAACAAATGCTCTTATAATGATGTATTAATAATGGTAACTTAGACTCGTATTCTAGTAATGGTGTATTTATATTATTATATTGGACACATTTGTCTGATCATGATTAAATTAGCTTGGTTTATACTCATATCTTATAATGCTATAGTTTTTGTAAGCTTTGGACCTGTACTACTCTCATAATGTTCTACTTTACATTTGATTATATATAGGCTCATCGTATGCTATAATGACTATATACTTACCTATATTTCTGTAATACTATTCTATCATTTTATGCGATTATCTTGTTTATCATGCCATGTCGTTAACTATTTAATAACTAAGACTTAAATTTAATAAGTAAAATATAATAAAGATATTTAATTAATATAATTTAATGATAATCGTGACAAGATACTATTTTAAATACGGTTATACTAAATTCATGAACACGTAATAGTGGATATAATTATATCAGTTAACGCTTACCTTAATACTGTTATGACCATCATTGGATTATATACCTCATGACTTGCTGTTTTATGTGAGTGAAATATACCCACTTACATGACCGATACATCGCTCTTGACATGCATGTACACTTATTCATGACTTGTACCATACTATCATGTTATTGTTACCATTATCATGCAAGAACCTACTTTCCAGTAATATTTACCGATACCAACAACCCTGACTTGTTGTCCTAATGGATGAATATATGTTGTCTTGATAGACAAACTTATGCCTGCTTGCTCCTGTGTTGGTATTAGATAGATATTATTTCTATACCTGACATGAACATAAAATCTAGGGGAAGTGGGGAAATTAAAAGTGTAACTAAAGTGTAATTTAAAAGGATATTATTTGATCCGTGGTTCTGGGGGTAACGGAACAGAATCATTCATGATTCTTACTGTTTGATCCGTGGTTCCGGGGGGTAACGGAACATAATCATTCGTGATTCTTACTACTTGATCCGTGGTTCCGGAGGGTAACGGAACATAATCATTCCTGATTCATACATCTTGATCCGTGGTCCCGGAGGGTAACGGATTATATACTTTTAAGTTATATGGAAGAATGCATTCATTGGTTTCAAATACCTGTAGGATAGTTAACCTAGAAACACAGACTTTAGGACATACATGACATGTTTGAATACCTATAGCCTGCTATTATAACACCCGTGATTGTTTGTTTATACACATACCTTATTCTGCACGTGACATCCGGTATAGCACACTGTTAAGTTATTATTATTATGATATTTATGGCGCACTGACGTCTGGGTTTTGCATGGCCCAGATACTTGACTTTAGCACATGAGAATCGTGAGTACTTCGATAGGATCGCCGATCAATGAGAACTATCTCACTGATATTTCTATTATTGATGGTTGGTTATTCTCTGGATCTTTATTGCTTCCGCTACTATTTCCTGTTATCATTTGTGGCAATTGGACATGTCTAAAGATAAATAGTTATATTATTGTTCTTGATTACTGATTGACAGCCGTAATATGATTATAAGAGGATATTTTCTTACCGTGGGTAGCATGGATGGCCAAGTTACGTCCCGAAATTTTGGTATCTTTGGAAGCGGGGGTGACAGACCCATAAAACAAGATATCTTTCTGCCTGCTTTTTCTTCCGGGGACATAGGAGGTTTTCAATTGCTCCATGATGGAGACAGACAGCGCGTCAAGCTCTTTGTACAACTACTCCGGGACCTTCATGACGACTAGAGATCCTTCTGTGATTTCAAGGGGTTTTCTCATTTTTTCTTTTCGCACAAGAATCTTATCTGCACATCTGTTGCAGGAAGAATCATATGTATCTAATTCATCAGTATCGCTGCCAAAGTGCGGGCGGATTTTGCTGGAGGATGGGCCTTCAATGTCAAATTCTTCAGTGTCGCTGCCGAAATGCGAGCGAACTTTACGGAGGGACGGGCTTCTAGTGTCAGATTCATCGGTGTCACTGCCAAAATTTGGGCGCACTCGAAGATTTTTGGATTTAAAGATGACATCCGGCTTAGACTTGCTTTCGAAATTCAGGGTCGTTTCATCCTCGACCGGTTGTGGATTAGCATTTTGGAGGTTCGTGAAAAATCGAGAATCCTTATACTGGACTTCGTGTATGCCGAACGGTTGTATGTATCGGTCAATGCATTTTTCTTTGCCAACTTTGGTATATTTCATGCATTGATGGAGCATAGAAGGAACAATGCCGTAGTCATGTAGCCATGGTCACCCCAGGAGGATCTTATATGACGTATCGGTATCAATGACGTATATCTTTTCTTCTGTTTGCAGATCCCCAAACTTGATCGGAAGAGTTATGGATCCTAAAACCTGCTGGAAATTCTGGTTGAAGCCTTGGATGATGTCCTTTATTTTGATAGGTGTCGGACATCCATCGATAAACTCTTTAGAGTCTGTAGGTTCATGATGTCTACCGAGGATCCTAAATCAATCAATATACTATTAATCCTGTCTCTTTCGCTATATCCTGTCACGTAGAGTGGCCTGTTATGCTCGGTTGTCCCTAATAGCAGGTCTTCATCCATGAATACGAGTGAAACTGTATGCAGAGTTGTAATACCCAGCCTCTTTTATACCAAATTTGTATTTTGTACTTCAGAATTCTATTTATTTTAATTATAATTTCATTTATATTATTTAGAAATTTAATTCTTCAAAACCCTATTTTTCTTGTTCCAATAAAAACCCAAACCCTATTATTTTCCTTGTCCTCAGCCATTTCCTTATTTTTAAATATAAACCCAAATCCTAACCCAAACTATATTTAAAATCCTGAGCCCACACACTTTTCTAATAAATCCCTTAATCAATTTCAGCTGGCCCGATTCTATTCTCTTACCCAATTAGTTTCTTTTCTTTTATTTAACCCTGGCCCATTCTTTATTTTTCCTCTCATATTACCCATACATTCCCTCAGCCCAACAATTTAGCCCGAGCCAAAATCCCAATTTCATTTTTAACTACCCAGCCGCTCATTTTTCCCCTCAGCCCATTTGGTTTTAAAAAAATAAACTAAATCCTTTAATACCCGGCCCGGCCCCCTCTCCCTTCCCCACAATTCTTTTATTATATTCCTGGCCCACTCCCAGCCCAAGCCCGCTTCACCTCACCCGCGCCTCCTATCCTACCCGACCCGGCCCGCCACCCAACCCTTCGTCTCCAACGGCTCTCTCCCAAGATTCCCGCCTCCTGTCGCGCGCGACCCGCTCCTTCGCCGCAACCCACGCCGTCTCCTCCGCCATGATCGCGAGCCGTTACCTCACGTCGCGTACCCCCTCTCTAACCCACGTCGCCTCCGTTCTCTCTCACTGGTTCTCCTTCCTCCTCCTCTCTCACTCTCACACTCTCGAGTCCCTGCACTCCACTCCCGGCGACGACGACGACTAATTCCCATTCTTTCATCACCTCACCGTCGCTCACCTTCAACTCATCATCTTCACCCTTGTCCTCAGCCTCGTCGCACCCGAGCTCTATACCGCCTGCACCCGAGCCGATTTTTCCCACCATCGTCTCAATCACCGCCGGCATCACCAATCACTCCGACCTCGCCTTCCT
This sequence comes from Agapanthus africanus, assembly GCA_030015575.1. Taxonomy (NCBI): domain Eukaryota; kingdom Viridiplantae; phylum Streptophyta; class Magnoliopsida; order Asparagales; family Amaryllidaceae; genus Agapanthus; species Agapanthus africanus. Next base: position 532,643,791 of record JASDDO010000022.1, on the reverse strand, counting down.
CTCTCTCTCTTCGCTCACCTCCTCGGCATCACTCTCCCCCTCTCTTTGTTTCCTCTATACCCTCCCTCTCTCTTCCCATGCTCTCTCTCTCACACACTCTGCATACTCTTTCTCTCTCTGTTCTCTGTCTCACACTCATTCCTCTCTCTCTCTCTAATCCCTTACTCTCTGTCCCTCACTCTCATTCCTCTCTCTCCTTCTCAGTATTCCCTCTCTCTCTGATTCTCTCTCATTTCTCTCTCTCTCTCTGCTCACACTCTTTCTCTCTCTAAATTTTCTCTATCTCCCCTCCAACTCTCATCCGTCTCTCCCTCTTCCATCAACCAATCACCACCATAACATCGCTTGAGATCGCAACAACCCTTCACCAAGCCGTCGTTGCCGAGACTCGTGTTCGAGCCAAGTCAAGTTGCCGAGCCGCGCGTGTGTCGCGATCGTGCCGTTGCCGCTGCCGTACCTTCGTCGACACGTGTCCAGGCAAATATTTTACTTGCTTACATGCTATTTACTTAAGTTACAGTCGTTAATTACATAGATATTAAAGTTACAAGTCTAGACCAATTATGTGCCATACCTGTTCGACGCGTGTTCCCAAAGAGAATACTTTTCTAAATTGACGGAACTGGAGTGCTCACATTGGCCCTTGCTGTGCTGAGTACCTTGTGCAAGTTTCGCTGGGAAATATGACCGTTAACGACTAAAACAACTACCCCCAAGTTTAACCGTAAAACTGGAATTTTCTTGTACCTGAAAACTATTAAAATCGCCATAAATTATATACACAATGTAATGATGTGTTCGAGGGCTCAAATCGAAGCCATCTCGACGAACTTTAATCCTATACTAGTTTCCAGACATTCCTGTACTTAAACCATGATGATAATTGGATCGGAGTGTGACTCTGGACTGCAGTCCAGGGCGACTCAAATTGTTGCTTGCTGTTCCGTAATGGGTACCACAGGATTTCTTTAACTCGTAGGTTGCGGAACTTCACTGTTTATTGTAGGTGAACCTGTTAATTAGACAACACAAGTAGTTTCATTCTGTTTTGTTATCGTTTGTTATTTATTCTGTAAATTAAAAGATCGGGACGCATAACAGTCCCAACAGAATCAGAATTGACATACTAGTACTAAACAGTGTATATCTCCTGACGTAAAGACGCGATTAAAGACCCGTCTGTTGTGTTGAAAACCTTACTGGAAACCCTAGATTTCATCCAACTGTAGCGTCGCTAAAATCTGATCCCAACTGGGATTAAAATGCGTCGCGAAACGGACTTCTGATTCTGAAACCGGATTTCCAGCCGCGAGCGCTTAAAATGAAATGGTTAATTAATGACTCTGGAATCCGATTGACATGAAACTAAATTTGATGGATGGAAAACTGAACATACTAATTATTACCTGTTTATCGTTTCGCTAAACTATATACGTACGTTTCATGATAAATCGTGCAAGTGATAGAATACTATTTCATGGCATCTTAATTGTGCTTCATATACTGTTTACGTATCATATCATACCCATATCATTGCAGTGATAACCTAGTGATATCGTGCATTTACCCAGTGTTAGATTTTAGTGATGATTGTGGCAAGTACGTCAGTGTTCGTGTATCCATGATTAAGTGAAAGTGATATGTACTTGTACACAATCAGTGACCCTATTATTCTATTGCATTGTCGACGTCTGTGGGATGCGTGTACGTGTGACTATAAGTGGTATGGGACACTTATGGAAGCGCTTGCACGGGTGTCACAGATAAGGCACCAGACTCTGCCATTTATCTTAGGTATTAGTCGGTACGTGTTTGATGGAGGTCCTGCCTCCAGTTCTCGCGCAGACTTGTCACAGATCGATTAGTATTTAGGGTTATGGTTAGCGTTTGATGTAGACCACGGGGTGTGGGGTAGTTTAAGTGTGAGTTCAACAGAATCTCGGGAGTCCCATGCCGGCTTATATATTTAGGGAGTTATATGGAGATTTACAGGGTATGTGATATTCACCGTGATATACATGTTGGGCCCGTGGTCCCTTGCCCTTGGGTTCTACCCTTGGGTGGAGGACACTCACGAGTGGTTGACTCTCACACTTGGACTGACGATAGGCTTAGTGACCTGTGCAGTGAGACTTAGAGACTGATAGGGATACTGGCATTTATATACCTTATATACTGTGTTGACATACGTGACATATCGTCCTACTGCTTTACTGTTCCGCTGCATTGATTACTGCACATTCATATTCATGATGTCATTGATTTACTGTTTCACATATCTATTACCACTGTTAGAATTGTCACATGATTTTATATATATTATATTGCTATTGTGTCGCTCTGACGACCTGAGTATGCATGCTCAGTGTGAGGAGAAGATTTAGCCTGGACCAGAACTAGACGTGCAACACAGACTTCTTGTTTAGCTATTTAGAGTTATATCTTTTGTTTCCCATCAGGTCAGTTCATTTTACTGTTTTATTCCAGTTACTGCATTTCTCATTACCTGCGCATTATTTACTGTTTACCATGATAAACTAGAAGCCGAAGTGTGACTACGGTGGGACATTTCCTTGACCGTAGAAGCATGGCTGACCTTGTCTACCCCTCGTATTCCGTATTTTGGGAAGCGGGGCGTGACAAGAGTGTACCGGGCTTCTTTCATATTGATTTCTGCGAAGCGGGCCTGGTACCGCTCAGGGTTTTATAGAGAATAAATGAGGACATTTCTAAGCTCTTTGGACAGATCAAGAGCATCATAGACGCTTAGGAGAGATGGATGCTTTCAGAGATGAGCCAAGACGATGTAGTCTACTGAGAGAGAGTTTGAGTCTTTATGAGTTGTCTCTCTGTCGTCCCCTTCAACTGCAGCTTGTTTTTTCTTTTTCCTTCTAGGGATTGTCATGTTTTGGTGGTAGCACTTTGCCGCTTCGGAGCTGGATCTGATTGGCTTTAGTGGCTAGCTCATCGTCTTCTTCGGGAAAACAAAGCTCTTCTTCAGAATCGTTGCCGAGGTAGATGGTGTAGCAAGTCACCACCAGAATTTCATTACCAGCCTCATTTTCCAGTTCTTCCAGAATTTATGCCGCTTCAATAGGGAAGAACTCTTTCAATTCGATTAGGGCTCTTTCCTTTTGCATATAATCTTCGAGAGAATCGATATATTTTTTAATGGTCGATTTCCTCGCAGACCCTTCTTCGTGTCGATCCACACTTTTATTTTTCTTGTTTTTAAGATTCTCGGGCCTTGAGCTCGATCGAGCCGAATTGACAGCCGGAGCAATGGGATCTTTTGGCCCTTCCCATTCGATTCTGGGCTCTTTCTGAAGCAGCTTCAATATCTTCTCCATCTTCTTGGATATGCATACGCCCCACGAAGGTTGCGGAATATTTGCATCATTTCTTGGAGTGGATGGTTGAGCCATTTGTTCCCAGAAGACTTCGGCTTCTGTCTGTACAAAGTTGACGGTCGCGGCTTGATTATTTGCTAACATGTCCTTAGACAGTTCGATTTCTCCAATCTTGTATTGTTTCTCAACCCAATCTTTGCACACATGGTAGTCTTCGATTGTATGAATCACTACTCTATGGTATAGGCAATACAGAGGATTGTCGGTCAACTTCGCTTCCTGAGGCCTCTTTGACTCTGGAAGTTGTAGACCGTCGTTTAGGGCGTCCTTCAATATTTTACGGACTTTGACCCTTCTTAAGGAGCAAACATTATTCTTCCTCTCTTCTAGAGTCAATCATCCTCCTCCTTATACTGGCTTTCGATGCCGGTCAGTCTTTAATAGGCCCGCTCTTCGCTTGTCTTAATTGTCAGATGTATTGAAAGCTTCGGTATTGTTTGAACTCCCGCCTTTGCGATTACTATCTTTCCAGTTCTTCCAGGATTTTTATTGATTTGGCGATCGGGGTGGACTCGTGCATTGAGCATTCCAACATTTGAACCTTCTTGGTCAGGTCCTGGATGTAAGGAGGCCTGTCGTGCATAGAAAAGGAGTCATCCAGTTGCTGAGATTTCCTATAAGAAATCTGACGGATTGGTCTTGCTCTAATGGAGGTTCGCACTTAATGGTAAGATTACGCCATCGGGCTATAAATTCCATGCTGCTTTAGTTGTTCTCTGGCTTGGTCCTCATGAGGTCGACAATAGTGATTTTATCGCTGACACTCATGAATCTTTGCTTAAACAAAGATTCTATTTGAGAGAATGTCGCGACCGAGCCATCCGGTACGCTTACATACCAGTCGAATGCAACATCGGTTAGGCTGTTAACGAACTGCCATAGGAGAAGTGCATCACTGCCCCCGGTATTTCCATACGATGATTTAAAGTGGGCAATGTGTTGGCTTGCATTTCCCGTTCCATCAAATCTTTCAAATTTAGGAATAACGTAGCCGTTGGGAAACTCCATGAGATCATAACGTGCAGAGTACGGTCTTCCATTACTTCTGACGCTTTTCTACGTTTCGACTTCGGCCACCAATATCTTGACTTTTTCGGCGGCCAAGTCCATGATCTGATCTTGCGTTAGCAGGCCTCCGTCATCCAGAGTCAAGATGTCCCTTGAAGCATAATGCGGGCGATTTTCATAGGCCTCGCCTATCTTTGGACTTGAAGGAATAGGCCTCGGCTGCTTCGAGACATCGCCTCCCTGTTCATGGTAGAGCCTTGCACTTGATTAGACTGCCCTTGAGCGAATTTGGCTGTGAGTTGCAACACGACATTTTTCAAATCATCGATCTTGGAGTAAAGCTTGTTCATTTCCTTATCTTTACTTTTGAGCTGCTTCCTAAGTTCTTGGAGCAGCTATTGTTCTGCGGTCTTGGGATGAAAATTGGCTCCTCATCATTTTCTGAGCTCGACTCCCCATGATTCAAGGGATTTTTTTTGTGTAGCAGCCTCACCAAAAGGATTTTCATTGTCTTCCAGAGGAGGCTGGGCCTGAGAAGTGGAAACCATATTCAAGTCAGATTGAGCCTAAGAAGTGGCGGCCCTATCTTTGCTCTTGCTACAAAGGTTATCACTGGGACGCGTGCTTACCATATAGACCGTATGGACCGTGTATCCGGCTATCCCTTTATTGTGGGTAGCTGGCCTTTTGGACCGTTGTAGTAGCCTTTCATTTTCATGAACGGACAGGCAACTGAAGACAGAAGGCCTGGCTTGGTTCTTAGGCGGCACTGGCACCCTCTTTTGGAACTCTTCCCGTTGCTTTCGCGCGGCGCGAAGCGCTTGGTAGAGTTTGGATGAGATAGTGTAACGCTTTAAAATCATCTGCTTAGACACGCCTCTTTGCAAGACTCTTCGAATCGCCTGCTTTTTTGTTTTAGCAGTCATAGCGTTCTTCTGAACCGGCTTTAATGGATCAAAGAAGTTGGCGATTTTCACAGCCAATCCAGCTTGTGTCGCGGGGTAAACATCATTCTGGAACTTCACGAAATCTAGTTGCACGGGTCCCCTAGCTCGTTTGTTGGCTCTTTATCTGAGTCGCTTCTGTCTTAACTTTTCGGTTTTTAGAGCTTTGCGGGCATCTGCTTTCCGAGAAGTCGTCGTAGGCCGATTGACAGGGAGTCCAGATATGACACCCGATCGTACAATTAAGAATGGCACTGCTTGAGCTTTCCCTAGTCACCTTGTCGTAACCTTGGTGTTGACGGCCCTGCCTCCAGCTGGAGCAACTGAGAGACGTTCAATGATAGACTTGCGCTTGGGCTTGGGCTCCCTCACGATTATGACATTTGGCCTCCTCCCTTTTGAGACCGGCCTATCCATCACTGGAGCTTGAAGAGAAAAAACGTTGCTAGCTTATATGGATGAAATAGAGCCGAAGGGGAGTGGTTACTCCATCCATTGGTGCATGAGACTTGATGGAAGAATCACTTTGGCAGTTGTCTTGAGCGTGTAGGCGACGGTGGTCACGTTGGAAGCAGAGCTTGTTTGTTGAGATATCATTGAGCGATATTGATTGTTGTTGATTGTTGATTGTTGAAAGTTGATTGATACACAAAAGAGCATGATTTCAGTACAAATAACAATATATATATAGAATAAGTTCGCATGATTGTTTGATCCGAAATATCGGAAGAGAGAAAGGTCCCACCCGGTCGTACCAGAATCTGTAAAGCGTTTTTCGTTGCCCTATTAAGATAGGAATACGCTCGTTTGTCAAGCATATACAGATTCTCCCTGCCTAGGCTAGGCAAGGGATTCTAATCTCCGGCAGTCACGAAAAAAACTGTCGTTAATTACCCCTCGCTTCGAAGCGAGGGAACCTCCGATTAACGGGTCGTACAAATCATGCGAACTCAATGTGCAATATACGCATGTTGTGTTGGGAAGAAAAATTTTGAAGGTGCTTTGGGTATATTGGGAGCCTCGCAGAGTTTACGGGGGTCCCGCTATCCGGTAAGCGGGCTGGGGTCAAGGGGGCTTGCAGCCCCCTTGCGGGATGCAGGGCTGCATCCTGTTAGAAATTTTTTCTAGAAGGGAAAGTGTTTCAAGCATGCCGAAGCATGTGCTCTTGGGGTTTGGCACAGGCACTCCTAGGATAAGAACTGCGCCACGTTTGCACAGCCACGCGCATGGCTGGTGCTTGTGCAGAAGGGTAAGCGCTTGCGCAAAAAGCTTGATGCTTGGGCACTTGGCGCTTGCGCAAAAAGGGTGAGCGCTTGCGCCAAAGGGGTTGGCGCTTGCGCACTTAGCGCTTGAACAAAAAGATAGACACTTGTGCAAGCCTCTGTGGAGCGTGAGCTCCGGATCGTAGAGCTTGAGCTCCTGGGGGTTTCCCTAAAGGGGAAACCCAAAGGGATTCCCTTTGATGGGGTTACCACCAATCTTCTCCTATTTTTTGTCCAAAAATGCTCTCTTGAATCTTCAAAATCTTGGATCTTGGATCTTGAACGGTGTAAACGTGTCTCTTTTCTCTTTCCCGAGTTTTGGATCTTGTCCTGATAGGGTTTTTGGAGATGAGTTCCCCTTCTTCTTCCTCTTTTCCTTTTGGATCTTAAGAAGGAGGAAGAAGGGAGACAAAAATCCCTTTTTTTTGGAGTTTGATGGGAGATTCACTCTCTTTTCAATGGGTTTTGTGGTCTAAATTAATCTATTTTTGGAAAAAAAGAGAGTTTTCTCTTAATTTAATTTAAAAAAATGAAGAAGAAGAAGAACTTGAAGAGAGAGAAGAGGAAGGCACAAACCCTAGAAAAATTTGAGGATGAATTTTTTTCTCATTTCTTCACATGTTTGCCTTATATATGATTACATTTTATATTTTGCCCCTTAAGTTTTACAAGATTGCTCTTTTGTCTCTCCCATGCCCATGTGCTCAGTTCTGTTAGCACATAAGCTATGAGTTTTACATATTTTGGCTTTTTTGCCCACTTAATTTATAATTTCATACTTATTTTCAAATAAAAAAACCTATTTATTACACATTCCTTTTTCTTTCTTGTTCGATGTTCTGCCGGGTTCGCTTGGGCTTGAGGCGATTTGGGCATGGGCCCAGTGGCTTGTGGTCAGACCTTGAGTTAATCGGATCTGGGTCCACTTGGGTTTTGACTTTGACTTTTTGACTTTTTATTTTGATTTTTTTATTTTGACAATGGTCGTAAATTTTAACCCCAGCACTTATTTTCAAAAACAAATTAAGATCTCGGAAACCTCATATACGTGTCCATCAAATTAATTTTAAATCATCCTTGAACTTCTATTTCTTTATTGCGTTCCAAGGACTCTAGTTCTTACAATCTATTTTCTAAATAGATAAGAGAGGGAAGAACCAGAGTGGGTGTGTTCTAGTTGAAAGTTTTACCATCTCACAGATTTATATTATCTTATTATATCTCTATATATAATACAAATATCTCTATATATAATGCAAATACACATGATCAGAGGTCCACCATTTTCCTTTTTTCTAGAAAAAAAGAAGAAAAATTCCCACCTCTCAAGCCCTCCACACCATCTCTCTCACCTCTCAAACCCTCCACACCATCTCTCTCTCCCCTAAAAAAACAATTAAAAAAACAATTAATTATTTATCTAGAACCTTATTGATAATGCCCAATATCGGCGACCTCCAAGATCTAGACACGTGGCAGATGAAGTGTCCCAAGGCTCAGAAGAAAGGGCCCGCAGGGGTCGACCAGGCCACCCTGTGCCTAACCCGTAAGCACAAGCTGGCTCTCCTCGGAGCCCCCATACACAAGTTGGCTTCCTCGGCCTCCCAGCTCACTCCGAGCCATCACAGGACCAAGATGCCTCGGCTCTCCCGCTCGTCCCCGAGCTCTCCCGCCGAGGCCATCTTCCTCGGTCTCATCGACCGACCAACGGTACCACTCGCAGGCGTAACCACCGCTCCGCGAATCTCGCCATGCGCGAGATCTCCTCCGGCCACATCCCACGTTCCACGCCATTGCGATCCCCATTAACGAGCCTGTCTCGCCATTAATGGGAAGATCCGCCTATCACGCGAGCGCGACATCGGGAGCGTAACGCCGGCGTGATTCTCGCGTCTGCCCCTGCATGTTACCGCCACTATATAAACTCCTCTCCCAGAGGGATGAAGTAAGACATTTTTTACACTTTACGCCGTTACTCTGCTCGGATCTCATCGCTAACTTGAGCGTCGGAGGGTCCTCGGTGGTACCAAACCACCTAGGGGCTTCTTTGCAGGTACTCGGCGACAGCCTCCTCACCCAACCTTCTCCTCTCAAAACCCATTGAGACCCACACGCAACGAAGGACAACCAACCAAGTTCACCTCGAGATCAACGGAAGGCAACATCTGACGGAGGCCCGGAAAGGAGCTCCATCAGTTGGCACCGTATGTGGGAACAATAACTCCCCAAAATACAAAGTTGGTCTTCCGATCTCCACCCGCATGGCAACCGACTCCCCTAAGGGTCCAAACGCCCGCTACTGCCCCCTCACAACAGGGGCGCGGACGGACCCTCTCTCGAAGTCGTCGGCCTCCCCACAGGCTGCCACCCCGCGCTCTCCGGCGGCCGCCCGACCAAAAGAGCTAAGGGTCGGGAGCCCATCACCTTCGGCGACGAAGATCTCCACGGCATATCTGTGCCCCACAGTGACCCGCTGGTGATCGTAGCGCGAATTCACCGATATGAGGTCCACCGAATACTCATCGATTCAGGCAGCTCGGAGGACATCCTCTTCCACGACTGCTTTCTGCGGATGAGGCTGGCCATAGCGGACTTGAGGCCGACCTCCCACGTCCTCTTGGGATTCACCAACCACTCCGTCCCGGCGCAAGGAGTGGTCACCCTCCAGTTCACGATCGGGGAGCCCGGCCACACGTGCACGCTGCCGGTAGACTTTATCGTGGCTAGGGTCCCCTCGGCATACAACGTCCTCCTCGGTCGGCCGACTCTGAACTCCCTCCAGGCCCAGATCTCGACGTACCACCTGGCGATAAAATTCCCCCTCGACCAGGGTAGGATGGACAGGGCCTACGGGAGCCAACGGCTCACGGAGGTGGGTCTGGCAGAGGCATCTTCCCCCGAGCAGCACGCTGATAGCACCGATGCACGCGACGACATGGAGGGGTCCCTAGACACCAGGGAAGAGCGGAAGGAGGTCCGTAGGGCACTGACCGAGGTGCCCTTAGCGGAAGGAGACCCAGGGAAGACCGTCCAGGTCGGGTCACTCCTGACAAGAACCCAGCAGGATGACCTGACCGGGGTCCTACGGAGCAATTCCGACGTCTTCGCCTGGGCCCAAGGCGACATGCATGGGATCGACCCTAAAATCATCTCCCACAAGCTCGGGGTAGATCCTGCGGCCCGACCCGTCAGGCAGAAAAAGAGAAGCTTCGCTCCGGTCAAACAAAAGGCCATCGAGGAAGAAGTTGACCGACTCCTCGCCGCCAACTTCATCAGGAACGCGCCCTACTCGGAATGGCTGGCCAACGTGGTCCTAGTCAAGAAGTCGAGTGGGAAGTGGCGTATGTGCGTCGACTTCACCGACCTCAACAAGGCCTGCCCCAAGGACAACTTCCCGCTTCCCCGCATCGACCAGCTCGTCGACAGCTCGGCCGGGCACGAGCTCCTGAGCTTCATGGACGCTTTCTCCGGCTATAACTAAATCCGCATGAACCCTGACGACGAAGACATGACCGCTTTCACGATGGACTAGGGGGTGTACTGTTACAGGGTGAAGCCCTTCGGCCTCAAGAATGCTAGGGCCACATAACAGAGGCTGGTCAACTGCATGTTCAAGCCGCAGATCGGTAGAAACATGGAGGTCTACGTCGACGAAATGCTCGTCAAGTCCGTCTCATCGGCCGACCATGTCAGGGACTTGGGCGAGGCGTTCGAGGTGCTCCGCAAGTTCAACATGAAGCTGAACCCCGCCAAGTGCGCGTTCAGAGTGACCGGAGGGAAATTCCTCGGGTTCATGGTCACTCACCGCGGAATTGAAGCTAACCCGGAGAAGATCGATGCCATCCTGAACATGACTGCACCCCGGACCAACGTCGAAATCATGCGGCTCACAGGGCGAATCGCCGCTCTGAGCCGTTTCATGTCCAGGTCGGGGGAGAAGTGCCTCCCGTTCTTCAAGGCGCTGAGGAAAATCCCGAGGTTCGAGTGGTCGGAGGATTTCCAAGCCGCCTTCGACTAGCTGAAGAGGCACCTCGCAACGCCACCCCTACTCACCCGGCCCGTGGAAGGGGACGAGTTGTCGTTGTACCTGGCGGTATCCGACCAAGCAGCAGGGTCGGTGCTCGTCCGAGAGGCCGAGGGGGTGCAGAGGCCAGTGTACTATGTGAGCCATGTATTCAAAGACGCGGAGACGAGATACCCCGCCATAGAGAAGATCGTCCTGGCCCTCATGGTAACCTCGCGGAAGCTGCGGCACTACTTCCAGGAACACACCATCATCGTCCTCACCGAGCGCCCCTTGGGGGCTATCCTGGCATCGCCAGAATCCTCTTGCCGCCTGGAGAAATGGAGATGGGAGCTGTCTCAATTCGACATAAGGTATTGCCCGAGGCAAGCCATCAAGGCGCAGGCCCTGGCCGATTTCGTCGTCGAATGCACCATCCCCAGCAGGAAGCCGGATCCCGCACCGCCCCTCGCGGCCCGACACCCCGACCAGGAAAGCCGTGGATCGGCCCCGGAGTGGATCATCTACGTCGACGGGTCTTCCACAGAGGAAGGCTGTGGGGCCAGCCTCATTATCCGAGGCCCGAACGAAGCCGAGATGGAGTATTCCTTGAGGCTTGGTTTCAAAGAATCAAACAACGCAGCGGAGTACGAAGCTCTCCTGGCTGGACTGCGCATGGCCGTCGGGCTGGGGCTGAAGGTCGTCCGAGTCCGCAGTGACTCGGCCCTGGTCGTCGGCCAAGTAACCGGCCGCTTCGAGGCTCGGGAGCCCCTAATGATGAAATACCTAGACGAGGTGAGGAAGCTCCGAAGAAACTTCGACGAAATCCAGGTAGAACAAATACCCAGGCAAATGAACACTCAAGCAGACGCACTGAGCAAGCTGGCTTCATCATACGCGGCCAGCAACAGACGCTCAATACTCTTCGAAACCTTGGCCCGACCCAGCGTTGAAGACGAGGCGGCGATGCTCCAAGTGTACGCAGCACAGGAGAATGACCCAGATTGGAGGAAGCCCCTCATGGAATTCCTGAAAGACGACACGCTCCCGGAAGACAGGGCAGCCGCCCACCGCCTCCGGGCCAAAGCCACCCACTTCGTCTGGAGCAACGGGAACCTCTACAAGAAGGCCTTCACTCAGCCCCTGCTCCGGTGCTTTGACCCCCACGAGGCCGACTACGTCCTGCGGGAAATCCATGAAGGGGCGGGCGGCGCACACCAGGGGGCTCGAACCTTGACCCAAAAGGCGCTACTCTAAGGGTACTATGGGCCCACCATGCACGAAGATGCCCTGAAACTGGTCAGGAGGTGTAAGAGCTGCCAACTCCACGGCAGTATCCCCCGCCTCCCGGCTACCGAGCTAACGGCCCTGGCATCCCCGTGGCCATTCGCCCAATGGGGATTGGATATGATCGGCCAGTTTCCCGCAGGGACTGGCGGGCATAAGTACGTCCTCGTCGCGGTGGACTATTTCACCAAATGGATCGAGGCCGTTCCCATTAGGAAACCGGACGCCGCCACAACCATCAAGTTCCTCCAAAACAACCTGATTCACCAGTTCGGGATCCCAAGGTGCATCATCACCGACCACGGGACGAACTTCGAGAACGAGAAAGTAAGGGACTTCTGCAAAGAATACCACATCCTCATGAAGTTTGCCGCGGTCGCGCACCCCCAATGTAATGGGCAGGCCGAGGTCGCTAACCAGGACGTCCTCAGGGGCCTCCGAACCCGCCTGGAAGGGAGGCAAGGCAGCTGGGTCGAGGAACTACCCCGGGTCTTATGGGCCCTGCGCACGTCAAAAAAGACTCCTACCGGGGAGACCCCTTTCAGCCTCTGCTACGGGACCGAAGCAATGGTCCCAGCAGAGATCGGGCTACCGAGCCATCGAGTCGAGCACTTCGATGATGAAGCAAAGACCATGGCACTACGAACCAACCTCGACGTATTGTTGGAGAAGACGGATCGGGCCTAGATCAGAGCCGCCGCCTACCAACAGCAAATGTCCTGGTACTATAACGCTCGAGTAAAGCACCGATCCTTCAAGGCCGGGGACCTGGTCCTAATACAGAACGAGTTCATCGACCAAGGCAGGCTTCACAAGTTCTCCCCAAAGTGGGAGGGTCCCTTCCTCGTCTACGAAGCGCTCCCCGACGGAGCCTACCACCTGCAAGATGTGGACTGGCGGAAGCTACCTCGGCCTTACAACGCGGAGAAGCTCAAGCTATATCTATGAAGTCAAAACTAGCAAAACGCCGTGCCTCGGCCACCGCTCGAAATCTCCCTTTGAGATGATGATGTACAGCGCTGTATAAAATTCATATCCATGCGAATAAAGAAACTTTCGAACCTTCTGTCCCGGTAGGGTTCCCCCTGTGCAACGAGAAGGGTCCCCCAGAGTCGGTCGGGCCCGAGGTTCCCTCGCCCGGCTATCTCCAGCGGGCAGCTCCCCTGCCACGGCGCCAGGAACCGAAAGCCCTCTCAGAGGCAGCCGAGCCTGAGGTTCCCTCGCTCGGCTATCCCCCGCGGGCAGCTCCCCTGCCACAACGCCGGGGATCGAAAAACCCTCCCAGAGGCAGTCGAGGCCCGAGGTTCCCTCGCTCGGCTATCTCCCGCGGGCAGCTTCCCTGCCACAACGTCGGGGATCAAAAAGCCCTCCCAGAGGCAGCCGAGGCCGGAGGTTCCCTCACTCGGCTATCTTTCAGGACAAAAGCCCTCGCCAAGAGGCACCGGGCAGTAACCCTGCCCGGCCAAGGATCCTTGGTGGCTTCCTATAGCCTTATAGCTTTCCCCGCGCCAAGGGCCAAAGTCCTCCCAGAGGCAGTCGGGTCCTCGCCCAGCTATCCCCGGCTGGTAGCTTCCTACCACAACCGACAGGGATCAAAGTCCTCGCCAAGAGGCACTGGGTGGTAACCCTGCTCGGTCCCCGTCCTGAAGGATCTGAAAGCCCTCCCAGAGGCGGCCGAGCCCGAGGTTCCCTCGCTCGGCTATCCCCAGCGGGCAGCCTCCCTGCCACACGCTGAGGATCAAAATTCTTTCCTGAAGCGGTCGGGTCCTTGCCTAACCATCGATGGCTGGTAGCTTCCTACCGCCGTCCTGAAGGATCAAGTGCCCTCACAAGGGGCAAACGAGCAGCTACCCTGCTCATCAAAAACTACGGCTGGTTCATCCAAATCTGAGCGATCTCCAATCGACCTGGCGGGTACACAAGGATACCTCCACGGCAGCGCTTGGCGCCATCGCCGGCTGGCAAACTCGACAGGAGATCGCCGGACATATGGCCAAACTTACACGGAAACACAGCAATACAAACAAGGGCATCCTATGAATGTCCTTCACACAAAAAAGGGAAGAAAAAAAGAGGGATCTCGCCTCAGGAGGCCCGGCAGTCCACTCCTGGCCCGACCGCTAGCCGGTCGGGACAAGAGTGGGGGGCTAATGATAATGCCCGATATCGACGACCTCCAAGATCTGGACACGTGGCAGATGAAGTGTCCCAAGGCTCAGAAGAAAGGGCCCGCAGGGGCCGACCAGGCCACCCTGTGCCCAACCCGTAAGCACAAGCTGGCTCTCCTCAGAGCCCCCATACACAAGTTGGCTTCCTCGGCCTCCCAGCTCACTCCAAGCCATCACAAGACCAAGATGCCTCGGCTCTCCCGCTCGTCCCCGAGCTCTCCCGCCGAGGCCATCTTCCTCGGTCTCATCGACCGACCAACGGTACCACTCGCAGGCGTAACCACCGCTCCGCGAATCTCGCTATGTGTGAGATCTCCGCCGGCCACATCTCACGTTCCACGCCATTGCGATCCCCATTAACGAGCCTGTCTCGCCATTAATGGGAAGATCCGCCTATCACGCGGGCGCGACGTCGGGAGCGTAACAGCCGGCGTGATTCTCGCGCCTGCCCCTGCATGTTGCCGCCACTATATAAACTCCTCTCCCAGAGGGATGAAGTAAGCCATTTTTTTACACGCCGTTACTCTGCTCGGATCTCATCGCTAACTTGAGCGTCGGAGGGTCCTCGGTGGTACCAAACCACCTCGGGACTTCTTTGCAGGTACTCGGAGACAACCTCCTCACCCAACCTTCTCCTCTCAAAATCCATTGAGACTCACACGCAACGAAGGACAACCAACCAAGTTCACCTCGAGATCAACGGAAGGCAACATCTGACGGAGGCCCGGAAAGGAGCTCCATCACTTATATATATATATATATATATATGTATAAAAGGTTCTAGATAAATTATTAATTATTTTTTAGAAGAGAGATGATGTGGAGGTGAGGATTTTTCTTCTTTTTTCTTTTTCTAGAAAAAAACGAAAATGGTGGACCTCTAACCAAGGGGGTGTGTGTGTGTGTGTGTGTGTGTGTATAATGCAAATACTCTTGGTTAGAGCTCCACCCTTCTTCTTTTTTCTAAAAAAAAGAAAAAATGAGAAAAATTCTCACATCTCAAGCTCTCCACATCATCTCTCTCGCCTCTTAAGCCATCCACATCATCTCTCTCTCTCCCCCCTCCCAAAATACAATTAATTGTTTATCTAAAACCCTCCACATCATCAATTACCTTTTTTTTAAATAAATAAATAAAACTCTAGAACCCCCCATATTCTAGAACCCTCCACATCTCTCTCCCCCTCTCTTTCCTTCTCAATTTTTTTTAAACTAACACGTGCAACGCACGTGCATAAATTCTAGTATATATAATGCAAATACCCTTGGTTAGAGATCCACCCTTTTCCTTTTTTCTAGAAAAAAAGAAGAAAATTATCATCTCTCAAGCCCTCCATATCATCTCTTTCACCTCTCAAACCCTCCACATCATCTATCTCTCCTAAAAATAATTAATTGTTTATATAGAACCTTCCATATCATCTTTCCATATATATATATATATAGAGAGAGAGAGAGACATGCACACACATACACACTTGGTTAGAGGTCCACCCTTCTCCTTTTTTCTAGAAATATAGAAAAAAAAATGAGAAAAATCCTCACCTCTCAAGCCCTCCACATCATCCGTCTCACCTCTCAAGCTCTCCATCTCATCCCTCCCCTTTTTTTAAAATAAATAAATAAATAAGAATCTTGAACCCTCCACATTTCTCTCTCTTTCCTTCTCAAAATTTTTTAAACACGTGCAACGCACATGCATAAATTCTAGTTATATATAATGCAAATACCCATGGTTAGAGATCCATCATTCTCCTTTTTTTCTAGAAAAAAGAAGAAAAATCCCCACCTCTCAAGCTCTCCACATCATCTCTCTCATCTCTTAAGCCCTCCACATCATCTCTCTCTCCTTCCAAAAAACAATTAATTGTTTATCTAGAACCCTCCAAATCATCAATCCCCTTTTTAAAATAAATAAATAAATAAAACTCTAGAGCCATCCACATCCCTCTCCCCGTCTTCCCCCTTCTCAAATTTTTTTAAACTAACACGAGCAATGCACGTGCATAAATTCTAGTCTCTCTATATAATGCAAATGCTCTTGGTTAGAAATCTACTCTTCTCCTTTTTTTTGTAAAATAGAAAAAATAATAAAAATCCTTATCTCTCAAGCTCCAATATCATCTCTCTCACCTCTCAAGCCCTCCACCTCATCCCTTCCCCTTTTTTTAAAATAATAAATAAATAAGACTCTTGAGCACTCCACGTTTCCTTCTCTTATCTTCTCGAATTTTTTTAAAGTTGCACCGTACATAAATTCTAGTTTATATTATAATGCAAATTCTTCCATAAGATTTGTAATTTCTATGTGATTTTCAATTGATGTACCCTCTTAATAAATGACACCTCGGTCTAGTAATTATACAAAATCCTCAAAGTAAAAAGTTTGTACCCATTTATGTTAGGCGGGCCCCAATTGAATCTACACCTCCAATGCTTTTTTTTGGAAAAAATGGATGTGGGGCCTGCAACATGGTATATAGTATACCATGTGTTAAAACAAGGGTAAATTGTCAAAAAACGTCCAATCCGTTTCCAACTTATATAAAAACCTCTTAGCCTTTTGCTCTCGTTAAAATGACCCGTGAGTCTAACTAAAACCCTCTTTATACGAGTTGCTTGTAATACCTAAAAATTGCATGTAGTATCTATGCAATTGCCTGTAATTTCCAAGCAATTAGAGTAAAGGTCTAAATGAAATGCGGGCCATCGGTTTTCTTTGGAAAGATTTTGAACAGTAGCTCCTTCCCAAAATTTTGAAAATATCAAGGATTTTTAGACAAATCCGAGCAAGCCGGGGGCTTTTTGACAATTTACCCTTAATGCAAATCTAAATTTAGAACTGTAATCGAACATAAATCCTATTTGCATATACAACTTTATTAAGGAAACATGCAAAACATGTTTTTAATTGCATAACTTATGATCTATAAACTTTCATATCTTTCTTAGAATACATATCCCATAATAAAAAAATTCAAATAAAGTAATATTCATGAAATACGTTTTCCGAATTACTACTCAAAAATAGCCATAATTTTATATTCCAAATAATATATATAGTTTGGAAAATGCAACAGCTATATAAAAATTTATCATGCTTACCATGTCAAATTTGCACTCGTTGGGTTCCACGCTTTGGGAAAAGGTCAAATTTGGGAGAGCATTATTGAAAAACAATGAAATGTATTTCTTTTATCTAGTTACATATGCATTGCACGTGCTTAAGATAGGGGGCAAGATGGATTACACAACTTTATGATACCAAAAAAGCAATGTCTAGTAGATATACTGTTGGGAATAAGTAAAATATAAGATGATGGTTTACACATCATATTTTCTAATTTGACAGAACTACTTTGATTTGAGAGAAGTACAAAAAAAATTCTGAAATTGATATTTCAGTCATTCATGTTTTCTAAAGACTTATTCTCATCATCTCAATTACAATCAAATTCTATATAGCAATCAAAAGCATAATGCTCAACTTGTATAACTCATGAATGAACCCATTAACTTAGCCCAAAATAGACCTACATGCTTGCAATTAATAAATCTTCATCCAGCCCATAATATATCATGTCTAGCTTTTAAAAAGGGCGCCGAGGCTCAAAATTAAAGATACATGTAGAGCAATTTTCAAAAATACCATCTCTAGTTCTCTACTATTTTTGCTATTTAATTCAAATGGAAAGACTTAAATTAAGTTGCATTTTAAACTCTAGTTTGCATTTAAACTCTTGATATATATAAGGGTTTACCATAGAGAATCCTTGTTCCTTGTTTTGGTGGTGATGCTTTTTGTGATCGACCATATTTTATGATGGATCTTTGAGAAAGTGCAAATCAATATCTTATAAGGTGCATTTTACTAAACCCCATCCATCTTTTGGGGTTTTGAGATAACTCCATTAAACTTTAAAAATGCTATAAACCCCTACTGAATTACTAAATTTGTATGAAATTGTTAGTTTGATTAACTCATGCATGCCACAATTGGATCGAATAATCCCAAAATGTTTTACGGATAGATTGAATAAACTCAAAATGAACGAAATATGATATTTTTTATGACAAAAATATCTTTCATTTTTTTTACGAAAATACCCTTCAAAGTGGTTGTATAGCATTTTTAAAGTTTAATGGGAGTATCTCAAAAATCTCACAAGGTCGATGGGGTTTAGTAAAATTTACCCCATCTTGTATGTCCTCAGCACAACTAAGAACCATAGACTGGGCAAATCTTCGAAACAGGCATGTACCCATACCGAATTTTTGAGAAGAAAAAAATAAACTAATACCAGTTGCCAACAAGGCTATCATAATATATAACAAGGCTATCATAATATATATATATATATATATATATATATATATATATATATATGTTGAGTTCAATTTCATGCATTATATCATTCGCTAAATTAGGGGAAGTGATGGAGCTTCGGATCTCCTTCAGATGCTGTCCTCCGTTAATCAAGTTATGGCGGTCTTTGATGGCTGAGATTTGTTTTTGAGAGTTGTTGAGTGTGGATCTCAATGGGTTGTTGTTGGATGCCGAGCTACCTGCAAAGAAGTCTCAGGATGGGTGACCACCATAAGACCATCTGACGATCAAGTTAGAGCCGAGATATAGGTGCAGAGTAGCGGCGTATTGAAATAAATTCGAGTTACCTGAGTCGTCTAAGAGGGGTTTATATAGGGGTCGCGTGGAGCGAGCAGGCGCGAGATCACCACCGTCGGTTATGCCCCAGCGTTATCCTCTCCTTGAATGGCAGGATGCGCTCATTAATGTGGGGATGCGTCCATTAATGGGGGGATGCGCTAGCGTGGGACGCGGATCGTGGGAAGACGGATATCTCACCCTGGCGATATACATGGAGCCTTGTGGAGCGCATGGGATCCACGCTCTTGGTTGATCGGGGGAGGCCAAGGAAGCTCGGCATGTCAGGAGCTCAGAGACGAGCCGGGAGGCTGAGAAAGCTCGGCACGTCAGAAGGCTCGGAGATGAGCCGGGAGACTATGAAAGCTCGAAGGAGAGCTATTGGTAGTTTCCTAGAAGAAGGTGGAATGTATTCATGGAGGTCTCCCGAAAGGTCGGATACATTTCTCGAGAAGGGGCTCCCAAGGAATGTCCCCAATGCAACTCATTTATTCCACCCCTTTAGCCTTCAGGACACGTCATTCGCTACGTGTCGTAATCTGAGGAGACACCACTTGTGAGCATCATCATTAGCCCCCCATTCTCGTTCCGACCTATTCATTGATCGGGTCGAGAGTGGCATGCTCGATTTTTCTTTTGCTCATTTTGGCGCCAAGGAATCATAATGCGGATCGCCCGGGAACGGCATGGCGTTTGATGGTTACGCCGTTTCGATCTTTGGGCCCACGTGTCGTCTCGTCATTCGCCTGAATTTTCGTGCGTATCCTCGATGGCGTCAGCGGATCAATGAAATGATCGCGCTTTAAAGAGGGGGCGCCGTTCCAGCAGATCGCCGGTAGGGATACGGGCCACGTGTCGGACGGCAATTGGCGGAAGTGGAAGGCTGTCTCTGACTCCTGCAGTGGAAAAGACGTCCCCAATGGACGATCGCCACGTGGATCTCCGCCGGTGGCTGGGCGCGATGTTTCGTTTTGGCGGGAATCAATCAGGGCCGTAAGATGTTCCCCTTTGGGGTGTATAAATAGGAGGGGACCATCCTAGGGCTGATACTTTGCTTAAATTCTCTTTCGTTGCTGAAGATTGCCCGGCGCTCCTTCTTTTAGATCGGATCCCTTGTTGATTTTACCTCGGTGAGTCCCTTCCTTTGAATCAGGTTTGATGTCTTCATCTGAGGAGTCCGTAGAGGTAGTAAGGGTAGAGTCGGATGATGAGGCCCCCGTTGTTGGGGCCGAGTCTAGCGGGTCTTCCTCCTCTTCAGCTTCAGATAGCCAAGAGGGTTCTTCGTCCTCTATGTCAGGTTCGCCCCTAGGGTCAGGGCCGCCCCTGTCGCTCGCCGTCGGGCAGCGACAAGGGCCCCCAAGGTGCGCATCGGGAACACCTTTGATGCGCCATCTGTTTTGAAGAGTATGGACGAGCTTTCTGAAATTCGGGCTCGATTTCACATCCCCTCTAACTATTCCATCCGTTTAGCTAGAGAGGGCGAGTGGGCGGATCAGGTGCAGGGCAAGGAGATTGCTCTGTATTTGGAAGCGTTCCGGGCAGAAATGCATCTGCCCTTCCCAACTGGGGTCTGCGGGGTGCTTCGTTGCTTTCATCTCGCCCCGAGCCAGCTAGCTCCGTACTCGTGGAGAATTCTCCTCGGGTTTCTGGTCCGGTTAAATCTTGAAAATATCCCCTTCAACTTAACTCTCCTTGTCTCTTTCCTTTGTTATAAAAATCATCTCGGCACCAGTAAAGATGAGCCGAGCTGGGAGTATTTATCGTTCAAAAAACGTAAAGGCGGAGTGGCCGAGTCGGGGGTAGTAGTCGTCCCTTCTTCCATCCATGAATGGAAGGAGAAGTTTATATCTGTCGGGCCGCCTGAGGGCGAGTATCGGCCTGTGCCTACACAGTGGCACAGGGCCGACTGCCCGAGGTCTGTTTCTCCAATAAAAGAGCAAGGCTCTATTTAAAAAGGCAGCACCTCACGTGCTTCCCACGAGGGCGCCGGCGCCAAGACCAATCTGATTGGAATTAATCCTATGGTGGCGCCTCATGTGCTTATCACGCGGGAGCCAATGTGCAAAGCACATAAAAATACATTATAAGAATTAAAATCTTGAGTAGCGCCCACGTGCACAACACGTGAGCGTCAGCGCCCAGGTAGAATTAAATTCTACTCTCTGTTAAACAGAGTCGTTGGATCAAAGATCCAACAGAGTTGATAAATCATCAAAATATACAATTCTGTCGGGAGAAAACATCCCCCAAATTGGATTATAGAATAAAATTCTATTTTGTGATATATTCTCTCAATCTTTCTAAACAAGAAAGATTGCCCTCTGTAAAACAAAGAACTGGTGGATTAAAAATCCAACGGTGATCAAAAAATCACTGTTTTATAAAATAAATTCTGTGTAAAGGAAAATATTTCCCCAATCTTATTGGAAACAAAAAAATATGTTCTGTAAAACAGAAACCCTTGGATCAAAGATCCAATGGTGGGTAAAAATCCCTAAATCAATTGGGATCTCTTAATGATAGATTTCTTCAAAAACTAATTAACAAATTGCCTCTACTATATAAAGGACCCAAGACTTCAAGTCTGAATGAGAGCAACCCCCTATAAGCTTCTAAAACAAAAACAGAAAGCTTCAAAAAGGAACAAAGAAGAAGATCTCCCTCCTCAAAAAAACCTCTAGGTAAATAAAAAGAACAGAGATCAAAACATTTCATATACATATCTAAAGGGTTTAACCCTTATCAAAAAACTTAATTCTTTCTCTGGATCCGAGATCCATAAGACAAGTCTCCCACAAGTTGAGAATTTAATTCTCATCGGAAAGAACTTGTTCTTGAGAATCAAAGATTCAGAAAAGAACTAGGAATTGAATTTCTTAAGAGAAATCTAGTTCTCATAAAAGAAAGCGCCTCACGTGTTTCTCACGTGGGTGCCACAAAAGAAAAGAGTGCTTAGCACTCATTGGGCAGCGCCCAGCTCCTCACGTGTTCTTCATGTGGGCGCCATAAAAAAGGAGAGCGCCCAGCGCCTCACATGTTTCTCACGTGGGCGCAACAGGCGCCATAGAAAAGAAGAGTGCTTAGCACTCACTAGGCAGCGCCTAGCGCCTCACGTGCTTCGCACGTGGACGCCATAAAGAGCGCCTAGCACTCCATATAAAGACAAAATGAGTGAAGTATTTTACACTTATTGGGTAATTCCCCATGACTGAAAGCTCTACATGATCATGTGTGGGCATCAAAACTTATACAAGTGCTCAACATTTTCTGTATAAAAAGGGGACTGATTAAACAAAGCCCAAACAAGTGCTTAGCACTTTTACAATAAAAAAAAACCATTGAGCATATCAAGCCCAAATTGGCTAGGTCCTCTGAGGATAGAACCTCCTTGATTCAAATCAATTGAGCCCATATGCTCATGATTCCACAAACTGATCTTTGTCCCAAACATGACTAATGATCTTTCAATCGATAATATCCAAAATGATATTCATCCCATATCTCCTAAGATAATATTAGTCTCAAAAATGACTAATGACTCTTAGGTCCACTGCAGCCCCCCCATTTTCCTCAAGTACGGGATTTGGTTTAAGGGTACATCTCTCCACACCTCTGATATATGTTATTGTAATTTTTCAACGTCTTCAGAGAGGTGGCGGGTCCCGACAACCAACAACTCTTTGGTGGACTTCCAAATTTACGTGCACACCTTAAATCAAATCGTGCCCCAAATTGGGCACATTCCATATCAACATCGTCTATTTCGGCACGTAACAAATACACGTGCGCGCAAGTCGATTTTGGACCGAAATGTCCTTAAACTAATATTCACCTCCAAAATGGCGATAACGGACTAAAATGTCCCTAAACTAATATCCGCCTCCAAAATGGCGATAACGGACCGAAACGTTCTTAAACTAATATCCGCCTCCAAAATGGCGATAACGGACCGGAACGTCCTTAAACTAATATTCGCCTCCAAAATGGCGATAATGGACCGAAACGTTCTTAAACTGAAACTATAGAGCCCAAACGCTTCTTTATTGGATCTGAAATAAAAATGATCCCGAAACCTCGTTAAGTGAATCTTAGTCTCAAATTGGACTAATGTATCCTTAACAAAAACAAATCGAGCCTCAAATACTCACATACATTTAAGTCGGTCTTAATATCAAAATAGATTAACGGTCCTTAAATAAAAACCCCAAATCTAAGATATACGGATTTGGACTAATCCACGCTCTACGGGAGACAACATAAATTAGTCTCTGTATACAATCCATGGGAAACCAAAATAAAAAAAACACACGACACGAACCATGAGAAAGTGGTTATCGCGATGCGGTAATATAATTAACTGCAGGGGCTTGCGTCTGCAGGGAAGAGCGTCCCCACAACCAAAAACCCCTCGCAAACGTAGGGGAATATGACGAAGTCTGCTACAACGGCCGCATCCGTCCAAACCTCCGATATACGGTGTCATAAATCAACTTAGCATTTTCGGAGAGGTGGACGGATAAATCCAAATAGCATCTGCCCCCAAATTCAAGTAGGACGATCCATCCCGATTCGTCCCCATTTTCGGCGGTGAACAGATTCTGGCACGTCCGGTAGTACCTTTTTCTCTTTCCACTCCACACTTCGTGTGTCGTGTTCGCGAACAAAATCGCAATTTTCTATGGTTGCCTTTGGATTCGAGATACTAAGATTTTGTGTCTTATTCCTGTGCAGAAAGAAGAAGTGAACATCAATGGCTTCCAGCGGCACAAACTGCAGCATCAACTCCTGCTCCGCCCCAACTGGAGGAGTGACATACGGGCCCAATGTGGCCTCCATCTTTTCAATGCCGGTGGGGCAGATGACTCAAACCACCACTGGATTGTTCTTCGGGACCATGCTCCAGCCAGCAAGCTTCAGCGCCCTAGTGCCACCACAGGAAGCTCCTAAGAAGTCGGTCTTCGATCGAATTGCAACCACCACGGCCCCTCTCCATGGGTCGTCCAAGTCTTCCAACTTAGTCTTCAACAGGATAAGCCAAAGCTAAAGTGGGCCCACAAAGAGGCTCCCGATACCTGAAGGGGTTGTCCTAAAACGAATAGTCCTCCCAACTCTTCCGGCAGGTGAAGTCGTCAAAGGTGCTTCGCCTACCAAAAGATCGGTCTTCGACAGATTATCCATTCCAACTCCTGCTGCGGGTGAAGTCGTCAAAAGTGCTTCTCCTACCAGAAAATCGACCTTGGAAAGATTGGTCGTTCCCTCTTAACGGAAGTCAGTCTTCGACAAGATGACACCAACAGTAGCCCCTCATCAAAGCCGGGGGCATGACAGAGCCGCTTCTACAACTGAGGTAGTCCCGTCTGCAAGGCTCGCTCGACGTCGCCACTGGCGCCGAGTGAGAAGAGCTGGGGACAACTCCCCCTCCGAACTCACCCCACCATCTCCAATAGTGGAAATTGACGCAGCTGTTCCAACCGGGAACATCTTTGATCTGCTTAGGAGGATGCGCAAGAACTCTCCAACCACGGTGCTGAAGAAATCTCCCCCACCTGCTGAAAACACGATGCAGGCAAAGCCGGAGCAACCCCCTCAGCGGCTCTCTTCCCAAATTCACAAGGTCTGGCAGAAAGTCTAAGATTCTGTAATTGTCACGACCCGAAGGTTCGGAACGCGACCGACACTTAAATTACGAAATGTCTAGAAGCGTAACGTAATCTAAGTAAAACAAAGCCCGGAAATCTAAACCATTTTTAAATGAAAAGAGTGAAGGAAAACTTGTTTTAAAGAAAGCGGTTTTAACAAAATAAGTGGCATTAAACATTTAAAAGCAACATCATATTTTCCAGAAAATTTCGGCAGAGTCTCCTTTGTAAATACAGGCCCGTAAATGGGTACAACATATGAAATACATAAATAATAAATAAAGGCATCCCCAAGCGGGAGCTAGCTCTTCGCCAAAAGACGGAAACTACCGCGCAAGCAATATAATATACAACGCCGAAAGGCGAGGATCAAAACTCAGAAGAAAACCAACATCGTCAAGAAAACTAGGGAAGAATCAAAATAATACAAGCGCGCGACTCTAAGGTCGAAAGAATATACAACTGGTCTTCTAAGTCTATCAAGTATATAAGTCTGGTTGATGGAGTTTACTAGATACAACTGAAATATATAAAGTGCAACGGTGGTCACGATGCAAGTGAACCCACCTACCAAAGCAATCATCCGGAAGGAAGCAGTATGCCAGCAAGCCACAATGAAACCTGTACAGCCAAACCTGCAAGAAACTGTGGCACAACGGGTTTGAGTTGCCAACTCGTGAGTAGAAAACATCACCGAGAAGAAATCGCATGTATGACTCTCTCCTAGGTCATTGTTCACACCATAATATTGCATTATTATATTCCCCATTCTTATTCTTTTTATAAATAAACAGGTGCTTTTGACGCATGTCTGCTACATGTTACAGGTTACAGGTTCTTGGACAGAAAACAGTGAAAGTGATGTAAAGACGATGAAAAAAGTGGACTTTGACCAACAACTAGGAGGATCTTAATTAAGCCTAGACGAAGAACAGTTCACAATCAACAAGGCAACGCAAGATCCAGAATATCAAGGAAAACGGTTAAAAAGTCATTGCAAAATTGTTCACTGAAGATCTGGAACCAATGTAGAAGCCCAGGTGAAGAAAGAACCAAAGAATAACAAAGCCCAGAAAGCCTGAAAGAAGCACAGAAAAAATAAGGAATTGAATCCTCCATTGGGCCGCGGAACTGCGGCCTAACCCCCACCTATGCCACGGTTCCGCGGCCATCTAGGGCTTTCAGAAGATAAAAATTTTACCAAGTTCCTTTGCGGATTTGACTAGTCAACCTAGGGCTATTTTTGTAATTGTAGACATGCGGATCAAAATGTAACCTAGGGCTTCTATTTCCTATAAATAGAACTCTAAATCATTGTAAACCTTATGCCTCCTTTTAATAATAAATTCATAATTTTTTATAGAGAGCATCAGTGCCTCTTTTCAATTCATCTATTCAGATCTGACAACCCTGCGTAAATGTTTGGAGAGAGCCATCTGTAAAGTAAGTAGATTTATTTATTTTCTTGCCCTAAGTAATTTTAATTCCTGCCCTAGATTAAATTTAATTTCCTGCCCTAGTTAGATAGTTAGATCTTTAATTCAATTGCCCTAGATAGAATAATTAGGTTTTTAGATTTAATAATCAATCCGAACACCCATCGGAATTAACTCGTTAGCGCGATTAGGAAATTCACAACATCCCTGTGGACCGACCCGTATTCACCGGCTAGCTTCATGCGACGCCGTTCTTGATTGCGGTAATAGATAGTTTTTGAGATAAATCAAATGGCGCCGTTGCCGGGGATGGCGTAAAATTTCCATTTTGCAATTTCGGGTTAATCAAAATTAAAAAAAATCATAAAAACTGAAAAATAAAAAAAATATAAAAATTTATCATTTTGTTATTTTGTGAAGGGTATCTTTGTTTGAATTTTGCAGGATCTACAATCAAATTCGGATCTGGAAATCTACAGAGATCAAAACAGGAAAAAACAGATCGGAACAACAGAAGATCACAACAACCGAGGAACAGAAGAAATTTAGAGGACCGAGTCAACAAGAAGAATCGCGGTGATCTGGTCCACAAAAAAAAATGTCCGAAGCTACAAAACCGCGGCGGAACCGCCGCGCGAGCCACCTTCCGGCCGCGGAACCGCCGCGCCCTGGTGACATCACCAGAAAAAAAGGGGCTGAAACGCGGTAAAAAAATAAAAAAAAAAAAAAAACTCTGTAAGTCTTCTGATCTCTCCTCTGAATCTTTCGATATATTTTTTGTTAAATCTCCTGCAGGATTCTTTGTGCTTAAAAAAGATCTTCCCCTTTCTCAATAACAAATCTTGTGCAGGATTCTTTGCGCCGCGCATAAAATAAAAATATTTGATTGCAAGTGATTTACTGTTTTGCATATATTTAATTGGACTTTAAGGGGCTTTTTGACCAATTCAGATTGGGTGGGGATTTCATCACCCTTCCCAGGACCCCAGAAATCACTTAAAGCATTTGCATTGACCATTCTTAATTAAAAAATACTAGACTCAGCCCTAAGGACTTCGAGCTCAAGTGGACAGAGGACTAGTTATAGGCATCGACCGTTTATCCTAACCTGACTTTGTGGTGTCTAGGCAAGTGTGTCTAAGGCAAGTGGTTACTTAATTAGGACCGCTACTTGTAGCGGGGAGCCTCCCACTTACCTGGCACTTACCTGGCCGCAATTGGCGGCGAAGAGGCGGTTTGAGGTCCTATCTCTAGCCCTTTGGAACAGTTAGGAGCTGTCTAGCTGACCTAGGTGACCCTAGAGTTAGGCCTGATTGTGCATTTTTGGTTGAAAGTGTGTCTTAGCCCTTTATAAAAAATCATTTTTGCAAAACAAATAAAAAAATAAGCAGAAAATTTTTATAAAAAAAAAACTTGCAAATTTTTTAGCCGCAAATTAATCCTTGCACCACCACAAACATTCTTTCTTTTTCCCTTTCTTCTAACATGGGTACCCCACATAATAAATCACTTGCCGAACTTTGGTATCCCGAACCTAATTTTGCGTCGTACGTCAATTTGTTCGGTCAATTTAAAGACGATCCTTCCTTGCCTAAAATATCTTTGAAAGATCAAATAGAGGCGTTTAGGAGAAACAGTTTAACTTTTCAACCCACTGTGTGTCAACCAAGTCAACCTTTGCCCCCTCCATATGTTGATACCACTTTTTCAAGTCCTTCTGTCACTCCTAAGCCGATGTCCATTGCTGAGCATATTGCTCAATCTCGCAGTCGATCTTTCACCCCTCTCCACTCATCTAGTTCTAGGGATCCACACGACTATTCACCTTTTTATCCATATGTTGACTCTACACATGCTCAACCATCCACTTCCTACCAGTCCTACCCAACTTTTCCACCGTCACTAGACACTGTTTCTACACAGCCTTTTGGGAGTTTCACATATCCAAACAATTTCGAATCTTTTACCGAAACCCCCTTACCACCCAAGTCTACTTTGGAAGAGTCGTTGGACGCTTATATTGCTGCAACAAACAAAATGACTAGGAATGTGGAAGCATCCGTGGCCGCCCTTATGCAACCTAGTGAACCGGTAGCTAGTTTCCAACTAGCTTCAAATTTTTCAATGTATAAGGAGGCGGTTGGACAGAGTGAGAATGTGAGAGGATTTCCAAATCAAACCTACCCTTACCCAATTGAAGCCCACAAGTCCGGTTTTCCATCGATTGCCATAAATAGTTCACCAGTTGAAAATAAAAACGAGTTGTGTGATTTTGTAGTGTTTGATTTGCCAAATTGTGATGAACTCCTTTCGAGCGAAACCACATCTAATCCGTTTGACCTTTACACCTCCAACCTAGAACCTAAATCGGTAAATATCCATGCTTTTGATGAGGTGTCTAAAGAAATTAATTTTCACTTGATTGAGGATATAGACGCTGGAAATATTTTGGATGATGAACCTGTTGATTTGATTGAAATTTTTTGTCCAATTCATCATCCCGAGTCATTAAATGTTTCTCCCGAACCTCATATGCGTCTGGATTTTGATGATAATGGCATGGAGGAGTTGAATTTTGAGGAGAATTATAAGGATAGTATTGAGGAGAGTTTTGAGGATCATATTGAGGTTGAACCATTTTTCTCTGATGTGTCGGATTTTCCAATTCATCCTCTTGAACGTTTAACTAAATCACCCTCCCTCCTTTCCATCGTTCTGACCACGCTCGAAGACTGTGAGCTTGAAAAATTTTCTTTTGAATCTGACACACTTCTCACAGACGATAACACTTACGAGTGTTTCACTTTTTCGGACGATATTGATGACTCACCGCCCGAGTTTGAGTCCTTTACATTTTCAGATAATTTTGTTGAACCATCAGACTCGGATGATTACAGTAGTTTCGAACCATTAATGGAATCTTTCAAGTTCGAGACAGTTTACTACGGTAAGAATGATACTATCCCTAATTCACTTCTTTTCGTCAGTCCTATTGTTCCGACCGTACAAGTGACCGTTACGCTTTCATCTCCTATACCAAGTTCGGCGTACCCATGTTTTCTTGCGAATCTTGAGGGATTTGACCCCATTTCCCGACGGGTTGATAGGTTAGTGCAATCGCTTATAACATATCGGTCATCACATATTGTGCTAATTTATTCACTCGATTTACACCCTCAAGATCGCGCGACCCATCTTTCTCCTTTCCGCCCTTCTTCTCCCCCACCGAGACCATATTCTACCATTCTTCTTCCTATTCGGTCTCGTATGCTTCTCATCTCTCTTCTTTCCACCCCATTCTTGCACCAACTATACCATTACCACGATAAGATTTTTGAATGGTTGGTGCTAACCTTTGGCTTGTGTAAGGCCAAGCTTAAGTTTGGGGGGAATCTTTGTATATATGTATATATTTTTTGTTTTCTTTTCTATAAAAAAAAATTCAAAACATTAAAAATATAAAAAAAAACTATAAATAAATAAACAGGGGAGTGCCGGTATTTTGACCCTCTTGGTTTAGCATGACAGTGAGGACACTGTCAAGTTCAAGTTTGGGGGTATGCTCGGTACGTCTTCTTCCTTCGCATTCATTTGTACATATTTTTGCATTTGCATACTTATTTGAAAACCCATAAAAATTGAAAAATTTCAAAAATTATAAAAATTATTGTATTCAATTTTGGCTAATTGACTTGAGTTTGATAGATAGGTTAACTGGTTAGGAACAACTAGATCTTAGACTTAGTGAATTAAAAACCCTAAAAATAACATTCCTTAAAGTTTAACGGTAGAAAGTATATGCATTTGTAGCTTATTTAGAAATAGGCAAATTTTGGGTTCACTTCTTGGGCTAAGTCGAAACAAGGGAAAATTATTGATGCTTTTATTAGAGTATAAGTTTGAAAAATAGTTCCTAGCTTAAGTCTAAATTCTGAAAATGTATACCCTACAATTTGCACAATCACGCACCTTGAAACTTGGAATAGTAGAAGAGACCTTGAAATGCCTTTGTCTAAAGTCCTTAGTACGAAGAAAATAAAAAAAATATACATAAGTGTGAATGAAGAATAAAAAAAATGGACACTGGTTTTTGTGATTACTTAAGGCTGCAAAAATAGAAAAATATTTAGCGAGGGTGCTTCATCACCTAGTGCCTTAGACTAACTGGTTTGGGAGTCACTGCTAAAGCCTTGGGTGTTGCAAGACTAGGTAGTACGCTTTAAAGTGCAAACGCATCTTATAATCGGTTGTTGGTACCTTAAGAAGTATTAACAGTCGCATGAAGGATGTGTGAGCAAAATTCAATTAAATTCACCAACTAATTAGTACTTTGGACAACGGACAAGGGTATGATTGCTTGATTTGAATTTTCAAGTGTAGGGGTGATTTATACACACACGTAGGGGTATGTGATTAGGATTTAGATAAGAGAAAGGAGTGAAGAATAGAACTTGTATCTTTAGTAAGGGTTGATAGAAATTCCTAAGTGGAGATGGAACCCTAGGAGGAAAACTTAGAAAATGCCGAAAGCTAAGTAGATCTGCAAAACATATATAATCTTAAGTTAAATGACGAGGAAGCGTGAAGAATATGGGTGGATCATTTACAAGTAGAAGATAATAGAATTCCTTATTGGAAAACTTAATTGGAGAACAAAAGTCGAAAAGCCGAGTTGATAGGATTTTGTGGGTAGTATCCGCTGAAAACCCTCAGGAGACAACACTCCTCCTACTAGGGACACCTAGAGGTTTAACGGCTTGTTGCACGTGCTCAGTGCAATCGCGTTTCCCTGCGAAAGTGCGGTTAGGTTTTTAGTGAATAAAAATAAGTTTTGCTCGAGGACGAGCAAAAGATAAGTTTGGGGGTATTTGTTCACACCATAATATTGCATTATTATATTCCCCATTCTTATTCTTTTTATAAATAAACAGGTGCTTTTGACGCATGTCTGCTACATGTTACAGGTTACAGGTTCTTGGACAGAAAACAGTGAAAGCGATGTAGAGACGATGAAAAAGGTGGACTTTGACCAACAACTAGGAGGATCTTAATTAAGCCTAGACGAAGAACAATTCACAATCAACAAGGCAACGCAAGATCCAGAATATCAAGGCAAACGGTTAAAAAGCCATTGCAAAATTGTTCACTGAAGATCTGGAACCAATGTAGAAGCTCAGGTGAAGAAAGAACCAAAGAATAACAAAGCCCAGAAAGCCTGAAAGAAGCACAGAAAAAATAAGGAATTGAATCCTCCTGTAACACCTTAGAATGTGTTTTGTAGCTAATTATATTTTAATATATAGTTTTTAATAAAAAGTTTACCAAATTAAGTTTTAAATATTTTATCTTAATTAATGTGTATTTTATTAGAATTTTGTTAGGCACACACACACTTGTGCATGATAACTAGGGTTAGAGATGGGTTAGACCATGATTAGTAGCATGATGGATTAACCCATTCTCTTTAGGTTAATTCTTGTTTTAGTGCTTTGGGTTAAATAGTGCCATGGTTGTTTTTAATTGGTATTTAAAAAGGGGGTTTTTATTTGTTTCTTTTGTTTGACTTCTAGTTGACTTTGTGTGAGAGAGAGGGCATGGGAGCATGGGTGAGCCATGCCTCATTATGAAGGAAGAGAGAGAGGGGGGTCTTGGCTTGTTCTCTCATTCTCCTCTCATTTTCCTTCTCTCATTCTCTCACTCTCTCACACACACACACACACACACACACAGCCGAGAGAGAGAGAGAGAGACAGCAGAAGCAGCAGCAACTGAGAGAGAGAGAGAGAGAGAGAGGCAGCAGCAGCAGAGGAAGCAGCAGCAAGCAGCAGCAGCAGCTGCAGACATCATCATCATCATCATCTTCACAACAACAACAACAACAGCAATAACAACAGCAACATCATCAGCACTTCATCATCATCATTATTACCATCAACTACAGCAACAACAAGAATAACAGCAACAACAGCAGTAACAAGAGCAGCTGCACCAGCAATAGCAACTTTTGGAGTTCCAGCAACTGCAGCAGCCTCATCTCCTCCACACACTTCTTCACCTGCTCTCTAGGGTCCAATTGGGTATATTTCTGGACCACAAACCCCTAAACTTGCTTGTGGTGTATGGTTTTGTGTCGATTAGTGTTAAATTGCTAGTTTTGTGCTTAATTATGGTGTTTAAGTGGAATTGTGGTTGATTGTTGATTGTGTTAGTTACTTTAGCTTATAAGTGATTTTCATGTCGTATTTACAGGTTTGCAGGCAGGAGCTACGGACACGGCTACAGGGGAGCAAGTGATAGGATTCACCCAGCGTGGAGTTTAGGTGAGTAGATATAACATCTACAGGGGAATCGCCCGCATGGCGTTATGCGTCTGGGCTAGGATTCAATTTCCTGTCGCACTTTCTACGTCATTGTAGAATTGCGTATTTACTGCATTTCCTAGATATAGCTATATACTGTGACTAGCAGCCGTAGGACACTGCACACATTATTGACGGTTCATGTTGCACGAGCACGGATTGCATGCTACACACACACCGTCAATAATTGCCATGTCACACACTACCCCTTATAGCTACCTTTGCTTACCACACTTGACATCTAGTTATCGGTATACCTATAGTGTATCATACCTTTAGTGATAGGTATATTTTCACTTGAGATACAGCTACAGGTATACCTCCTACATATTTTACCTATACCGGGAGGGATTTCCTACATATGTTACTATACCCAGGGGGGTATACGACATCAGTTCCTATAGGTAGATACCTAGACTTAGCTATACCTGCATGTTAGACACGTATCCAGTTGCAGATACCTAGCTACTTTTACTGATGTTACTTAGCTGTACCTTATCATGATTTCGCATACATCTGGTTCAGCTATATACTTGTGTTTACCTGCTCACATTCAGATATATCGCATACTTCTATTCCTGTATTTATGCATTGTTTATCTGGATTTCATATGATGTTTTCGGGATTTGGGAACCGCGGGAGTTCATGAAATTATGCATACATGTAACAACCCGGTTTCCTTGATATGATATTTCGAGCGTCCCCCATGAGTTTTATCGGTGCTGATTACCTACTCCATACGAGGTGTGGTTGCCGTATGAGAGTACATGGCGGGGCCCGGTATGGTTCCCCTCGGCAAGAAGATCGATGGGTTTGCCGATTGAGCCTGGAGGCGGGCGAGTACCTACCGGTGATTGTTTGGACCTGGCAGTTGTCTGGAGACTACTGGCCAGAGTAGAGAGATGGATGCGGGATGACCTGTACTGTCGAGGCCGAGGGCCGACACTGCAGACGGACCCCGTGGGCTGTCCGGACTGACGGAGCCCCATATACGAGGATTTCTGTGCCGATGCTTGGCACACGGTTTCATGATATTTCTTTAACCCCCTTCTTGTATATATAACAGGGGACTTAGCCGTTGTTATATATACCCTTACACCAATATTAGTGGAATGGGACGCTAATATATGTGTATTGCCCCCATCATATTTATTTCTGTACATGTATATATATCTTTAGGATGTTAGATTCATATTGAGATTGGACTTGGGATACTAGGTGATTCATTGGTGACTTGTACATTCGGATATAGGAGATTACCTGATATTGTACATACGAGATATGTGAGATCCACTTGATGTTGTACATGTGATATATGTGAGATACACTGATATTGTACACACTAGATATGTGGGATATACTCGACATTGTACATTGAGGAGATGTGAGACTTATTTGATGTGAGTGCCCAATGTGGGGCCTGGTCTGAGGATTTGGGATTGGAGTATCTTAGTGGATTGTGATCCTGCCACGACGTCAGGTTTCCGTGGAAAGTGACATATTCCACCCTACACCTCACCATTACCTATCTTATGCACAGATTCATATATTGGTAGTACTTGTGGTGTACCCTTATGATAGTTGCATATTTGCTTTCTCATATCTCTATTGCATAGACATTGCATACTACTATCATGCCATCATTGCTTCACATATTGATTGTACCTGCTAGTGTACTCTCTTTATTTCAGCATTGCATGACATACTATTATTGTAATTGCATATCTTAGATTCATGCTGTACGTGCATTCCTGCGATTACCTGCATATGTTTTATACTATTCACGAGTTTGCAACTCACCCCCGTTGTGCCACAGGTGTTTCAGGTTCCCCAGAGTAGTCGAGGCAGGCTATTCCCCTATCCAGTTATCCAGCTACCATCTTTTGCTACAGATACCGCATCAGCTCACAGTACCATTTTGCATAGGTGGGTTAGACGGTTATCTGTATTATATTTTGTACCTTCGATGTATTGTACTCTCCATCTACTGTTGTACTATTGACATAGAGACTTGGTGAGGACGTAGTGTGTATTATAGTGGATTTGATGTCTTTATATATACAGCTTTTTCTCTACTGTCCTTATTCTTCTGTTGTATTCATATTGACTAGTCTTTATAAAAAAAATGGGGTGTTGCTAAAATTTTAAGAAGGAAGGCAAGACTTTTAAAGAATTTGGGTTGCGATTCCAATTGTTTTCAAAACTTATATTATCTTTTCCGTATTTCTCATGGTTTAGATTTCTGGGTTTGGCTTTCTTTTACTACGTTGCTTCTTTAGGCGTTGCGTAGTATTAGGGCCGTCACGGGCCATTTCTGGGTCGTGACAAAGTTGGTATCAGAGCGTTAGGTTTTACCTTTCGGAGTGTAGGATGACCTTAGTATGATGGAGTAGGTAGCTTAAGCAGAGTAACGTAGTGTGTGTATGTCTGCAGCGTACCCACAGCGCGGTACCTTGCATTAAGTGACCTAAGTACAACTTGCTTGACATTCCTTCATTGATGATTCATATCCCTGAGATCCGATTTCCCCATTCTTATCGAATCTCATCTTGTATCTATTTATAGCCTTGCCGCCGATGACTATGGGGACTCAGAGCGATGCAGCGAGGGCCGAGGTCAGGGTTAGCTCGGGTGAGACGAGTACTGACCCAGATGGCACTCTAGTAGCACAGGTGCAGACGGATCAGCCTACGATCTATACTATGGATAGACTTTTGGTAGAGATGCAGGAGTTCCGCCAGACGATGAGTTCTTTAGTTGACGTCGTTCGGGAGCTACGACAGGAGGTTGTCACCCCTGTTACTCAGCTGTCCCTTACGATCAGTATGCAACAGTCCGTCACCTACATAGCACCAGTTGTTGCAGCTCCAGTTGACGAGGCACATGTTCCAGGACAGTGGAGGACTCGTACCAGTGTACCAGCCCAGAGACAGAGGTTTGGTCGTCGAGACAGATTTCGTGGCCGCTACGGGAGTAGCAGAGGCCTAGGACGAAGACAGTCGTTCAGCTCTCATCCCCAGGATGGTCAGCAGTCAGCACGTGGATGTTTTCGATGCGGAAGCCTTCAGCACTTCGTCAGGGATTGTTCCTCAGCACGGCGTCAGGATCGTATTCAGAGAGGCCGTGGACGTGGAAGATTCGCTCAGAGGGCTCAGTCTACCAGAGGAGTGCATCCAGCTGCGAGTAGAGTGCAGACACAGGAGTTTGCTTCTACTCATCGGGACGCGCAGACGTCCAATGTGGAGTTTTCAGGTACCCTTGAGTTATATTTTCTCTTGGTGTATTTGTTTGTTTCTTGCTTGTACCGTGATTGGGTAGATTAGTAGTAGTTGTTTTAACTTCTGTCAGCGATCCTTTGGTTGCGCGACACGTATTTCAGTTGTGTGCCAATCGGATAGGAGATAGAGTTTCGTCCGTCATTTTGATCCTTCTAGAGATGTTGGATTTGACGTTCTCCTGGGCACGGATTGGTTAACTACGTGTTAGGCGTCTGTGGACTACCGTGTGGAAACAAGTTAGGTTTTGTTTTCCCCGGCAAGTCAGATCTTGTTGTGCAGGTGGATAGTTGTACCGCCTCTCACAGCTTGAATTCAGCCTTTTTCGCTAGTCGGCTTCTGAGGAGATGTCGTGGATTCTTGACGTTCCTTCGTGATACCGGAGCCACCGTGGGATTGTTGGACCGGGTTCTTTTCGTGCGAGAGTTTTTCCGACGTCGTTCCAGATGAGCCGGCGAAGCTGAGGGAGCTAAAGGATCAGCTGCAGAGTCTTGGTTTGGGGAGTTTTGTGCGTCTGAGTGTTTCGCTTTTGGGAGCTCCTATTTCTGTTCGTCAAGGAGAAAGACGGCAGTTGAGGTTGTGTATCGACGGATCGTCAATTGAACCGGCTTACGGTGCGGATAGGTATCCTTCATCTCGCCGTGACAATTTCCTCCGATCAGCTCCAGAGTGCGAGACATTTTCTAAGTGTGTTTGGGATCAGGTCATCATTATTGCGGATTCGGAGTGACGGTATTCCGAAGACTGCCTTGTGCGTGCTACGGGCTTGGTGTGTCTTGTGAGTCGTTGGATTCACTGTCGCCCTAGCAGCACTCGTAGATATGATGAACCAGATTTCTGCAGGCCGTTCCTCGACCAGTTTTTATTGTGTTGTTTACGACACTCTGGTCTATTTTAATGTGTCTTGAGGGACAGGAGTAGCACTTGAGGATTTGTTATGCAGATGCTGGGAGAGCACCAGCAGTTTGCTAAATTCTCAGAGTGTTTCTTCAGGCTTGTTTGTGTTGACTCCTAGGTCTTGTAGTCGTGGGAGACGGTTCCGTATGGTTCCGAGGGAGATCGTGGCCATACAGCTTAGGCCCAGACTTGTGTGCAGGACGGAGATCCGCAGATTGTTGGGCTTAGCAGGTTTTGCCGCCGTTTCATGCAGGATTGCTAGAGTAGTGCTGCACCGTTGACTGAATTGACCAAAAGGAGGTTTCTTCTCTTTGGACTGAGGCATGTGTATGGAGTCTTCAGCAGTTGAAGATTCAGTTAACAGCTGCATCAGTCTTTCTTTGCTTTTGGTTCGGGCGACTTCGTTGTTTAACTGTAATGTTTCTTGAGTGGGCTCGAGGGTGTACTGAGGTGACACTATAGAGATATCGCTTTTGCTTTCCCTACATTTGGAGGAAGTACGAGGAGGATATTCCACTCATGATCTGGAGATGGCCGCGGTGGTTTTGCGTTGGAGATTTGGAGACACTACTTGCTTGAGAGCCGTGTCAGATTTTCCACGGACCACTAGAGCTTAATGTACATCTTCCTGCAGCAGATTTGGATTGTTGTGATGGTCTTCTGCAGATTTGCAGTTTTTGTGTGATCGTCGAGTATAGCTTGTTCGTCTCTA
Source organism: Agapanthus africanus (assembly GCA_030015575.1). Classification (NCBI taxonomy): domain Eukaryota; kingdom Viridiplantae; phylum Streptophyta; class Magnoliopsida; order Asparagales; family Amaryllidaceae; genus Agapanthus; species Agapanthus africanus. Next base: position 532,606,728 of record JASDDO010000022.1, on the reverse strand, counting down.
CGGAGGGGACAACTTACTCATGTCCGCGCCCGACCACTTTCCTTAAATCGTTTTCGCGAGACACTGCCCGCCGATACTCGTTCGTCAGTGATACTTGAGCATATTCGGCTGGGTAATGATTCAGAGACCTTGATTTGTGACATTGATATGCTAAGTTAGGGACGCGTTTATGTACCTGGTTTCATCAGGTAGAGGCGTGTAATCCTAAAACATGCACATCTGTCAACTCTCTATATGCATTCAAGTTCCACCAGCTCTGGCGTGACTTGTGAGATTGTTACGAGTGGACAGGGATGTAAAGAGGAGTTTCAGGTTTCGTTTCAAGTGTCTGTCTTGTTGTGTGTTTTGGGTCGAGCATCTGAGGCCGGCTGGAGAATTGCAATCTTTTACCGTTCCGAAGCAGGAATGGGAGCAGATCTCCATGAATTCCGTTATGGTTTCTATCCAGTTAGTTAGGGTGTGACTCCATTCGGATTCTTGTCATCCGGTTATACTCAGTTTGCTCAGTTGTTTTGTTAAGTTTGTGTGTTTGTTTGTTTGTTGGCAGCAGTTGGGGATCGTCACTCGCCATTGTTAGGGTTCTCCTTCGATAGCTGTTATCAGGAGACACTCCAATTGGCCACCCTTAGGCTTAGGGGTTAGGTCGTGTCGATCGCCAGCCTGTTGTTTTCTGACTCTGCGTAGGTAGGATTTTGGACCCAGCTATGTCTAGAGAATTCGGAGATAGTCTAGTTGTGTTCAGGTCAGGATGAGAACTGTCCATTGCAAACAGATGTTTTATGCGACTGTGTTGGTCGCAGGCTTGAGTGCGCAGTGGCAAGTCATGGATTCCTATGGACTTTCCGATGAATGACGTGTTGGATTTTGGGGAAGCTTATTCCAGGATTTAGGTCCTTCTGAGATCCTATAAGCGAGTTAGTTTTGTTGCCTTCAATTTGGCACTTCCGCCCAGATTTCTGGATTTTCACCCCGTATTCCTTGTGAAGATACTTTACAAATTCCTTCATGACCTGCTCACATGTTTTGGCACCAGACCATTTAGCTAGACGCGATCTTTCGTTCACCCGCAGCCATGTGTGTTAATGGCTCGACAGGTGGAGAAACATCGATCAAGAGTCTTGCCATCTGTGAAGGGTTTCCTTGGACGTAGCCGTATAGTGAGTTAGTCACTTGGGAGGCTGCGAACGAGATTTGAGGATTTTAATCTTCTCTTTGAAGGTACACGTAAAGGTATAATTTTTAAATTCGGGGACGAATTTCTTTTAAGGGGGGAAGATTGTAACACCTTAGAATGTGTTTTGTAGCTAATTATATTTTAATATATAGTTTTTAATAAAAAGTTTACCAAATTAAGTTTTAAATATTTTATCTTAATTAATGTGTATTTTATTAGAATTTTGTTAGGCACACACACACTTGTGCATGATAACTAGGGTTAGAGATGGGTTAGACCATGATTAGTAGCATGATGGATTAACCCATTCTCTTTAGGTTAATTCTTGTTTTAGTGCTTTGGGTTAAATAGTGCCATGGTTGTTTTTAATTGGTATTTAAAAAGGGGGTTTTTATTTGTTTCTTTTGTTTGACTTCTAGTTGACTTTGTGTGAGAGAGAGGGCATGGGAGCATGGGTGAGCCATGCCTCATTATGAAGGAAGAGAGAGAGGGGGGTCTTGGCTTGTTCTCTCATTCTCCTCTCATTTTCCTTCTCTCATTCTCTCACTCTCTCACACACACACACACACACACACACACACACAGCCGAGAGAGAGAGAGAGAGAGACAGCAGAAGCAGCAGCAACTGAGAGAGAGAGAGAGAGAGAGGCAGCAGCAGCAGAGGAAGCAGCAGCAAGCAGCAGCAGCAGCTGCAGACATCATCATCATCATCATCTTCACAACAACAACAACAACAGCAATAACAACAGCAACATCATCAGCACTTCATCATCATCATTATTACCATCAACTACAGCAACAACAAGAATAACAGCAACAACAGCAGTAACAAGAGCAGCTGCACCAGCAATAGCAACTTTTGGAGTTCCAGCAACTGCAGCAGCCTCATCTCCTCCACACACTTCTTCACCTGCTCTCTAGGGTCCAATTGGGTATATTTCTGGACCACAAACCCCTAAACTTGCTTGTGGTGTATGGTTTTGTGTCGATTAGTGTTAAATTGCTAGTTTTGTGCTTAATTATGGTGTTTAAGTGGAATTGTGGTTGATTGTTGATTGTGTTAGTTACTTTAGCTTATAAGTGATTTTCATGTCGTATTTACAGGTTTGCAGGCAGGAGCTACGGACACGGCTACAGGGGAGCAAGTGATAGGATTCACCCAGCGTGGAGTTTAGGTGAGTAGATATAACATCTACAGGGGAATCGCCCGCATGGCGTTATGCGTCTGGGCTAGGATTCAATTTCCTGTCGCACTTTCTACGTCATTGTAGAATTGCGTATTTACTGCATTTCCTAGATATAGCTATATACTGTGACTAGCAGCCGTAGGACACTGCACACATTATTGACGGTTCATGTTGCACGAGCACGGATTGCATGCTACACACACACCGTCAATAATTGCCATGTCACACACTACCCCTTATAGCTACCTTTGCTTACCACACTTGACATCTAGTTATCGGTATACCTATAGTGTATCATACCTTTAGTGATAGGTATATTTTCACTTGAGATACAGCTACAGGTATACCTCCTACATATTTTACCTATACCGGGAGGGATTTCCTACATATGTTACTATACCCAGGGGGGTATACGACATCAGTTCCTATAGGTAGATACCTAGACTTAGCTATACCTGCATGTTAGACACGTATCCAGTTGCAGATACCTAGCTACTTTTACTGATGTTACTTAGCTGTACCTTATCATGATTTCGCATACATCTGGTTCAGCTATATACTTGTGTTTACCTGCTCACATTCAGATATATCGCATACTTCTATTCCTGTATTTATGCATTGTTTATCTGGATTTCATATGATGTTTTCGGGATTTGGGAACCGCGGGAGTTCATGAAATTATGCATACATGTAACAACCCGGTTTCCTTGATATGATATTTCGAGCGTCCCCCATGAGTTTTATCGGTGCTGATTACCTACTCCATACGAGGTGTGGTTGCCGTATGAGAGTACATGGCGGGGCCCGGTATGGTTCCCCTCGGCAAGAAGATCGATGGGTTTGCCGATTGAGCCTGGAGGCGGGCGAGTACCTACCGGTGATTGTTTGGACCTGGCAGTTGTCTGGAGACTACTGGCCAGAGTAGAGAGATGGATGCGGGATGACCTGTACTGTCGAGGCCGAGGGCCGACACTGCAGACGGACCCCGTGGGCTGTCCGGACTGACGGAGCCCCATATACGAGGATTTCTGTGCCGATGCTTGGCACACGGTTTCATGATATTTCTTTAACCCCCTTCTTGTATATATAACAGGGGACTTAGCCGTTGTTATATATACCCTTACACCAATATTAGTGGAATGGGACGCTAATATATGTGTATTGCCCCCATCATATTTATTTCTGTACATGTATATATATCTTTAGGATGTTAGATTCATATTGAGATTGGACTTGGGATACTAGGTGATTCATTGGTGACTTGTACATTCGGATATAGGAGATTACCTGATATTGTACATACGAGATATGTGAGATCCACTTGATGTTGTACATGTGATATATGTGAGATACACTGATATTGTACACACTAGATATGTGGGATATACTCGACATTGTACATTGAGGAGATGTGAGACTTATTTGATGTGAGTGCCCAATGTGGGGCCTGGTCTGAGGATTTGGGATTGGAGTATCTTAGTGGATTGTGATCCTGCCACGACGTCAGGTTTCCGTGGAAAGTGACATATTCCACCCTACACCTCACCATTACCTATCTTATGCACAGATTCATATATTGGTAGTACTTGTGGTGTACCCTTATGATAGTTGCATATTTGCTTTCTCATATCTCTATTGCATAGACATTGCATACTACTATCATGCCATCATTGCTTCACATATTGATTGTACCTGCTAGTGTACTCTCTTTATTTCAGCATTGCATGACATACTATTATTGTAATTGCATATCTTAGATTCATGCTGTACGTGCATTCCTGCGATTACCTGCATATGTTTTATACTATTCACGAGTTTGCAACTCACCCCCGTTGTGCCACAGGTGTTTCAGGTTTCCCAGAGTAGTCGAGGCAGGCTATTCCCCTATCCAGTTATCCAGCTACCATCTTTTGCTACAGATACCGCATCAGCTCACAGTACCATTTTGCATAGGTGGGTTAGACGGTTATCTGTATTATATTTTGTACCTTCGATGTATTGTACTCTCCATCTACTGTTGTACTATTGACATAGAGACTTGGTGAGGACGTAGTGTGTATTATAGTGGATTTGATGTCTTTATATATACAGCTTTTTCTCTACTGTCCTTATTCTTCTGTTGTATTCATATTGACTAGTCTTTATAAAAAAAATGGGGTGTTGCTAAAATTTTAAGAAGGAAGGCAAGACTTTTAAAGAATTTGGGTTGCGATTCCAATTGTTTTCAAAACTTATATTATCTTTTCCGTATTTCTCATGGTTTAGATTTCTGGGTTTGGCTTTCTTTTACTACGTTGCGTCTTTAGGCGTTGCGTAGTATTAGGGCCGTCACGGGCCATTTCTGGGTCGTGACACCTCCATTGGTCCGCGGAACCGCGGCCCAACCCCCACCTATGCCGCGGTTCCGCGGCTATCAAGGGCTTTCAGAAGATAAAAATTTTACCAAGTTCCTTTGCGGATTTGACTAGTCAACCTAGGGCTATTTTTGTAATTGTAGACATGCGGATCAAAATATAACCTAAGGTTTCTATTTCCTATAAATAGAACTCTAAATCATTGTAAACCTTATGCCTCATTTTAATAATAAATTCATAATTTTTTATGGAGAGCATCGGTGCCTCTTTTCAATTCATCTATTCAGATCTGACAACTCTGCGTAAATGTTTGGAGAGAGCCATCTGTAAAGTAAGTAGATTTATTTATTTTCTTGCCCTAGGTAATTTCAATTCCTGCCCTAGATTAAATTTAATTTCCTGCCCTAGTTAGATAGTTAGATCTTTAATTCAATTGCCCTAGATAGAATAATTAGGTTTTTAGATTTAATAATCAATCCGAACACCCATCGGAATTAACTCGTTAGCGCGATTAGGAAATTCACAACATCCCTGTGGACCGACCCGTATTCACCGGCTAGCTTCATGCGACGCCGTTCTTGATTGCGGTAATAGATAGTTTTTGAGATAAATCAGTCATACAATAAATACACACACACACACACACACACACACATATATCAACAAGGGTGACTGTATATCATAAGTGTGATACCAAAGTACTCATGTCCGTGTCAAGAGTAATAATATATCGATGCATGACATGTACTAATGCATCATCCAACGTATGTCCAGCAACGACACACAAACCATGATAAAACCCGAGTGCCCAGCATCGGCACTCAAAACATCATGAAGTCCATGTCCAACAGCGACACATAATACTCAAATCTCGAGCTCCGCATGATCAGGATCGGCCCATGTCCATCTCTCTCATCTCGGGCTCCGCATAATAAGGATCGGCCTATAACTCCGAACGGTATCCTCCGGATATCCGTCGAGTTTCCATATAATCATCGGTCGGTAGTGCTGCCCTGTCGGGCTCAACGCCTTTCTATACGATCTTCTTACCCCGGGTACCGCACCGGGTCCACCATGCACCCACAGACGGTCCCTCCCCCTACCTTGAATCGGGTGTATGATACCACTCAAGAACCGAGAAAACCCATGGTGGACATCACAAATATCATATCACGAGAAAACAACAATTTCTATTTTTAGAAATGATAATGAGTTTATAAATCCTTGCGGTTTCTCCAAATCCAGAAATCTCATGGAAAATCCGAATCCCATAATCAAGAGTCAATAACAGTGAATACCAGCATAAAGCCCCATAATATTGCATGACCAATGAATATACACATGCATGGATATCTAAGTAAATGATGCAATATCTAAACTAGTATAGTAATGACATATTAGAACTATCATCTAGCAAGTTATATCGATGAAATAATATTCTCTAAAGTGTACGTAACATGGCATTTACCGATGATAATGTGTGTGAGCCGGCAAGCAAGTGATTGTGGACATACATATCATCGGTAATGGTGCTGGTGTCCTGACAACAGAGGTTCATAATAACTAAAGAAACACATTTATAAGCATGCAATGCGATGAGAACAACATGAATATACAGAAAAGATGTAGTAACCGCAACATTTTAAGAATATACCTTTCTATATACGAGTCATATGGTTTTTGGTATTTGAAATAGCACGAAACGTGGTTTTAGAAAAATAGGGCTACGGGGTCTTTGAGAAAAGATACGTCTTTTAAAAAATCCGTAGTATCTCTCGGCCTGTCTTTAAAAATACTCGCGATTCGTTAGTTTTGAAAATAAGTATGACTCGAGCCCAGTCGGAAGGGTAAGGAAAATCCACCTAAAGTCCGAGTCGAAATATCTAGTAGTCGGCGATCCCGCCTCAATAGCGTCACGTACGGTAAAATATATAGTACGACATCCTCGAGTCAAGAGTGCGGATCAATAATCATATCTATAACTCGTACGGTAAAATCCATTGTACGGCATCCCAAAAATCGGGATACGGGTCAAATATCACATTGTAAGTACACGGTAGCGCCCCGGCCGTCTAACAGACGCCAAATGCGGAACAAAAACTTTTTAGTTGGCGCTATCGTATACTATAACCCGGATCTGCCATTAAAGCTAAACTAACAAACTAGAAAGTGGGTAGAAATGTTATACCGAACGATCCGAGTCCTTCGGTCTTCAACCATCATCCCACGCTTTGTTGCGGCTGCTCCGATCTCCTGAATCTCCAGTCTTCTCGTCCAGGTGGCACCACGTCAACGGATCTTTAAACGGGCTCTCGTCTCCGAACCGAGGCAACTCGATCATCAAGTTTGCTAAAAGAGATGACCAAGATTGATGTAGAGAATAAGTAGAACACTTTGTCTCGCTTCGTCCAAAACCATGGACGAATGGTTAATAAAGTTGTCTTTTGGAATCGGGTGAAATGAGAATTGAGGCTATTCTAATTTCCATGAATCCAAAACTATAATCTTTTCCAAATCAACAACCATCTCATTTCAAGAGAGGGGCCGGCCACTTAACAAGAGGGGGAGGTGAGTGTAGGAGAGGAGTGGTGAACATAACAATGAATGAAAGAATGAGTCATGTTAACACCTTGCATTAACATTAAATGCACACAAATGAATCATCTAACCTAGTCATCATACATTAATTGCACAATTAATGCACTAATGAGTCACAAGCCACCTCACCATCCTAGTCACCATCTAGATTCTTCTAGAACCTACCACACTCAACAAGAAAAGATAAATCCATATTAAACCGAATGTTTAATACGGCTGATAGAAAACAAGAAACTGGCAACTTCTAAAAGCGATCCCGAAACGAATTTCAGGATAACCCCGTAACAGTATAAACATACCCGCATTTTTATTACGACCGAATACAAATGCAACTGAGACAAAGATATTATATCTACACAGTATAATACTCGGATCCGTCTTAAACCAAAGCCTACCAGTATTATCTGTCCGAAATATGACACGTGCATAAACGCACGTGCATTTTCCGAACCTTACCATAAAACCATACGGCCTCTACAACGTTTCGCCCGAACTTGGGAAACTGTCTGTGGGGGACTCTAATGACTCATCAACACACTGGCACTAGGTATAACTGTTGGATATATGTATGCCCTAGAGGCCATTATATGATAGTGGATGTATTTATACATGTATATATATATATTCAGTGTACATTCTTGCTCGACATGATAGTATGCTATCTGGTTCTTCTTTATCTGACATGTTGATTTGATCATGCTTTTATTCATTCACACATGTTGATAAAGCCCTGAGGATATAGACTTGACTACTGTGATTATGATAGAGATCATACTAGTGGGACATCTGTAGTTTATAAGCATATCCTGGAATGTCCCTAGTCATAGGTGTATCGAGACGGGGCATCGATATACCAGAGTAGACTAGCGTATATGATACTAGACCCATATGATGGGCGATGGATGTTCCCACATTCATCGATGTCTGACATCGATATCGTATACGGGTGATCAGTGGTGACTGGGTACACTGGACGGACTCACCGAGAACTCCTATATGGAATTATATCTATCGTCGAATAGCAGTTCTCAGGTGACACTGGTGCAGGTTAGTCTGTAGACCCGAGATCGTCATAGAGTCTTGTGTGTTCTCCCACTGTACTTTGATTACCACCCTACCACGGCTCTACTGAGTCGTGCAAACAGGTGGCCGTTGGGTACAGTCCCGAGACACACGAAGGCGATGAGCGATAGGAGGGGTTTCGTCCCTCCCGGTATTGGGAGTTGATGCTGTGCTGTGCTCGACTGGCTCTATCAGTAAGTCCCTGGCCATATCAGTAAGTCCCTGGCCAGGGCTGTTGAGATTTACTGATAAGTGTTATCAGTAGTTTCTCGATCAGTTATAGACCATTCATCGGCACGACTTATTGAGTTATTGGGGTCGACGTTACCATCCCTATACTCGATATGCAGCATATCTGACGAAGAGACCGGACTGTACGGTAGTGTTGCCGGTTGGCTCGATGGGAGTTGTAACAGGTTCGCTTGTTTTCTTCTGATCGCTCAATACCCGGGTGGCCGTTACGTTTAGCTGACCGCTTGCAGCTTGGGAATGCTTGATATGATCATCACCCACTGCCGGCGTATTGACGAGTCTTAGAGTCCCACAAAGGAGTTACCTAGTCCAGGCGAAACGTTGTGGTGCGCATATGCGATATGCGCGTGGACCCGGTTAAAATGCGCGTATGAGATACCGTATATTAATCGGGCGGCTTGCTTTTGGTCGGGTCATATATGATACGACCGGGTTGCTAAATCAAGTGTTGATTTATTATTAACCATTAGTTTCTCACTTGAAATCCTTTCTTGTCTTTATGTTGTATGCATGCATGTATGCATTCATTCTCATTCATGCACATAGGATGTGCATGCACACATACATACATACATAATAGTTATCATGGTTGTTGATATAGTAGATGGTGGCAATATAAGACTCATACCATATGTAAAATATATGGATATTATTTATTTGGAAAAAGGAAAATGAAATGGAAATTGTTTCATGGTTTATTTTATTATTCTTACACTAACCCTTTGTATTAACCATGATTCATTTTCTATGGTCATTTTTGTTCCAAACAAAATATCTAAGATATTTTACAACCATGGTTTAGAATGTGAGAGTGAAAATATATATATTTTCATTTTCTCATTTTCTTTACAAGCTTATCATTTATCGTGAGTTTAAAAGCCATCATCTTCTTCCTCCTTTCTCTCTTGCTCTCTAGTTCTCTCAAGTGAGCAAAAGAGTTACCAAGTTAGGATTTTGAAGTGAGAAAACCAACCACAACACCATTCTACACTAGTCTTGCCCATTAGTGAAGAGTGTTTAGCTTCCATTTCATCTCTTGATCTTGTGAAGTTTCAAGCTTGGACAAAGAGGACTCCGGGTGGATCATCGTGGACCTAGAGGATATCAAGCGGACTTTTTTTCCAACCCTCAAGTAGCCAAGGAGTCTAGCGTAGGGAGCTACAAAGGTTGTACTCTCAAAACCCTAGCTTTTATTACTTGTGATGATGTCTATGCATATGAAACCCAAAATTTCTAGTGATGATTCTTTGTATGTTCACTTAGCACCTTAAAAAATTTGATTTTGACACATGTGATGCTTCCAAACCCTTCATGAGGTGCTAGGTAAACCTAACATTGGTATCAGAGCCAAGCTAAAGCTTTAGGCGTTGCTTTAGCGAAGTTAAAACTCCGATCAAACCAAAAATACGGATTTTTTAACCCTCTCTGGACATTTTTTGAAACTGTGTTATTTTCAGAATTAAAAATTGTTAGTTATGTATATGCCCTAGAGGTCATTGTTGTACATATGATGTATATTATGATGGATGCTTGGATATATACATAGAGGACTTTCTTGCTCGTCATGATAGTATGCTATTTGGTTTCACTTTATCTTAACATGTTGACTTGTATTGGTTTACTGTTTTTCTCTCACATGTTGATAAAGCCCTTAGGATCTGTACTCGACTACTGGGATTATGATGAGATCATACTAGTAGGGCAACGATAGTCGATGAGTACATCCTATAACTGTTCCTAGTCGAGGGTATATCGAGACAGGGCATCGATACACCAGAGTAGACTAGCGTATACGCATCTTGACCCATATGATGGGCGATGGATGATCCCATATCCATCGGTGTTTGACATCAAGGATGGTGTACGGGTGCTCAGTGGAGACTGGGTACAATGGACGGACTCGCCGAGAACTCCCAGATGGTGATATACCACACGTCAGATGGCAGTTCTCCGGTGACACTGGTACAGGGTGGTCTGTAGACCCGAGATCGTCATAGAGTCTTGTGTGATCCCCACTGTGCTTTGATTTCCACCTTACCACATCCAAGAGGGCGTGCAAAACGGTGGCTTTTGGGTACAGTCCCGAATCACATGGAGGCAATGAGCGATAGGAGGGGATTCGTCTCTCCCGGTATAGGGAGTTGATGTTGTGCTGTGTTCGATTGGCTATAACTGGAAGTCCCTGGTCATGGCTGATATAGAGATATACTGGTAAGTGTTACCAGTAGTTTCTCAACCTGTTATGAGCCTCACATCGACACGACTTATCGGTTACTGGGGTCTGACGTATACCACCCCTAGACTTGATATGCGACATATCAGACGAACATACCGGACTGTACGGGAGTGTTACTGATTGGATTCACAGGAGAACGGACAGGCTAGCTTGTTGATCTTCTGATCGCTCAATACCTGGGTGGCTGTTACGTTTAGCTGACCGCTTGCAGATTGTGGGTGTTTGATATGATCATCACCTGCTACCGGCGTATTGACGATTCTTTAGAGTCCTACACAGAGGTTTCTTGGCTCAGGCAAAACGGAGTAGAGGCACATATGTGATATGTGCAGGACCGAGGATAATGTGATATGAGATACCGTATTATATTCTCGCGATATTTAGATATGAACCGGGACATCGGATCAACTGTTGATTCGATGAATCGGTACATGATATATTAGTCGGTTATATTCGATATAGCCGGATCGTCGGATCAAGTGTTGATTCGATGATTTAATGCATAATGATATATATGATATATTATATTACATTATCTAATATTGGCTCGCTTTATTATTTCATTTTCTCACCGGATTATTACATTGATATATATGCGATATATGTTAAATGTATTATTTTCTTTTGTTGCAAATATATAATATATATGTGATATATATTATTGTGACATGATATGATTTATTATGAAACATGTTTAGGGATGATAAAAAGAGATTAAGGTTTGATTAGGGTTAGCTCCTTCTTGATTATTCTATAAGGATTTCCTTTTGTCTTGGTTAAGATATTATGGTTGATACTTATCCTTAACCTAACCAAACCCTAGCTCTAGTTTATTCTCTACAAAGGTTAAGTCTATCATCCTTGACAATGGTTCCATATCAATCATATATTCTTATCTACTATTCATCACAAAAGGAATTATCTCATTATTCTTCATCTTCTTCTCTCTTGAGTTTTTGAGAGAGCTCACTTGTGATTTCTTTTGTGATGATTTTTTGTGAGAAAATGATATAAAAAGAAAGCATAAATACTACTCCATCATCCTCATCTAATCTAGCCCATTAGATTAGGGTGTTCACCTCATTAGAGTGAGAGAGCTTGAGCTATTGCAACTTCGACGTAGATCATCGGAGAAAAGGAATACGACAAGCTATCATGGATCGTTCGAGTCGTGGAGCCTCTCTTAAGTCCGGGAGATCGTGGATCGCGGCGAAGGGACTTCTACTCGGAGCTTGTGAAGCGAAGGAGCGGACTACAAAGGTTGTAATCCCTCACACTTAGTAGTAAAGATGTTTACTTGCATGTTAAACCCTAATAATCTAGCAAAGATCCCGGCTTTGGGTTGTTCGGCACGTCTAAAATTTTATTCGGGTATGTTTGATGCCTTATGAACCCTCACAAGAGTGCCTAGGAACCCAACAGTGGTATCAGAGCCTAGCTAGAGCATTAGGCGACGTGTTTACGAAGTTAAAACTCCGATCGAACCCGAACCGACAAAATAAAACCCCTCTCTGGATATTTTTCAAAAACTGTGATTTTTCTGAATTAAAAATACCTAAAAATAACAGCAGGAAATTATAAGAATTATGGTGCAAAACGACAGTCTAATGTGTACGGACCACCGCGGAACCGCGGCTAATCCTTGTTTGGGCCGCGGATCCGCGGCCGTACAGTAGTATTTATGCTCTTTGTTTGCACAGTAATTTCTAATTCTGTTGTTTATAATTTTTGGGTATTTTTAATCTGACTCAAGTGTTGAGCTTTCTGGGGTTTATTTTGTTATCGTAGATTTGATCGGAATATTTAAATTCGTTTTTTTCCGGATAATTAGAAACTGTTAAAAAGTTCGAACAGATATCATTAACTCACTTTTTCTCGACACGAAAATTTTTCAAGTGTTGAATCTTTTCTCAAGTTTAAATCTTTCGGAAATGCATGCAAGTTTTGTGGTGGACCCTCTAGAAGACAACAAACCTTAACTCGATTATGTGACCGTCTTGAACTGCCTTTTGAACCTTCGGGTTTGGGGCAGTATGGCGTGCCACATGTGAGGCGTTGGCTTGACCCTTCTACGGCTGGACCGCTACTACTGTGACACATTCCGGATTATTTGAACTCCGCTCAAGTGTTGAGCAATTTAGGAAATTTTGGGTATTTGATTATCTGTTCGGAAAGTTTAATACTGTCTATTTATCTGGAATGTGGTACAATATGTGGAACATTAGACATCGTAAATCCGAAATATCACATACTTCGCATTTCATGCCTAACACAATGAATTCCATATATTGTAGTTTTACAATTTCTTTTCTGTGACCGTAAGTGTAGTATGTAGTTGTATTGCCGGTCTTCGTTGCTATACATCTATGACGATCGGTGTATGCATACTTACTTACGTTGATGATATGTGATATTATGTGTTGCTGTGATATGTTATATTGGATCGTCGTGTTCTGAATAGCCGGGGTTTTTATGTGAGATGAGGGTTTTTATTTTCATTCATGTAAAATTCATTTGTATGTAATATTCTTTTATTGGGGCACTTCCGGGATGAGGTTGATGTCACCATTGTATATTATTTACTTTTCCGCATTAGGTAGACCCAAGGAGGGGAGCACAAGTAACCGGGTTCTAGGGTCCAGTGGGAGGCCATCTCGAGGAGTCGAGACCGGGTCTCCTAACCCTAGAATTGGCAGTGTTACTTGCCGCTCTCGTAGGGGTCTTGGGATGTGGGTTTGGCTATTCATCGCGACCGTGGAATCCGTGTTTTAAACCGGCTCGTATTGAAAACACGGACGTCCTAGTATATCCAATATTTCATATATGTTCTTCTGCTGCAATGTTCTGTGATGATATCATATTACTGCGTGAGACGAATGCTTATACTATATATATATATATGTTGATATATAAATATTACTGCTTTCGTTTCTTCTGTGATACTTAGGAAGCATAAGCTGATGGGATTTTTATTAATGAGATTAATAAAAAGAAAAGAAACCTAAAAGATATTATAGAATCAAAACTTTATAAAAAGGGTAGCTACAGTTTTGCTTTGCATAGCGGTATATATGATATACCCTGCACCTTATTCTATAAGGAAAGAGCCGAGATCCCTTCACCGGGAGTGACCTCTTTAGCGAAACTGGCAGATGCTACAAAACTCGGTTTGTCTTTTGATTGCTTTTAGAGTTTTTGCTTTGCATAGTGATATATATGATATGTCCTGCACCTTATTCGATGAGGAAAGAACCGAGATCCCTTCACCGAGAGTGACCTCTTTAGCAAAACTAATGAAAGCCTCAAAAACACTCCATTTCAAAATTTCACATGATTCTATGACGATATCAAGTTCATTACGCTCATGGTTTTCTGAAAAACCTGCGTAGCCCTCCGTCATTTCAGATAGATATTATTTAGTATTCGTGCTATGTTTGTTGACTTAGTCAAGGAGTAGTGTACGGTAGCTAAGTAGTGTTTATCTGCTAAAACATGAGATGTGATTGGATTAGGGTATTCGCATGGCCTTGTTGACTCAGTCAAGGGTCGTACGGGTGGGTTTAATTCAATCGAGAAATGTACGGGTTGAACTTGACTTGCGATTTATGGTTTGTTGACTTAGTCAAGGTCATAGATCGCTAGGGGCAAAATATTATCGGGAATTTCAAGTGTAGAAATTTGCAATGAGATTGCATACCTCCTATGAGATAGTTGGATCCCGATACCCACTGCGAGTAAGAGTTGCTCCTGGGAGAGTTTTACACAGGACAATTAGCCGATCAAGTAGGTGTCTAGAAAAGTGTTAACGGGGTTACGCCTCTGGGAAAATGAGGTTTACTTTAATTAGGTCCGTGCGAAAGAACGGGGAACCTCCCTCTAGTACCGACACTGATCTGGCTGAAAGATTGACGAAATTGTAGGGTGTAATTAATCCCGGCTAATCTTACCTTTTAGGGTTTGAAGGTAGATTTGATAAAAACAATGGGAGACATCCTGATTAGATAAGATAATAACCAATATAATCTTGCAAGAGCATACGCTAAAGTGTTTTCTTCTCTCTCTCTCCAGGTAGCGACCATGTCAGGCCATAATCAAGATAATAATATGGATGTATTGACTGAACCCGCTTATTATACTGAGCAGGGGAACGTTGGACCCGTTCTTTCTTATAAGAGTTATAAGACTGAACAGGAAACAGGATAATATCTGGATTCTCACGCCGCCCAAAAGAACATGCATGTTGATGCATCTTCTTCAGGTGTGTTAGTTATTGAGAACTGTTTCTCAGTTCACCCTACGTCCTGAGTATTAGATACCGGATCGGGATCCCACATATGTAAATTGTTACATGGGCTACGTAAAGGTAGAGAACTGGGAAAAGGTGATCATTCCGTTCAAGTAGGAAACGGTGCAAGTATTGCAGCCAAAGCAGTTGGCGAATATCACCTAGTATTGCCAAGTCGTAATACACTGATTCTAAATGAGTGCTATTATATACCGAACATGATGTGCAACATTATATCAGTTTCTTTACAAGGATATAATTTTGTAGTAAAGGATAATGTTATGAACATATTCCTAGATCAAAAGTTGATTGCATCAGGCTCGTTACATAATGGCATATTCATTCTAAATCAGAATACAGCCCTCAATATACAAAACACACACAAGAGAAAAAGTTCAGAAATGAACGAATCCTTCTTGTGGCATTGTAGACTTGGCCATATCAATGAGACACGGCTAGCTAAGTTACATAAAAATGGATATTTGAATTCATTCGAATTTTCATCTTATGATACTTGCCATTCATGTCTCAAAGGAAAAATGACCAAAGCTCCGTTTAGTGGACACGGAGAAAGAGTTACGGAACTCTTAGGACTGGTACATAGTGATGTATGCGGTCCCATGTCTACACACGCCAGGAACGGTTCTTCCTACTTCATTACATTCACTGACGATCTCTCTAGATACGGGCATGTGTTCCTGTTGAAACACAAGTCTGAAACTTTTGAGAAATTCAGAGAATATAAGCACGAAGTAGAGAACCAAACGGGTAAAAGTATTAAGATCCTTCGATCTGATCGAGGAGGAGAATACTTGAGCAATGATTTTCTGGATTATCTAAAAGAGAATGGCATTCTCTCTCAGCTTACTCCTCCTTATACACCACAGCACAACGGTGTATCGGAACGGAGGAATCGGACCCTATTAGATATGGTGCGATCTATGATGAGCGAAGCTGAGTTACCTATTTCCTTCTGGGGGTATGCGCTTGAGACAGCCATATACATATTGAATCTAGTTCCGTCTAAATCTGTACCTACCACACCATATGAGATATGGAGTGGGAAGAGACCATATTTTAAACGAGTTAAGATATGGGGTTGTCCGGCCTATGTCAAAAGACAAAATCCGGACAAACTCGAGGCACGATCAGTTCTTTGCAAATTTGTGGGATATCCAAAGAATTCTCAAGGATATTTTTTCTACCACGCTGAGGAACAAAAAGTGTTTGTTGCTCAACATGCCACCTTTTTAGAAATGGAATTTCTTGCAAAAGAAATTAGTGGCAAAGAGGTAGAGCTGGAAGAAGTTCCAGCACCAAAAACTACAACTGATGATTTGTTGGAACCAGAAGATTCAGTAGTATCCGACGAACCTCAGCCTCTCCGTCGATCTAGTAGGGTTTCTTGTCCACCTGAGAGATACTACGGTTTTCTCATTGATGGTGGAAGCGAGGATTGCATCATGGAAGATGATGACCCGACTAGTTTCAAGCAGGCCATTACGAGTGGTGACTCTGTGAAATGGCTGGATGCAATGCGATCTGAGATGGAATCCATGTACACCAATAAAGTATGGACTTTAGAAAATGCTCCTGAAGGGGTAAAACCCATTGGGAGCAAGTGGATTTTTAAAAAGAAATTTGGTGTAGAAGGAAAAGTTGAGACTTTCAAAGCTAGACTTGTAGCAAAGGGTTTTCGTCAACGACCAGGTGTGGATTATGACGAAACCTTTTCTCCAGTGGCTATGCTTAAGCCCATCCGGATCTTACTTGCCATTGCTGCATACCATGGCTACGAAATCTGGCAAATGGATGTTAAGACCGCCTTTCTAAATGGTGATTTAGAAGAGTGCGTGTACATGACTCAGCCAGAGGGCTTCATAGATAGTGGGAGCAGCGGAAAGGTGTGCAAACTGCTTAAATCCATTTATGGGTTGAAGCAAGCATCGCGGAGTTGGAACATCTGTTTTGATGTTGTAGTCAAAGAGTTTGACTTCATCAAAAATATAGATGAACCTTGTATCTATAAAAAGGTAGCAGAGAGTAAGGTTGTCTTCCTCGTATTATACGTGGACGGCATACTCTTGATAGGAAATGATATTCCTATGCTGTAATCAGTCAAGCTCTTCTTATCACAAAGATTCTCAATGAAAGATCTAGGTGATGCCTCCTGCATATTGGGAATAATGATCTATAGAGATAGATCCAAACGGATATTGGGATTGTCCCAATCCAGGTGCATTGACACCATACTAAAGAGGTTTAGTATGGAAGAATCCAAGCGTGGGAACCAACCCACGATCTCTGGACTCACTCTCTCCAAAGAGATGTCTCCCAAGACTGATTTGGAAAGAGCTCGCATGCAAGGAATACCCTATGCTTCGGCAGTAGGCTCTATCATGTATGCGATGCTATGTACCAGACCCGATGTAGTATACTCACTAAGTGTAGTGAGTCAGTATCAAGCAGATCCTGGAGAGAGCCACTGGACAGCTGTGAAGAACATTCTCAAGTACTTGCGAAGGACTAGAGACATGTTCTTGGTGTATGGTAACGGAGAACTCCGGGTGGATTCCTTTACCGATTCCATCTTCCAAAGTGATAAGGACGACTCTAAGTCGCACTCGGGATTTGTCTTTACCCTCAATGGAGGGGCGGTATGTTGGAAGAGTTCCAAACAGGATACCGTTGCAGACTCGACGATGGAGGCTGAATACATCGCTGCCAACGATGCTGCCAAAGAGGCTGTCTGGGTTAAGAAGTTCATTAGTGAACTTGGTGTGGTTCCATCCATTGAGCATCCAATACCTTTGTATTGCGATAACAATGGAGCTGTGGCTTTGGCTAAGGAACCTAGATCCCATTAGAAGTGCAGACATATTCTGAGGCGGTATCACCTGATCAGGGAGATAGTTGATCGCCGGGAGATCGAGGTCAGAAGAGTAGATAAGAAGGACAACACTGCGGATCCACTCATGAAGGCCATTCCCCAGATACAGTTTGAGAGATTATTCGGGATGCTAGGTATGAGATACTACAGCAGCTGGCCTTAGTGCAAGTGGGAGATTGTTAGTTATGTATATGCCCTAGAGGCCATTGTTGTACATATGATGTATATTATGATGGATACTTGGATATATACAGAGAGGACTTTCTTGCTCGTCATGATAGTATGCTATTTGGTTTCACTTTATCTTAACATGTTGACTTGTATTGGTTTACTGTTTTTCTCTCACATGTTGATAAAGCCCTTAGGATCTGTACTCGACTACTGGGATTATGATGAGATCATACTAGTAGGGCCACGGTAGTCGATGAGTACATCCTATAACTGTTCCTAGTCGAGGGTATATCGAGACAGGGCATCGATACACCAGAGTAGACTAGCGTATACGCATCTTGACCCATATGATGGGCGATGGATGATCCCATATCCATCGGTGTTTGACATCAAGGATGGTGTACGGGTGCTCAGTGGAGACTGGGTACACTGGATGGACTCGCCGAGAACTCCCAGATGGTGATATACCACACGTCAGATGGCAGTTCTCCGGTGACACTGGTACAGGGTAGTCTGTAGACCCGAGATCGTCATAGAGTCTTGTGTGATTCCCACTGTGCTTTGATTTCCACCTTACCACGTCCAAGAGGGCGTGCAAAACGGTGGCTTTTGGGTACAGTCCCGAATCACATGGAGGCAATGAGCGATAGGAGGGGATTCGTCTCTCCCGGTATAGGGAGTTGATGTTGTGCTGTGTTCGATTGGCTATAACTGGAAGTCCCTGGCCAGGGATGATATAGAGATATACTGGTAAGTGTTACCAGTAGTTTCTCAACCTGTTATGAGCCTCACATCGACACGACTTATCGGTTACTGGGGTCTGACGTATACCACCTCTAGACTTGATATGCGACATATCAGACGAACAGACCGGACTGTACGGGAGTGTTACTGATTGGATTCACAGGAGAACGGACATGCTAGCTTGTTGATCTTCTAATCGCTCAATACTTGGGTGGCTGTTACGTTTAGCTGACCGCTTGCAGCTTGTGGGTGTTTGATATGATCATCACCTGCTACCGGCGTATTGACGATTCTTTAGAGTCCTACACAGAGGTTTCTTGGCTCAGGCAATACGGAGTAGAGGCACATATGTGATATGTGCAAGACCGAGGATAATGCGATATGAGATACCGTATTATATTCTTGCGATATTTAGATATGAACCGGGACATCGGATCAAGTGTTGATTCGATGAATCGGTACATGATATATTAGTCGGTTATATTCGATATAGCCGGATCGTCGGATCAAGTGTTGATTCGATGATTTAATGTATAATGATATATATGATATATTGTATTACATTATCTAATATTGGCTCGCTTTATTATTTCATTTTCTCACCGGATTAATACATTGATATATATGCGATATATGTTAATTGTATTATTTTCTTTTGTTGCAAATATATATTATATATGTGATATATATTATTGTGACATGATATGATTTATTATGAAACATGTTTAGGGATGATAAAAAGAGATTAGGGTTTGATTAGGGTTAGCTCCTTTTTGATTATTCTAGAAGGATTTCCTTTTGTCTTGGTTAAGATATTATGGTTGATACTTATCCTTAACCTAACCAAACCCTAGCTCTAGTTTATTCTCTACAAAAGTTAAGCCCATCATCCTTGACCATGGTTCCATATCAAGCATATATTCTTATCTACTATTCATCACAAAAGGAATTATCTCATTATTCTTCATCTTCTTCTCTCTTGAGTTTTTGAGAGAGCTCACTTGTGATTTCTTGTGAGAAAATGATATAAAAAGAAAACATAAATACTACTCCATCATCCTCATCTAATCTAGCCCATTAGATTAGGGTGTTCACCTCATTAGAGTGAGAGAGCTTGAGCTATTGCAATTTCGACGTAGATCATCGGAGAAAAGGAATACGACAAGCTATCATGGATCGTTCGAGTCGTGGAGCCTCTCTTGAGTCCGGGAGATCGTGGATCGCGGCGAAGGGACTTCTACTCGGAGCTTGTGAAGCGAAGGTGCGGACTACAAAGGTTGTAATCCCTCACACTTAGTAGTAGAGATGTTTACTTGCATGTTAAACCCTAATAATCTAGCAAAGATCCCGGCTTTGGGTTGTTCGGCACGTCTAAAATTTTATTCGGGCATGTTTGATGCCTTATGAACCCTCACAAGAGTGCCTAGGAACCCTACAAAAATACGTAAAAAATTCAGCAGGGAAATCTAAGCAACACTGTAAAAAAACGACGCAATAATTCGTACATACTGCCGCGGAACCGTGGCCAGACCTTGCTTGGGCCACGGATCCGCGGCCGTATAGGAGAAGTATGGCCTCGTTTTTATACAGTAATGTTAGTATCTGCTTGTACATATTTTTGGGTATTTTTAATCTGATTCAAGTGTTGAATGTTCTGGGGATTGTTTTGGATTCGGTGATTCGATCGGAATTTTAATTTCGTGCCTTTTTCGGATAATTTAGAAAGTATTAAAAAGTTCGAACGGATATCATTAACTCACTTTTTCCCGGTACGAAAAATTTTCAAGTGTTGATTTTTTCTCGGGTTTAAATCTTTCGGAAATACGTGCAAGTTAAGTGGTGGACCCTCTAGAAGAACACAAACCTTAACTCGATTATGTGACCGTCTGAACTGCCTCTAAATCTTAGGGTTTGGGGCAGTACGGCGTGCCACATGTGAGGCATTGGCTTGACCCTTCTACGGCTGGACCGCTGCTACTGTGACACATTCCGGGTTTTTTGAACTCCGCTCAAGTGTTGAGCTTTAGGAAATTTTAGGTATTTGATTATTCCATCGAAAAGTTTAATACTGTCTATTTATCTGGAATGTGATACAATATGTGGAATTCATATAGTTAGGCATGAAATGCGAACTATGTGATATTTCGGATTTACGATGTCTAAAGAGAATGTGGATTCCAAATGTTGTAGTTTTACACTTTCTTTTCTGTGACCGTAAGTGTAGTATGTCGCTTATCGCCGGTTTCGTTGCTATACATCAACGACAATCGGGGTACGCATACTTACTTACGTTGATGATATATGATATTATGTGTTGCTGAGATATGATGTGCAGGATTGTCGCGATTGAATAGCCGGGGGTTTTATGTGAGATGAGAGTTTTATTTCATTCATGTAAAATTCAAATGTAATGTAATATTCTTTTATTTGGGGCACTTCCGGGTTGAGGTTGATGTCACCAGTGTTGTATATTATTTACTTTTCCGCATTAGGATAGACCCAAGGAGGGGAGAACAAGTGACCGGGTTCTGGGGTTCAGTGGGAGGCCATCTCGAGGAGTCGAGACCGGGTCTCCTAAACTCCAGAATTGGTAGGGTCGCTTGCCGCTCTCGTAAGGGTCTAGGGGTGTGGGCTTGGCTATTCATCGCGACTGTGGAATCCGTATTTTCTATTGTTGGCTAAATACTAAATACGGACGTCCTAGAATATCCCACATTATATCTGTATTTATGTTGCCTGTATACCGTGATGTGATATCTGAGACGAATGATATATTATATATGAGATATATAGTAGACGTTGCTTATGTCTTACACCCGCGTTAGTCCCGTCCCGGTATGCCGTTAGTTAAGTAACCTAACGGTTCATAACGGAACATTGCGGCGAATGCGGATGGCATAAGCGTACGTTGTATTTTCGTTTCTTTTCTGTGATTGGCTTAAGGACTTAAATGATAGGACTACATTAATATGATTAATGTAAAGAAAATAAACCTAAAAAGATGTTGTAGAATCGGATTTGAAAACCACTCGGCTCTTTATGAAAAAGCTACATTTCAAAACTGCGGAGCTCAAGCCACTCCTTTGGAAAACCATTTGATTCTACGACGATATCAAGTTCAAAGCGTTAAACATTTTCTTAAAAATCATCCGCAACCCTCCGTCATTTTAGAAAGTAGAGTACTTAGTATTCGTGCTATGTTTGTTGACTATAGTTAAGGCGTAGTGTACGGTAGCTAAGTGATGTCTTCCTACACTGCATACGATGCAGATTAATTAGGACATTCATGCGACTTTGTTGACCATAGTTAAGGGTCATATGAGTGGGTCTAATTGATCAAGAAATGACGGGTAGAACTTGACTGGTACTTATGATTTGTTGACCATAGTTAAGGTCATAGGTACTAGGGGTAAAAACCGCATCGGGAATTTCAAGTGTTGAGATTTGCAATGAGATTGCATACCTTCCATATGATGGTTGGATCCCGATCCCACTGTGGGCAATAGTTGCTCCCAGGAGAGTTTTGCAGTTTACAATTAGCTAACTCATTAGGTGTCTAGAAAGGTGTTAACGGGGCTACGCCTCTGGGAAAACGAGGTTTACTTTAATTAGGTCCGTGCGAAAGCACGGGGAACCTCCCTCAAGTACCGACACTGGCCTGGCTGAACGGTTAGCGAAGTTGTAGACTGTAATTAATCCTGGCTAGTTTTTTTTTTAAGGTTTGAAAGAAAAACTTGATTAAAGCAGTGGGAGACATCGATTAGACAAGATAATAACCAATCTGATCTTTGCAAAAGCTTTCGCTGAGTGTATTCTTTTCTCTCTCTTAATGGCAGATACCAATGACTGGACTCAAGCTTCTACTAGATAAAAATAAACTGAATGAGACCAATTATAAAGACTGGCTGAGGAATCTGAAAATTTCCTTGACTTATGATAAAGTATCATATGTCCTCACGGCTTCAGCCCCGCCCGTCCCAGGTCCAAAATCCTCGGTTGCGGATATTGAAGTCCGCAAGACATGGGACGCTGACTGTGCCACGGCCAAATGCCTCGCGCTTGCATCGATGGACAACACACATCAAAAGCAGCACGAGAATATGGACATTCAAGCCATATTCCTCCATACAAAGGAGTTGTATGGAGAGCAATCCCGCGTATTACGATACGAAGCATCAAATAAATTGTTTCAGATGCGAATGGCCTCTGGCACACCACTAGGAGACCATGTTCTGAAGATGATAGCTCTCATAGAAGAGCTTGAGGACCTTGGATGGACGATGGACAATGAACAATATACGGATATTATTCTGCAGTCCCTCCCCTCCACCTTTGCTCAATTCATAGTTAACTTCAACATGCACAACATGGAGAAGGAACTACCTGAACTCCTTAATATGTTAAGGAGTGCAGAGAGCACACTGAAATCAGTGAAAACTCCCGTTTTGAGTGTTGGGCAATCTTCTTCTTCTCGCCCAAAGGCTAAGGCCAAGGGAAAGCTCAAGAAGAAGCCCACCAAGCCTAGGGGTGGAGTTAAAAAGGTTAAGGGGAAGGACAAGTCCAAAGCTGGAGAATCGGGGAAAGGGGAATGTTTTCATTGCCACAAAACAGGACATTGGAAGCGCAACTGTACGGAGTACTTAAATCTCAAGAAGAAGCATGGGGATGCTTCCGCTTCAGGTGTGTTTGTGACAGAAAACTGTTTTTCAATAAACTCTGTTCCTGGGTATTAGATACCGGTTCAGGTTCTCACATTTGCAATTCTATGCAGGGGCTGAGAAATAGCAAGATTTTGAAGACAGGTGACCATACTCTCCGCGTTGGAAATGGTTCCAATGTACATACAATCGCAGTGGGAGAGTATCACTTGGGGTTGCCATCTGGGTGTATATTGGTTTTGAACGATGTTATTTTGTACCAAGTATGCTTTGTAATATAATATCTATTTCTTTTTTAGACAATGAAGGATATAATTTTGTATTGCAGAACAATGTTATGAACATTCACCTGAATCAAATGTTGGTTGGGTATGGTACGCTTAATAACGGGATATACGTCCTAAATCAACACACAGTTTTCAGCATACAACACACTAATAAATGAAAACTTTCAGAAATAAATGAAGCTTTTCTTTGGCACTGTAGACTTGGTCATATTAACGAAACAAGACTAAACAAGTTACACAAAGATGGATATTTAAACCCTTTTGAATATAAATCTTATGCGACTTGGCAGTCTTGTATCAAGGGTAAAATGACCAAAACTCCATTTACGGGACACGGAGAAAGAGCTACCGAGCTCCTAGGACTCATACATAGTGATGTATGTGGGCCAATGTCTACACAGGCTAGAGGCGGTTTTTCTTACTTCATTACTTTCACTGACGATTTCTCAAGATTCGGTCATGTATTTTTATTAAAGCACAAATCCGAAGCTTTCGAGAAATTCACTGAATATAAACTCGAAGTAGAAAAACAAACTGGCTTGAGTATCAAAATGCTTCGATCAGATCGAGGTGGGGAGTATCTCAGTACAGAATTTGCAAACTTCCTAAAAGAGAATGGGATTCTCTCTCAGCTCACTCCTCCTTACACACCACAGCACAACGGTGTGTCAGAATGACGGAATATGACACTATTAGATATGGTCCGTTCCATGATGAGTGATGCTGAGTTACCCGTCTCATTTTGGGGGCATGCATTGGAAACTGCAGCGTTTCTACTGAATAGGGTCCCAACCAAAACTGTGTCTACCACACCATATGAGATATGGCATGGGAAGAGACCATCTCTTAAGAGAATTAAGATTTGGGGTTGCCCGGCCTATGATAAAAAGAAGAATCCGGACAAACTCGAGACACGGTCGGTCATGTGTAACTTTGTGGGATATCCAAGGAACTCTTATGGATATCTATTCTACCACAAGGAGGAACAAAAGGTGTTTGTTTCTCAGTATGCCACATTCTTAGAAAAAGAGTTTTTCACAGATAAAGATGATGGCAATGTGGTGGATCTAGAAGTGGTTCTAGAGACACAAACTACAAATGACGACTTGGTTGAACCGGCTGTTGCAATAGAAACTGAGGAACCTTGGCCACTCCGTAGGTCTGGTAGGACTTCTCGCCCACCGGAGAGGTACTACGGTTTCCTCATTGATGGTGACAGAGAAGACTGCATCATGGAGGATGATGATCCTACCAGTTTTCAGCAAGCTATCACGAGTGGAGACTCTGTGAAGTGGCTGGATGCCATGAGATCCGAAATGGAGTCTATGTACACCAACAAAGTATGGACTTTGGACGTTGTACCCCCT
The DNA here is from genome assembly GCA_030015575.1 of Agapanthus africanus. Taxonomy (NCBI): domain Eukaryota; kingdom Viridiplantae; phylum Streptophyta; class Magnoliopsida; order Asparagales; family Amaryllidaceae; genus Agapanthus; species Agapanthus africanus. The sequence continues at coordinate 532,581,463 of JASDDO010000022.1, read as the reverse complement.
GGGGTAAAACCTGTGGGGTGCAAATGGATCTTTAAAAGAAAGATTGGTGTAGATGGGCAGGTAGAGACCTATAAGGCAAGACTTGTGGCGAAGGGTTTTCGTCAAAGACCAGGTTTGGACTATGACGAGAATTTTTCGCCTGTAGCCATTCTTAAATCCATTCAGATCCTACTTGCTATTGCTGCTCACTACGACCATGAAATCTGGCAGATGGACGTTAAAACGACATTTCTAAATGGGGATTTAGAAGAATGCGTTTATATGGATCAGCCAGAGGGCTTCATTGACAGTGGGAGCAGCGGGAAAGCATGTAGATTGCTTAAATCCATATATGTGTTAAAGCAGGCATCACGGAGTTGGAACATCTGTTTCGATGATGTTATCATAGAGTTTGATTTCATCAAAAATCCAGATGAACCTTGTGTTTATAAGAAGGCTGTAGGGAGAGCTGTCACATTCCTCGTATTGTACGTGGATGACATTCTTATGATAAGAAATAATATTCCTATGCTACAGTCGGTCAAATCTTTCTTATCACTAAGGTTCTCCATGAAGGACCTGGGTGATGCCACATACATTCTGGGCATAAGGATTTATAGGGATAGATCCAAGAGGTTATTAGGATTGTCCCAAACCAGGTACATCAACACCATCCTAAAAAGATTTAGTATGGAAGACTCCAAGCGGGGTGCCTTACCCGCTTGCCATGGGGTCACTCTCTCCAAGGACTCTTGCCCAAAGACCGATGAAGAGAGAGCTAGCATGAGCATTATACCCTATACTTCGGAAGTAGGATCTATAATGTATGCGATGTTATGTACACGCCCAGATGTAGCTTTTGCACTTAGTGTTGTAAGAAGGTATCAATCCAACCCAGGGGAGAATCACTGGATAGCTGTGATGAACATTCTTAAGTACTTACGAAGGACTAAAGAATTGTTCTTGGTGTATGGTAATGGAGATCTCCAAATGGAGGTCTTTACCGATTCGAGCTTCCAGAGCGATAAGGACGACAGCAAATCTATCTCCGGGTTTGTATTTACCCTCAATGGAGGGGCGGTAAGTTGGAAGAGTTCCAAACAGGATACCGTTGCAGACTCTATGATGGAGGCTGAGTACATTGCTGCGAATGATGCCGCCAAGGAAGCCGTCTGGATGAGGAAGTTCGTCTCGGAGCTAGGAGTAGTTCCAACCATTATTGATCCAATACCATTGTATTGTGATAATAATGGGTCTATGGCGTTGCCAAGGAGCCCAGGTCCCATCAGCGATCCAGACACATCCTGAGGCGCTTTCATTTGATCCAGGAGATTGTAGATCGCCGCGAGATTGAGATTAGGAGAGTAGACACAAAGAATAACGCCGCGGATCCACTCACCAAGGCCCTCCCTCAGCCGCAGCATGAGCGACTTTTTGAGATGTTGGGTATGAGATACGCCAATAACTGGCCTTAGTGCAAGTGAGAGATTGTTGGATATATGTATGCCCTAGAGGCCATTATATGATAGTGGATGTATTTATACATGTATATATATATATATATATATATATATTCAGTGTACATTCTTGCTCGACATGATAATATGCTATCCGGTTCTTCTTTATCTGACATGTTGATTTGATCATGCTTTTATTCATTCACACATGTTGATAAAGCCCTGAGGATATAGACTTGACTACTGTGATTATGATAGAGATCATACTAGTGGGACATCTGTAGTTTATAAGCATATCCTGGAATGTCCCTAGTCGTAGGTGTATCGAGACGGAGCATCGATATACCAGAGTAGACTAGCGTATATGATACTAGACCCATATGATGGGCGATGGATGTTCCCACATTCATCGATGTCTGACATCGAGATCGTATACGGGTGCTCAGTGGTGACTGGGTACACTGGACGGACTCACCGAGAACTCCTATATGGAATTATATCTATCGTCGGATAGCAGTTCTCAGGTGACACTGGTGCAGGTTAGTCTGTAGACCCGAGATCGTCATAGAGTCTTGTGTGTTCTCCCACTGTACTTTGATTACCACCCTACCACGGCTCTACTGAGTCGTGCAAACAGGTGGCCGTTGGGTACAGTCCCGAGACACACGAAGGCGATGAGCGATAGGAGGGGTTTCGTCCCTCCCGGTATTGGGAGTTGATGCTGTGCTGTGCTCGACTGGCTATATCAGTAAGTCCCTGGCCAGGGCTGTTGAGATTTACTGATAAGTGTTATCAGTAGTTTCTCGATCAGTTATAGACCATTCATCGGCACGACTTATTGAGTTATTGGGGTCGACGTTACCATCCCTATACTCGATATGCAGCATATCTGACGAAGAGACCGGACTGTACGGTAGTGTTGCCGGTTGGCTCGATGGGAGTTGTAACAGGTTCGCTTGTTTTCTTCTGATCGCTCAATACCCGGGTGGCCGTTACGTTTAGCTGACCGCTTGCAGCTTGGGAATGCTTGATATGATCATCACCCACTGCCGGCGTATTGACGAGTCTTAGAGTCCCATAAAGGAGTTACCTAGTCCAGGCGAAACGTTGTGGTGCGCATATGCGATATGCGCGTGGACCCGGTTAAAATGCGCGTATGAGATACCGTATATTAATCGGGCGGCTTGCTTTCGGTCGGGTCATATGTGATACGACCGGGTTGCTAAATCAAGTGTTGATTTATTATTAACCATTAGTTTCTCACTTGAAATCCTTTCTTGTCTTTATGTTGTATGCATGCATGTATGCATTCATTCTCATTCATGCACATAGGATGTGCATGCACACATACATACATACATAATAGTTATCATGGTTGTTGATATAGTAGATGGTGGCAATATAAGACTCATACCATATGTAAAATATATGGATATTATTTATTTGGAAAAGGGAAAATGAAATGGAAATTGTTTCATGGTTTATTTTATTATTCTTACACTAACCCCTTGTATTAACCATGATTCATTTTCTATGGTCATTTTTGTTCCAAACAAAATATCTAAGATATTTTACAACCATGGTTTAGAATGAGAGAGTGAAAATATATATATTTTCATTTTCTCATTTTCTTTACAAGCTTATCATTTATCGTGAGTTTAAAAGCCATCATCTTCTTCCTCCTTTCTCTCTTGCTCTCTAGTTCTCTCAAGTGAGCAAAAGAGTTACCAAGTTAGGATTTTGAAGTGAGAAAACCAACCACAACACCATTCTACACTAGTCTTGCCCATTAGTGAAGAGTGTTTAACTTCCATTTCATCTCTTGATCTTGTGATGTTTCAAGCTTGGACAAAGAGGACTCCGGGTGGATCATCGTGGACCTAGAGGATATCAAGCGGACTTTTTTTCCAACCCTCAAGTAGCCAAGGAGTCTAGCGTAGGGAACTACAAAAGTTGTACTCTCAAAACCCTAGCTTTGATTACTTGTGATGATGTCTATGCATATGAAACCCTAAATTTCTAGTGATGATTCTTTGTATGTTCACTTAGCACCTTAAAAAATTTGATTTTGACACATGTGATGCTTCCAAACCCTTCATGAGGTGCTAGGTAAACCTAGCAATAACCACTAGCACGTTAGAGGTTCGAGCTGTACGTAACGGTTGCCTATGTATTGATTAGAAGGGAAGCTGACGAGCGATCTCATCCAGAAACCCTACTGAGCCTAACAGTGACAATATACATACAGTCCGGTCCGTTCGTCTATGAGTATCGCATATCTGCCTAGGGGGCTGGTAACGTCAGACCCCCATTAGCGGTATATGTCGTGTCAGAGAGTAGCCCAGAACACCCTGAGATACTACTGGAGTACCTACCAGTAAATCTCCTGCCTCGGTCGAGAGCTTTGTGTAATGGCTCTCCTAGACACAGCGCGATCTCACCCCCAATACCGGGAGAGACGAATCCCATGCCGATCTGCTCACTTGCCTCCATGTGGCTCGGGACTGTACCCAAAAAAGACCTGTTTGCACGACTCCTTTGAGCCATGGTAGGGTAGAAATCAAAGCACAGTGGGAACTCACACGAGACAAATGACGACCTCAGGTCGATGAACTAACCTGTACACATGTCACCAGGGAACTGCTATCTAACGCTAGGTATAATACCAACTAGCAGGTTCCCGACGAGTCTTGTCCGGTGTACTCATAACCCAATGAGCACCTGTATACATCTTAGGTGAACCAACTGACACCAATGGCTTGTGAGACCGGCCACCGCCTCTCGTCGGGGTCTCGACTGTATACACTAGTCTACTCTGGAGTATCGATGCCCTGTCTCGAAACTCCCATGACTAGGGACACTTTAAGGATGTGCTTATAGACCCCAGCTCCCACGTATATGATCGCCATCATACTGCTGGCAGTCAAGCAAGAATCCTATGGGCTTTATCAACATGCAATAGTGAACTAAAGCATGTATATGATGATAAAGACAAACCAGATAGCATACTATCATCTCGAGCAAGACTGTCATATCGGTGTAGGTCCTCCCTCAATCATTGTAATCACGTACCTGCGATCCAATAATTGACTTTGAGGGCACTATATCCAACACACATATACCTCATTATTCATATGGTATCATCATCGTAAAATCATGAATTAGGGGTAACTTTCTAAAATCTAGCACATCTCAATATCATCAAACATATATACTCGCATGTATGAAAACGCATCGCCCAACAATCCGCTATAATATTCTGTCGTATCATATCATGACCCAATCACAAATCACAACTCACGACATCATGCCCGATCATATCGGCTCATCTCCAAATATCATATACTGGGCTCATCATCCATGTACACGTATATGTATGTGTGTGTGTCTGTGTGTGTGTATACCAGCGCGCGCGGGCGTACACACACACAGATACACACACACACACTCAAACATATAACGTGTGTGCATGTGTGTGTGTGAATCTTTACTCTAGGGTTTTGCAACTAAGAAACTAAACTGAAAGTACTTTCTTCTAATTACACTAAATCTAACCCCTGGTCTCCTAAAGCTTTTCTTGCTAAGTATTCATATCTCGCAATAACACATATGTGTGTGTGTATCATAACACATCATATCCTACGAAATTACGAGGGTGCTATACGCCATCCACCCGACTTCCCCCGTAGATATACATCTACTCACCTGGACGCCTCGGCTAATCTGATCCGATTTCAGCTCTGCCATTTCAGTGCCACATCCGACGCCTCTGCTCCCGATCCTAGAACGTATACAAGGAAATAAGGAAATAAATATAAATAATCGCGGACACAAACAATACAAGTCAACCACGCGTATTAACTCGACGCGCACACACTTGGTGCACGAAACGCGCCGCGACAACGCCATAAACTACAACTAGGGTCACTATACGTGAAAATCCCTAAATTTAAAACCCAAACGTACCAATCGTGGTTTCACAACACACTAAATACTAAGTGGAAAAGGTTGTATTTCACCAAAATCTCAAACTTAGTTTAAAACGATTAAATCCAAAAACCTAGTAAACCTCTTTTAACCATTTTGATACAAATCTAGATGTTTACACATTTCTCGTGGCCACAATGATCATTTAATAACTTAATTAGGTCGCATAAACATTAACTAGATTTTAATTTCACCTAATTACCCACTAATTTAAAAACTTAGTTTGCTAAATTATGACAATTTTAAAGCAACAATTAGCAAACTAACTACTGGCTTAAATTCTTCAAATCTTAGGATGTTAAGCTACCCATTATAACCATAAACAAGTGATAAAACCCTCACTTGAATTTCAAAACCCTCTCTTAAATTTCTTAAACTTGAAATTAAAACCATATTACTAACTAAATACGTTTGATTTAAAGTATTTAAACAACAATTTAACTATAGGGTTTAGATTTATACCTCACAAATTTTGAGATCTAGCATGAATCATAGCCTCCCAAAATGGGACTCTTGCTCCTAGAATCCAAGCTAAATAGGTCAAGTAAAATTGGATGAAGGTTAAGTAAAGAATTGGTGAGGTTTTGCATTGATTTTTGATGAATTTTGGAGATTTTTCTTGAAGAGAATGAGGTGGGGAAAGATGGGGGAGCTGCTACCTTGGGCTCGGCTGGAAATTAGAAGAGGGGAGGGAGAGAGGATGTGGGTGTGTGTGCAAGTCAATCAAAGCCCATACTTCAATTATCTATCACCAAACTTCTTTTCTTTATTGTTCTCTTTTAATTTTCTTTTTCTTTCTCTAATTGAAGTGGGAATTTGGGGAGGGGGCTATGCAGATTCGGCCAAGAAAAAGGAGGGGGTTTGTGTGTGGGTGAGTGAGAGAGAGAGGTAACTTTAAACCCCCCTCCCCCCCCCCCCCCACACATACATCAATCTTTCTTTTCATTTGTTATTTCTTTTATTTTTCTAAGTAAATCCTAGATTTTTCCCCCTAGAATTATGGAGACACAAATAAGAAGCATGAGCATGTTACAAACTTGATGCTAAGTTGTCATGGTTCACTAAATTATAACTAACCCATTCCAATTTATAATAATCACTAATTAAATATATTAGTGAAAGCTTAAAATAATATTAAAAATAATTAATTACGGAAAATATTTTAGTAAACTAAAAATTTATAAGTGACCAATTAAATACTAAATACTAGCAATTGCATAGCTAGAATAGGTATATTTAAGTCTATGTTGAAAAATAATTATATCTTGGTTTTTACGGAAAACACCAGTTATTTTACCGATTAACGGAAATTTCACCTAAACGATTTTCAAAACATTACAGTAATTGACAAAGACTACTCACGCCGACTGAAGAAAATGAAGGTTCGGCGGGAGAAAGGCTATCCCTCCGTTATACAGCGAGAGACATCTTCTACATAGACGCCTGTTACAACGGCTCCTTCAACTTCAACCTCCCACAAAAAGACGAGGCTGGAGAAAATCCCACCACCGGCGGCAAATTCCAAAGGTGATGGATCCAAACGCCACAAGTCTGGAGGCATGATCGTGCACATGGTTTACATGGCTTCCGAAAAAGAGGAAAGCCGTGCTTTCGTGGGTCATCGGCCGCAAACTCGGTCGTTGACAAAATCTCAGGAGCAACAACAAAAGCTCCAGGAGATGCTGATGAAAATGGCTGCACTCACCGGACAGAAAGAAAGTTCGGAATCAGCAAGTGAACAACGTCAAAAGCAGGAGACCGATACAGACATTCTGCGAAGGGTGCTAGAAAGAAAAGATAAGGAGGTAACGGAACAAGCTGCTAATATAAAGCAGATGGCGCTTCTGTTCCAGGACATGGTTGGAATGATGATTCAGCCAAAACCTCTAGCCGAAGATCCACCGATAATCATTGAGGATGACAGAAGGGAAACATCAAGCCCTCTTCCGGCTTTATCGATAGCTAAGGAGGGCACGATCTCCAAAGCTGCCCTTGACGATTACATAGCTCAATAAATACGATCTCATCAAGCCAACGAAGCGGCTAGCCAAGTCATCAGAACCGGGCGACCGTACCCAGGCTGGTACGATCAAATCAAGTACCCGCCGGGATATACGATCTCCAACTTCCATGTATACAAAGGGACAGGCAATCCTCATCAGCACGTTGGTCGGTTCAGAACTTTGTGCGGCAATACTGGAGGCGATGAAAAATTGCGGCTTCGCTAGTTCGTTGGCAGCCTGTCGGAAACAACATTCGAATAGTACCCAGAGCTCCTAAATGACTCCGTTAAAACATTCACAGAAATAGAATTTTTGTTAACACAGCGGTTCGCCAGCGGAAGCGAGCGTGCCTCAATCATGACATTAATCAATGCCAGGGTGAAGTCAGGAGAAACCTGGGTCCAATACGCGATCCGGTGGCGGAACCTATGGTCAAAGTGCGAACAACGTATCGAAGAATCTCCTGCTGTGGGCATGTTCATCGGGACACTAGATCCTCAAACGACGATGTCCCAGTTCATGACGTTCTTCAAGCCGACCACGTTCCAGGCTCTGATTGACAAACTGGCCTAAATGGACCAGATAGGCCATGAGCCTTCCTCCTCAAAAATGGACCCTCGAAATGCCAAGGGTAAAGGGAAAGAAGCCTTCGTTGCCAACACTCAACAATAGCCGAGTGACCCGAAGGCAGTTACTCGCCAAAACAACATGCGTCCGCGTATATCCCTAGAAGAAAGGCTAGGACATGCTTACTCGTTTCCCCGTGATAAGACGAGGAAACTGTTCGAGCTAGCAGTGCGCAATAAACTTATCACATTGCCGGACCCACGACGTCCATCACAACCTGGCGACGTCAACAACCCCAACTATTGCTCCTATCACAGGATGGTGAGCCACCCAATTGAGGATTGCTACGTCTTCAAGAACCGGATTGAGAATCGGTATCAATAGAGGAAGTTCGCACTTTCTGAGAACTAGAAGGTGAACCCGCCACAGAAGCACGCTCCTTAAATGGTGGATACGCCGGGGGCATCATGCTTGCTCGTGGATGAAGATCCATAGGAACTCGTCCTTTCAGCTAAATCTAAAAGAATGCTGAAGGATCTCCAGGCATGTCCGGCTATCAGGTGGAAAAGCCCGCTGGAGCCCGAGATCATTGAAGGGATGCTGAAACCGCGTTCCGCACCGAAAATAGCTGACAAGGGACAAAACCCCCAGGTCAAGCCTTCAAAGTCTTCGAAGAAAAAGAAGAAGACCAAGATGCCTATGCAGCTTGCCGAGTATGATGACAAGCGCACGGACCTGCAAAAGTATATCGACGTGCTGGTGAAGTACAACCAGAAGGCGTGGACATCAGTCACCCTTGAAGATTTTCTCAAGCATATTCTTGAGAGCGAAGAGAGTGACAACGATGAGGGAAATGACTCATCAGAAGAAACCCAAGACTATGTAGCAAGTTACCACATGGTCTCTCATTCATCGTCAAATGTCGAAGAAGCTCCCTCGGCGTCAGAAAACAATGCAGAGGAACTAGGGGCAGGATCGAAGCCAAAGTCCCCAGAACTGCCAGAAGAAGACCCGATCGATAGGCTGTTGAACGAAGCCTTTCGGAAAAGCAAAGCTGACCGAGAACGCGAAACAACCATATACGAAAAGGCTAAGCGTCGGCGTCAGGATGAAGAAGCTGCAGTAAGGATGAGTCGTAAAGTACTCCAATCAAGCCAAAGCACACCTGCTACAAACAAGAGCAGGATCAAAGCAGAGAAGCGGTTCACCAAAGCCCTGTCAATGGGAATGAAGCTGCCCCATCTCGTGGAAAACACTCCCGGGGTCATGTGCCTTGACGGAGTGGATATAAATCCAAACTACTGCTTATACCATCGGAGGGTTACCCACCCCACCGAGGAATGTAGTGCCTTCAAGAAGTGGTGGCAAGGATACGTTGCCCATCAACAACACTTCAAGAGGATGAAACGCGAAGCTTGTCAACAGCAAAAAAGTTCGACAAGTGTGCGTGAGAAAATGACTGGCAACCATCATATGGTTGATACCAGTCGGGAAAGCGAAAAACTCCAAGTTCTTACTTCGGGAGCGATTCTTTAGAAGAAATGACCCCCGGCCCTCTCTTCAAGAACTCCACCTCCGAAAAAGAAGAGGAGGAGAACAACTGCGAGTACATTCAGCTGCGTAACCGCACCCTGCCTGAGAAGAACCTCAGACCCACAAATAATGGTTTGAGTAAAAGAGACAAGGGGAAAGAAAAAGTCCATGAGGAAATCACCCTTGATGATAGAGTCGTTAAAGATCTTGCAGCCAAGGACCCACCTAGGAAAATCAAGGTGGATTACAATGTCCTAGCACATCTAAGGAATATGCCCTCACAACTGAGCATATTGGATGCTCTCCTCCTGTCCAAAGAGGCGCAAGATTCTTTGATCAAGGCATTGCAAGAGCCTGATCAATTTCAAGCTTTCCTCGCAGAAGAAAGGATGAAGGACGAGTTAGCAGAGATTCACACGGCTGACATAACATTCAGCGATGAAGATCTCCTCCCCGGAACGTGCGAGCATAACCGTCCGCTATATCACCGAGTATTGCCATGACATCAAGATAGGCAAAATCCTTGTTGACAACGGGTCCTGTGTCAACCTCCTCAACATGAAGGTACTAAAGGAGGTTTGCATGAACGTTCTGCACCTGGCTCGGGACAAAATCACCATCTTCGGGTTTGATTCACAGTCATCACGGAAGCTTGGGTCCGTAATACTAACATTATGCTTCGGGCTGCTCATCACTAACATCAAATTTCATGTCATTGACGTCAAGACTTGCTACAACACTCTGCTCGGCAGGCCTTGGTTACACGAGTACAACGTTATCCCTTCTACACAACACCAGTGTATGAAGTATTTCAAAGACGGCCTCGAGTACACCGTTACGGGGGAGCTAAATCTATTCTCTATAAACGAAGTCTGAAAATATGAAGACACCAAGTACTTCCTGCCAGACTTCAAAGACACGGAAAGATGTCATAAGCCGGAGATTAAACAGAAGCCTGTCACTACCATCCCGATCTTTGGGAGTGACACCGAGGAAGATGAGGAAATAGTCTACTCGGGGAAACCCCAAGGCAATAGGCCTGGACCATCTACTCCTATTTTGGTCTTCGGCAGCGACTCTGAGGACGAGGCCAACGCCGTATTTTCCGTTCGCCCGTCAGCGCAAGACGTTGCTGGAGCTTATCAGAGTTTACAAATCACAATGGTTCCGCCATGGCATTATAAAGAACTTGATACGCTTGATACATACAGCGTATAAGAGCTGCAGACTTCTACGTCCTTCCCAGACTAAGAGGTGAAAAGGCGATCCTCTTCTATCAATCTACGGAGACCGAAGTTGAAAAGGATGTCTGGCATGGTGCCGAGCTTGTGCTTGACAGGCTTCAACCAATCCGTCTGCCCAGATATTACGCAGAGGGATTGAAAAGGCTATTAAGATTCCAAGGCGTACCCTTCGAACAAACCGCTCGATGAGCCAGTTCTACAAGAAAATTTGGGATGTTCCCGGGAGCCAGCGAAAGATGCCCAACGGGAGGATGGAGACGACTGGGCTTGGATACGTTCGGTCCAAGAAACAGGAGAGATTCCATGACTGCCGCATCATAAATAGCTCCGGTGGAGAAAGGAATGCTTTTCCAGATAGCTGTGACGTTGAAACAAAGCAAAATCCCACTATAAGGACGTCAAGTCCGTCGTTCTAAGAGCAAGTTGACAAGCTAATGAGAGAAGCCGGTCAAAAGGTTCGGAATGATCACAACCGCGAAATGGCTATTTACGAAAAGGCCAGGATGCAGCGTCTCAATCAGCAGTCTGCAGAAAGAGAAGATTACGATGCCCTTCACTCTCGGCCCGCTGTACGTTCTCGCGACAAGAGAAAATCCCGAAACAGGGGAAAAAACAAAGTGAAGAACGAGAATGACGTTCGGAAAAAGCGAAGCAGATCAAAGAAGCCACTCAATCAAGAAAAAGTCAGCTGGAATCCGTCTTTTATGAAGAAGATGGGACGGAAATACTCTTTCCCTCAAGACAAGACAAGGAAAATATTCAAACTTTTCATGAAACATCAAATGATAACGCTCTCGGAACCTCGGTACCCCAAACAGATAAATGAGGTCCATCACCCGGATTATTGCTCCTATCATCGAGCAATAGGACATCATCTTGAAGACTGCTTCACCTTTAAAGACCGGGACGAAGACCAATATCAACAAGACAGGATCGCTTTATCCGACAGCTGGAGGGTGACCCCACCGCAAAAGCATGAGTCAAAAAGAAATTATATCGCAAAGTTAGGACTAGCTCAACACCAAGAATGGAAGCGAACTCGTACTTGCTACATGACAATACTCTCAAAGGAGGGAGGGCACGAGAATATGGATGACTTCTTCAAGTTCTTCGTAAATGAGGACGAGGAGGAGGTGATCTCAGAGTTTCCACCGGCGCCAAAAGAGCTGGAAAATGGGATACATGCCACGGCGGACACCTTAAGAAAAATTGACTTAGGTATGGAAAACGATCCGAGGCCAACGTTCGTCAGTGAGCTGCTATCTAAAAAGAAGGAAGCCACTTTAAAATATGTACTCATGTAGTATAAATATTGCTTCGCGTGGAACTATTCCGAAATGCCAGGTCTAGATCCAGAAGTAGCGGTACATAAACTGGCCATATCGCCGGACATAAAGCCCGTCAAACAAGCGCCAAGAAGAATGCTGCTCGAACTCGAGATGAGCATCAATGTTGAAGTCAAGAATCTAATTGACTATGGCTTCATTCAAGAAGTTCAATATCCCGACTAGATCGCCTACATTGTTCCAGTAATGAAGAAAAATGGGACGGTGCGCATCTGCGTAGACTTTCGGGACCTCAACAAAGCTTGCCCAAAGGATGACTTTCCAATACCTGTTACCAAGCTGATGATTGATAACACATCTACCCACGAGGTTTTCTCTTTCATGGAAGGACCTTCAGGGTACAATCAAATAAAAATGCATCCTGAGGACCAAAAGCATACCGCCTTTCGGACTTCGCTGGGCATACTCTGCTACATGGTAATGCATTTCGGTCTGAAGAACGCTGGCGCTACCTACCAGAGGGCCATGACGAAGATCTTCGATGATTTCATTCATAAGGTTGTTGAATGCTACATCGATGACCTGGTGGTGAAGAGCAAATCTTATGCGGAGCATTGGGAGCAACTAGACGTAGTGTTCCAACGTCTTCGGCAATATAATCTGAAGATGAATCCTCTCAAATGCGCGTTTGGAGTCTCCTCAGGCAAATTCCTGGGATTTATCATACAACACCGGGGTATTGAAATTGACCCTTCGAAGATTAAGACGATTATGGAGATGCCCATGCCGAGAACTCTTAAACAACTGCGGTCTTTTCAACGAAAGCTCGCGTATATCCGGCGGTTCATAGCCAACCTTTCCGGAAAATGTCGTCCCTACTGTCATCTAATGAAGAAGGGGACCTCGTTCGTCTGGAATTATAAGTGCCAAATGCACTAGATAAAATTAAGCAATACCTACAGAATCCGCCGGTATTGACCGCTCCGGTTAAGGGAAAACCCCTTATCCTATATACAATGGCCCTTGAGGGTTCTCTAGGCGCGCTATGGGCATAGGAGAACGATCTGGGAAATGAAAGAGCTCTGTACTATTTGAGTCGAGTTCTCCTGGGGGCAGAAAACAATTACTCCCCCATCGAAAAAAAATTGCCTGGCACTGATCTTCGCAATAACGAAGCTCAGGTACTATGCCTTAGCACATGAGGTCCATTTCATATCAAAGGTGGATCCCCTTAAATATTTGATGTCAAAGGCTATACTAACAGGAAGGCTTGCCAAATAGGCCCTCCTCTTGATGGAATTCTTGATAACGTATCGACCTCTCAAAGCAGTGAAGGGCCAGGCCATCGCTGACTTTCTCGCCGAGTATCCGATACTCGTCGACCCCCCTTAAATTGTAAGTTACCCGATGAACATGCGTTCGGCGCAAAGGAAGAAGGGAATGATGCCCAATGGGAACTCTACTTTGATGGAGTGTCTTCCATGAAAAGGCGGAAGCATAATACCTCCATAATCAAAGCTGGGGTAGGTCTCATCTTCGTGACTCCACAAGGAGGGATACTGTGTTACGCCTTTTCCCTGACGGAGCAGAGGACTAACAACGAAGCTAATATGAAGCTTTGATAACAGGTCTCGAGATCGCTGTTGACATGGGAATTCAAGACCTCCTCATATATGGAGACTCCCTGCTCATTGTCAGCCAAGTAAATGGCGACTATCAGACTTGCAAGCCAGAACTGATCAAGTATGGTGAAAGAGTGCAGCAACCGTTGACATAAACCCCCTCCTACATCTTGGAGAGTATACCGCGTGAGGAAAACAACAAACCGGATGCATTGTCTAGATTAGCTAAAGAATTGGCCGACGAAGACCTCAATGGCGTAAAGATCATCGTGCAAAGTCACCGGGTTCTCACGCCAGCAGAGATACCTTCGGAGGATTTAACAGAGTCATCTGAAGAAAAGAAAATGACCGAACAAGCAGTCCTCCAGATAGAAGATGAATAAAAGACCAAGGATTGGAGGGAAGTCTTCATAAACTACTTCAAATCCCATTGAACGCCCAAAAACCCGTCGTCAAGACATCAGCTTATGAAACGGGGTTTGTCTTTCACTTTCGTCAATGATACTCTATACAAGAGATCGCTTGACGGTTTGTGGCTAAGGTGCTTGGGGCCCGGAGAAACAAGGAGAGTCATTCAAGAAACTTACGACGGACTCTGTAGTTCTCATCAAGCCGGGTCGAAGATGAAGCAGAAGATCAAAAGGATGGGTTACTATTGACCCATAATGATTCAGGACTGCCTCGAATATGCAAAACAGTGTCACTCGTGCCAGATTCATGGGGACTTCATCCACCAACATCTAAATCCGCTACACCCAACGGTAGATAGTTGGCCGTTCGAAATGTGGGGAACCGACATAATTTGCCCCATTGAACCAGCTTCATCCAAAGGATATCGGTTCATACTAGCAATGACCGATTACTTTTCGAAGTGGGCAGAAGCAGTACCGCTAAGGGAAGTGAAGTCAGAGAATATTCTCCATTTCTTCAAGATGCATGTCATCTACCGGTTCAGCACTCCGTGACGGATAATCTCGGATAATGGGCTAACCTAAAGGAGCCATAAAATCAGCCGCTTCACAGAAAAGCATAAAATAGATTAGAGATATTCTTCGGTCTATAATTCTTGTGCCAACGGTCTAGCTGAAGCTTTCAACAAGACCTTGATGAAGATTATAAAGAAAACAGTGTCCAGAAACAAAAAGGACTGGCACGAGAGACTGCACGAAGCTCTAGGCATACCGAACGACGTTCAAAACGGCTACGAATACAACACCATACGCATTGATATTCGGCACAGAAGAAGTCCTTCCTTTGTAAATAGAACTCCCTTCTCTGCGGGTAGCAGTTCGATACAAGCTGACATATGAAGAAAATGCCAATCTTCGGCTTGATGAGCTCGACGCCCTCGATGAAACTCGCCTCATGGTACAGAAAAACCTAGAAGCTTACAAGGCAAGGATGACACGCTCATACAAAAGACTGATTAGGCCGAGAACATTCCGCCAAGGCGGGCTTGTGCTAGTTATAAAACGACCTATGATTCCCAATCGTGCAAAACTGGGGAAATTCGAGCCGAACTATGAGGTCCCATACATCATAGACAAGGTCTACCAGGGTGGGGCCTACCTACTCATGGATATGCATGGAGAAGATTCTTCCGGCCAATAAATGGTCGATTCCTCAAAAAATACTACGCCTAACGGGTTACGATTCAGGTCAATGATAGATGACGACGCCTATGTCCGCTCGCTATCTTCCTGAGTCAGAACCTTGAAAGTACTAACCAGAAGATTCGTTGCCTAACAATGGACTGCTACGTCCTTAAACTGGCCATGGACCGAGAAGTCTCTAAACTAACAATAGATCGCTGCTGTTTCCCCCAATCAGAGCAAAGCCCTGTTCAAATTTTGAAATTTGAAATGAAGCAACGCTTCATAAAAGCGCTAGTGCTAAATGCGCCAGCGCTAAGAGTCAAAGACTCTGATGCGGCACTCACGTGCAAAGCACGAGAGCGCCAGCGCTAGCAGCGCAAGCGCTAACAACGCCAGCGCTAAGAGTTAAAGACTCTGATGCAGCGCCCACGTGCAAAGCACAAGAGTGCTAGTGCTAAGTACGCTAGCACCAAGAGTGAAAGACTCTGATGCAGCGCTTAGGTGTAAAGCACGAGAGCACTAGCGCTGGAACTAAATGTTCTCTACTCTTGGATCAAAGATCCAACAAAGATGACTAAAAATCATCAGATTACCTCTGAAAAATAGAGCACCGTTGGATCAAAGATCCAATGGTGATTAAAAATCACCAAGGTACATAATAAGTTTTGTATGGTGTTCCCGCCGAAATCTTCGGTCAAGAGTTATTTGTTCCTGTTTACACCGGTTTAAGTTGCGCTTACAGATATGTGTGAAATCGGGCTCATTCGTATATACGCGCATGCACACATTAGAGAAAGACCAGTTGTTAGAAAAGAAGCATTTGGTGGTCAACGAAAAAAAGAAAGCATTTAATTAATTAAGCATTTAATTCTACAGGAAATAGATCACCAAACATGGGATCGAAAGTACAGGGATTTACAAAACTATGGATAAAATTATCTAACTCCCTCTCTGCCTTCTCCACCATGTCAAAGCGGAAATCTTCATGAGGAGTAGCTACCCATCGGTCAGCACTGCACCCATCAGCGAAAGCAGACATGATGACCCGCTGAGCCCGTATCTGGCTTAGCAGCCGAACGGAGCGATCCCTCAGAGCAGTGGTAATCAAAAGTGCCTCGTGAAAGCACTCGATCTTGTCCTCCGCGGCGTCGAGCATTGCCGGAGTCATCTCCGCCGGAGGAGGTGGAATATCATCGATCACGGACAAGAAGACCATCCGAAGCCAAATGGAGCCGATTGGGAGAAGAGATCCTATACGAGTCAAGAGCTCGTGCAGCACCATGTCGCATTGGTCATCCGTAAGATTATGGTTCACCAAGCGCGCGGCAAAACGAGAAACAATTTCCTCAATAGGCACCTCCCATAGTTGCCGGCGAGCATGTGGGCGATTACAACCCATAGCTCTTCTCTGTCAAAATGATTCTCTAAAAAGTAAGAAAGAAGAGAAGCATTGCTTCAGATTATGAAGGGAGACATTTAAGTCTGGGCACAGAAAATGCTGTGCATGATGGAACTAGTTCCAAGATCTGGGAAAGAGAAGTTTGACTCAGGAAAAGCGGAGAAAGAAGGTAAAAAAACAACTTCAATAATGAGGCAGCGCCTACGTGCAAAGCACGAGAGCGCCAGCGCTGAAGAGTCAAAGACTTTGAGGAGTGCTAGAGCCAAGAGCGCCAGCGCTAGGAGTCAAAGACTCTGAGGCAGAGCCTTACGTACAAAGCATGAGAGAGCGAGCGTCAGGAGCGCCAGCGCTAAGAGCGCTAGACTCTGAGGAAGCGCCTCACGTGCGAAACACGAGAGCGTTAGCGCTAGAACAAAATTATCTCGGCCCTTGGATCAAAGATCCTATGAACATGATTAAAAATCATCAAATTACCAGAATAAAATTCTGTTAAAACTTTCCAAACAGAAAAGATTTTGCTCTGTAAATCATAGCACCGTTGGATCAAAAATCCAATGGTGATTAAAAATCACCAAGATGCAGAACAAATTCTGTATGGGAAGATATTTTCCCAATCTTGTTAATAACAAGAAAACTATCTTCTGTAAAACAGAAGCCCTCGGATCAAAGATCCAATGGTGGATAGATTCCACAAATCAATTGGAGATCTCTTAATGAGAGATTTCCTTAACTGATTCAACAAATCAGCATCTCCTATATAAAGGACCCAAGACTTCAAGTCTTGCATAGAGGACCCCCCCACACACAAACTTTGAGAAATTTCAGAGAGAAGAGCAAGCTCTTGGAAGAAGAAGAATTTCTTCAAGGTAAATAAAATAGAGAGATCAAAGTATCTCGTCAAAAAGAAGAAGAACCTAGTTCTTTTTCTAGATCATAGATCTAGAAGACAGAGCTCTTTCACAAAAAGAGATCATAGCATCTCATCATAAAAAGGGGGGAGAAGATTTCAATTCTCTTCAGATCATAGATATATAAAGACAAAGTCTTTCATAAAAAAAACATAAGGGATTGTAACGTCTCTTATAAAATAAGAACTTTGTTCTTAGAGCTACGAGACAAAGTCTCTTATAAACGAGAATTTAATTCTCAGGGCGCAGAACTGATAAAAGCTGCCTAAAAAGAGCATTAGTGCTCCAATTAAAAAAGAAGAAGCATCGTGGCGCTCTAAGACTAGCGCACAGCGCCGCATCGCTCCTAGCGCTCCAATTTAAAGAAGCGCTTCAGCTCTCCAAGACTGACGAACAGCGCCGCAGCGCTCCTAGCGCTCCAATTTAAAGAAGTGCCCCAGCGCTTCAAGCGCTATTTTAAAAGAAGCGCTCAACGCTTCAAGGTTGGCGCTCAGCGCTAAGCACACCACGTGCTCCTCACGTAGGCGCTATTTTATAAAGAGCGCTCCGCACTCATTGGTTGACGCTCAGCGCCAAGCGCACCACGTTCCCCTCACGTGGGCGCTATTTTATAAAGAGCGCTCCACACTCATTGACTGGCGCTCAGCACCATGTGCTCCTCACGTGTGCGCTGAGAGAACATAAACCGTTCTTTAACAAAGCCCCAGAGCCATAATGAGTGTTCAACACTCAACAAAAGACAAAAAAGTTGTTAGAACCCAAACCAATGCTCAACTTTGTTAAATAAAAAGGGCCGAGCCCAAATAAATGTTCGGTATTTTAACTGAGTGGGCCGAGCCTAAGTTGGCCACTAATCCTTAATTCAAATTAATTGAACCCATATTCTCATAAATCTTTTAACTGATCTTAGTCCTAAATATGACTACAGATCTCCCAACCAACATTGGTTCAAGGGTACATCTCTTCATACCTCTGATATATGTCGTTGTAATTCTTCAACGTCTTCAGAGAGATGGAGGGTACCAATAACCAATAACTTTTGGCACATCCCCAAATGGTTGAATCAAAACCACACAGACTATGATGTCTTTAAACGGATTATGATGTCCTTAAACTTTACGGACTGTGGAGTCCTTAAACTCATGGACTATGATGTCCTTAAACTTTATGGACTTTGAGGTCCTTAAACTCATAGACTATGATGTCTTTAAACTTTACAGACTATGATGTTTTTAAACTCTATGGACTATGATGTCCTTTAACTTATGGACCGCAACGTCCCTAAACTAAAACAATAAAGCCCGAATGCTCTTTTGTTAGATCTAAATGATTATGTTGAGTAGATCTTAGTCCAACATTGGGCTAACGTATCCTCAACAACGTTTAAGTTGATCTTAGTCTCAAATGAGATTAACAATCCTTAAACCCAACCCAACCCAAACCCAAATCTAAGAAAATACAAATTTGGACTAATCCACGCCCTACGGGCGACAACATAAATTAGTCTCCGTATACAATCCACGGGCAACCAAAAATAAAACAAACACACATGACACGAAGTGACCATCTGGAGAAGGATAAAGTGGTTACCGCGATGCGGTAGAGTAATTAACTGCAGGGGCTTGAGCCTACAGGGAAGAGCGTCCCCACAATCAAAAACCCCTCAAACGAGGGGGAATCTGACGAAGTCTGCTACATCGGCCGCATCCGTCTAAACCTTCGATACATGGTGCCATAAATCAACTTGGCATTTTCGGAGAGGTGGACGGATAAAACCAAATAGCATCTGCCCCCAAATTCAGGCAAGACGAACCTACGTGGTTTCGTCTCGGTATTCGGCGGAGAACAGATTATGGCATGCCCGGTGGGACCTTTTCCTCTTTCCACTCCACACTTCGTGTGTCATGTTTCGCGAACAAATCGCGGTTTGCTTTGGTTGCCTCTGGATTCGAGGTACTAAGATTTGGTGTCTTGCTCCGTGCAAAAGAGAAAATGGCTTCCAACTGCACCAACTGCAACAGCAACTCTCACTCCGTCCTCGTTGGAAGAGTGACCTATAGGCCCCAAGAGGCCTCCATCTTCGCCATGCCAGTGGAACAGGTGACTCAGGCCACCATTGGACTGTTCTTTAGGACCATGATCCCACCGGAAAGCTTCGGCATCCCAATACCATCATAGGAAGCTCCGAAGAAGTCGGTCTTTGATCGGCTTGAAACTACTGCGGCCCCACTCAACGGGTCGCCCAAATCCAGCACCTCGATTTTTGACAGACTGGGCCAAAGCTCAGGTGGGACCATAAAGAAGCCCGCAATACCAGAATGGGCTATCCCGAAACGGATAGCCATCCCTACCCCAGTAAATGAAGTCGTCAAAACGGCTTCTCTTGCTAAAAAATTAGTCTTTGCAAGACTGACCGCTCCAAATCCCGTTCCAGGCGAAGTCACCAAGACTGCTACCCCTGTTCGAAAGTCTGCCTTCGACAGGTTAGCCATCCCCTCTCAGCGGACGTCGGTCTTCGACAGGCTAACGACGACAACAGCCCCTCATCAGAGCGAGGGGCATGAAGAAGCTCATCCAACAGCAGAGATAGTCCCGTCCACAAGACAGGCTCGACGTCGCCACTGGCACTGAGTGAGGAAAGCTGGGGGCAGTTCCCCTTCTGGACTGACTCCGCCAGCTCTAACGGTGGAAGTTGATGCTGCTGTTCCAACTGGGAACAGCTTTGAACCACTTAACATGGTGCGCAGGAATTCGCCAACTGCCGTGCTGAAAAAGTCTCCTCCACCCATAGAGAGCGCTACAAAGGCAAAACTGGAGCAGCCCCCTCAGCGGCTGTCCTCTAAAATTCACAAGGTCTGGCAAAAGGTCCAAGACTCGGTGATCAACCAAGATTACTCCCGCCGACCGAAGAAGATGAAAGTTCGGCAAGAGAAGGACCACCATGTCGTACCACAGAAGGTGTCACCTACTTGGGTGCCAGCTGCAACGGCCCCCTTAACTTCGAACGCTCACAAAAGGACAAAGCCGGAGAAAATCCCCATGTCTGCGACGAATCTAAAGGGCACTGAACTTAAACGTCCCAAGTCTGGGGGCATGGTGGTGCACACTGTTTATATGGCATCCGGGAAAGAGGATAGACGTATCTCCACGGGTCACCGACCGCTCACCCGATCAGTGACAAAGGCTCATGAGCAACAACAAAAGCTCCAGGAGATGCTAACACAGATGGCCGCACTCACTGGGCCAAAAGGAAGCCCGGAGATGTCGTCAGAGCAGCGTCAAGAACAGGAAACC
This sequence comes from Agapanthus africanus, assembly GCA_030015575.1. Classification (NCBI taxonomy): domain Eukaryota; kingdom Viridiplantae; phylum Streptophyta; class Magnoliopsida; order Asparagales; family Amaryllidaceae; genus Agapanthus; species Agapanthus africanus. Next base: position 532,560,589 of record JASDDO010000022.1, on the reverse strand, counting down.
GATACTGAGTTCCTCTGCAAAATCCTCGAGAAGGGAGACAGAGAGGACGCGGAACAAGCGTCCAAAATAAAACGAATGGTGCTTTTATTCCAATATATAGTCGGGATGATGATACAGCCGGATCCTCCAGCTGAAGACCTCCTGATTATCCTTGAGACGACAGAGGGGAGACATCGAACCCTCTTCCGGCTCTATCAGCAGCCAAGGAGGATACGATCTCCAAAGCCACCCTAGATGACTATATCGCTGAACAGATACGAGTTCATCAGGCGAGCGAAGTGGCCGGCCAAATTGTTAAGACTGGACGACCCTATCCGGGTTGATATCACCAAATAAAGTACCCGCCGGGATATACGATCCCTAAATTCCATGTATATAAGGGGACGGGGAATCCACACCAGCACGTTGCTCAATTCAGGTCCTTGTGCGGTAATACTGGGGGTGACGACAAACTGCTGCTTCGCCAGTTTATTAGCAGCTTGTCGGAGACGGCGTTTGAATGGTACTCTGAACTCGCGAACGACTCCGTTAAGACATTTGCAGAAATGGAGCTACTATTTACACAGAGATTCGCAAGCGCTAGCGAGCGCACCCCAATCACCGCACTAATTAACGCCAGGGTGAAGCCAGGCGAAACATGGGTTCAGTAAGCGATACGATGGCGGAATCTATGGTCGAAGTGCGAACATCGCATAGAGGAAGCTCCTGCAGTGGGCATGTTTGTGGGAACTCTTGATCCGCAGGCGACCATATCCCAGCTCATGATGTTTTCAAGCCGACTACCTTCCAGGCCTTGATTGACAAGCTGGCCCAAATGAATCAGATTGGTCATAGACCGTTTTCTTCGAAGATGGAGCCTCGAAACGAAAAGGGGAAAGGGATAGCGACCTTCGTTGCCAATGCTCAGCAGCAACCCAGTGGTCTAAAACCAACTGATCGCCAAGACGATAAACAACGATTCTTTAACGAGAAGCTAAAGCGCCCTTATTCATTTCCCTGAGATAAAACGAGAAGACTGTTCGAGCTGGCGGTGCACAACAGACTCATCACCTTGCCGGATCCAAAATGCCCACTGCAGCCCGGTGATGTCAACAGTCCCAACTATTGCCCTTATCACTGAATTAAGGGCCATCCAATCGAAGATTGCTTCGTCTTCAAAAACTGGATTGAGGACCAGTACCAGCAAGGCAATTTCGCATTGTCTAAAAACTGGAGGGTAAACCCGCCCCAGCCGCACACTCTTAGAAAATTGGACAAACCGGGGGCATTGTGCCCTTTTATAGAAGAATCTCCATGGGAGGTCACTCTTTCAGCCAAAACAAAAAGAATGCTAAAGGATCTCCAAACATGCTCGGCGATCAGGTGGAAAAGTCCGCTGGAACCCGAGGTCATCGAGGGAATGCTGAAACCGTGCCCGACGCCAAGAATTGGTAGTGATAGTCAAAACGTCCATGCCCGTTCGTCAAAGTCTTCAAAAAAGAATAAGAAGACCAAAAAGCCCGTGAAGCCTGATGACAAGCGCACGGACCTGCAAAGACACATTGACGTGCTGGAAGAATATAACTAGAAGGCGCGAACCCCGGCCACGCTCCAAGAGTTTCTCAACCACATCCTTGAGGACGGAGATGATGACAATGATGAGGGAGAAGACTCGTCAGATGAACCTGAGAACTATGTGGTGAGATGCCACATGATCTCTCACTCGTCAATAGATAGTGAAGAAGCTCCTGATGCAGAGAAACTAGGGGTAGATCCCGAACCGGAACTCCTAGAACCGTCAGATGAGATGATTGACATGTTGCTGAACGAGGCCCGTCTAAAAAGCAAATCTGACCGAGAGCATGAAACGGCCATATATGAATGGGCCAAGCGTCAGCATCACATTGAAGAAGCTCCGGTATTGAGAAGCCATAGAGTACCCCAACCGGATAGAAGCACTTCTGCCGCCAGCAAAAGCAAGTTTAAGACAAGGAAGCAATTCGCTAAAGCCCTGTCGATAGGAATGAATTTTCCACCTTTCAAAGAAGACACTTCAGAAAATACGCTCCCCGACGGACTAGATGCACATCCAAACTACTGCTTATATCATCGGAGGATCGCGCACACTACTAAGGAATGCATGACCTTTAAAAATTGGTGGCAGGGATAAGTTGCTCATCGACAGCATTTCAAGCGGATGAAACGCAAAACTCGTCGAGAGCAAAGAAGCGCGACTGATGAGCATAAAAGAACTGCCGGCAACTATCACATGGTTGATAGCAAGGGATCGCAAGTTTTCACCTTCGGGAGAAATTCTGATGAAGAAATAGCTCTCAGCCCTCTCTTCAAGGAATCCATCTCTGAAGCAGAAGAGACGAAGACCTGTGAGAACATTCAGCTGCGCAATCGTACGCTACCCGAAAAGAATCTCAGATCAACAAACAAGGTATCGAACAGAAAAGATAAGGGGAAGGAAAAAGTCCCTGAGGATATCACCCTCGATGATCGAGTCGTCAAGGAGTTGGCAGCCAAGGACCCGCCAAAGAAAAACAAGGTGGATTACAACGTTCTGGCACACTTGAGGAAGATACCCTCCCAGCTAAGCATTCTCGATGCCCTTCTACTATCTAAAGAGGTGAGAGATTCATTGATCAAGGCGTTACAGGACCCCGGGCAGTTTCAAGCCTTCCTCGCCGAAGAAAAGATGAAGGACGAGTTGGAAGAAGTGCACACAGCCAACATCACCTTCAGCGACGAGGACCTCCTCCTCGGGACGTGCGAGCATAACCGTCCCCTTTATGTCTCCGGGTATTGCCATGACATCAAGATAGGGAAGATCCTAATTGACAAAGGGTCCTCTATCAACCTTCTCAACGTGAGGGTGATAAAGGTAATTTGCATGAGCGTGCAGCACCTAGCTCGACATAAAATCACCATCTCCGGATTTGACTCTCAGTCATCACGGACGCTCGGGTCTATGATACTGACATTATGCTTTGGGTCGCTCTTCACTGACATCAAGTTCCACGTCATTGACGCCAAGACTTGCTACAACGCCTTGCTCGGTAGGCCTTGGTTGCACGAGTACAACATCATCCCTTCTATACAATATCAGTGTATGAAGTATTTCAAGGATGGGCTTGAGTACACCGTAACAGGGGAGCTAAACCCATTCTCCGTGAATGAAGTCCGAAAATACGAGGATGCAAAGTTTTTCCTGCCAAACTTTGAAGACACGGAAAGATGCTATAAACCGGAGAATAAGCAAAAAGCTATCACCACTATTCCGGTCTTTGGAAGCGATACTGAGGAGGAGGAAGAGATACTCTATTCAGGGCCGCCCCAATGCAGCAGGCCGGGACCATCTATCCCTATTCTGGTCTTCGGCAGTGACTCTGAAGACGAAGTCAACGTAGTGTTCTCGGTCTTTCCATCGGTGCAAGCCCGCACTGGAGATGATCAGAGTTTGCAGATCGCTATGGTTCCACTGCAGCACTACAGAGAGCTCGACACACTTGATACCTATAGTGTGCAAGAACTGCAGACATTCTACATCCCTTCCAGACGAAGAGATGAAAAGGCGATCCACTTTTATCGATCCGCGGAAACTAAAAGTGGAGAAAGAAATCTGGCAGGGTGCCGATTCTACACTTGACAGGCTCCAGCCCATCCGTCTGCCCAGATACTACAGAAAAGGATTAAAAAGGCTCTTTAGGCACCAGGGCATACCCTTCAAAAAGACTGCTCGACAAGCTCAGTTCTACAACAGGATCTGAAATATCCCCGGAACTCAGTGAAAATTGCCCAACTGGAAAATGGAAACGATCGGGCTTGGATATGTTCCACCCAAGAAACGGGAGCGATTCCATGGCTGCTACGTTATACATGACTTTGATGAAGAAGGAGATGCTCTGTTAGAAGACGCTAACCCTGAACCAAAACGAGGTCCCACCATGAAAGTGCCAAGTCCGTCGTTCGAAGAACAGATGGACAAGCTAATAAGGGAAGCGGGTCAAAAGGCCTGAGATGACCACAACCGTGAAATGGCCATTTACAAGAAAGCCAAGACGCAGCACCTTCTTCAGCAGACTACGGAGAATGATGATGCCCTTCGTCGCCAGCCCGTTATACAAAAGACCCGACACGGAGGAAAAAACAAACTAAAGAACGGAAAAAACGTTCGACAGCGGCAAAGCGGGTCCAAGAAGCCACGCGATCGAGAATTGAGCAGCCGGGATTCGTCTCTTATAAAGAAGATGGGTCGAGCATATTCTTTTCCCCAAGACAAGACAAGGAAGATATTCGATCTTATCATGAAACATCAAATGATTACGCTCCCGGAGTTCAGACACCCCGAACAAGCAGGCGAGGTCTCTCATCCAGATTATTGCTCCTATCACCGAGCGATAGGACATCCTCTTGAAGACTGCTTCACCTTCAAAAACTGGGTCGAAGACCAGAATCAGTAAGGCAGGTTCGCTCTATCCAGCAGTTGGAGGGTGACCCCACCACAGAAGCATGTTCCAAAAACAACATACATAGCGAGAGTAGAATCAGATCAATATCGGTCTTGGAAACGATCTCGTACCTGACACGCGATAACAATGTCAGAAGAAGGAATACGCGAGGATATGGATGACCTCTCCTGGTGCTTCGAAAATGAGGATGAAGATGAGTTGATCTCAGAACTTCCACCGGCGCCAAAAGAGCTGGAAGATGGGATACATACTACTGCGAACAACCTAAGGAAAATCGACTTGGGGACGGCAAATGACCGGAGGCCTACATTCGTCAGTGTGTTGGATATATGTATGCCCTAGAGGCCATTATATGATAGTGTATGTACTGATGTGTGTATATATATATATTCAGAGGACAGTCTTGCTCGACATGATAGTATACTATCTGGTTTCTCTTTATCATATGTTCACTTGATCATGTTTTTTACTCATTTGGTACATGTTGATAAAGCCCTAAGGATATTGGCTTGACAACTGGGATTATGATGTGGATCATACTAGTGGGACACCTGTAGTTTATAAGCATATCCTTGAAATGTTCTTAGTCGTAGGTATATCGAGACAGGGCATCGATATTCCAGTGTAGACTAGCGTATACCATTCTTGTTCCATATGATGGGCGATGGATGATCCCATATCCATCTAGTGTGGTGACACCAAAGATTGTATACGGGTGCTCAGTGAGACTGGGTACACTAAACGGACTCACCGAGAACTACTATGTGGTATTATATCATACGTCGGATAGCAGTTCTCAGGTGACAAAGGTACAGGTTAGTCTGTAGACCCGAGATCGCCATAGAGTCTTGTGTGTCCTCCCACTGTATCTTGATGTCACGCCCCGCTTCCTAGAGTGCGCTAAGATAGGCACGTGACAGAGCCAACCATGCTACCTGTGGATAGGAAAAATCCCTCCACAGTCACATTACGGCTGTAGAGATATCAAGAACAATAATAAACTATCTAACACATGTCCATAGGCCAAAATAAACGAGTCAAGAATAAAATAATATGCGGAAGCAATAGATCCAATAAACAAAACACCTGGAAAGTAAACTAGATACCAACTGGATCCTCATTGCTCGGCCTAACGGCGGAAATACTCCTGCTCAGCCTGCGACAAATGTAAAGAATCTGGGCCATGCAAAACCCAGACGTTAGTGCGTCATAATATCAAGCAATAATATAAACAGGGGGGTAGCAAGACATGCAGGTATGAGTATGAACGGTAAAACAGGTAAAACAATAATATAAATAAGGACAGTGCAGGGTAAGGCACAGGTGATGTGCAGTGAGTAATCTAAACTGGTCTACTGGGTTAACTACTCTCAAGTCTTTGAAATCAATTTGATGAATCATCGATGTAACTCAATAGTATCCCGTACGTGCCTGGGACCACGGTCAAAGACTCTCGGGCTGAATCCGAGACGTGCCGTAAGGCAGTAAAAGGTAGTATGTAACGACGAATGATGTCAGCAGCATCATCCTGGGGCTGGCCTAGCCCGTAAGACTGATCAGTAAAGGCATCGAACTGTCGAGTTACAATTCAGGTTTCATCATTGATTCCCCATACCCCCAGGTTATGTGTTCAAGTCAGGTGTTGATAAATATGGAGCTAATGCCAACACAGGATCAAACGGGTACAGGTTTGTCTGAATAGACAACAGGAAATGTCCGTAGGGACAACAAGTCAAGATTGTTGGCATTGGTAACAAGATCAGGTAACAGGTCAAGCTGTGCTACATCAGGTCAAGTCAGGTGGTGTATAAGGATCCAATCATGTCAAGTAGTGCACAATATCAAGTCGTGTCACGTAGTGGTGTATCAAGTCATAACAGGGGGTGCATAAGTATCACGTGGGTGCTTATAATCAAACTATAACAAGCATGGGTACACAAAAACAAGTATGAGGTACCAATGTAACAATAAAATGGAATAATGTGACATGGTATGCAAATGGGTATAGATTCAAACATATGGATGCACAATTTTCGATTAGGGTTACGTTTATAGTTCCAACATTAATTAGGATGCACTTTATTAAACATGGAATGTTAATATCACAGTATTATGTCTTAATATGATCTATGGATGCAATTATCTATATTCTAAATGTCACGACCCGCAATGTACGGAACGCGACCGGCACTTAAGTTACGAAATGTCTCAAGGCGCCCGTAACGTAAGTAAGACGAAGCCCAGAATATAAAACCCAATTTAGAATTTGAGTGAAAGAAGCCAATTTATTTAAAGCATTTTTCTCCATTAAACCACATCGAGTTTTCCTTTTTAAAACAACTTTCCCTTTTTCCAAAAATTCCGGCAGAACCTCCTTTGTAAAAACAAGCCCCAAACGGGTACAAACAGGAAAAGGCATCCCCAAGTGGGAGCTAGCTCTTCGCCTCAAGGCGGTCACATGTCGACTCAAAGTGATAGTGTCTCTAGATACAGTGTGCATAAATAAGAATGAAAGTACAGATAAAATAACATGTTGACTCAAGTGAGCTCGACCCCACATAACATAAATCCATAAGTCTCACAACCTCGTCTCTAGGTCAATGTACAGTAATCCAAATAAACGGGTACAGCTGAAATAGTAGTAGTAGATGGAGTACTCTGGATACAATGATCATAATAAGGTGGTACAAAATGATAACAACCCACCTAAGAGCAAAAGCCTCGAATCCAGGCAAACAGAGCAAAAGAGGCAAAAGTGTCCGCCGCTACAGTGCTGACGGAACGGACCTGCAGAAAAGCTGTGGCACAACGGGGGTGAGTTTCCAGCTCGCGAGTAATAAATAACATCTACAAGGCTATCGCATGTATGCACACAAGTATACTAGCATCTCTAAACAGGTATGGCTATAGGCACTAGCAGGTATGTATGCATCATTAGTGTGCTAACAAGTATGAATGTCACATGGATGTACTAACATGTATGTATACTATATAAGTCAACTCAAGATCTCGACATGTAAGCACAAGAACGATTCTTTCTTTGTTTTTGAAACTCTTTTTAGTACCAGCATAATATCCATGAAATCAACAAAATCCGTGTCTAGCAACGACACCTCAAAACTGTCTCAATCCCATATATCCATGTCAAATATCTCTGATCTCAGCCACCCGGCTGATCCAACCCAAATATCCATATCTCAAACTAGCGGCCGCGGTCGGTATCCTCTGGATATCCGCCGTGCCAAATGAAGTCACCAGTAGGTAGTCCGTCCCCTGCCAGGCTCAACGCCATCTCCTGCAATCTTCTTGCCCCGGGGTACCTTACCGGGCCCACCATGTACCCGAGACGGTTCATCCACCTCCTCGAAACGGGTCTCGAGAACACAGCAAACTCATGGTGGACGACACTTTACATCATTAGAAAACTGCAACTTTTATATTGAAAAGATCATAAGTTTCAAATCTTGCGGCTTTTCCTCAAAATCCAGAAATATCATAAATCTCGTGAAATCATCATAGGTGCATATGTCAATGATAATGAATGCAAATGGTATCAATGTTCAAGTTGCAATGTATGATTTATACTAGGCATGAGCAAGTGATGTAATGATATATATGCACGAGAATGGCAATTATTATGATTTCATCTTTATTATTTTTTTGCAATAGCACAGGTTTAAACAATTAACATGTTCAGATTCATAGTTATCTAGTGTAGTGACATGACAATTACCAGGGTGTGGGTGTACACATGAATAGTGCTCGTGCTGCATATAAAAACCTGGTAATGGTGCATGTGTCCTACATAATGAGCCATGGGTACAACATATAGATCTTAACTGCAGCAATTATTATGCAAGCACTATCATTTCTAATGTCACAAGCAAATGTTAAAGTTCTATTTTCAAGTTCACTAATCTATCGGGCGACTTGCGCCATCCAAACGATCGTCCCCCGTAGATGTTAAATCTACTCACCCGTGATCCCGCGCTAGGTGTGTCCGACCACCTGCTTTCCTTTCTTTGCTGCGCTTGAAGTCCCTGCCGGCGAACCTAGAATTTACAACAGTCACAATATATCAGGAAAATCCTGCAAAACACGATATATCGATAAAAAGGATACGCGTGTGTGAAACTAAAACGCGCGTGCACACGACACGTCGTGACGCGCACAAACCCGCCAGAACCCATCTGACACGCTGTGTCGCGTAGCGCGCCACAGAACCACGCGTATCACACGCGTGTAGCACAAGTCTTAAAACATCGGAAACATGTTATTGGCTCCAGATTTTGCCTCTGGACCTAACTTAAAAAGTTACAGATGTCAACAGACCAAGCTACCCAACAGAGCCCCACACCCAAAATCCCAACACCCCACTCCCCACTCTGGCCGCAAATTGCGGCCAGATCGAAAATATCGGCGGCCTCCAATTTGAGGTGGGTCCCCGTGCTTTGTGTGTGTGTCCCTGCTAGTCTCACCATGCCACAGTTTTCTCAATTTCATTCTGAAGGGCTCGGGTCAACAGCAGATCTAACAAAGGCTAAAAAGTCGCTAAAACTGCTAAATTACGCCAAGTCGGATAAATCGGGTATTTTTATGAAATCTGGGGCAATGCTCTGGTTAACTGGTCTCAACCGCACCTACTTAGGTTACTCTAACTATCACAACCATTACGTTCTCAAAATTCCCCTAATTTACCCCAAAACTACCACTAAACATAATATAAACACTAAATAAGCTAGATAACCATAACTTTAGCAATTAGGAGTTGGGTTAAGGGGTTATACCTCTTAGAGACCCTAGATGAAGAAGAAGAGAAGAAGTAGGAGAGTGTGTGCTGTTGCTACAGCTCCAGGTGCTGCAATCTTGACTGGAATTGAGCTGAACTGAGCCTGAACTGCTTTACTGCTTAAATGGCTGAAGCTGTTGCTATTTGTTTGGTTCTGTTGTTTTGTGTAGTAAAGTATGTGCTGCAGTAGTAAGGGTTGGGGTATTGTTAAGGGAAGGGTTGTGTGTTGTGGGGGAGGTGTTATGTAAAGAGTTGGGGCTGATGTAGCAGCTGCTGCTGCTGATGTTCAGATGTAACAGGGCTGAAGCTGATGTACAGGGGCTGATGTGTGGCTGATGTTCTGTTTTTGGTGGCTAATGATGTGTTGCTGCTGTTGCTGTAGTAGCTGCTGAAGCTAAGGATGTTATGTAGCTGTTGTTTGATGATGTTGTTGGGAGCTAATGTTAGAAGATGGGGTTTTGCTTCAGCTGCTGATGCTGATGCCTACAGGCTGATGTACTTCTGCTGATGAAATGGCTGCTGAAGTTGGGCTGAATGAGTTGTTTTGGTGGCTAAAAGATGAGGATATGGTGTGAGTGAGAGGGAGAGAAGAGAGTGAAATGAGAGTGTGAAAGGGAGTGTGAGAGAGACAGGCAAAAAGTATTGAAATGAAATGGGGTGTGACTTAACCATAGCCACCATTCTCTCTTCCCTCATTAAATGCTTGCATGACACCCATCACAATCTCTCCTTCTCATCACAAGTCAACCATGACCCTAATCACCCTTAACCAAACCTAAAACTCATAATTAACCCAATTATCTTAACCATGGGCCTAACCCATCATGGTTGGCTAAACATGGTTAGCCCACCATGCACACCCAAACTTGGTAACCCTAGGCTTAACTCTAGTTATCATGCACAAGTGTGTGTGGTCGAGATAAAATTCTACAAAAATAACCATAAAACCGGATAAATTATTAGAACCCAATTTTGGTAAACTTTTTACCAAAAACCCCACATTAATACACAATTTCCACTAACCCTAAACTCAGGTGTTACAGTCTTCCCTCCTTAAGAAAATTCGTCCCCGAATTTTAAAACATGCAACAATTTCCACTAACCCTAACCCAATTTTAAAACATGCGTACCTTCAAAAAGATGAGGGAATTTCTTCCGCATCTCTTCCTCGGCCTCCCAAGTGATCTCCTCACCATTCGGGCTACGCCAAAGTGTTGCGCCACGGCAGCGCCCCGGCCGTCTATCCGAGGCCAAATTGCGGAATCAAAAATTTTCCTTACTCGGAAACCGGCGCTACCGCGGACAAAGAAAACCCGGATCGTTAACCATTAACCTAATACTAGCAACAAGAGATTGGAAGAAAAGTATACCGAGTGATCCGAGTCCTCCGGTCTTCTCGTCATCGTCCCGATCTCCCGCGGAAAGTGTAGTCTCCATATCGTCGCCTCCTCGCCGGAAGGGCACCACATCGCCTGCGTCTTTTACGGGCTCCCGCCTCAATACCGAGGCAACTCGGGCATGAAGCCGGCAACTCGACATGCTCAAGATGTGCTGTAGAATGTAGTGTAGATCATGCTAGTCTCATTTGGGGTTTTTAGTTGCCTTGATGGAGGAATAAGGTTAAGGAAAAATGGTGCTTTCATTTTTCCAAAACTTGAAGAATGAGATGAAGAAATTTGTGCTACACCAAAGAATGGAAATTTCTCTCATCCTCACTCCAAAGTGGCCGGCCATTTTTCTTATGGAAATGGTGGAGGGAATGAAGCATAACAAAAGAGGGAGGTGACTGTAGTGTAAAGCAAGTGGTGACCACATCTAAACACAAGAAAACATCAACCATGCTTTTCTTTCCAATCACCTAAATGCACCATCATGAATAATGTAAGTCATGGTAAATAGAATGATGATGGTCATATCAAAATCCCACATATGCATGAAACCCCCTCCCCAAAAGTAATTTGCAAAACTGCAAATTACCCCCTCCATCGGAAAAGTCCGGCCGGGAAAGAACAAAGGAAAACCGGCCGAAACGGAATGCAAACTGGCAACTCCAGAAAACTGGTCCCGTAATAAATTACAGGAAAACCCCGATACTGTGCATACACACCCGCATCTGTATTCCGTCCGGATACAAATGCAATGAGACAAAATCTACACTGTACTAAACTAGGACCGGCTTAAGCCAAAGCCGGCTAGTGATATCCGTCCGATCCTGATCCGTGCAATACCGCACGTATCAGATCGAACCCTGCCATATAACTATACGGCTACTAGTACAAAACTGTCTGATCCTGATCCGTGCAATACCGCACGTATCTGATCGGACCCTGCCATATCTCCATACGGCCTCTACAGCGTTTCGCCCGAAAGCTTGAGTAACTGTAAGTGTGGTGGACTCTAAAGACTCGTCAATACTATGGCTGTGGATTTAACCACTAGCACGTTAGAGGTATTAGCCAATACGTGACGGGCCACCAGCTATTGACCAAAAGGGACGTCGATGAGCGAACTCATCCTGACACCCTACTGAGCCTGTCAGTGACAATATCCGTACAGTCCGGTCCGTTCGTCTATGAGCATCGCATGTCGGGTCTAGGGGGTTGGTAAAAGTCAGACCCCCATAAGCGGTACAAGTCGTGTCGGAGTGTAGCCCAGAACGCTCTGAGATACTACTGGAATACCTACCAGTAAACCTCCTGCCTCGGCCGAGGGCTTTGCGTAATGGCTCTCCTAGACACAGCGCGACCTCACCCCCAATACCGGGAGAGACGAACCCCTGAAGATCCGCTCACTGCCTCCATGTGGCTCGGGACTGTACCCAACTAAAACCTGTTTGCACGACTCCTTTGAGCCGTGGTAGGGTAGTAATCAAAGTACAGTGGGAACTCACACGAGACAAATGATGATCCCCAGGTCGATGAACTAACCTGTACACATGTCACCAGGGAACTGCTATCTGACGTCAGGTATAAGACCAACTAGCATGTTCCCGGCGAGTCCTGTCCGGTGTACTCATAACCCAATGAGCACCTGTATACATCTTAGGTGAACCAACTGACACCAGTGGCTTGTGAGACCGGCCACCGCCCCTCGTCGGGGTCTCGACTGTATACACTAGTCTACTCTGGAGAATCGATGCCCTGTCTCGAAACTCCCACGACTAGGGACCTTTTAAGGATGTGCTTGTAGACTACCAGCTCCCACGTATATGATCGCCATCATACTGCTGGTGGTCAAGCAAGAATCCTAGGGGCTCTATCAACGTGTAATAGCGACATGTCAGGTCACCTAAAGCAGTACACGATGATAAAGATAAACCAGATAGCATACTATCATCTCGAGTAAGACTGTCCTACCGGGATAGGTCCTCCCTCAATCATTGCAATCACGTGCATGTGATCCAATAATTGACTCTGAGGGCAATATCTCCAACAATCTCCCACTTGCACTGAAGGCTAATTATTGCGATGCCGCATACTCACAGCCCGTGTGATACCGAACATCCAACTCCTCTACTAGTCAGTCTCACAAAGCTCGTTTGCGAAACTATTGCGTTCGAGGAATAGCCTCAGTGAGTGGATCCGCTGTGATATTTCTTTCTATGTCTCTCTATATCTCAAGTTCGCGGAGAAAGCCATCTCCCGAAATGAGCAATACCTGTCTTAGAACGTCTGGATGTCTGATAGGACCTTGCTCATAAATGAACTCCAAATCCAAACTTCTTAGACTGTATCGTCAACTGAACTTAATCAGTATCCTGCGCCATACCGCCCTCAGTATTGCCTTGGACCACCTGTCCAAAATACTGCCCCTCGTCAGAAGGGAAAACTATAACTCTGACAACCTCCTTGTTGTCCATGTCACCTTGGAAGCCTGGAATGATAACCGTCTCCTAAAAGGAGGCTGCCGTTATCATATCCCTAGAACATCAACTTATGTTCTAAAACTGCTTCCGACCGTTTCTCCAGGATTGGATTAATATCAACTTATTGCATCTACTGCAAGAACAACATCTGGTGTGGTACTTGACATCTTATGATTGACTCAATTGCCTAAGCAAGTGATCTGCCAATCATGAGTATCCCTCTCCCCTTTAGTCTATAAGACACCTTTAGAGAGGGTGACTCCATTACCTGCAGGTACACTACCATGCCAGGAGTCGTCCATTCTAAATACTCTTTGAATGCTGTCTAAGTACCCAGATTGGGAAACCACCCAAATCTAGATCTAAAACCATAGATCTAGTAACCAGTATGTCAGATATTATGTCCAAGTCCCATGTGGAGAAACCACTGTGTGACAACCAAAGTCTAACCGATCGTAGTATAGGAGTATCACTTCCTACTACCTTCTCAACAGATCCATCCCTTATTCTGATGACGTCAAACCTATGACTGTCACATCAGAAATAGATGATCTATCTCCGCTACATCTGCTTTAGTCTATAAATAGACATAAGCCTGATGTCCACCAATGCTTCCGCTGCTCCCACTGACTACGACAACCCTCTGGCAGAGTCATATAGACGTGCACTTCTAAAGCTAGTTTAGAACGACGCTATACTCATCCTCCTGCCGGGTCTCGCAGCCTGGAACAACAACAATGGCAAGTGTGGGTAAACAAGAACTTCCCTGTCACCGTCCTTGAGGCTACTGGAGTACCTCTCGGGTGCCTGAAGTTACCCACCGTATCTGCGGAGTGGCCAATGGAATGTCAAATCAGATTGAATCTTTAGGTTCCTTATCAAATCTTCGGTAATCGTTTGTGGTTCTGGAATCACTTCCAGTTCTACCATACTCCCACTACTGTTTTTGAAAAAATCCATTTTTAATAAAACTGTGGCGAGTCTAGAACAATATTTCTATTGATCTGCCAGATGGTAGAAAATCAACCCTCGTCATAGCCTGGGTCAACCCACAAACAGCCATTACAGAAACATGCCTTGAGTTATCCAGAGTCTGGTTTTAAGCATAAGCCGGACAACTCCCCGTACCTTAACAATGTCAAGATATGAACTGTTCTATATCCAATATAGAAACAGATGCACTGATTTAATTGAACCAGATTCAAATCATGCAGCTATCTCCAGTGTATGTAAACTAAATGGAGAGAGGCCGATCAGCGTTACTCAACTTAGGAATGCTTCCAATTATGAGTAACCTGAAAGAGAAGCAATTTCTCTTTATCATTACTATCAACTGAATACCATACACAAGTATCTACATCTTCGATCTCTTTGAAGAATCCCGATACTTGTAATACCTGGTTCTCTACTTTATCCAAATACCTATTACTTCTCAAAATTCGGACCCTGTGTTTCTACGAAACACTTGTCTAAAAACTAGAGAAGTCATAAGTAAACCGAATATAGTACGAGGACCAACCCCTCTGTCCTAATGGACACTGGACAACATACAATACTCTGCATAAGTCCGCTGAGTCTAACAACTCTTTCACTGTGCGTCGTAGGTTGAAAACTGTACTTATGGTTAAAAAGAATTACACCGCTGTTTAATGCTCCTTACCTAACCATCCACTGATATAGGTAAATGTCATCGACATAATATCAAAAGGTATATCTCACTCTATGAAAATAGACGTACAGATATATCAATTTGAAATTGGTGCACAACAGCGGATATTCAAAACCAAATATTTGCCGACCGGCAAACAACCCAGATGATCTCCTCAAATATCACCGATTACAACGAATCCCGATATAATGAGGATGATCACCCTATTCCCAATAACTTACTCCCACTCATCATCTGTAAAACCATACAGATGTGAGAATCATACCTGGTAAATACATACCCTGGAGTAAGTATCTAATCGGGAAATCAGTTTTCCATTAACAGTACACAGTGAAACTGAAACATCGAAATGTCTCGTTGGGGTATCCTGGTATTCCTAGTAATGCCTCTTCCATTATCCAGATTCACAACTGTAACCGTATAATTCTTTGCCACCTCTCCAAATCCCTTTATATGTCTTTAGTCATTACCTTCTGCACATCCCTTAGGCCAAATGGTTTTCTTCCTTCCCTACCGTTCGGCACCAGCCTATGGTTTGGAAGAAGACTATCCAATAAGCATGAAGGGTGTACTGTCCTAATCCTAGGAGCACTCGCATCGCGAGAGAAGGTGAAGATAAAAGACACTTGAATGTACTTTATTCCTATTTCTCCTGAACCAGAATCCATCCCCGAACTGGAACAAGTTCCTTTCGAGTTCGTATATAACCATACGATGGAGTATCCAAATAAACTGTGGATCTTCGTAGTGATACGGAGTGTCCTGGAGAAATACAAAGGTGATTTAGGATTGGCGAAGAAATACTTGATTCGGTCGTGAATAGCAGTCGCAACTTACTTTGCCCTCTTACTAATCCCTTGCTTTGTCTTAATCTTAATACCTTCTATACACCGTTTAGGCTAACTGGTTTTCTTCATTCCCTACCCGTCGGCACCAGCCTATGGTTTGGAAGAAGACTATCCAATTTGCGTAGTAGGTGTACTACTCCTAAACCAAGGAGTACTCGCAACTGAGAGAAGGTGAAAAGAAAAAGACAACTGAATAATCCTATTCGTTTTTCTCCAGAACCAGAAACCATCCTCGAAGTCCTTCGAGTTCGTATATAACCATACGATGGTTTTGTCCAATGGAAGTGGACGTTCGTAGTAATACGGGGTGTCCTGGAGAAAAGGGTAAAAGTAGGAGTGGCAATGAGGTTCGCAACTCTGACAATCCAAAAGCCAGTGTTGAGAAGGTTCGGTCAACTTGGTCACTGAGTCATAGTCTAGGGTCGGGTCAATGGTCGCTGCCAGAGAGAGAGAGAAAAGAAACACTCAGCGTGCACTCTGTCCTAGATCAGAATGGTTACCAATTTATCTAATCTGGAAACCTCCCACTGTACCTCAAATTCTCCTCCAAACCTGAAAGAAGAATTAGTCGGGGTCACCCGAGGAGTAAACCAACTCATCAGTGGGAATCGGGATCCAACTCTCATCGCATGATAACGTGACGAAATCCGCTCACGGTATCACACTCCAGAAGGTATGCGCATATCTGGCAAGTTTCAGTTCTTTTGAAACTCCCGATGTTTGTTTTTACCCCTAGGACCCAAGTGACCTTGACAATGCCAACAAATCAAAGAGTCCTAGTCAAGTTCTACCCGTCATTATCTTGATTGCATTAAACCCACCCGTACGAGTCCTTGACAATGCCAACAAGACCGTACGACTGTCCTAACCAATCCACTTATCCTTGTGACAGAAAAGCATTACATAGCTACCGAACACTACGCCACGGCAATGCACGACAAACACAGCACGAATACTAAGTAACACTAATCTGAAATGACGGAGGGTTACGACTGGTTTTTGGCGAAAAACCTTTAACGTAATGAACTTGATATCGTTGAAGGAACTGCACAATTTTTATAAAATATAGTGACGAAAACCTTTACTAAAGAGGTCACTCCCGGTGAAGGGATCTCGGCTCTTTCCCCGTAGAATGAGGTGCAGGATATTCCAACTGAATACCACGATGCAAAGCAAAAGTAATCGGCTATAGTGAAGTTAATGCCCTGACGCAAACTTCTGTCCAAGGGGTCACTCCCGGTGAGGGGATCTCGGCCCTTGCCTCGTCGACTGAGGAGCAGGATATTCCAAATGAATACCACGATGCAAAACAAAAGTGAACGTCCTTGCAATAACAGCTTTTTGAAAAATGTTCCAACAACATCAGAATAGGTTTTTTTATCTTGCATTGATCCGAATCAACGCAGTCCCATCAATCGATCACACCACAAAGAACGAAAATATACTGACGTACGTATATGCCATCCGCATTCGCCACTGGGTCCCGTCATCACCCGTTAGGTTAGCTAACTAACGGCAGAGCGGGGACTGGACTAGCGCGGATGTAAAACATATACAACATCTACTAATATATATACCAATATATTATATTTCGCTCAAGGCGTGATAAAATGCAACATCACAGAAATGTACAGCATCACAGAACAATACAGATATCTGGAAGCCCCGGGTTTCACAGAGCTGCTGCTGAAACCCGACGTTCCCCTGGTCGTGTGGATAGCCTGTGCAATGAAATCCTAGACCCCTACGGGCGCGGCAAGTCACCCGCCAAAACCTGAAGCGAGGCAGCCCCCTCCAGCACCGTGAATGGACCACCCAGCACTTCAAGGAATCTGGTAACTTGGGCACCCCTCCTGGGTCAACCTGTACCCCCTACGAGTGCGGCGAATAGCCCGCCAATCCTAGAGTGAAGCCCCCTCCGTCTCAATGCCATGAGATGCGGGCCCGTTGCCCCTAGAACCCGGCTATCCGTGCACTCCTCCGCGGGGTAATCCTAGTACAGAAAGTAAAATATACATACACCGGGTACATCGACCGCAACCAGGTCGTGCCCCAAAAGAATAATACAATCAGGCAGTGACGGCAGTCCACATGTCGGACGCTCGCCCCGCAATATAAATGTACATAATACAACAAACTGTACTACCATTGCATCCAGGCTATCCCCACGACCGATCCGCAACATCACAGCATAAACATAGAACATCAACGTGAAAATCACGTTCGCAAATCCGTCTAACCGGGCTATAGCAGTTAGACCGGATTTACCGATCAAGTGACATTCACGGTCGCAGATATAATGTAAATACTGTGAAATAATGTGTTTAAAATATCCGACCGATCAAACAATTAACAAGTGGGCCCCTAACCAATACTGTAGCAGTTACAGAAAACCTGGGCCCAAATTTAATATTCCAAAACCCACAAAATTAATCCAAAGGCCCACTGTAAAATTTTGAACAAGTGAAGACTCCAGAGCGCGGCGGAACCGCGGCCCAAGGGGGGGTTTGGCCGCGGTTCCACGCTAAAGATGTCGACTGAAATTGTCGAATTTTTACAGTGGTCTTATAATGTCTTGTACAGCAGTTTTCGACAACCTGAAAAATTTTCTGACACCAAAAAATTCCAACAGAAAACTGATGCAAAGGAAAATGTGGTTTTTGGGATTTCGGTCGATCGGATAAGCAAAACACATTAGAACAAGCTAGGTAAGGTTAATGGCATGGCTCTGATACCATGTTGCGCCACGGCAGCGCCAGGCCGTCTATCCGAGGCCAAATTGCGGAATCAAAAATTTTCCTTACTCGGAAACCGGCGCTACCGCGGACAAAGAAAACCAGGATCGTTAACCATTAACCTAATGCTAGCAACAAGAGATGGGAAGAAAAGTATACCGAGTGATCCGAGTCCTCCGGTCTTCTCGTCATCGTCCCGATCTCCCGCGGAAAGTGTAGTCTCCATATCGTCGCCTCCTCGCCGGAAGGGCACCACATCGCCTGCGTCTTTTACGGGCTCCCGCCTCAATACCGAGGCAACTCGGGCATGAAGCCGGCAACTCGACATGCTCAAGATGTGCTGTAGAATGTAGTGTAGATCATGCTAGTCTCATTTGGGGTTTTTAGTTGCCTTGATGGAGGAATAAGGTTAAGGAAAAATGGTGCTTTCATTTTTCCAAAACTTGAAGAATGAGATGAAGAAATTTGTGCTACACCAAAGAATGGAAATTTCTCTCTTCCTCACTCCAAAGTGGCCGGCCATTTTTCTTATGGAAATGGTGGAGGGAATGAAGCATAACAAAAGAGGGAGGTGACTGTAGTGTAAAGCAAGTGGTGACCACATCTAAACACAAGAAAACATCAACCATGCTTTTCTTTCCAATCACCTAAATGCACCATCATGAATAATGTAAGTCATGGTAAAGAGAATGATGATGGTCATATCAAAATCCCACATATGCATGAAACCCCCTCCCCAAAAGTAATTTGCAAAACTGCAAATTACCCCCTCCATCGGAAAAGTCCGGCCGGGAAAGAACAAAGGAAAACCGGCCGAAACGGAATGCAAATTGGCAACTCCAGAAAACTGGTCCCGTAATAAATTACAGGAAAACCCCGATACTGTGCATACACACCCGCATCTGTATTCCGTCCGGATACAAATGCAATGAGACAAAATCTACACTGTACTAAACTAGGACCGGCTTAAGCCAAAGCCGGCTAGTGATATCCGTCCGATCCTGATCCGTGCAATACCGCACGTATCAGATCGAACCCTGCCATATAACTATACGGCTACTAGTACAAAACTGTCTGATCCTGATCCGTGCAATACCGCACGTATCTGATCGGACCCTGCCATATCTCCATACGGCCTCTACAGCGTTTCGCCCGAAAGCTTGAGTAACTGTAAGTGTGGTGGACTCTAAAGACTCGTCAATACTATGGCTGTGGATTTAACCACTAGCACGTCAGAGGTATTAGCCAATACGTGACGGGCCACCAGCTATTGACCAAAAGGGACGTCGATGAGCGAACTCATCCTGACACCCTACTGAGCCTGTCAGTGACAATATCCGTACAGTCCGGTCCGTTCGTCTATGAGCATCGCATGTCGGGCCTAGGGGGTTGGTAAAAGTCAGACCCCCATAAGCGGTACAAGTCGTGTCGGAGTGTAGCCCAGAACGCTCTGAGATACTACTGGAATACCTACCAGTAAATCTCCTGCCTCGGCCGAGGGCTTTGCGTAATGGCTCTCCTAGACACAGCGTGACCTCACCCCCAATACCGGGAGAGACGAACCCCTGAAGATCCGCTCACTGCCTCCATGTGGCTCGGGACTGTACCCAACTAAAACCTGTTTGCACGACTCCTTTGAGCCGTGGTAGGGTAGTAATCAAAGTACAGTGGGAACTCACACGAGACAAATGATGATCCCCAGGTCGATGAACTAACCTGTACACATGTCACCAGGGAACTGCTATCTGACGTCAGGTATAAGACCAACTAGCATGTTCCCGGCGAGTCCTGTCCGGTGTACTCATAACCCAATGAGCACCTGTATACATCTTAGGTGAACCAACTGACACCAGTGTCTTGTGAGACCGGCCACCGCCCCTCGTCGGGGTCTCGACTGTATACACTAGTCTACTCTGGAGAATCGATGCCCTGTCTCGAAACTCCCACGACTAGGGACCTTTTAAGGATGTGCTTGTAGACTACCAGCTCCCACGTATATGATCGCCATCATACTGCTGGTGGTCAAGCAAGAATCCTAGGGGCTCTATCAACGTGTAATAGCGACATGTCAGGTCACCTAAAGCAGTACACGATGATAAAGATAAACCAGATAGCATACTATCATCTCGAGTAAGACTGTCCTACCGGGATAGGTCCTCCCTCAATCATTGCAATCACGTGCCTGTGATCCAATAATTGACTCTGAGGGCAATATCTCCAACACAAAGAACCTTCACCGATGGCAGGACCTTTGATCGAAGTTTCTTCACCTGCCGATCCAATATCTCAACTGGCTGCACGGTGAACGAAAGGTCGGGCTTGAGCTGAACGGTCTGATGCTGAATCGTGTGGGAAGGGTCATGAAGATATCTGCGTAGCATCGACACATGGAAGACGGGATGAACATCTGAAAAGATGGGTGGAAGAGCCAAACGATATGCAACAGCGCCGATGCGCTCGAGGATCTCGAAGGGACCTACAAACCTAGGGCTAAGCTTTCCCTTTCGCCCAAATCGCATCACGCCCTTCATCGGAGAGACCCTAAAAAAACATGATCGCCAACCGCGAACTCTAATCTGCGACGGCGCCTGTCTGCATACGATTTCTGCCTACACTGAGCTTCTCTCATCCGGTCTCAAATCAACTGCACTTTCTCGGTCGTCTCCTGCACAACCTGTGGCCCAAAAATACTGCTCTCGCTCAACTCAGTCCAACAGACGGGCGATCTGCATCTCCTCCCATACAAGGCCTCGAAAGGAGCCATCTGGATAGTATCCTGGCAGCTGTTGTTGTAGGAGAACTCCACTAACGGTAAATGGCGATCCCAGCTACCGCCAAAGTCCAAAACACATGCCCTGAGCATGCCCTCGAGAGTCTGAATAGTCCGCTCTGACTGCCCGTCGGTCTGCGGATGAAATGTTGTGCTGAAGCTCAAACGAGTGCCCAACGCCTCCTGAAGTCTCTGCCATAGTCGGCTGGTAAACTGAGTGCCTCGGTCTGATACGATACAAGTCGGTACGCCATGCAACCGGACGATCTCGTCGATGTAGATCTGGGCATACTGAGCAAAACTGAAAGTGGTCTTCACTGGCAGGAAGTGAGCCGCTTTCGTCAATCGGTCCACGATCACCCAAATGGAGTCGCAACCTCGACTGGTCCTGGGTAGACCCACAACGAAGTCCATCGAAATCTGCTCCCATTTCTACTCCGGAATGGGCAAAGGCTGCAACTCTCCTGCTGGCCTCTGGTGCTCGGCCTTGACTTGCTGAAAAATTAGGCATCTCGATACGAAATCGGTGACCTCCCTCTTCATCCCGTCCCACCAATAGACATCTCTCAAGTCGCGGTACATCTTGGTGGAACCTGGATGAATGTTGTACGTAGATCTATGCGCGTCCTCCAGAATCTCACGTCACAGCCCCTCTGAATCTGGTACGCACAATCGAGTTCCAAATCGTAATACTCCCTGATCGTCGATCATGAACTCGGAATCTCTGCCCTTCCTGATCTGCTCCATGATCTCTGAAAGTCGGCCATCACCGGGCTGTGCCTCTCGAATGCGGTCAAGTAACTGCGGACGTGCACGAACGTGCGCAAGCTGCCCCCCTGTCGGAGTGAACTCAAACTCCACCCGGCTGTCGCATAAAATCTGCCAGTCTGCTGACGACTACCTCTGCACTACGCGCAAGCAAGATAGCTACCCCCGGGCCTCCTGCTCAAAGCATTCGCCACTACGTTCGCCTTGCCCGGGTGGTACAAGATCTCACAGTCGTAGTCCTTCACCAGCTCCATCCAACGACGCTGTCTCAGATTCAGGTCTCGCTGCTGAAATATATACTTTAGGCTCTTGTGGTCAGTGAATATTTGGCACGACTCGCCGTATAGGTAATGTCGCCAAATCTTAAGTGCAAAGACCACAGCACCCATCTCCAAATCATGAGTGGGGTAGTTCTGTTCATGTTTCTTCAATTGTCGCGAAGCATATGCGATCACCCTGTCATGCTGCATCAATACGCATCCTAACCCCACCCGTGAAGCGTCACAATAAACCACGAATCCGCCTGATCCCGAGCGTAATGATAATACCGGCGCCGTAGTCAGACAAATCCGCAGTTGCTGAAAACTGTGCTCGCACTCCTCCGTCCAAACGAAAGGAACTCCCTTCCGGGTCAAACCGGTCAAAGGTGCAGCAACACGGAAGAAGTCCTGAACGAATCGCCTGTAGTAGCCCGCCAGGCCTAGAAAACTACGGATCTCCGTAACCGATGTCGGTCTGGGCCACTGCTGAACGGCCTCAATCTTCTTCGGGTCCATACATATGCCATCTCTCGTAATCACGTGACCCAAGAAACCAACGTTGTCAAACCAGAATGCACATTTGGAAAATTTTGTGAAGAGCTGGTGCTCCCTCAGAGTCTGCATCGTAATCCGCAAGTGCTGCTCGTGCTCCTCTCGGCTCCGGGAATACACCAAAATATCGTCGATGAACACTATGATGAACAAGTCGAGATACGGCCTGAATGCACGGTTCATCAAGTCCATGAATGCAGCTGGGGCATTGGTGAGTCCGAACGACATCACCAGAAACTAATAGTGGCCATAGCGTGTACGGAAAGTTGTCTTCGGTATATCCTCCCTTCGGACTCGCAGCTGATGGTATCCTGATCGTAAGTTAATCCTCGAAAAATAACCCGCACCCTGAAGCTGATCGAACAAATCATCAATGTGCGTCAATGGATATCTGTTTCGCACGGTAACCTTGTTCAGCAGGCGGTAGTCGATACATAAGCGCAAACTTCCGTCCTTCTTCTTGACAAACAGGACCGGAGCACCCCATGGAGAAACGCTGGGTCGAATAAGTCCCTTATCCAAGAGATCTTGCAGCTGAACCTTCAACTCTCTAAGCTCCGCCGGGGCCATCCGATAAGGCGGTATAGAAATAGGCCCCGAGCCGGGAATCAAATCAATACAGAACTCGACATCGCGCTCAGGCGGTAGTCCTGGCAGCTCATCAGGGAAAACATCGGGGAACTCGCACACAATCGGGACCTGGTCCAACGGAATAACTGTAGCTCTAGTATCGCGTACATTGGCTAGAAATCCCCGACATCCCTTTCTCAACAGCTGATCAGCGCGAAGAGAAGAAATCAACATGTGAGGGGCGGCACCACGGTCCCCCTGCAAAACAAAAGCCGACTCGCCGGGAAAAAAAATCTAACTGTTTTCTCGCGGCAGTCCACGGACGCGTAGCACGTGGCTAACCAATCTATGCCCAAAAGAACGTCGAAGTCCAACATCTCAAGAAGGATCAAGTCGACAGGCAGCTCTCGCTCGCCAATACGGACGGTGCAGGATCGGAACACGTGCCTAGCAACAAATGACTCTCCCACAGGAGTGGTCACAACCAGCGGCTGATCAAGCAAACCGGACTCTCTACCCAAACTCGGCACGAAGTGTGTGGCAACATATGAGTGCGTGGATCCGGGATCAAACAACACGCGTGCACCAACACAGCAAATAGATAGGGTACCTGTCATGACGGCATTGGATGCCTGTGCATCCTGGGGTGTCAACGCAAAAACTCGGGACTGACCTCCACCAATAGCGGGCTGACCTCGGCCTCGGCCTCTGCCTCCTCGCCCTCTCTGGATAGGTCCGCCGCATCCACGGCCTCTGGGTGCACCTAACTGGCGTGGAGCATCACCTGTGGCAGAAAGTAGAGCTCTCTGAGGAGGGGGCGGTGATGGTGGTAGGGTCACATGTGGAGCTGTCTCCACTCCCTGTCGTCTCGCTGGACAATCTCTAACACGGTGGTGCAGGCTCCCGCACCCAAAGCATCCTGGCGACGCCTGCTGTCCCTGTGGATACGAACCATACAGCTGACCTCGTCCAAACCCTCTGCCGGCCCTATCTCTCGGAAAGAATCTGGCATGCTGCCCCTGATCTGGCGTGCCGGTACGAATCCTCTTCGGCGTGGGAACGGCCGAAGTCGCTGAAATACGTGCCTCCATCCGCAACGCTGTATCCATAGCCGCTGAATAGGTATCGAAGTGCTGGACGCCAATGGCAAGAAATAGCTGGGTATCCAGTCCCTGTATGAACCTCTTCACCCTCTTCGCTTCGGTATCCACCAGATACGGAGCATATCGGGACAACTGTGTAAACTGGACGTCATACTCAGACACCGTCATCCCTGGGGTCTTGATCAAGGCCTCAAAACTACGAGCTCGGGCGTCACGAATGCTCTCCGGAAGGAAACGAGCCAGAAAGACTGCTGTAAACTCGGTCTAGGTCATGGACGGTAGACCTGCAGCTCGTCCTCTCAGAACCGACTTCCACCATATCTGCGTGAGGCCCTCTAGTCGGAAGCTCGCCAGCTCTACCCATCGGTCATCAGAACACCTCAGCGAGCGGCAGATCCTGGCCAAATTGTCAAGGAACGTCTGCGGGTCCTCTGCTGCATCGGTACTCGTGAAGACTGGAGGTCTCAGCCTCATGAACTCCTGTAGCGAAACCGGAATGGTCGCGGTGGTAGTAGTAGGAGCAGGTACCATAGTAGTCTGGGATGTAGTGGGTACTGATTGATACGAAAAAGTTGTTTGTAGTTAACCGCAATCAATAACGGTGTGGCGTGTAGCTAGACCGAGATGAGTACGGGTCGTCCTCTAGGAAACGTGGAACCTTTTACTTTTACTTTAGATGTGTTGAGAAAGAGAGGAGGGATAAAGAATTTTATAGAAAGATTTCTAGATCTACGTTAAACAAGAATGTAAAATATAGATCTAGATTATTTTAAAGATGTAATTAATATAATAAGAGAGCTTGTAGGGTTCGTTAGGATTTAGTAGTTATGGACGACTAATTAAAAGTTACCCTTTTTATCCATTAATAGATTTAGAATTAGAACGACGGTGATGCGTGTAGATTAGGGTTTCTGGAGGGAAAAGGAATCCCACTCTTAACCCTTATCTCGACACGGAACTCCGTTCATATCTAGCCTTTACCAAAACAATCATTAATCTGATCGCTAATCGCGGTCGAAACTAGCAAAGAATTGCTAGCGCGCCCGATTAGGATGTTAATGATTCTTTTGATAAAGTTCCTAAACTTTATAGGACTTAAAAAAGGGTTTAATTATTTTCATCGTCCATTAGCCTACCCTAATCCTACGAACCCTAACAAGCAGAGAATTACTCGCGCATGTTGGGAGAAGAAGATGAAAAGACAGAGAGGGAAAACATAATGTAAAATGCAAAAGAATTAAATAAAACAACTACCTTTATTAATCAACTTGAACAATCTACACTTTGATTCCTTAGAAAATGATTACAAAGACTAGTTTGCTTCTCGATCTCTTCCAAGGAGGTAGACGAACAGTTGATGATCAGCCTGGATGCGTGAGCCGTCTTGGACTTCGTGATCTCTTCGGCTTGATGCTTTTCCAAGAGGCTCTCGGTGCCTTTTTATAGTGCAAAGCCAGAATCTTTTGCTTCAAAAGTTGGTAAAATATAGTAGAGAATCATGCCCCAAAATCTTTCCTTCCAACTCCATAATATTGCGGCGGATCCGCGGCAAATGGGTGCTAAGGCCGCGGATCCGCGGCCAACGGGTGAGATCTCTTGATCAAAATTCTTGTGCTTTCTTCTTATGACAAGTGTCAATCCTAGGCATCTTCATAATTCAGAAATCTTCTCACGGTTGCTTCCAGACTTGGTCTCGAAGTTTTGGTTCTTAATTTGGCAAGTTTTCTTCAACAAATTGATTTGTTTGATAAATTCTTCATAACAACTTGGAAAATTCTGCACAACAACTTAAATAAGATTTAGTAGACCTAGTTCTACTAGAATTAGGTCAATGAATTTATTTGCATACACTTTCCTACCAAATGATAATTAAAATATATTAACACATGGAAAATGGTGCTTTTACACATAAACCCTCATATGTATAATATATTATAATAAAGTCCTTTTTTAATATGAAAATGGTAGGAAAAATGTAATACAAATGTGCAGTTTTATCAACTGAACAGGTACCCCCAAACTTATCTTTGATCGTCCCGAGCAAACTAGTTTATTTAAGAGGAGAAAAAGAAAGGAGAAAACTAAGCACACTTTCGTAAGCAGACACGATTGCACTGAGCACGTGCAACAAGCCGTTAAACCTCTAAGTGTCCCTAGTAGGAGGAGTGTTGTCTCCTGAGGGTTTTCAGCGGATTACACCGACAAAATCCTATAACAAAAGAGAGATGGTGAAATTTACATATAAATATAAGAACCATAAAAGAAAGGCCTTGAAAAGAAGAGTTTCCAACTATACTAGCTTTTCAGTTGTCATGAGCCCTATCTTAATAGCCATGAAAAAATGTTAGAAATCACATCATCCCTTAATAAAACATCGTCTTTATTCTTCATTCCTACCTTTCATCCAAACATTGATCATATAACCCCACGTGTGTGTAAAGAACATCTCTACACTCGGAGAATTCAATTCAAGCTATCATACTCTTGTCCATCTACCTTAGTACTTTTTAATTTGATGAATATTAAGATTTGCTCACACATTTTTATGCGACCGTTAATACTTCTTGAGGTACTAACCGACCGATTACTCAAGTGCTTGCTGATTAGGTGATAATATTTTCCTCGTCTTGCACCACCTAAGGCTTAGCAGTGACTCCCAGACCAGTTGGCCTTAGGGCACTAGGTGAAGAGGTACCCTCGCTATATATTTTTTTATTGCTGCCTTGGCAATAACAAAACCAGTGTTCAATTTTCTCTTTTCACCATTTTTATATTTTCTTCATTTTTTTTTCCTTCATACTTTGGCTTTTAGACAAGAGCATTTCAAGGTATCCTCTACTATCCCGAGTTTCAAGACGTGTGTAAGTGCATATAGTAGGGTATCAATATTCAAATGTTTGGTTTCCAGAATAGGAACTATTTTTCAGACTTATTTTTATCCTCAGATTAGTGACTTCCTTCATTTTACTAACCCTTGGGACAACAGCTCATAACTACTTATTACCAGTTCGTGTAAGAAAACTTCTAATTTTCTTGGTTTTCTTAAACTATTCCTATCTTTTGGATGTAATTTTTCACTTTCTACTCTTTTGTTATAAAAGAAAATTTTTGAATTTTTTTTGAAAATATTGTGCTTATGCAAAATATGATGCAAATTGATGTGTAAATAAGCACAAACCTCCCCCAAAACTGTTTACAGCAGTGTCCTCACTGATGTCACCCGTTAAGCTCAAAAACCTGTAGACTTGGGAGGAAATTATTAATGGGGGAAAGAATATATGAAAGTGAAAATCCTCCCCCAAACTTATTTTAGGCTCACAAATTTGTAAAAATCATTTTCTTTTCAAGAGCCAAAATATACCACCCCCCCAAACTTTAAACAATTTTAATCTTTTAAAATCACACGAGGGGGTCAAGGTTATTGGTCAATGCCAAGCTTTGCAAAGACCGAAGGTCAACACCAACCATTCAAAAAATTTATCGATGAAGCACCAAGGTTGGTGGAAGAACATGTCACCTATTGACGTGAAGAAGTGGGGAGGTGACAAGAGGTGTAATGAAAAAGGATTGCGTCTCAATTTGGAGAGACGGCACAGTGATAGTGATGATGGATTACTCGCATTATCATGATTGTCCAAAAGAGGGGGTGGAGATCCAATTTCTTCATCTTGGAATTGATTCATCTCAACACCCGTGTCTTATAAAAATGCGAGTTCATCAGCGAAAATTTCCTCAAATCTTTCATCGATACCCCGAAAAATAATGTCATCAGAAAAAATGGGGTGATCGTCAGACTCAATATAAGGTTCCTCATTAGATGTTGACCCGGACAACTCGGTGGAAGAGTAAATGGTTGGGTCAAACAACAACATATGAAAAGAGTCTGTATCATGAGGTTGATCAAATTCGCTGCTGTCGACATCCATTAATTCGACAGAACACACATGAGCATAGGGTTCGGAGGGTTCACTTTCCAACTTGTAAATGTTAAGCTCAATTGACTTCTTTCCAAAGGATAGGGTCATAGAGCCATTTCTACAATTAATTACTGCGTTGGAAGTGGCCAAAAAGGGTCGACCGAGTATCACCGGGATTTGATTGCGTGGGTTTGCTACAGGTTGTGTATCTATAACGATAAAGTCTACAGGGAATATGAATTCCCCGACTTTGATTAACACATCCTCTAGCTCACCCCTTGGTTGGGTGATAGATCGATCGGCCATCTGAAGAGTGCAATGCGCAGGTTTTAACTCTCCGATCCCTAATTTCTCATACACAGAATACGGAAGCAAGTTAACACTAGCACCAAGATCGAGTAGAGCACGATTGATATTTTTACCCCCAATAGAAATTGAAATTGTAGGACTTCCGGGGTCCTTTCGTTTCTTGGAAAGTTGTTGTGTAAAAGCTGTGCTCACATTACTCGCAAGGAAAACTTATTTAGGTATTTGAACTTTTCGCTTCCTAGTGCACAAGTCCTTTAAGATTTTCGCATATGACGGAACTTGTTGAATAGCATCTAGGAGAGGAATGTTTATGTTAACTTGCTAAAAAATTTCCACAATCATCTCCATTTGTGGACTTGGTCTGTTGCTCCTTAACCTGGTTGGATAAGGTGCTTGATTAATAAGTTTTGGGTCCAACGTTTGTGGAGAAGACTGTGGCGACGGATTCGATCCCAAAATTGGAGTGGGCATCGACTTAGATAGATTTGGCGAAATGGGCGAAGGGTTCGAGCCTTGGGTAAAACGGAGAATAGGCTCGGGTGAAGATGGGAGACTAGACAAATTAGGGGAAGAAGAAGAAGCTGGGGTATCATCGGTGTCATTATCATCACACTGCTCACCCACTCGGTCATTCAGCACTTTTCCCGATCTCAACGTGGTAACAGCACTCACATTATAACTTTGTGAGTGGCCAGGATTAGGTATGGGTTGAGATGGGAGTTTCCCTTTCTCTCTCGCACTCATTGCGACGTTTAACTGTGCGATTTGGTTTTCTATTGATTTAATACTCTCACCATGGGAGGAAGAGTTTTTCGTTAGGGTATCAATAGAAGACCTTATCTCAGCCGAATTTTGCATGGATTGTTTCATAAACATATCCAAAGTTTGTGCAAGTGAGTTGTCAGTACCGGCCACTTGTGGTGTAGAAATGTTGGCCGGATTTTGGAAATTTTGTGACTGAAAGGGGGGCTGATTCTGTGGTTGTGGTTGCTGTGGAGGAGGTCTTTGATAATTACTTTGTTGGTTCTGATTCCAAGCAAAGTTAGGATGATTCCTCCATCCTTGATTGTATATGGAAGAAGAAGGGTCGTTTCTAGGTCGCTGCTGAAAATCAGCATTAGCTTGAAACGAAGGATTCATAGGACATTCTTCCGTTAAGTGTGAAGGATCCGAACAGCAACCACAAACGGTCTTAGGAAGCGTGACCTGATTTAGGGAGAATGTTGAGAACTTGTTTTCAATAGCATCGAGTTTCTTCTGAATCGCTGCCATTTCGGCTTTTACTGCGATAGAAACATCGAGCTGGTGAATACCTCCCTTAGTTGAAGGTGGTCTTACGCTTTCCCACTGCAACGTGTGTTCAGCAAGGTCTTCCAGATATTTCCATGCTTCACCGTCATCTTTAGACATGAAATTGCATTGACACATTGTTTCAAGCATCTGCTTTGTCGCTTGATTAATGCCCTCATATATAATCCGACATAAATCCCATCTTTGTATTCCGTGATGGGGGCATTGGACAAGCAGATCTTTGAAACGTTCAAAGCACTTCCAAAATGGTTCATTGGGAAGCTGGGTGAACTGGTTGATCTCGCTCCTAACATGTGCAGTCTTATGATTTGGGTAAAACTTCTTAAGAAATGCTACGATGAATTCATCCCAATTAGCGATAGAGTGTGCGGCAGTATTATAAAGCCATTTTTCTGCCAAGTCGCACAGTGTGAATGGGAGAAGACGTAAGCGCATAGCATCTAAAGTCAATTGTGAAGTACCCATCATTGCGCATACGTTTTCGAATTTGGTGATGAAAACGTACGCGTCTTCCGACTCAAGCCCGTGAAATTTGGGCAGCAAATTGATGTAGTGGGGTTTAATTTCGAAATTATCCCCGTTAGGTGGTGGAAGAGATAGACAAGTAGGGAGAGGACCACGAATAGGATAGCATCTCTCTTGGAGAGAGATGCGCGGTGGATTCTGCTCACCTGCGGGCGGTGGCAGCATGGTGTTATAATTAGATGGAGTGCCATCCATCACGGTCGATGTGGTGTGTGATTGGGGAAAAGAAGATGAAGAAGTACCGACTTCGGCGTCGATAGCAGGAACGCGGACAAGACGGGCACTAGGATCCCGTGTCCAGCCGAGCATGCACTAAGCGGGTTTAGTGCAAGTGGCAGCGTGTGTGTGATTTTAAAATTGGCTTGTTTTTGAAAAAGTGGGACTCAAGACAAATCTCCCTAAGATGCACAAGCAACCCTAGAACTAAGGTCACCTAGGTCCAGTCTCTAGACCGCTCCTAGACTTCCAAAGGACAAGTCGTAGGATCAATCCTCTACCGCCTCCGTACTACCCTTGTAGCCAGGTAAATGCCAGGTAAATAGGAAGGAACCAAAGTAGTGGGCCTAATTAAAAACCACTAGCCTTTGACACACTTGCCTAGGCACTAAAAAAGTAATGCGGATAAACGATAGATTACCCACGACCTTCCTCTGTCCTTAACGAGCGCGACAGTCCTTAGAGTCTGGTCTAGATATTTTTTAAATTAATGAAGGGTTGATCAATATGCTCGGTTTGTGATTTGTGGGGCTTAGGAAGGGTGATGAAATCCCCACCTAATCTTGATTTGGTCTTTGCCCCTTAAAGTCCGTATTAAAATATGCAAAACAAAACCAATCACAAAACTTTTGCAAAAAGATTTTTGAGCGGCGCTATTTTGCAAAGAATCCTGCAGAAAATAGATTTTATTGGATTTTAGAGGAGAGAGAAGGAGTTAAGAAAGATACCAGAGAAGTTCAGAACCCTAGATCTCCTGTTTCCTCAAGTCCGTGACTCCAGATTCCCTCGCAAAATTCACACACAAATCGTTAAATATGCAATTTGCAGTTTTGTTTTAATAATGATATGAATCGTCTAAGAATTCAACACAAATAATAAGAATAAAAAATTACGCACGCATCCCCGGCAACGGCGCCATTTGATTGATATGAAAAAGTTGTTTGTAGTTAACCGCAATCAATAACGGTGTCGCGTGTAGCTAGACCGAGATGAGTACGGGTCGTCCTCTGGGAAACGTGGAACCTTTTACTTTTACTTTAGATGTGTTGAGAAAGAGAGGAGGGATAAAGCATTTTATAGAAAGATTTCTAGATCTACGTTAAACAAGAATGTAAAATATGGATCTAGATTATTTTAAAGATGTAATTAATATAATAAGAGACCTTGTAGGGTTCGTTAGGATTTAGTAGTTATGGACGACTAATTAAAAGTTACCCTTTTTATCCATTAATAGATTTAGAACTAGAACGACGGTGATGCGTGTAGATTAGGGTTTCTGGAGGGAAAAGGAATCCCACTCTTAACCCTTATCTCGACACGGAACTCCGTTCATATCTAGCCTTTACCAAAACAATCATTAATCTGATCGCTAATCGCGGTCGAAACTAGCAAAGAATTGCTAGCGCGCCCGATTAGGATGTTAATGATTCTTTTGATAAAGTTCCTAAACTTTATAGGACTTAAAAAAGGGTTTAATTATTTTCATCGTCCATTAGCCTACCCTAATCCTACGAACCCTAACAAGCGGAGAATTACTCGCGCATGTTGGGAGAAGAAGATGAAAAGACACAGAGGGAAAACATAATGTAAAATACAAAAGAATTAAATAAAACAACTACCTTTATTAATCAACTTGAACAATCTACACTTTGATTCCTTAGAAAATGATTACAAAGACTAGTTTGCTTCTCGATCTCTTCCAAGGAGGTAGACGAACAGTTGATGATCAGCCTGGATGCGTGAGCCGTCTTGGACTTCGTGATCCCTTCGGCTTGATGCTTTTCCAAGAGGCTCTCGGTGCCTTTTTATAGTGCAAAGCCAGAATCTTTTGCTTCAAAAGTTGGTAAAATATAGTAGAGAATCATGCCCCAAAATCTTTCCTTCCAACTCCATAATATTGCGGCGGATCCGCGGCAAATGGGTGCTAAGGCCGCGGATCCGCGGCCAACGGGTGAGATCCCCTGATCAAAATTCTTGTGCTTTCTTCTTGTGACAAGTGTCAATCCTAGGCACCTTCATAATTCAGAAATCTTCTCACGGTTGCTTCCAGACTTGGTCTCGAAGTTTTGGTTCTTAATTTGGCAAGTTTTCTTCAACAAATTGATTTGTTTGATAAATTCTTCATAACAACTTGGAAAATTCTGCACAACAACTTAAATAAGATTTAGTAGACCTAGTTCTACTAGAATTAGGTCAATGAATTTATTTGCATACACTTTCCTACCAAATGATAATTAAAATATATTAACACATGGAAAATGGTGCTTTTACACATAAACCCTCATATGTATAATATATTATAATAAAGTCCTTTTTTAATAAGAAAATGGTAGGAAAAATGTAATACAAATGTGCAATTTTATCAACTAAACAGGTACGTCCTCCGGCCTCGGTGCACGACTGGCCGCAATTAAGGATCCCACCATCTGGCGCAGCTCCTGCATACTCCCCATCATCTGTCGCAGCTCCGCCATACCAGTCTCAAGCCTATCCACATGGCCTGAGGAAGGAGGATCAGTCTGTCCCTGCGGTGTAGGCATACCACCCTGCTCAGTCCTAGTCTCGAACGAGCCGGCTCGAATCTCGTCTCAGGCGGCAGCCCTCTGCGCTCTGGTAGCCCTCCGCGGCATAGTGACCGGTACAGGAAACAGGACAATAAGAACGGTGCAATAGAATCGTAGGATACACGGAATTGAAGAAGAAATTTCAAGCAAGTATATCCTAAAGTCACTTAGGCGGAGTACCGTATCGCAAGTATGCCGCGGACATACGTACGCTACGTCACCCTGCTTAAGTCACTTACTCCATCTACTAAGGGTCATCCTACACTCGGAAAGGTGAAACCTATCGCTCTAATACCAACTTTGTCACAACCCGCAATGTACGGAACACGACCGGCACTTAAGTTACGAAACGTCTCAAGGCGTCCGTAACGTAAGTAAGCCGAAGCCCAGAATACAAAACCCAATTTAGAATTTGAGTGAAAGAAGCCAATTTATTTAAAGCATTTTTCTCCATTAAACCACATCGAGTTTTCCTTTTTAAAACAACTTTCCCTTTTTCCAAAAATTCCGGCAGAACCTCCTTTGTAAAAACAAGCCCCAAACGGGTACAAACAGGAAAAGGCATCCCCAAGCGGGAGCAAGCTATTCGCCTCAAGGCGGTCACAATTCCCACGCAATATAAATACAGTGTGCATAAATAAGAATGAAAGCACGGATAAAATAACATGTCGACTCAAGTGAGCTCGACCCCACATAACATAAATCCATAAGTCTCACAACCTCGTCTCTAGGTCAATATACAGTAATCCAAATAAAATGGTACAGCTGAAATAGTAGTAGTAGATGGAGAACTCTGGATACAATGATCATAATAAGGTGGTACAAAATGATAACAACCCACCTAAGAGCAAAAGCCTCGAATCCAGGCAAAGAGAGCAAAAGAGGCAAAAGTGTCCGCCGCTACAGTGCTGACGGAACGGACCTGCAGAAAAGCTGTGGCACAACGGGGGTGAGTTGCCAGCTCGCGAGTAATAAATAACATCTACAAGGCTATCGCATGTATGCACACAAGTATACTAGCATCTCTAAACAGGTATGGCTATAGGCACTAGCAGGTATGTATGGATCATCAGTGTGCTAACAAGTATGAATGTCACATGGATGTACTAACATGTATGTATACTATATGAGTCAACTAAAGATCTCGACATGTAAGTACAAGAACTATTCTTTCTTTGTTTTTGAAACTCTTTTTAGTACCTGCATAATATCCATGAAATCAACAAAATCCGTGTCTAGCAACGACACCTCAAAACTGTCTCAATCCCATATATCCATGACAAATATCTCTGATCTCAGCCATCCGGCTGATCCAACCCAAATATCCATATCTCAAACTAGCGGCCGCGGTCAGTATCCTCTGGATATCCGCCGTGCCAAATGAAGTTACCGGTAGGTAGTCCGTCCCCTGCCAGGCTCAACGCCATCTCCTGCGATCTTCTTGCCCCGGGGTACCTTACCGGGCCCACCATGTACCCGAGACGGTTCATCCACCTCCTCGAAACGGGTCTCGAGAACACAGCAAACTCATGGTGGACGACACTTTACATCATTAGAAAACTGCAACTTTTATATTGAAAAGATCATAAGTTTCAAATCTTGCGGATTTTCCTCAAAATCCAGAAATATCATAAATCTCGTGAAATCATCATAGGTATCAATGATAATGAATGCAAATGGTATCAATGTTCAAGTTGCAATGTATGATTTATATTAGGCATGAGCAAGTGATGTAATGATATATATGCACGAGAATGGCAATTCTTATAATTTCATCTTTATTATTTTTTTGCAATAGCACAGGTTTAAACAATTAACATGTTCAGATTCATAGTTATCTAGTGTCGTGACATGGCAATTACCAGGGTGTGGGTGTACACATGAATAGTGCTCGTGCTGCATATAAAAACCTGGTAATGGTGCATGTGTCCTACATAATGAGCCATGGGTACAACATATAGATCTTAACTGCAGCAATTATTATGCAAGTACTATCATTTCTAATGTCACAAGCAAATGTTAAAGTTCTATTTTCAAGTTCACTAATCTATCGGGCGACTTGCGCCATCCAAACGATCGTCCCCCATAGATGTTAAACCTACTCACCCATGATCCCGCGCTAGGTGTGTCCGACCACCTGCTTTCCTTTCTCTGCTGCGCTTGAAGTCCCTGCCGGCGAACCTAGAATTTACTACAGTCATAATATATCAGGAAAATCCTGCAAAACACGATATATCGATAAAAAGGATACGCGTGCGTGAAACTAAAACGCGCGTGCACACGACACGTCGCGACGCGCACAAACCCACCAGAACCCATCTGACACGCTGTGTCGCGCAGCGCGCCACAGAACCACGCGTATCACACGCGTGTCACACAAGTCTTAAAACATCGGAAACACGTTATTGGCTCCAGATTTTGCCTCTAGACCTAACTTAAAAAGTTACAGATGTCAACAGACCAAGCTACCCAGCGGAGCCCCACACCCAAAATCCCAACACCCCACTCCCCACTCTGGCCGCAAATTGCGGCCAGATCGAAAAAATCGGCGGCCTCCAATGTGAGGTGGGTCCCCGTGCTTTGTGTGTGTGTCCCTGCTAGTCTCACCATGCCACAGTTTTCTCAATTTCATTCTGAAGGGCTCGGGTCAACAGCAGATCTAACAGAGGCTAAAAAGTCGCTAAAACTGCTAAATTACGCCAAGTCAGATAAATCGGGTATTTTTATGAAATCTGTGGCAATACTCTGGTTAACTGATCTCAACAGCACCTACTTAGGTTACTCTAACCATCACAACCATTACGTTCTCAAAATTCCCCTAATTTACCCCCAAACTACCACTAAACATAATATAAACACTAAATAAGCTAGATAACCATAATTTTAGCAATTAGGAGTTGGGTTAAGGGGTTATACCTCGTAGAGACCCTAGATGAAGAAGAAGAGAAGAAGTAGGAGAGTGTGTGCTGTTGCTACAGCTCCAGGTGCTGCAATCTTGACTGGAATTGAGCTGAACTGAGCCTGAACTGCTTTACTGCTTAAATGGCTGAAGCTGTTGTTGTTTGTTTGGTTCTGTTGTTTTGTGTAGTAAAGTATGTGCTGCAGTAGCAAGGGTTGGGGTATTGTT
The DNA here is from genome assembly GCA_030015575.1 of Agapanthus africanus. Classification (NCBI taxonomy): domain Eukaryota; kingdom Viridiplantae; phylum Streptophyta; class Magnoliopsida; order Asparagales; family Amaryllidaceae; genus Agapanthus; species Agapanthus africanus. The sequence continues at coordinate 532,524,234 of JASDDO010000022.1, read as the reverse complement.
AAGGAAAGGGTTGTGTGTTGTGGGGGAGGTGTTATGTAAAGAGTTGGGGCTGATGTAGCAGCTGCTGCTGCTGATGTTCAGATGCAACAGGGCTGAAGCTGATGTACAGGGGCTGATGTGTGGCTGATGTTCTGTTTTTGGTGGCTAATGATGTGTTGCTGCTGTGGCTGTAGTAGCTGCTGAAGCTAAGGGGGTTATGTAGCTGTTGTTTGATGTTGTTGTTAGGAGCTGATGTTAGAAGATGGGGATTTGCTTCAGCTGCTGATGCTGATGCCTACAGGCTGATGTACTGCTGCTGAAGTTGGGCTGAATGAGTTGTTTTGGTGGCTAAAAGATGATGATATGGTGTGAGTGAGAGGGAGAGAAAAGAGTGAAATGAGAGTGTGAAAGGGAGTGTGAGGGAGACATGCAAAAAGTATTGAAATGAAATGAGGTGTGACTTAACCATAGCCACCATTCTCTCTTCCCTCATTAAATGCTTGCATGACACCCATCACAATCTCTCCTTCTCATCAAAAGTCAACCATGACCCTAATCACCCATAACCAAACCTAAAATTCACAATTAACCCAATTATCTTAATCAAGGGCCTAACCCACCACGGTTGGCTAAACATGGTTAACCCACTATGCACACCCAAACTTGGTAACCCTAGGCTTAACCCTAGTTATCATGCATAAGTGTGTGTGGTCGAGATAAAATTCTTCAAAAATAACCATAAAACCAGATAAATTATTAGAACCCAATTTTGGTAAACTTTTTACCAAAAATCCCACATTAACAAACAATTTCCACTAACCCTAAACTCAGGTGTTACACTAAATGAGATGGATGCAAACGGGTATCCGAAACATTATAAAAACTATAAAATGGTAACGTGGGATATACAACTAAGCAATATGTGATATAAATATTGGTATGGATGCATTGTAATGTAATCTACTATGTAACCAGATTACTTTTCATGATCTAGATCTAAAATGATATAAACGGATGCAATGGAACATCAAAACGTTATAAAACTAAACTTGGGGTTCCAGATTTAAACTATAGGTATGATATATATTTAAATAGGTATAAAATGAATTATATAGAATGTAGCAAGATTAACTTGCCTAGACGGATCGAGAACGGGTGTGTACGGAACGTCTCACGTCAGCGAAATGTCGCGACGCGCGCACGGTACACGGAACGGTTCCAAACAACGCACAAAGGTGATCACACAAGTCAGGTACGTTCGCTGGCTCATCGGGATCGTCGACGTCACGTCCGGCTCCAGCGATCTATGCAAACAGAGGATTAAAGAAAAGAAAAATAAAGGAAAGAAAGAAGGAAAGAGAAGAAAGGAAAGAGGAAGAAGAGATTGAGAAGAAGAGAGAGCTCACTGGGTTGCAGAGAGGAGTCGTGAGGGTGTCGACGAGGTCGACGGAAATCCGGTGAGGCAACCTACAGAGGACAGAGAACCATTTTCTTTTAATACAGAAAAAGAAAAGAAAGAAGGAGGAAAGAAGAGGAGAGAGGAGGAAGGAGTGGCTCACTGTGGTGTACTGGAGTCAGGGAACGAGGGGCGACGACGAGATCGACGGCGGCAATCTACTCCGGCGGTGTAGCGGTGTGCAGGGGGTGCTCGAGTTCTGTTTCTGGGTGTGTGCAGGCTCGGGAAGATGAGAGAGGAGGTGGAGGTAATGATGAGGGTGAGGAGGCGGCGACGGCGATGACGGCGAGGTAGGCGAGGGGCGAGGCAGCGGCTAGGGTTCGCGCAGGATCTCGTGGGTTGAAAAGAAAATGAGGAGGGAGGAAGAAAAATAAATAATATATATAGAGAAAGAAATAATGCGAAAGGAGAGAGAGAGAGAATCTGAGAGAGGAGAGAGAGAGGGAGAAAGGAACAGTTAGGAGATATAAAATTGTTGCGTAGTGGGGAGAGAGAAAGGCTGAGCGCGAAGAGAGAGAGAGGGAGAGAGAGAAAGAGAGAAAGAGAAAAGAAAGAAAGAAAAAGAAAGAGAGAGAGATGCGTGGGGCCACTGACAGTGGAGGAGAGAGCTGTATTAGTTAGGAATAGATTTTTAAAATTTAAAAGATTTTTGTTTGTTTAAAAGAAATCTCGTGAACTGTTAAATAAATTTTTAAACGAATTTTAAAATTTTAAATAATTAGAATTTTGGCGGGATACAAAAATATTTCAAAACGAGCCCGGGTCGGGTCTAAAATTTCAAATTTAAAATACGAAAAATATAAGAGACTTCCAAATTTCAAAATGAACGCTTAGGTAACGAAAATGCATACCCCCAAGAACGGATGCACTTACGTGCGCGTAGCCATCTAAACACGTCTGTTTCATTGAACGGGACGAGAACAAGATGGGCGGATGCTACCACGGGGTTAGGGGTATCACGCAGGCTATGAAATGCAATTTTAAATTATTTTACATGACCTAAAATGTTATATGGTAAAAGATACAATGCCAGATAAAATGCCAGTATGCAGTATATATGAGATGCACGTGTCTATGTAACAAGTCAGGGTAATTCATAAATATGAATCAAACAGGTTCAAGCAAGCGGGTCGGGTCGAATGCAAAGTAAAATGTAAAATACCATTCGCACCCAAAATACGATAAATCAAGAAAATACCACAGATAAGTAAATACGGGAACTGGAATTGGTATAAATGAACTAGGTTGTTACACTTGATCTCTACCCTACTACGGCTCTACTGAGTCGTACAAACAGGTGGATTTTGGGTACATTCCCGAGGCATATGGAGGCAATGAGCGATAGGAGGGGTTTCGTCGGTATTGGGGGTTGATGCTGTGCTGTGCACGATTGGCTATAATAGGAAGTCCCTGGCCAGGGCTGCTGAGATATTACTGATAAGTGTTATCAGTAGTTTCTCGATCTGTTATAGACCATATACCGGCAAGACTTATTGAGTTATTGGGGTCGACGATTCCATCCTAGACTCGATATGCAGCATATCTGACGAAGAGACCGGACTGTACGGTAAGTGTTGCCAGTTGGATTGACGGGAGTTTTAACAGGTTCGCTTATTCTTCTTCTGATCACTCAATACCCGGGTAGCCGTTACGTTTAGCTGACCGCTTACGGCTTGTAGGTGTTTGATGTGATCATCACCTACTGCCAGCGTATTGACGAGTCTTTGAGTCCCACATAAGAGTTTCCTGGCTCAGGCGAAACGATGTGGTGTACATATGAGATATGTGCGGGACTCAATTATATACGTGTATATGATGCCGTATTTTAATCGGGCGTTTTATATTGGTCGGGTCGTATGAGATATGACCGGTTTATTAAATCAAGTGTTGATTTAATTTTGAATTTTATCTCATTTAAATAAACCTTTTCTTTATGATGGATGCATGCATGTATATGTACATGTTGATGTGCATACACACATACATACATGCAAATGTATCATGGTTGATGATACAACAAAGATGGCAATATAAGAAATACATGGAAAGTAAATATATTTATATATATTAGAATCAGAAAAAGAAAATTGATTTTAAATCATTGTTGACTTTTCTTAACTTAACCAAAATTAAACCATGGTTTCTTTTTCATTTGTTATTTTCTTCTCATTCTAAAATATCTAGATATTTTATTAACCATGGTTTCAAAAGAGATATTTATTCTTGATATTTATACTTCTCTCATTTATCTTTCATTATTATCTTTTCATCCAAAAGAAAAATGAGAAAAATGGTTGCCATCTTCATCTTCCACTCTCTAGCTCTCTCTTGAGTTTCAAAAGTGAGTGAGGTTAAAAGAAAGAAAGGGTTTTTATATGAGAACACAACCATATCAACACACTACACTTGTTTAGCCCCTTGGTGTAGTTTGTTTGCTTCATCATCTTTGTGATCTATTGAAGCAAGGAGCTTTGAGCAAAGGAACTCCGGGTGGATCGTCGTGGACGTGGAGGAGGTTCAAGATAGCTCGTTCAAATCCTAGGGGGTCTACAAAGGTTGTAGTCTCTCCACTTAGTCATAAATTAACTTTAGTATGTGATACTATAAGTTTTACCCTATATTTCTAGTTCGATTCCTAGTAAAGTTTGCTTAGCACCTCTTAAAATTTAAATTGTGGCATGTGTGATGCTTCCAAACCCTATATGAGGTGATAAGGAAACCCTACAGTGGTATCAGAGCCAAGCTAGAGCTTTAGAGTAACCTAGACAACGTTAAAACCTCGAACGAACGAAAATCGACGCTCGAAGCGTGCTCTCTGGACATTTTTCAAAACCGTGGATTTTTTCACATTAAAAATACTCAGAAAATCGTGCAGGGTATTTTATGGGCCCACAAGAAGTACGAAGCCCTGACTCCACTAAAGGACCGCGGAACCGCGGCCAGAATGGTCATTCTGCGGCGGTTCCGCGGCGCCATTGGTGAAGCTTGGACTATGCCTTCTTGCGCTGGCCCGTATGTACTTGTTGCAGTTTCTGGTAAATTTTAAAGCTGCTCAAGTGTTGAGCTTTCTGAGAAGTCTTTGGGTGTTCAATCGTTCGATCGAATGTTTTAACTGTGCCTAGTTTATTGGTATGTGATACAATAATTGGAATCTACAAATTTGTTTGTTGAGTGTAAATCTAGCATTTCGGTCTCGGGAATAATCGGAAATATTGTTGAATTATCCGACTTGTTATGAAAAGGTGTTTTCATGGGTTAGACCTAAATGCGAGCTTTACATTGTTAGGCATGAAATCTTGGATATGTGATATTCCGGGTTTGTGCTGTCTAAAGGCAGTTACGATTCCAATTGTTGTAGTTTTTCATTTTACCGTAAGTGTAGTATGTGGTGTATCGCCGGTTTCGTTGCTATACATCAACGACAATCGGGGTACGCATACTTACTTACGTTAATGATATATGATATTATGTGTTGCCGAAATTAGATATGCAGGATTGTCGTGATTGAATAGCCGGGGGTTTTAAGTGAGATGAGAGTTTTCTTTTCATTCATATAAAATTCAATTGTATGTAATATTATTTTATTTGGGGCACTTCCGGGTTGAGGATGATGTCATCAGTGTTGTATATTATTTACTTTTCTGCATTGGGATAGACCCAAGGAGGGGAGCACAAGTGACCGGGCTCTGGGGTTCAGTGGGTGGCCATCTCGAGGAGTCGAGACGGAGTTTATGTTAAACAAAGTTCCAACCAAGACCGTGTCTACCACTCCATATGAGATATGGCATGGGAAGAGACCATTGTAAGTTGACGTTAGACACCCCACATGATGCGGGGAGGCGGAATAGGTAAAACAATCATTTTGTTTGAGTTAACATCGACTAACTTTACGGATCTTTGCTAAACCCTAACTAACAACAATCTAGAAGTGATTAGCTACTATGATAGATGATTATACCTAAAGATTCAAGTCCTTCTTGTTCTTGTAGTTCACTTCCTCGTCGGCCTCCTCGATGTGATAGAAGATCCACTCAAGAGCTCCTTCTCCAAGTTTTAACCTCTCACTTGAGGTAACTGGGTGGCTATGAGTGCTAATCAAAGTAACCTAGAGGATATAGAAGAAGATTAGTGATTTATTAGTCTTGCTAACCCTTGGATCTCAACACATGAGAGGATTAGGGTTAGTTCTTTGAAGAGAGAGAGCTTGAGGAGAGAGAATGTGAAAGTGAGAATGATATGAATTATGTCTCATTTTCTATATATGATGAAGCATAAAGAATATCAAATAAATCATTATGTGATATTTACAACCATGCTTCATTTAATACATACAATGAATCATCTCATGAGTCATTAAGCAATAAATGCTTCATTAACTCATTTGGATGAATCACCTCATGAGTCACTAATCCATTTAATGCAAATAACACCTAAGCTCTCCACCTCATCTTTCTTCTAGAAGCTTCTCGACTAATTACGAGAATGCCCCTCCCATCCGTGAAAACACGGAAATACTGAGACTGTATAAATCCAATAATCCAATACTAAAATCTGGCTTAAACTAAAGCCTGCTAGTAAAAACTGTCCGAACATCGTACGCGCATAAATACACGTATGTATCCGAACCTTTTCGTAAAACCATACGACCTCTATATCGTTTTGCCTGAAGCAGGGAAACTCTCTATGTGGGACTCTAAAGACTCGATACTACGCTGGCAGTGGGTTTAACCACAGGCCGTAAGCGGTACTAGTTGTACGTAACGGTCCCCAGGTAGATGTCGATAAGAAGGCCGATGAGGAAACCCATCCGAACTCCTACTGAGCCTGATGTGACAATCTCCGTACAGTCCGGTCTGTTCGTCTAGGACTATCGCATATCGGGCATAGGGGTCGGCAAGCGTCAGTCCCCTAAAAGGCGGTATAAGTCGTGTCGGAGTGAAGCCTATTGCACCTTGAGAAGCTACTGGAAATCCTACCAGTAAATCTCGTTTGCCCTGGCCAGGGACTTTGCGTAATGGCTCTCCAAACACAGCGCGATATCAACTCCCAATACCGGGAGAGACGAATCCTATCTAACCGCCACTTCCTCCAAGTGCTTCGGGACTGCACTCAACTGCTACCTGTTTGCACGACTCCTTTGAGCCGTGGTAGGGTAGCAATCTAAGAACAGTGAGAACACACTCGAGACGAAGCAGCAGTGTCAAGTCTGCGGACTATGCTGTACTCATGTCACCTGGGAACTGTTAACCTTCGACGTGTATAATACCAACCAACAGTTCCCTGCGAGTCCTGTCCGGTGTACCCGTAACCCAACGAGCACCTGTATACTATCTCCAGTACAACGTATTGATGGCTGTGGGACAAACCATCTCCCAAACTGGGATGAGAAGCATACACACCAGCCTACTCCGGAGTATCGATGCCCTATCTCGATAATCCTACGACTAGGAACGTGGAAAAGGATGCGCTTGTAGACTACCCAGCCCCCACTAGTGTGACTGCCATCACAACACTGGTAATTAAGCAAGATCCTAAGGGCTCTATCAATATGTATTCGCGATATGCTAACATATACACATATTAAGATAGACATAAACCAAGTAGCATACTACTATGTTGAGCGAGACTGTTAATATAACTGTGAATATCCCAAGCTTCCATTAAGTAATATACAAACTAGTATGATACAATAATGGCCCCTAAGGCATATACACTAACAATCTCCCACTTGCACTAGGGCCATGTACTGGCATATCGAAGACCTATCATCTCGAGTAGCCTCTCGAACTGAATCTGACGTAAGGCCTTTGTGAATGGATCTGCAGTGTTCTCCTCTGTAGCAACTCTGCGGATCTCGATCTCCTGGCAATCTATGATCTCCCTGATCAGGTGATACCGCCTTAAGATGTGTCTGGACTTCTGATGGGACCTGGGTTCCTTTGCTAAAGCTATAGACCCATTGTTGTCACAATACAGAGGTATTGGATCAACAATGGATGGAACCACCTGAAGTTCTTTGAGGAAATTTTTCATCCAGACTGCTTCTTTTACGGCATCGCAAGCAGCTATATACTCCGCTTCCATCGTCGAGTTAGCAACGGTGTCCTGCTTGGAACTATTCCAGCACACCGCCCCTCCATTGAGGGTAAAGACATAACCTGACATGGACTTGGAGTCATCCTTGTCACTCTGGAAGCTGGAGTCGGCAAAAGCTTCGATCCAGAGGTCTTTTCCGCCGTAAACCAAGAACATCTCCTTAGTCCTTCTTAGGTACCTGAGAATGTTCTTTACTGCTATCCAGTGCTTCTCCCCTGGGTCTGACTGATACCTGCTTACCACGCTCAGTGCGTAAGCTACATCTGGTCTGGTGCACACCATCGCATACATTATAGAGCCTACCGCAGAAGCGTAGGGTATAATTGACATGCGATCCCTTTCCAAATCAGTCTTGGGAGACATCTCTTTGGAGAGGGTGATTCCGTGATAAGCCGGCAAATTACCGCGCTTAGAATCTTTCATACTGAATCTTTTCAGTATAGTGTTGATATACATGGACTGCGAAAGTCCCAACATCCTCTTAGATCTATCACGATAGATCTGGATCCCCAGAATGTAAGAGGCATCACCCAGGTCTTTCATGGAGAACCTGTGTGACAAGAATCCTTTGACAGATTGTAGCATAGGAATGTCATTTCCTATCAAGAGAATGTCATCCACGTACAAGACGAGGAATACGACAGTTCGTGCTATAATTTTACTATATATACATGGTTCATCTGGATTTTTGATAAAGTCATATTCTTTGACTGTTTCATCAAAACAAATATTCCAACTCCGCGATACCTGCTTCAGTCCATAAATGGACTTAAGCAACTTGCACACTTTCCCGCTGCTCCCACTCTGATTGAAACCTTCTGGCTGATCCATATAGACGCACTCTTCTAAATTACCATTTAGAAAAGCCGTCTTTACGTCCATCTGCCAGATCTCATAATCATGGAAGGCGGCAATGTCAAGAAGGATCCGAATGGATTTGAGCATAGCCACTGGAGAAAAAGTTTCGTCATAGTCCAAATCAGGTCTTTGACGAAAACCCTTTACAACAAGTCTAGCCTTATAGGTTTCCACCTGTCCATCTACACCAATCTTTTTCTTGAAGATCCACTTACATCTTATGGGTTTTACCCCATCTAGAGCAAAGTACAAAGTCCATACTTTGTTGGTGTACATGGACTACATCTCGGTCCGCATTGCATCCAACCATCTTACTGAGTCGTCGCTCTGGATGGCCTGCTGGAAGCTAGTAGGTTCATCATTATCAATGACGCAATCTTCTGTATCCCCGTCTATGAGAAAACCGTAGTATCTCTCAGGCGGATGAGACGACCTACTACTCCTACGGAGGGGTGCGGGAATGTCCTGTTCTTCTTGAACTTCTGGTTCTACCAAACTTTCAGTAGTAGTTTATGGTTCTGGAATTTCTTCCAGTTCTATTGCGCTCCCACTTGTTTCCTTTTCTAAAAACTGGTGTTCTAGAAAATGGGCATTACGAGAAACAAAAACCTTTTGTTCCTCTGCGTAATTGAAAAAAAACCCCTTGGAGTTCTTTGGATATCCCACAAACTTACACTGCACTGATCATGCCTCGAGTTTGTCCGCATGCTGCTTTTTAACAAAAGCTGGACATCCCCATATCTTCAGATACTGAAGATAGGGTTTCTTCCCACTCCACATCTGATATGGTGTGGTAGGTACAGTCTTGGTAGGAGCCCTGTTCAAAAGATATGCAGCTGATTCTAGTGCATAACCCCAGAAAGATCGCGGTAACTCAGTATTACTCATCATGGAACGTACCATATCCAATAGGGTTCTGTTCCGTCTTTCCGATACACCGTTATGTTGTGTAGTGTATGGAGGAGTAAGCTGACAGAGAATTCCATTCTCTTTTAGGTAACCCAGGAACTCGGCACTTAAGTATTCACTACCTCGATCAGATCTCAGTGTCTTGATACTTTTGCCGGTTTGGTTTTCTACTTCATTCTTATATTCTTGGAATTTCTCAAAGGCCTCGGATTTATGTTTCATTAAGAAAATGAATCCATACCTAGAGTAATCATCCCTAAAAGTAATGAAATATGAAAAACC